>CANPUZ010000057.1:0-1323713 GCA_947579665.1 Sympetrum striolatum | reverse complement strand
GGATGAACTACACTAGCTTTACAATGAGTCAAAATTTGTGTATTTAATCTCGTTTTTAAGCAAATTACGGCTAAAAAAACTATATAGTGTATAAAAAATCTACATAATAAAAAATTGCATGTTTTATCTCGATTTCTAATAAAAAGGTGGTAGGAAACAAATATTTTCAATCATTTTCTGGTTTTTGATATTTCTAGGGTTACCTTTCCCGCGAAACTGTATATCTTCGAAAACATTTCCAAGGAAAAAATTCTTATATTTTAAAACCACATAATCTAGTAAAATATTAACTCTATAAGGCTTATTACGAGACTCCGCCGAATATAAACGAAGACAAACCCACAGAATTTCCGCTTTCTATATATACAAGACATCTAACTTCCCTCATCAGTAAAGTGGTAATCTCTACCCTTCCTGACTGTAATTATGTACCTACAATTGATCGTTACCTTCCTCCGGAAAATATCTCGTTGTCCATGTAATATATCGTCCTCATTAATCATCAGTTTTATGGGCCTCGAGTATTTTTACGGGATAACACATCGGATTCAACAATGGGATCGGTCGGCAGGGGGAAGAGTTGTTTGCAACCTCCAATTATCATAAAATTTTCGTATTTTCCACCGATATTCTCGCAAATTGGATCCGGAAGTAAGATTCCACGAATGAAATAAGAATATTCGCTCAGTTTTCTTTCTTTCGGTGCTTGTCTCGTTAAAGTGCAACTA
Organism: Sympetrum striolatum; assembly: GCA_947579665.1. Lineage (NCBI taxonomy): Eukaryota > Metazoa > Arthropoda > Insecta > Odonata > Libellulidae > Sympetrum > Sympetrum striolatum. The sequence goes on along the minus strand of CANPUZ010000057.1, from coordinate 1,322,985 downwards.
TTCCTTCTAATTTAATTTCGCGAAAGAAATAAACCCTGCATGCGATGAAAATGAGTTTTACGTGTATTTTTCATGGAAAACTATCTGAATGATCTCGGTTCGAACCCCGTAAAATTGTGGGATAAAAAGATGACAGCAACTCCTTACAGTTTGAAGAGGACACATGAATAAAATTTTAAGCAAATCGGACGAACGGTATAGCCTCCAATCTTAGACAAACGCACTCACAGAATTTCGATTTCATTATATATCTACGGGTAAAAGTCGCTTGCAATCGGTAAGTATGTTGACGAATTATATAATTTTGACAGCACCTGGAAACTACAACTAATAGACTTTAGTCTGTGGCGGTTTCAAAAATGTGAAGTCGATATATTGGGAAATTCCTCAAAAGAATCTCTGTGTTCAACTTTAAATGAATGTCGTTTACAAATTTGGTCATGGATTCGAACCAAGGACCGTAAGGAAGTCAATGTCGAATGTTGACGACTGCTCAGCACATACCGGGTCTATTTTTTCGGGAAATGCGTCATAGACATAACTGAATCTCTAGCATTCATTCCGTCTGAAAGAATTAAGATCAACTGTTGTCGAACCCAGGACCTTTTAGCAATACGTGATTAAGTATAACAACTGGGTAGGGATAAAATTAATTGAATTCCTAGTTTGAAGTGGATATCATACAGAGTGGTTCCAGAAATTAAATTCAAGTTTACCCAATTCGAAATACATGACTAAAAGAAAATGGGGATCTAGCATCGATCCCAGGATCAATAGGAAAACAGTACACTGCGTATATGAAATATATTTATGACGTCTATTCACATACCTGGTTTTACGCTCTCGTGTTATCGAGAAGTGTTTTGATACAATTCTCACTCACCTGGCGTCGAACTCACGGACATATGGTGAAATTTATATGATAACTAGCAGGAGCGCCCGTTGATTCTCAACTGGGAATATAGAAGTAGATTAAATTAAAGTTGCCGGTCGTGCAATGCGTAAATTCCCTTTAGAATACAGTCTGAAATCCAGTTCTATTCTTACTAAACAGAAATATTCATGAGCTCGGGTCAACAATCGCATTGATCGTCGGGAGGATTGGCTGTTTACAACCTCAACAATTTTGGAAAATTAAAGCGTATTTTTTCGAAATTCTCGAAATTTCGATTCGATAACAATATTCCACGATCAAAATTAGCACATTCATTTAATTTCCGTTATTTTGCTTCTTGTCTCGACTCTGCTCGACTTTATTTTCTATTTTAATTCTTCAAAAGAAATATAGCCTGCTACCGATAAAAGTGAAGATAAGATTTATTCTATATGGAAACCCATCTGAGCGATCTTGGTTCAAATCCAGAAAAGTTATCGAATAAAATTGAGACAGTACATCCTTCCTGGTCCCAGAAAACACGCACGCAAAGTTTGACGGGAATCTGGCAAACAGTTTGTACTAAATTCGACGACACGCAACATGAAAACAAACCCACAGAATATTTGCTTTATATCATACAAGACATCTTATATCCCTCATCCATGAGCTGGTAATCTCCTGACTGTAATCACGTACCTACAATTGCTGGTTACCTTCTTACAGAAAATTTCTCGTTATCCATGTAATATATCGTCCTCTTCAATCATCAGCTTTATGAGCCTTAAGTCCACGAGTATTTTTACGGGATAAAACGTGAGCTCGGATTCAACAATGGGATCGGTCGTCACGGGGATGAGTTGTTTATAGCCTCGAATTTTCACAAAATATTTGTATATTTTACCAATATTCTCGCAAATTCAAATCGAAAGTAAGATTCCATGACCAAAATAAGAATCTTTTTTTTCAATTTTCTTTCTTTCGGTGTTTGTCTCGACTCTATACGACTATTTCTTCTAATTTAATTCTTCAAAAGAAATAAAGCCTGCACCGATAAAAGTGAAGTTTACGTTTATTCCTTATGAAAATCTATCTGAGCGATCCCGGTTCGAATCCAGCAAAATTGTTGAATAAAAATGCGACAGTACTTCCTTCCTGATGTCAGAGGACACGTATGCAAGGTTTTAGACAAATCGGAAAAACAGTGTGGTCTCCAATCCAAGACAAACAAACCCACAAACACACAAACCCACAAACAAACCCACAGAATTTCTGCTTTATATATATAGAAGATTACTATATAGTCCTCCACTGGGACATACGTGATTCTTATTTCTCTATCATACCGTGAAGTTCATTAAATATTTTCGAAATTTCGCGGAATGTAGCCAAAATGGCCGTAGTATTGTCCTTGCTATTTACATATCATAGTTTAAATACATTGACATTTCAACAAATTACGGCCTGTACATTAATTCTCACATAAATCCTTACCATTGACATTGTGTAGACTTAAAATCCTTGTGTATTCAAATGAGAAAATGCTTGAGCTCGGATTCAACAATCGCCTTTCAGGGGGACACTTTCTTTACCGCATAGAAATTTCACGACATTTTCGTACATTTTGCTATAGTTCTCGTAAGTACGACTCGAAACGATATTCCACGACCAAGATAAGAACGTTCATTTAATTCTCTTTCTTTTGGTACTTGTCTCGACTGACGTGACCATTATTTCTAATTTAATTGTGCAAATAAAACGAGGCCTGCAAACTGTAAAAAAAGAGCTTTACCTGCATTTCTTACGTAGAATATTTGCCCTGACCTAGCGTCGAACCAAGGATAATCATCGAAGATGTCTTTGTAGTTTCCCTAGTATATTCACGGCTACTAGCGATCCTACGAATTTCAACGCTCTACTTTGCCGGGAAGTGCCTCGAAAAAAAATTCGAAAATTCTGTCAATGCATCTTTATGGAAAAAATCGGGATTTCGGGTTCTTATGGCATTGAACCCATGACACTGATGTTCAAAATCGCTTTATTTCTGATAGCTACACGCTATGTCCAGTTCGTCGTAAACATCTCAAGTCAGTGACACTTGGGGAACATGGTTAGAATTTTGACGAATGAGTCAAGAGTGTAGCTTAATATATTGTAATAGTAATATATTAAAAGGCAAAGAAAAAACTTTTTTCCGTTTATAAGCGTATTGAGCACATGAAGTAAGGTATTTTTAGGCATACTTAACCTCTACATAGAGAAGGACTGGCAAAAGTTATTATCTTTGTCACATTATCCTTGGTTAGACTGTGGACGACTGGCAATGTCGGAAATTCAACCGATGCATATTAAAATTTTATCAGACATTGAACAAGCTGTTACGAAAACATTCGTGATTTCGAGCGAGCAAAGAAAGCGTATTTTGGCTTACTCAAACTGAGGATATTATCGATATAAAATACAGCTTGAGTAAAGGCGTAAAACATCCGCGAGCCCTTTGTCTTAATCGTTATAACAGCATCGATAACCGACCACACAAAGGTAAACAATTCCGACAGCGAGTTATCTAATCTTGAATCGGGATCTCGCAGCAGCAAACTTCGTCTGCCGAACAAATGTTAGGTAACTCGTTCGTAGTTAAATGGAGAAGAAATTGAGTTGTACTCACTTTTCCAAAGAAACCTCGAAGTCCCTTGAGTCATGCTCGTTGTTCATGGAGTAGTTCACAGAAGAAACGAAGTCGCGGGTTCGACACGAAGTTTGGGCGATGTCTTCTTCAAAAGGGCGAAGGTTTTCAAGTCCAAAAATTGATGATTAATCGATGATTAATGAGCTGCCGCTCAGGATTTGGTGCGAGATTTACTGGATGCTTTTACTGTAATTTATGATTAATAATTCCGTGAGGGAATCGTTTTTCCTCGTCCAATTCACGAATGAACGTAATTAAACTTTTAGCCTCTTTCAAGTTCAACTGCATCTTGACACGTCTTGCTTTCTTTTACATGCCTCTGTTTACTTGTTTTCGTCAATGCTACAATTTATGTTCGATAGCTATAAATGCTTAAATTACCAAATTCAAGTAGAATCGTTCGCGACAGAGTGAAAAATCGGTTTACTCTGACAACCTTTCGCTATGAACGACCGTCGCTCACTTAAACTCACTGCAATTGTTTGGTTTGAAAGGTTGTGCACCTTTGGAAGGCAACGTGCTATCCCTCCCAAGGTTGAACCGAATAGTATTGAAGGTCGATATCCCGCGGAAAGGTATCCCAAACAATTTTAAAATGTTTTTTACGATCGATTATGAAGAGATGAAAATTTAAAAGGGCCATTTCAGTCATTCCTAGATTGGTTCCCAATAGAATTCATCGAGCATCTTATTTTTCGGATCTATGCACATGATTTTCTTTCCCCTGAAAGTCTTTTGAAAGAGATAAATTCGTTTACATTAAAAAATATTGAAGGGCATCTCTAAATCTTTTACTTCTTCGAAAAGAAAAAAATGCGTCCATATCACCCGTCAATGGAATAAATATAAAAGTAGTAGATTCAGTTGAATATCTCGGGATCGACGTTACTAATGACTTAATTTGGAGCACGCATATTCGAAAAATCTGCAGCAAAGCAAGTAAAAGGCTTTGTAAAGCGTAGGTAAATGCGATGAAAAGGTGAGAAAGCGATGTTATCTTACCTTGGTCAGACCCCTTCTGGAATATGCGGCAAGTATATGGGATCGGGCGGATGAAACTCGAAAAAGTGCAGCGTAAAGCGGTTTAGTTAAGAAATACTACGATAAAAAAGCACCAAAATGCTCTCAGACGTAGGTTGGGAATCCCTGAAAGAAAAGAGATTGGAAGCTGCGATTGCTAAATAAATTCAGGGAAACTACATTTTCGGAAGATACAATCGGTATCATGCAACCCCCCTGCTACCTTGGTCTATCTGATAATGAACGTAAGTTAAGAGAAATAGATGCTAGGACGAATCGTTTTAAAAATTCATTTCTTCCGCGAACGATACGCAACAATAACCGAATAAGGAAGCAGTTTAGATTCAACTGGTGTTTACACCCCCTGCCACACGCCGAAAGGCGGCTTGTAGGGTATTAATGTAGATGTAGAATAATAGCTTAATTAGCGCATACAGGTTACCCCAAATACGTGTGCTATAATAAAATGGACGTCAAAAACACAAAAATGTGGTAAAAATACAGTCAGGAAAAAAAAGCAATAAAAAAGACAAAATAATAGGATAATGCTTCTGAGTTATTAGCAAAAATTTAATATTTTTACTTTCTCCCTATACGAAGTATTAAGTATTGTATTCGCAAAAAAATTGGACCTCCAGATTTCGACGGAAATAAATGTTTTGGGGCCCATACAGTTCGTTTTCGCTATTTTCCCGAACATGTCTGTCTGTGCGTCAGTGGTAAAATATTTATTAGGCGCTCTATCTAAAAAGCAATTATCCGATCATTTCCAAAACTCATATTTAGTATTTTCCTAACAATGCCAAGAGTTGATTAGATTTTGGTGTATATCGCTCAACCGGAAGTTCCAGCTTAACCGGAACAACAGTTTGTTTCTTAAATATCTCCTTTAGAATGCAATGAAGGTATATGCAATTACATACAAAAGTTATAGATAATTCAATTTTTTACATATTTTGTTTGAAACATTTTTTCGTAACACTAATTGTTTAGGAGTTATTCTTGAATAATGGTTAACCGTCAGTTGTTGTTTATCCAGAAAATGAAGTTTTTCATATATATCTCTGTCAAAATGCAAATTAGGTATAAACAATTATTGACAAAAGTTATAGATAATGTATTATTCAAGAATTCGTTATGTAAACTAATTTAAAACGATCAAATAACGGCATTGATTCACAATATACTTATTCTAAGCATAGCAACAGCAATGGGGAATCCCTATTTAAGTCACTCTCATGGATCCTCAGCACAATTCCTAAAGAACGCATTGTTGAAGCAACCAGGGTCGCAAAAACGATAATAAACGGAAATTAAATTCGAAACATTAAACTATTATCAAAATATTCAAGAGTTCGTAAATTAAACTATTTAAAATCTATTGAGTAACGGCATTTTGTTTACAATATACTTATTCTAAGCCAAGCAACAGCAATGGGGAATCCCTCACAAAGTCACTCTCTTGGATCCTCAGCACAATTCCTAAAGAGCGCATTGTTGAAGCAACCAGGGTCTGAAAAACGATAAGAAACGAAAATTAAATTGGAAAAATCAAACAATTATCAAAATATTCAACAGGTCGTCATCTAAACTAATTAAAATCTATCGAGTAACGGCATTTTGTTCACAATATACTTATTCTAAGCCAAGCAACAGCAATGGGGATTCCCTCTCAAAGTCACTCTCTTGGATCCTCAGCACAATTCCTAAAGAGCGCATTGTTGAAGCAACCAGGGTCTAAAAAACGATAAGAAACGAAAATTAAATTGGAAAAATCAAACAATTATCAAAATATTCAACAGGTCATCATCTAAACTAATTAAAATCTATCGAGTAACGGCATTTTGTTCACAATATACTTATTCTAAGCCAAGCAACAGCAATGGGGATTCCCTCTCAAAGTCACTCTCTTGGATCCTCAGCACAATTCCTAAAGAGCGCATTGTTGAAGCAACCAGGGTCTAAAAAACGATAAGAAACGAAAATTAAATTGGAAAAATCAAACAATTATCAAAATATTCAACAGGTCATCATCTAAACTAATTAAAATCTATCGAGTAACGGGATTTTGGTCACAATATACTTATTCTAAGCCAAGCAACAGCAATAGGGATTCCCTCTCAAAGTCACTCTCTTGGATCCTCAGCACAATTCCTAAAGAACGCATTGTTGAAGCAACCAGAGTCTAAAAAACGATAAGAAACGAAAATTAAATAGGAAAAATCAAACAATTATCAAAATATTCAACAGGTCATCATCTAAACTAATTAAAATCTATCGAGTAACGGCATTTTGTTCACAATATACTTATTCTAAGCCAAGCAACAGCAATGGGGATTCCCTCTCAAAGTCACTCTCTTGGATCCTCAGCACAATTCCTAAAGAACGCATTGTTGAAGCAACCAGGGTCTGAAAAACGATAAGAAACGAAAAATAAATTGGAAAAATCAAACAATTATCAAAATATTCAACAGGTCTCCATTTAAACTAATTAAAATCGATCGAGTAACGGCATTTTGTTCACAATATACTTATTCTAAGCCAAGCAACAGCAATGGGAATCCCTCTCAAAGTCACTCTCTTGTATCCTCAGCACAATTCCTAAAGAGCGCATTGTTGATGCAACCAGGGTCTGTAAAACGATAATAAACGCAATTTAAATTGAAAATATTAAACTACTATCAAAATATTCAACAGGTCTCCATTTAAACTAATTAAAATCGATCGAGTAACGGTATTTTGTTCACAATATACTTATTCTAAGCCAAGCAACAGCAATGGGAATCCCTCTCAAAGTCCTTCTCTTGTATCCTCAGCACAATTCCTAAAGAGCGCATTGTTGAAGCAACCAGGGTCTGTAAAACGATAATAAACGCAATTTAAATTGAAAATATTAAACTATTATCAAAATATTAAACAGGTCTCTATTTAAACTAATTAAAATCGATCGAGTAACGGCATTTTGCTCACAATATACTTATTCTAAGCCATGCAACAGCAATGGGAATCCCTCTCAAAGTCACTCTCTTGTATCCTCAGCACAATTCCTAAAGAGCGCATTGTTGAAGCAACCAGGGTCTGTAAAACGATAATAAACGCAATTTAAATTGAAAATATTAAACTACTATCAAAATATTCAACAGGTCTCCATTTAAACTAATTAAAATCGATCGAGTAACGGCATTTTGGTCACAATATACTTATTCTAAGCCAAGCAACAGCAATGGGAATCCCTCTCAAAGTCACTCTCTTGTATCCTCAGCACAATTCCTAAAGAGCGCATTGTTAAAGCAACGAGGGTCTGTAAAACGATAATAAACGCAATTTAAATTGAAAATATTAAACTATTATCAAAATATTCAACAGGTCTCTATTTAAACTAATTAAAATCGATCGAGTAACGGCATTTTGGTCACAATATACTTATTCTAAGCCAAGCAACAGCAATGGGAATCCCTCTCAAAGTCACTCTCTTGTATCCTCAGCACAATTCCTAAAGAGCGCATTGTTGAAGCAACCAGGGTCTGTAAAACGATAATAAACGCAATTTAAATTGAAAATATTAAACTACTATCAAAATATTCAACAGGTCTCCATTTAAACTAATTAAAATCGATCGAGTAACGGCATTTTGTTCACAATATACTTATTCTAAGCCAAGCAACAGCAATGGGAATCCCTCTCAAAGTCTCTCTCTTGTATCCTCAGCACAATTCCTAAAGAGCGCATTGTTGAAGCAACCAGGGTCTGTAAAACGATAATAAACGCAATTTAAATTGAAAATATTAAACTACTATCAAAATATTCAACAGGTCTCCATTTAAACAAATTAAAATCGATCGAGTAACGGCATTTTGTTCACAATATACTTATTCTAAGCCAAGCAACAGCAATGGGAATCCCTCTCAAAGTCACTCTCTTGTATCCTCAGCACAATTCCTAAAGAGCGCATTGTTGAAGCAACCAGGGTCTGTAAAACGATAATAAACGCAATTTAAATTGAAAATATTAAACTACTATCAAAATATTCAACAGGTCTCCATTTAAACTAATTAAAATCGATCGAGTAACGGCATTTTGTTCACAATATACTTATTCTAAGCCAAGCAACAGCAATGGGAATCCCTCTCAAAGTCACTCTCTTGTATCCTCAGCACAATTCCTAAAGAGCGCATTGTTGAAGCAACCAGGGTCTGTAAAACGATAATAAACGCAATTTTAATTGAAAATATTAAACTACTATCAAAATATTCAACAGGTCTCCATTTAAACTAATTAAAATCGATCGAGTAACGGCATTTTGTTCACAATATACTTATTCTAAGCCAAGCAACAGCAATGGGAATCCCTCTCAAAGTCTCTCTCTTGTATCCTCAGCGCAATTCCTAAAGAGCGCATTGTTGAAGCAACCAGGGTCTGTAAAACGATAATAAACGCAATTTAAATTGAAAATATTAAACTACTATCAAAATATTCAACAGGTCTCCATTTAAACTAATTAAAATCGATCGAGTAACGGCATTTTGTTCACAATATACTTATTCTAAGCCAAGCAACAGCAATGGGAATCCCTCTCAAAGTCACTCTCTTGTATCCTCAGCACAATTCCTAAAGAGCGCATTGTTGAAGCAACCAGGGTCTGTAAAACGATAATAAACGCAATTTAAATTGAAAATATTAAACTATTATCAAAATATTCAACAGGTCTCCATTTAAACTAATTAAAATCAATCGAGTAACGGCATTTTGTTCACAATATACTTATTCTAAGCCAAGCAACAGCAATGGGAATCCCTCTCAAAGTCACTCTCTTGTATCCTCAGCACAATTCCTAAAGAGCGCATTGTTGAAGCAACCAAGGTCTGTAAAACGATAATAAACGCAATTTAAATTGAAAATATTAAACTACTATCAAAATATTCAACAGGTCTCCATTTAAACTAATTAAAATCGATCGCGTAACGGCATTTTGTTCACAATATACTTATTCTAAGCCAAGCAACAGCAATGGGAATCCCTCACAAAGTCTCTCTCTTGTATCCTCAGCACAATTCCTAATGAGCGCATTGTTGAAGCAACCAGGGTCTGTAAAACGATAATAAACGCAATTTAAATTGAAAATATTAAACTACTATCAAAATATTCAACAGGTCTCCATTTAAACTAATTAAAATCGATCGAGTAACGGCATTTTAATCACAATATACTTATTCTAAGCCAAGCAACAGCAATGGGAATCCTTCTCAAAGTCTCTCTCTTGCATCCTCAGCACAATTCCTAAAGAGCGCATTGTTGAAGCAACCAGGGTCTGTAAAACGATAATAAACGCAATTTAAATTGAAAATATTAAACTACTATCAAAATATTCAACAGGTCTCCATTTAAACTAATTAAAATCGATCGAGTAACGGCATTTTAATCACAATATACTTATTCTAAGCCAAGCAACAGCAATGGGAATCCCTCACAAAGTCTCTCTCTTGTATCCTCAGCACAATTCCTAATGAGCGCATTGTTGAAGCAACCAAGGTCTGTAAAACGATAATAAACGCAATTTAAATTGAAAATATTAAACTACTATCAAAATATTCAACAGGTCTCCATTTAAACTAATTAAAATCGATCGAGTAACGGCATTTTAATCACAATATACTTATTCTAAGCCAAGCAACAGCAATGGGAATCCTTCTCAAAGTCTCTCTCTTGCATCCTCAGCACAATTCCTAAAGAGCGCATTGTTGAAGCAACCAGGGTCTGTAAAACGATAATAAACGCAATTTAAATTGAAAATATTAAACTACTATCAAAATATTCAACAGGTCTCCATTTAAACTAATTAAAATCGATCGAGTAACGGCATTTTGTTCACAATATACTTATTCTAAGCCAAGCAACAGCAATGGGAATCCCTCTCAAAGTCACTCTCTTGTATCCTCAGCACAATTCCTAAAGAGCGCATTGTTGAAGCAACCAGGGTCTGTAAAACGATAATAAACGCAATTTAAATTGAAAATATTAAACTATTATCAAAATATTCAAAAGGTCTCCATTTAAACTAAATAAAATCGATCGAGTAACGGCATTTTGTTCACAATATACTTATTCTAAGCCAAGCAACAGCAATGGGAATCCCTCTCAAAGTCTCTCTCTTGTATCCTCAGCACAATTCCTAAAGAGCGCATTGTTGAAGTAACCAGGGTCTGTAAAACGATAATAAACGCAATTTAAATTGAAAATATTAAACTACTATCAAAATATTCAACAGGTCTCCATTTAAAATAGTTAAAATCGATCGAGTAACGGCATTTTGTTCACAATATACTTATTCTAAGCCAAGCAACAGCAATGGGAATCCCTCTCAAAGTCACTCTCTTGTATCCTCAGCACAATTCCTAAAGAGCGCATTGTTGAAGCAACCAGGGTCTGTAAAACGATAATAAACGCAATTTAAATTGAAAATATTAAACTACTATCAAAATATTCAACAGGTCTCCATTTAAACTAATTAAAATCGATCGAGTAACGGCATTTTGTTCACAATATACTTATTCTTAGCCAAGCAACAGCAATGGGAATCCCTCTCAAAGTCTCTCTCTTGTATCCTCAGCACAATTCCTAAAGAGCGCATTGTTGAAGCAACCAGGGTCTGTAAAACGATAATAAACGCAATTTAAATTGAAAATATTAAACTACAATCAAAATATTCAACAGGTCTCCATTTAAACTAATTAAAATCGATCGAGTAACGGCATTTTGTTCACAATATACTTATTCTAAGCCAAGCAACAGCAATGGGAATCCCTCTCAAAGTCACTCTCTTGTATCCTCAGCACAATTCCTAAAGAGCGCATTGTTGAAGCAACCAGGGTCTGTAAAACGATAATAAACGCAATTTTAATTGAAAATATTAAACTACTATCAAAATATTCAACAGGTCTCCATTTAAACTAATTAAAATCGATCGAGTAACGGCATTTTGTTCACAATATACTTATTCTAAGCCAAGCAACAGCAATGGGAATCCCTCTCAAAGTCTCTCTCTTGTATCCTCAGCACAATTCCTAAAGAGCGCATTGTTGAAGCAACCAGGGTCTGTAAAACGATAATAAACGCAATTTAAATTGAAAATATTAAACTACTATCAAAATATTCAACAGGTCTCCATTTAAACTAATTAAAATCGATCGAGTAACGGCATTTTGTTCACAATATACTTATTCTAAGCCAAGCAACAGCAATGGGAATCCCTCTCAAAGTCACTCTCTTGTATCCTCAGCACAATTCCTAAAGAGCGCATTGTTGAAGCAACCAGGGTCTGTAAAACGATAATAAACGCAATTTAAATTGAAAATATTAAACTATTATCAAAATATTCAACAGGTCTCCATTGAAACTAAATAAAATCGATCGAGTAACGGCATTTTGTTCACAATATACTTATTCTAAGCCAAGCAACAGCAATGGGAATCCCTCTCGAAGTCACTCTCTTGTATCCTCAGCACAATTCCTAAAGAGCGCATTGTTGAAGCAACCAGGGTCTGTAAAACGATAATAAACGCAATTTAAATTGAAAATATTAAACTACTATCAAAATATTCAACAGGTCTCCATTTAAACTAATTAAAATCGATCGAGTAACGGCATTTTGTTCACAATATACTTATTCTAAGCCAAGCAACAGCAATGGGAATCCCTCTCAAAGTCACTCTCTTGTATCCTCAGCACAATTCCTAAAGAGCGCATTGTTGAAGCAACCAGGGTCTGTAAAACGATAATAAACGCAATTTAAATTGAAAATATTAAACTACTATCAAAATATTCAACAGGTCTCCATTTAAACTAATTAAAATCGATCGAGTAACGGCATTTTGTTCACAATATACTTATTCTAAGCCAAGCAACAGCAATGGGAATCCCTATCAAAGTCACTCTCTTGTATCCTCAGCACAATTCCTAAAGAGCGCATTGTTGAAGCAACCAGGGTCTGTAAAACGATAATAAACGCAATTTAAATTGAAAATATTAAACTATTATCAAAATATTCAACAGGTCTCCATTTAAAATAATTAAAATCGATCGAGTAACCGCATTTTGGTCACAATATACTTATTCTAAGCCAAGCAACAGCAATGGGAACCACTCTCAAAGTCACTCTCTTGTATCCTCAGCACAATTCCTAAAGAGCGCATTGTTGAAGCAACCAGGGTCTGTAAAACGATAATAAACGCAATTTAAATTGAAAATATTAAACTATTATCAAAATATTCAACAGGTCTCCATTTAAACTAATTAAAATCGATCGAGTAACGGCATTTTGGTCACAATATACTTATTCTAAGCCAAGCAACAGCAATGGGAATCCCTCTCAAAGTCACTCTCTTGTATCCTCAGCACAATTCCTAAAGAGCGCATTGTTGAAGCAACCAGGGTCTGTAAAACGATAATAAACGCAATTTAAATTGAAAATATTAAACTATTATCAAAATATTCAACAGGTCTCCATTTAAACTAATTAAAATCGATCGAGTAACGGCATTTTGTTCACAATATACTTATTCTAAGCCAAGCAATAGCAATGGGAATCCCTCTCAAAGTCACTCTCTTGTATCCTCAGCACAATTCCTAAAGAGCGCATTGTTGAAGCAACCAGGGTCTGTAAAACGATAATAAACGCAATTTAAATTGAAAATATTAAACTACTATCAAAATATTCAACAGGTCTCCATTTAAACTAATTAAAATCGATCGAGTAACGGCATTATGTTCACAATATACTTATTCTAAGCCAAGCAACAGCAATGGGAATCCCTCTCAAAGTCACTCTCTTGTATCCTCAGCACAATTCCTAAAGAGCGCATTGTTGAAGCAATCAGGGTCTGTAAAACGATAATAAACGCAATTTAAATTGAAAATATTAAACTATTATCAAAATATTCAACAGGTCTCCATTTAAACTAATTAAAATCGATCGAGTAACGGCATTTTGGTCACAATATACTTATTCTAAGCCAAGCAACAGCAATGGGAATCCCTCTCAAAGTCACTCTCTTGTATCCTCAGCACAATTCCTAAAGAGCGCATTGTTGAAGCAACCAGGGTCTGTAAAACGATAATAAACGCAATTTAAATTGAAAATATTAAACTATTATCAAAATATTCAACAGGTCTCCATTTAAACTAATTAAAATCGATCCAGTAACGGCATTTTGGTCACAATATACTTATTCTAAGCCAAGCAACAGCAATGGGAATCCCTCTCAAAGTCACTCTCTTGTATCCTCAGCACAATTCCTAAAGAGCGCATTGTTGAAGCAACCAGGGTCTGTAAAACGATAATAAACGCAATTTAAATTGAAAATATTAAACTATTATAAAATATTCAACAGGTCTCCATTTAAACTAATTAAAATCGATCGAGTAACGGCATTTTGGTCAAAATATACTTATTCTAAGCCAAGCAACAGCAATGGGAATCCCTCTCAAAGTCACTCTCTTGTATCTTCAGCACAATTCCTAAAGAGCGCATTGTTGAAGCAACCAGGGTCTGTAAAACGATAATAAACGCAATTTAAATTGAAAATATTAAACTACTATCAAAATATTCAACAGGTCTCCATTTAAACTAATTAAAATCGATCGAGTAACGGCATTTTGTTCACAATATACTTATTCTAAGCCAAGCAACAGCAATGGGAATCCCTCTCAAAGTCACTCTCTTGTATCCTCAGCACAATTCCTAAAGAGCGCATTGTTGAAGCAGCCAGGGTCTGTAAAACGATAATAAACGCAATTTAAATTGAAAATATTAAACTACTAACAAAATATTCAACAGGTCTCCATTTAAACTAATTAAAATCGATCGAGTAACGGCAATTTGGTCACAATATACTTATTCTAAGCCATGCAACAGCAATGGGAATCCCTCTCAAAGTCACTCTCTTGTATCCTCAGCACAATTCCTAAAGAGCGCATTGTTGAAGCAACCAGGGTCTGTAAAACGATATTAACGCAATTTAAATTGAAAATATTAAACTATTATCAAAATATTCAACAGGTCTCCATTTAAACTAATTAAAATCGATCGAGTAACGGCATTTTGGTCACAATATACTTATTCTAAGCCAAGCAACAGCAATGGGAATCCCTCTCAAAGTCACTCTCTTGTATCCTCAGCACAATTCCTAAAGAGCGCATTGTTGAAGCAACCAGGGTCTGTAAAACGATAATAAACGCAATTTAAATTGAAAATATTAAACTATTATCAAAATATTCAACAGGTCTCCATTTAAACTAATTAAAATCGATCGAGTAACGGCATTTTGGTCACAATATACTTATTCTAAGCCAAGCAACAGCAATGGGAATCCCTCTCAAAGTCACTCTCTTGTATCCTCAGCACAATTCCTAAAGAGCGCATTGTTGAAGCAACCAGGGTCTGTAAAACGATAATAAACGCAATTTAAATTGAAAATATTAAACTATTATCAAAATATTCAACAGGACTCCATTTAAACTAATTAAAATCGATCGAGTAACGGCATTTTGGTCACAATATACTTATTCTAAGCCAAGCAACAGCAATGGGAATCCCTCTCAAAGTCACTCTCTTGTAACCTCAGCACAATTCCTAAAGAGCGCATTGTTGAAGCAACCAGGGTCTGTAAAACGATAATAAACGCAATTTAAATTGAAAATATTAAACTATTATCAAAATATTCAACAGGTCTCCATTTAAACTAATTAAAATCGATCGAGTAACGGCATTTTGGTCACAATATACTTATTCTAAGCCAAGCAACAGCAATGGGAATCCCTCTCAAAGTCACTCTCTTGTATCCTCAGCACAATTCCTAAAGAGCGCATTGTTGAAGCAACCAGGGTCTGTAAAACGATAATAAACGCAATTTAAATTGAAAATATTAAACTATTATCAAAATATTCAACAGGTCTCCATTTAAACTAATTAAAATCGATCGAGTAACGGCATTTTGGTCACAATATACTTATTCTAAGCCAAGCAACAGCAATGGGAATCCCTCTCAAAGTCACTCTCTTGTATCCTCAGCACAATTCCTAAAGAGCGCATTGTTGAAGCAACCAGGGTCTGTAAAACGATAATAAACGCAATTTAAATTGAAAATATTAAACTATTATCAAAATATTCAACAGGACTCCATTTAAACTAATTAAAATCGATCGAGTAACGGCATATTGGTCACAATATACTTATTCTAAGCCAAGCAACAGCAATGGGAATCCCTCTCAAAGTCACTCTCTTGTATCCTCAGCACAATTCCTAAAGAGCGCATTGTTGAAGCAACCAGGGTCTGTAAAATGATAATAAACGCAATTTAAATTGAAAATATTAAACTATTATCAAAATATTCAACAGGTCTCCATTTAAACTAATTAAAATCGATCGAGTAACGGCATTTTGGTCACAATATACTTATTCTAAGCCAAGCAACAGCAATGGGAATCCCTCTCAAAGTCACTCTCTTGTATCCTCAGCACAATTCCTAAAGAGCGCATTGTTGAAGCAACCAGGGTCTGTAAAACGATAATAAACGCAATTTAAATTGAAAATATTAAACTATTATCAAAATATTCAACAGGTCTCCATTTAAACTAATTAAAATCGATCGAGTAACGGCATTTTGGTCAAAATATACTTATTCTAAGCCAAGCAACAGCAATGGGAATCCCTCTCAAAGTCACTCTCTTGTATCCTCAGCACAATTCCTAAAGAGCGCATTGTTGAAGCAACCAGGGTCTGTAAAACGATAATAAACGCAATTTAAATTGAAAATATTAAACTACTATCAAAATATTCAACAGGTCTCCATTTAAACTAATTAGAATCGATCGAGTAACGGCATTTTGGTCAAAATATCCTTATTCTAAGCCAAGCAACAGCAATGGGAATCCCTCTCAAAGTCACTCTCTTGTAACCTCAGCACAATTCCTAAAGAGCGCATTGTTGAAGCAATTAGGGTCTGTAAAACGATAATAAACGCAATTTTAATTGAAAATATTAAACTATTATCAAAATATTCAACAGGTCTCCATTTAAACTAATTAAAATCCATCGAGTAACGGCATTTTGGTCAAAATATACTTATTCTAAGCCAAGCAACAGCAATGGGAATCCCTCTCAAAGTCACTCTCTTGTATCCTCAGCACAATTCCTAAAGAGCGCATTGTTGAAGCAACCAGGGTCTGTAAAACGATAATAAACGCAATTTAAATTGAAAATATTAAACTATTATCAAAATATTCAACAGGTCTCCATTTAAACTAATTAAAATCGATCGAGTAACAGCATTTTGGTCAAATTATACTTATTCTAAGCCAAGCAACAGCAATGGGAATCCCTCTCAAAGTCACTCTCTTGTATCCAAGCACAATTCCTAAAGAGCGCATTGTTGAAGCAACCACGGTCTGTAAAACGATAATAAACGCAATTTAAATTGAAAATATTAAACTATTATCAAAATATTCAACAGGTCTCCATTTAAACTAATTAAAATCGATCGAGTAACGGCATTTTGGTCAAAAAATATTTATTCTAAGCCAAGCAACAGCAATGGGAATCCCTCTCAAAGTCACTCTCTTGTATCCTCAGCACAATTCCTAAAGAGCGCATTGTTGAAGCGACCAGGGTCTGTAAAACGATAATAAACGCAATTTAAATTGAAAATATTAAACTACTAACAAAATATTCAACAGGTCTCCATTTAAACTAATTAAAATCGATCGAGTAACGGCATTTTGGTCACAATATACTTATTCTAAGCCAAGCAACAGCAATGGGAATCCCTCTCAAAGTCACTCTCTTGTATCCTCAGCACAATTCCTAAAGAGCGCATTGTTGAAGCAACCAGGGTCTGTAAAACGATAATAAACGCAATTTAAATTGAAAATATTAAACTATTATCAAAATATTCAACAGGTCTCCATTTAAACTATTTAAAATCTATGGAGTAACGGCATTTTGGTCAAAATATACTTATTCTAAGCCAAGCAACAGCAATGGGAATCCCTCTCAAAGTCACTCTCTTGTATCCTCAGCACAATTCCTAAAGAGCGCATTGTTGAAGCAACCAGGGTCTGTAAAACGATAATAAACGCAATTTAAATTGAAAATATTAAACTATTATCAAAATATTCAACAGGTCTCCATTTAAACTAATTAAAATCGATCGAGTAACGGCATTTTGGTCAAAATATACTTATTCTAAGCCAAGCAACAGCAATGGGAATCCCTCTCAAAGTCACTCTCTTGTATCCTCAGCACAATTCCTAAAGAGCGCATTGCTGAAGCAACCAGGGTCTGTAAAACGATAACAAACGCAATTTAAATTGAAAATATTAAACTACTAACAAAATATTCAACAGGTCTCCATTTAAACTAATTAAAATCGATCGAGTAACGGCATTTTGGTCAAAATATACTTATTCTAAGCCAAGCAACAGCAATGGGAATCCCTCTCAAAGTCACTCTCTTGTATCCTCAGCACAATTCCTAAAGAGCGCATTGTTGAAGCAACCAGGGTCTGTAAAACGATAATAAACGCAATTTAAATTGAAAATATTAAACTATTATCAAAATATTAAACAGGTCTCCATTTAAACTAATTAAAATCTATCGAGTAACGGCATTTTGGTCACAATATACTTATTCTAAGCCAAGCAACAGCAATGGGAATCCCTCTCAAAGTCACTCTCTTGTATCCTCAGCACAATTCCTAAAGAGCGCATTGTTGAAGCAACCAGGGTCCGTAAAACGATAATAAACGCAATTTAAATTGAAAATATTAAACTACTATCAAAATATTCAACAGGTCTCCATTTAACTAATTAAAATCGATCGAGTAACGGCATTTTGGTCACAATATACTTATTCTAAGCCAAGCAACAGCAATGGGAATCCCTCTCAAAGTCACTCTCTTGTATCCTCAGCACAATTCCTAAAGAGCGCATTGTTGAAGCAACCAGGGTCTGTAAAACGATAATAAACGCAATTTAAATTGAAAATATTAAACTACTATCAAAATATTCAACAGGTCTCCATTTAAACTAATTAAAATCGATCGAGTAACGGCATTTTGGTCAAAATATACTTATTCTAAGCCAAGCAACAGCAATGGGAATCCCTCTCAAAGTCACTCTCTTGTATCCTCAGCACAATTCCTAAAGAGCGCATTGTTGAAGCAACCAGGGTCTGTAAAACGATAATAAACGCAATTTAAATTGAAAATATTAAACTATTATCAAAATATTCAACAGGTCTCCATTTAAACTAATTAAAATCGATCGAGTAACGGCATTTTGGTCACAATATACTTATTCTAAGCCAAGCAACAGCAATGGGAATCCCTCTCAAGTCACTCTCTTGTATCCTCAGCACAATTCCTAAAGAGCGCATTGTTGAAGCAACCAGGGTCTGTAAAACGATAATAAACGCAATTTAAATTGAAAATATTAAACTATTATCAAAATATTCAACAGGTCTCCATTTAAACTAATTAAAATCGATCGAGTAACGGCATTTTGGTCACAATATACTTATTCTAAGCCAAGCAACAGCAATGGGAATCCCTCTCAAAGTCACTCTCTTGTATCCTCAGCACAATTCCTAAAGAGCGCATTGTTGAAGCAACCAGGGTCTGTAAAACGATAATAAACGCAATTTAAATTGAAAATATTAAACTACTATCAAAATATTCAACAGGTCTCCATTTAAACTAATTAAAATCGATCGAGTAACGGCATTTTGGTCAAAATATACTTATTCTAAGCCAAGCAACAGCAATGGGAATCCCTCTCAAAGTCACTCTCTTGTATCCTCAGCACAATTCCTAAAGAGCGCATTGTTGAAGCAACCAGGGTCTGTAAAACGATAATAAACGCAATTTAAATTGAAAATATTAAACTATTATCAAAATATTCAACAGGTCTCCATTTAAACTAATTAAAATCGATCGAGTAACGGCATTTTGGTCACAATATACTTATTCTAAGCCAAGCAACAGCAATGGGAATCCCTCTCAAAGTCACTCTCTTGTATCCTCAGCACAATTCCTAAAGAGCGCATTGTTGAAGCAACCAGGGTCTGTAAAACGATAATAAACGCAATTTAAATTGAAAATATTAAACTATTATCAAAATATTCAACAGGTCTCCATTTAAACTAATTAAAATCGATCGAGTAACGGCATTTTGGTCACAATATACTTATTCTAAGCCAAGCAACAGATGTGGGAATCCCTCTCAAGTCACTCTCTTGTATCCTCAGCACAATTCCTAAAGAGCGCATTGTTGAAGTAACCAGGGTCTGTAAAACGATAATAAACGCAATTTTAATTGAAAATATTAAACTACTATCAAAATATTCAACAGGTCTCCATTTAAACTAATTAAAATCGATCGAGTAACGGCATTTTGGTCAAAATATACTTATTCTAAGCCAAGCAACAGCAATGGGAATCCCTCTCAAAGTCACTCTCTTGTATCCTCAGCACAATTCCTAAAGAGCGCATTGTTGAAGCAACCAGGGTCTGTAAAACGATAATAAACGCAATTTAAATTGAAAATATTAAACTATTATCAAAATATTCAACAGGTCTCCATTTAAACTAATTAAAATCGATCGAGTAACGGCATTTTGGTCAAAATATACTTATTCTAAGCCAAGCAACAGCAATGGGAATCCCTCTCAAAGTCACTCTCTTGTATTCTCAGCACAATTCCTAAAGAGCGCATTGTTGAAGCAACCAGGGTCTGTAAAACGATAATAAACGCAATTTAAATTGAAAATATTAAACTACTATCAAAATATTCAACAGGTCTCCATTTAAACTAATTAGAATCGATCGAGTAACGGCATTTTGGTCAAAATATCCTTATTCTAAGCCAAGCAACAGCAATGGGAATCCCTCTCAAAGTCACTCTCTTGTATCCTCAGCACAATTCCTAAAGAGCGCATTGTTGAAGCAACCAGGGTCTGTAAAACGATAATAAACGCAATTTAAATTGAAAATATTAAACTATTATCAAAATATTCAACAGGTCTCCATTTAAACTAATTAAAATCGATCGAGTAACAGCATTTTGGTCAAATTATACTTATTCTAAGCCAAGCAACAGCAATGGGAATCCCTCTCAAAGTCACTCTCTTGTATCCTCAGCACAATTCCTAAAGAGCGCATTGTTGAAGCAACCAGGGTCTGTAAAACGATAATAAACGCAATTTAAATTGAAAATATTAAACTATTATCAAAATATTCAACAGGTCTCCATTTAAACTAATTAAAATCGATCGAGTAACGGCATTTTGGTCAAAATATATTTATTCTAAGCCAAGCAACAGCAATGGGAATCCCTCTCAAAGTCACTCTCTTGTATCCTCAGCACAATTCCTAAAGAGCGCATTGTTGAAGCGACCAGGGTCTGTAAAACGATAATAAACGCAATTTAAATTGAAAATATTAAACTACTAACAAAATATTCAACAGGTCTCCATTTAAACTAATTAAAATCGATCGAGTAACGGCATTTTGGTCACAATATACTTATTCTAAGCCAAGCAACAGCAATGGGAATCCCTCTCAAAGTCACTCTCTTGTATCCTCAGCACAATTCCTAAAGAGCGCATTGTTGAAGCAACCAGGGTCTGTCAAACGATAATAAACGCAATTTAAATTGAAAATATTAAACTATTATCAAAATATTCAACAGGTCTCCATTTAAACTATTTAAAATCTATGGAGTAACGGCATTTTGGTCAAAATATACTTATTCTAAGCCAAGCAACAGCAATGGGAATCCCTCTCAAAGTCACTCTCTTGTATCCTCAGCACAATTCCTAAAGAGCGCATTGTTGAAGCAACCAGGGTCTGTAAAACGATAATAAACGCAATTTAAATTGAAAATATTAAACTATTATCAAAATATTCAACAGGTCTCCATTTAAACTAATTAAAATCGATCGAGTAAAGGCATTTTGGTCAAAATATACTTATTCTAAGCCAAGCAACAGCAATGGGAATCCCTCTCAAAGTCACTCTCTTGTATCCTCAGCACAATTCCTAAAGAGCGCATTGTTGAAGCAACCAGAGTCTGTAAAACGATAATAAACGCAATTTAAATTGAAAATATTAAACTACTAACAAAATATTCAACAGGTCTCCATTTAAACTAATTAAAATCGATCGAGTAACGGCATTTTGGTCAAAATATACTTATTCTAAGCCAAGCAACAGCAATGGGAATCCCTCTCAAAGTCACTCTCTTGTATCCTCAGCACAATTCCTAAAGAGCGCATTGTTGAAGCAACCAGGGTCTGTAAAACGATAATAAACGCAATTTAAATTGAAAATATTAAACTACTATCAAAATATTCAACAGGTCTCCATTTAAACTAATTAAAATCGATCGAGTAACGGCATTTTGGTCACAATATACTTATTCTAAGCCAAGCAACAGCAATGGGAATCCCTCTCAATGTCACTCCCTTGTATCCTCAGCACAATTCCTAAAGAGCGCATTGTTGAAGCAACCAGGGTCTGTAAAACGATAATAAACGCAATTTAAATTGAAAATATTAAACTATTATCAAAATATTCAACAGGTCTCCATTTAAACTAATTAATATCGATCGAGTAACGGCATTTTGGTCAAAATATACTTATTCTAAGCCAAGCAACAGCAATGGGAATCCCTCTCAAAGTCACTCTCTTGTATCCTCAGCACAATTCCTAAAGAGCGCATTGTTGAAGCAACCAGGGTCTGTAAAACGATAATAAACGCAAATTAAATTGAAAATATTAAACTACTATCAAAATATTCAACAGGTCTCCATTTAAACTAATTAAAATCGATCGAGTAACGGCATTTTGTTCACAATATACTTATTCTAAGCCAAGCAACAGCAATGGGAATCCCTCTCAAAGTCTCTCTCTTGTATTCTCAGCACAATTCCTAAAGAGCGCATTGTTGAAGCAACCAGGGTCTGTAAAACGATAATAAACGCAATTTAAATTGAAAATATTAAACTACTATCAAAAATTCAACAGGTCTCCATTTAAACTAATTAAAATCGATCGAGTAACGGCATTTTGTTCACAATATACTTATTCTAAGCCAAGCAACAGCAATGGGAATCCCTCTCAAAGTCACTCTCTTGTATCCTCAGCACAATTCCTAAAGAGCGCATTGTTGAAGCAACCAGGGTCTGTAAAACGATAATAAACGCAATTTAAATTGAAAATATTAAACTACTATCAAAATATTCAACAGGTCTCCATTTAAACTAATTAAAATCTATCGAGTAACGGCATTTTGGTCACAATATACTTATTCTAAGCCAAGCAACAGCAATGGGAATACCTCTCAAAGTCACTCTCTTGTATCCTCAGCAAAATTCCTAAAGAGCGCATTGTTGAAGCAACCAGGGTCTGTAAAACGATAATAAACGCAATTTAAATTGAAAATATTAAACTACTATCAAAATATTCAACAGGTCTCCATTTAAACTAATTAAAATCGATCGAGTAACGGCATTTTGGTCAAAATATACTTATTCTAAGCCAAGCAACAGCAATGGGAATCCCTCTCAAAGTCACTCTCTTGTATCCTCAGCACAGTTCCTAAAGAGCGCATTGTTGAAGCAACCAGGGTCTGTAAAACGATAATAAACGCAATTTAAATTGAAAATATTAACCTATTATCAAAATATTCAACAGGTCTCCATTTAAACTAATTAAAATCGATCGAGTAACGGCATTTTGGTCAAAATATACTTATTCTAAGCCAAGCAACAGCAATGGGAATCCCTCTCAAAGTCACTCTCTTGTATCCTCAGCACAATTCCTAAAGAGCGCATTGTTGAAGCAACCAGGGTCTGTAAAACGATAATAAACGCAATTTAAATTGAAAATATTAACCTATTATCAAAATATTCAACAGGTCTCCATTTAAACTAATTAAAATCGATCGAGTAACGGCATTTTGGTCAAAATATACTTATTCTAAGCCAAGCAACAGCAATGGGAATCCCTCTCAAAGACACTCTCTTGTATCCTCAGCACAATTCCTAAAGAGCGCATTGTTGAAGCAACCAGGGTCTGTAAAACGATAATAAACGCAATTTAAATTGAAAATATTAAACTATTATCAAAATATTCAACAGGTCTCCATTTAAACTAATTAAAATCGATCGAGTAACGGCATTTTGGTCACAATATACTTATTCTAAGCCAAGCAACAGCAATGGGAATCCCTCTCAAAGTCACTCTCTTGTATCCTCAGCACAATTCCTAAAGAGCGCATTGTTGAAGCAACCAGGGTCTGTAAAACGATAATAAACGCAATTTAAATTAAAAATATTAAACTATTATCAAAATATTCAAAAGGTCTCCATTTAAACTAATTAAAATCGATCGAGTAACGGCATTTTGGTCAAAATATACTTATTCTAAGCCAAGCAACAGCAATGGGAATCCCTCTCAAAGTCACTCTCTTGTATCCTCAGCACAATTCCTAAAGAGCGCATTGTTGAAGCAACCAGGGTCTGTAAAACGATAATAAACGTAATTTAAATTGAAAATATTAAACTACTATCAAAATATTCAACAGGTCTCCATTTAAACTAATTAAAATCGATCGAGTAACGGCATTTTGGTCAAAATATACTTTTTCTAAGCCAAGCAACAGCAATGGGAATCCCTCTCAAAGTCACTCTCTTGTATCCTCAGCACAATTCCTAAAGAGCGCATTGTTGAAGCAACCAGTGTCTGTAAAACGATTATAAACGCAATTTAAATTGAAAATATTAAACTATTATCAAAATATTCAACAGGTCTCCATTTATACTATTTAAAATCTATGGAGTAACGGCATTTTGTTCACAATATACTTATTCTAAGCCAAGCAACAGCAATGGGAATCCCTCTCAAAGTCACTCTCTTGTATCCTCAGCACAATTCCTAAAGAGCGCATTGTTGAAGCAACCAGGGTCTGTAAAACGATAATAAACGCAATTTAAATTGAAAATATTAAACTACTATCAAAATATTCAACAGGTCTCCATTTAAACTATTTAAAATCTATGGAGTAACGGCATTTTGGTCAAAATATACTTATTCTAAGCCAAGCAACAGCAATGGGAATCCCTCTCAAAGACACTCTCTTGTATCCTCAGCACAATTCCTAAAGAGCGCATTGTTGAAGCAACCAGGGTCTGTAAAACGATAATAAACGCAATTTAAATTGAAAATATTAAACTATTATCAAAATATTCAACAGGTCTCCATTTAAACTAATTAAAATCGATCGAGTAACGGCATTTTGGTCACAATATACTTATTCTAAGCCAAGCAACAGCAATGGGAATCCCTCTCAAAGACACTCTCTTGTATCCTCAGCACAATTCCTAAAGAGCGCATTGTTGAAGCAACCAGGGTCTGTAAAACGATAATAAACGCAATTTAAATTAAAAATATTAAACTATTATCAAAATATTCAAAAGGTCTCCATTTAAACTAATTAAAATCGATCGAGTAACGGCATTTTGGTCAAAATATACTTATTCTAAGCCAAGCAACAGCAATGGGAATCCCTCTCAAAGTCACTCTCTTGTATCCTCAGCACAATTCCTAAAGAGCGCATTGTTGAAGCAACCAGGGTCTGTAAAACGATAATAAACGCAATTTTAATTGAAAATATTAAACTACTATCAAAATATTCAACAGGTCTCCATTTAAACTAATTAAAATCGATCGAGTAACGGCATTTTGGTCACAATATACTTATTCTAAGCCAAGCAACAGCAATGGGAATCCCTCTCAAAGTCACTCTCTTGTATCCTCAGCACAATTCCTAAAGAGCGCATTGTTGAAGCAACCAGGGTCTGTAAAACGATAATAAACGCAATTTAAATTGAAAATATTAAACTACTATCAAAATATTCAACAGGTCTCCATTTAAACTAATTAAAATCGATCGAGTAACGGCATTTTGGTCAAAATATACTTATTCTAAGCCAAGCAACAGCAATGGGAATCCCTCTCAAAGTCACTCTCTTGTATCCTCAGCACAATTCCTAAAGAGCGCATTGTTGAAGCAACCAGTGTCTGTAAAACGATAATAAACGCAATTTAAATTGAAAATATTAAACTATTATCAAAATATTCAACAGGTCTCCATTTAAACTATTTAAAATCTATGGAGTAACGGCATTTTGTTCACAATATACTTATTCTAAGCCAAGCAACAGCAATGGGAATCCCTCTCAAAGTCACTCTCTTGTATCCTCAGCACAATTCCTAAAGAGCGCATTGTTGAAGCAACCAGGGTCTGTAAAACGATAATAAACGCAATTTAAATTGAAAATATTAAACTATTATCAAAATATTCAACAGGTCTCCATTTAAACTAATTAAAATCGATCGAGTAACGGCATTTTGGTCAAAATATACTTATTCTAAGCCAAGCAACAGCAATGGGAATCCCTCTCAAAGTCACTCTCTTGTATCCTCAGCACAATTCCTAAAGAGCGCATTGTTGAAGCAACCAGGGTCTGTAATACGATAATAAACGCAATTTAAATTGAAAATATTAAACTACTATCAAAATATTCAACAGGTCTCCATTTAAACTAATTAAAATCGATCGAGTAACGGCATTTTGTTCACAATATACTTATTCTAAGCCAAGCAACAGCAATGGGAATCCCTCTCAAAGTCACTCTCTTGTATCCTCAGCACAATTCCTAAAGAGCGCATTGTTGAAGCAACCAGGGTCTGAAAAACGATAAGAAACGCAATTTAAATTGAAAATATTAAACTATTATCAAAATATTCAACAGGTCTCTATTTAAACTAATTAAAATCGATCGAGTAACGGCATTTTGCTCACAATATACTTATTCTAAGCCTAGCAACAGCAATCGGCAATCCCTCTCAAAGTCACTCTCTTGTATCCTCAGCACAATTCCTAAAGAGCGCATTGTTGAAGCAACCAGGGTCTGAAAAACGATAAGAAACGCAATTTAAATTGAAAATATTAAACTATTATCAAAATATTCAACAGGTCTCTATTTAAACTAATTAAAATCGATCGAGTAACGGCATTTTGGTCACAATATACTTATTCTAAGCCTAGCAACAGCAATCGGCAATCCCTCTCAAAGTCACTCTCTTGTATCCTCAGCACAATTCCTAAAGAGCGCATTGTTGAAGCAACCAGGGTCTGAAAAACGATAAGAAACGCAATTTAAATTGAAAATATTAAACTATTATCAAAATATTCAACAGGTCTCTATTTAAACTAATTAAAATCGATCGAGTAACGGCATTTTGGTCACAATATACTTATTCTAAGCCTAGCAACAGCAATCGGCAATCCCTCTCAAAGTCACTCTCTTGTATCCTCAGCACAATTCCTAAAGAGCGCATTGTTGAAGCAACCAGGGTCTGAAAAACGATAATAAACGCAATTTAAATTGAAAATATTAAACTATTATCAAAATATTCAACAGGTCTCTATTTAAACTAATTAAAATCGATCGAGTAACGGCATTTTGGTCACAATATACTTATTCTAAGCCTAGCAACAGCAATCGGCAATCCCTCTCAAAGTCACTCTCTTGTATCCTCAGCACAATTCCTAAAGAGCGCATTGTTGAAGCAACCAGGGTCTGAAAAACGATAAGAAACGCAATTTAAATTGAAAATATTAAACTATTATCAAAATATTCAACAGGTCTCTATTTAAACTAATTAAAATCGATCGAGTAACGGCATTTTGGTCACAATATACTTATTCTAAGCCTAGCAACAGCAATCGGCAATCCCTCTCAAAGTCACTCTCTTGTATCCTCAGCACAATTCCTAAAGAGCGCATTGTTGAAGCAACCAGGGTCTGAAAAACGATAAGAAACGCAATTTAAATTGAAAATATTAAACTATTATCAAAATATTCAACAGGTCTCTATTTAAACTAATTAAAATCGATCGAGTAACGGCATTTTGGACACAATATACTTATTCTAAGCCTAGCAACAGCAATCGGCAATCCCTCTCAAAGTCACTCTCTTGTATCCTCAGCACAATTCCTAAAGAGCGCATTGTTGAAGCAACCAGGGTCTGAAAAACGATAAGAAACGCAATTTAAATTGAAAATATTAAACTATTATCAAAATATTCAACAGGTCTCTATTTAAACTAATTAAAATCGATCGAGTAACGGCATTTTGTTCACAATATACTTATTCTAAGCCTAGCAACAGCAATCGGCAATCCCTCTCAAAGTCACTCTCTTGTATCCTCAGCACAATTCCTAAAGAGCGCATTGTTGAAGCAACCAGGGTCTGAAAAACGATAAGAAACGCAATTTAAATTGAAAATATTAAACTATTATCAAAATATTCAACAGGTCTCTATTTAAACTAATTAAAATCGATCGAGTAACGGCATTTTGGTCACAATATACTTATTCTAAGCCTAGCAACAGCAATCGGCAATCCCTCTCAAAGTCACTCTCTTGTATCCTCAGCACAATTCCTAAAGAGCGCATTGTTGAAGCAACCAGGGTCTGAAAAACGATAAGAAACGCAATTTAAATTGAAAATATTAAACTATTATCAAAATATTCAACAGGTCTCTATTTAAACTAATTAAAATCGATCGAGTAACGGCATTTTGGTCACAATATACTTATTCTAAGCCTAGCAACAGCAATCGGCAATCCCTCTCAAAGTCACTCTCTTGTATCCTCAGCACAATTCCTAAAGAGCGCATTGTTGAAGCAACCAGGGTCTGAAAAACGATAAGAAACGCAATTTAAATTGAAAATATTAAACTATTATCAAAATATTCAACAGGTCTCTATTTAAACTAATTAAAATCGATCGAGTAACGGCATTTTGGTCACAATATACTTATTCTAAGCCAAACAACAGCAATGGGAATCCCTCTCAAAGTCACTCTCTTGTATCCTCAGCACAATTCCTAAAGAGCGCATTGTTGAAGCAACCAGGGTCTGAAAAACGATAATAAACGCAATTTAAATTGAAAATATTAAACTATTATCAAAATATTCAACAGGTCTCTATTTAAACTAATTAAAATCGATCGAGTAACGGCATTTTGGTCACAATATACTTATTCTAAGCCTAGCAACAGCAATCGGCAATCCCTCTCAAAGTCACTCTCTTGTATCCTCAGCACAATTCCTAAAGAGCGCATTGTTGAAGCAACCAGGGTCTGAAAAACGATAAGAAACGCAATTTAAATTGAAAATATTAAACTATTATCAAAATATTCAACAGGTCTCTATTTAAACTAATTAAAATCGATCGAGTAACGGCATTTTGGTCACAATATACTTATTCTAAGCCAAACAACAGCAATGGGAATCCCTCTCAAAGTCACTCTCTTGTATCCTCAGCACAATTCCTAAAGAGCGCATTGTTGAAGCAACCAGGGTCTGAAAAACGATAATAAACGCAATTTAAATTGAAAATATTAAACTATTATCAAAATATTCAACAGGTCTCTATTTAAACTCATTAAAATCGATCGAGTAACGGCATTTTGGTCAAAATATACTTATTCTAAGCCTAGCAACAGCAATCGGCAATCCCTCTCAAAGTCACTCTCTTGTATCCTCAGCACAATTCCTAAAGAGCGCATTGTTGAAGCAACCAGGGTCTGAAAAACGATAAGAAACGCAATTTAAATTGAAAATATTAAACTATTATCTAAATATTCAACAGGTCTCTATTTAAACTAATTAAAATCGATCGAGTAACGGCATTTTGGTCACAATATACTTATTCGAAGCCAAACAACAGCAATGGGAATCCCTCTCAAAGTCACTCTCTTGTATCCTCAGCACAATTCCTAAAGAGCGCATTGTTGAAGCAACCAGGGTCTGAAAAACGATAAGAAACGCAATTTAAATTGAAAATATTAAACTATTATCAAAATATTCAACAGGTCTCTATTTAAACTCATTAAAATCGATCGAGTAACGGCATTTTGGTCACAATATACTTATTCTAAGCCTAGCAACAGCAATCGGCAATCCCTCTCAAAGTCACTCTCTTGTATCCTCAGCACAATTCCTAAAGAGCGCATTGTTGAAGCAACCAGGGTCTGAAAAACGATAATAAACGCAATTTAAATTGAAAATATTAAACTATTATCAAAATATTCAACAGGTCTCTATTTAAACTCATTAAAATCGATCGAGTAACGGCATTTTGGTCACAATATACTTATTCTAAGCCTAGCAACAGCAATCGGCAATCCCTCTCAAAGTCACTCTCTTGTATCCTCAGCACAATTCCTAAAGAGCGCATTGTTGAAGCAACCAGGGTCTGAAAAACGATAATAAACGCAATTTAAATTGAAAATATTAAACTATTATCAAAATATTCAACAGGTCTCTATTTAAACTAATTAAAATCGATCGAGTAACGGCATTTTGGTCACAATATACTTATTCTAAGCCTAGCAACAGCAATCGGCAATCCCTCTCAAAGTCACTCTCTTGTATCCTCAGCACAATTCCTAAAGAGCGCATTGTTGAAGCAACCAGGGTCTGAAAAACGATAAGAAACGCAATTTAAATTGAAAATATTAAACTATTATCAAAATATTCAACAGGTCTCTATTTAAACTAATTAAAATCGATCGAGTAACGGCATTTTGGTCACAATATACTTATTCTAAGCCTAGCAACAGCAATCGGCAATCCCTATCAAAGTCACTCTCTTGTATCCTCAGCACAATTCCTAAAGAGCGCATTGTTGAAGCAACCAGGGTCTGAAAAACGATAAGAAACGCAATTTAAATTGAAAATATTAAACTATTATCAAAATATTCAACAGGTCTCTATTTAAACTCATTAAAATCGATCGAGTAACGGCATTTTGGTCACAATATACTTATTCTAAGCCAAACAACAGCAATGGGAATCCCTCTCAAAGTCACTCTCTTGTATCCTCAGCACAATTCCTAAAGAGCGCATTGTTGAAGCAACCAGGGTCTGAAAAACGATAATAAACGCAATTTAAATTGAAAATATTAAACTATTATCAAAATATTCAACAGGTCTCTATTTAAACTAATTAAAATCGATCGAGTAACGGCATTTTGGTCACAATATACTTATTCTAAGCCTAGCAACAGCAATCGGCAATCCCTCTCAAAGTCACTCTCTTGTATCCTCAGCAAAATTCCTAAAGAGCGCATTGTTGAAGCAACCAGGGTCTGAAAAACGATAAGAAACGCAATTTAAATTGAAAATATTAAACTATTATCAAAATATTCATCAGGTCTCTATTTAAACTAATTAAAATCGATCGAGTAACGGCATTTTGGTCACAATATACTTATTCTAAGCCTAGCAACAGCAATCGGCAATCCCTCTCAAAGTCACTCTCTTGTATCCTCAGCACAATTCCTAAAGAGCGCATTGTTGAAGCAACCAGGGTCTGAAAAACGATAAGAAACGCAATTTAAATTGAAAATATTAAACTATTATCAAAATATTCAACAGGTCTCTATTTAAACTAATTAAAATCGATCGAGTAACGGCATTTTGGTCACAATATACTTATTCTAAGCCAAACAACAGCAATGGGAATCCCTCTCAAAGTCACTCTCTTGTATCCTCAGCACAATTCCTAAAGAGCGCATTGTTGAAGCAACCAGGGTCTGAAAAACGATAATAAACGCAATTTAAATTGAAAATATTAAACTATTATCAAAATATTCCACAGGTCTCTATTTAAACTAATTAAAATCGATCGAGTAACGGCATTTTGGTCACAATATACTTATTCTAAGCCAAACAACAGCAATGGGAATCCCTCTCAAAGTCACTCTCTTGTATCCTCAGCACAATTCCTAAAGAGCGCATTGTTGAAGCAACCAGGGTCTGTAAAACGATAATAAACGCAATTTAAATTGAAAATATTAAACTACTATCAAAATATTCAACAGGTCTCCATTTAAACTAATTAAAATCGATCGAGTAACGGCATTTTGTTCACAATATACTTATTCTAAGCCAAGCAACAGCAATGGGGAATCCCTCTCAAAGTCACTCTCTTGTATCCTCAGCACAATTCCTAAAGAGCGCATTGTTGAAGCAACCAGGGTCTGTAAAACGATAATAAACGCAATTTAAATTGAAAATATTAAACTACTATCCAAATATTCAACAGGTCTCCATTTAAACTAATTAAAATCGATCGAGTAACGGCATTTTGTTCACAATATACTTATTCTAAGCCAAGCAACAGCAATGGGAATCCCTCTCAAAGTCACTCTCTTGTATCCTCAGCACAATTCCTAAAGAGCGCATTGTTGAAGCAACCAGGGTCTGTAAAACGATAATAAACGCAATTTAAATTGAAAATATTAAACTACTATCAAAATATTCAACAGGTCTCCATTTAAACTAATTAAAATCGATCGAGTAACGGCATTTTGTTCACAATATACTTATTCTAAGCCAAGCAACAGCAATGGGAATCCCTCTCAAAGTCACTCTCTTGTATCCTCAGCACAATTCCTAAAGAGCGCATTGTTGAAGCAACCAGGGTCTGTAAAACGATAATAAACGCAATTTAAATTGAAAATATTAAACTATTATCAAAATATACAACAGGTCTCCATTTAAACTAATTAAAATCGATCGAGTAACGGCATTTTGTTCACAATATACTTATTCTAAGCCAAACAACAGCAATGGGAATCCCTCTCAAAGTCACTCTCTTGTATCCTCAGCACAATTCCTAAAGAGCGCATTGTTGAAGCAACCAGGGTCTTTAAAACGATAATAAACCCAATTTAAATTGAAAATATTAAACTACTATCAAAATATTCAACAGGTCTCCATTTAAACTAATTAAAATCGATCGAGTAACGGCATTTTGTTCACAATATACTTATTCTAAGACAAGCAACAGCAATGGGGAATCCCTCTCAAAGTCACTCTCTTGTATCCTCAGCACAATTCCTAAAGAGCGCATTGTTGAAGCAACCAGGATCTGTAAAACGATAATAAACGCAATTTAAATTGAAAATATTAAACTACTATCAAAATATTCAACAGGTCTCCATTTAAACTAATTAAAATCGATCGAGTAACGGCATTTTGTTCACAATATACTTATTCTAAGCCAAGCAACAGCAATGGGAATCCCTCTCAAAGTCACTCTCTTGTATCCTCAGCACAATTCCTAAAGAGCACATTGTTGAAGCAACCAGGGTCTGTAAAACGATAATAAACGCAATTTAAATTGAAAATATTAAACTACTATCAAAATATTCAACAGGTCTCCATTTAAAGTAATTAAAATCGATCGAGTAACGGCATTTTGGTCACAATATACTTATTCTAAGCCAAGCAACAGCAATGGGAATCCCTCTCAAAGTCACTCTCTTGTATCCTCAGCACAATTCCTAAAGAGCGCATTGTTGAAGCAACCAGGGTCTGTAAAACGATAATAAACGCAATTTAAATTGAAAATATTAAACTACTATCAAAATATTCAACAGGTCTCCATTTAAACTAATTAAAATCGATCGAGTAACGGCATTTTGTTCACAATATACTTATTCTAAGCCAAGCAACAGTAATGGGAATCCCTCTCAAAGTCACTCTCTTGTATCCTCAGCACAATTCCTAAAGAGCACATTGTTGAAGCAACCAGGGTCTGTAAAACGATAATAAACGCAATTTAAATTGAAAATATTAAACTACTATCAAAATATTCAACAGGTCTCCATTTAAAGTAATTAAAATCGAACGAGTAACGGCATTTTGGTCACAATATACTTATTCTAAGCCAAGCAACAGCAATGGGAATCCCTCTCAAAGTCACTCTCTTGTATCCTAAGCACAATTCCTAAAGAGCGCATTGTTGAAGCAACCAGGGTCTGTAAAACGATAATAAACGCAATTTAAATTGAAAATATTAAACTACTATCAAAATATTCAACAGGTCTCCATTTAAACTAATTAAAATCGATCGAGTAACGGCATTTTGTTCACAATATACTTATTCTAAGCCAAGCAACAGCAATGGGAATCCCTCTCAAAGTCACTCTCTTGTATCCTCAGCACAATTCCTAAAGAGCACATTGTTGAAGCAACCAGGGTCTGTAAAACGATAATAAACGCAATTTAAATTGAAAATATTAAACTACTATCAAAATATTCAACAGGTCTCCATTTAAAGTAATTAAAATCGATCGAGTAACGGCATTTTGGTCACAATATACTTATTCTAAGCCAAGCAACAGCAATGGGAATCCCTCTCAAAGTCACTCTCTTGTATCCTAAGCACGATTCCTAAAGAGCGCATTGTTGAAGCAACCAGGGTCTGTAAAACGATAATAAACGCAATTTAAATTGAAAATATTAAACTACTATCAAAATATTCAACAGGTCTCCATTTAAACTAATTAAAATCGATCGAGTAACGGCATTTTGTTCACAATATACTTATTCTAAGCCAAGCAACAGCAATGGGAATCCCTCTCAAAGTCACTCTCTTGTATCCTCAGCACAATTCCTAAAGAGCGCATTGTTGAAGCAACCAGGGTCTGTAAAACGATAATAAACGCAATTTAAATTGAAAATATTAAACTATTATCAAAATATTCAACAGGTCTCCATTTAAACTAATTAAAATCGATCGAGTAACGGCATTTTGGTCACAATATACTTATTCTAAGCCAAGCAACAGCAATGGGAATCCCTCTCAAAGTCACTCTCTTGTATCCTCAGCACAATTCCTAAAGAGCGCATTGTTGAAGCAACCAGGGTCTGTAAAACGATAATAAACGCAATTTAAATTTAAAATATTAAACTATTATCAAAATATTCAACAGGTCTCCATTTAAACTAATTAAAATCGATCGAGTAACGGCATTTTGTTCACAATATACTTATTCTAAGCCAAGCAACAGCAATGGGAATCCCTCTCAAAGTCACTCTCTTGTATCCTCAGCACAATTCCTAAAGAGCACATTGTTGAAGCAACCAGGGTCTGTAAAACGATAATAAACGCAATTTAATTTGAAAATATTAAACTACTATCAAAATATTCAACAGGTCTCCATTTAAACTAATTAAAATCGATCGAGTAACGGCATTTTGTTCAAAATATACTTATTCTAAGCCAAGCAACAGCAATGGGAATCCCTCTCAAAGTCACTCTCATGTATCCTCAGCACAATTCCTAAAGAGCGCATTGTTGAAGCAACCAGGGTCTGTAAAACGATAATAAACGCAATTTAAATTGAAAATATTAAACTACTATCAAAATATTCATCAGGTCTCCATTTAAACTAATTAAAATCGATCGAGTAACGGCATTTTGGTCACAATATACTTATTCTAAGCCAAGCAACAGCAATGGGATTCCCTCTCAAAGTCACTCTCTTGTATCCTCAGCACAATTCCTAAAGAGCGTTTTGTTGAAGCAACCACGGTCTGTAAAACGATAATAAACGCAATTTAAATTGAAAATATTAAACTACTATCAAAATATCCATCAGGTCTCCATTTAAACTAATTAAAATCGATCGAGTAACGGCATTTTGTTCACAATATACTTATTCTAAGCCAAGCAACAGCAATGGGAATCCCTCTCAAAGTCACTCTCTTGTATCCTCAGCACAATTCCTAAAGAGCGTTTTGTTGAAGCAACCAGGGTCTGTAAAACGATAATAAACGCAATTTAAATTGAAAATATTAAACTATTATCAAAATATTCAACAGGTCTCCATTTAAACTAATTAAAATCGATCGAGTAACGGCATTTTGTTCACAATATACTTATTCTAAGCCAAGCAACAGCAATGGGAATCCCTCTCAAAGTCACTCTCTTGTATCCTCAGCACAATTCCTAAAGAGCACATTGTTGAAGCAACCAGGGTCTGTAAAACGATAATAAACGCAATTTAAATTGAAAATATTAAACTACTATCAAAATATTCATCAGGTCTCCATTTAAACTAATTAAAATCGATCGAGTAACGGCATTTTGGTCACAATATACTTATTCTAAGCCAAGCAACAGCAATGGGATTCCCTCTCAAAGTCACTCTCTTGTATCCTCAGCACAATTCCTAAAGAGCACATTGTTGAAGCAACCAGGGTCTGTAAAACGATAATAAACGCAATTTAAATTGAAAATATTAAACTACTATCAAAATATTCAACAGGTCTCCATTTAAACTAATTAAAATCGATCGAGTAACGGCATTTTGTTCACAATATACTTATTCTAAGCCAAGCAACAGCAATGGGAATCCCTCTCAAAGTCACTCTCTTGTATCCTCAGCACAATTCCTAAAGAGCGCATTGTTGAAGCAACCAGGGTCTGTAAAACGATAATAAACGCAATTTAAATTGAAAACATTAAACTACTATCAAAATATTCAACAGGTCTCCATTTAAACTAATTAAAATCCATCGAGTAACGGCATTTTGTTCACAATATACTTATTCTAAGCCAAGCAACAGCAATGGGAATCCCTCTCAAAGTCACTCTCTTGTATCCTCAGCACAATTCCTAAAGAGCGCATTGTTGAAGCAACCAGGGTCTGTAAAACGATAATAAACGCAATTTAAATTGAAAACATTAAACTACTATCAAAATATTGAACAGGTCTCCATTTAAACTAATTAAAATCGATCGAGTAACGGCATTTTGGTAACAATATACTTATTCTAAGCCAAGCAACAGCAATGGGAATCCCTCTCAAAGTCACTCTCTTGTATCCTCAGCACAATTCCTAAAGAGCACATTGTTGAAGCAACCAGGGTCTGTAAAACGATAATAAACGCAATTTAAATTGAAAATATTAAACTACTATCAAAATATTCATCAGGTCTCCATTTAAACTAATTAAAATCGATCGAGTAACGGCATTTTGTTCACAATATACTTATTCTAAGCCAAGCAACAGCAATGGGATTCCCTCTCAAAGTCACTCTCTTGTATCCTCAGCACAATTCCTAAAGAGCGCATTGTTAAAGCAACCAGGGTCTGTAAAACGATAATAAACGCAATTTAAATTGAAAACATAAAACTACTATCAAAATATTGAACAGGTCTCCATTTAAACTAATTAAAATCGATCGAGTAACGGCATTTTGGTCACAATATACTTATTCTAAGCCAAGCAACAGCAATGAGAATCCCTCTCAAAGTCACTCTCTTGTATCCTCAGCACAATTCCTAAAGAGCACATTGTTGAAGCAACCAGGGTCTGTAAAACGATAATAAACGCAATTTAAATTGAAAATATTAAACTACTATCAAAATATTCATCAGGTCTCCATTTAAACTAATTAAAATCGATCGAGTAACGGCATTTTGTTCACAATATACTTATTCTAAGCCAAGCAACAGCAATGGGATTCCCTCTCAAAGTCACTCTCTTGTATCCTCAGCACAATTCCTAAAGAGCGCATTGTTGAAGCAACCAGGGTCTTTAAAACGATAATAAACCCAATTTAAATTAAAAATATTAAACTACTATCAAAATATTCAACAGGTCTCCATTTAAACTAATTAAAATCGATCGAGTAACGGCATTTTGTTCAAAATATACTTATTCTAAGCCAAGCAACAGCAATGGGAATCCCTCTCAAAGTCACTCTCATGTATCCTCAGCACAATTCCTAAAGAGCGCATTGTTGAAGCAACCAGGGTCTGTAAAACGATAATAAACGCAATTTAAATTGAAAATATTAAACTACTATCAAAATATTCATCAGGTCTCCATTTAAACTAATTAAAATCGATCGAGTAACGGCATTTTGGTCACAATATACTTATTCTAAGCCAAGCAACAGCAATGGGATTCCCTCTCAAAGTCACTCTCTTGTATCCTCAGCACAATTCCTAAAGAGCGTTTTGTTGAAGCAACCACGGTCTGTAAAACGATAATAAACGCAATTTAAATTGAAAATATTAAACTACTATCAAAATATCCATCAGGTCTCCATTTAAACTAATTAAAATCGATCGAGTAACGGCATTTTGTTCACAATATACTTATTCTAAGCCAAGCAACAGCAATGGGAATCCCTCTCAAAGTCACTCTCTTGTATCCTCAGCACAATTCCTAAAGAGCGTTTTGTTGAAGCAACCAGGGTCTGTAAAACGATAATAAACGCAATTTAAATTGAAAATATTAAACTATTATCAAAATATTCAACAGGTCTCCATTTAAACTAATTAAAATCGATCGAGTAACGGCATTTTGTTCACAATATACTTATTCTAAGCCAAGCAACAGCAATGGGAATCCCTCTCAAAGTCACTCTCTTGTATCCTCAGCACAATTCCTAAAGAGCACATTGTTGAAGCAACCAGGGTCTGTAAAACGATAATAAACGCAATTTAAATTGAAAATATTAAACTACTATCAAAATATTCATCAGGTCTCCATTTAAACTAATTAAAATCGATCGAGTAACGGCATTTTGGTCACAATATACTTATTCTAAGCCAAGCAACAGCAATGGGATTCCCTCTCAAAGTCACTCTCTTGTATCCTCAGCACAATTCCTAAAGAGCACATTGTTGAAGCAACCAGGGTCTGTAAAACGATAATAAACGCAATTTAAATTGAAAATATTAAACTACTATCAAAATATTCAACAGGTCTCCATTTAAACTAATTAAAATCGATCGAGTAACGGCATTTTGTTCACAATATACTTATTCTAAGCCAAGCAACAGCAATGGGAATCCCTCTCAAAGTCACTCTCTTGTATCCTCAGCACAATTCCTAAAGAGCGCATTGTTGAAGCAACCAGGGTCTGTAAAACGATAATAAACGCAATTTAAATTGAAAACATTAAACTACTATCAAAATATTCAACAGGTCTCCATTTAAACTAATTAAAATCCATCGAGTAACGGCATTTTGTTCACAATATACTTATTCTAAGCCAAGCAACAGCAATGGGAATCCCTCTCAAAGTCACTCTCTTGTATCCTCAGCACAATTCCTAAAGAGCGCATTGTTGAAGCAACCAGGGTCTGTAAAACGATAATAAACGCAATTTAAATTGAAAACATTAAACTACTATCAAAATATTGAACAGGTCTCCATTTAAACTAATTAAAATCGATCGAGTAACGGCATTTTGGTAACAATATACTTATTCTAAGCCAAGCAACAGCAATGGGAATCCCTCTCAAAGTCACTCTCTTGTATCCTCAGCACAATTCCTAAAGAGCACATTGTTGAAGCAACCAGGGTCTGTAAAACGATAATAAACGCAATTTAAATTGAAAATATTAAACTACTATCAAAATATTCATCAGGTCTCCATTTAAACTAATTAAAATCGATCGAGTAACGGCATTTTGTTCACAATATACTTATTCTAAGCCAAGCAACAGCAATGGGATTCCCTCTCAAAGTCACTCTCTTGTATCCTCAGCACAATTCCTAAAGAGCGCATTGTTAAAGCAACCAGGGTCTGTAAAACGATAATAAACGCAATTTAAATTGAAAACATAAAACTACTATCAAAATATTGAACAGGTCTCCATTTAAACTAATTAAAATCGATCGAGTAACGGCATTTTGGTCACAATATACTTATTCTAAGCCAAGCAACAGCAATGAGAATCCCTCTCAAAGTCACTCTCTTGTATCCTCAGCACAATTCCTAAAGAGCACATTGTTGAAGCAACCAGGGTCTGTAAAACGATAATAAACGCAATTTAAATTGAAAATATTAAACTACTATCAAAATATTCATCAGGTCTCCATTTAAACTAATTAAAATCGATCGAGTAACGGCATTTTGTTCACAATATACTTATTCTAAGCCAAGCAACAGCAATGGGATTCCCTCTCAAAGTCACTCTCTTGTATCCTCAGCACAATTCCTAAAGAGCGCATTGTTGAAGCAACCAGGGTCTTTAAAACGATAATAAACCCAATTTAAATTAAAAATATTAAACTACTATCAAAATATTCAACAGGTCTCCATTTAAACTAATTAAAATCGATCGAGTAACGGCATTTTGTTCACAATATACTTATTCTAAGACAAGCAACAGCAATGGGGAATCCCTCTCAAAGTCACTCTCTTGTATCCTCAGCACAATTCCTAAAGAGCGCATTGTTGAAGCAACCAGGATCTGTAAAACGATAATAAACGCAATTTAAATTTAAAATATTAAACTACTATCAAAATATTCAACAGGTCTCCATTTAAACTAATTAAAATCGATCGAGTAACGGCATTTTGTTCACAATATACTTATTCTAAGCCAAGCAACAGCAATGGGAATCCCTCTCAAAGTCACTCTCTTGTATCCTCAGCACAATTCCTAAAGAGCACATTGTTGAAGCAACCAGGGTCTGTAAAACGATAATAAACGCAATTTAAATTGAAAATATTAAACTACAATCAAAATATTCAACAGGTCTCCATTTAAAGTAATTAAAATCGATCGAGTAACGGCATTTTGGTCACAATATACTTATTCTAAGCCAAGCAACAGCAATGGGAATCCCTCTCAAAGTCA
This sequence comes from Sympetrum striolatum, assembly GCA_947579665.1. NCBI lineage: Eukaryota > Metazoa > Arthropoda > Insecta > Odonata > Libellulidae > Sympetrum > Sympetrum striolatum. The sequence goes on along the minus strand of CANPUZ010000057.1, from coordinate 1,282,809 downwards.
CTCTCTTGTATCCTCAGCACAATTCCTAAAGAGCGCATTGTTGAAGCAACCAGGGTCTGTAAAACGATAATAAACGCAATTTAAATTGAAAATATTAAACTACTATCAAAATATTCAACAGGTCTCCATTTAAACTAATTAAAATCGATCGAGTAACGGCATTTTGTTCACAATATACTTATTCTAAGCCAAGCAACAGTAATGGGAATCCCTCTCAAAGTCACTCTCTTGTATCCTCAGCACAATTCCTAAAGAGCACATTGTTGAAGCAACCAGGGTCTGTAAAACGATAATAAACGCAATTTAAATTGAAAATATTAAACTACTATCAAAATATTCAACAGGTCTCCATTTAAAGTAATTAAAATCGAACGAGTAACGGCATTTTGGTCACAATATACTTATTCTAAGCCAAGCAACAGCAATGGGAATCCCTCTCAAAGTCACTCTCTTGTATCCTAAGCACGATTCCTAAAGAGCGCATTGTTGAAGCAACCAGGGTCTGTAAAACGATAATAAACGCAATTTAAATTGAAAATATTAAACTACTATCAAAATATTCATCAGGTCTCCATTTAAACTAATTAAAATCGATCGAGTAACGGCATTTTGTTCACAATATACTTATTCTAAGCCAAGCAACAGTAATGGGAATCCCTCTCAAAGTCACTCTCTTGTATCCTCAGCACAATTCCTAAAGAGCACATTGTTGAAGCAACCAGGGTCTGTAAAACGATAATAAACGCAATTTAAATTGAAAATATTAAACTACTATCAAAATATTCAACAGGTCTCCATTTAAAGTAATTAAAATCGAACGAGTAACGGCATTTTGGTCACAATATACTTATTCTAAGCCAAGCAACAGCAATGGGAATCCCTCTCAAAGTCACTCTCTTGTATCCTAAGCACGATTCCTAAAGAGCGCATTGTTGAAGCAACCAGGGTCTGTAAAACGATAATAAACGCAATTTAAATTGAAAATATTAAACTACTATCAAAATATTCAACAGGTCTCCATTTAAACTAATTAAAATCGATCGAGTAACGGCATTTTGTTCACAATATACTTATTCTAAGCCAAGCAACAGTAATGGGAATCCCTCTCAAAGTCACTCTCTTGTATCCTCAGCACAATTCCTAAAGAGCACATTGTTGAAGCAACCAGGGTCTGTAAAACGATAATAAACGCAATTTAAATTGAAAATATTAAACTACTATCAAAATATTCAACAGGTCTCCATTTAAAGTAATTAAAATCGAACGAGTAACGGCATTTTGGTCACAATATACTTATTCTAAGCCAAGCAACAGCAATGGGAATCCCTCTCAAAGTCACTCTCTTGTATCCTCAGCACAATTCCTAAAGAGCGCATTGTTGAAGCAACCAGGGTCTGTAAAACGATAATAAACGCAATTTAAATTGAAAATATTAAACTACTATCCAAATATTCATCAGGTCTCCATTTAAACTAATTAAAATCGATCGAGTAACGGCATTTTGTTCACAATATACTTATTCTAAGCCAAGCAACAGTAATGGGAATCCCTCTCAAAGTCACTCACTTGTATCCTCAGCACAATTCCTAAAGAGCACATTGTTGAAGCAACCAGGGTCTGTAAAACGATAATAAACGCAATTTAAATTGAAAATATTAAACTACTATCAAAATATTCAACAGGTCTCCATTTAAAGTAATTAAAATCGAACGAGTAACGGCATTTTGGTCACAATATACTTATTCTAAGCCAAGCAACAGCAATGGGAATCCCTCTCAAAGTCACTCTCTTGTATCCTAAGCACGATTCCTAAAGAGCGCATTGTTGAAGCAACCAGGGTCTGTAAAACGATAATAAACGCAATTTAAATTGAAAATATTAAACTACTATCAAAATATTCAACAGGTCTCCATTTAAACTAATTAAAATCGATCGAGTAACGGCATTTTGTTCACAATATACTTATTCTAAGCCAAGCAACAGCAATGGGAATCCCTCTCAAAGTCACTCTCTTGTATCCTCAGCACAAATCCTAAAGAGCACATTGTTGAAGCAACCAGGGTCTGTAAAACGATAATAAACGCAATTTAAATTGAAAATATTAAACTACTATCAAAATATTCAACAGGTCTCCATTTAAAGTAATTAAAATCGATCGAGTAACGGCATTTTGGTCACAATATACTTATTCTAAGCCAAGCAACAGCAATGGGAATCCCTCTCAAAGTCACTCTCATGTATCCTAAGCACGATTCCTAAAGAGCGCATTGTTGAAGCAACCAGGGTCTGTAAAACGATAATAAACGCAATTTAAATTGAAAATATTAAACTACTATCAAGATATTCAACAGGTCTCCATTTAAAGTAATTAAAATCGATCGAGTAACGGCATTTTGGTCACAATATACTTATTCTAAGCCAAGCAACAGCAATGGGAATCCCTCTCAAAGTCACTCTCTTGTATCCTAAGCACGATTCCTAAAGAGCGCATTGTTGAAGCAACCAGGGTCTGTAAAACGATAATAAACGCAATTTAAATTGAAAATATTAAACTATTATCAAAATATTCAACAGGTCTCCATTTAAACTAATTAAAATCGATCGAGTAACGGCATTTTGGTCACAATATACTTATTCTAAGCCAAGCAACAGCAATGGGAATCCCTCTCAAAGTCACTCTCTTGTATCCTCAGCACAATTCCTAAAGAGCGCATTGTTGAAGCAACCAGGGTCTGTAAAACGATAATAAACGCAATTTAAATTTAAAATATTAAACTATTATCAAAATATTCAACAGGTCTCCATTTAAACTAATTAAAATCGATCGAGTAACGGCATTTTGTTCACAATATACTTATTCTAAGCCAAGCAACAGCAATGGGAATCCCTCTCAAAGTCACTCTCTTGTATCCTCAGCACAATTCCTAAAGAGCTCATTGTTGAAGCAACCAGGGTCTGTAAAACGATAATAAACGCAATTTAAATTGAAAATATTAAACTACTATCAAAATATTCAACAGGTCTCCATTTAAACTAATTAAAATCGATCGAGTAACGGCATTTTGTTCAAAATATACTTATTCTAAGCCAAGCAACAGCAATGGGAATCCCTCTCAAAGTCACTCTCATGTATCCTCAGCACAATTCCTAAAGAGCGCATTGTTGAAGCAACCAGGGTCTGTAAAACGATAATAAACGCAATTTAAATTGAAAATATTAAACTACTATCAAAATATTCATCAGGTCTCCATTTAAACTAATTAAAATCGATCGAGTAACGGCATTTTGGTCACAATATACTTATTCTAAGCCAAGCAACAGCAATGGGATTCCCTCTCAAAGTCACTCTCTTGTATCCTCAGCACAATTCCTAAAGAGCGTTTTGTTGAAGCAACCACGGTCTGTAAAACGATAATAAACGCAATTTAAATTGAAAATATTAAACTACTATCAAAATATTCATCAGGTCTCCATTTAAACTAATTAAAATCGATCGAGTAACGGCATTTTGTTCACAATATACTTATTCTAAGCCAAGCAACAGCAATGGGAATCCCTCTCAAAGTCACTCTCTTGTATCCTCAGCAGAATTCCTAAAGAGCGTTTTGTTGAAGCAACCAGGGTCTGTAAAACGATAATAAACGCAATTTAAATTGAAAATATTAAACTATTATCAAAATATTCAACAGGTCTCCATTTAAACTAATTAAAATCGATCGAGTAACGGCATTTTGTTCACAATATACTTATTCTAAGCCAAGCAACAGCAATGGGAATCCCTCTCAAAGTCACTCTCTTGTATCCTCAGCACAATTCCTAAAGAGCACATTGTTGAAGCAACCAGGGTCTGTAAAACGATAATAAACGCAATTTAAATTGAAAATATTAAACTACTATCAAAATATTCATCAGGTCTCCATTTAAACTAATTAAAATCGATCGAGTAACGGCATTTTGGTCACAATATACTTATTCTAAGCCAAGCAACAGCAATGGGATTCCCTCTCAAAGTCACTCTCTTGTATCCTCAGCACAATTCCTAAAGAGCACATTGTTGAAGCAACCAGGGTCTGTAAAACGATAATAAACGCAATTTAAATTGAAAATATTAAACTACTATCAAAATATTCAACAGGTCTCCATTTAAACTAATTAAAATCGATCGAGTAACGGCATTTTGTTCACAATATACTTATTCTAAGCCAAGCAACAGTAATGGGAATCCCTCTCAAAGTCACTCTCTTGTATCCTCAGCACAATTCCTAAAGAGCACATTGTTGAAGCAACCAGGGTCTGTAAAACGATAATAAACGCAATTTAAATTGAAAATATTAAACTACTATCAAAATATTCAACAGGTCTCCATTTAAAGTAATTAAAATCGAACGAGTAACGGCATTTTGGTCACAATATACTTATTCTAAGCCAAGCAACAGCAATGGGAATCCCTCTCAAAGTCACTCTCTTGTATCCTAAGCACGATTCCTAAAGAGCGCATTGTTGAAGCAACCAGGGTCTGTAAAACGATAATAAACGCAATTTAAATTGAAAATATTAAACTACTATCAAAATATTCAACAGGTCTCCATTTAAACTAATTAAAATCGATCGAGTAACGGCATTTTGTTCACAATATACTTATTCTAAGCCAAGCAACAGCAATGGGAATCCCTCTCAAAGTCACTCTCTTGTATCCTCAGCACAATTCCTAAAGAGCACATTGTTGAAGCAACCAGGGTCTGTAAAACGATAATAAACGCAATTTAAATTGAAAATATTAAACTACTATCAAAATATTCAACAGGTCTCCATTTAAAGTAATTAAAATCGATCGAGTAACGGCATTTTGGTCACAATATACTTATTCTAAGCCAAGCAACAGCAATGGGAATCCCTCTCAAAGTCACTCTCTTGTATCCTAAGCACGATTCCTAAAGAGCGCATTGTTGAAGCAACCAGGGTCTGTAAAACGATAATAAACGCAATTTAAATTGAAAATATTAAACTACTATCAAAATATTCAACAGGTCTCCATTTAAACTAATTAAAATCGATCGAGTAACGGCATTTTGTTCACAATATACTTATTCTAAGCCAAGCAACAGCAATGGGAATCCCTCTCAAAGTCACTCTCTTGTATCCTCAGCACAATTCCTAAAGAGCGCATTGTTGAAGAAACCAGGGTCTGTAAAACGATAATAAACGCAATTTAAATTGAAAATATTAAACTATTATCAAAATATTCAACAGGTCTCCATTTAAACTAATTAAAATCGATCGAGTAACGGCATTTTGGTCACAATATACTTATTCTAAGCCAAGCAACAGCAATGGGAATCCCTCTCAAAGTCACTCTCTTGTATCCTCAGCACAATTCCTAAAGAGCGCATTGTTGAAGCAACCAGGGTCTGTAAAACGATAATAAACGCAATTTAAATTTAAAATATTAAACTATTATCAAAATATTCAACAGGTCTCCATTTAAACTAATTAAAATCGATCGAGTAACGGCATTTTGTTCACAATATACTTATTCTAAGCCAAGCAACAGCAATGGGAATCCCTCTCAAAGTCACTCTCTTGTATCCTCAGCACAATTCCTAAAGAGCACATTGTTGAAGCAACCAGGTTCTGTAAAACGATAATAAACGCAATTTAAATTGAAAATATTAAACTACTATCAAAATATTCAACAGGTCTCCATTTAAACTAATTAAAATCGATCGAGTAACGGCATTTTGTTCAAAATATACTTATTCTAAGCCAAGCAACAGCAATGGGAATCCCTCTCAAAGTCACTCTCATGTATCCTCAGCACAATTCCTAAAGAGCGCATTGTTGAAGCAACCAGGGTCTGTAAAACGATAATAAACGCAATTTAAATTGAAAATATTAAACTACTATCAAAATATTCATCAGGTCTCCATTTAAACTAATTAAAATCGATCGAGTAACGGCATTTTGGTCACAATATACTTATTCTAAGCCATGCAACAGCAATGGGATTCCCTCTCAAAGTCACTCTCTTGTATCCTCAGCACAATTCCTAAAGAGCGTTTTGTTGAAGCAACCACGGTCTGTAAAACGATAATAAACGCAATTTAAATTGAAAATATTAAACTACTATCAAAATATTCATCAGGTCTCCATTTAAACTAATTAAAATCGATCGAGTAACGGCATTTTGTTCACAATATACTTATTCTAAGCCAAGCAACAGCAATGGGAATCCCTCTCAAAGTCACTCTCTTGTATCCTCAGCACAATTCCTAAAGAGCGTTTTGTTGAAGCAACCAGGGTCTGTAAAACGATAATAAACGCAATTTAAATTGAAAATATTAAACTATTATCAAAATATTCAACAGGTCTCCATTTAAACTAATTAAAATCGATCGAGTAACGGCATTTTGTTCACAATATACTTATTCTAAGCCAAGCAACAGCAATGGGAATCCCTCTCAAAGTCACTCTCTTGTATCCTCAGCACAATTCCTAAAGAGCACATTGTTGAAGCAACCAGGGTCTGTAAAACGATAATAAACGCAATTTAAATTGAAAATATTAAACTACTATCAAAATATTCATCAGGTCTCCATTTAAACTAATTAAAATCGATCGAGTAACGGCATTTTGGTCACAATATACTTATTCTAAGCCAAGCAACAGCAATGGGATTCCCTCTCAAAGTCACTCTCTTGTATCCTCAGCACAATTCCTAAAGAGCACATTGTTGAAGCAACCAGGGTCTGTAAAACGATAATAAACGCAATTTAAATTGAAAATATTAAACTACTATCAAAATATTCAACAGGTCTCCATTTAAACTAATTAAAATCGATCGAGTAACGGCATTTTGTTCACAATATACTTATTCTAAGCCAAGCAACAGCAATGGGAATCCCTCTCAAAGTCACTCTCTTGTATCCTCAGCACAATTCCTAAAGAGCGCATTGTTGAAGCAACCAGGGTCTGTAAAACGATAATAAACGCAATTTAAATTGAAAACATTAAACTACTATCAAAATATTCAACAGGTCTCCATTTAAACTAATTAAAATCGATCGAGTAACGGCATTTTGTTCACAATATACTTATTCTAAGCCAAGCAACAGCAATGGGAATCCCTCTCAAAGTCACTCTCTTGTATCCTCAGCACAATTCCTAAAGAGCGCATTGTTGAAGCAACCAGGGTCTGTAAAACGATAATAAACGCAATTTAAATTGAAAACATTAAACTACTATCAAAATATTGAACAGGTCTCCATTTAAACTAATTAAAATCGATCGAGTAACGGCATTTTGGTCACAATATACTTATTCTAAGCCAAGCAACAGCAATGGGAATCCCTCTCAAAGTCACTCTCTTGTATCCTCAGCACAATTCCTAAAGAGCACATTGTTGAAGCAACCAGGGTCTGTAAAACGATAATAAACGCAATTTAAATTGAAAATATTAAACTACTATCAAAATATTCATCAGGTCTCCATTTAAACTAATTAAAATCGATCGAGTAACGGCATTTTGGTCACAATATACTTATTCTAAGCCAAGCAACAGCAATGGGATTCCCTCTCAAAGTCACTCTCTTGTATCCTCAGCACAATTCCTAAAGAGCGTTTTGTTGAAGCAACCACGGTCTGTAAAACGATAATAAACGCAATTTAAATTGAAAATATTAAACTACTATCAAAATATTCATCAGGTCTCCATTTAAACTAATTAAAATCGATCGAGTAACGGCATTTTGTTCACAATATACTTATTCTAAGCCAAGCAACAGCAATGGGAATCCCTCTCAAAGTCACTCTCTTGTATCCTCAGCACAATTCCTAAAGAGCGTTTTGTTGAAGCAACCAGGGTCTGTAAAACGATAATAAACGCAATTTAAATTGAAAATATTAAACTATTATCAAAATATTCAACAGGTCTCCATTTAAACTAATTAAAATCGATCGAGTAACGGCATTTTGTTCACAATATACTTATTCTAAGCCAAGCAACAGCAATGGGAATCCCTCTCAAAGTCACTCTCTTGTATCCTCAGCACAATTCCTAAAGAGCACATTGTTGAAGCAACCAGGGTCTGTAAAACGATAATAAACGCAATTTAAATTGAAAATATTAAACTACTATCAAAATATTCATCAGGTCTCCATTTAAACTAATTAAAATCGATCGAGTTACGGCATTTTGTTCACAATATACTTATTCTAAGCCAAGCAACAGCAATGGGAATCCCTCTCAAAGTCACTCTCTTGTATCCTCAGCACAATTCCTAAAGAGCGCATTGTTGAAGCAACCAGGGTCTGTAAAACGATAATAAACGCAATTTAAATTGAAAACATTAAACTACTATCAAAATATTGAACAGGTCTCCATTTAAACTAATTAAAATCGATCGAGTAACGGCATTTTGGTCACAATATACTTATTCTAAGCCAAGCAACAGCAATGGGAATCCCTCTCAAAGTCACTCTCTTGTATCCTCAGCACAATTCCTAAAGAGCACATTGTTGAAGCAACCAGGGTCTGTAAAACGATAATAAACGCAATTTAAATTGAAAATATTAAACTACTATCAAAATATTCATCAGGTCTCCATTTAAACTAATTAAAATCGATCGAGTAACGGCATTTTGGTCACAATATACTTATTCTAAGCCAAGCAACAGCAATGGGATTCCCTCTCAAAGTCACTCTCTTGTATCCTCAGCACAATTCCTAAAGAGCGTTTTGTTGAAGCAACCACGGTCTGTAAAACGATAATAAACGCAATTTAAATTGAAAATATTAAACTACTATCAAAATATTCATCAGGTCTCCATTTAAACTAATTAAAATCGATCGAGTAACGGCATTTTGTTCACAATATACTTATTCTAAGCCAAGCAACAGCAATGGGAATCCCTCTCAAAGTCACTCTCTTGTATCCTCAGCACAATTCCTAAAGAGCGTTTTGTTGAAGCAACCAGGGTCTGTAAAACGATAATAAACGCAATTTAAATTGAAAATATTAAACTATTATCAAAATATTCAACAGGTCTCCATTTAAACTAATTAAAATCGATCGAGTAACGGCATTTTGTTCACAATATACTTATTCTAAGCCAAGCAACAGCAATGGGAATCCCTCTCAAAGTCACTCTCTTGTATCCTCAGCACAATTCCTAAAGAGCACATTGTTGAAGCAACCAGGGTCTGTAAAACGATAATAAACGCAATTTAAATTGAAAATATTAAACTACTATCAAAATATTCATCAGGTCTCCATTTAAACTAATTAAAATCGATCGAGTAACGGCATTTTGGTCACAATATACTTATTCTAAGCCAAGCAACAGCAATGGGATTCCCTCTCAAAGTCACTCTCTTGTATCCTCAGCACAATTCCTAAAGAGCACATTGTTGAAGCAACCAGGGTCTGTAAAACGATAATAAACGCAATTTAAATTGAAAATATTAAACTACTATCAAAATATTCAACAGGTCTCCATTTAAACTAATTAAAATCGATCGAGTAACGGCATTTTGTTCACAATATACTTATTCTAAGCCAAGCAACAGCAATGGGAATCCCTCTCAAAGTCACTCTCTTGTATCCTCAGCACAATTCCTAAAGAGCGCATTGTTGAAGCAACCAGGGTCTGTAAAACGATAATAAACGCAATTTAAATTGAAAACATTAAACTACTATCAAAATATTCAACAGGTCTCCATTTAAACTAATTAAAATCGATCGAGTAACGGCATTTTGTTCACAATATACTTATTCTAAGCCAAGCAACAGCAATGGGAATCCCTCTCAAAGTCACTCTCTTGTATCCTCAGCACAATTCCTAAAGAGCGCATTGTTGAAGCAACCAGGGTCTGTAAAACGATAATAAACGCAATTTAAATTGAAAACATTAAACTACTATCAAAATATTGAACAGGTCTCCATTTAAACTAATTAAAATCGATCGAGTAACGGCATTTTGGTCACAATATACTTATTCTAAGCCAAGCAACAGCAATGGGAATCCCTCTCAAAGTCACCCTCTTGTATCCTCAGCACAATTCCTAAAGAGCACATTGTTGAAGCAACCAGGGTCTGTAAAACGATAATAAACGCAATTTAAATTGAAAATATTAAACTACTATCAAAATATTCATCAGGTCTCCATTTAAACTAATTAAAATCGATCGAGTAACGGCATTTTGTTCACAATATACTTATTCTAAGCCAAGCAACAGCAATGGGATTCCCTCTCAAAGTCACTCTCTTGTATCCTCAGCACAATTCCTAAAGAGCGCATTGTTGAAGCAACCAGGGTCTGTAAAACGATAATAAACGCAATTTAAATTGAAAACATTAAACTACTATCAAAATATTGAACAGGTCTCCATTTAAACTAATTAAAATCGATCGAGTAACGGCATTTTGGTCACAATATACTTATTCTAAGCCAAGCAACAGCAATGGGAATCCCTCTCAAAGTCACTCTCTTGTATCCTCAGCACAATTCCTAAAGAGCACATTGTTGAAGCAACCAGGGTCTGTAAAACGATAATAAACGCAATTTAAATTGAAAATATTAAACTACTATCAAAATATTCATCAGGTCTCCATTTAAACTAATTAAAATCGATCGAGTAACGGCATTTTGTTCACAATATACTTATTCTAAGCCAAGCAACAGCAATGGGATTCCCTCTCAAAGTCACTCTCTTGTATCCTCAGCACAATTCCTACAGAGCGCATTGTTGAAGCAACCAGGGTCTGTAAAACGATAATAAACGCAATTTAAATTGAAAACATTAAACTACTATCAAAATATTCATCAGGTCTCCATTTAAACTAATTAAAATCGATCGAGTAACGGCATTTTGGTCACAATATACTTATTCTAAGCCAAGCAACAGCAATGGGATTCCCTCTCAAAGTCACTCTCTTGTATCCTCAGCACAATTCCTAAAGAGCGTTTTGTTGAAGCAACCAGGGTCTGTAAAACGATAATAAACGCAATTTAAATTGAAAATATTAAACTACTATCAAAATATTCAACAGGTCTCCATTTAAACTAATTAAAATCGATCGAGTAACGGCATTTTGGTCACAATATACTTATTCTAAGCCAAGCAACAGCAATGGGATTCCCTCTCAAAGTCACTCTCTTGTATCCTCAGCACAATTCCTAAAGAGCGTTTTGTTGAAGCAACCAGGGTCTGTAAAACGATAATAAACGCAATTTAAATTGAAAATATTAAACTACTATCAAAATATTCATCAGGTCTCCATTTAAACTAATTAAAATCGATCGAGTAACGGCATTTTGGTCACAATATACTTATTCTAAGCCAAGCAACAGCAATGGGAATCCCTCTCAAAGTCACTCTCTTGTATCCTTAGCACAATTCCTAAAGAGCGTTTTGTTGAAGCAACCAGGGTCTGTAAAACGATAATAAACGCAATTTAAATTGAAAATATTAAACTACTATCAAAATATTCAACAGGTCTCCATTTAAACTAATTAAAATCGATCGAGTAACGGCATTTTGTTCACAATATACTTATTCTAAGCCAAGCAACAGCAATGGGAATCCCTCTCAAAGTCACTCTCTTGTATCCTCAGCACAATTCCTAAAGAGCGCATTGTTGAAGCAACCAGGGTCTGTAAAACGATAATAAACGCAATTTAAATTGAAAACATTAAACTACTATCAAAATATTCAACAGGTCTCCATTTAAACTAATTAAAATCGATCGAGTAACGGCATTTTGAACACAATATACTTATTCTAAGCCAAGTAACAGCAATGGGAATCCCTCTCAAAGTCACTTTCTTGTATCCTCAGCACAATTCCTAAAGAGCGCATTGTTGAAGCAACCAGGGTCTGTAAAACGATAATAAACGCAATTTAAATTGAAAACATTAAACTACTATCAAAATATTGAACAGGTCTCCATTTAAACTAATTAAAATCGATCGAGTAACGGCATTTTGGTCACAATATACTTATTCTAAGCCAAGCAACAGCAATGGGAATCCCTCTCAAAGTCACTCTCTTGTATCCTCAGCACAATTCCTAAGGAGCGTTTTGTTGAAGCAACCAGGGTCTGTAAAACGATAATAAACGCAATTTAAATTGAAAATATTAAACTATTATCAAAATATTCAACAGGTCTCCATTTAAACTAATTAAAATCGATCGAGTAACGGCATTTTGTTCACAATATACTTATTCTAAGCCAAGCAACAGCAATGGGAATCCCTCTCAAAGTCACTCTCTTGTATCCTCAGCACAATTCCTAAAGAGCACATTGTTGAAGCAACCAGGGTCTGTAAAACGATAATAAACGCAATTTAAATTGAAAATATTAAACTACTATCAAAATATTCATCAGGTCTCCATTTAAACTAATTAAAATCGATCGAGTAACGGCATTTTGGTCACAATATACTTATTCTAAGCCAAGCAACAGCAATGGGATTCCCTCTCAAAGTCACTCTCTTGTATCCTCAGCACAATTCCTAAAGAGCACATTGTTGAAGCAACCAGGGTCTGTAAAACGATAATAAACGCAATTTAAATTGAAAATATTAAACTACTATCAAAATATTCAACAGGTCTCCATTTAAACTAATTAAAATCGATCGAGTAACGGCATTTTGTTCACAATATACTTATTCTAAGCCAAGCAACAGCAATGGGAATCCCTCTCAAAGTCACTCTCTTGTATCCTCAGCACAATTCCTAAAGAGCGCATTGTTGAAGCAACCAGGGTCTGTAAAACGATAATAAACGCAATTTAAATTGAAAACATTAAACTACTATCAAAATATTCAACAGGTCTCCATTTAAACTAATTAAAATCGATCGAGTAACGGCATTTTGTTCACAATATACTTATTCTAAGCCAAGCAACAGCAATGGGAATCCCTCTCAAAGTCACTCTCTTGTATCCTCAGCACAATTCCTAAAGAGCGCATTGTTGAAGCAACCAGGGTCTGTAAAACGATAATAAACGCAATTTAAATTGAAAACATTAAACTACTATCAAAATATTGAACAGGTCTCCATTTAAACTAATTAAAATCGATCGAGTAACGGCATTTTGGTCACAATATACTTATTCTAAGCCAAGCAACAGCAATGGGAATCCCTCTCAAAGTCACTCTCTTGTATCCTCAGCACAATTCCTAAAGAGCACATTGTTGAAGCAACCAGGGTCTGTAAAACGATAATAAACGCAATTTAAATTGAAAATATTAAACTACTATCAAAATATTCATCAGGTCTCCATTTAAACTAATTAAAATCGATCGAGTAACGGCATTTTGTTCACAATATACTTATTCTAAGCCAAGCAACAGCAATGGGATTCCCTCTCAAAGTCACTCTCTTGTATCCTCAGCACAATTCCTAAAGAGCGCATTGTTGAAGCAACCAGGGTCTGTAAAACGATAATAAACGCAATTTAAATTGAAAACATTAAACTACTATCAAAATATTGAACAGGTCTCCATTTAAACTAATTAAAATCGATCGAGTAACGGCATTTTGGTCACAATATACTTATTCTAAGCCAAGCAACAGCAATGGGAATCCCTCTCAAAGTCACTCTCTTGTATCCTCAGCACAATTCCTAAAGAGCACATTGTTGAAGCAACCAGGGTCTGTAAAACGATAATAAACGCAATTTAAATTGAAAATATTAAACTACTATCAAAATATTCATCAGGTCTCCATTTAAACTAATTAAAATCGATCGAGTAACGGCATTTTGTTCACAATATACTTATTCTAAGCCAAGCAACAGCAATGGGATTCCCTCTCAAAGTCACTCTCTTGTATCCTCAGCACAATTCCTACAGAGCGCATTGTTGAAGCAACCAGGGTCTGTAAAACGATAATAAACGCAATTTAAATTGAAAACATTAAACTACTATCAAAATATTCATCAGGTCTCCATTTAAACTAATTAAAATCGATCGAGTAACGGCATTTTGGTCACAATATACTTATTCTAAGCCAAGCAACAGCAATGGGATTCCCTCTCAAAGTCACTCTCTTGTATCCTCAGCACAATTCCTAAAGAGCGTTTTGTTGAAGCAACCAGGGTCTGTAAAACGATAATAAACGCAATTTAAATTGAAAATATTAAACTACTATCAAAATATTCAACAGGTCTCCATTTAAACTAATTAAAATCGATCGAGTAACGGCATTTTGGTCACAATATACTTATTCTAAGCCAAGCAACAGCAATGGGATTCCCTCTCAAAGTCACTCTCTTGTATCCTCAGCACAATTCCTAAAGAGCGTTTTGTTGAAGCAACCAGGGTCTGTAAAACGATAATAAACGCAATTTAAATTGAAAATATTAAACTACTATCAAAATATTCATCAGGTCTCCATTTAAACTAATTAAAATCGATCGAGTAACGGCATTTTGGTCACAATATACTTATTCTAAGCCAAGCAACAGCAATGGGAATCCCTCTCAAAGTCACTCTCTTGTATCCTTAGCACAATTCCTAAAGAGCGTTTTGTTGAAGCAACCAGGGTCTGTAAAACGATAATAAACGCAATTTAAATTGAAAATATTAAACTACTATCAAAATATTCAACAGGTCTCCATTTAAACTAATTAAAATCGATCGAGTAACGGCATTTTGTTCACAATATACTTATTCTAAGCCAAGCAACAGCAATGGGAATCCCTCTCAAAGTCACTCTCTTGTATCCTCAGCACAATTCCTAAAGAGCGCATTGTTGAAGCAACCAGGGTCTGTAAAACGATAATAAACGCAATTTAAATTGAAAACATTAAACTACTATCAAAATATTCAACAGGTCTCCATTTAAACTAATTAAAATCGATCGAGTAACGGCATTTTGAACACAATATACTTATTCTAAGCCAAGCAACAGCAATGGGAATCCCTCTCAAAGTCACTTTCTTGTATCCTCAGCACAATTCCTAAAGAGCGCATTGTTGAAGCAACCAGGGTCTGTAAAACGATAATAAACGCAATTTAAATTGAAAACATTAAACTACTATCAAAATATTGAACAGGTCTCCATTTAAACTAATTAAAATCGATCGAGTAACGGCATTTTGGTCACAATATACTTATTCTAAGCCAAGCAACAGCAATGGGAATCCCTCTCAAAGTCACTCTCTTGTATCCTCAGCACAATTCCTAAAGAGCGCATTGTTGAAGCAACCAGGGTCTGTAAAACGATAATAAACGCAATTTAAATTGAAAACATTATACTACTATCAAAATATTGAACAGGTCTCCATTTAAACTAATTAAAATCGATCGAGTAACGGCATTTTGGTCACAATATACTTATTCTAAGCCAAGCAACAGCAATGGGAATCCCTCTCAAAGTCACTCTCTTGTATCCTCAGCACAATTCCTAAAGAGCACATTGTTGAAGCAACCAGGGTCTGTAAAACGATAATAAACGCAATTTAAATTGAAAATATTAAACTACTATCAAAATATTCATCAGGTCTCCATTTAAACTAATTAAAATCGATCGAGTAACGGCATTTTGTTCACAATATACTTATTCTAAGCCAAGCAACAGCAATGGGATTCCCTCTCAAAGTCACTCTCTTGTATCCTCAGCACAATTCCTAAAGAGCGCATTGTTGAAGCAACCAGGGTCTGTAAAACGATAATAAACGCAATTTAAATTGAAAACATTAAACTACTATCAAAATATTGAACAGGTCTCCATTTAAACTAATTAAAATCGATCGAGTAACGGCATTTTGGTCACAATATACTTATTCTAAGCCAAGCAACAGCAATGGGATTCCCTCTCAAAGTCACTCTCTTGTATCCTCAGCACAATTCCTAAAGAGCACATTGTTGAAGCAACCAGGGTCTGTAAAACGATAATAAACGCAATTTAAATTGAAAATATTAAACTATTATCAAAATATTCATCAGGTCTCCATTTAAACTAATTAAAATCGATCGAGTAACGGCATTTTGTTCAAAATATACTTATTCTAAGCCAAGCAACAGCAATGGGAATCCCTCTCAAAGTCACTCTCTTGTATCCTCAGCACAATTCCTAAAGAGCGCATTGTTGAAGCAACCAGGGTCTGTAAAACGATAATAAACGCAATTTAAATTGAAAACATTAAACTACTATCAAAATATTGAACAGGTCTCCATTTAAACTAATTAAAATCGATCGAGTAACGGCATTTTGATCACAATATACTTATTCTAAGCCAAGCAACAGCAATGGGATTCCCTCTCAAAGTCACTCTCTTGTATCCTCAGCACAATTCCTAAAGAGCGCATTGTTGAAGCAACCAGGGTCTGTAAAACGATAATAAACGCAATTTAAATTGAAAACATTAAACTACTATCAAAATATTGAACATGTCTCCATTTAAACTAATTAAAATCGATCGAGTAACGGCATTTTGGTCACAATATACTTATTCTAAGCCAAGCAACAGCAATGGGATTCCCTCTCAAAGTCACTCTCTTGTATCCTCAGCACAATTCCTAAAGAGCGCATTGTTGAAGCAACCAGGGTCTGTAAAACGATAATAAACGCAATTTAAATTGAAAACATTAAACTACTATCAAAATATTGAACAGGTCTCCATTTAAACTAATTAAAATCGATCGAGTAACGGCATTTTGTTCACAATATACTTATTCTAAGCCAAGCAACAGCAATGGGAATCCCTCTCAAAGTCACTCTCTTGTATCCTCAGCACAATTCCTAAAGAGCGCATTGTTGAAGCAACCAGGGTCTGAAAAACGATAATAAACGCAATTTAAATTGAAAATATTAAACTACTATCAAAATATTCATCAGGTCTCCATTTAAACTAATTAAAATCGATCGAGTAACGGCATTTTGTTCAAAATATACTTATTCTAAGCCAAGCAATAGCAATGGGATTCCCTCTCAAAGTCACTCTCTTGTATCCTCAGCACAATTCCTAAAGAACGCATTGTTGAAACAACCAGGGTCTGTAAAACGATAATAAACGCAATTTAAATTGAAAACATTAAACTACTATCAAAATATTCATCAGGTCTCCATTTAACTAATTAAAATCGATCGAGTAACGGCATTTTGTTCAAAATATACTTATTCTAAGCCAAGCAACAGCAATGGGAATCCCTCTCAAAGTCACTCTCTTGTATCCTCAGCACAATTCCTAAAGAGCGCATTGTTGAAGCAACCAGGGTCTGAAAAACGATAATAAACGCAATTTAAATTGAAAATATTAAACTATTATCAAAATATTCATCAGGTCTCCATTTAAACTAATTAAAATCGATCGAGTAACGGCATTTTGTTCACAATATACTTATTCTAAGCCAAGCAACAGCAATGGGAATCCCTCTCAAAGTCACTCTCTTGTATCCTCAGCACAATTCCTAAAGAGCGCATTGTTGAAGCAACCAGGGTCTGTAAAACGATAATAAACGCAATTTAAATTGAAAACATTAAACTACTATCAAAATATTGAACAGGTCTCCATTTAAACTAATTAAAATCGATCGAGTAACGGCATTTTGGTCACAATATACTTATTCTAAGCCAAGCAACAGCAATGGGAATCCCTCTCAAAGTCACTCTCTTGTATCCTCAGCACAATTCCTAAAGAGCGCATTGTTGAAGCAACCAGGGTCTGTAAAACGATAATAAACGCAATTTAAATTGAAAACATTAAACTACTATCAAAATATTGAACAGGTCTCCATTTAAACTAATTAAAATCGATCGAGTAACGGCATTTTGGTCACAATATACTTATTCTAAGCCAAGCAACAGCAATGGGATTCCCTCTCAAAGTCACTCTCTTGTATCCTCAGCACAATTCCTAAAGAGCGCATTGTTGAAGCAACCAGGGTCTGTAAAACGATAATAAACGCAATTTAAATTGAAAACATTAAACTACTATCAAAATATTGAACAGGTCTCCATTTAAACTAATTAAAATCGATCGAGTAACGGCATTTTGTTCACAATATACTTATTCTAAGCCAAGCAACAGCAATGGGAATCCCTCTCAAAGTCACTCTCTTGTATCCTCAGCACAATTCCTAAAGAGCGCATTGTTGAAGCAACCAGGGTCTGAAAAACGATAATAAACGCAATTTAAATTGAAAATATTAAACTATTATCAAAATATTCAACAGGTCGTCATCTAAACTAATTAAACTCTATCGAGTAACGGCATTTTGATCACAATATACTTATTCTAAGCCAAGCAACAGAAATTGGGATTCCCTCTCAAAATCACTCTCTTGTATCCTCAGCACAATTCCTAAAGAACGCATTGTTGAAACAACCAGGTTCTGAAAAACGATAAAAAACGCAAATTAAATTGGAAAAATCAAAAAATAGCAAAATATTCAAGAGTTCGTTAATTAAACTAATTAAAATCGATCGAGTAACTGCATTGTATGCAAAATATACTTATTCTAAGCCTAGCAACAGCATTGGGGATTCCCTCTCAAAGTCACTCTCTTGTATCCCCAGCACAATTCCTAAAGAGCGCATTGTTGAAGCAACCAGGGTCTGAAAAACGATAATAAACGCAATTTAAATTGAAAATATTAAACTACTATAAAATATTCAACAGGTCTCCATTTAAACTAATTAAAATCGATCGAGTAACGGCATTTTGGTCACAATATACTTATTCTAAGCCAAGCAACAGCAATGGGGAATCCCTCTCAAAGTCACTCTCTTGTATCCTCAGCACAATTCCTAAAGAACGCATTGTTGAAGCAACCAGGGTCTGATCAAACGATAATAAACTTAAATAAAATTGGAAAAATTAAACTATTAGCAAAATATTCAAGAGTTCGTTATCTTAACTAATTAAAATCTATCGAGTAACGGCATTTTGTTCACAATATACTTATTCTAAGCCAAGCAACAGAAATTGGGATTATCTCTCAAAGTCACTCTCTAGTATCCTCAGCACAATTCCTAAAGAACGCATTGTTGAAACAACCAGGGTCTGAAAAACGATAATAAACGAAAATTAAATTGGAAATATTAAACTATTATCAAAATATTCAACAGGCCGTCATCTAAACTAATTAAACTCTATCGAGTAACTGCATTGTATGCACAATATACTTATTCTAAGCCTAGCAACAGCAATGGGGAATCCCTCTCCAAGTCACTCTCTTGTATCCTCAGCACAATTCCTAAAGAACGCATTGTTGAAACAACCAGGGTCTGTAAAACGATAATAAACGCAATTTAAATTGAAAACATTAAACTACTATCAAAATATTGAACAGGTCTCCATTTAAACTAATTAAAATCGATCGAGTAACGGCATTTTGATCACAATATACTTATTCTAAGCCAAGCAACAGCAATGGGATTCCCTCTCAAAGTCACTCTCTTGTATCCTCAGCACAATTCCTAAAGAGCGCATTGTTGAAGCAACCAGGGTCTGTAAAACGATAATAAACGCAATTTAAATTGAAAACATTAAACTACTATCAAAATATTGAACATGTCTCCATTTAAACTAATTAAAATCGATCGAGTAACGGCATTTTGGTCACAATATACTTATTCTAAGCCAAGCAACAGCAATGGGATTCCCTCTCAAAGTCACTCTCTTGTATCCTCAGCACAATTCCTAAAGAGCGCATTGTTGAAGCAACCAGGGTCTGTAAAACGATAATAAACGCAATTTAAATTGAAAACATTAAACTACTATCAAAATATTGAACAGGTCTCCATTTAAACTAATTAAAATCGATCGAGTAACGGCATTTTGTTCACAATATACTTATTCTAAGCCAAGCAACAGCAATGGGAATCCCTCTCAAAGTCACTCTCTTGTATCCTCAGCACAATTCCTAAAGAGCGCATTGTTGAAGCAACCAGGGTCTGAAAAACGATAATAAACGCAATTTAAATTGAAAATATTAAACTACTATCAAAATATTCATCAGGTCTCCATTTAAACTAATTAAAATCGATCGAGTAACGGCATTTTGTTCAAAATATACTTATTCTAAGCCAAGCAATAGCAATGGGATTCCCTCTCAAAGTCACTCTCTTGTATCCTCAGCACAATTCCTAAAGAGCGCATTGTTGAAGCAACCAGGGTCTGAAAAACGATAATAAACGCAATTTAAATTGAAAATATTAAACTATTATCAAAATATTCATCAGGTCTCCATTTAACTAATTAAAATCGATCGAGTAACGGCATTTTGTTCAAAATATACTTATTCTAAGCCAAGCAACAGCAATGGGAATCCCTCTCAAAGTCACTCTCTTGTATCCTCAGCACAATTCCTAAAGAGCGCATTGTTGAAGCAACCAGGGTCTGAAAAACGATAATAAACGCAATTTAAATTGAAAATATTAAACTATTATCAAAATATTCATCAGGTCTCCATTTAAACTAATTAAAATCGATCGAGTAACGGCATTTTGTTCAAAATATACTTATTCTAAGCCAAGCAACAGCAATGGGAATCCCTCTCAAAGTCACTCTCTTGTATCCTCAGCACAATTCCTAAAGAGCGCATTGTTGAAGCAACCAGGGTCTGTAAAACGATAATAAACGCAATTTAAATTGAAAACATTAAACTACTATCAAAATATTGAACAGGTCTCCATTTAAACTAATTAAAATCGATCGAGTAACGGCATTTTGTTCACAATATACTTATTCTAAGCCAAGCAACAGCAATGGGAATCCCTCTCAAAGTCACTCTCTTGTATCCTCAGCACAATTCCTAAAGAGCGCATTGTTGAAGCAACCAGGGTCTGAAAAACGATAATAAACGCAATTTAAATTGAAAATATTAAACTACTATAAAATATTCAACAGGTCTCCATTTAAACTAATTAAAATCGATCGAGTAACGGCATTTTGGTCACAATATACTTATTCTAAGCCAAGCAACAGCAATGGGGAATCCCTCTCAAAGTCACTCTCTTGTATCCTCATCACAATTCCTAAAGATAGCATTGTTGAAGCAACCAGGGTCTGATCAAACGATAATAAACTTAAATAAAATTGGAAAAATTAAACTATTAGCAAAATATTCAAGAGTTCGTTATCTTAACTAATTAAAATCTATCGAGTAACGGCATTTTGTTCACAATATACTTATTCTACGCCAAGCAACAGAAATTGGGATTATCTCTCAAAGTCACTCTCTAGTATCCTCAGCACAATTCCTAAAGAACGCATTGTTGAAACAACCAGGGTCTGAAAAACGATAATAAACGAAAATTAAATTGGAAATATTAAACTATTATCAAAATATTCAACAGGCCGTCATCTAAACTAATTAAACTCTATCGAGTAACTGCATTGTATGCACAATATAATTATTCTAAGCCTAGCAACAGCAATGGGGAATCCCTCTCCAAGTCACTCTCTTGTATCCTCAGCACAATTCCTAAAGAACGCATTGTTGAAACAACCAGGGTCTGAAAAACGATAATAAACGAAAATTAAATTGGAAATATTAAACTATTATCAAAATATTCAACAGGCCGTCATCTAAACTAATTAAACTCTATCGAGTAACTGCATTGTATGCACAATATACTTATTCTAAGCCTAGCAACAGCAATGGGGAATCCCTCTCCAAGTCACTCTCTTGTATCCTCAGCACAATTCCTAAAGAACGCATTGTTGAAACAACCAGGGTCTGAAAAACGATAATAAACGAAAATTAAATTGGAAATATTAAACTATTATCAAAATATTCAACAGGCCGTCATCTAAACTAATTAAACTCTATCGAGTAACTGCATTGTATGCACAATATACTTATTCTAAGCCTAGCAACAGCAATGGGGAATCCCTCTCAAAGTCACTCTCTTGTATCCTCAGCACAATTCCTAAAGAACGCATTGTTGAAACAACCAGGGTCTGAAAAACGATAATAAACGAAAATTAAATTGGAAATATTAAACTATTATCAAAATATTCAACAGGCCGTCATCTAAACTAATTAAACTCTATCGAGTAACTGCATTGTATGCACAATATACTTATTCTAAGCCTAGCAACAGCAATGGGGATTCCCTCTCAAAGTCACTCTCTTGTATCCTCAGCACAATTCCTAAAGAACGCATTGTTGAAATAACCAGGGTCTGAAAAACGATAATAAACGAAAATTAAATTGGAAATATTAAACTATTATCAAAATATTCAACAGGCCGTCATCTAAACTAATTATTCTCTACCGAGTAACTGCATTGTATGCACAATATACTTATTCTAAGCCTAGCAACAGCAATGGGGAATCCCTCTCCAAGTCACTCTCTTGTATCCTCAGCACAATTCCTAAAGAACGCATTGTTGAAATAACCAGGGTCTGAAAAACGATAATAAACGAAAATTAAATTGGAAATATTAAACTATTATCAAAATATTCAACAGGCCGTCATCTAAACTAATAAAACTCTATCGAGTAACTGCATTGTATGCACAATATACTTATTCTAAGCCTAGCAACAGCAATGGGGAATCCCTCTCCAAGTCACTCTCTTGTATCGTCAGCACAATTCCTAAAGAACGCATTGTTGAAGCAACCAGGGTCTGATCAAACGATAATAAACTTAAATAAAATTGAAAATATTAAACTATTATCAAAATATTCAAGAGTTTGTTAATTAAACTATTTAAAATCTATCGAGTAACGGCATTTTGTTCACAATATACTTATTCTAAGCCAAGCAACAGCATTGGGGATTCCCTCTCAAAGTCACTCTCTTGTATCCTCAGCACAATTCCTAAAGAACGCATTGTTGAAACAACCAGGGTCTGAAAAACGATAATAAACGCAAATTAAATTGGAAAAATCAAAAAAATAGCAAAATATTCAAGAGTTCGTTAATTAAACTAATTAAAATCTATCGAGTAACTGCTTTGTATGCACAATATACTTATTCGAAGCCAAGCAACAGCAATGGGGAATCCCTCTCCAAGTCACTCTCTTGGATCCTCAGCACAATTCCTAAAGAACGCATTGTTGAAGTAACCAGGGTCTGATCAAAGGATAATAAACTTAAATAAAATTGAAAATATTAAACTATTATCAAAATATTCAAGAGTTCGTTAATTAAACTATTTAAAATCTATCGAAAACGGCATTTTGTTCACAATATACTTATTCTAAGCCAAGCAACAGCATTGGGGATTCCCTCTCAAAGTCACTCTCTTGTATCCTCAGCACAATTCCTAAAGAGCGCCATGTTGAAGCAACCAGGGTCTGAAAAACGATAATAAACGCAATTTAAATTGAAAATATTAAACTACTATCAAATATTCAACAGGTCTCCATTTAAACTAATTAAAATCGATCGAGTAACGGCATTTTGGTCACAATATACTTATTCTAAGCCAAGCAACAGCAATGGGGAATCCCTCTCAAAGTCACTCTCATGTATCCTCAGCACAATTCCTAAAGAACGCATTGTTGAAACAACCAGGGTCTGAAAAACGATAATAAACGAAAATTAAATTGGAAATATTAAACTATTATCAAAATATTCAACAGGTCGTCATCTAAACTAATTAAACTCTATCGAGTAACGGCATTTTGATCACAATATACTTATTCTAAGCCAAGAAACAGAAATTGGGATTCCCTCTCACAGTCACTCTCTTGTATCCTCAGCACAATTCCTAAAGAACGCATTGTTGAAATAACCAGGGTCTGAAGAACGATAATAAACGCAAATTAAATTGGAAAAATCAAAAAAATAGCAAAATATTCAAGAATTCGTTAATTAAACTAATTAAAATCTATCGAGTAACTGCATTGTATGCACAATATACTTATTCTAAGCCTAGCAACACTAATGGGGAATCCCTCTCCAAGTCACTCTCTTGGATCCTCAGCACAATTCCTAAAGAACGCATTGTTGAAGCAACCAGGGTCTGATCAAACGATAATAAACTTAAATAAAATTGGAAAAAACAAAAAAATAGCAAAATATTCAAGAGTTCGTTATCTTAACTAATTAAAATCTATCGAGTAACGGCATTTTGTTCACAATATACTTATTCTAAGCCAAGCAACAGCATTGGGGATTCCCTCTCAAAGTCACTCTCTTGTATCCTGAGCACAATTCCTAAAGAACGCATTGTTGAAACAACCAGACTCTGAAAAACGATAATAAACGAAAATTAAATTGGAAATATTAAACTATTATCAAAATATTCAACAGGCCGTCATCTAAACTAATTAAACTCTATCGAGTAACTGCATTGTATGCACAATATACTTATTCTAAGCCTAGCAACAGCAATGGGGAATCCCTCTCCAAGTCACTCTCTTGTATCCTCAGCACAATTCCTAAAGAACGCATTGTTGAAACAACCAGGGTCTGAAAAACGATAATAAACGAAAATTAAATTGGAAATATTAAACTATTATCAAAATATTCAACAGGCCGTCATCTAAACTAATTAAACTCTATCGAGTAACTGCATTGTATGCACAATATACTTATTCTAAGCCTAGAAACAGCAATGGGGAATCCCTCTCCAAGTCACTCTCTTGTATCCTCAGCACAATTCCTAAAGAACGCATTGTTGAAACAACCAGGGTCTGAAAAACGATAATAAACGAAAATTAAATTGGAAATATTAAACTATTATCAAAATATTCAACAGGCCGTCATCTAAACTAATTAAACTCTATCGAGTAACTGCATTGTATGCACAATATACTTATTCTAAGCCTAGCAACAGCAATGGGGATTCCCTCTCAAAGTCACTCTCTTGTATCCTCAGCACAATTCCTAAAGAACGCATTGTTGAAACAACCAGGGTCTGAAAAACGATAATAAACG
The DNA here is from genome assembly GCA_947579665.1 of Sympetrum striolatum. Lineage (NCBI taxonomy): Eukaryota > Metazoa > Arthropoda > Insecta > Odonata > Libellulidae > Sympetrum > Sympetrum striolatum. The sequence goes on along the minus strand of CANPUZ010000057.1, from coordinate 1,257,959 downwards.
AAAATTAAATTGGAAATATTAAACTATTATCAAAATATTCAACAGGCCGTCATCTAAACTAATTAAACTCTATCGAGTAACTGCATTGTATGCACAATATACTTATTCTAAGCCTAGCAACAGCAATGGGGAATCCCTCTCCAAGTCACTCTCTTGTATCCTCAGCACAATTCCTAAAGAACGCATTGTTGAAATAACCAGGGTCTGAAAAACGATAATAAATTAAAATTAAATTGGAAATATTAAACTATTATCAAAATATTCAACAGGCCGTCATCTAAACTAATTAAACTCTATCGAGTAACTGCATTGTATGCACAATATACTTATTCTAAGCCTAGCAACAGCAATGGGGATTCCCTCTCAAAGTCACTCTCTTGTATCCTCAGCACAATTCCTAAAGAACGCATTGTTGAAACAACCAGGGTCTGAAAAACGATAATAAACGAAAATTAAATTGGAAATATTAAACTATTATCAAAATATTCAACAGGCCGTCATATAAACTAATTAAACTCTATCGAGTAACTGCATTGTATGCACAATATACTTATTCTAAGCCTAGCAACAGCAATGGGGAATCCCTCTCCAAGTCACTCTCTTGTATCCTCAGCACAATTCCTAAAGAACGCATTGTTGAAATAACCAGGGTCTGAAAAACGATAATAAACGAAAATTAAATTGGAAATATTAAACTATTATCAAAATATTCAACAGGCCGTCATCTAAACTAATTAAACTCTATCGAGTAACTGCATTGTATGCACAATATACTTATTCTAAGCCTAGCAACAGCAATGGGGAATCCCTCTCCAAGTCACTCTATTGTATCCTCAGCACAATTCCTAAAGAACGCATTGTTGAAATAACCAGGGTCTGAAGAACGATAATAAACGCAAATTAAATTGGAAAAATCAAAAAAATAGCAAAATATTCAAGAGTTCGTTAATTAAACTAATTAAAATCTATCGAGTAACTGCATTGTATGCACAATATACTTATTCTAAGCCTAGCAACAGCAATGGGGAATCCCTCTCCAAGTCACTCTCTTGGATCCTCAGCACAATTCCTAAAGAACGCTTTGTTGAAGCAACCAGGGTCTGATCAAACGATAATGAACTTAAATAAAATTGGAAAAATTAAACTATTAGCAAAATATTCAAGAGTTCGTTATCTTAACTAATTAAAATCTATCGAGTAACGGCATTTTGTTCACAATATACTTATTCTAAGCCAAGCAACAGCATTGGGGATTCCCTCTCAAAGTCACTCTCTTGTATCCTCAGCACAATTCCTAAAGAACGCATTGTTGAAACAACCAGGGTCTGAAAAACGATAATAAACGAAAATTAAATTGGAAATATTAAACTATTATCAAAATATTCAACAGGCCGTCATCTAAACTAATTAAACTCTATTGAGTAACGGCATTTTGATCACAATATACTTATTCTAAGCCAAGCAACAGCAATGGGAATCCCTCTCAAAGTCACTCTCTTGTATCCTCAGCACAATTCCTAAAGAATGCATTGTTGAAACAACCAGGGTCTGAAAAACGATAATAAACGCAAATTAAATTGGAAAAATCAAAAAAATAACAAAATATTCAAGAGTTCGTTAATTAAACTAATTAAATTCTATCGAGTAACTGCATTGTATGCACAATATACTTATTCTAAGCCTAGCAACAGCAATGGGGAATCCCTCTCCAAGTCACTCTCTTGGATCCTCAGCACAATTCCTAAAGAACGCATTGTTGAAACAACCAGGGTCTGAAAAACGATAAGAAACGAAAATTAAATTGGAAATATTAAACTATTATCAAAATATTCAACAGCCCGTCATCTAAACTAATTAAACTCTATCGAGTAACGGCAATTTGATCACAATATACTTATTCTAAGCCAAGCAACAGAAATTGGGATTCCCTCTCAAAGTCACTCTCTTGTATCCTCAGCACAATTCCTAAAGAACGCATTGTTGAAATAACCAGGGTCTGAAGAACGATAATGAACGCAAATTAAATTGGAAAAATCAAAAAAATAGCAAAATATTCAAGAGTTCGTTAATTAAACTAATTAAAATCTATCGAGTAACTGCATTGTATGCACAATATACTTATTCTAAGCCTAGCAACAGCAATGCGGAATCCCTCTCCAAGTCACTCTCTTGGATCCTCAGCACAATTCCTAAAGAACGCATTGTTGAAGCAACCAGGGTCTGATCAAACGATAATAAACTTTAATAAAATTGGAAAAATTAAACTATTAGCAAAATATTCAAGAGTTCGTTATCTTAACTAATTAAAATCTATCGAGTAACGGCATTTTGTTCACAATATACTTATTCTAAGCCAAGCAACAGCATTGGGGATTCCCTCTCAAAGTCACTCTCTTGTATCCTCAGCACAATTCCTAAAGAACGCATTGTTGAAACAACCAGGGTCTGAAAAACGATAATAAACGCAAATTAATTTGGAAAAATCAAACAATTAGCTAAATATTCAAGAGTTCGTTATCTAAACTAATTAAAATCTATCGAGTAATTAAATTTCTTGAAAGTAACGTACTCATTTTGTTACAAACAAGAATAAAATCTATTGATTTAATATAATTAGAATGAAAAATCTAAAAATAAAGAAAATTTTATTTTGAATATGGCATGAATACGAATACAGTAGAGTAGAGGCATGAATACGAATCACAAATGGTCATCATATGGTTTGCTAAAATATATTACAGATTATACTGTTTAGGTAACTATACTCAGATTCAATGAAGTTAATAATTATTCATACCACTGGCATTGTTGCTGAGTTTTTTAAATCCCGAAATCCCTTATGGTTACAATTGCCATGATATCTCATCGGAAGATACGTAAAGGAAAGTTTTTAAAAAGGCACGTGCAAAACTGGTTCCTTAGTAGTTACTGAAAGTTTCAGAATACTTAATAGTAATCGATTTAAAACATTTAACGCATTCTTAATTCCTAACCATCGTATCCAAAAAGACACACGACCGAATTACTTTTTTCTTCTAAAAGTTGGCAAGTGATACGTTAAAATTTAAATCGATTATACAGTAGGCTTTTAGGAACAGCCACTTCTTCTTGTTTTCTCCGAGTACCGGGGAAAAAAACAAGGAGCGCCGACAACCACGGTTTTCTGAGATATTAAACTTCCAACTCATTAGCAGCCGTGTAACAAATTTTCATTCTTTACATATGAATTGATTTGTACTACCGGAAAGAAGAAATACTACTAAACTAAAATGACCTTAGAGCAGAGAATACTTTGATAGTCACTTCTTGGCTAATAAATATTTACGCCACTGGAATCGACACTGAATTTGATATCCCGTTGGCAAAATCTCGCAAGAAACTGAAAAATATTTAAAAACTGATATTGAAAATGCGTTCCTTAATATTTGTTTAAATTTACAGAACACCCATTAATGACGGATGAAAAAGCAACTAATTCTTGATTCCTAGACAAAAATCTAAAATGATAACCGACTGAATTACTCGGGCAAATTCTTCTAAAAGTCGGCAATTGATACGTTAAAATTTTAATTGACAATTCATGAAAAAGAATATTTCGAAATTGTGATACTGAAAGCAGGAGTAAAGAGGTAGTTTCGTGGACGAAGGTCAAGGTGTGGGAAAGTGCTTCATTATCTCAAACAAACAGCTTTACGGTGACGCTTGGTTTCCACTGAATTACAGCTATTTAATCACTGTATTATGTTGTAACATGTATTACATAATAGAAAGATCGCGAGGCGCATACGACGGGAATAAATTCAGTAATTGGATACATATTAATGAAGCAGTTACCTTATAAGCGTTATAATAAATAATCACTTCAAGTATGCATTGATAAATCTATGTGACGTAATGCAATTCGAACTCCTGATGTCCGTTACCGTTGGTGACTTCTCGTGTAGAACTCGAAAGGTCTTTAACGAGATTTTGAACCTCTAATTCATTAAAAGCCGTGTTCTAAATTTTGTTTCATGACTTCAGAATTATTAAAAAATATTTACTTCCAATAAACCTGAGGCGATCAGGAGAAAAATATTGGAACAGTTTCGAAGTTAAACGGTTATTCACAGATCCAGCAACGAATATTTCGCAAAGACATAAAACGAAACGTCAGAAGTTTTACACAAGGCATATTCGCTTATTCAATCACAAGTGAGCTTAACGAACGATAACTTTGCTTATTTAATGATTACTAAACTTAGCACATAATAACTAAGCTTAGCATGTGATAACTTCTTTTCCGAAGTGATAATTCCGCTTAGGAGATAATAACTCCGCTTCTCAAGCGATAACTTAGCTTAAGACTTAGTAAATAATAATTCTAAAAACTGTAACTTATATTTTTAAGTGAAAGCTCTGCTTAGCAAATGATAACTCCGCTTAAAAAATGACAACTTCTCAACTTAAGAGATAACTTCGCTTTTAAGTGAAAACTTCGCAAAGCAAATGATAATAATAACTTCTCTAATGGAAATTAAAAGACCCCAATTACATCCATTTAAAAAATTATTGCTACTTACGAAGACACAAAACCATTCCCTAGCCAGGAAATTCCGACTTGCTGGGGTTCGAACCCGAGACCTTTGCGTTGGCGTAGCTAGCGCGCTAATCACTTCGTCACCGTAGTAGGCAAGTTATTTAATCTGAGATTCCCTAAGAACAGAAAACCGAATGTAATTTCCCGAACATTGAAATTCCTGCTCATTCAAGACAACTATTCGCCGGAAATATTTTCATCGCGATAGAATATCGATGAATCACATAAATAAGCGCAGACTTAGTAAGAATCTTCATTACGCGCAAACTTTCTTTCTTGGAATTTCTTCCCTTGGAAGTGATATATTTCGCATTAATGTCTAACGAAACATCGGAAGTATCATCTCTTGGCATTTGAGATTCCCTTAGAACAGACAATTCTTCCGCGTCAGTAAAAATCTAATGATTTGAATTTCCGAATGTTGAAAATACGATACAAATTTAATTTGCCGAATGTTCAATCTCCTGCAAGCTCATTCGGAAAACATCGTTCACAGAAATATTCCGTGTCATGGTAGATTAGCAATAGATAGATTAAGTTCATTGCATCCAAATATACTATGCTTTGAACATATATCTGCACTTCAAAAGTTTAAACATAACGAACAAAGATTCAAATTCTTACCGTTACTCCGGAAGTGTACCACCACGACCTTTCCCCCACGAAGTCTCACCGGCAACTGCAAATTTTGTCACAGAAAACCATTACAATAGACAAGCTGCGTTCTGATTGGTGGAAATTTGTTTTCCCCCACCCCTACCACCGTCAACCGTTACATTTAAAATCACCAAAAATAATGAAAATAATTAAATATTCCTTTAAAATAATTGAATTTTGTTGAAATAAGTAAATTTTTGAAAATAGAAATGATTTAAAAAATTAATTTTAACTTTAAGCGAATTCTATAATAATCTCGAAGTTAACGATGGCTGGTATTAACTGGGTTAGGATAAACGATACGAAAAGAATCGTATTGAGATAAGCATCTTACGACCATTCCTTCTAATTTAATTCTACAAAAGAAATGAAGCCTGCAAACGATAAAAGTGAACTTTAAATTTAAAAAAAATTCCCCCTAAATCAACGTTTCAAGAGAGAGTAATCTTTAGGACGATCCGTGATACTACGACACACGTTTTTAAATAATCCCACCTCTCTGTATCTGATTAACACACGAAGTAATAAATGTTTGATTGTGAAATTGATTCCTCTATTTCAATCGATAACACAGTCACGACTTTCAGTAGATAATAGCGACATTCTGGAAGGAATACTAAAAAAATGACTGCTATGGTAACGGAAATCAAAATCCATGGCAACACCAGCGCGATGAACAAATACATCTCAAAACTTTTCCAATCGATAGTTTAAACCGGTATATGCAACCCAATCTCACACTGTTGAAATAATACCACACTTTGTTAATGCACGACTTGTACAATGCATGTCATTCGACAATTCTACCTTCCACGTCCCTCAATAACACGTTCATCGGAAGAAAGATCGATTTCGTAAAGGATTGCTTCCGTATAATTGTTACCTTCGAATAGAAGTAGATATTCCCAACCTTAGAAGCTGTACGGCATGTCATTCAGTTGCACAAGAAGCACAATCCAAGGAATCAGGTTCAATCTTCCAGCACAACTCTCAATTCCACCTCGTGGTTGTTATAGCTACCACACCACTCACAAACACACGTAATATTTAAATATATTCATTACGAAACGTAATAAATTACACTTTTTAGTCGGCACAACCAGATTGGAGTCAATTATTCGTAAAAACAGAGTCAATTCTTCCACTCACCGTACTTCGCTTCGCTACTCGCGATTCTTCTGAAAATAAAAGAAGTCCAACGAAGCGTTTCCGAAGGTGACATCGTCATTGCTAATGACCTCGTGATTTCGAAAGCTAAGTGAGAATTGCTGATTTTTAAGAGACGGAAACCTTTCTTTCCGACGTTTTCAGGTAGGAAATAGCTATGAATACAATTAGGCATTTCGCTGATATCGTACGTACTCCACCACTTAATCTTAACCGTTCTTCTTGAGCGAAAACATAATCCCAACTTCTCCTTTCCCCCTTGATTCTATGTCTCAAACTTTGCAGCAAATACACTTTTATCAATCGTGAATTAAACACTTTGCTCCATAGGAAAACGTTTACTAAACCAATCAGTAGTACATTATGTTATGTGTCAGCTGATCTTGGAGGCACACCATGAAACCATGGTTGATCTTTATAATACTGGGTGGTTTAGTAAATGTTTTCCAATTTTGCTAGAAGATTTTACAGGAGCAGAATTTACACCACAAACCAACCTTATGTCATCCATCCAATTCGCTTCTCCCTTGCATGAAATGACGACACTTAAAGTTGCCTTCCAAAATTTCCAGAACGATCGGAACTCGATGTTCTTTCTTTCCATGTCTGACTGACGTAACTTCAAATTCCTATGCATTGGGAAATGGTCTTATCTACAATCGAAAGAATTTTAAAGTGCCTCAAAATTGCTCGTCTTTGTGAAGTTGATTTGTTTGAAAGAAGTCTTTTCCCTCTAGATTTCTGTATATTACATGTGTATCGTTAGAGTATACGTACGGGAAACATACATGAAGAAAGTTTATCGACAGTTGAAGGCCTCAACTCGACTCACAGCAATGTCGTAAATCAAGTGTCGAAAAGTGTGTTGTTATAAATCTGTGATCGAAAAATTCCCAAGGAGATACTTCTCATAATTCATTGATTTCGTGCTGCAGTTCACAGTAATTTGGAATCCTTCGATCTAGTTACAATATTAAAATGCAGGATTCTACTGTAAGTACAATGACATGGTGCATTGATTTGAATCTAAATGCATGTGAATATGAAATTTCACCTCAAGGTTAAGCAAAGAGTGGTTCTACTTGGCTCTCTGATATCAGAATTCACAGTGCAAATACATTCGTATTCTAGATTATTTAGTATTTACAATCATAACTAGATCGATAGTACTTACATAGGAAAGATGTTTCATTGTTCAATCGATCAAAAAATAATTTGAATTTCGATGCAGAAATCTAACGATGCTAACTGTTCTACTCTATTTATCTAATCTTGTTGCTCTATTGAATTTGTTAGCCCTTTATCTTGTGAGTAAAGTCATTGAGTAGAGCGGAGGTTCTTTGGGATATCTTTTGCTCGTTTCCATCATTTTCAATTATTACGAAACTCCTCCGGAAGGAATCGTAGCATGCGTAGTTGATGAGCAAGAGAAAAGGTATCATAATGAGGGGATGTTGAAAGTAAAGCATTATCTTTTTTTAGAAAATGCATATCTTTTCGTCTTACTTAATCCTTTCCATTTGAACAATAGGAGACACAGTCTCCAAACTCAATTACTTAAGCTGTTGCATGTACTTGATAACTTTCAGAAGTGATTAGTATTATGTAATTCCAAAAAGATTCCTAATAGTCGTATGAATTTGCAGGTCTCGGAAATTTCAATATGTTTTTGGGAAATTTATTGCATAGGATATTTCCCTATGAATCTAAATCCAACAAGGTGCAAAGTATAACAGATAGGTTACGATATTGAGAAGTCTTCAGCATGAAAGACTTCAGATAAGATGCTCCTTCTATGAGTTTTAAATGCGACCCCTCTGATGTTTGGTAATCGGAAATTCTTCGCAGTTGGGCTAAGTCTTTGGTGGAAGGGTGATTTATTCAGAGTCTTTTACATTAAGTAGGAAATTTGAAGGTCACTAATCTCGCGAATTCTTAGCTAATTCTCTTCTCTGCTGAATGTCTTTATCGGTCTACAATTGATATCCCCTGCACCGATATCCATTCTTTTCCCTTACGATGACGTCTTTTGTAGGTGAATTCTTTTATCATTATATCTATGTCGAAAATATTGATACATTAAACATACACCTTTGCAAAAATGTAGATTCAATAGGTTTTTTGTGAATATATATTTAATATCCAATCTTAAAAGATTTTGCTATAGATTTCTCTTCGAGTTCACGAAATAAATGGGTGATTTTCGACGAAAATGTTTTTGCAAAAAAATTTAAAAAATATTTTAAAAATGATACTTTTTGAAATTCGTCTAAATATAATGGTAGGCAATGGTAACAGTAGTGGAAAATTTCCAAGGCGGTTGGTGGGGTGGGCCAGATTGACAGGCGGTTAAATTTCGACCAATCAGGTGACGGCAATTTTGATCATCGGTTGCGCAGACGGTTTTTTTGTCAGTTCCTGTCGAGATTTCTTCCGGTGAGGAAGTGCTGCCACACTGATTTGTGGAAAGACCGTTGGAGATTTGAATTTGCCAAAGCGATCCAAGTTCGTGAATGTTTTTCAAAGTACCGATTTTTTTATATTCACATAATCTAATAGCAATAATTAATATTCGAGATTGTTTATATTTTTAGGAAGAGGCCAGCATTCATTTTTCAACATCCACCGCCGACTTCACCCAGGATTTTCAGCGAATGGTAAGTTACCCAAGATACCTAATTAGATTTTGTCGTCTCTTTATATAGTCTTTGATATAATTGCTGTAGCAGGAAAAGAAGGAATTCAAGTGTCGTTGATATCGGTACTCGACGTTCCAGATTCTAAGATTAGGACTTAAAAACCTGTCACTCAAAGTAATTTCTCTTAATGTTCACATTAAAATAGATCCACACGAAAAGGATGGATTGAGCTGGTTATAGCAAATATATGTGGGCCATTATGTCGACGAAAATAATACGTATAGTCGGCAAATGTTATTAGTTTAACCGACAAAGCCTTTTTGTTGAAAGATATTGCTTGTAACTGGATACTAGGCGATTGCAAAGCTACATCCAGAGAGTAAGCTATAAATTATCTATCTATGCACTAAATACTCGTTGTTGGAGCCGTAAATATCTTTTTAACTTCGAAACAGTTCCAATTCTGTTCTCCCGCGAGCATCAGTTCCATCGAAAGTTAATGTTTGTAAATAATACTAACGTAACGGGAGAAAATTTGGAACGCGGCTGTTAATGAATAAGAGGTTTAAGATTTTGTTTCAAAACCTTTCGAGTTGAATACGAGAAGTCACCAATGTTAACGGACAGCGGGAATTCTAATTACATTACGCCTCATAGATTCATCAATGCTCTAGTAGAGTGATCGTTCATTATATCACTTATAAGAGAACTTCTTCATTAATACGCATGTATTTACTAAGCATATTCCCATCGTAAGTGCCTCGTTATTTTAATTGTATAGCAAATTCTACAAGTCAACCTATTGATTTAAATAATAGAAATTCGGTGCGAAACTGAAGGTCACAGCTGTTTGTTTTGAGGGAACGAGGCACTTTCTTTTACCCATGCGCGAAAGCATTTTTCTCTTCGCCTTGACCTTCTTTATCAGAACTACTCTTGCTTTCAAAACATTTACATTTTTCGAATCATCGACTTAAATATCAAACTTTGATTTGCCGACTTTTAGAAAAAATATTCGAAGTAATTCAGTCGTTGATCATGTTTGAGCGGATGGTTAGGAATTCAGAAAGAGTTATTTTTTATATCAGTCATCAGTCCTATTTATTTTGAATTACAACTTAGGATTCAACTTTACTTTCCCTACCTTTATAAATACTCATGCATTGTCAAGCCGGGCTCCCGTACGTCAGTATTGATCTGATCATCGTATTGAATAATAGAATTTCACGCTTTTAAATTTAAATTTATTTACCGAGAATATTCATAATCCATACATGGATATTTTATTAGAAATGTTTATGGAATTAAGACTCCGCTGATTTACTGTCCAATTCAGAAAGTGTGACAATAATCGTAAGATATTTGAATCCTTACCGTTCCACAGTAGTCTTCAGTTCTTCTCAAGTCTACGGAATAAATGTTAAGTTCAGTATCCCTCTGACCAAAATAACTTTCATTTCCTACCGGAATCATTTGTAAATTTAATATTGAGTGATACTTTTTTCAGGAATCTTATTCAACTTTGAAGAATCGGAATTGAGAGCAACATTTAGTCAATCATTCGTTACCTTTCGTCACAAACGAATCTCTGAGAATCTGATTAAATTTTAGTGAAACATGTATTCTAATTTTAAGGATTAAATTTATGAATTGATTCACCAATTGATACTTCTTATATTAGTAACCAGATTTTTAAAATCTTTAACGGAAATGTGTTTTCAAAACAACGGATTTTCTCATTTGGAAAAATATTAGTTTTGTTTTACATACAGATTCACAAATCTTAAGTAAAATGCTTAATTATTATGACTTGAACAGTGTTATACAAGAAGTGAAAAATAGTGACTTTGCTAGGACTTGAACCCAAGCATACAATTTTCCAGGATGTAGCTCTGTAGATTATTGGATAAGATACCAGTATTTTAGTGGTTAGAATGATGGTAATTTTGAGCGATTAGATTACCTGTCCGGAATGTGAAAGACCCGGGTTCAAGTCCCAGTCAAGTCACAATGTTTACTTATCGTAAACACCTTTTTTTGATATTCGATGCATTATTAATTTGGATTTGTCTTTAAGGATTAATGGAGAGCTGCTATCGACTCACATATCGATACTGCCCTGGTGTGATTTGACTACGCAGAGAGAAACATCACCGGAGATCCGCATGGAGACGTCGGAGTCCAAAATTAAGGTAATGAGAATTTTTAATTACTCCGAATCGCTGTATTTCACCTTCTAGCCTTTTTAAACATAGAAATAAAGAAGTACGTCTATTCTACGATCTCAATCTTAAAAATTTATTTGGGTTCATATTAGTATAACGTCGTCGTCGTCATCAATATCGCTCCCTCCAAGGGATACTATGTTGGTGGTGCCTGGTTCATATAAAAATTTATCCACATATATGGCTCCAATAATTAAAAAATAAATGACTTTCGTAATGTTTTGGTTCAAATAGATAAATTATGGTTCAAGAAGGGTTTCAACCGGCTCCCGATTAGGTACACGTAAAAAAAAAAAACAGCAGACTGTATGCCGTCTTAATTTTTGGGCGTTATTGAATTTCCAGCCCCTAGGCTTCGAATTCAACTTTTTCAATTTCTGCATCTTTCTTAATTAAAAAAATGCTTTTGCATATTGGCTCCCACCGGGAATTGAACCCGGGACCGCTTTCACCGAACGCGCTGTCCACAAGACTATCCGGGAGCCTTGACACCTTGATAATTTTCCTGAAGTGGTCATTCAATATTGGTGAAAAATAAAAGGCGCGAATTAAAATGAATTACGGTCAGACTATTAAAAATAAATACTTATGTACTTTGGAATAAAAATAGATCGTTTGAAATAATTAGATCTGTCATACCCTGAAATAATCTAATCCATTTTAAAATGCAAACAATAAAGAGACAATGAGATAAAAACGGACGCGGCGTCGCGCGGGCATTTTGAATTTAATATGTACGATAATAATTGGTTGATATCAGAGAATAAAAATTATAAAAGGTTTGAAAATGAATAAATCAAAAATTAACAACAAATAAGTAAAAAAATGAGATATACGCGTAGTCGCTTAGTCATGGGTTAAAATAAGAGTTACAAGCTTAGAGCCATACTTGGGCTTTTATATTTAGGGCAGCAATCCCTTGGGAAGTCCCACATATTTCAGAAGGTCCTTGAGGAAGACGATCATTGAAATTTCCAACAGCTTCTTTTAACACTGTTTCAATTGGCAAGACTGTGTCCCCAATAAATGTCCTTCATATAGGTTATTTTCGGAACATCTTAAGATGTTTTTGATAGTCCTTAACGCACGCAATTACTTTGTTTTCTATGGTGGGAAAACAGTATTGTTAAGCCGGGCTCGCGTACGTCAGTATTGATCTGAACATCGTATTGAATAAAAAAATTGTACGTTACTGAATTAAAATTTACGGAAATATTTATAATCCAGATAATATATTGGATTTTTTAGAAGTGTTTATGGAACTATTACTTCGCTGATTTAACGTCCCAGTTCAGAAAGTGAGACATTAATCGTTGAGAAGTTTAAATCTTTATCGTTCGCAGTAGTTTTCTGGTTACCTTAATATCATTCTATCTCACTGCTAAACATTATATCTCTTATAGTTTGGTGTTGCATATTGTCAGCAGCCTGGGTGCTTAAGGATAGAAGAGGGGTGGATCGTTGAGGAGGAAGAAGATTAGTGACCAGTTTCCAGGGTGATCTTGCGAGAGGATGAGTAAACAATGAATACATTTTTTATCAATTTCTGAGATAGTTTCTCTCGTGATTTTCGACCTTCTTTAATATCATTCTACCTCATTGCTAATCATTATATTTCTTGTAGTTTGGTGTTGCAAATTGTCAGCAGCCGGGGTGCTGAAGGATAGAAGAGGGAAGGATTGATGAGGAGGAAGAAGATGAGTGACCAGTTTCCAGGGTGATCTTACGAGAGGATGAGTAAACAGTGAATGCATTTTTAATCCGTTTCTAAGATAGTTTCTCTCGTGATTTTCAAACTTCTTTAAGTATACGGAATTACTGTTAAGTTCAGTATCTATCTAACCAGAATAACATTCGTTTCTTACCGGAGTCATTTGTAGTTTTAAAGTTGAGTTATATTTTTTTCAGGATTATTATTCAACTTTGAAGAATTGTTATTGAGAGCAACATTTATGCAATCATTCATAACATTTTTTCAGAAATAAATCTCTTAGTATTGGAAGAAATTTTAGCGAAACATTTATTCCATTTTTAAGGATTAAATTTCTGAATTAATTCTCCGATTGGTACTTCTTATAAAGTTAACCAGATTTTTTAAATCTTTAACGGAAATGTTTTTTCAAAACAACGGATTTCCTCATTTGGAAAATTATTATTTTTGTTATACATACAGATTCATATCTCTTAAGGAAAATAATTAATTATTTTTCAACATACGATGGTAATGAAGTTTTACTTAGCAGAGGAAAGCGTGAGACTTAAAAAATGTGATGCGAGAAGGAAAAAATAGTGACTTGGCTGAGACTCAAACCTAGGTCTCCTTCCCAGTAAGCGGCTCGGACGTTAAGTGGTTAGAACACCCGTCCAAAAAGTCAGAGACCCCGGTTCGAATCCCAGTCAAGTCACTATTTTTCACTTCTTGTAAACACCTTTTTTGTTATTTGATGCATTATTAATTTGGTTTTGTTTGTCTTTTAGGATTAATGGAGAGCTGCAATCGATTCACATATCGATACTGCCCAGGTGTGATGTGACTGCAGCACCGGAGACGTCGCGACGGAGTTCAAATTTAGGGTAATGATATCTTTTAATTGTCCCGAATTACTCTTAATTACTCACTGTACTTCAATTTTCAGACTTTTTAAACACATAAATATTGAAGTACGTCTATTCTACGATATCAATCTTAAAAATGTACTTGGTTCTAGTTAGTATAATATTCCACTCGTACGTAATTGTGGTAATTATCAACCACCTGTTCGGAGTGTAATTTTAAATACACCAGTGAATTACAACGTCAAAGACGACGGAATTAACTTAAGTTACAAGAAATGTAATATTAAATTTATTTACCAAAAATATAATTAATCCAGACAATTTATTGGATCTTTCAATATAAATTTTCATTTTAAATCTTAAAACTCAGACAATAAACGAATGAGAGTTTAGTTCAACAATCGCTTTTGTCGTTTAGGCCCACGAAATTATACAAACGTTCCTTCATTTTTGTCTGCATTCTAGCCTTTTTGGTCTGAAAACGATACTCTACGACCGATATAAGAATTTATGTACAATTTCCTTTCTTTTCGTGTTCATCTCGACTTCGTACGACCAGTATTTCTGATTTAATTTCGCGAAAGAAAAAAATGTCTGCCATCGATCAAAGCGAACTCTACGTGCACTTCTCGTGTGCACAAACCTTTTTGGTTTGGCAGGTCCTTATATTAAGTTTCTCACAAACAATTTTTGTAATGCATCATATTTAGCTCATATCTGAACCAAAGGTGCAACGTAACTTGTCACAATAATTGTAAACTTTTACATTCTGTTTAAAATCTACTCTTTCGTATTCAATCCATAAAATTTACTTATTTTTCAATAGTATCCTTTGTCTTTTTAAGCGATAAAATCAGAGGAATAATTTGTAACAAAATAAGAATACCACGTTAAAAAATTCCATTTAATCATGTGTTATCATCACGTAAGCCGATTTCATGTAATGATATTAATAATTTATGCGACGCCTAATTTATTATATTTAACTAAATGCTTTTTCCTTTCAAAGGAGTCCAAATTTGAGTGGGTTATCTTGAATTTTCAAGATTTCAATTTTTGACATAAATTTCTAATTTTCGCTCCAATTTCCGGAAGCGTTTTGAAAAATTGGAAAATGTTTACACATTTGGTGAAATATCGTTGCAATCTTTAAAACAATTTAAAATTTTACTAGGTTTTCCCAAGCTTTGAGTATTTTTAGTCGAAAAACATTTAAATGTTAGAGCGAAATTTCACGTTTTTGCTCTTTTTCGTGTATTTCATGACGAATTGGATAGTTTTTATCAAATTTGGTTTAATCGTCGACATCTATAATACGAGAACAACTTTTATTAGGTTATTCGAACTTTGTGTACTCTTAAGCGAAACAAAAAACGTAAATTTTCTACTGAAATATCGCATGTTTCACCCTTTTTTTCGTAAACATTTTGATAAATAGATAAATCCTGTAATATTTCGATGGAACTTTTCAATAGCTTTACAACCGGATTCACCCAAGTTTTGCCGATATAATGATTTTAATACTGTATCGGTAATTGAATTTATATTTACGTATTGACTTTTAATTTATAATAATATAATGAGAACTCTTAAAGACTATTCCTAGTAATACTGCATCTCTTTATTTTCAGGTATCCGATACTTGGAAGGATCCTCGTCTGATAAATACTCCGCTGGATTTTCTCACCGATTTGGAAAGTGAATCTCCGAGGCAAGTGAAAGTCACGACCAAGGTCACGAGACAGCTGATTATCTAATAGTTGGTAAACAAGGATAAGGCGTGAGTTGATTTTTATATTGATGTTTTTGAAAATTCGAATGGAAAAATGTTATTGATAATCTCCCATTCCAATGCTTAACCCTGAATTAATCCCGTAAAAAATATACGTAATTTGTCTCGGGGGGAAAATGACCACATAATTTTCTGAATTTTAAAGACCTCTTTCAATGGTAAATCATTGGATTTAATTTATCGTAGTTCATGAATGGTTATTTAAAAAAATAATTGAATCGATATTTTTCCTGTTAAGAATTGAACTGAAGAACTGGAATTCGGTGAAACTGAAGGTCACGAGACGGCTGTTTGTTTTGAGGTAACGAGGCACTTTCTTTTACCCATGCGCGAAAGCATTTTTCTCTTCGCCTTGACCTTCTTTATCATAACTACTCTTGCTTTCAAAAAATCTCTATTTCAAAACATTTACATTTTTTGAATCATCGACTCAAGTTTTAAACTTTGCTTTGCCGACTTTTAGAATAATTCTTCGAAATAATTCAGTCGTTGATCATGTTTGAACGGATGATAAGGAATTCAGAATGAGTAATTTTTTAAATCGGTCACTAATGAGTGTCCTTTCGCTTTGAATTACAACTTAAGCTCCAGCTTTACTTTCCCTACCTTTTTAAACACTCATGGATTGACTTACGAGATACCACTATTGGTTATCCTAACGTATTTCGTGGCTGAAGTTCAGTGGCGAGTCTAGTTTTACATACGATTACTTTACTCCTAATCTACAGGAAATAATTAACGGGAGTTTTTATCGTCATTTTTGCTACGCTGACTTTCCGTGCAAATTCAGTGAAAATTAAAACACCGCTCGTGTGAAAAGATCCAGAAGCTTGAATTTTTATCGTTTCTGAAAGGGTTTTCAGTTCTTCTCAAGTGTATGAAATAAGACCTTAAGTTCAATATCTCTCTCATCAGAATTATGAGTATTTCTTACCAAATAACTTTATAATTTAATAATGAGATGTGCTATTAACAGTATATTAACAGTCTTAAGAAAACAATCAAATAATGGTAATATTCTTTCGTAAATGTCTATGTAAGAACCCTGCAAGCCGCCTTTCGGCGTGTGGCAGGGGGTGCAAGTACCACGACTCTATTTTCCTAAACGGTTGCTTTTGCGTATACTTTGCAGACAAAATGAATTTTTGAAGCGATTCGTTTCAGCATCTATTTCCCTAATCTTTCTGGCAGTATCAGAACGGCCCATATAACAGGGGGGTCATATTACATCGGTTACATCATCTGAAAACGTGATTTCTCTGAACTTATTCAATAAATTTATGCTTTGAATTTTTCTTCTATCTTCTAATGATTCCCATCCCGCGTCCTGTAACATCTTAGTGACACTCGCTGTTTTATCGTAGTAATTCTTTACAAATCGTATCGCCTTTCGTTGTACTTTTTCTAAATCCCGAATATGACATTTTTCGGCGGGGTCCTATACACTGCATGCATACTCAAGGTGAGGCCTAACTAACGCTGAGTAACATCGCTCGTGAACTTTTTCTTCGCTCCTACCGACTATTCTTTTGACGAAGCCGAGTTTCTTAAGTGCTTTTCCACATATATTTCGGATGTGGGCACTCCATGATAGATTATTCGTGAGAGTTACTCCAAGATACTTTGCCGATTCTACTGTCATTAGGTTTACCCCTAGGAGGCTATAAGAATAATTTCATATTTATTTATTATAGATTTACTTTCGAAGAAGTTAACTACTAAGCACTTTTCTACATTAAGCTCTAATTGCCCATCATCGCACCAGTTCATAATTCTATCTAAGTCTTTCGAAAGGTTTAATATATCCTCTGAACTATCTATTTCCCTGTAAATGACTGTGTCGTCTGCGAATATCCTAACATTGCTTTCAATGTGATTGCTGAGGTCGTTGATATATACTAAAAATAACAATGGTCCAATTACACTGCCCTGAGGGACGCCCGAGGTCACCTTAACCAAGTTGGAACTAATACCATCGAGTACTACTCGTTGCTCTCTATCGGTGAGAAAGTCTTTTATCCAATTAATAACTTCTGCATTGATACCCGCAACTTCTAATTTGTACAGCAATTTATGATGGGGTTCCTTATCGAAAGCCTTCCGAAAATCTAGAAATATCGCATCGACTTGCTTATTTTTTCAGCGGAGTTTAAAACATCGTGTACTAATGAAGCCAGCTGAGACTCGAAAGAGCGAGTCTTACGAAAACCGTGTTGATTTCTAATTATGAAATTGGACGTTTCAAGAAAACCCAGTAAAGAGCTAGCTATTATGTGTTCCATAATTTTACCGCTCAGTGATGTTAAAGATATAGGCCTGTAATTGGCTTGATCATCCTTAGAGCCGCTTTTAAATATTGGCTTGACATTTGTAATTTTCTAATCCTTCGGGACCTTTCCTTCGCTCATATTCTTGTCAAATATAACTTTAAGAAAACGCTCTCCGCAACTTCCTTGAAAACTCGAGCCGGTATGTCTTCAGGACCCGGAGCTTTATTCGGTTTAATCTGTTGCAATATTTTATTGATGCCGTCTTCTCTGAAGGTGATTTTTGACATCGATTCAGGTTTATCAACATTCGGGAGAGCATTTGATGCATCGTTAGACGTGAAAACGCTTCGAAAAAAGTCATTCAAGATATTAGATTTGCCTTCAGCATCGTTTACTATATTACCGCTAATATCCTTTAATAAACCAACAGTTTGCTCTTTACCTTGGACCTCACGAACGTACGACCAAAACGCTTTTGGGTCCTCTTCCAAGTGTTCGCATAAAATCTTCTTTTTATATTGACGGAGGGCATCTCACATACTTCGTTTAGTTTCCGACTTTGCTTCCTTATGTTCGCTCTTTATTTGATCTGTGTTGATGCTGTTCGGTTGCCTCGCAGCGGCTTTTAATTTGGAATGCAAACGCCTCTGTTTCTTTAGTGCTCTCCTAGTCTCCTTATTATACCATCTAGGTTCATTAATTTGATTTGAAAGTTTGGAGGGTACAAATTTATCCATTAGGTCACGCATTGTTCTTACAAAGAGATTCCACGTGTCCTCGGTATTTAAACATATTGCGCGCGTTTTATACTCCTGAAATTCGTACATGAGTTTACTACGATATCCTTCGAAATCGGCTCGCGGGTAAAGATAAACTCTGCGCTTAGGTTTTCTGTGCTTTACCAAGTTAAGGTCGAAATCTATAATTATGGCTTTGTGATCGGATATTCCATCACAAACAGATGTGTTAGATACTCGCTATACTCGATAATGGGGGTATTCGTAAGAAAAAGATCTAAAAAGCGCATTTCCCTGGTAGGCTCTTTGACTAGCTGGTGTAATGAATTTTTTTGTATTAGATTTAACAGGGTCCTACAGGAGTCATGGTCCCAAGCTCTTTTCTTGACTTCGTGCTTTTGCCAATCAATCTCTGGAAGATTAAAATCTCCTCCAATTATCATTATGCTATTGTTGTTTTTACGCGAGTAAAAATTTATTTCATCGTTTAGGTTACGCAAAACATGACGCGAGGAGTTGGGCGGCCGGTAAAAAGCAAGTGATTGTCTTTTCATCAGATTAGAATTGTGACATATAGTAATTCTGATTTTAAAGAATGAATTTCTGAATTGATCCTCTCTGATTGATATTTTGCGTAAAGTTTATCAGATTTAAAAAATAATAATTAAAGGAGATATGTTTCTAAAGTAACGAATTTCCTCATTCAACAAATTAATAATTTCATCCCGTATATGCTCCAGGCTGTGAAATAATATGCTTAATTCTTAAAATAATGATGGAAATGAAGTTTGACTTAGTAAAGGAAAACGTGCGACTTAATGTAAGTGTTGTAGAGTAAGTAAAAAAAGTGACTTGTTCAGGATTCGAACCAAGGTTTCCCACTTTCCTGGACGTGGCTCGGAGGTATATTGGATAGACTTCTAGTAGTTAGAATACCACTATTTAGTTAAACATAGTTTAATGATTATTTTATTTCGATGCATTATTAATTTTCATTTTCAATTTTTTTCTAAAGGTATGAGGCAAGAATTCGTATATATATTGCCCAGGAGGACAACTCAATTGAAAGCTACTTGCGCAGAGAAAAACCATCACTGAAGATGCTCATGGAGACGACGGGGTTCCATCTTACTGAGAATAGAAGGAGAATTAATTAGAGAGAGAGAATTTGAGGTATTGAGAATTTTCGAAGTGATGTACTCTCTACTACATATTTCAATATAAGTTTAATTTCAGTCTAATTATTAATAGGAAAAATCAACAATTGTAAAGAAGATACCAAGTTTTTTTATTTTTTGAAAAGAAACACGAAAATTGGTATGATTTTAAACATTTATTTAACTTTATTTGATGCCTACCTTTAAGATTCATTTGTTATATTTTCCAACCGTATACAGGACTTCAAGGTGCCTTTTAAAAAGCAAGATAAAGCCTTTGACGGCTAATTAAAAGAAGGGGAAGAAGTTACAGTTTGTCTCCATGTACGGGATATGGATGAGGTCTTCCCTGTACTCTAAAGCATCACTCTACCCCGGAAGATGAATAAGAAGTGAAATATTTTTTTCCCGAGCCAAAACATATTTTCTATATTATGTATAGTTAAAAAATTTGTAAGGCCGGAATTTGTAAAGTGATCCAAGACTTCAAATATATACAATACGGATAAAAAATTGCGCCCTTAGAAAAACTAACTATTGCAGTATGTGTAGATTTGTTAATGATGTGAAACGCTGTTTAATTTACATATTCTGTAACTATATATTGACTTTCCCATTATTTATCTAATTTCTAATTTGAAAGATGAATAAGAAGTGAAAAACATATTTTTCTTCCGAGCCAAAATATATTTTAATTATGTATAATATAAAAACTTGTAAGACCGGAATTTATATAGTGTTCAAGGACTTTATTTGAATAAAATATGGATATGAAAAACTTGGCGCCCTTAGCCGAATTAACAATTGCCGAATGTATAGATTTATTATGATGTGTAAGGCGGGGCTATGTATAATTTATATATTTTGTACCTTACCCTTTGAGAAAGAGATGAAATAAAATGATTGGGAGAGGGGCGTAATTTAGTGCGTGTTGGGTGGGTTATAGAGGAAGATAAGGTATTGGGAAGGAATGGTATTCCAAGTACGTTGGGCATTGGTGTTAAGTGTCTCGGTGGAGCAGTGGGTGGGTTAAGGTAGGAGTGGTTGGGATAGTGGGATAGATAGAGTGGTTGGCTTTAAAAGGAGGAAAAGAGTAGGTTGATTAGAGAATGGGGATGGGAGAGGGTGGGTAAAGGTAGGGGATGGGCCGGGAAAGGGTGGGTAGAGGGAGGTTGGGATGGTGGGTAGGGGATGGGCTGGGAAAGGGTGGGTAGAGGGAGGCTTGGGATTGAGGGTAGGTGGTGGGATGGGAAAGGGTGGGTAAGGGAAGGTTGGGATGGTGGGTAGGGGGTGGGATGGGAAAGGGTGGGTAGAGGGAGGGTTGGGATGGTGGGTAGGGGGTGGGATGGGAAAGGGTGGGTAGAGGGAGGTTGGGATGGTGGGTGGGGGGTGGGATGGGAAAGGGTGGGTAGAGGGAGGGTTGGGATGGTGGGTAGGGGGTGGGATGGGAAAGGGTGGGTAGAGGGAGGTTGGGATGGTGGGTAGGGGGTGGGATGGGAAATGGTGGGTAGAGGGAGGCTTGGGATTGTGGGTAGGTGGTGGGATGGGAAAGGGTGGGTAAGGGAAGGTTGGGATGGTGGGTAGGGGATGGGATGGGAAAGGGTGGGTAGAGGGAGGGTTGGGATGGTGGGATGGGAAAGGGTGGGTAGAGGGAGGTTGGGATGGTGGGTAGGGGGTGGGATGGGAAAGGGTGGGTAGAGGGAGGCTTGGGATTGAGGGTAGGTGGTGGGATGGGAAAGGGTGGGTAGAGGGAGGGTTGGGATGGTGGGTAGGGGGTGGGATGGGAAAGGGTGGGTAGAGGGAGGTTGGGATGGTGGGTGGGGGGTGGGATGGGAAAGGGTGGGTAGAGGGAGGGTTGGGATGGTGGGTAGGGGGTGGGATGGGAAAGGGTGGGTAAGGGAAGGTTGGGATGGTGGGTAGGGGGTGGGATGGGAAAGGGTGGGTAGAGGGAGGGTTGGGATGGTGGGTAGGGGGTGGGATGGGAAAGGGTGGGTAGAGGGAGGTTGGGATGGTGGGTGGGGGGTGGGATGGGAAAGGGTGGGTAGAGGGAGGGTTGGGATGGTGGGTAGGGGGTGGGATGGGAAAGGGTGGGTAGAGGGAGGTTGGGATGGTGGGTAGGGGGTGGGATGGGAAATGGTGGGTAGAGGGAGGCTTGGGATTGTGGGTAGGTGGTGGGTTGGGAAAGGGTGGGTAAGGGAAGGTTGGGATGGTGGGTAGGGGATGGGATGGGAAAGGGTGGGTAGAGGGAGGGTTGGGATGGTGGGATGGGAAAGGGTGGGTAGAGGGAGGTTGGGATGGTGGGATGGGAAAGGGTGGGTAGAGGGAGGGTTGGGATGGTGGGATGGGAAAGGGTGGGTAGAGGGAGGGTTTGGATGGTGGGATGGGAAAGGGTGGGTAGAGGGAGGTTGGGATGGTGGGTAGGGGGTGGGATGGGAAAGGGTGGGTAGAGGGAGGGTTGGGATGGTGGGTAGGGGGTGGGATGGGAAAGGGTGGGTAGAGGGAGGGTTGGGATGGTGGGTAGGGGGTGGGATGGGAAAGGGTGGGTAAGGGAAGGTTGGGATGGTGGGTAGGGGGTGGGATGGGAAAGGGTGGGTAGAGGGAGGGTTGGGATGGTGGGTAGGGGGTGGGATGGGAAAGGGTGGGTAGAGGGAGGTTGGGATGGTGGGTGGGGGGTGGGATGGGAAAGGGTGGGTAGAGGGAGGGTTGGGATGGTGGGTAGGGGGTGGGATGGGAAAGGGTGGGTAGAGGGAGGTTGGGATGGTGGGTAGGGGGTGGGATGGGAAATGGTGGGTAGAGGGAGGCTTGGGATTGTGGGTAGGTGGTGGGATGGGAAAGGGTGGGTAAGGGAAGGTTGGGATGGTGGGTAGGGGATGGGATGGGAAAGGGTGGGTAGAGGGAGGGTTGGGATGGTGGGATGGGAAAGGGTGGGTAGAGGGAGGTTGGGATGGTGGGATGGGAAAGGGTGGGTAGAGGGAGGGTTGGGATGGTGGGATGGGAAAGGGTGGGTAGAGGGAGGGTTTGGATGGTGGGATGGGAAAGGGTGGGTAGAGGGAGGTTGGGATGGTGGGTAGGGGGTGGGATGGGAAAGGGTGGGTAGAGGGAGGGTTGGGATGGTGGGTAGGGGGTGGGATGGGAAAGGGTGGGTAGAGGGAGGTTGGGATGGTGGTTAGGGGGAGGGATGGGAAAGGGTGGGTAGAGGTAGGGTTGGGATGTTGGGATGGGAAAGGGTGGGTAGAGGGAGGTTGGGATGGTGGGTAGGGGGTGGGATGGGAAAGGGTGGGTAGAGGGAGATTGGGATGGTGGGTAGGGGGTGGGATGGGAAAGGGTGGGTAGAGGGAGGGTTGGGATGGTGGGATGGGAAAGGGTGGGTAGAGGGAGGGTTGGGATGGTGGGATGGGAAAGGGTGGGTAGAGGGAGGGTTGGGATGGTGGGATGGGAAAGGGTGGGTAGAGGGAGGTTGGGATGGTGGGTAGGGGGTGGGATGGGAAAGGGTGGGTAGAGGGAGGGTTGGGATGGTGGGATGGGAAAGGGTGGGTAGAGGGAGGGTTGGGATGGTGGGATGGGAAAGGGTGGGTAGAGGGAGGGTTGGGATGGTGGGATGGGAAAGGGTGGGTAGAGGGAGGTTGGGATGGTGGGTAGGGGGTGGGATGGGAAAGGGTAGGTAGAGGGAGGTTGGGATGGTGGGAGGGGAAAGGGTGGGTAGAGGGAGGGTTGGGATGGTGGGATGGGAAAGGGTGGGTAGAGGGAGGTTGGGATGGTGGGTAGGGGGTGCGATGGGAAAGGGTGGGTAGAGGGAGGGTTGGGATGGTGGGTAGGGGGTGGGATGGGAAAGGGTGGGTAGAGGGAGGTTGGGATGGTGGGTAGGGGGTGGGATGGGAAAGGGTGGGTAGAGGGAGGTTGGGATGGTGGGTAGGGGGTGGGATGGGAAAGGGTGGGTAGAGGGAGGTTGGGATGGTGGGTAGGGGGAGGGATGGGAAAGGGTGGGTAGAGGGAGGTTGGGATGGTGGGTAGGGGGAGGGATGGGAAAGGGTGGGTAGAGGGAGGGTTGGGATGGTGGGATCGGAAAGGGTGGGTAGAGGGAGGGTTGGGATGGTGGGTAGGGGGTGGGATGGGAAAGGGTGGGTAGAGGAGCGGTTGGGATGGGAGAGGGTGTGTAGAGGGAGGGTTGGGATGGTGGGTAGGGGGTTGGATGGGAGATGGTGGTTATAGGGAGTGGTGGGAGGGTGGGTAGCGAATGGGATAGGGTGGTTATAGGGATGGTTGGGATGGTGGATAGGGGGTTGGATGCGAGAGGGTTGGTAGAGGGAGATGGTCCCTAGAACATGTTTTGACCATTTTCGGAAATGTCTGTTTGTATCTGTGTGTGTCTATGTGTGTGTTTCTGTGCTTGTGGGCGCTCTAACCTGAAAACTATAAGTCGTATAAATACCAGACTTCATTTTCACTGTGGTTGATGCTAACAGAGTTGATTAGTTTTTGAAGTAAATCGGTTAACCCAAAGTCGAGCTTTATTCTTCAAAGGAAAGTTCCGGTTTCGAAAATATCTCCATTAATATGATATTTATTTGTATACTATAATTTATAAAAGTTTTGGAAAATGTAATTTACTATAACTTTTGTATGAAACATATTTTGTATAACTGATTGTATAGGAGTTATTCATGAAATTCTGATAATCCGGAAGGTGCTGATATTGAACTTTGTGGGCGCTCTGGGCACTGGTTCGAAAGGCCAATTTCATCGTGTTTCAACGAATATGTGCCGAAGAACATTATTTATAATTTTTGTGACGTTAAAGATAATAATATATAAATAAATCACTCATCTTCCAAGTTTAGATGGAATATAGAGTTCGAAAATACTGTCGTAGATAAATATTTACATCTTATATGTGGAGAAAGGCATGTGCTGGCCACATCAGATTTTTTTACATTTGCATTTAACTTTAACTATCTAACCTGGAGAACTATTAGCTTCTCTAATACTTCGCGGAAACCAAAACCAACTATCTGTCCTAGCAACTACTTCCCTGTATCACTCTTTTGTTTCTCTTGAAGATCGCGTAAGATTGTAACTGGGATAACAATATCAGTTATCTCCTCCCCGAAATCGGCAGTGATAAATTTATCAAAGAGCTTCCGTCAATATTTAAGTCTTCCATCAACAAGAGAGTTCCATCCGAGGGATTCTATCATAGCAGAAACACTGCTGCCAAATCTGAGATCTCCCTTGACGAACTTTGCTGCTCTACCATCCCAAGATCGGAAATTAATGCTACTTCGTGAGGATCCCAAATCGCACAGCAATACGCAAGTAGAGGTCAAGGAAAAGTTCGCTATTTCTTTTACTCTCGATGAACATCCCCTTAGAATTCTAATGGATAATCTTTGTATCCCATTCGCATTTTTTTATCACCCTTCGAAAATTTCCTTTTTGATGGAAAAATTACTGCGGAGCGTTATTCCTAGGTATTTGTGATGCATCACGAGCTCCATATTCTTTAGCCATATTTTAATTGCAAATCGAGCAGAAATAGTCATATCTGGATTCATTTAGAGGCTTTGGAAGACGTACCTCCAAAAAATATCGAGTTTTATCTTTCCCGGAGATCACAATAAAATGACGAAATCCCAAAAATTTGCGTTTTGATCATTTTTCTTAGAATTAGAGTAGTAGTAGTATTGTTAAAAGTTCTTTGACAGCTTAGGTCATTTCGCACATCGGCTCCCACCGGGATTCGAACCCGGGATCGTTTTCACCAAAGGCAAACGCTCTGTCCACATGACTATCCGGGAGCCTTTAGAATTATAGATAGGCTGGTTTAGTATGGATTTAAATGGAAGCTTGACGAAGTTATTCCGAATTAGGAACAGATTCTATTTTTGCGATGCAAAATCCCTAAAAAAACGCCCGTAAATGATAAAAATGTTTGCTTAAAATTCAAAATAGATTTAGAAATTTAGAATCATTAAAAGCTTTTGACGTTCTGAGTCGTGAATAGATATTTTCTTACGAGAAGGAGTTATTACAAAAAATAACACAGAATACTATTGGAAAAATTTCAGTTTTATCTGCATGATATACTAAAGTGATTAAAAAAACATATCCGTCAAGTACCCGGAAAAGGAACAGATTTTTAAATAAGGGTAGCTGAAAACCCTGAAAAATTAATTAAACCAATATTTAGTTTTTAGCCATATTTTGGTAAAATATCGAGCAATACTCGAGTAATAATCCAAATTACGAATAAATTTTCTCTTTTTCGTAGTAGTATACAGAAAAAAACTCATCGGAAAATGATAGTTTCTTGCAATAGGTTGTTTAATAATTTTAATTAACTATTCCAATTCGGACTCGTTTAACGATTTCTACCGGATCTATCAGCAAAAGAAATACATTAGCACTTTTTGCGAGCAGAAAATTCCACAAACTTCAAAAAAATAATTGGAGAAACTTCAGTTTTTTGCTACAATTTGCCCAAATATGGATATTAATGTTGTGAGGTTCAGGGCCGTGCGCAGGATTTGCTCGTGCGGAGGGTTTTTCTCATTAAAAAATAGTAACTATTTTAATACAACTATCAATAATGAACGCACGCGAGAACGTACAGGAGTCCTGACAGACAATAACATGAAATTTGAAAGAGGCACTACATTTTGGAAGGAAACGTTTACTAAATTAACCATTAAATAATATAATTTCATTTTATCCTATCTTCAATTCATCATTCGTGGAACATTTTGTATGAAGGATCCTCATGGGGGGAGTTCGAACCACCAAAACCCCCCCGTGCGCACGGGCCTGGTGAGGTTGACTATGTGGACGCCATTCAACTATATTCAAAGACCAAAATGAGAGTCTTTGTTCAATTTACTTTGTAGAATTAATCTCCGATCTCGAGATGGTAGTGCAGCTAGTCAAGGAAGCAATATCGAAAAAGCGATACAGGGAAGTAGTTTCCAGGAGAGATAGTTACTTTTGATCGTTTTTCTCGCGAAATATTGGAGAAGCTAATAGCTCTTCAGGTTATTTAGGGATTTCGGTTTTTTTACACCCCCAGCCAAGCGCCACTGGCGGATTGTAGTGTTTGATTGTAAATTATAGCTTGTAAAAACCTTATTATAGAGATTATGTTTACTAGATTATTTTTACAATATTATGTTGTTTTATATGAAAAAAGGCAAGAAAAGTAAAGGTTTTCAAGATATTTTACTGGTATTCAAGAATGTTCACGTCAACTGCCTTA
This sequence comes from Sympetrum striolatum, assembly GCA_947579665.1. Classification (NCBI taxonomy): domain Eukaryota; kingdom Metazoa; phylum Arthropoda; class Insecta; order Odonata; family Libellulidae; genus Sympetrum; species Sympetrum striolatum. Next base: position 1,230,934 of record CANPUZ010000057.1, on the reverse strand, counting down.
TTAAAATGAAAAGTTTACTACAAATTAGGGGTATCTCTATAAACTCTATAATTTTAGTCCTATATTGATAATTTTATGTCAATATCTGAGCACATAAAGACATTTATATATTTATATTTTCAGGATTTTACATTTATTGATTTAACTGGCGCAAAAGTAAATATCTTATCTACCTTAGTAGCCAATATTTGTATAGCTTACTTCGATTTTCAATCAAAATATGTTAAAAATATAAATTTTTTTCAATTATTTTCTACCCATATACCCATAAAACGTCGACAATCCACGAATTAAGAGTAAATTCCGTTTTTTGGCAATATTTTGCTTAAATATCGAAATAAAATATTCAAATTTGCACTAATTTTTAAGCTGTAGACGAGATCTTTCCGAAACAGGAAAACATTTTCACATTCGTGGAGCAGTGAGTTCAAAGACGCGAAAACTCTTATAGGAATTTCAGTTTGTTTTGCTTTGATTAGTTAAAGTAATGATATATACTTATCAAATTATGAAGCATATTAGATCTTTCATCGATATCCCTCATCTTTTGATAAAGTTGTCTATTTAATCGAGCAGTAGATGCAAGAATCCTTGGAAACCAAAATTAAAACTTGAAAGATTTATTTATTTATACGTTTTCCTTAATCATCATAATTAAACTGCCATTTTAGTACACATTAGGAATCTTTTTGCCTTATCGATCCAAATTAAGAGAAGATATACTGTTTCGCTGGGAATTTAACCTGGATTTAACATGGACAGCGAGATATTTTCTGGAGGAAATGAGCGATCAATTGTAGGTACATAATTACAGTCAGGAAGGGTAGAGATTACCACTTTACTGATGAGGGAAGTAAGATGTTTTGTTTATATAGAAAGCGGAAATTCTGTGGGTTTGTCTTCGTTCATCTTCGGCGGAGTCTCGTAATAATTATTATAGAGTTAATGTTTTACTAGATTATGTGATTTAAAATATAAGAATGTTTTCCCTGGAAATGTTTTCGAAGATATACAGTTTCGCGGGGAAGGTAACCCAAGAAATATCAAAAACAAGAAAATGATTACAAAAATGTCAGTTTTTAACCATGTTTTTATTAAAAATAGAGATAAACTATACCAATTTGGACTGTATAGATAGTATAGATTTTCACTTTAAATGCCTAGCAGTAAACCCAAAAAAAATGTCGAAGATCCGAAAAAAATAGAAAATAATTCGGTTGTATGGCCATTCTTGCTTAAAAATCGAAAAATCATATTCAAATTAAGACTGGTTTAAATGCTTTTGTCGCAACTTGTCTAAATCACTATATCAATATCAATATTTGAGAATATTAATGTAAAGAAGGATGTTTTTCCGAATGTTTTCGGGTTTTCGATGTTTTTTGAGATTTCTACTCCGCAAAAGTTAACATCTGTTCCTAATTCGGATGAACTACATAAGCTTTAAAATTAGTCAAAATTTGTATATTTAATCTCGTTTTTAAGCAAATTACTGCCAAAAAAACTATATAGTGCAATATAGAGCAATAATTAATACATCATTAGACCTTTTGGCGACTCCAAGTAATTTTATAATCCCTTTCTCTGTGTATGGCTTGAAATTTATGTCGGAAAATATCTTCCAAGTATTTCTTACCGGAGTAACTGACATCGGATGGATAATTATATACACAACCGTGACTATTATATAAGATACTAGCTAAAGCGCTTGTTGTTTCTCAATGATGAGGGTACAAGTAGGATTAAATATAGTAGAAATGCAGTTAACCTGACCGTAAAAACTTTAAATATGGCAGTACTTTACAAATTAATAAACTTTCGAAATTCCATTGTGTTTTATGTGACCGTGATGAGTCGTGCACGACATCGATTCACTTGCCAGTCAAGTACGGAAGTCGAGTTGTCGGTCGTGCAATCGACCACGTGAAAATTCACCTTAATTCTCTTACAATTACTTTCAATTGAGCTTTAATTCCTAATGCGATAGGAAAACGCACGGCTCGGATTCAACAATGGCATCGGTCGTCATGGGGACGCGGAAAAGGAAAAGATGAGAAATTTAGGAAAATTTTCGTTTTTTGTTTTTCGTTTAATAAACCGGAGTTGAGACCGTTTGGAATGAGTTGAGACCGCTTAGAATGAGTTGAGACCAATTTAAATACGTTTGCACCGCTTAAAAGAACTTGAGACCACTTAGAATGCGTTGAGACCGCTTAGAATGAGTTGAGACCGAGTTAAATACGTTTGCACCGCTTAGAAGAACTTGAGACGGCTTTGAATACGTTTAGATCGCTCAGAATAGAAAAAGTTGAAAGAGCTTAGAAACTATTCAGACAGCTTTTTATAACTTAAGATCGCTTATAATGCGTTGAAACCGCTTAAAAACATTTGTGAAGCATAAAATACGTTTAGAAGGCATAATATGCGTTGAAACCACTTAGAATAGGTTTAATTCGCTCAGAATGCGCTGAGGCCGCTGAGAATGTGTTGAGATCGCATTGAATACGTTGAGTTCGTTTAGAATATGCTGGTGTGGCTTAGAATGAGTTGAGATAGCTGTAAATCCTTTTAGATCGCTTCATTGGAGTTGAGTCCACTTAGAAATCGTTGAGACTCCAAATAATACGTTGGGAGTGTTTGGAATACGTTGAAAGCGCTCAGAATGCGTTAAGATCGTTAAGAAGGGGTTGAGACCGCTCAGACTAAGTTGAGATCGCTAAGAATGAGTTGAGATCAATTAGAATGAGTTGAGAACGCTTAGAATGAGCTGAAAACGCTTTAAATACGTTTACACCGCTTAGAAGAACTTTAGACGGCTAAGAATGAGTTAAGATAGGTTAGTATAAGTAGAGGCCGCTTAGAATTAGTTGAGACCGCTTAGAATGCGTTGAGATAAGTTAGAATGAGTTCAGACCGCTTAGAATACGTTTAGATCGCTTAGAAGGAGTTGAGACCGTTCTGAATACTTTTAGACGTCTTCAGATAGTCTTAGAAAAAACATTTATTCGGATATAACTTGGTTGCCATAACGATATCTTGTTTGTTGAAGTAGTTACCTCAAAGAGTTCGTCTCTAAAGAGACTTTTGTATTTATAAGCGATACTTTTCATACTTGTAAGCGAAAGCACTTCCTATTTGACATACAAGTATGTCCACGAAGAACGGTTTCAAACCATAAACAGCATAGAAAATTATGCCATATGTTAAACAAAATGACCGAAATTACTAAATACAATCTAAATACTTTTAAAAATATGTTTAAGTATATAAAACTAGCTGTAGCACCCGTTTTTTCGCAGCTGGGAGAGTAGAAGTAGGATATTAAATATATTATATATTAATATATATATTATTATATATTAAATACAGTAGGAATGGTAGAAACGCAATTAACCTGACCGTAAAAACTTTAAATATAGCAGTACTTCACAAAGGAATAAACTTTCGAAATTCCAATGTGCTTTATATGACCGTGATGAGTCGTGCACGACTGCGATTCACTTGCCAGTCAAGTACGGAAGTCGAGTTGTCGGTCAAGCAATCGACCACGTGATAATCCGCCTTAATTCTCTTACCATTACTTTCAATTGAGCTTTAATTCCCAATGCGATAGGAAAACGCACGGCTCGGATTCAACAATAGCATTGGTCGTCATGGGGACGGGGAAAAGGAAAAGTTCACAAATTTAGGAAAATTTTCCTTTTTTTTTTTTTTCGTTAAATACACCGGAGTTGAGACCGTTTAGAATGAGTTGAGACCGCTTAGAATGAGTTGAGACCAATTTAAATACGTTTGCACCGCTTAAAAGAACTTGAGACCACTTAGAATGCGTTGAGACCGTTTATAATGTGCTGACGCAGCTAGCAATGAGTTTAGATAGCCTAGAATGCGTTAAGTGAGCTAAGAAGGAATTGACACCACTTAGAATGCGTTGAGACCGCTTAGAATGCGTTGAGATAGCCTAGAATGCGTTGAGACCGCTTATAAAGCGTTGACGCAGCTAGCAATGAGTTGAGATAGCCTAGAATGCGTTGAGTGAGCTAAGAAGGAGTTGACGCCGCTTAGAATGTGTTGAGATCGATTAGAATGAGCTGAGACCGATTTAAATACATTTGTACCGCTTAAAAGAACTTGAGACGGATTGGAATGCGTTGAGATAGCTTAGAAAGGGCTGAGTCCGCTTAGAATGCGTTGAGATAGCTTAGAAAGGGTTGAGACCGTTTAGAATGCGTTGAGATAGTTTAGAAAGGGTTGAGACCGCTTTGAATGAGTTGAAACCGCTTAAAATGAGTTGACACCGATTTAAATAAGTTTGCATCGCTTAGAAGAACTTGAGACGGCTCGGAATGCGTTGAGATCGCTCAGAAAAAAAGAGTTCAAAGAGCTTAGAAACTATTCAGACAGCTTTTAATATATTGAGATCCCTTATATTGCGTTTAAACCGCTTAGAAGGAGTTGAGATTGCTTTTAATACGTTGGGATCGCTTAGAATGCGTTGACATGGATTACAATGCGTTGAGATCGCTTAAAAACTATTGTGATGCTTAAAATACGTTTATAAGGCTGATTATGCGTTGGGACCGCTTAGAATAGGTTGAATTCGCTCATAATGCGCTGAGGCCGCTGAGAATGTGTTCAAACCGCTTTGAATGCGTTGAAAAGACTAACAAATCGTTCAGAACATTTATACTGTGTTGACATCGCTTTGAATACGTTGAGTTCGCTTAGAATATGCTGGTTCAGCTTAGAATGAGTTGAGGTAGCTGTAAATACGTTTAGATCGCTTAATTGGAGTTGAGTACGCTTATAATACGTTAAAAGCGCTTAGAACACGTTGAGACTCCTGATATAACGTTAGGAGTGTTGGAATGCGTTGAGATCGCTTTCTATTCGTTTGGATCGCTTAGAAGGAACTGAGACCTCTAAGAATACGTTGAAAGCTCTTAGAATGTTTTGAGATCGCTTTGAATACGTTTATATCGCTTAGAATGAGTTGAGACAGCTCAGAAAACGTTTAAAGCCCTTAGAATGCGTAAAGATCGCTGTTTTGGTGCTCCGTTAAACTTTTGATGTAAGCTTCTGCCGTAAGAAATGCATGGAAGAAAATTTCGAACGTTCGTTTTTTATTTATTTAAAGTTGATTCATAAAACAGACATTAGGACCAATTACAATTAATCGTACAGTAACAAATAAACATATTTGTCAATATTAATAAAGGAGCATTGAAATGCAACCAAACATTCGTATAAAATGAAAAAAAAACAAAAAAATGTTAGTGTGTAAAATAAAATTATTGAGAAAATATGAAATAATAAAAAATAGTAATAATAAGTTAAAATAGAAGATGTGAGGAAAAAAAGAATAATGATAGGGGGAAAAATAATAAAACTAAAAAATCTGATGTGGCCAACACATGACTTTCTACGTTTTTATTGAAAACAGAAGCCTATGCCGGTTATATATAAATAACTCCAAAACAATGAGTGTTAAAGGACAATGTTTCATACAAAAGATGTAGTATAGTACATTATCTATAACTTTGGTAAATAATTGTATATACCTTAATTCCATTTTGACAGAGATATGTATGAAAAACTTCCATATCTGGGTAAACAACGACTTCCGGTAAACCATTATTCAAGAATAATTCCTAAACAATGAGTGTTACGGAAAAATATTTAATACAAAAGTTGTAGTTAAGTACATTATCTACAACTTTTGTGTGTAAATGTATATACCTATATTGCATTTTTACAGAGATATTTAAGAAACGAAATTTTGTTCCGGATAAACCGCAACTTCCGGTTAAGCGATATTCACAAAAACTAATCAACTCTTAGAAATGTTAGCAAAATACTAAATATGAATTTTGAAAATGATCGGATAATTACTTTTTAAGATAGAGCGCCCACAAACTTTTTAACCACAGACAGACAGACTGAAAGACAGACAGACACACAGACAGGCATGTTCGGGAAAATAGCGAAAACGCGCTCTATGGGCCCCAAGACATCTATTTCCGTCGAAATCTGGAGGTCGAATTTTTTTGCGAATACAATACTTTCTCTATACTACTTATAGAGAGAAAGTAATACGAGGGAAAAAGATGAAGAGGTCAAAACTCGAGACAAAGAAGTAAGCTAAAGAGCATAAGTTAATGAATGGATTTCATCCTCTTTTCGACTCAGAATGGCATTATATATTTAATGGGAGTCGTTTTAAAGGTCCACTGGAGTGTTATATATCGATATTTGTCCGTCCAGAGTATCCTTGGTTCGACTCTGGACGACTCGAATCGTCTCTCTCATAAGAAATGCACGTAAAGTCCGTTTTGATCGATTGCAGACATTTTTTCTTTTGCGGAATTAAATCGGAAATAATGGTCGTACGAAATCGAAATGAACACCAAAAGAAAGGAAATTGAACAAAGATTCTTATTTTGGTCGTCGAATATCGTATTCGAGTCGAAATTTGGAGAAATCAGACGAAAACGACGGAACATTTGTATTATATCGTGGGCGTAAACAATTCCTTGACGACAAAGGTCATTGTTGAGCTCAACTCTCACAGAAATATGTGGGATACGCAGGCATAGAGTAATATTATCATATACTACTATTACTTTCGTTTAATTTTGTGACAATAATGATGTTTGCATCGAAAAAATTGAAACTTTAACGACGGTTAACAACCGGGTCAGTCCAGTAGCTTTCGATAATAAATTCTCAACGTCTCCTCAAGGATAAACATATTAGCCAACTATCAACAATAGCCGGGATCGTCAAGGAAATGCATTGTTTACAACCTAAATATTTCAAAGAATGATTTCTTTAATTTCTAAAATTTTATCCCAATTTCGAATCAAATACGATATTCCAACACTAAAATAAAAACCTTTATTCAATTTCCTTTCTTTTGGTGTACATCTCGATTTCGTACGTCCATTATACCATAAAAATTATGCAACTAATAATGGTTCTTGCTAAGTATGGTAACTAATTAATTCGTAAAGGCATCTTTGAAATACATCGTCCTCTTTAATCGTCAACTTTTTGGGCCTCGAGTATTTGTACGGAATAAACACATCGGATTCAACAATGGGATCGGTCGTCAGGGGGATGAGTTGTTCACAACCTCCAATTTTCACCAAATTTTCGTCTATTTCACCGATATTCTCGCAAGTTTGAATCGAAAGTAAGATTCCACGAATGAAATAAGAATCTTCATTCGATTTTCTTTTTTTTAGTGTTTGTCTCGTTGACGTGCGACTATTCCTTCCAATTTAATTTCGAGAAAGAAATAAACCCTGCATGCGATAGGAATGGGTTTTGCGTGTATTCTTTATGGAAAACCATCTGAGCGATCTGGGTTCGAACCTCGTGGAAATATGGAATGATAAGGTAACAGTGATTCCTTCCAGATCGCAGAGGACAAGTATATAAAGTTTGAAGCAAGTCGGTGGAACTGTGTGGCCTCCAATCCAAGACAAACCCACAGAATTCCGATTGCATATTATATAGATGGATTTATTCATCACATGTCTGTTACTTAGGCAACGCATATCTTTTAGACCACTGTTACCATATCCACCGATGTCCCTCCATACATTCCCTTCCGAAGATCAATAATTAGAGGTCCTTTATCTGCTCATAAATTGGGTGTGTGGGTCGTCCGCCCCCAACTTTCCTCCACCGCAATATTAGTCTGAAATACAGCCCATCTCTTATAAGCTGCATGTACTGCCATCTAGAGTTCGCAGGGGGGACTACTATAACAAATGAGATACGATATCCGTGTGAGCATTAAATAGGGACCGTTTTAAACCACATCGTAGTAGTCCCGCGTCTATAAAGAGGGGTATGAATACATAAATACATGCCTATGTCACGGAAAAAGACGTGAGCTTTGTCAGATGGTATATTGGAGATAGGTCAGTAACATGTATTCACAACATATAATAAATCTATATATATATATATATATATATATATATATATATATATATATATATATATATATATATAAATACATTATAAAATCGAAAGGAAATTAAGATCTACTTAAACAGCTGCGGTCTTTTAAGGGTTAATAAGGGTTAAATTGAATAAATAAACTCGAATTATGTAAGTATAAGATATTAGCGTGAGGTGTATATACTTGGCACATTAAGAAATGTCTAGAAACTGCCAAAAATATAGATTTAGTGTAAGTTATACATTCATATATCAACTGTAAATATGAAATCGTCTAAAATATTATATGGTGGCGAGAATATGTAATTAGTTAATCATTAATACTGTTTAAAGTGAAAGAAACACCTTAATATATCATCTGTAAATATGAAATCGTCTAAAATATTATCTGGAGGCGAGAACATGCAATTAGTTAATCATTAATACTGTTTAAAGTTAATATAATCTATATATATAAAATCGACTTTCTTGTCGGTTCACCTAGAGTATTTTGTGTCATCAATATTTCAGCTGAATTCTATCATATAAATGTGAGACTAAAGGATGAATTACGTAAATTGGTAAACATTGCGTTGTCTTAAATAATCCATGCATAATCCTTGTGTTCACTTACGTACTACAACTTTCTTCCAATATTATTTGTTTTCCGACGGATTTTCAGTTCGACATCTTGAATTCCGCCCTCGTAAATAAAAAGCAATAACTTAAGTCCCACTCAAGATATTGACAAAAACTTAATTGTAAATTAAACTGTCAACATTTACCTCTATTTCTCCTGCGACAAGTTCTTCGTAACGTGAGAACTAAACACATTTTGGGAGACACTTAAATTGGGCTGCACGATGAACTTTTTCTGTGGTCACGTACTAAGAAACAACTTTTTGTTAAGGTTTGTTATCCATTAATTACATAAGATGTTGTTTTTATGCATGTTAAAGATACAAGCAGCAACTGAGGAAACAACCAGAGTTATGTATAAGATTGGTAGGGAGTATTAGCAGTTTTAAAAATGATAGCGGATGAAAAATTCAGGAAAAAACGTACCGAAATTTAAAAGTTCATAAAATACATAATATACATTACAAAAAAGCAGAACACGCTTGTGTGCAAAGAAAAGATCTTATTTCATGAGAATATTTGTAATTTATATTAATATAATACAAAAAAATCTGATGTGGCCAACACGTGACTTTCTCCGTATTTATTGAAAACAGAAGCCTATGCCGGTAATATATAAATAACTCCAAAACAATAAGTGTTACAGAAAAATGTTTTATACAAAAGTTGTAGTAAAGCACATTATCTATAACTTTTCTGTGTAAATGTATATACCAAAATGGCATTTTGACAGAGATAAGTATGAAAAACGTCCATTTCTGGATAAACAACAACTTCCGGTTAACCATTATTCAAGAATAACTGCTAAACAATCAGTGTTACGAAGAAATGTTTCGTACAAAAGTTGAAGTAAAGTATATTATCTATAACTTTTGTAAATAATTGTATATATCTAAATTGCACTCTGACAGAGATATTTAAGAAACAAAATTTTGTTCCGGATAAACCGCAATTTCCGGTTAAGCGATATTCATAGGAATCTAATGAACTCTTGAAATTGTTATGAAAATACTAAACATGAATTTTTGAAATGATCGGATAATTACTTTTTAAGATATAGCGCACACTAACTACTTTACCACAGACAGATAGACACACGGACAGACACGTTCGGGAAAATAGCGAAAACGAACTCTATGGGCCCCAAAACATCTATTTCCGTCGAAATCTAGAGGTCGAATTTTTTGCGAATACAATACTTTCTCTGTACTACGTATAGGGAGAAAGTAATAATGCTTCTTTAAGCTAAAGAAGTGGATAATAACTCTGGCGTATCTTACGGATAGCGATCCGGTGGATGAGCTGACTTAAGACGGGAGCTCCTCATGGCCCAGCGCATGAGGCGCCCAGAAGACGGGACGGAACGCTTAACCGTAGCTGATCTCTACTATACGTACACCACGCCCCTGAAGCTCCCCTATGCTGGCTGTACAATCGGCTGACGCCCTTAATGTCCGCAGCCACCAGATGGCAGCACTGAAGCTCGCCCTTTGAAACCATACTCTCATATGGAGTAAATGGAAAACACAGCACGATTATGATACTTTTTCCCTGTTTTTCTTTGTGGGAGTAGTATATACGAAAGATGGAATTCAGAGTTAGTGATTTATCCATTGAGAAGTACTTAAAACAATTGAATAAAATGGGCAAATTAGTAAATCCGAAGAACAAGTGCAGGTTGCCTTCAAGGCACACCACAAGTGACTTGTGAAAACATTATTCGTAGATCAGCGAAGTGTTCTGCTTGGATACACAGAAAATAATGGATCCTTAATAAATTGCCAACGTTACATCTACTTTTAACTAGGCATTTTAAAACTAGAATCGCAGGATGCACATGGGTGGTCTGAAAAGTTTCCGACATTTCAACATTTATTGACATGGTTTCTGAAAATGTTCTTAAGATGTCTGAAGAATCTGTGGTTGGAAACTTTTCAGACCACCCTCGTCTATACATTTCCTGAAAAAAATCGAAGTTCCCAGAAATAGTCTCCAGGATATGAGTAAACGGTCAAATACAGTCGAACTCTGGTAATCCGGACACTCGCTAATCCGGACGGTCCATTAGGAGTTATGCAAACCCGCAACTTCTTCTTGTGAACACGCATATTAATAACAAGAAACGAGAGGTGGACAGACTATTTGAAAAATGACAACATTGGCTGCAATGATGTGATGGAGAGCGAAGTATTTCGTTTATTGTGATAACACATCTAAGTTGTGATACTTTTCTGAGACAGCATTTTTCCATCCGAGGAAAGCTTAATATGTGCGAGACTAAACAATTTCGAAAGACAATAAATTTTCAGTTGCAGCAGGGTATCACTTCTCAAAACATCACGTTCATTAAAAAGCTATGAGAGAAGAGGCGTAAAAAACAATCCTTTCCTTTGATAGACGTCCAATGAGGATGACCATGCATTGGCTTGATTTAAAAATAAGAACGGTCGCGCAAAAGAAAATAACTGACTTTTTTGCTCGCTGATAATATTCATTCACTTTATATGTTGTAATATCTTATGTAATGTATACATGCACTATCTGTACAATATGATTTTTGAGAAAAAATGTTTTTTGAGTTATTTTTTTAAAACCTCGCTAATCCGGAAACCCCGCTAATCCGGACGCCTATGTGCCTGAATTCGTCCGGATTACCGGGGTTCTACTGTACAATACTTTTTCTGTACTACGAATATGGAGAAAGCAAAAATCTGATGTGGCCTACACATGACTTTGTCCATATTTAAAGAAATCAACTCCAGTGTTATTTTGGGGATCTTCATTTTAAATTTACAAAAGTAATAAACACAAGCGAATGTACGAATTCCACAAATTTTAATGAAGCTGTTGACCGGTTTCGGTGTTAAAGCACTTATGGCATCCTGTTTGCGTGGTAATTTAAAAGTGTAAATACTGCGCAAAGTGAAATTATTATTCCCTGTTTTAAATAAGCAATATTGGTGTACTTTTTATTGAAATTGGTTACCTAATAAAGTTTTATCGAATTTTAATTTTTAGTAAGATTTAGGAGTTTGAATTTTCCTGTTCTGTGTGTTTTCAAATTCAGTTTTAATTATTTAAATTAGGAGTGCGAAGTTTCTGTTTATTTCGTTCGGTGATTTAATTTTTATTAGTGTTTTCATATTAGGCCTTTCGCTGTAGCACAGTAAGGAAGGGGAGGGGTGGAAAGAATACAATGTTGCATCACTAGGGGGAGGTCATTTTTTCGACTTCTCCCCCGTATTCTAAACCATGGACCAAAACAAGGTACCAAATTAGATCGGTTAGAAGAGTTTTACGTACGCCAATTTTAACTCCATTTCTATAGCTAACGAGGTTTTGTTTTCTAACAGCCAATCCCCTCTCTTCAAGATTCTTTTCCCCTCCCCCTCGTGCTGCAACATTGTATTCTTTTCACCCCTCTCCTTCCTTTTTTCCCATGTTCTTATTCTGATGTTACGGATAAAACGAACTGATCTTACGGATCAAAATAAGTGATGTTCCGGATTAAACGAACTTATGTTCCGGAATAAAAGGAACTGATATTCCGGATCAAAATAAGTGATGTTCCGGATTAAACGATCTGATATTCGGTTAAAACGAATATGTATTAGGAATTAAACAAACTGAATTCCGGATAAAACAAAATTATATTCCGGATAAAACGAACTGATTTCCAGATAAAACTAACAGAAATTCCGGATAAAACGAACTTATATTCCAGATAAAACTAACAGATATTCCGGATAAAACGAACTTATATTCCGGATAAAACGAACTCATATTCCGGGTAAAACGAACTTAATTCCAGATAAAACTAACATATATTCCGGATAAAACTGACAGATATTCCGGATTAAACGAACTTATATTCCGGTTAAAACGAATTTATGTTCCGGATAAAACGAACTCATATTCCAGATAAAACGAACTTAATTCCGGATAAAACAAAACTATATTCCGGATAAAACGAACTGAACTCCAGATAAAACTAACAGATATTCCGGATAAAACGAACTTATATTCCGGATAAAATGAACACGTATTCCGGATAAAACGAACTGAATTCCGGATAAAACTAAGAGATTTTCCGGATAAAACAACCTTATATTCCGGATAAAACGAACTTATATTCCGGATAAAACTAACATATATTCGGGATAAAACTAAAAGATATTCCGGATAAAACGAACTTATATTCCAGATAAAACTAACAGATATTCGGGATAAAACGAACTTATATTCCGGATAAAACGAACTCATATTCCGGATAAAACGAAGCGAATTCCGGATAAAACTAACTGATATTCCGGATAAAACGAACTGAATTCAGGATAAAACGAACTTATATTCCGGATAAAACGAACTGAATTCCGGATAAAACTAACTGATATTCCGGATAAAACGAACTGAATTCCGGATAAAACGAACTTATATTCCGGATAAAACGAACTGAATTCCGGATAAAACTAACAGTTATTTCGGATAAAACGAACTTATATTCCGGATAAAACGAACTCATATTCCGGATGAAACGAACTGATATTTCCGATAAAACGGACTGATATTCCGGATAAACCGAACTGAATTCCGGATAAAACGGCAGATATTCGGTTTAAACGAACTGATATTCCGGATAATTAAAACAGATGTTCCGGAATAAAAGAATTGTAATTCCGGATGAAAGGAACTGTTGGTCCGGATTTAACGAACTGATATTTGGTTTAAACGAACGGATATTCCGGATAAAAGGAATTGATTTTCCGGATTAAACGAAATAATATTCCGTGTAAAAACAATTGATTTCAAGGATAAAACGAACTGGTATTCCGAATTAAACGAACTGGTTTTCCGGTTTAAAAAAACTGCTGTTCCGGGTAAAACGAACTGATGTTCACGATAAAACGGACTGATATTCGGTTTAAACGAACTGATATTCCGGATTAATAAAACAGATGTTCCGGAATAAAAGAACTGTTATTCCGTATGAAAGGAACTCTTGGTCCGGATTTAACGAACTGATATTTGGTTTAAACGAACGGATATTCCGGATTAAAGGAATTGATGTTCCGGATTAAACCAAATAAATTCCGGATAAAAAGAAGTAATATTCCGTATAAAAACAAATGATTTTAAGGATAAAACGAACTGGTATTATTTATTAAACGAACTGGTATTATTTATTAAACGAACTGTATTCCGGATAAAGCGAACTAATATTCCGGACAAAAAGGACTGGTATTTCGGATAAAAAGAACTGATGTTACGGATAAAACGAACTGAAATCCGAATAAAACGAACTGATATTCGATTTTAACTAACTGATATACCGGATAAGTAAAACAGATGTTCCGAATTAAACGAACTGGTTTTCCGGTTTAAAAGTACTGCTGTTCCGGATAAAACGAACTGATGTTCCATGGTAAATAAGATCCAAAATATTACAACGAATGCAATTTCCTTACATCTAATTCGCTGCTTCCACATCTCGAATTCCGCCCTCGTAAATAAAAAGCAATTACTTAAGTCCAACTTCAGATATTGATTAAAAATTAATTGTAAATTAAAATGTCAACATTTATCTCGATTCCTATTGCTACAAGTTCTTCGTAACGTGAGAAATAAAAACATTTTAGGAGACACTTAAATTGGTCTGCATGAACAACTTTTTCCGTGGTCACGTTCTAATTAAACAATTTTCTGTTATGGTTTGGTTTCTCTTAATAACATAATATGTTGTTGTTATGCATGTTAAAGATACAAGCAGCAACTGAGGAAACAAAGAGAATTATGTATAAGATTGGTAGAGAGAATTAGCAGTTTTAAAAATGATAACGGGAGAAAAATTCGGGAAAAAAACATACCAAGATTTTAAGTCCATATAATACAAAATATACATTGCAAAGAAACCAGAAACAGTATTCAAAGAAAAGATCTACCTTGATGAGAATATTTGTAATTTATATTAATATAATACAAAAAAATCTAATGTGTCCAACACGATACTTTCTCCATATTTATTGAAAACAGAAGCCTATGCCGGTAATATATAAATAACTGCAAAAGAATGATTGATACAGAAAAATGTTTCATACAAAAGTTGTAGTAAAATACATTATCGATAACTTTTGTACATAATTGTATATACCAATATTGCATTTTGACAGAGATATGTATGAAAAACCTACATTTCTGGATAAAGAACAATTTCCGGTTAACCATTATTGAAGAATAACTCCTAAAAAATCGGTGTTACGAAGAAATGTTTCATACAAAAGTTGTATTAAGGTACATTATCTATAACTTTTGTAAATAATTGTACATACCTAAATTGCATTCTGACAGAGATATTTTAGAAACAAAATTTTGTTCCGGATAAACCGCAACTTCCGGTTAAGCGATATTCATAGGAATCTAACGAACTCTTAAATTGTTATGAAAATACTAAATATGAATTTTTGAAATAATCGGATAATTACTTTTTAAGATATAGCGCCCACTAACTACTTTACCACAGACAGACAGACACACAGACAGACATGTTCGGGAAAATAGCGTAAACGAGCTCTATGGGCCCAAAAACATCTATTTCCGTCGAAATCTGGAGGCCGAATTTTTTTGCGAATACAATACTTTCTCTGTACTACGAAGAGGGAGAAAGTAATAATGCTTCTTTAAGCTAAAGAAGTGAATGATAACTCTGGCGTAACCTACGGATAGCGATGGGTGGGGATTTTCAAAAATTTTTTGAGGTACTTCCCAGTGAAGTAGGGAGTTAAAATTCGATTTATCGCTGGAGGCCGTCCGTATCCTACGAAAATTATTAAGACATCATTGAAGATTATCCTTGGTTCGAAGCTAGACCAGGGCAAATATTCTCCCGTTTAATTTAGATTGCGATTTTTAAGATTTTTACTTTCTCCATATACGAAGTATAGAGAAATTATTGTTTTCATGAAAAAATTGGACTTCGAGATTTCAACGGAAATACATGTTTTCGGGTCCCTAGAACACGTTTTGACCATTTTCGGGATGATTTCTATGTGTATGTGTGTGTCTGTATGTGTGTGTGTGTGTTAGTGGGCGCTCTAACGTAAAAACTGTTAGTCGTATCAATACCAAACGTCGTATATAGTACTGTGGTGTGTGCTGTCAGAGTTGATTAGTTTTTGGAGTAAATCAGTTTACCGTAAGTCGAGCTTCATTCATTAAAGGTCATTTCCGGTTTTCAAAATATCTCCATAAATATGATATATACGTGTATTGTATTGCATATAAAAGTTTTAGATAATACTTTTACTATAATTTTTGTATTTAACACATTTTTTATCACCGGTTAATTAGGAGTTATTCGTGAAATACCGATGAAACGGAAGTAGCAGTTATGTACTTTGTTGGCGCCCTAACATAAAAACCGTTCGTTGTATCAACACCAAATTTCATATATAGTATTTTGGTTAGTTTCTTTAGAGTTGATTAGTTTTTGGAGTAAATCGGTTAACCGGAAGTCGAGCTTCATGCTTCTAAGCTCATTTCCGGTTTTCAAAATATCTCCATAAATATGATACTTAGGTATATACTATTATTTTTAAAAGTTTTAGAAAATGTTGTTTACTATAACTTTTGGTTGAAATATATTTTTGTATCACTGATTGCGTAGGAGTTATTCATGAAATACTGATAAACCGGAAGTTGCTGATTATGTACTTTGTGGGCGCTCTGGGCTCTATGGGCGAAAGGCCAATTCCATCGTTTTTCATCGATCATGTCCCGAAAAACAATATTTATAATGTTTATTGCATCAAAGATAATAATATATATATATATATTAATCACTCGTATTCCAAGTTTAGATGGAATATAGAGCTCGAAATTACTACGGTAGATAAATATTCACATCTTATATATATATGGAGAAAGTCATGTGCTGGCCACATCAGATTTTTTTAAATGACTTCCCGATAAGATGGAAACTTGAAACTCGGCATGTAGATAGAGATCAAGAATCTCTTTTTTGTGCGTGGTCGAACGTTCCGCTGATTGTCCATGGTTCGATTTCAGAGAGCCATTTACATTCCTCAATGCATTTCTTATGGAGATTATGGAAACAAATTTTAGGTACTTCCCGGCATGATATTGACTTCAAACTTTGTATTAAATAAGATCAAGTCGTAAGAAGTCATTCTGTGGATTAACAGCTGCAAGTATGTCCTGTGTTCGACACCAGGGGTCTCTAAATTAAATAACTGTTACGATGTTTAAGAATATTTTTGAACCCTTTCCAGACAATATAGAAACTTTAAACTTGGCATGTAAATAAAATACATAAATACATTTCAATAGGTTTCCTTGACCGTCCTTGGTTCGATCCCAGAAAGCCATTTACATTGCCATATGCATTTCAGATTGGGGTAACGCAGTTTTAATTATGGACCTTCCCCGTATGATATGGACTTCAAACTTTGCATTAATTAAGATCAAGTCCTTAACATGTTATTATGTCTATTCGAATCTGCAAATAGATTCTGGGTTCAACACCAGGCGTCTACAAAAATTAGAAATCGCTACGATTTTTAAGACAACCGTGGTTCGACGCTATGCCAAGGCAAATATATTTACATTTCAAATGCATTGTAGCGAATTTTAAGATTCTTTTTAATCACTTTCCGATAAGATGGGGACGTAAAACTCGGCATGTGGATAAAGATCATGAATATATTTTATGTACGCTGTTTAATGTATTGCTTTTGGTCCTTGGTTCGATCCCAGAGAGTCATTTATATTCCTCAATGCATTTCTTATGTGGATAACGGATACCAATTCCAGGTACTTTCCGGTATGATAGCGACTTCGAACTTTGCAGTTAATAAAATCAAGTCGTTCCAAAATATATTGTTTATTCATATCTGCCAATATGTTGGCAGATATGAATCACAAATATAATTACCGCGCAGTATCAAATCTCAGGGCATCCATTAGAGTTAGTGCACGACAACAAATACCTAGGAGTCACGTTTAGCAGTAACTTATCTTTCTAAGAACATATTCGTGATGCGATAGGAAAATCTAATGGAATTCAAATATTTACTACGTTGAGAGGATGCTCATCGAGAGTCAAAGAAATGGCTTCTCTTATTCGTCCGAGTCTAGAATACAGCTGTGCAGTTTGGGAGGAAGTAGGTTTAGTCTCAGATTTAGAGATGGTCCTGCGTAGATTCGTTGGGCGGGGATTTCAGGTTTGATAGCGGCGTTACGGCAATGATAGAGTCCCTCAGTTGGAATTCACTACAGATGACAATAATATCGTCGAAAACTTTTCGAAAAGTTCATTCGTTCAGAATTTATAGACGAAGTAAGTGAAATGCTAGAGCCAGTAAGGAGAGATCTCCGAGAGGCATTTACGAAGCGTTATAGGGAAGTAATCGCAAGGACGGATAATTCCTATTGGCTGCTTTTTCCCCAGGCTATTAGAGATGCTAATAGGGATTGAATGAATAATGGCGGTGTATTACACCCTCTGCCAAACGCCTCTGTCGGCTCGCGGGATATATATCTAAATCTAAACCGATATAATGCGGCCTCTATGTTAAAAAGGCCGTTCTGATACTGCGATCAGGGCTATGCTAGAGCGCTATTCCGTCTATTCCGGATAAAACGAACTCATATTCCGGATAAAACGAACTCATATTCCGGATAAAACGAGCTTATATTCCCGATAAAACGAACTTATATTCCGGATAAAACGAACTTATATTCCAGATAAAACAAACAGATATTCCGGATAAAACGAAATGAATTCCGGATAAATCGAAATGATATTCCTGATAAAAAGAACCGATGCTACGGATAAAATGCACTGATATTCAATATAAAACGAACTTAAATTCAGGATAAAACTAACTAATATTCCGGATAAAACGAAATTATATTCCGGATAAAACGAACTGAACTCCAGATAAAACTAACAGATATTCCGGATAAAACGAACTTATATTCCGGATAAAACTTACAGATATTCCGGATAAAACAAACTCATATTCCGGATAGAACGAAATCATATTCCGGATAAAACGAATTTAATTCCAGATAATACTAACATATATTCCGGATGAAACTAACAGATATTCCGGATAAAACGAACTTATATTCCGGTTAAAACGAACCTATATTCCAGATTAAACGAAATCATATTCCGGATAAAACGAACTTAATTCCGGATAAAACTAATATATTCCGGATAAAAATAACAGATATTCCGTATAAAACGAACTTATATTCCGGATAAAACGAACTTATATTCCGGATAAAACGAACTGAATTCCGGATAAAACTATCAGATATTCCGGATAAAAGGTACTTATATTACGGATAAAACGAACTCAAATTCCGTATAAAACGAACTGAATTCCGGATAAAACTAACAGATATTCCGGATAAAAAAATTTATATTCCGGATGAAACGAACTCATATTCCGTATAAAAGGAACTAAATTCCGGATAAAACTAACAGATATTCCGGATAAGACGAACTTATATTCCGGATAAAACGAACTCATATGCCAGATAAAACGAACTTTTATTCCGGATAAAACTAACTCATATTCCAGGTAAAACGAACTCATATGCAAGATAAAACGAACTGAATTCCGGATAAAACTAACAGATATTCCGGATAAAACGAACTCATATTCCGGATAAAACGAACTGAATATCGGATAAAACTAACAGATATGTCGGATAAGACGAACTTATATTCCGGATAAAAAAAACAGATATTCCGGATAAAACGAACTTATATTCCGGATAAAACGAACTCATATGCCAGATAAAACGAACTTTTATTCCGGATAAAACTAATTCATATTCCGGATAAAACGAACTCATATGCCAGATAAAACGAACTTTTATTCCGGATAAAACGAACTCATATTCCGGATAAAACGAACTGAATTACGGATAAAACTAACAGATATTCCGAATAAAACGAACTGAATTTCGGATAAAACTAACAGATATTCCGGATAAAACGAACTCATATTCCGGATAAAACGAACTGAATTCCGGATAAAACTAACAGATATTCCGGATTAAACGAACTTATATTCTGGATAAAATGAATTCATATTCCGGATAAGACAAAATGAATTCCGGATAAATCTAACAGATATTCCGGATAAGACGAACTTATATTCCGGATAAAAAAACAGATATTCCGGATAAAACGAACTTATATTCCGGATAAAACTACCTCATATGCCAGATAAAACAAACTTTTATTCCGGATAAAACTAACTCATATTCCGGATAAAACGAACTTATATTCCGGATAAAACGAACTCATATGCCAGATAAAACGAAATTTTATTCCGGATAAAACGAACCCATATTCCGGATAAAACGAACTGAATTCCGGATAAAACTAACAGATATTCCGGATAAAACGAACTGAATTTCGGATAAAACTAACAGATATTCCGGATAAAACGATCTTATATTCTGGATAAAACTAACTCATATTCCAGGTAAAACGAACTCATATGCAAGATAAAACGAACTGAATTCCGGATAAAACTAACAGATATTCTGGATAAAACGAACTCATATTCCGGATAGAACGAACTGAATTCCGGATAAAACTAACAGATATGTCGGATAAGACGAACTTATATTCCGGATAAAAAAAACTGATATTCCGGATAAAACGAACTGATATTTCCGATAAAACGGACTGATATTCCGGATAAACCGAACTGAATTCCGGATAAAACGGCAGATATTCGGTTTAAACGAAATGATATTCCGGATAATTAAAACAGATGTTCAGGAATAAAAGAATTGTAATTCCGGATGAAAGGAACTGTTGGTCCGGATTTAACGAAATGATATTTGGTTTAAACGAACGGATATTCCGGATAAAAGGAATGGACTTTCCGGATTAAACGAAATAATATTCCGTCTAAAAACAATTGATTTCAAGGATAAAACGAACTGGTATTCCGAATTAAACGAACTGGTTTTCCAGTTTAAAAAAACTGCTGTTCCGGGTAAAACGAACTGATGTTCCCGATAAAACGGACTGATATTCGGTTTAAACGAACTGATATTCCGGATAATTAAAACAGCTGTTCCGGAATAAAAGAACTATTATTCCGTATGAAAGGAACTCATGGTCCGGATTTAACGAATTGATATTTGGTTTAAACGAACGGATATTCCGGATAAAAGGAATTGATGTTCCAGACTAAACCAAATAAATTCCGGATAAAAAGAAGTAATATTCCGTATAAAAACAACTGATTTTATGGATAAAACGAACTGGTATTCCGAATTAAACGAACTGGTATTATTTATTAAACGAACTGTATTCCGGATAAAGCGAACTAATATTCCGGACGAAAAGGACTGGTATTTCGGATAAAAAGAACTGATGTTACGGATAAAACGAACTGAAATCCGGATAAAACGAACTGATATTCGGTTTTAACTAACTGATATACCGGATAATTAAAACAGATGTTCCGAATTAAACTAACTGGTTTTCCGGTTTAAAAGTACTGCTGTTCCGGATAAAACGAACTGATATTACATGGTAAATAAGATCCAAAATTATACAACGAATGCAATTTCCTTACATCTAATTCGCTGCTTCCACATCTCGAATTCCGCCCTCGTAAATAAAAAGCAATTACTTAAGTCCAACTTCAGATATTGATTAAAAATTAATTGTAAATTAAAATGTCAACATTTATCTCGATTCCTATTGCTACAAGTTCTTCGTAACGTGAGAAATAAAAACAATTTTAGAAAAGACACTTAAATTGGTCTGCACGAACAACTTTTTCCGTGGTCACGTTCTAATTAAACAATTTTCTGTTATGGTTTGGTTTCTCTTAATAACATAATATGTTGTTGTTATGCATGTTAAAGATACAAGCAGCAACTGAGGAAACAACCAGAATTATGTATAAGATTGGTAGAGAGAATCAACAGTTTTAAAAATGATAACGGGAGAAAAATTCGGGAAAAAAACATACCAAGTTTTTAAGTCCATATAATACAAAATATACATTGCAAAGAAACCAGAAACAGTATTCAAAGAAAAGATCTACCTTGATGAGAATATTTGTAATTTATATTAATATAATACAAAAAAATCTAATGTGTCCAACACGTGACTTTCTCCATATTTATTGAAAACAGAAGCCTATGCCGGTAATATATAAATAACTCCAAAAGAATGAGTGATACAGAAAAATGTTTCATACAAAAGTTGTAGTAAAATACATTATCGATAACTTTTGTACATAATTGTATATACCAATATTGCATTCTGACAGAGATATGTATGAAAAACCTACATTTCTGGATAAACAACAATTTCCGGTTAACCATTATTGAAGAATAACTCCTAAAAATCGGTGTTACGAAGAAATGTTTCATCCAAAAGTTGAAGTAAAGTGTATTATCTATAACTTTTGTAAATAATTGTACATACCTAAATTGCATTCTGACAGAGATATTTAAGAAACAAAATTTTGTTCCGGATAAACCGCAACTTCCGGTTAAGCGATATTCATAGGAATCTAACGAACTCTTGAAATTGTTATGAAAATACTAAATATGAATTTTTGAAATGATCGGATAATTACTTTTTAAGATATAGCGCCCACAAACTATTTTACTACAGACAGACATGTTCGGGAAAATAGCGTAAACGAGCTCTATGGGCCCCAAAACATCTATTTCCGTCGAAATCTGGAGGCCGAATTTTTTTGCGAATACAATACTTTCTCTGTACTACGAAGAGGGAGAAAGTAATAATGCTTCTTTAAGCTAAAGAAGTGAAGGATAACTCTGGCGTAACCTACGGATAGCGATGGGTGGGGATTTTCAAAAATTTTTTGAGGTACTTCCCAGTGAAGTAGGGAGTTAAAATGCGATTTATCGCTGGAGGCCGTCCGTATCCTACGAAAATTATTAAGACATCATTGAAGATTATCCTTGGTTCGAAGCTAGACCAGGGCAAATATTCTCCCGTTTAAATTAGATTGCGATGTTTAAGATTTTTACTTTCTCCATATACGAAGTATAGAGAAATTATTGTTTTCATGAAAAAATTGGACTTCGAGATTTCAACGGAAATACATGTTTTCGGGTCCCTAGAACACGTTTTGACCATTTTCGGAATGATGTCTGTGTGTATGTGTGTGTGTGTGTGTCTGTATGTGTGTGTGTGTTTGTGGGCGCTCTAACGTGAAAACTATTGGTCGTATCAAAACCAAACTTCGTATATAGTACTGTGGTGTGTGCTGTCAGAGTTGTTTAGTTTTTGGAGTAAATCAGTTTACCGGAAGTCGAGCTTCATTCATTAAAGCTCATTTCCGGTTTTCAAAATATCTCCATAAATATGATATATACGAGTATTGTGTTGCATATAAAAGTTTTAGATAATTCTTTTACTATAATTTTTGTATTTAACACATTTTTTATCACCGGTTAATTAGGAGTTATTCGTGAAATACCGATAAAACAGAAGTAGCTGTTATGTACTTTGTTGGCGCTCTAACATAAAAACCGTTCGTTGTATCAACACCAAATTTCATATATAGTATATTGGTTAGTTTCTTTAGAGTTGATTAGTTTTTGGAGTAAATCGGTTAACCGGAAGTCGAGCTTCATTCTTCAAAGCTCATTTCCCTTTTTCAAAATATCTCCATAAATATGATACTTAGGTATATACTATAATTTTTAAAAGTTTTAGAAAATGTTATTTACTATAACTTTTGGATGAAATACATTTTTGTATCACTGATTTTTTAGGAGTTATTCATGAAATACTGATAAACCGGAAGTTGCTGATTATGTACTTCGTGTGTGCTCTGGGCTCTATGGGCGAAAGGCCAAATTAATCGTTTTTCATCGAACATGTCCCGAAAAACATTATTTATAATGTTTATTACGTCAAAGATAATAATATATATATATATTAATCACTCGTATTCCAAGTTTAGATGGAATATAGAGTTTGAAATTACTGCGGTAGATAAATATTCACATCTTATATATATATGGAGAAAGTCATGTGCTGGCCACATCAGATTTTTTTAAATGACTTCCCGATAAGATGGATCCTTGAAACACGGCATGTAGATAGAGATCAAGAATCTCTTTTTTGTGCGTGGTCGAACGTTCCGCTGATTGTCCATGGTTCGATTTCAGAGAGCCATTTACGTTCCTCAAAGCATTTCTTATGGAGATTATGGAAACAAATTTTAGGTACTTCCCGGCATGATATTGACTTCCAACTTTGTATTAAATAAGATCAAGTCGTAACAAGTCATTCTGTGGATTAACAGCTGCCAGTATGTCCTGTGTTCGACACCACGGGTCTCTAAATTAAATAACTGTTACGATGTTCAAGAATATTTTTGAACCCTTTCCCGATAATATAGAAACTTTAAACTTGGAATGTAATTAAAATACATAAATACATTTTAATAGGTTTCCTTGATCGTCCTTGGTTCGATCCCAGAAAGCCATTTACATTGCCATATGCATTTCAGATTGGGGTAACGCAGTTTTAATTATGGACCTTCCCCGTATGATATGGACTTCAAACTTTACATTAATTAAGATCAAGTCCTAATCATGCTATTATGTCTATTCGAATCTGCAAATAGATTCTGGGTTCAACACCAGGCGTCTACAAAAATTAGAAATCGCTACGATTTTTAAGACAACCGTGGTTTGACGCTATGCCAAGGCAAATATATTTACATTTCAAATGCATTGTAGCGAATTTTAAGATTCTTTTTAATCACTTTCCGATAAGATGGGGACGTAAAACTCGGCATGTGGATAAAGATCATGAATATATTTTATGTACGCTGTTTAATGTATTGCTGTTGGTCCTTGGTTCGATCCCAGCGAGTCATTTATATTCCTCAATGCATTTCTTATGTGGATAACGGATACCAATTCTAGGTACTTTCCGGTATGATAGCGACTTCGAACTTTGCAGTTAATAAAATCAAGTCGTTCCAAAATATATCGTTTATTCATATCTGCCAATATGTTGGCAGATATGAATCACAAATATAATTCCCGCGCAGTATCAAATCTCAGGGCATCCATTAGAGTTAGTGCACAAAAACAAATACCTAGGAGTCACGTTTAGCAGTAACTTATCTTTCTAAGAACATATTCGTGATGCGATAGGAAAATCTAATGGAATTCAAATATTTACTACGTTGAGAGGATGCTCATCGAGAGTCAAAGAAATGGCTTCTCTTATTCGTCCGAGTCTAGAATACAGCTGTGCAGTTTGGGAGGAAGTAGGTTTAGTCTCAGATTTAGAGATGGTCCAGCGTAGATTCGTTGGGCGGGGATTTCAGGTTTGATAGCGGCGTTACGGCAATGATAAGAGTCCCTCAGTTGGAATTCACTACAGATGACAACAATATCGTCGAAAACTTTTCGAAAAGTTCATTCGTTCAGAATTTATAGACGAAGTAAGTGAAATGCTAGAGCCAGTAAGGAGAGATCTCCGAGAGGCATTTACGAAGCGTTATAGGGAAGTAATCGCAAGGACGGATAATTCCTATTGGCCGCTTTTTCCCCAGGCTATTAGAGATGCTAATAGGGATTGAATGAATAATGGCGGTGTATTACACCCTCTGCCAAACGCCTCTGTCGGCTCGCGGGATATATATCTAAATCTAAACCGATATAATGCGGCCTCTATGTTAAAAAGGCCGTTCTGATACTGCGATCACGGAATAGTATTCCGTCTATTCCGTATAAAACGAACTCATATTCCGGAGAAAACGAACTTATATTCCGGATAAAACGAACTCATATTCCAGATAAAACGAACACATATTCCGGATAAAACGAGCTTATATTCCGGATAAAACGAACTTATATTCCGTATAAAGAAAAACTGAATTCCGGATAAAACTAACAGATATTCCGGATAAGACGAACTTATATTCCGGATAAAACGAACTTATATTCCGTATTAAAAAAACTGAATTCCGGAAAAATAAAACAGATATTCCGGATAAAACGAACTTATATTCCGGATAAAACGAACTCATATGCCAGATAAAACGAACTCGTATGCCAAATAAAATGAACTTTTATTCCGGATAAAACGAACTCATATTCCGGATAAAACGAACTGAATTCCGGATAAAACTAACAGATATTCCGGATTAGACGAACTTATATTCCGGATAAAAAAACAGATATTCCGGATAAAACGAACTTATATTCCGGATAAAACGAACGCATATGCCAGATAAAACGAACTTTTATTCCGGATAAAACTAACTCATATTCCGGATAAAACGAACTTATATTCCGGATAAAACGAACTCATATGCCAGATAAAACGAACTTTTATTCCGGATAAAACGAACTCATATTCCGGATAAAACGAACTGAATTCCGGATAAAACTTACAGATATTCCGGATAAAACGAACTGAATTTCGGATAAAACTAACAGATATTCCGGATAAAACGAACTGATGTTCCGGATTTTACGAACCGATGATCGGTTTAAACGAACTGATATTCCGTTTAAAAGGAATTGATGTTACGGATAAAACGAACTGAATTCCGGATAAAACGGCAGATATTCGGTTTAAACGAACTAATATTCCGGATAATTAAAACATGTTCCGGAATAAACGAACTGTTATTCCGGATGAAGGAACTGTTGGTCCGGATTTAACGAACTAATATTTGGTTTAAACGAACGGGTATTCCGGATAAAAGGAATTCATGTTCAAGATTAAACTAAATAAATTCCGGATAAAACGAAGTAATATTCCGTATAAAAACAACTGATTTTAAGGATAAAACGAACTGGTATTCCGGATTAAACGAACTGGTTTTCCGGTTTTAAAGTACTGCTGTTCCGGATACAACGAGCTGATGTTCCATGGTAAATAAGATCCAAAATATTACAACGAATGTAATTCCATTACATCTCATTCGCTGCTCCCACATCGCGAATTCCGCCTTGTAAATAAAAAGCAATTACTCAAGTCCAACTTCAGATATTGATAAAAAATTAATTGTAAATTAAAATGTCAACACTTATCTCGATTCCTATTGCTACAAGTTCTTCGTAACGTGAGAAATAAAAACAATTTTAGAAAAGACACTTAAATTGGTCTGCACGAACAACTTTTTCCGTTATCACGTTCTACTTAAACAATTTTTTGTTAAGGTTTGGTTTCTCTTAATTACATGAGATGTGGTTTTTATGCATTTTAATGAAACAAAGAGCAACTGAGCAAACAACCAGAATTATATATATGATTGGTAGAGAGAATTAGCAGTTTTAAAAATGATAACGGTTGAAAAAATCGGGAAAAAACATACCAAGATTTTAAGTCCATATAATACTAAACATGCATTGCAATCAAAGCAGAAACAGTATGCAAAGAAAAGATCTACCTTGATGAGAATATTTGTAATGTATATTAATATAATACAAAAAATCTGATGTGGCCAACACATGACTTTCTCCGTATTTATTGAAAAAAAAAGCCTATGCTGTTATTATATAAATAACTCCAAAACAATGAGTGTTACAGGAAAATGATAATTACAAAAGTTGTAGTAAAATACATTATCTATAACTTTTGTATGTAAATGTATTAACCTATATTGCATTCTGACAGAGATATGTATGAAAAACTTCATTTCTGGATAAACAACAACTTCCGGTTAACCATTATTCAAGAATAACTCCTAAACAATCAGTGTTACGAAAAAATGTTTCATACAAAAGTTGAAGTAAAATACATTATCTATAACTTTTGTAATAATTGTATTTACCTACATTGCATTCTGACAGAGATAGTTTAGAAACAATGTTTTGTTCCGGATAAACCGCAACTTCCGGTAAAGCAGTATTCATAAAAACCTACTCAACTCTTGGCATTGCTATAAAAATACTAAATATGAATTTTGGAAATGATCGGATAATTACTTTTTAAGATAGAGCGCTCAAAAACTACTTTACAACAGACAGACATGTTCGGGAAAATAGCGAAAACGAACTCTATGGGCCCCGAAACATATATGTCCGTCGAAATCTGGAGGTCCGATTCTTTTGCGAATACAATACTTTCTCTATACTACGTACAGGGAGAAAGTTATAATGCATCTTTGAGATAAAGAAATGAATGATAACTCTGGCGTATCCTACGGATAGCCATCCGGTGGATGAACTAACTCAAGCCGGAAACTCCTCATGGCCCAGGCGCATGAGGCGCCCGGAAGACGTGACGGAACGCTTAACCGTAGCTGATCTCTACTATACGTACACCACGCCCCTGAAGCTCCCCTATGCTGGCTGTACAATCGGCTGACGCCCTTAATGTCCGCAGCCACCAGATGGCAGCACTGAAGCTCGCCCTTTGAAACCATACTCTCATATGGAGTAAATGGAAAACACAGCACGATTATGATACTTTTTCCCTGTTTTTCTTTGTGGGAGTAGTATATACGAAAGATGGAATTCAGAGTTAGTGATTTATCCATTGAGAAGTACTTAAAACAATTGAATAAAATGGGCGAATTAGTAAATCCGAAGAATAAGTGCAGGTTGCCTTCAGGGCACACCACAAGTGACTTGTGAAAACATTATTCGTAGATCAGCGAAGTGTTCTGCTTGGATACACAGAAAATAATGGATCCTTAATAAATTACCAACGTTACATCTAATTAAATATAAAAATCGAAGTTCCCAGAAATAGTCTCCAGGAAATGAGTAAACGGTCAAATACAGTAGAACCCATGTAATCCGGACACTCGCTAATCCGGAACCCTCGATAATCCGGACGGTCCATTGGGAGTTATGCAAACCCGCAACTCCTTCTTGTGAACATATAAACACGCATATTAGTAACAAGAAACGAGAGGTGGACAGACTATTTGAAAAATTTCTCCATTGGCTGCAATGATGTGATGGAGAGCGAAGTATTTCGTTTATTGTGATAACACATCTAAACTGTGATACTTTTCGGAGACAGCATTTTTCCATTAGAGGAAAGCTTAATATGTGCGAGACTAAACAATTTCGAAAGACAATATATTTTCAGTTGCAGCAGGTTATCACTTCTCAAAACATCAAGTTCATTAAAAAGCTATGAGAGAAGAGGAGTAAAAAAACAATCCTTCCCTTTGATAGACGTCCAATGAGGATGACCATGCATTGGCTTGATTTAAAAATAAGAACGGTCGCGCAAAAGAAAATAACTGACTTTTTTGCTCGCTGATAATATTCATTCACTTTATATGTTGTAATACTTTATGTAATATATACATGCATTATCTGTACAATATGATTTTTGAGAAAAGTGTTTTTTGAGTTGTTTTTTTAAAACCTCGCTAATCCGGAAACCCCGCTAATCCGGACGCCTATGTGCCTGAATTCGTCCGGATTACCGGGGTTCTACTGTACAATACTTTTTCTGTACTACGAATATGGAGAAAGCAAAAATCTGATGTGGCCTACACATGACTTTGTCCATATTTAAAGAAATCAACTCCAGTGTTATTTTGTGGATCTTCATTTTAAATTTACAAAAGTAATAAACACAAGCGAATGTACGAATTCCACAAATTTTAATGAAGCTGATGACCGGTTTCGGTGTTAAAGCACTTATGGCATCCTGTTTGCGTGGTAATTTAAAAGTGTAAATACTGCGCAAAGTGAAATTATTATTCCCTGATTTAAATAAGCAATATTAGTGTTTATTTTATCGAAATTGTTTAATTAATAAAGTTTTTATCGAATTTTAATTTTTAGTAAGATTTAGAATTTTCCTGTTGTGTGTGTTTTCAAATTCAGTTTTAATTATTTAAATTAGGGGAGCGAAGTTTCTGTTTATTTCGTTCGGTGATTTAATTTTTATTAGTGTTTTTATATTAGGCCTTTCGCTGTAGCACAGTAAGGAAGGGGAGGGGTGGAAAGAATACAATGTTGCATCACTAGGGGGAGGACTTTTTTTCGACTTCTCCCCCGTATTCTAAGCCATGGACCAAAACAAGGTACCAAATTAGATCGGTTAGAAGAGTTTTACGTACGCCAATTTTAACTCCATTCCTTTAGCTAACGAGGTTTTGTTTTCTAACAGCCAATCCCCTCTCTTCAAGACTCTTTTCCCCTCCCCCTCGTGAAGCAACATTGTATTCTTTTCACCCCTCCCCTTCCTTTTTTCCCATGTTCTTATTCTGATGTTACGGATAAAACGAACTGATCTTACGGATCAAAATAAGCGATGATCCAGATTAAACGAACTTATGTTCCGGAATAAAAGGAACTGATATTCCGGATCAAAATAAGTGATGTTCCGGATTAAACGATCTGATATTCGGTTAAAACGAATATGTATTAGGAATTAAGCAAACTGAATTCCGGATAAAACTTGCAGATATTTCATATAAAACGAACTTATATTCCGGATAAAACGAATTTATATTCCGGATAAAACTTACAGATATTCAGGATAAAACGAACTTATATTCCGGATAAAACGAACTTAATTCCAGATAAAACTAACATATATTCCGGATAAAACGAACTTATATTCCGGATAAAACGAACTTATATTCCGGATAAAACGAACTTATATTCCGGATAAAACGAACACGTATTCCGGATAAAACGAACTGAATTCCGGATATAACTAAGAGATGTTCCGGATAAAACGACCTTATATTCCGGATAAAACGAACTTATATTCCGGATAAAACTAACATATATTCCGGATAAAACTAAAAGATATTTCGGATAAAGCGAACTTATATTCCAGATAAAACTAACAGATATTCCGGATAAAACGAACTTATATTCCGGATAAAACGAACTCATATTCCGGATAAAACGAACCGAATTCCGGATAAAACTATCTGATATTCCGGATAAAACGAACTGAATTCCTGATAAAACGAACTTATATTCCGGATAAAACGAACTGAATTCCGGATAAAACTAACAGTTATTTCGGATAAAACGAACTTATATTCCGGATAAAACGAACTGATATTTCCGATAAAACGGACTGATATTCCGGGTAAACCGATTGAATTCCGGATAAAACGGCAGATATTCGGTTTAACCGAACTGATATTCCGGATAATTAAAACAGATGTTCCGGAATAATGAATTGTAATTCCGGATGAAAGGAACTGTTGGTCCAGATTTAACGAACTGATATTTGGTTTAAACGAACGGATATTCCGGATAAAAGGAATTGATTTTCCGGATTAAACGAAATAATATTCTGTGTAAAAACAATTGATTTCAAGGATAAAACGAACTGGTATTCCGAATTAAACGAACTGGTTTTCCGGTTTAAAAAAAACTGCTGTTCCGGGTAAAACGAACTGATGTTCCCGATAAAACGGACTGATATTCGGTTTAAACGAACTGATATTCCGGATAATTAAAACAGATGTTCCGGAATAAAAGAACTGTTATTCCGTATGAAAGGAACTCTTGGTCCGGATTTAACGAACTGATATTTGGTTTAAACGAACGGATATTCCGGATAAAAGAAATTGATGTTCCGGATTAAACCAAATGAATTCCGGATAAAAAGAAGTAATATTCCGTATAAAAACAACTGATTTTAAGGATAAAACGAACTGGTATTCCGAATTAAACGAACTGGTATTATTTATTAAACGAACTGGGAATCTAATGAACTCTTGAAATTGTTATGAAAATACTAAATATGAATTTTTGAAATAATCGGATAATTACTTTTTAAGATATAGCGCCCACTAACTACTTTACCACAGACAGATAGACACACACACACACACAGACATGTTCGGGAAAATAGCGTAAACGAGCTCTATGGGCCCAAAAACATCTATTTCCGTCGAAATCTGGAGGCCGAATTTTTTAGCGAATACAATACTTTCTCTGTACTACGAAGAGGGAGAAAGTAATAATGCTTCTTTAAGCTAAAGAAGTGAATGATAACTCTGGCGTAACCTACGGATAGCGATGGGTGGGGATTTTCAAAATTTTTTGAGGTACTTCCCAGTGAAGTAGGGAGTTAAAATTCAATTTATCGCTGGAGGCCGTCCGTATCCTACGAAAATTATTAAGACATCATTGAAGATTATCCTTGGTTCGAAGCTAGACCAGGGCAAATATTCTCCCGTTTAATTTAGATTGCGATTTTTAAGATTTTTACTTTCTCCATATACGAAGTATAGAGAAATTATTGTTTTCATGAAAAAATTGGACTTCGAGATTTCAACGGAAATACATGTTTTCGAGTCCCTACAACACGTTTTGACTATTTTCGGAATGATGTCTGTGTGTATGTGTGTGTGTCTGTATGTGTGTGTGTGTGTGTGTGTATGTATGTGTGTCTGTGCTTGTGGGCACTCTAACGTGAAAACTATTGGTCGTATCAAAACCAAACTTCGTATATAGTACTGTGGTGTGTGCTGTCAGAGTTGTTTAGTTTTTGGAGTAAATCAGTTTACCGGAAGTCGAGCTTCATTCATTAAAGCTCATTTCCGGTTTTCAAAATATCTCCATAAATATGATATATACGTGTATTGTATTGCATATAAAAGTTTTAGATAATTCTTTTACTATAATTTTTGTATTTAACACATTTTTTATCACCGGTTAATTAGGAGTTATTCGTGAAATACCGATAAAACAGAAGTAGCTGTTATGTACTTTGTTGGCGCTCTAACATAAAAACCGTTCGTTGTATCAACACCAAATTTCATATATAGTATTTTGGTTAGTTTCTTTAGAGTTGATTAGTTTTTGGAGTAAATCGGTTAACCGGAAGTCGAGCTTCATTCTTCAAAGCTCATTTCCCTTTTTCAAAATATCTCCATAAATATGATACTTAGGTATATACTATTATTTTTAAAAGTTTTAGAAAATGTTATTTACTATAACTTTTGGTTGAAATACATTTTTGTATCACTGATGTTTTAGGAGTTATTCATGAAATACTGATAAACCGGAAGTTGCTGATTATGTACTTCGTGTGTGCTCTGGGCTATATGGGCGAAAGGCCAAATTAATCGTTTTTCATCGAACATGTCCCGAAAAACATTATTTATAATGTTTATTACGTCAAAGATAATAATATATATATATTAATCACTCGTATTCCAAGTTTAGATGGAATATAGAGCTCGAAATTACTACGGTAGATAAATATTCACATCTTATATATATATGGAGAAAATCATGTGCTGGCCACATCAGATTTTTTTAAATTAACTTCCCGATAAGATGGAAACTTAAAACTCGGCATGTAGATAGAGATCAAGAATCTCTTTTTTGTGCGTGGTCGAACGTTCCGCTGATTGTCCATGGTTCGATTTCAGAGAGCCATTTACGTTCCTCAATGCATTTCTTATGGAGATTATGGAAACAAATTTTAGGTACTTTCCGGCATGATATTGACTTCAAACTTTGTATTAAATAAGAGCAAGTCGTAACAAGTCATTCTGTGGATAAACAGCTGCCAGTATGTACTGTATTCGACACTACGGGTCTCTAAATTAAATAACTGTTACGATGTTTAAGAATATTTTTGAACCCTTTCCCGACAATATAGAAACTTTAAACTTGGAATGTAAATAAAATACATAAATACATTTCAATAGGTTTCCTTGATCGTCCTTGGTTCGATCCCAGAAAGCCATTTACATTGCCATATGCAGTTCAGATTGGGGTAACACAGTTTTAATTATGGACCTTCCACGTATGATATGGACTTCAAACTTTGCATTAATTAAGATCAAGTCCTTAACATGTTATTATGTCTATTCGAATCTGCAAATAGATTCTGGGTTCAACACCAGGCGTCTACAAATATTAGAAATCGCTACGATTTTTAAGACAACCGTGGTTCGACGCTATGCCAAGGCAAATATATTTACATTTCAAATGCATTGTAGCGAATTTTAAGATTCTTTTTAATCACTTTCCGATAAGATGGGGACGTAAAACTCGGCATGTGGATAAAGATCATGAATATATTTTATGTACGCTGTTTAATGTATTGCTGTTGGTCCTTGGTTCGATCCCGGAGAGTCATTTATATTCCTCAATGCATTTCTTATGTGGATAACGGATACCAATTCTAGGTACTTTCCGGTATGATAGCGACTTCGAACTTTGCAGTTAATAAAATCAAGTCGTTCCAAAATATATTGTTTATTCATATCTGCCAATATGTTGGCAGATATGAATCACAAATATAATTCCCGCGCAGTATCAAATCTCAGGGCATCCATTAGAGTTAGTGCACAAAAACAAATACCTAGGAGTCACGTTTAGCAGTAACTTATCTTTCTAAGAACATATTCGTGATGCGATTGGAAAATCTAATGGAATTCAAATATTTACTACGTTGAGAGGATGCTCATCGAGAGTCAAAGAAATGGCTTCTCTTATTCGTCCGAGTCTAGAATACAGCTGTGCAGTTTGGGAGGAAGTAGGTTTAGTCTCAGATTTAGAGATGGTCCAGCGTAGATTCGTTGGGCGGGGATTTCAGGTTTGATAGCGGCGTTACGGCAATGATAAGAGTCCCTCAGTTGGAATTCACTACAGATTACAATAATATCGTCGAAAACTTTTCGAAAAGTTCATTCGTTCAGAATTTATAGACGAAGTAAGTGAAATGCTAGAGCCAGTAAGGAGAGATCTCCGAGAGGCATTTACGAAGCGTTATAGGGAAGTAATCGCAAGGACGGATAATTCCTATTGGCCGCTTTTTCCCCAGGCTATTAGAGATGCTAATAGGGATTGAATGAATAATGGCGGTGTATTACACCCTCTGCCAAACGCCTCTGTCGGCTCGCGGGATATATATCTAAATCTAAACCGATATAATGCGGCCTCTATGTTAAAAAGGCCGTTCTGATACTACAATCAGGGAACCATATGCTAGAGCGCTATTACGTCTATTCAGGATAAAACAAACTCATATTCCGGATAAAACGAACTTATAATCCGGATAAAACGAACTCATATTCCGGATAAAACGAACTTATATTCCGGATAAAACGAACTCATATTCCGGATAAAACGAACTCATATTCCGGATAAAACGAGCTTATATTCCGGATAAAACGAACTTATATTCCGGATAAAACGAACTTATATTCCAGATAAAACAAACAGATATTCCGGATAAAACGAAATGATATCCGGATAAATCGAAATGATATTCCTGATAAGAAGAACCGATGCTACGGATAAAACGAACTGATATTCAATATAAAACGAACTTAAATTCAGGATAAAACGAACTGTATTCCGGTTAAAACTAACAGATATTCCGGATAAACGAACTTTTATTCCGGATAAAACAAACAGATATTCCGTAAAAAACGAAATGAATTCCGGATAAAACTAACTAATATTCCGGATAAAACGAAATTATATTCCGGATAAAACGAACTCATATTCCGGATAAAACGAACTGAATTCCGGATAAAACTATCAGATATTCCGGATAAAACGTACTTATATTCCGGATAAAACGAACTCATATTCCGTATAAAACGAACTGAATTCCGGATAAAACTAACAGATATTCCGGATAAAATAACATTTATATTCCGGATGAAACGAACTCATATTCCGTAGAAAAAGAACTGAATTACGGATAAAACTAACATATATTCCGGATATGACGAACTTATATTCCGGATAAAAAAACAGATATTCCGGATAAAACGGACTTATATTCCGGATAAAACGAACTCATATGCCAGATAAAACGAACTTTTATTCCGGATAAAACTAACTCATATTCCGGATAAAACGAACTTATATTCCGGATAAAACTAACTCATATGCCAGATAAAACGAACTTTTATTCCGGATAAAAGGAACTCATATTCCGGATAAAACGAACTGAATTCCGGATAAAACTAACAGATATTCCGGATAAAACGAACTTATATTCCGGATAAAACGAACTCATATTCCGGGTTAAACGAACTGAATTCCGGATAAAACTAACAGATATTCCGGATGAAACGAACTTATATTCCGGATAAAACGAACTCATATTCCGGATAAAACGAACTGAAATCCGGATAAAACTAACAGATATTCCGGATAAAACGAACTTATATTCCGGATAAAACTTATAGATATCCCAGATAAAACTAACTGAATTCAGGATAAAACTAACAGATATCCCGGATAAAACGAACTGAATTCAGGATAAAACTAACAGATATTCCGGATAAAACGAAATGATATTCCGGATAACGTTTTCCGGTTTAAAAGTAGTCTGTTCCGGATAAAACGAGCTGATGTTCCATGGTAAATAAGATCCAAAATATTACAACGAATGTAATTCCATTACATCTCATTCGCTGCTCCCACATCGCGAATTCCGCCTTGTAAATAAAAAGCAATTACTCAAGTCCAACTTCAGATATTGATTAAAAATTAATTGTAAATTAAAATGTCAACACTTATCTCCATAACTATTGCTACAAGTTCTTCGTAACGTGAGAAATAAAAACAATTTTAGAAAAGACACTTAAATTGGTCTGCACGAACAACTTTTTCTTTGGTTACGTTCTACTTAAACAATTTTTTGTTAAGGTTTGGTTTCTCTTAATTACATGAGATGTGGTTTTTATGCATTTTAATGAAACAAAGAGCAACTGAGCAAACAACCAGAATTATGTATAAGATTGGTAGGGAGTATTAGCAGTTTTAAAAATGATAACGGTTGAAAAAATCGGGAAAAAACATACCAAGATTTTAAGTCCATATAATACTAAACATGCATTGCAATCAAAGCAGAAACAGTATGCAAAGAAAAGATCTACCTTGATGAGAATATTTGTAATTTATATTAATATAATACAAAAAATCTGATGTGGCCAACACTTGACTTTCTCCGTATTTATTGAAAAAAAAAGCCTATGCTGTTATTATATAAATAACTCCAAAACAATGAGTGTTACAGGAAAATGTTACTTACAAAAGTTGTAGTAAAATACATTATCTATAACTTTTGAATGTAAATGTATATACCTATATTGCATTCTGACAGAGATATGTATGAAAAACTTCCATTTCTGGATAAACAACAACTTCCGGTTAACCATTATTCAAGAATAACTCCTAAAGAATCAGTGTTACGAAAAAATGTTTCATACAAAAGTTGTAGTAAAATACATTATCTATAACTTTTGTAAATAATTGTATATACCTACATTGCATTCTGACAGAGATATTTAAGAAGCAATGTTTTGTTCCGGATAAACCGCAACTTCCGGTAAAGCAGTATTCATAACAACCTACTCAACTCTTGGCATTTTTATTAAAATACTAAATATGAATTTTGGAAATGATCGGATAATTACTTTTTAAGATAGAGCGCTCAAAAACTACTTTACAACAGACAGACATGTTCGGGAAAATAGCGAAAACGAACTCTATGGGCCCCAAAACATCTATTTCCGTCGAAATCTAGAGGTCGAATTTTTTTGCGAATACAATACTTTCTCTGCACTACGTACAGGGAGAAAGTTATAATGCATCTTTGAGATAAAGAAATGAATGATAACTCTGGCGTATCCTACGGATAGCCATCCGGTGGATGAACTAACTCAAGACGGAAACTCCTCATGGCCCAGGCGCATGAGGCGCCCGGAAGACGGGACGGAACGCTTAACCTTTGCCAATCTCAACTATATGTACACTCATTCATAGGGGATCCAAATTTTAATTATTTTCTACAAGTGTCACTGGCTTGAAATTAATACGACGTACAGGCCATAACGTGTAGCCACCAGAAAAAGGCGATGTTGAACCTCAGTGTCATGGGTTCGATTCCAGAAGGCCCCAAAGTCACAATTTTCCCCATAAGGATACATGGTGGGGATTTTCGAAAATTTTTTTTGTGGTTCTTCCCGGCAAAGTAGAGAGTTGAAATTCGAGGTATCGCTGGAGGCCGTGCGTATCCAACGAAAACCATTAAGACATCACCGAAGATTTTCCTTGGTTCGAAGCTAGGTCAGGACAAATATTCTCCAGTTTAATTTACATTGCCATTTTTAAGATTTTTTTAAATGACTTCCCGATAAGATGGAACCTTGAAACTCGGCATGTAGATAGAGATCATAAATCTCTTTTATGTGCGTGGTTGAACGTTCCGCTGATTGTCCTTGGTTCGATTCCAGAGAGCCATTTACATTCCTCAATGCATTTCTTAGGAAGATTATGGAAACAAATTTTAGGTACTTCACGGTATGATATCGACTTCAAACTTTCCATTAAATAAGATCATGCTCTAACAAGTCATACTGTGCATTAACAGCTGCCAGTATGTCCTGGGTTCGACACCAGGGGTCACTAAAATAAATAACTGTTCAATGTTTAAGAATATTTTTGAGCCCTTTCCCGACAATATAGAAACTTAAAACTTGGCATGTAAATAAATATCATGGATACATTTTAAATACGTGTTTTAGGATTCCTTGATCGTCCTTGGTTCGAACCCAGAGAGTCATTTATATTATCGTACGCATTTCAGTTGGGGATAATGGAGTCTTGTTTCAGGATCTTCCCAGAATGACTTCAAACTTTGCAATAATTAAGATCAGGTTCTAACAAGTTATTATGCCTAATCGCATCTTCCAATAGGTCCTGGGTTCGACACCAGGCGTATAAAAATATTAGAAATTGCTACGAATTTAATGATTCTTTTAACCCCTCCCCAATAACATTGAATCTCAAAAGTTGGCATGTGAATAAAGATCATAAATAAACTTCGTATGCTTGCGATAAGCAAGCAACTTTTACTCGTATAGATATATTCTCGCCCACTGGGGATGAAATTTCTAACCATGGTCCGCAAGCGTCACTGACTTGAAATTTTTACGACGTACTGGCCATAATGTGTAAACGCCAGAAAAAAGGCGATTTTGAACCTCAAAGTCGTGGGTTTGATGTCAGAAGGACCTAAAATCCCGATTTTTTCCATAAGGATGCATTGCGGGGATTCTCGAAAATTTTTTTGAGGTACTTCCCGGAAAAGTAGGAAGTTGAAATTTAAGGGATCGCTAGAAGCCGTGCATATCGAAAGGAAACCATAAAGACATCAACGGAGAATATCCTTGGTTCGACGCTATGTCAGGGCAAATATACTCCCATTTAAAATTCATTGTAGTGATTATTAAGATTCTTTTTAATTGATTCCCGATAAGATGGAAACTGCAAACTAGGCATGTGGATATAGATCATGAATATATTTTATGTTCGCTGTTTAATGTATTGCTGATGGGCCTTGGTTCGATCCCAGAGAGTCATTTACATTCTTCAATGAATTTCTTATGGAGATAACGGAAATCAATTCTAATTACTTCCCGGTATTATAGCGACTTCGAACTTTGCAGTTAATAAAATCAAGTCGTTCCAAAATATATTGTTTATTCATATCTGCCAATATGTTGGCAGATATGAATCACAAATATAATTCCCGCGCAGTATCAAATCTCAGGGCATCCATTTGAGTTAGTGCACGACAACAAATACCTAGGAGTCACGTTTAGCAGTAACTTATCTTTCAAAGACATATTCGAGATGCGATAGGAAAAGCGAATAGAATGCAAAGATTAACTACGTTGAGAGGTTGCTCATCGAGTGTCAAAGAAATAGCTTCTCTTATTCGTCCGAGTCTAGAAGTCTAGTCCTAGTCTAGAGTCAGCAATGATAGAGCCCCCCGCTTGGAATTCACTACAGAAGATCTGAACATCGTCGGAAACTTTTAGAAGAGTTTAATCGTTCAGAATTTATAGACGAAGTAAGTGAAATGTTAGTGCCAGTAAGGAGCGAACGTGATCTTGCAAGCACGGATAATTATTTTTGGTCGTTTTTTCCCCAGGCTATCAGAGATGCTAATAGGGAGGAATGAATAATAGTGGTGTATTACACCCCCTGCCATACGCCTCTGGCGGCTCGCGGGTTATATATCTAAATCTAAACCGTTATAATGCGGCCTCTATGCTATAAATGCCGTTCTGATACTGCGATCAGGGAAACATATGAAAGAGCTTATCGTTTCAAGAAATAATGTTTTACGCGTAAGATACGCGAAAGCAATAGATTAGGAAATAATGCACAAAGTGCTTCCACCACTTGCCTCAAGCCGATAGGCAGCTGGAGAGGTCCTTATTAAGAAATAGATATAGATAAAGTTTGTAACAATGGAAGAAATTGAATGACAAAAACATTATATTTACTGTCCCGAATGTACGATTAGAAAACACAATTTATGTCATTGTAATAGAGTATTAGCACAATTTTTGGTAACCATGGAGAATAAATATTTGGCGCATGAAAAACCTGTTGCTGGTCAGAAAAAGCAAATGTTGTGTAACATATAAGAACATTAAAAATTGAATGGAATTTGTGTGCAAACAAAATAAGGAACTGAGGAAAATATGGAACAATTATCTAAACTAATAGTGTCCGTCAACGTGTATGGTCTCAAGTCTTGCTTCCAAGGCTTCATTGAAGGTATTTTCCGCAAAGGTGCATAATGTTGGACGTACTCCTTGACGCAAGTTGCTTTTTATACTTACTTGTAGATGAATAGTATTGAAAATGGGGAAATACATCCAACGAAATAACTTATTAGAAATATTTAGAGCAGAGTGATATAAAAAAGCCACGGTCAAACTATTTTGAACAATTCTTCCCTGAAGAATAAGTTGGAAAAGAAATACTTTAGAAACGCGGTATTGCTGGGAGATTTGGACTATAAGCAGGAAAATTATAAGATAACACGAACTAGGAAGCCCTCTGATCAATATCAGCAACTCTAAAATGAAAGTCGTATAAAGACCAGAAATATTATAGAAACAATGTTTGGGGTATGGAAGCGACACTTTCCCATCCTGTAAAATAGTGTTAATATTAGTTTAGATACACTAATGGAAGTTGTTGTAGCATATGCAGTGCTGCACAATGTGGCAATTATCGCAAAAAAAAACAAGGAACAACCTCATGATATAACAGAACCAGCGGATATTTCTGTGACTTGATATTGCAAAACTTTTATCATTACACAGACAGAATGCAAGCATTGCAAAATTTTGTGTCGTTATAAATTCTTAGGCTAGTGTAATTATCAGTTGTGTAACAGCTTAGCATAATTCTTAGTTTGGCTTAATTTATATTTAAGTTGTTTTCAGTTCATATTATTTCAGTTATTTAATTGAGTGGAATATCACTAAGGTTTAATGCTAATTGGTTTATTGGTTAACTTTCTCTTTCATATGATTGTGGACAGTAATAAATATTTTTTTACCACACGAAGCACTGTCCGGTTTTAAGTCTAATGAATAAATGAGGTAATAGTTATATGTAATTCAAAAGTATGCATTTTTGATGCTTCAATATTTCCCATCAATTATTAGAAGCGCAGCCAGTGTTACGATAAAAAAGAACAAATAAAACAAAATTATTTACCATTATGGCTTGAGTATTCTGTAATGGCTCATCTCTTAAACCTAAAGGAAAATAATTGTATAGTACACAATATACAGATAGAATGGAATTAATTGTTTTTGAAACATCACTTAAATAGTACAATTCAGAGCATATTTTAAGGAATTATCACTGGGCGACACTGAAACTGCTTGAACCCCCTCCACTACCCAATACCCCATTAAAATAACCAAAAAAAGTATTTTTTTGCTCTCTGGCTGTTAAGTTTTAACTTTACTGTTGCTGCGTGAAAAAAGTTGGTCCTTTATAGAGCCATCGAGCAGAAACATACTATACGCCTCTCGGTATAAAAACAGAAACAAAGATGTAATATCTTTTAAAATATTACCTTCTAATGGAAAAAGTCTTCACTAAGAAAGGTTTGCTTCATTAATAATTGCCTTGCCATCAATTATTTTCTCCTTGTCCTCGAGCAAATCGTACTTTCGGATTCCTAGTCGATTTCCTAGGTATTTCAGGGTGCACTCACTATCACAGCCCTCGTACACAATCACACTATAGAAAATGATATGATTCGCACTAAAAATAAAAGATCTTCCGCAACATCTACCGCATGGAAACCATCGCCTACCTGGCGAGTCACACACTGAACTCCAATGTGAATAAATGGGATTTCTTTTGAAAGGAATGTAGGGCCCACCACCTTCCCGAACTCTATCCCTGAAAAGAAACATTGTATCCAAACGCTTGAGTTCTTTACTCATTTTTGCCGGCACCAAGTACTGTCTTTGGGTGACAAAATATTTGCAGTAGGCGACATTGGTGTTGCCTACTTTGTATGTTATTTTATGCATTGTTACAATGTAGATCCCCACACATAACTTTAGAATCGCTATCCACTACGCTCTCTAAGCTCTTTCCATTCACACTAATTAAAGCCATCTACTTTTTGTAAACCGGGTTACGCCTAATATTGGATGGACCTCCACCGGTTTGCCTTTCCTCATAAAATCTGTCAAGGTGAAGCCTTGGAATATCCTACTTGCATTTCTGTGAAAATTTACCCAAAAAAGATTGCCCTCCTCGAATTAAAAATGTAA
Organism: Sympetrum striolatum; assembly: GCA_947579665.1. NCBI lineage: Eukaryota > Metazoa > Arthropoda > Insecta > Odonata > Libellulidae > Sympetrum > Sympetrum striolatum. Next base: position 1,188,734 of record CANPUZ010000057.1, on the reverse strand, counting down.
AAATAACTCGTCGATGTTGTAATCAAACTGCTAATAGCGCCAATAGGGTTGGTGACGTCAGAATCTAGCAGCCAATCACCGTATGTTTTTCCTTCCTCGGTTTCGCTACGAAAAAGGGGAAATTTGGATGCTTATATTATTTACGTCAGGCAACAAAAATAAGTTTTTCGCCAGGATTGACTTTTTTATGATGTAATAATTCTCTGGAAAAAAATTCATCGCCAAATCGACCATCGAAAACGACGAAGCTGATTGTTGAGCTCAACTCTCACAGAAATATGTGGGAAACGTAGTCATATGGTAATATTATCATTTACTACTACTATTTCTAGTTTAATTTTGTGACAGTAATGATGTTTGCATCGAAAAAATTAAACTTTAACGACCGGGTGAGTCTTGTAGTTTTCGCTAATAAATTCTCAACGTTTCCTCACGGATATTAGCTAGGTCTCAACAATCACCAGGATCGTCAAGGAAATGAACTGGTTACAACTTAAAAATTTCAACGAAAGATTACTTCATATACTACAATTTCATCCCAATTTCGTCTTCGATACGATATTCCAGCACCAAGATAAGGATCTTTATTCATTTTCTTTTATCTTGTCGTTCATCTCGACTTCGTACGACCGTTATACCATAAAAATTACGCAACTAGTAATGGATCTTACTAAGTATGGTAACTAATTAATTCGTAAAGGCATCTTTGAAATACATCGTCCTCTTTAATCATCAACTTTATGGGCCTCGTGTATTTGTAGGGGATAAACACATCGGATTCAACAATGAGAGCGGTCGTCAGGGGGATGAGTTGTTTACAACCTCCAATTTTCACAGAATTTTCGCTTATTTCACCGATATTCTCTCAAATTCGAATCGAAAGTAAGATTCCACGAATGAAATAAAATCTTCATTCTATTTTCTTTCTTTTGGTGCTTGTTTCGTTTACGTGCGACTATTCCTTCTAATTTAATTTCGCGAAAGAAACTAACCCTGCATGATATGCAAATGAGTTTTACGTTTATTCTTTATGGAAAACTTTCTGAGAGTACTGGGTTCGAACCACGTGAAACTGTGGAACAAAAAGGCGACAGTGATTCCTTCCAGTTCCCAGAGGACACGTTTATAATGTGTGAAGCTAATCGGACGAAGGGTGTGGCCTCCAATCTAAGACAAAACCACGAAATTTCGATTGCATATTATATAGATGAATTTATTCATCACATATCTGTTACTTGGGCAACGCATATCTTTTAGACCAATGTTACCATATCCACCGATGTCCTTCCACACATTCCCTTCCGAAGATCGATAATTAGAGGTCCTTTATCTGCTCATAAATTGGGTGTGTGGGTCGTCCGCCCCCAACTTTCCTCCACCGCAATATTAGTCTGAAATACAGCCCATCTCCTATAAGCTGCATGTACTGCCATCTAGAGTTCGCAGGGGGGACTACTATAACAAATGAAATACGATATCCGTGTGAGCATTAAATAGGGACCGTTTTAAACCACATCGTAGTAGTCCCGCGTCTATAAAGAGGGGTATGAATACATAAATACATGCCTATGTCACGGGAAAAGAAGTGAGCTTTGTCAGATGGCATATTGGAGATAGGTCAGTAATATGTATTCACTACATATAATAAATCTATATATATATATATATGTATTATATAATCGAAAGGAAATTAAGATCTTCTTAAACAGCTGCGGTCTTTTAAGGGTTAATAAGGGTTAAATTGAATAAATAAACTCGAATTATGTAAGTATAAGATATTAGCGTGAGGTGTATATACTTGGCACATTAAGAAATGTCTAGAAACTGCCAAAAATATAGATTTAGTGTAAGTTATACATTCATATATCACCTGTAAATATGAAATCGCCTAAAATATTATATGGTGGCGAGAATATGTAATTAGTTAATCCTTAATACTGTTTAAAGTGAAAGAAACACCTTAATATATCATCTGTAAATATGAAATCGTCTAAAATATTATCTGGAGGCGAGAACATGCAATTAGTTAATCATTAATACTGTTTTAAGTTAATATAATCTATATATATAAAATCGACTTTCTTGTCGGTTCACCTAGAGTATTTTGCGTCATCAATATGTCAGCTGAATTCTATCATATAAATGTGAGACTAAAGGATGAATTACGTAAATTGGTAAAAATTGCGTTGTCTTAAACAATCCATGCATAATCCTTGTGTTCACTTACGTACTACAACTTTCTTCCAATATTATTTGTTTTCCGACGGATTTTCAGTTCGACATCTTGAATTCCGCCCTCGTAAATAAAAAGCAATAACTTAAGTCCCACTCAATATTTTGATAAAAACTTAATTGTAAATTAAACTTTCAACATTTACCTCGATTTCTCCTGCGACAAGTTCTTCGTAACGTGAGAACTAAACACATTTTAGGAGACACTTAAATTGGGCTGCACGATGAACTTTTTCTGTGGTCACGTTCTACTAAACAATTTTTTGTTAAGGTTTGGTATCCATTAATTACATAAGATGTTGTTTTTATGCATGTTAAAGATACAAGCAGCAACTGAGGAAACAACCAGAATTATGTATACGATTGGTAGGGAGTATTAGCAGTTTTAAAAATGATAGCGGATGAAAAATTCGGGAAAAAACGTACCGAAATTTAAAAGTTCATAAAATACATAATATACATTACAAAAAAGCAGAACACGCTTGTATGCAAAGAAAAGATCTTATTTCATGAGAATATTTGTAATTTATATTAATATAATACAAAAAATCTGATACGGCCAACACGTGACTTTCTCCGTATTTATTGAAACAGAAGCCTATGCCGGTAATATATAAATAACTCCAAAACAATAAGTGTTACAGAAAAATGTTTTGTACAAAAGTTGTAGTAAAGCACATTATCTATAACCACTAGTGTAAATGTATACACCAAAATGGCATTTTGACAGAGATAAGTATGAAAAACGTCCATTTCTGGATAAACAACAACTTCCGGTTAACCATTATTCAAGAATAACTGATAAACAATCAGTGTTACGAAGAAATGTTTCGTACAAAAGTTGAAGTAAAGTATATTATCTATAACTTTTGTAAATAATTGTATATACCTAAATTGCATTCTGACAGAGATATTTAAGAAACAAAATTTTGTTCCGGATAAACCGCAATTTCCGGTTAAGCGATATTCATAGGAATCTAATGAACTCTTGAAATTATTATGAAAATACTAAACATGAATTTTTGAAATGATCGGATAATTACTTTTTAAGATATAGCACACACAAACTACTTTACCACAGACAGACAGACACACAGACAGACACGTTCGGGAAAATAGCGAAAACGAACTCTATGGGCCCCAAAACATCTATTTCCGTCGAAATCTAGAGGTCGAATTTTTTTGCGAATACAATACTTTCTCTGTACTACGTATAGGGAGAAAGTAATAATGCCTCTTTAAGCTAAAGAAGTGGATAATAACTCTGGCGTATCTTACGGGTAGCGTACCGGTGGATGAGCTGACTTAAGACGGGAGCTCCTCATGGCCCAGCGCATGAGGCGCCCAGAAGACGGGACGGAACGCTTAACCGTAGCTGATCTCTACTATACGTACACCACGCCCCTGAAGCTCCCCTATGCTGGCTGTACAATCGGCTGACGCCCTTAATGTCCGCAGCCACCAGATGGCAGCACTGAAGCTCGCCCTTTGAAACCATACTCTCATATGGAGTAAATGGAAAACACAGCACGATTATGATACTTTTTCCCTGTTTTTCTTTGTGGGAGTAGTATATACGAAAGATGGAATTCAGAGTTAGTGATTTATCCATTGAGAAGTACTTAAAACAATTGAATAAAATGGGCGAATTAGTAAATCCGAAGAATAAGTGCAGGTTGCCTTCAGGGCACACCACAAGTGACTTGTGAAAACATTATTCGTAGATCAGCGAAGTGTTCTGCTTGGATACACAGAAAATAATGGATCCTTAATAAATTACCAACGTTACATCTACTTTTAACTAGGCCTTTTAAAACTAGAATCGCAGGATGCACTTGGGTGGTCTGAAAAGTTTCCGACATTTCAACATTTCTTGACATGGTTTCTGAAAATGTTCTTAAGATGTCTGAAGAATCTGTGGTTGGAAACTTTTCAGACCACCCTCGTATATACATTTCCTGAAAAAAATCGAAGTTCCCAGAAATAGTCTCCAGGATATGAGTAAACGGTCAAATACAGTAGAACCCTGGTAATCCGGACACTCGCTAATCCGGAACCCTCGATAATCCGGACGGTCCATTGGGAGTTATGCAAACCCGCAACTCCTTCTTGTGAACATATAAACACGCATATTACATAGTAACAAGAAACGAGAGGTGGACAGACTATTTGAAAAATTTCTCCATTGGCTGCAATGAAGTGATGGAGAGCGAAGTGTTTCGTTTATTGTGATAGCACATCTAAGTAGTGATACTTTTCTGAGACAGCATTTTTCGATTAGAGGAATGCTTAATATGTGCGAGACTAAACCATTTCGAAAGACAATAAATTTTCAGTTGCAGCAGGGTATCACTTCTCAAAACATCACTTTCATTAAAAAGCTATGGGAGAAGAGGCGTAAAAAGCAATCCTTACCTTTGATAGACGTTCAATGAGGATGACCATGCATGGGCTTGATTTAAAAATAAGAACGGTCGCGCAAAAGAAAATAACTGACTTTTTTGCTCGCTGATAATATTCATTCACTTTATATGTTGTAATACCTTATGTAATGTATACATGCATTATCTGTACAATATGATTTTTGAGAAAAAATGTTTTTTGAGTTATTTTTTTAAAACCTCGCTAATCCGGAAACCCCGCTAATCCGGACGCCTATGTGCCTGAATTCGTCCGGATTACCGGGGTTCTACTGTACAATACTTTTTCTGTACTACGAATATGGAGAAAGCAAAAATCTGATGTGGCCTACACATGACTTTCTCCATATTTAAAGAAATCAATTCCAGTGTTATTTTGTGGATCTTCATTTTAAATTTACAAAAGTAATAAACACAAGCGAATGTACGAAATCCACAAATTTTAATGAAGCTGTTGACCGGTTCCGGTGTTAAAGCACTTATGGCATCCTGTTTGCGTGGTAATTTAAAAGTGTAAATACTGCGCAAAGTAAAATTATTATTCCCTGATTTAAATAAGCAATATTGGTATTCTTTTTATTGAAATTGGTTAACTAATATAGTTTTTATCGAATTTTCGTTTTCAGTAAGATTTAGAATTTTCCTGTTGTGTGTGTTTTCAAATTCAGTTTTAATTATTTAAATTAGGAGTGCGAAGTTTCTGTTTATTTCGTTCGGTGATTTAATTTTTATTAGTGTTTTTATATTAGTCCTTTCGCTGTAGCACAGCAAGGAAGGGGAGGGGTGGAAAGAATACAATGTTGCATCACGAGGGGGAGGTCATTTTTTCGACTTCTCCCCCGTATTCTAAACCATGGACCAAAACAAGGTACCAAATTAGACCGGTTAGAAGAGTTTTACGAACGCCAATTTTAACTCCATTCCTTTAGCTAACGAGGTTTAGTTTTCTAACAGCCAATCCCATCTCTTCAAGACTCTTTTCCCCCATTTGCCCTCCCCCTCGTGAAGCAACATTGTATTCTCTTTACCCCTCCCCTTCCTTTTTTCCCATGTTCTTATTCTGATGTTACGGATAAAACGAACTGATCTTAGGGATCAAAATAAGTGATGTTCCGGATTAAACGAACTTGTGTTCCGGAATAAAAGGAACTGATAATCCGGATCAAAATAAGTGATGTTCCGGATTAAACGATCTTATATTCGGTTAAAACGAACATGTATTACGAATTAAACGAACTGAATTACGGATAAAACTTGCAGCTATTTCATATAAAACGAAATTATATTCAGGATAAAACGAACTGAATTCCGGATAAAACGAACTGAATTCCGGATAAAACGAACTGAACTCAAGATAAAACTAACAGATATTCCGGATAAAACGAACTTATATTCCGGATAAAACTAACAGATATTCCGGATAAAACGAACTTATATTTAGGTTAACACGAACTCATATTCCGGACAAAACGACCTTAATTCTGGATAAAACTAACATATATTCCGCATAAAACTAACAGATATTCCGGATAAAACGAACTCATATTCCGGATAAAACGAACTTCATTCCGGATAAAACTAAAATATATTCCGGATAAAACTAACAGATATTCCGGATAAAACGAACTTATATTCCGGTTAAAACGAACTTTTATTCCGGATAAAACAAACATATATTCCGGATAAAACTAAAAGATATTCCGGATAAAACGAACTTATATTCCGGATAAAACGAACTTATATTCAGGTTAAAACGAACTCATATTCCGGATAAAACGACCTTAATTCCGGATAAAACTAACATATATTCCGGATAAAACGAACTTATATTCCGGATAAAACGAACTCATATTCCGGTTAAAACGAACTTCATTCCGGATAAAACTAAAATATATTCCGGATAAAACTAAAAGATATTCCAGATAAAACGAACTTATATTCCGGTTAAAACGAACTTATATTCCGGATAAAACTAACATATATTCCGGATAAAACTAAAAGATATTCCGGATAAAACGAACTTATATTCCGGATAAAACTAACAGATATTCCGGATAAAACGAACTTATATTCAGGTTAAAACGAACTCATATTCCGGATAAAACGACCTTAATTCCGGATAAAACTAACATATATTCCGGATAAAACGAACTTATATTCCGGATAAAACGAACTCATATTCCGGATAAAACGAACTGAATTCCGGATATAACTAACAGATATTCCGGATAAAACGAACTTATATTCCGGATAAAACGAACTCATATTCCGGATAAATCGAACTGAAATCCGGATAAAACTAACAGATATTTCATATAAAACGAACTTATATTCCGGATAAAACGAACTGAATTCCGGATAAAACGAACTTATATTTTGGATAAAACGAACTTATATTCCGGATAAAACGAACTGATTTTCCTGATAAAACGAACTGAATTCCGGATAAAACTAACAGATATTCCGGATAAAACGAACTTATATTCCGGATAAAACGAACTGAATTCCGGATAAAACTAACAGTTATTTCATATAAAATGAACTTAAATTCCGGATAAAACGAACTGAATTCCGGATAAAACAAACTTATATTCCGGATAAATCGAACTTATATTACGGATAAAACGAACTTATATTCCGGATAAAACGAACTGAATTCCGGATAAAACTAACAGATATTCCGGATAAAACGAACTTATATTCCGGATAAAACGAACTGAATTCCGGATAAAACGAACTTATATTCCGGATAAAACGAACTTATATTCCGGATAAAACGAACTTATATTCCGGATAAAACGAACTGAATTCCGGATAAAACTAACAGATATTCCGGATAAAACGAACTTTTATTCCGGATAAAACGAACTGAATTCCGGATAAAACGATCTTATATTCCGGATAAAACGAACTTATATTCCGGATAAAACGAACTGAATTCCGGATAAAACGAACTTATATTCCGGATAAAACGAACTTATATTCCGGATAAAACGAACTTATATTCCGGATAAAACGAACTGAAATCAGGATAAAACTAACAGATATTTCATATAAAACGAACTTATATTCCGGATAAAACGAACTGAATTCCGGATAAAACGATCTTATATTCCGGATAAAACGAACTTATATTCCGGATAAAACGAACTTATATTCCGGATAAAACGAACTGAATTCCGGATAAAACTAACAGATATTCCGGATAAAACGAACTTATATTCCGGATAAAACGAACTGAATTCCGGATAAAACTAACAGTTATTTCGGATAAAACGAACTTATATTTCGGATAAAACGAACACATATTCCGGATAAAACGAACTGATATTTCCGATAAAACGGACTGATATTCCGGATAAACCGAACTGAATTCCTGATAAAACGGCAAATATTCGGTTTAAACGAACTGATATTCCGGATAATTAAATCAGATGTTCCGGAATAAAAGAATCGTAATTCCGGATGAAAGGAACTGTTGGTCCGGATTTAACGAACTGATATTTGGTTTAAACGAACGGATATTCCGGATAAAAGGAAATGATTTTCCGGATTAAACGAAATAATATTCCGTGTAAAAACAATTGATTTCAAGAAAAAACGAACTGGTATTCCGAATTAAACGAACTGGTTTTCCGGTTAAAAAAAAACTGCTGTTCCGGATAAAACGAACTGATGTTCCCGATAAAACGGACAGATATTCGGTTTAAACGAACTGATATTCCGGATAATTAACACAGATGTTCCGGAATAAAATAACTGTTATTCCGGTTGAAAGGAACTGTTGGTCCGGATTTAACGAACTGATATTTGGTTTAAACGAACGGATATTCCGGATAAAAGGAATTGATGTTCCGTATTAAACCAAATAAATTCCGGATAAAAAGAAGTAATATTCCGTATAAAAACAACTGATTTTAAGGATAAAACGAACTAATATTCCGGATAAAACGAACTGGTATTCCGAATTAAACGAACTGTATTCCAGATAAAACAAATAGATATTCCGGATAAAAGGAAATGATATTCCGGATAAAAAGTACCGATGCTACGGATAAAACGAACTAATATTCCGGATAAAAAGGACTGATGTTACGGATAAAACGAACTGAAATCCGGATAAAACTAACAGATATTCCGGATAAAACGAAATTATATTCCGGATAAATCAAACTTATATTCCGGATAAACCGAACTGAATTCCGGATAAAACTAACAGATGTTCCATGGTAAATAAGATCCAAATTATTACAACGAATGTAATTTCATTACATCTCATTCGCTGCTTCCACATCTCGAATTCCGCCCTCGTAAATAAAAAGCAATTACTTAAGTCCAACTTCAGATATTGACCAAAAATTAATTTTAAATTAAAATTTCAACATTTACCTCGATTTCTCTTGTGGCAACTTCTTCGTAACGTGAGAAATAAAAACCTTTTAGGAGAAACTTAAATTGGTCTGCGAGACGAACTTTTTCTGTGGTCACGTTCTACTTAAACAGTTTTCTATTAAGGTTTGGTTAGTCTTAATTACATAAGATGTGGTTTTTATGTATTTTAATGAAAAAAAGAGCAACTGAGGAAAAAATCAGAACTATGTATACGATTGGTAGGGAGTATTAGCAGTTTTAAAAATGATAACGGGTGGAAAATTCGGGAATAACGTACCTAAATTTTAAGTTCATATAATACATAATGTACATTACAAAAAAGCAGAACACGCTTGTGTGCAAAGAAAAGATCTACCTTGATGAGAATAATTGTTTTTTATATTAATATATAATACAAATGTGTCCAACACGTGACTTTCTCCATATTTATTGAAAATAGAAGCCTATGCCGGTAATATATAAATAACTCCAAAACAACGAGTGTTAAAGGAAAATGTTTTATACAAAAGCTGTAGTAAAATACATTATCTATTACTTTTGTATGGTATTGTATATACCTATATTGCATTCTGACAGAGATATTTAAGAAAAAAACTTTTGTTCCGGCTAAACCGCAACTTCCGGTTAAGCGATATTCATAGGAATCTAACAAACACTTGAAATTGTTATGAAAATACTAAATATGAATTTTTGAAATGATCGGATAATTACTTTTTAAGATAGAGCGCGCACAAACTTTTTTGTCACAGACACACAGACAAACATGTTCGGGAAAATAGACGACTACAAAATAGAAAACGAACTCTATGGGCCACAAAACATCTATTTCCATTTAAATTATGGAGGTCGAATTTTATTGCGAATGCAATACTTTCTCTATGTATGGGGATAAAGTGATAATGCTCCTTTCAGCTAAAGAAGTGGATAATAACTCTGGCGTAACCTACGGATAGCCATCCGGTGGATGAGCCGACTCATGACGGAAGCTCCTCATGGTCCAGCGCATGAGGCGCCCACAAGACGGGACGGAACGCTTAACCTTTGCCAATCTCAACTATATGTACACTCATTTATAGAGGATCAAAATTTTTATTATTTTGTACTAGAGTCACTGGCTTGAGTTTATAACGACGTACAGGCCATAACGTGTAGCCACCAGAAAAAAGTTGAGAGAGTTGAAATTCAAGATATCGCTGGAGGCCGTGCGTATCCTACGAAAACCATTAAGAAATCATCGAAAATTATCCTTGGTTCGAAGCTAGGTCAGGGCAAATATTCTCCCGTTTAATTTACATTGCCATTTTTAAGACTTTTTTAAATAACTTCCCGATAAGATGGAAACTTGAAACTCGGCATGTAGATAGAGATCATAAATCTCTTTTATGTGCGTGGTTGAACGTTCCGCTGATTGTCCATGGTTCGATTCCAGAGAGCCATTTACATTCCGCAATGCATTTCTTATGGAGATTACGGAAACACATTTTAGGTACTTCCCGGCTTGATATCGACTTCAAACTTTGCAATAACTAAGATCAAGTCCTATCAAATCATACTGTGCATTCACAGCTGCCAATATGTCATGAGTTCGACACCAGGGGTCTCTAAAATAAATAGCTGTTAAGATGTTTAAGAATTTTATTGCACTCCTTCCTGATTATATAGAAACTTTAAACTTGGCATGTAAATAAAGAACATAGATATATTTCAAATACGCGTTTGAGATTTTCTTGATCGTCCATGGTTCGATTCCAGAGAGCAATTTCCATTATCGTATGCATTTCAGATGGGGATAATGGAGTCATATTTCAGGACCTTCCCGGTATGATATGCACTTCAAATTTTGTATTAATTAAGATCAGGTCTTAACAATTTATTATGCCTATTTGCATCTTCCAATAGGTTCTGGGTTCGACACCAGGCGTCTACAAAAATTAGAAATTGCTACGATTTTTAAGATGTTTTTAATCCCTCCCGATAACATTGAAACTCAAAACTTGGCATATGAATAAAGATTATAAATAAATTTCATATAATTGCAGTATACAAGCAACTTTTACTCGTATAGATATATACTCACTCACTGGGGATGAAAATTCTTACCATGTTCCACATTGTCACTGACTTGAAAATTTTACGACGTACTGTTCATAACGTGTAAACGCAAGAAAAAGGCGATTTTGAACCTCAAAGTCATGGGTTCAATGTCAGAAGGACCTAAAATCCCGATTTTTTCCATAAGGATGCATTGCGGGGATTCTCGAAAATTTTTTTGAGGTACTTCCCGGAAAAGTAGGAAGTTGAAATTCAAGGGATCGCTAGAAGCCGTGCATATCTAAAGGAAATCATAAAGACATCAACGGAGAATATCCTTGGTTCGACGCTATGCCAGGGCAAATATATTTTTTTTTACAAATGCATAACAACGATTTTTAAGATTTTTTTATCGATTCCCGATAAGATGGAAACTTTAAACTCGGCACGTGCATAGAGATCATGAATATATTTTATGTAGGCTGTTTAATGTATTGCTGATGGGCCTTGGTTCGATCCCAGAGAGTCATTTACATTCTTCAATGCATTTCTTATGTGGATAACGGAAACCAATTCTAATTACTACCCGGCATGATAGCGACTTCTAACTTTGCAGTTAATAAAATCAAGTCGTTCCAAAATATGTTGTTTATTCATATCTGCCAATATGTTGGCAGATATGAATCACAAACATAAATCCCGCGCAGTATCATATTTCAGGGCATCCAGTAGAGTTAGTGCACATGAACAAATGCGTACGAAAAACGTTTAGCAGTAACTTATCTTTAAAAGAACATATTCGAGATGCGATAGGAAAGGCGAATTGAATGCAAAGATTAACTACGTTGAGAGGATGCTCATCGAGAGTCAAAGAAATTGCTTCTCTTATTCGTCCGAGTCTAGAATACAGCTGTGCAGTTTGGGAGGAGTAGGTTTAGTCTCAGATTTAGAGATGGGCCAGCGTAGAGCAGCCCGATTCCTTTGCGGGGATTTCAGGTTTGATAGCAGCGTTACGGCAATGATAGAGTCCCTCGGTTGGAATTCACTACTGATGACAATAATATCGTCGGAAACTTTTAGAGGAGTTCAATCGTTCAGAATTTATAGACGAAGTAAGTGAAATGTTAGTGCCAGTAAGGAGCTATCTCCGAGAGGCATTTACGAAGCGTTTTAGGGAAGTAATCGCAAGGACGGATAATTAGTTTATGCTGTTTTTTTTCCAGGCTATTAGAGATGCTAATAGGGATGAATGAATGATGGTGGTGTGTTGCACCCCCTGCCATACGCCTCTGTCGGCTCGCGGGGTATATATCTAAATCTAAACCGTTATAATGCGGCCTCTATTTTATAAATGCCGTTCTGATACTGCGATTAGGGAAACATATGAAAGAGCTTATCGTTTCAAGAAATAATGTTTTACGCGTAAGATACGCGAAAGCAATAGATTAGGAAATAATGCACAAAGTGCTTCCACCACTTGCCTCAAGCGGATAGGCAGCTGGAAAGGTCCTTATTAAGAAATAGATATAGATAGAGTTTGTAATAATGGAAGAAATTGAAAGACAAAAACATTATATTTACTGTCCCGAATGTACGATTAGAAAACACAATTTATGTCATTGTAATAGAGTATTAGCACAATTTTTGGTAACCATGGAAAATAAATATTTGGCGCATGAAAAACCTAAGTTACAAATTTTTCCCCTATAAATTCCGTACTTATTCAACCATAACAGATTAAAAATCCTATTTCGAAGCTTGCGCACAAACGAATGGCAGCCATCTTCTACAGGGTGTGACGTAAACAAACTTAGGTACACCAAGCCGCTGCGAGCCTTGTTTAAATTCGTTGTTTATTGTATTCACTGCATTTAGCGCCTTCTGTTGCTGGTCAGAAAAAGCAAATGTTGTGTAACATATAAGAACATTAAAAATTGAATGGAATTTGTGTGAAAACAAAATAAGGAACTGAGGAAAATATGGAACAATTATCTAAACTAATAGTGTCCGTCAACGTGTATGGTCTCAAGTCTTGCTTCCAAGGCCTCATTGAAGGTATTTTTCGCGAAGGTGCATAATGTTGGACGTACTCCTTGACGCAGTTGCTTTTTATACTTACTTGTAGATGAATAGTATTGAAAATGGGGAAATACATCCAACGAAATAACTTATTAGAAAGATTTAGAGCAGAGTGATATAAAAAAGCCACGGCCAAACTATTTTGAACAATTCTTCCCTGAAGAATAAGTTGGAAAAGAAATACTTTAGAAACGCGGTATTGCTGGGAGATTTGGACTATAAGCAGGAAAATTATAAGATAACACGAACTAGGAAGCCCTCTGATCAATATCAGCAACTCTAAAAGGAAAGTCGTATAAAGACCAGAAATATAATAGAAACAATGTTGGGGGTATGGAAGCGACACTTTCCCATCCTGTAAAATAGTGTTAATATTTGTTTAGATACACTAATGGAAGTTGTTGTAGCATATGCAGTGCTGCACAATGTGGCAATTATCGCAAAAAAAACAAGGAACAACCTCATGATATAACAGAACCAGCGGATATTTCTGTGACTTGATATTGCAAAACTTTTATCATTACACAGACAGAATGCAAGCATTGCAAAATTTTGTGTCGTTATAAATTCTTAGGCTAGTGTAATTATCAGTTATGTAACAGCTTAGCATAATTCTTAGTTTGGCTTAATTTACATTTAAGTTTTTTTCAGTTCATATTATTTCAGTTCTTTAATTGAAGTGGAATATCACTAAGATTTAATGCTAGCCTGTATTTTTAAATGAAAAGTTAATTGGTTTACTTTTGATTATTCAAAGTAAATGTTAAAATTCATCTAAATAAATTTATTAATTTCTTTTTCTTTCAATTTGATTTCAAGTAATAGTTTTTTTTCTGCGTTGGCTATTCTTATACTGACTGACATAACTATTGAATTGACCTATTTCTTACAAATGTCAACAGATATTTTCGTTTTCATTAAATTTCTCTTTCATATGACTGTCGACAGTAATAAATAATGTTTTACCACACGAAGCACTGTCCGGTTTTAAGTCTAATGAATAAATGAGGTAATAGTTATATGTAATTCAAAAGTATGCATTTTTGATGCTTCAATATTTCCCCTCAATTATTAGAAGCGCAGCCAGTGTTACGATAAAAAAGAACAAATAAAACAAAATTATTTACCATTATGGCTTGAGTATTATGTAATGGCTCATCTCTTAAACCTAAAGGAAAATAATTGTATAGTACACAATATACAGATAGAATGGAATTAATTGTTTTTGAAACATCACTTAAATAGTACAATTCAGAGCATATTTTAAGGAATTATCACTGGGCGACACTGAAACTGCTTGAACCCCCTCCAATACCCAATACCCCATTAAAATAACCAAAAAAGTATTTTTTTGCTCTCTGGCTGTTAAGTTTTAACTTTACTGTTGCTGCGCGAAAAAAGTTGGTCCTTTATAGAGCCATCGAGCAGAAACATACTATACGCCTCTCGGTGTAAAAAAAAGAAACAAAGATGTAATATCTTTTAAAATATTACCTTCTAATGGAAAAAATCTTCACTAAGAAAGGTTTGCTAAATTAATAATTGCCTTGCCACCAATTATTTTCTCCTTGTCCTCGAGCAAATCGTACTTTCGGATTCCTAGTCGATTTCCTAGGTATTTCACGGTGCACTCACTATCACAGCCCTCGTACTATCACTCAGTATCACACTATAGAAAATGATATGATTCGCACTAAAAATAAAAGATCTTCCGCAACATCTACCGCATGGAAACCATCGCCTACCTGGCGAGTCACACACTGAACTCCAATGTGAATAATTGGGAATTCTTTTGAAAGGAATGTAGGGCCCACCACCTTCCCGAACTCTATCCCTGAAAAGAAACATTGTATCCAAACGCTTGAGTTTTTTACTCATTTTTGCCGGCACCAAGTACTGTCTTTGGGTGACAAAATATTTGCAGTAGGCGACATTGGTGTCGCCTACTTTGTATGTTATTTTATGCATTGGTACAATGTAGATCCCTACACATAACTTTAGAATCGCTATCCACTACGCTCTCTAAGCTCTTTCCATTCACACTAATTAAAGCCATCTACTTTTTGTAAACCGGGTTACGTCTAATATTGGATGGACCTCCACCGGTTTGCCTTTCCTCATAAAATCTGTCAAGGTGAAGCCTTGGAATATCCTACTTGCATTTCTGTGAAAATTTTCCCAAAAACGATTGCCCTCCTCGAATTAAAAACGTAAAAAAAACTCGTCGCGGCACCTTCGATGTTGTAATCAAACTGCTAATAGCGCCAATAGGGTTGGTGACGTCAGAATCTAGCAGCCAATCAGCGTATGTTTTTCCTTCCTCGGTTTCGCTACGAAAAAGGGGAACTTTGGATGCTTATATTATTTACGTCAGGCAACAAAAATAAGTTTTTCGCCAGGATTGACTTTTTTATGATGTAATAATTCTCTGGAAAAAAATTCATCGCCAAATTCTGACCCTTGCAAATACTCTATTCCCTAACGACGAAGCTGATTGTTGAGCTCAACTCTCACAGAAATATGTGGGAAACGTAGTCATATGGTAATATTATCATTTACTACTACTATTTCTAGTTTAATTTTGTGACAGTAATGATGTTTGCATCGAAAAAATTAAACTTTAACGACCGGGTAAGTCTAGTAGTTTTCGCTAATAAATTCTCAACGTTTCCTCACGGATATTAGCTAGGTCTCAACAATCACCAGGATCGTCAAGGAAATGAACTGGTTACAACTTAAAAATTTCAACGAAAGATTTCTTCATATACTACAATTTTATCCCAATTTCGTCTTCGGTACGATATTCCAGCACCAAGATAAGGATCTTTATTCATTTTCTATTATCTTGTCGTTCATCTCGATTTCGTACGACCGTTATACCATAAAAATTACGCAACTAGTAATGGGACTTACTAAGTATGGTAACTAATTAATTCGTAAAGGCATCTTTGAAATACATCGTCCTCTTTAATCATCAACTTTATGGGCCTCGTGTATTTGTACGGGATAAACACATCGGATTCAACAATGAGATCGGTCGTCAGGGGGATAAGTTGTTTACAACCTCCAATTTTCACAGAATTTTCGCTTATTTCACCGATATTCTCGCAAATTCGAATCGAAAGTAAGATTCCACGAAAAAAAAAAATCTTCATTCTATTTTCTTTCATTTGGTGCTTATTTCGTTTACGGGCGACTATTCCTTCTAATTTAATTTCGCGAAAGAAACTAACCCTGCATGCGATGCAAATGAGTTTACGTGTATTCTTTATGGAAAACTTTCTGAGAGTCCTGGGTTCGAACCACGTGAAACTGTGGAACAAAAAGGCGACAGTGATTCCTTCCAGTTCCCAGAGGACACGTTTATAATGTGTGAAGCTAATCGGACGAACGCTGTGGCCTCCAATCTGAGACAAAACCACAAAATTTCGATTGCATATTATATAGATGAATTTATTCATCACATATCTGTTACTTGGGCAATGCATATCTTTTAGACCACTGTTACCATATCCACCGATGTCCCTCCACACATTCCCTTCCGAAGATCAATAATTAGAGGTCCTTTATCTGCTCATAAATTGGGTGTGTGGGTCGTCCGCCCCCAACTTTCCTCCACCGCAATATTACTCTGAAATACAGCCCATCTCTTATAAGCTGCATGTACTGCCATCTAGAGTTCGCAGGGGGGACTACTATAACAAATGAGATACGATATCCGTGTATATATATATATATATATATATATATATATATATATATATACGAGTAAAATGTTGCTTGCATACTGCAAGCAGATCGACAACACTAATTTCATATCGGCATTATATCGGGACGGTCCTCAAAAGAAAAAAAAAAGGATTTAATTGTTTCTTAAAATTCGCTGAAATTTCATCGTCTGGCATCGAACCCGGGTCTTACTGGTAAACCTACTATGAAACACAATAGAAGATCACCATCTGTAACTATGTGTGAAAATTCAAGCAGAAATAATGGCTACAACTGCCTCAAAAGACGTTCTAATTTTCACGAAATTAAATGGCTCTCGGGACTCGAACCAAGGACGATCTTGGAAATCTTAAACATGTTTCTGAAAGTTACTTATGATGTCTATCTATATGCCGAATTTAAAGTTTCTATATTATTGGGAAAGGTTTCAAAATAATTCCTAAAAACGGATCAACTTCTGATTGCAGAGACACCTGGTGTCGAACCCAGGACATATTGTAAGCTGTGAATGCACAGTTTGATTTTTATAAATTTGCTCTTGTGTCATGCCAAGTTTGAAGTCGATAGCATGTCGGGAAGTACCTAAATTTTGTTTCCGTTATCTCCGTAAGAAATGCATTGAGAAGTGCAAATGGCCCTCTGGGATCCAACCAAGGACCATCAGCGAATATAAAAAATTTAATTATGAAATATATTCATGATATCTAACCTCATGCCGAATTTCAAGTTTCCATGCCATCGGAAAATGGTCCAAATAAAATCTTAAAAATCGCCGCAATGTATTTTAAACGGCCGATTTTTGCCCCGACCTAGCATCGAACCAAGGATAATATTCATAGATGTCTTTATGGTTTTCTTTAGATATCTTTGGCATCTAGCGATCCCTCGAATTTCAACTCTCTACTTTCCCGGGAAATGCACCAAAAAAATTTTCGAAAATCCCCGCCATGTATCCTTATGGAGAAAATCGCGACTTTGGGGCCTTCTGGAATCGAACCCATGACACCGAGGTTCAATGTCGGCTTTTTCCTGGAGGTTACACGTTATGGCCAATACGTCCTAAAAATTTCAAGTCGTTGGCACTTGTGGAACATGCTTAAACTTTTGATCCCCTATATATATATATATGACTTATAGGTATATCCGGAGAAGCGTCTATATATTATACGAGTAAAATGTTGCTTGCATACTGCAAGCAGATCGACAACACCAATTTAATGTCGGCAACCTTTCGGGACGGTCTTAAAAAGAAAAAAATTATTGAAAATAATCTTAAAATTCGCTGCAATTTTAATCGTCTGGTATCGAACCCGGGTCTTCCTGGCTAACCTATTAAGCAGCACAACATAAGATCACCATCTCTAACTATGTGTGAAAATTCAAACAGAAATATGGGCTACAACTGCCTCAAAAAACGTTCTAATTTTCACGAATGTAAATGGCTCTCTGGATTCGAACCAAGGACGATCATGGAAATCTAATAGATATATCTGAAAGTTATTTATGATCTCTATTAATATGCCGAATTTCAAGTTTCTATATTATTGGGAAAGGTTTCAAAATAATTCCTAAAAATCGGATCAACTTCTGATTGCAGAGACACCTGGTGTCGAATCCAGGAAATATTGTAAGCTGTGAATGCAAAGTTAGATTTGTAAAGACTTGCTCTTCTATCATGCAAAGTTTGAAGTCAATAGCATGCCGGGAAGTACCTAAATTTTGTTTCCGTTATCTCCGTAAGAAATGCATTGAGAAGTGCAAATGCCCCTCTGGGATCGAACCAAGGACCATAAGCTAATAAGTAAAATTTGATTATGAAATATATTCATGATATCTATCGGCGTGCTGAGTTTCAAGTATGTATGTTATCGGGAAAGGATCCAAAAAAATTTTTCAAAATCGCCGCAATGCATTTTAAACGGCCGATTTTTGCCCCGGCCTAGCATCGAACCAAGGACAATATTCGAAGATGCCTTTCCGATTTTCGTTGGCTATGCACGGCATCTAGCGGTCCCTCGATTTTCAACTCTCTGCTTTTCCGGGAAGTGCCTCAAAAAAATTTTCGAAAATCCCCGCCATGTAATCTTATGGGGAAAATCGCGACTTTGGTGCCTTCTGGAATCGAACCCATGACACCGAGGTTCAATATCGGATTTATTCTGGAGTCTACTCGTTATGGCTAACACGTCGTAAAAATTTCAAGTCGGTGGCACTTGTGGAACATGGTTAGAATTTTGATCCCCTATGAATGAATGAATGAATGAGTGAGTGTGTATATAGGTATATCCGGAGAAGCGTCTATATATAACGAGTAAAATGTAGCTTGCATACTGCAAGCAGATCGGCAATACTAATTTCATATCGGCATCATATCGGGACGGTCCTCAAAAGAAAAAAAAAGGATTTAATTTTTTCTTAAAATTCGCTGAAATTTCATCGTCTGGCATCGAACCCGGGTCTTACTGGTAAACCTACTTTGAAACACAATAGAAGATAACTATATCCAACTATGTGTGAAAATTCAAGCAGAAATATTTGCTACAACTGCTTCAAACGACGTTCTACTTTTCACGAATACAAATGGCTCTCTGGATTCGAACCAAGGACGATCGTGGGAATCTAGAACATGTTCCTGAAATGTATCATTAATCTCTATCTGTATGCTGAATTTCAAGTTTCTATATAATTGGGAAATGGTTCCAAAAAATTCTTAAAAATCGGATCATTTACTGATTGTAGAGACGCCTGGTGGTAAAACCAGGAAACATTGGTAGCTGTGAATTCACCGTTCGATTAGTAATGACTTGATCTTATCTTATGCAAAGTTTCAAGTAGATATAATATCGGGAAGCACCTAAAATGTGTTTCCGTAATCTCCATAAGAAATGCATTGAGGAATGTAAATGGCCCTCTGGGATCGAGCCAAGGACCATAAGGGAATATGTAAAATTTGATTATGAAATATAATTATGATATCTAACGCCATGCCGAATTTCAAGTTTCTATGCCATCGGAAAAGGGTTCAAAAAAAATCTTAAAAATCGCCGCAATGCATTTTAAACGGCCGATTTTTGCCCCGACCTAGCATCGAACCAAGGATAATATTCGTAGATGTCTTTATGGTTTCCTTTTGATATGCGCGGCATCTAGCGATCCTTCGAGTTTCAACTCTCTCCTTTTCCGGAAAGTTCCTCAAATAAATTTTCGAAAATCCCCGCCATGTAATCTTATGGGGAAAATCGCGACTTTGGGGCCTTCTGGAATCGAACCCATGACCCTGAGGATCAAAATCGCAATTTTTCTGGCGGTTACACGTTATGGCCAATACGTCGTAAAAATTTCAAGTCAATCACGCTGGTGGTTTAGGCTGTGAATTAGTATCCTATCTATCTATCTATCTATATAGGTATATACATGAATGAATCCGGAGAAGCATCTATATATAATAGATAGATATATATATATATATATATATATATATATATATATATATATATATATATATATATATATATATATATATATATATATTATAAATTGAAAGGAAATTAAGATCTTCTTAAACAGCTGCGGTCTTTTAAGGGTTAATAAGGGTTAAATTAAATAAATAAACTCGAATTATGTAAGTATAAGATATTAGCGTGAGGTGTATATACTTGGCACATTAAGAAATGCCTAGAAACTGCCAAAACTATAGATTTAGTGTAAGTTATACATTCATATATCATTACCATTATTCAAGAATAACTGCTAAACAATCAGTGTTACGAAGAAATGTTTCATACAAAAGTTGAAGTAAAGTATATTATCTATAACTTTTGTAAATAATTGTATATACCTAAATTGCATTCTGAAAGAGATATTTAAGAAACAAAATTTTGTTCCGGATAAACCGCAACTTCCGGTTAAGCGATATTCATAGGAATTTAACGAACTCTTGAAATTGTTATGAAAATACTAAATATGAATTTTTGAAATGATCGGATAATTACTTTTTAAGATACAGCGCACACAAACTACTTTACCACAGACAGATAGACAGACACACAGACAGACACGTTCGGGAAAATAGCGAAAACGAACTCTATGGGCCCCAAAACATCTATTTCCGTCGAAATCTAGAGGTCGAATTTTTTTTGCGAATACAATACTTTCTCTGTACTACGTATAGGGAGAAAGTAATAATGCTTCTTTAAGCTAAAGAAGTGGATAATAACTCTGGCGTATCCTACGGATAGCGATCCGGTGGATGAGCTGATTTAAGACGGGAGCTCCTCATGGCCCAGCGCATGAGGCGCCCAGAAGACGTGACGGAACGCTTAACCGTAGCTGATCTCTACTATACGTACACCACGCCCCTGAAGCTCCCCTATGCTGGCTGTACAATCGGCTGACGCCCTTAATGTCCGCAGCCACCAGATGGCAGCACTGAAGCTCGCCCTTTGAAACCATACTCTCATATGGAGTAAATGGAAAACACAGCACGATTATGATACTTTTTCCCTGTTTTTCTTTGTGGGAGTAGTATATACGAAAGATGGAATTCAGAGTTAGTGATTTATCCATTAATAAGTACTTAAAACAATTGAATAAAATGGGCAAATTAGTAAATCCGAAGAACAAGTGCAGGTTGCCTTCAGGGCACACCACAAGTGACTTGTGGAAACATTATTCGTAGATCAGCGAAGTGTTCTGCTTGGATACACAGAAAATAATGGATCTTTAATAAATTACCAACGTTACATCTACTTTTAACTAGGCCTTTTAAAACTAGAATCGCAGGATGCACATGGGTGGTCTGAAAAGTTTCCGACATTTCAACATTTCTTGACATGGTTTCTGAAAATGTTCTTAAGATGTCTGAAGAATCTGTGGTTGGAAACTTTTCAGACTACCCTCGTATATACATTTCTTGAAAAAAAATTGAAGTTCCCAGAAATAGTCTCCAGGAAATGAGTAAACGGTCAAATACAGTAGAACCCTGGTAATCCGGACACTCGCTAATCCGGAACCCTCGTTAATCCGGACGGTCCATTGGGAGTTATGCAAATCCGCAACTCCTTCTTGTGAACATATGAACACGCATATTAGTAACAAGAAACGAGAGGTGGACAGACTATTTGAAAAATTTCTCCATTGGCTGCAATGATGTGATGGAGAGCGAAGTATTTCGTTTATTGTGATAACACATCTAAGTTGTGACCATTAAGACATCATCGAAGATTATCCTTGGTTCGAAGCTAGGTCAGGGCAAATATTCTCCCGTTTAATTTTCATTGCGATGTTTTAATGATTTCCCGATATGATGGAAACTTGAAACTCGGCATGTAGATAGAAATAATGAATCTCTGACGTGCGTGGTTGAACGTTCCGCTGATTGTCCTTGGTTCGATTCCAGAGAGCCATTTACATTTCTCAACGCATTTCTTATGTGGATAACGGAAAGCAATTCTAGGTACTTCCCGGTATGATATCGACTTCAAACTTTGCAGTTAATAAAATCAAGTCGCTCCAAAATATATTGTTTATGCATATCTGCCAATATGTTGGCTAATATGAGCCACAAACATAATTCCCAATACCAGTACCAAATTACAGGGCTTCCATTAGAGTTAGTGCACGACAACAAATACCTCGGAGTCACGTTTAGCAGTAACTTATCTTTTTAAGAACATTTTCGAGATGCGATAGGAAAAGCGAATAGAATGCAAAGATTAACTACGTTGAGAGGATGCTCATCGAGAGTCAAAGAAATGGCTTCTCTTATTCGTCCGAGTCTAGAATACTGCTGTGCGGTTCGGGAAGAGTATGTTTAGTCTCAGATTTAGAGATGGTCCAGCGTAGAGCAGCCCGATTCGTTTGCGGGGATTTCAGGTTTGATAGCAGCGTTACGGCAATGATAGAATCCCTCGGTTGGAATTCACTACAGACGAGAAGAATATCGTCGGAAACTTTTCGAAAAGTTCATTCGTTCAGAATTTAAAGACGAAGTAAGTGGAATGTTAGTGCCAGTAAGGAGCTAACGAAAGAGGCATCGACGAAGCGTTTTAGGGAAGTAATTGCAAGGACGGATAATAACTTTTGGTCTTTTTTCCCCACGCTATTAGAGATGCTAATAGGGATTGAATGGTGGTGTATTACACCCCATGCCATACGCCTCTGTCGGCTCGCGGGGTATATCTCTAAATCTAAACCGATATAAATCGGCCTCTATTTTATAAATAATCAACTCTTGGCATTGTTAGGAAAATACTAAATATGAATTTTGGAAATGATCGAGAGATTACTTTTTAAGATAGAGCGCCCACAAACCTTTTTACTACACAGACAGACAGACACGTTCGAGAAAATAGCAAAAACGTGCTCTAAAACATCTATTTCCGTCGAAATCTGGAGGTCGAATTTTTTTGCGAATACAATACTTTCACCCTATACTACGTATAGGGAAAGAGAGAGTAAAAATCTGATGTGGCCAACACATGACTTACTCCATATTTAAAGAAATCAACTCCAATGTTATTTTGTGGAACTTCATTTTAAACTTGCAAAAGTAAAAAACACAAACACAGACAGTAGTACGAATTCCACAAATTTTAATGAAGCTGTTGACCGGTTTCGGTGTTAAAGCACTTATGGCCTCCCGTTAGCTAAAGTAATTTAAAAGTGAAAAGTGTAAATACTGCGCGACCCCTAATTGTGAAGTGATATTACTGTTCCCTGATTTAAATAAGCAATATTTGTGTTCTTTTTATTGAAATTGGTTACCTAATAAAGTTTTTATCGAATTTTAATTTTTAGTAAGATTTAGAATTTTCCTGTTGTGTGTGTTTTCAAATTCAGTTTTAATTATTTAAATTAGTTGTGCGAAGTTTCTGTTTATTTCGTTCGGTGATTTAATTTTTATTAGTGTTTTTATATTAGGCCTTTCGCTATAGAATAGTAAGGAAGGGGAGGGGTGGAAAGAATACAATGTTGCATCACTAGGGGGAGGTCATTTTTTCGACTTCTCCCCCGTATTCTAAGCCATGGACCAAAACAAGGTACCAAATTAGATCGGTTAGAAGAGTTTTACGTACGCCAATTTTAACCTCATTCCTTTAGCTAACGAGGTTTTGTTTTCTAACAGCCAATCCCATCTCTTCAAGACTCTTTTCCCCCATTTGCCCTCCCCCTCGTGATGCAACATTGTATTCTTTCCACCCCTCCCCTTCCTTTTGATCTCATATATATGTTCTTGCTCCTTGAAATAACTTTTGTTCTGAGGATGGTGATTTTACACCGAAACCGGTCAACAGTTTTTTTAAAAAAATTGTGGAATTCGTACATTCGTTTGTGCTTTTTGCTTTTATAAGTTTTTATTCAGAATTTTTTCTTAGCTTTTACGATCTTTTACAAAGATGAATGGGTTGTGCTGATTAAAAGACAATTCAAATACGGGAAATCAGAAATGTGTAGTAAAGGATTCTAAAGAAACCGGCAAATTGATTTCTACTGAAAAAATTGGTAAAACCCATTTCTATATAGTTAATGAAACGATTATTTGTAGTCGTGCATTGAAAATTGTATTAATAATAAACCAAACTGAATTCCGGATAAAACGAGCAGATATTCCGTATAAAAAGAAATGATATTCCGGATAAAGCAAACTGATATTCCGGATAAAACGAACTGATATTCCGGATAAAACGAACTGAATTCCTGATAAAACTAACAGATATTCCGGATAAAGCGAAATGAATTCCGGATAAATCGAAATGATATTCAGGATGAAACAAACGGATGTTACGGATTTAACGAATTTATATTCCGGATTACACGAAATGGTATTACGGATTAAACGAACAAAATTCCGGATAATCAGAACTGATATTACTGATAAAAAGAAATGATGTTACGGATTAAAGGAACTGACGTTCTGTGTTAAAAGACTTATGTTCCGGATAAATCGAACCGATGTTACGGATAAAGCGAATTGGTATTCCGGATAAAACGAACTGATGTTCCGGATTTTACGAACTGATGATCGGTTTAAAAGAAGTGATATTCCGTTTAAAAGGAATTGATGTTACGGATAAAACGAACTGAATTCCGGATAAAACGGTAGATATTCGGTTTAAACGAACTGATATTCCGGATAATTAAAACATGTTCCGGAATAAACGAACTGTTATTCCGGATGAAAGGAACTGTTGGTCCTGATTTAACGAACTAATATTTGGTTTAAACGAACGGATATTCCGGATAAAAGTAATTCATGTTCAAGATTAAACTAAATAAATTCCGGATAAAACGAAGTAATATTCCGTATAAAAACCACTGATTTTAAGGATAAAACGAACTGGTATTCCGGATTAAACGAACTGGTTTTCCGGTTTTAAAGTACTGCTGTTCCGGATAAAACGAATTGTTTTTCTATGGTAAATAAGATCCAAAATATTACAACGAATGCAATTTCCTTACATCTAATTCGCTGCTTCCACATCTCGAATTCCGCCCTCGTAAATAAAAAGCAATTACTTAAGTCCAACTTCAGATATTGATTAAAAATTAATTGTAAATTAAAATGTCAACATTTATCTCGATTCCTATTGCTACAAGTTCTTCGTAACGTGAGAAATAAAAACATTTTAGGAGACACTTAAATTGGTCTGCACGAACAACTTTTTCCGTGGTCACGTTTTACTTAAACAATTTTCTGTTATGGTTTGGTTTCTCTTAATAACATAATATGTTGTTTTTATGCATGTTAAAGATACAAGCAGCAACTGAGGAAACAAGCAGAATTATGTATAAGATTGGTAGGGAGTATTAGCAGTTTTAAAAATGATAACGGTTGAAAAAATCGGGAAAAAACATACCAAGATTTTAAGTCCATATAATACAAAACATGCATTGCAATCAAAGCAGAAACAGTATGCAAAGGAAAGATCTACCTTGATTAAAATATTTGTAATTTATATTAATATAATACAAAAAATCTAATGTGTCCAACACGTGACTTTCTCCATATTTATTGAAAACAGAAGCCTATGCCGGTAATATATAAATAACTACAAAACAATGAGTGTTACAGAAAAATGTTTCATACAAAAGTTGTAGTAAAATATATTATCTACAAATTTTGTTCATAACTGTATATACCTCACATTCTGACAGAGATATGTATGAAAAACCTACATTTCTGGATAAACAACAACTTCCGGTTAACCATTATTCAAGAATAACTCCTAAAGAATCAGTGTTACGAAAAAATGTTTCTTACAAAAGTAGAAGTAAAGTATATTATCTATTACTTTTGTATGTAATTGTATATACCTAAATTGCATTCTGAGAGAGATATTTAAGAAACAATATTTTGTTCCTGTTAAACCATCACTTCCGGTTAAGCGATATTCACCAAAAACTAATCAACTCTTGGCATTGTTAGGGAAATACTAAATATGAATTTTGGAAATGATCGCATAATTACTTTTTAAGAAAGAGTGCCCACAAACTATTTTACTACAGACACACATGTTCGGGAAAATAGCGAAAACGATCTCTATGGGCCCCAAAACATCTATTTCCGTTGAAATCTGGAGGTCCGATTCTTTTGCGAATACAATACTTTCTCTGCACTACGTACAGGGAGAAAGTTATAATGCATCTTTGAGATAAAGAAATGAATGATAACTCTGGCGTATCCTACGGATAGCCATCCGGTGGATGAACTAACTCAAGACGGAAGCTCCTCATGGCCCAGGCGCATGAGGCGCCCGGAAGACGGGACGGAACGCTTAACCTTTGCCAATCTCAACTATATGTACACTCATTCATAGGGGATCCAAATTTTAATTATTTTCTACAAGTGTCACTGGCTTGAAATTAATACGACGTACAGGCCATAACGTGTAGCCACCAGAAAAAGGCGATGTTGAACCTCAGTGTCATGGGTTCGATTCCAGAAGGCCCCAAAGTCACAATTTTCCCCATAAAGATACATGGTGGGGATTTTCGAAAAGTTTTTTTGTGGTTCTTCCCGGCAAAGTAGAGAGTTGAAATTCGAGGTATCGCTGGAGGCCGTGCGTATCCAACGAAAACCATTAAGACATCACCGAAGATTTTCCTTGGTTCGAAGCTAGGTCAGGGCAAATATTCTCCCGTTTAATTTACATTGCCATTTTTAAGATTTTTTTTAATGACTTCCCGATAAGATGGAACCTTGAAACTCGGCATGTAGATAGAGATCATAAATCTCTTTTGTGTGCGTGATTGAACGTTCCGCTGATTGTCCTTGGTTCGATTCCAGAGAGCCATTTACATTCCTCAATGCATTTCTTAGGGAGATTATGGAAACAAATTTTAGGTACTTCACGGTATGATATCGACTTCAAACTTTCCATTAAATAAGATCATGCTCTAACAAGTCACACTGAACATTAACAGCTGCCAGTATGTCCTGGGTTCGACACCAGGGGTCACGAAAATAAATAACTGTTCAATGTTTAAGAATATTTTTGAGCCCTTTCCCGACAATATAGAAACTTAAATCTTGGCATGTAAATAAATATCATGGATACATTTTAAATACGTGTTTTAGGATTCCTTGATCGTCCTTGGTTCGATCCCAGAGAGTCATTTATATCATCGTACGCATTTCAGTTGGGGATAATGGAGTCTTGTTTCAGGATCTTCCCAGAATGACTTCAAACTTTGCAATAATTAAGATCAGGTTCTAACAAGTTATTATGCCTAATCGCATCTTCCAATAGGTCCTGGGTTCGACACCAGGCGTATACAAATATTAGAAATTGCTACGAATTTAATGATTCATTTAACCCCTCCCCAATAACATTGAATCTCAAAAGTTGGCATGTGAATAAAGATTATAAATAAACTTCGTATGCTTGCGATAAGCAAGCAACTTTTACTCGTATAGATATATACTCGCCCACTGGGGATGAAATTTCTAACCATGGTCCGCAAGCGTCACTGACTTGAAATTTTTACGACGTACTGGCCATAATGTGTAAACGCCAGAAAAAAGGCGATTTTGAACCTCAAAGTCGTGGGTTTGATGTCAGAAGGACCTAAAATCCCGATTTTTTCCATAAGGATGCATTGCGGGGATTCTCGAAAATTTTTTTGAGGTACTTCCCGGAAAAGTAGGAAGTTGAAATTCAAGGGATCGCTAGAAGCCGTGCATATCGAAAGGAAACCATAAAGACATCAACGGAGAATATCCTTGGTTCGACGCTATGTCAGGGCAAATATACTCCCATTTAAAATTCATTGTAGTGATTATTAAGATTCTTTTTAATTGATCCTGATAAGATTGAAACTTTAAACTCGGCACGTGGATATAGATCATGAATATATTTTATGTACGCTGTTTAATGTATTGCTGATGGGCTTTGGTTCGATCCCAGAGAGTCATTTACATTCTTCAATGCATTTCTTATGTGGATAACGGAAACCAATTCTAATTACTTCCCGGCATGATAGCGACTTCTAACTTTGCAGTTAATAAAGTCAAGTCGTTCCAAAATATATTGTTATTCATATCTGCCAATATGTTGGCAGATATGAATCACAAATATAATTACCGCGCAGTTCCAAATTTCAGGGCATCATTTAGAGTTAGCGTACGACAACAAATACCTAGGAGTCACGTTTAGCAGTAACTTATCTTTCAAAGAACATATTCGAGATGCGATAGGAAAGGCGAATAGAATGCAAAGATTAACTACGTTGAGAGGATGCTCATCGAGAGTCAAAGAAACAGCTTCTCTTATTCGTCCGAGTCTAGAATACAGCTGTGCGGTTTGGGAGTAGTAGGTTTATTCTCAGATTTAGAGATGGTCCAGCGTAGATTCGTTTGCGGGGATGTCAGGTTTGATAGCAGCGTCACGATAATGATAGAGTCCCTCGGTTGGAATTCACTACAGACGAGAAGAATATCGTCGGAAACTTTTGGAAAAGTTCATTCGTTCAGAATTTATAGACGAAGTAAGTGAAATGTTAGTGCCAGTAAGGAGCTAACGAAAGAGGCATCGACCAAGCGTTATAGGGAAGTAATAGCAAGGACGGATAATTAGTTTTGGTCGTTTTTTCCCCAGGCTATTAGAGATGCTAACAGGGAGGAATGAATGATGCTGGTGTACTACACTCCCTGCCATACGCCTCTGGCGGCTCGCGGGGTATATATCTAAATCTAAACCGATATAATGCGGCCTCTATGCTATAAATGCCGTTCTGATACTGCGATTAGGGAAACATATGATAGAACTAATCGTTTCAAGAAATAATTTTTTATGCGTACGATACGCGAAAGCAATAGATTAGGAAATAATACACATAGTGCTTCCACCACTTGCCAAAAGCCGATAGGCAGCTGGAGAGGTCCTTATTAAGAAATAGATATATACAAAGTTTGTAACAATGGAAGAAATTGAAAGACAAAAACAATATATTTACTGTCCCGAATGTACGATTAGAAAACACAATTTATGTCATTGTAATAGTAAAAGTAATTAGCGTTATTCTTTTCGGTACGATTTCTGCAACCGATGCATATTAAAATTTTATCAGACATTGAACAAGCTAAACGATACAGATTCGGGGTTAATTTTGTGGAAGATTTAAATATTTAAAAATCCATGGCAAACAAACTTTTATTAGATCACTATTTATTTCAAAAAACCACGACCCAGGTTTCGTAGCGTCGCTACATCTTCAGGTGATTGACCTGAAGATATAGTAAAAGTTTCCTTACCATGGATTGAACAAGCTGTTAGGAGAGAATCAGTGATCTCGAGCTAGCAAAGAAAGCGTATTTTGGCTAACTCAAACTTAGGGTATTATCGATTAAAAATACAGCTTGAGTAATGCCAAGGCGTAAAACATCCGTGAGCCCTTTGTCTTAGTCCTTATTAAAGCATCGATAACTGACCACACACAGGTAAAAATTCCGACGCTACACATCGCGTTATCTAATCCTGAATCGGGTTCTCGTTTTAGCAAACTTCGTCTACCGAACAAGTGTTACGTAACTCTTTCGTAGTTATATGGAGAAGAAATTGAATTGTACTCACTTTTCCAAAGAAGAATAAACCTCAAATTTGAGTCATGCTCGTTGTTCTGCAGTGTTGCCACATGGAGTAGTTCACAGGAGAAGCGAAGTCGCGGGTTCGACACGAAGTTTGGGCTATGTCCTCTTCCAGAGGGCGAAGGTTTGCAAGTCCAAAAGTTGATGATTAATGAGAGATTTATGAGCTATCGCTTAGGATTCGGTGCGATATTAACTGGATGCTCTTACTGTAATTTCGGATTACGAATTCCGTGTGGGAATAGTTCTTCCTCGTCCAATTCACGAAAGAACCCCCCCCCCCTGCCACGCGCCACTGGCGGATTGCAGGGTTTAAATGTAAATGTAAACCTAAATAAAATTAAACGTTTAGCCTCTTTCAAGTTCAACTGCATCTTGTCATGTCTTACTTTCTTTTACATGCCTCTGTTTACTTATTTTCGTCAATACTACAATGTATGTTAAATAGATAGCTCTATAAATGTATAAATTTCCAAATTCAAGTTGAATATTTCGCGACAGAAAGTGAAAAATCTGTTTACTACGACGTCCTTTCGCTATGACCGATCGTCGCTCACTAAAACTCTCTGCAATTGCTTCGGTTGTAAGGTTGGGGGCTAAGGGCTTTGGAAGGCAACGTGCTGTCTCTCCCAAGGTTGAACAGAAAAGTATTGATGGTCGGTACCCCGCGGAAAGAGTCTCAGCCTTGTCCCAAACGATTTGAAAATGTGTTTTTACGATCGATAATGAAGAGATGAAAATTTAAAAGGGCCATTTAAGTCATTCCTAGATTGGTTCCTAATAGAATTTATCGAGCAACTTATTTTTCGGATCTATCCAGATGATTTTCTTTCCCATAAAAGTCTTTTGAAAGATATATATTCGTTTACATTAAAAAATATTGAAGAACATCTCTAAATCTTTTACTTCTCGATAATAACTTCTTAGAAAGAAAAAACTGCGTCAAAATCACCCAAAATTAATGGAATCAATATAAAATTGGTAGATTCAGTTGAATATCTCGGGATCAACATTACTAATAACTTAAATTGGAGCTCGCATATTCGAAAAATCTGCGGCAAAGCAAGTAAAAGGCTTTGTAAGGCGTCGGTAAATACGATGAAAAGGTGAGAGAGCGATGTTATTTTACCTTGGTCAGACCCCTTCTGGAATATGCGGCAAGTATACGGCGGATGAAACGTGTACTCGCGAACTCGAGAATGTGTAGCGTAAAGCGGTTCGTTTTGTTAAGAAATGCTACGATAAAAAAGCACCAAAATGCTCTCAGACGTAGGTTGGGAATCCTTGAAAGACAGGAGATTGGAAGCTGCGATTGGTTGATTAATTCAGGGAAACTACATTTTCGGAAGATATAACCGGTTACATGCAACCCCCCTGCTATATTGATCCGATAATGACCGTAAGTTAAGAGAAACAGATGCTAGGACGAGTCGCTTTAAAAATTCATTCTTTCCGCGAAGGATACGCGACAATAACCGAATAAAGAAGTAGTTTAGATTCAACTGGTGTTTACACCCTCTGCCACACACCGAAAGGTGGCTTGTAGGGTATTAATGTAGATGTAGATGTAGAATAATAGGTTAATTAGGGCATACAGGTTACTCCAAATACATGTGCTATAGTAAAATGGAAGACAGAAAACACAAAAATGTAGTAAAAATACAGTCAGGGATGAAAACAATAAAAAAGAAAAAAAATCCGATGTAGCACAGCACATGACTTTCTCCATATATAAGATGTAAATATTTATCTACGGCAGTAATTTCGAACTCTAAATTCCATCTATTCTCGGAAGATGAGTGATTAATTTATATATATATTATTATCTTTGACGCAATAAACATTATAAATAACGTTTTTCGGGACATGTTCGATGAAAAACAATGAAATTGGCCTTTCGCCCAGAGCGCCCGCAAAGTACATAATCAGCGACTTCCGGTTTATCAGTATTTCATGAAAAACTCCTAAACAATCTGTGATACAAAAATATGTTTCATACAAAAGTTATAGTAAATTTAATTTACTAAAACAATTTTAATTAATAGTATATACCTTAATATCATATTTACGGAGATATTTTGAAAACCGGAAATAAGCTTAGAAGAATGAAGCTCGACTTCCGGTCACCGATTTAATCGAAAAACTAATCAACTCTAAAGAAATCAACCAAAATACTATTTATAAAATTTGGTGTTGATCAAACGAATACTTTTCATGTTAGAGCGCCCACAAAGTACATAATCAGATACTTCCGGTTTATCAGTACTTCACGAATAACTCCTAATCAAACGGTGATACAAAAATATCTTAAATACAAAAGTTATAGCAAATTACATTATCTAAAACGTTTACAAGTAATACAACATACTTATGTATCATATTTATGGAGATATTTTGAAAACCGGAAATGAGCTTTAATGAATAAAGCTCGACTTCCGGTAGACCGATTGACTCCAAAAACTAATCAACTCTGACAGCACACACCACAGTACTATTTATGAAGTTTTGTATTGATACGACTAACAGTTTTTACGTTAGAGCGCCCACTATCACACACACACATACACACACACACACACACACACAAACACATACACACAGACATCATTCCGAAAATGGTCAAAACGTGTTCTAGGGACCCCAAAACGTGTATTTCCGTTGAAATCTCGAAGTCGAATTTTTTCATGAAAACAATACTTTCTCTATACTTCGTATATGGAGAAAGTAAAAAAGACGAAATAATAGGATAATGCTTCTGAGTTAGGAGCAAAAGTTTAATATTTTTACTTTCTCCCTATGTGTAGTATAGAGTAAGTATTGTATTCGCAAAAAAATACCACCTCCAGATTTCGATGGAAATACATGTTTTGGGGTCCATAGAGCACATTTTCGCTATTTTCCCGAACATGTGTGTCTGTGTGTCTGTCTGTGTGTGTTTCTGTGGTAAAAATGTTTGTGGGCGCTCTATCTTAAAAAGCAATTATCCGATCATTTCCAAAACTTATATTTAGTATTTTCCTAACAATGCCAAGAGTTAATTAGTTTTTTATGAATATCGCTTAACCGCCAGTTCCGGTTTAACCCGAACAAAATTTTGTTTCTTTAATATCTCTGTCAGAATGCAATGTACGTATATGCAAATACATACAAAAGTTATAGATAATGTACTTTACTACAACTTTTGTATGAAACATTGTCCTTTAACACTCACGGCCGTATTCATAGATTGTTTAGCAACCCTTAGCTACAGCTAACGTGTGACTTTTTCCAAATTCCGTATTCATAGATTTTGACTTGGCGCTGCTAAGGCTTTATTGGCATACAATGTAACTAAATAAAATAGTTATCGCTAGTGACGCGGGACCCCTTGTTTAAAATGTAACTAGCGGATGATTTCGACGCCATAATGGAATTTCTTCCTCCGGTTTTCAGTGTGCAGTTGATCGATGAACCGATATTGTGTATTATTAGTAGTAAATTTGTTAGTTTTTACATTATAATTAGATTTTTAACTCTATTTTCTGTATTTCCTAAGTGTAGTATTGCATTTATTTATTGTTTGCATTCTTTTTGGTAGTCTATACGTAGCTGACAATATCGAGCTCATAAAAACGTTTGTTCCGTTTGCTCTAAAACGTATTTTTTACATTTTAATGTTATTTATCACTTTCTACTCATTAACTTTTATGAGGGTGGTATCATTCCTTAATTTATCCTAAGCAGCTTGTATGAATTTCAATTAGCGTCTAGTTGTTTTTGAATTTGCATTCATATAAATTCGTTCTACGATGATACTGAAGTTTTGGAAGTAAAAGAGGTGAGAAAAATAGCACATGGATCCTTATTTTAAGAGTTTATTCGTCTAAAGTGAATCTGAGATACTTTACGGAGAGTTTTAGATATAAATATAGATTTGCGGAATTGTGACGTGAAAGGCAACTTTGATTGATTGGGAGAAAGCCGAAGAAAGGAAGTTATATTTTTCATTTGTGAATGGAATGATTATCATTTGCCTTTAGTTACAGTATAGAGAAAAGTATGTGTTACATTTACTTTTGACTCAATATTCAGTGTTTTTCATAACTGATAGTATAAAAACTGCTTTAAGTATGCATAATAAAGATAAGTGGATGAATGATAATGGTGAATTATGTTAAAGTAAGTTAATGTGAATTTATAATTTGTTTCAAAACATTCATTTTTAAAACTGGACCATCAAAGTTTTTGCTTTAAGTATTGCATGCATTGTATTGTAAGAACAGTGTTATTTATGTCATATCTTGGCGCTTGGCAGATTCATTGAAAAGGATAAATGGTAAATGCATACCTTTAATTCTTAATATCACCATGAAAAGAGAAACTTTTGTTGGGAAATTTATTGAACATTTGCATTTATAGTTTAATTCATAAGGCTATAATGGAAATATCATTGTGATGACCCTCTGTAGGATTTTTTGTGTGAGCTTGCACCATTCTCATATAAAATTTTACTTAATCTTCTACTTTGCAAATCTGCTAACATTTCTTATACACTATATTAATTATTTTTAGCAATGTTATGAAAGTGAAGTAATTATCAAGCCATTTTTATGTGAATGAACCTAAAAAGTTGATCAGTGATACATGTCATAGCCAGATTGAAGAAATATGGCCATGTGAAAATTTTTATATACCAACTCTTGTTAAATTATTTTGCTTTGCCAACTACTTTTTATCAAAAATATTTTTATTTTATCTTAACTTTATCTCTCATATATGCTATTTCATGTTGTAGACTTATTTTACTCTTTTCAATTTATATCAATGACTGCGTAAAGGTAATTAAATACTCTAGATATCACTTGTACGCAGATGACCTTCAGATTTACATGGACATAAGTCCCTCAGAACTACCTCAATCAATCCATAAAATTAATTACGATCTCCAACTCATCCATAATTGGAGTAGAAATAATTTTATCAATCTAAACCCAAATAAATCACAGGCGATCTTGATCGGACAACCTAAATTACTTCACTCGGTAAATCGAGCTATCTTACCGGCGATAGAACTAAATGGTACCGAAATTCAACTAAAAAATTCAGTGAAAAACCTTGGTCTCTACATGAACGAAACCCTTACGTGGTCTGATCATGTCATAAAAATATGTAAAAAAGTTAATTACTCGCTGTATTCACTTCGACGTTCAGGAAATTTCCTCTCCCCCTCAGTAAAACTACAACTTGTAAACTCATTAGTTATGCCTCACTTCGACTATTGTGATATAGTCTATCAGGATCTGTCAGGGGAACTAGCCATCAAATTACAGCGCATGCAAAACTCTGCCGTGAGGTTTATTTTCAACTTAAAAAAGTACGATCACGTTTCGGAATATTACTCCAAGCTATCCTTGCTAAAACTAGATTTGCGTCGGAAGCATCACATTTTCTCTAGCACCAATAGATTTTTAACAACAAGATCACCTAAATATATAAACTCCTTATTCACATCTTTGGATTCCATTCATGACCGCAAAACGAGAGGTTGCAAGAAACTCTTGATTCCCCAGCACAGAACTGAAATGTTCCATAAATCGTTTACAGTA
Organism: Sympetrum striolatum; assembly: GCA_947579665.1. Taxonomy (NCBI): domain Eukaryota; kingdom Metazoa; phylum Arthropoda; class Insecta; order Odonata; family Libellulidae; genus Sympetrum; species Sympetrum striolatum. The sequence goes on along the minus strand of CANPUZ010000057.1, from coordinate 1,153,179 downwards.
ACAGCTAGCAACCTCTGGAACACACTTCCCCAAAAGATAAAAAACCTATCTTCCGTCTCCAGCTTCAAGAGTAAATGCCACAATCATCTCTTAATCATACAAAGCAGAACTTAAATCGCACGGAAACGCACAACTCCATCAACTCATTGAGATAACAAAATTTATTGGTCTTTCCACCTCAATTTCAGAACATGTCTCCTCCTTATCTTATCCACCGTCCAAACGAATGTTTTTTTTTAAATTTGCAATATGTTCTTTTATTCATTACTCTAAAACTCTCATTGTATTTTCTTCATTGTCTTTTTTCAGTGTTTTTGAACCGTTTTTACTTATTTATAATCTATATACTTTACGAGCTTTTACCAAGCGAAATCATGCTTATAATGTATTTTTGTTCAGTGCGTCTATTATGTTCATATAATTTAACATGTAATTGACGAAAGTTTAAGATAGTCTGAACACTATAACTCAATCGTAAATTAGCTATACATTATTACTTATATGTTAATACTTTTGTGTCAGAATTTTATGTTAATATGTTATAACTTGCTCTTTTTTGTACATTCTAATGACTTCTTTTTCTCTCGTCTTATGTAGCTCTTTTATCTACTACCATATTTGAATTAAGTTTTCTGTAAGAAGGTTTCGCAGGTTTTTCACACCCTCTTCTTTTGAGGGTGTTTTCCTGCAGTGGAAATGTTTTCCTATGCTCTTAGCTTAGGTTTTTAAACCCACATAGTAGTTTTCTTCTCTGTACTTTTGCAATCTATCTATTTCTTTCTGTTCCAACATGACAAAGGGTTAGGTGTAAGAAGAGACTTGATAGTCTCAATCTCGCCCTGAATAAAGTCCTTTATTATTATTATTATTATTATTATTATTATTATTTTATAAATATGATACTGTGAAATCACCAGTTAATGATATTCAATACCAATCATCCTCCAGGACATTTTCATTGCCTCTATGTATTTATAATTCTTCATAATGAAAGAATAATTGAATATAGATGTAATAGACTAATTTCTATGAATAAATGAAACTTCCAACCATTTTACTCAAACTTTTGACAATAATTTCTTGAGATTGAAACTAGTTTATAAATCTAAGCCAATTTATACCATTCCATTATCATATTGCCGGTTAAATAAAAACTAATTTACCTTTCATTGATTCAAAATTCATTTCAGAGGTATGCTAGCTTTTCTAATGCAATAATATTCATTATTATTACTAAAAAATGTAATATTCACAGGAAGCATAATAACTACCGACTTAATTCTATACCTGTGAGTATAAATAGCAACAAATCGTAAGAAAGAACATGATACTCTCGGAAACGATGGTTAAGTAGTCAACACACATTTCTAAACTCGTCTTCTGTCCAGTTAATCTCTTCATGACCCCCTTTCCAAATGCTTATTTATACTACATATAAAGTTAGGGTCTCAAATGAATGTAACTATATGAAAAATGATAAATCTCAACAAATAATACAATTTAAATTATCTGAATATGTACCCAGCCACTTTAAGTTATTAACAAGACATATAATTGGAAACTACGGAAGAAAATCTAGGTAAATTGTATACCTAGTGAACTCACCTTACCACGCCTGCCTTTCATATATTTATACCATAATATTTATTAAAAACCTTAACGATCGATTTTTAAATATTTTAATTGAATAAACAACCCTAAAAATCAACGATGTAAAGACTATCTCCATCGTATCAATAAGAAGAGCGTATGAATGTTTGCCCATCCTAGACATCATCTGTACGTTTTGAATTTATGTTATGTTATTTGTACCATAGAAAACCAATACGATAGATTTTAGTTGAGAATATTTAAATACATCAAACAGCAGAAAGAATTGACGATAGAGATACCATATCAATCGCTTTAATAAGAAAAATCGGATGAAAATTAGCCTTTCCTTCGGGCAGAAGCAATATAAACAACTTCTTTTTCATTTGTTTGAGGTAATGATGCGAGGTTGCCAAATCGAGAATGTCACTTTTCGCCGTATAGCAGTTGTCTACGTAGCAACCTCTAGTTACACGCTAGTTGAAATCTATGAATACCACATTTTAGTTAGTCGTTAATCACTCGAAAGTGAATCACTAAGTAGCAACCTCTAGTTAAACGCTAAGTCAACAATCTATGAATACGGCCGTCAGTGTTTTGGAGTTATTTATATATTACCGGCACAGACTTCTGTTTTCAATAAATATGGAGAAAGTCATGTGCTGGCCACATCAGATTTTTCCTTGTAGTATTCAGGAAATTACAAAAGAAGTCCACAATGTTTAAGAGTTCAATAAGAGAACTGCTAATTCTTGGGATAGGCGAAAGCTTGCGCACGATTTTCTTGCGAAGGGAATTGTCAACAGTAACGACTTTAGAGTTCTTTTAGGTGGTACAGCAATTCCAAAAAAGTTGACAAGTTCCCAAGGGGAAAAAACGGACTTGAATTAAGTCTAACACGGCCGGGAATCGAACACGAGATCTCCCTCTATCTAGGCTACCTAGATGGTTAAGGCAGCCTCCCGGATAGAGGAAGATCCCGGGTTCGATTCCTGGCCCAGTCAGACTTATTTTAAGACTGATTTTCCTTGGGAATTTTCCTGGGTGAACGCCCTTATGTGCAAAGTCACCTCAACCCTTTCCTTAAGTTGATAAGTTATTACAGCCCAAATATTCAATGCTTGATCCCATAGCGATGTGGAAATTGAATAATAGATTTTAATATACTCCGATTATTATGAATCGTATTAAAAATTACGTTCGCGGTACCACTATTCATCGTAGAGATTATTTATTCCATTCTTAATACATCGCAATCTCGGAAAATTAGTTGACGACAAGCTACTGGAAGAACTTTACCGAGAGAATCCAAAACAGAAATAGAAAACAGATGCAAGTCCACACGGTTACTCATGCGCTGAGCAAATATATCTTCACTGTTTAACTCAATTACATCTAATTATTAACACTAGAACTACCGATGGAGTCATTTTTACTCCTCGCGAGCTTTATTTCTCTGCCCTGACTTAAATTTCCTGAATTCTGGCTTGAGATTCTGTGACCTTTACTAATTTTTAACACAAAAGAAGGCTTTGCGATGAAAACAGTTTTTGACGAAAAATTTTTAGAAACAATGATGACTTCACACTTACTGTATATCAAGGTAAACCAAACAAGAATGTCATAATTCTTAGTTCCGTCCATCCCGATTTCGGCGTTCCTAGTGATTCCTCTAAGAGAAATCCTGAAACGGTGAAGTTTAAGAACGAAATTAAATTCGGAATAGACCAGTATATACCAGGAATAGAGTCGTAGACCAAATGGCACGTACCACAAGAACATGTGCTCGGCGAAGGCCTGTCCACTCGTTAGAAAATACTCTAGACTTAGCAGGTATAAATTATAAAATTAATATCAATAAAAAATTACAGCATTTTTTGTTGAATTTTGATCCCCTATGAATGAATGAATGTGTATATAGGTATATCCGGAGAAGCGTCTATATATAATAGATATAGGGGATCAAAATTCTAACCATGTTCCACAAGTGCCACTGACTTGAAATTTTTACGACGTATTGGCTACAACGTGTAACCTCCAGAAAACATCCGACTTTGAACCTCGGTGTCATAGGTTCGATTCCAGAAGGCCCCATAGTCGCGATTTTCTCCATAAAGATACATGGTAGGAATTTTCAAAAATTTTTTTGAGGCACTTTCCGGAAAAGTAGAGAGTTGAAACTCGAGGAACCGCTAGAAGCCGTGCATATCCAACCAAAATCTAAGGACATTTTCGAATATTATCCTTGCATCGATGCTAGGTGGGGGCAAAAACGGGCCGTTTAAAATGCATTGTGGCGATTTTTAAGATTTTTTTGGACGCATTCCCGACTGCATAGAAACTTGAAATTCGGCATGTGCTTAGAATTCATAAATATATTTCATAATCAAATTTTACATGTTCGCTGATGGTCCTTGGTTCGATCCCAGAGAGCCATTTACATTCCTCAATGCATTTCTTATGGAGATAACGGAAACAAATTTTAGGTACTTCCAGGCATGCTATCGACTTCAACATTTCCATAAGATAAGAACTAGTCCTTTCAAATCAAACTGCGCATTCACAGCTATCAATGTGTCCTGGGTTCGACACCAGGCGTCTCTACAATCAGAACTGATCCGATTTTCCATAATTATTTTGAACCCTTTCCCAATAATATAGAAACTTAAAATTCGGCATATAGATAGACATCATAAATAAACTTCAAAAACATGCATTAAATGTCTTAGATAGTCCTTCGTTCGAATCCAGAGAGCCTTTCACCTTCTTGAAAAGTAGGACGTCGTTTGAGGTAGTTGCAGTTAATATTTCTGCTTGAATTTTCACACATAGTTAGAGATGGTGATCTTCTGTTGTGCTGCATAGTAAGTTCACCGGTAAGACCCGGGTTCGATGCCAGACTGGGACACGTGTCATATCCAGGAATTAGAAAAGGCACACCGAAAGCGGATACGTTATTTAAAGAATTTCTATGTTAAAAGAGTAAATGTTACTCAGATGTTAGAGGACACGGGATGGGAATCTTAAGAAGATAGAACATTTATACGAAGGATAAATCTACTAAATAAGTTCAGAGAAAGTACGTTCTCAGAAGATGTAACTGATATAATGCGACTTCCCTGTTATGCAGGCACCTTCTGTTACTGCCACAAAGATTAGGGAAATGGATGCTATAAAAAGAATCGATTTTAAGAATTCATTTTTGTCCGCGAAGTATACGCGAAAGTAACCGTTTGGGAAAATAGAGTCAAGGTGCTTGCACCCCCTGCCCCTATTCCGGATTAAACGAACTGGTATTCCGGATAAAACGAACTAATATTCCGGATAAAACGAACTGGTATTCCGGATTGAACGACCTGGTATTCCGGATAAAACGACCTGGTATTCCGGATTGAACGAACTGGTATTCAGGATAAAACGAACTAATATTCCGGATAAAACGAACTGGTATTCCGGATAAAACGATCTGGTATTCCGGAAAAACGAAATGGTATTCCGGATTAAACGAAATGATATTCCGGATAGAAAGAAATAATATTCCGGATAAAACAAACTGGTATTAAGGATTGAACGAACTGGTATTCCGGATTGAATGAACTGGTATTCCGGATAAAACAAACTATTATACAGGATAAAACGAACTGGTATTCCGGAAAAACGAAACGGTATTCCGGAATAAACGAACTAATATTCTGGATAAAACGAACTGGTATTCCGGATTGAATGAACTGGTATTCCGGATAAAACGAAATAATATTCCGGATAAAACAAAATGGTATTCCGGATTGAATGAACTGGTATTCCGGATAAAACGAACTATTATTCCGGATAAAACGAACTGGTATTCCGGATTGAATGAACTGGTATTCCGGATAAAACGAACTATTATTCCGGATAAAACGAACTGGTATTCCGGAAAAACGAAATGGTATTCCGGATTAAACGAACTAATATTCTGGAAAAAACGATCTAATATTCCGGAAAAACGAAATGGTATTCCGGAAAAACGAGATTGTATTCCGGATTAAACGAAATGATATTCCGGATTGAACGAAGTGGTATTCCGGATTAAACGAAATGATATTCCGGATAAAACGAACTATTATTCCGGTTAAAAAGAATTGGTTTTATGTTTAAAAAGAACTGGTATTCCGGGTAAAACGAACTTGTATTCCGGATAAAACGATCTAATATTCCGGATAAAACGAACTGATGTTCCAGATAAAACGAACTGGTTTCCGGAGAACGAAATGATATTCCGGATAAAACGAACTTAAATTCCTGTTAAAAAGAATTGGTATTCCGTTTAAAAAGAACTGGTATTCCGGGTAAAACGAACTTGTATTCCGGATAAAACGAACTGATATTCCGGAAAAAAGAAATGGTATTCCGGATTAAACGAACTGGTATTCCGGATACAAAAAAAATAATATTCCGGATAAAACAAACAGGTATTCCGGATTATACGAACTGCTATTCCGGATAAAACGAGCTATTATTCCGGATAAAACGAACTGGTGTTCCGAATTGAATGAACTGGTATTCCGGATAAAACGAACTATTATTCCGGATAAAACGAACTGGTATTCCGGATTGAACGAACTGGTATACTGGATAAAACGAACTAATGTTCCGGATTAAACGAAATGATATTCCGGATAAAAGGAACTGGTATTACGGAAAAACGAAATGGTATTCCGGATTAAATGAAATGATATTCCGGATTGAACGAGGCGGTATTCCGGATAAAACGAACTGGTATTCCGGAAAAACGAAATGGTATTCCGGATTAAACGAAATGATATTCCGGATAAAACGAACTATTATTCCGGTTAAAAAGAACTTGTATTCCGGATAAAACGAAATGATATTCCGGATATTGGAACTGAATTCTGGATAAAGCCAAATTAGGTACGGATTAAACGAAATGGTATTCCGGATAAAACGAAATGGTATTCCGGATAAAACGAAATGATATTCCGGATAAAAGGAACTGATTCTGGATAAAGCGAAATAAGGTACGGATTAAACGAAATGGTATTCCGGATAAAACGAACTGGTATTCCGGATTGAACGAACTGTTAAACTTCATAAAATGAACTAATATTCCGGATAAAACGAACTGGTAATCCGGATTAAACGAAATGATATTCCGGATAAAAGGAACTGAATTCTGGATAACACGAAATAATGTACGGATTAAACGAAATGGTATTCCGGATAAAACGAACTGGTATTCCGGAAAAACGAACTGGTATTCCGGATGAAAGGAACTGAATTCTGGATAAAACGAAATAATGTACGGATTAAACGAAATGGTATTCCGGATAAAACGGACTGGTATTCCGGATTGAACGAACAGGTATTTCGGATAAAACGAAGTAATATTCCGGATAAAACGAACTAATATTCCGGATAAAACGAGCTGGTATTCCGGAAAAACGAAATGGTATTCCGGATTGAACGAACAGGTATCCCGGATAAAACGAAGTAATATTCCGGATAAAACGAACCAATATTCCGGATAAAACGAACTGGTATTCCGGAAAAAAGAAATGGTATACCGGATTGAGAGAACTGGTATTCCGGATAAAACGAAGTAATATTCCGGATAAAACGATCTAATATTCCGGATAAAACGAACTGGTATTCCGGAAAAACGAAATGGTATTCCGGATTGAACGAACTGGTATTCCGGAAAAAACGAACTAATATTCCGGATAAAACGAACTAATATTTAATGTACAGGCCATAACGTGTAGTGTGTAAGATCATGCTCTAGCAAGTCATCCTGTGCATTCACAGCTGCCAATATGTCCTGGGTTCGACACCATGGGTCTCTAAAATATATAACTGCTACGATGTTTAAGATTTTTTTTAAACCCTTTCCCGATAATAAAGAAACTTAAAACTTGGCATGTAAATAAAGAACATAAACACATTTCAAATACGAGTTTTATGTTTCCTTGATCGTCCTTGGTTCGATCCCAGAGAGTCATTTACATTATCGTACGCATTTCTGATGGGGGTATTGGAGTCTTATTTCAGGACCTTCCCGGCATGATATGCACTTCAAATTTTGTATTCATTAAGAACAGATCCTAACAAATTATTATGCCTATTCGCATCTTCCAATAGGTTCTGGGTTCAACACCAGACGTTTGCAAAAATTGGAAATTGCTACGATTTTTAAGATGTTTTTAATCCCTCCCGATAACATTAAAACTCAAAACTTGGCATGTGAATAAAGATTATAAATGAATTTCATATGCTTGCGATAAGCAAGCATCTTTTACTCGTATAGATATATACTCTCTGGGGATGAAAATTCGAACCATGGTCCGCAAGTGTCACTGACTTGAAATTTTTACGACGTACTTGCCATAATGTGTAAACGCCAGAAAAAAGGCGATTTTGAACCTCACAGTCACGGGTTTGATGCCAGAAGGACCTAAAATCCCGATTTTCTCCATATGGATGCATTGCAGGGATTCTCGAAAATTTTTTTGAGGTACTTCCTGGAAAAGTAGGAAGTTGAAATTCGAGGGATCGCTAGAAGCCGTGCATATCGAAAGGAAACCATAAAGACATCAACGGAGAATATCCCTGGTTCGACGCTAGATCAGGGCAAATATATTCCTATTTAAAATGCATTGTAGCGATTTTTAAGATTCTTTTTAATTGATTCCCGATAAGATGGAAACTGCAAACTAGGCATGTGGATATAGATCATGAATATATTTTATGTACGCTGTTTAATGTATTGCTGATGGGCCTTGGTTCGATCCCAGAGAGTCATTTACATTCCTAAATACATTTCTTATGGAGATAACGGAAATCAATTCTAATTACTTCCCGGTATGATAGCGACTTCGAACTTTGCAGTTAATAAAATCAAGTCGTTCCAAAATATATTGTTTATTCATATCTGCCAATATGTTGGCAGATATGAATCACAAACATAAATCCCAATACCAGTACCAAATCTCAGGGCATCCATTAGAGTTAGTTCACGACAACAAATACCTAGGAGTCACGTTTAGCAGTAACTTATCTTTCAAAGACATATTCGAGATGCGATAGGAAAAGCGAATAGAATGCAAAGATTAACTACGTTGAGAGGTTGCTCATCGAGTGTCAAAGAAATAGCTTCTCTTATTCGTCCGAGTCTAGAAGTCTAGTCCTAGTCTAGAGTCAGCAATGATAGAGCCCCCCGTTTGGAATTCACTACAGAAGATCTGAACATCGTCGGAAACTTTTCGAAAAGTTCATTCGTTCAGAATTTATAGACGAAGTAAGTGAAATGTTAGTGCCAGTAAGGAGCGAACGTGATCTTGCAAGCACGGATAATTATTTTTGGTCGTTTTTTCCCCAGGCTATCAGAGATGCTAATAGGGATGAATGAATAATGGTAGTGTATTACACCCCCTGCCATACGCCTCTGGCGGCTCGCGGGGTATATATCTAAATCTAAACCGATATAATGCGGCCTCTATGTTATAAATGCCGTTCTGATACTGCAATTAAGGAAACATATGATAGAACGCTTCAAGAATATTTTTTTACGCGTACGATACGCGAAAGCAATAGATTAGGAAATAATACACAAAGTGCTTCCACCACTTACCACAAGCCGATTGGTAGCTGGAAATGTCCTTATTAAGAAATAGATATAAAGTTTGTAACAATGGAAGAAATTGAAAGACAAAAACAATATATTTACTGTCCCGAATGTACGATTATAAAACACAATTTATGTCATTGTAATTGTAAAATAATTAGCTTTATTTTTTTCGGTATGGTTGCTGCAACCGATGCATATTAAAATTTTATCAGACATTGAACAAGCTAAACGATACAGATTCGGGGTTAATTTTGTGGAAGTTATTAACTATTAAAAAATCCATGGCAAACAAACTTTTGCTAGAACACTATTTATTTCAAAAAACCACGATCCAGGTTTCGTAGCGTCGCTACATCTTCAGGTGATTGACCTGAAGATATACTAAAAGTTTCCGTCCCATGGATTTTTATTGAACAAGCTGTTAGGAAAGCATCAGTGATTTCGAGGGAGCTAAGAAAGCGTATTTTGGCTTACTCAAACTGTGGGTATTATCGATTAAAAATACAGCTTGAGTCATGCCAAAGCGTAAAATATCCGTGAGCCCTTTGTCTTAGTCCTTATTAAAGCATCGATAACTGACCACACACAGGTAAAAATTCCGACGCTAGACAGCGCGTTATCTAATCCTGAATCTGGTTCTCGTTTTAGCAAACTTCGTCTACCGAACAAGCGTTAGGTAACTCGTTCGTAGTTATATGGAGAGGAAATTGAGTTATACTCACCTTTCCAAAGAAGAACAACCCTCGAAGTCCCTTGAGTCATGCTCGTTGTTCTGCAGTGATGCCACATGGAGTAGATCACAGAAGAAACGAAGTCGCGGGTTCGACACGAAGTTTGGGCAATGACTTCTTCCAGAGGGCAAAGGTTAAAAAGTCCAAAAATCGGTGATTAATGAGAGATTCATGAGCTGTCTTTAAGGATCTGGTGCGATATTAACTGGATGATCTTACTGTAATTTCGGATTACTAATTCCGTGAGGAAATAGTTCTTCCTCGTCCAATTCACGAAAGAACCTTAATAAAATTAAACTCTTAGCCTCTTTTAAAGTTCATCTGCATCTTGACACGTCTTGGTTTCTTTCACATGCCTCTGTTTACTTATTTTCGACAATGCTGCAATTAATTATGTATAGAGAGCTCTATAAATGTATAAATTTCCAAATTCAAGTTGAATCTTTCGCGACAGAAAGTGAAAAATCTGTTTACTACGACGTCCTTTCGCTATGACCGATCGTCGCTCACTGAAACTCTCTGCAATTACTTTGGTTGAAAGGTTTGGCGCTAAGGGCTTTTGAAGGCAACGTGCTATCTCTCCCAAGGTTGAATAAAATAGGAAGTGTGTCGAAGGTAGGTACCCCAAGGAAAGGCTCTCACAGGGAACATTAACGGACTGTTACTCACCGATTCGATTCAAACTCGGTTGATTCAGAGCTGATGGTGACAAAATAAAATTTGTGAAATCATACGTTCCCTCGTGACCTAGGAGCCGAGATATTCGAGGTCAAACATTGCAAACTGACCGCCCGCCCCCCCCCCCAAGACGCGGGAGTGCCGATGCTGTCGCCGCGAAAACGAAGCGCGGTCGGAAATTCGAATGGTTTTCGGCGGTTTTCATTCTACAATTTGTAAAGAATTAAATAAATTTCGATTTCATGGATTAAAAATTGATTTGTATTTACATCGTTATTTTAAACACAAAAGTGAATTTTTTCTAATAATCTCTGAAACACAGATTAAGTTCACAGTGAGCACACTTAATGAAGGTTTTATTCCCGCAAACGATTTCGTCTTGTACATTTTCTGATCGAATTTCATAAATATTTTCACTAATACAATACTGCACCGGAGTGAGATGAGAGTCGGGGTGTTGCTCTATATATCCTGCTTTGAACCACGCGCACTTAATAAAATTTTTAAATCTGGGGCCTGGAATTGAAAATGCGTAAGGGATTGCAATTTTAGGATACTATCTCTCTGAAATAGGGAAATATCTAGTTGATCTAACAGCACTCGATCAGAAACCTTCCGCACGAAGTCTTTATGCATTCTAAAAATATCTGACGTGGCCAGCACATGACTTTCTCCATATATAAGATGTAAATATTTGTCTAAGACAGTATTTTGACACTCTAGATTAAATCTAAACTTGGAGATATGAGATAAATTCATATCATATTATCTTTTACGACACAAACATTATAAATAATGTTTTTTCGGGACAAGTTCGGTGAAAAACGATGAAATTGGCCATTCGCCCAGAGCGCCCAGAGCGCCCAGAACGTACATAATCAGCAACTTCCGGTTTATCAGTATTTAATGAATAAATCCTAAACAATCGGTTATACAAAAATATGTTAAATACAAAAGCTATAGTAAATTACATTTTCTAAAACATTTAGAGATAATAGTATATACCTAAATATCAAATTAATGGAGTTAATTTGCCATAATGGAAATTTGCTTCAAGGAATAAAGCTCGACTTCCGGTTAACCGATTTGCTCCAAAAACAAATCAACTCTGACAGCACACACCACAGTACTATATATGAAGTTTGGTATTGATACGACTAATAGTTTTCACGTTAGAGCGCCCACAAGCACACACACACATACAGACTCACACATACACATTCACACAGACATCCGAAAATAGTCAAAACGTGCTCTAGGGACCCCAAAACATGCATTTCCGTTGAAATCTCGAAGTCGATTTTTTTCATTAAAACAATACTTTCTCTATACTACATATATGGAGAAAGTAGAAATACACATCCAGTGGCTGAATAAGTCCCGTGGTCGTTGGAGGAATCACTTTAATCTCTGAGCTCTGACTCTATTGAGTTTTAATCATATCGGTGAGCAACAGTCCGTTAGTGTTCCTATAGTTATTTGTAAGCCACATCCCAAACAATTTGAAAATGTGTTAAACGATCGATTATGAAGAGATAAAAATTTAAAAGGGCCATTTCAGTTGTTCCTAGATTGGTTAAAAATAGAATTTATCGTGCAACTTATTTTTCGGATCTATCCACATGATTATCTTTCCCGTGAAAGTCTCTTGAAAGAGCTTAATTCGTTTACATTCAGAAATATTGAAGGACATCTCTAAATCTTCTACATTTCGATAATAACTTCTTCGAAAAGAAAAAATGCGTCCAAATCACCCATACAAAATTAATGGAATTAGTATCAAAGTAGTAGATTCAGTTGAATATCTCGGGATCAACATTACTAATAACTTAAATTGGAGGACGCATATTCGAAAAATCTGCGGCAAAGCAATTAAAAGGCTTTGTAAAGCCTCGGTAAATGCGATGAAAAGTTGAGAGAGCGATGTTATTTTATCTTGGTCAGACCTCTTCTGGAATATGCGGCAAGTATATGGCGGATGAAACATATACTCGCGAAAGTGCAGCGTAAAGCGGTTCGCTTTGTTAAGAATTGCTACGATAAAAAAGCACCAAAATGCTCTCAGACGTAGGTTGGGAATCCTTGAAAGAAAGGAGATTCGAAGCTGCGATTGCTTAATAAATTCAGGGAAGCTACATTTTCGGAAGATACAATCGGTATCCCCCCTGCTACCGATCCGATAGTGAAGTTAAGAGAAATAGATGCTAGGACGAATCGTTTTGAAAATTCATTCTTTCCGCGAAGGATACGTGACAATAACTAAATAAGGAAGTAGTTTAGATTCAACTGGTGTTTACACCCCCTGCCACACGCCGAAAGGCGGCTTGTAGGGTATTAATGTAGATGTAGATGTAGAATAATAGCTTAATTAGCGCATACAGGTTACTCCAAATACATGTGCTATAGTAAAATGGACGACATATAACACAAACATGTAGTAAAATACAGTCAGGAATAAAAGCAATAAAAAAGACAAAATAATAGGATAATTCCTCTGAGTTAGGAGCAAAAATTTAATATTTTTACTTTCTCCCTATGCGTAGTATTAAGTATTGTATTCGCAACAAAATTCGACCTCCAGATTTCGACGAAAATAAATGTTTTGGGGCCCATAGAGTTCGTTTTCGCTATTTTCCCCGAACATGTCTGTCTGTGTGTATGTCTGTGGTTAAAAAATTTGTGGGCGCTCTATCTTAAAAAGTAATTATCCGATCATTTCCAAAACTTTAGTTTAGTATCTTCATTTAGTAACTTCCTAACAATGCCAAAAGTTGATTAGTTTTTTATGAATATCGCAAAACCGGAAGTTCCGGTTAAACCGGAACAAAAGTTTGTTCCTTTAATATTTCTGTCAGAATTCAATGTAGGTATATTCAATTATTTACAAAAGTTGTAGATAATGTATTTTACTACAACGTTTGAATGATACATTTTTTCGTAACACTGATTGTTTAGGAGTTATTTATCAATAATGGTTAACCGGAAGTTGTTGTTTATCCAGAAATGGAAGTTTTTCATACATATCTCTGTCAAAATGCAATGGACGTGTATACAATTATTTACAAAAGTTTTAGATAATGACCTTCACTACAAGTTTTGTTTTAAACATTTTCCTGTAAAACTCATTGTTTATGAGTTATTTATATATATTTCCGGCATAGGCTTCTGTTTTCAGTAAATACGGAGAAAGTCGTGTGTTCTCCACATCAGATTTTTTTAGTCTTGAATCCGTCGTTTGACAATCCACAGAATAAAGACGCAATGTCCGCTAACTCTAATAACAAAACTTCGCGCATCAAAGAAAACACTTTGCGAATAAATACAAAGGGAAGCTAAGTTGAGCGAAGCTACGCCGAGCGGACTACGCTTTGGCGATCGAACCTGATGCTTCTGAATGCACTTAAAGCCAACAGATACAAAGCGGAGTCGAGCAATAAATTTTGGCGTCACTCGGCTTCGCTGTTCTCATCTTCCTAACGGAGTCTTCCGTGGTTCGTTCTGAGCTTAGTTTCGCGTCGCTCTTTTCTGCTCTGCTCAGCGCCGCTTCGCGTATCTCTGGAATTACCTCCCTTAGGTAGTTAATTGCAATACTTGCTCCTTCTTGAGAGCTCTTATAATAAAACAAAATATAAAATTCATGGGCCCCAAAACATTTATTTTCGTCAAAATCTGGAGGTCGAATTTTTTTGCGAATACAGTAGAACCCTGGTAATCCGGACACTCGCTAATCCGGAACCCTCGATAATCCGGACGGTCCATTGGGAGTTATGCAAACCCGCAACTTCTTCTTGTGAACACGCATATTAATAACAAGAAACGAGAGGTGGACAGACTATTTGAAAAATTTCTCCATTGGCTGCAATGATGTGATGGAGAGCGAAGTGTTTCGTTTATTGTGATAATACATCTAAGCTGTGATACTTTTCTGAGACAGCATTTTTCCATTAGAGGAATGCTTAATATGTGCGAGACGAAACAATTTCGAAAGACAATAAATTTTCAGTTGCAGCAGGGTATCACATTCATTAAAAAGCTATGAGAGAAGAGGCGTAAAAAGCAATCCTTTCCTTTGATAGACGTTCAATGAGGATGACCATGCATGGGCTAAAGAGATCGAGGGCAAAAAAACACTTGGGTCACACGAGAATTATTTCTGGATTGGTTTAAAAGAGAATTCATTCCAGCAATTCGACAACATATGAAATCCGCCAATTTACCACACCGTGCTTTATTTTTGCTTGATAATTGTTCTGGCCATCCTTCTGCTGAAGAATTGTGCACTGATGACGTTGAAATTTCCGCAATGTTTTTACCCCCTAAAACGACTGCGCTGATCCAATCCATGGATCAGAATGTTATTCAAAGCATTAAGTTAGGATATCGTAAGCTGCTTCTTACAATTATTCTGAATGATCCTGTGCACAATGAAAATTTGGAAAATGCACTGAAAAAGGTGAATTTAAAAGATGTCGTGTTCAATCTAGCTAACTGTTTGGCATCTCTGTCTAAATTATTGATCAGCAAGTCGTGGAAAAATTTACCCCCAAATTTTGTTGGTTCGTAAGTTTTAGAAAATGTGCAAACTGAAGACATTCAGCTTGCGCCACTCATTAATCAGTTACAAAATTCGAACCCAATACCTAACCCTGAAGCTCTCCGGTGGGCTGCTGAGGCTGACGACAGTTTGGCTCGAAACGAAGCTTTAACAGATGACGAAATTATCAGAATAGTAACAAAAGAATATGATGATGATGACGACGACGACGTCCACTCTGTGGACTCCGTAAAAATTTCTCATTCTGAGGCTTTGGCGGCACTCAATACATCATTAAAGTGGGCCGAGGAGAAAAATTTTGAAGCAAATGAAATTGTGCTTTTTAGACGTTTTAGAAACCGCGCACTTGATTTAAAAATAAGAACCGTCCCGCAAAACAAAATAACTGACTTTTTTTGCTCGCTGATAATATTCATTCACTTAATATGTTGTAATACCTTATGTAATATATTCATGCATTATCTATACGATATAATTTTTGAGAAAAAATGTTTTTTAGGTTACTTTTTGAAAACCTCGCTAATCCGGAAACCCCGCTAATCCGGACGCCTATGTGCCTGAATTCGTCCGGATTACCGAAGTTCTACTGTAGATTTGTGTGGGAAATAATTCGAAATTAATTCAATATATAAAAATTCTACAGAATTTGAAAAGGAAAAAAATTGAAAATTGTGGGATAAATTTAATAGCATTAGAAAAGAAAACTACACAACTAGTTACAAAGGTGGATCAACTTTGCGATTCCATTGTTAAAATAACTGAAATCGTAATATGAATGTAGAACTCAAAACAAATTAAAAAGGATGTTGGTACTAAAATATATGAACTACCAAAGGTGATTGAAAAATACCTGTGATGCTGAAGGGGAAATGAACAATAAAAATGCAAATTAGAGCTTTCTTTCATACTCGAAATTAAGAAATACTTCTGAAATTTTAAAACTTAAATGAGACAAGGTGGCTAAAATCAGACACGCAAAATAAATTACATAATATTAGCATTAAAAAGGCGTAACTTCTTGCAAAAATAATTCAGATAAATTAAATTTTGTCAGCGAGAACCTAAAAATTTCAATCAGTCTGGCTGAAGAATCCCAGAATTCCATACGTGACCCTGGAGTAAAAATAACCATAGTACATATTAAATTGGATTTTTTGGCTAACTGAGTCCCTTAATATTCAAATTAAATAAAAGATTGAATTAAGTTTTTTAAGTCAACATGGTCGCTCCAGGTGAGACATGGATCAATCCAAGGAATTTCAGAAGGTGTGACCCTTAGATCCTTGAAGTTCAAGCAAAAGTTATCAAAACGTTTATCCTTGGTTCCGAAGACCACTATCTGAGTTTTTTCTTGATTTCTCTCTGATCTTTTGGCATATAAACATTATTATTCTATGGTATCTGACTTTTGTATTTCCTTTTGCTTTCCAGGAAGTTGAATTTCACATATATCTTCCTCTTAAGTAAAAAGTGTACATCGTACGTGAAACGAAAAAATTGTATTGGGTTTACCAAACCAAACTATTATATTTATTAAAAATATTTCTGGTATTTAGGACTTAAATTGTCCCCTATGTTAGCAAATGAAATTAACAGCGCATCTAACTGTAACTTATTTGTAAAAAATGACTAAAAATTGGCTGTTAGATCACGAAGAAATTGATATATTTTTTCTTCAACTCTTTGAAAGATTCTTTGTCTGTTAACGTACTTTTAAAATTTTCCTTTTCCTACTCTCTATTTATTTCTCAATTTTTGTTGTATATCCTTTCCTTTGTTTAAATACGTCATTTTTCTAATATTTATTTTATGCTATCGTAATAACACACATCACTAGTCTAAGATAAATGAGTGCTTTAATGTATGTGAACACAAAACGTATTGTGTGTCATCAGTGTCAGCAATACAGGATATCCTTAGTTGACACCTAAAGCTCTAATATCTAATAAATATCTTTATTAACTCTCAAGTTATCACAATTTATATCCTTGAGCTAGCAAAAACTGCATACATTTAATTTTACTCAAACTTATATACTGAAAATCTGCTAACATTTCTGATATACTGTATTAATTATTTACAGTAATGCTTTGAAAGTGAAGTGATAATCAAGCCAACTTTATATGAACGAACCTTAAAAGTTGATCAGTGAAACATGGCATAGTCAGATTGAAAAAAGATGACCATGTAAAAATGTTTAAATACCCACTCTTATTAAATTATTTCGCTTTGTCAATTACTTTTTATTTCTCATATATGCTATTTCATGTTTTAGACTTATTTTATTATAATAATAATGTTTATTACGGGTTTTGACCCATTTACAGTTTAAAAACATTGATGTATATATATAAACATTGATTACAAAATTTAAAAATACATACAAGTATAAGAGGGTAAGTTGAAATAAGCTATTGTCAGATATAAAATTGTTACAAATCAAATTAGTTTATAATGCGCACAATATTATTTTACAGAATTTAGATATATATATTAAAGTGACTAAAAAAGAATGGGAACAAATTATGATAAGTAAAAATAATAATACGTACCAGTTTATTTCCCAGTCATCGCCAAGAGAATTATAAGAAATACAAAGTTTAAGAGAAAAACACATCAATTAATATCACAAAATCTCAATTTCCTTTTTAATTACTAATATTATGTACATCAAATTTATCACACATTAAATTACAGTTTCTCACTGCTTTAAGTTTAGGTGAATTGATAGAGTAATTCCTTTTTTACGCTTGGTTATAAATGTTAAGTTATTCCTTGTGTTCTTTTGAGGAACACGCAAGCGTAGAGCATGTCTGTAATTTCACATGAATCCATCATGTTATTTAGAATTTTATAAAGAAAAATGATGCCTGCATTGTCACTTTTTCTCCAAGGGCAGTAGTTGTAGCTCCGATGAGATGCATTGGTAATCAAAAGC
Organism: Sympetrum striolatum; assembly: GCA_947579665.1. Lineage (NCBI taxonomy): Eukaryota > Metazoa > Arthropoda > Insecta > Odonata > Libellulidae > Sympetrum > Sympetrum striolatum. The sequence goes on along the minus strand of CANPUZ010000057.1, from coordinate 1,135,063 downwards.
CATGTTAAATTTATGAGAGATTAGGCGAACGAACCTACGTTTCACTTTCTCAAGAGAATTATAAAAAGGAACAATTGAACGATACTCCAGAGTAGGGCGAACAGGTACATCAGGGTATCCCTGTTATTAAAATCTCTTGTAATTCTATGCACAAAACCAAGTGTTCTATTGGCTTTTGCAGTAACATTAACAATTTGAGGATGAAAGCTAAGACAAGTATCTAAAATCACCCCTGGATCATTAATAGTTTTTGCCATCAGTAATTTATTGTTATCAATGTGGTAATTAAAGTCAATTGCAGAGTGAAGCCTATAAAAGGATATAACTTGGCATTTAGACACGTTTAATATCATTTGATTTTCGTTGCACCAAGCAGATAACTTATCAAGACAGGATTGTGAGGTAAAGCAGTCTCCAATAGATTTAATTCTGTGGTATATCTTTAGATCATCAGCATACAGTGAGAAGGGAAGTATATGTTTGCCAATATCATTTATAAATAAGATGAACAATAAAGGCCCAAGGTGAGACCCTTGGGGGACTCCAGAAAGAGCTTTAAATCTATATGACACACAAACAATTAACTCTCTATCGTTAAGGTTACTAGTAATCCAATCCATTTGCTTGCAGTTTGGCTATTAGGAGAGAATGGTTAACTTTATCAAAAGCATTAGAAAAATCCGTATATATTGCATCCACTTGGCAGTGATTAGCAAACGCATAAAGTCATGGTAGTGCAGTAAGTTAGTAGAAGTAGATCTACTCAGGAGAAATCCATGTTGCTCTTTAATTATCAGTGCTTTGACATCAGAGAAATTTTTTTCAACAACTAAGCGTTCGAGTATTTTGGCCAATGAAGACTGTATATTCTGTGATTTGATACATCTGATTTATTACCACTTTTATAAATAGGAGTAATGTTGCTAAGTTTAAAAAGCGAGGAAAATATTCCACTGCTCAAGGATTTGTTGTATAATATATAAAAAGAGGGTATACTAAAGGATTAGAACAATTTTTTATTCTCCTTTTGATATGTCCAAAGATAGTAACTTCGCATCAATTTCTTTACATGAAGTTTGTTAATAAGGGAATATTACTGGTATATTCTCTGGTTTCTCATACACCTGTGAAAAATGATCAGCAAATAAGTTTGCTATACTGCAATAATCATCTTCTGTAGCATTCTCAAGGAACATTCTATGTGGTAGACTATTACTTTATTTCCCGGCCTATAAGACGCACCTTGATTTTTCTGGTAAGAATTTACAAAAATAACTCATACTTTTTACGTAAGATTGAGTGCCAGTAAACTCTTTATCGCGAGAGATACAATGTATTAGCATAGGGATGACATCTCCGTTGGCCCATTGTGTATAAGTTTTACAGCATCACCACATGCGAGATGAAATAAACGTGCTACATTGTATGCATTTCCGATTTACCAAGGAATTTTTTTTTAAAGGAAGTTCTGTCATCGAAACATTAAAACTGAATTCCTTACTACTTAATCAAAAAAGTGTTAATATCGAAATTCGAAATTAACTGAACTATTATTCAATGCCTGATACGGTAAGAATTACTTAATGGTATGCATTTATCCCGGCAAATCGGCTTGCTTATTATAGGACGGAGTTATACCCGTATACCATCGGCGCATAAGACGCAGACTTATTTTAGAGCATATTTTGGAGTAAAAAAGTGCATCCTATTGGCCGGGAAATACGGTAAGTGATTTTTGGTTTTTACAAATGTCCAAAAATATTTAATATTCCATGAGATGGAATATTTTAAAGGTAATCTTTATAGCACTGCCATGCATTTCTTCCTCCACAAATTAAAAAGATTATAATCCATTGGGTTGATTGAAATTTTACACGACTTATGTGCAGCTTTTTTGAGGCAAATTAACTGCTACAGTTGTGTGGAAAACCATTTAGCGTAGCTTCCATTATAAATTTTTATTTTAGGAGTATATAATGAAAACACCTCATGCAGAACCTAGTAAAAAATCTCTAAACCTACATTAACATCGCAAAGTAATCCAGCCCAGTTTATATCACATAGTTGCCAGCGAAGGAAAGTCACAGGACTTGTAGTCATATAGTTCCATGGAATACTTAATTAACTTGATGTCATGGAGGACGTTCAGCTCACAGGATAATGCTGGCTGATGTTTATCACGAGACAAAATTGGATCAGGTACAGAAATACAGGAAATGTAACCTCATGGTCTATCGAAAACATAAATGAGTTTTACGGAAAATAACCTGGGTTCGATGCTAGGTCGATGCAAAAATCTGCCGTTTAAAATGCACGGTGGAGATTTTTAAGATTTTTTTTGGACCCTTTCCCGATGGCATGGAACATTGAAATTCGGTATGGGGTTAGATATCATAAATATATTTCATAATCGATTTTTATGTTTTCCCTGATGTTCCTTGGTTCGATCCCAGAGGGCCATTTACATTCCTCAATGCATTTCTTATGGAGATAACGGAAACAAGTTTAAGGTACTTCCCGGCATGCTATCGACTTAAAACTTAGCATGATAGAAGAACCAGTCTTAGCAAATCAAACTATGCATTCATAGCTATCAATGTGTCCTGGGTTCGACACCAGGTGTCTCTGCAATCAGAAGTTGATCCGATTTTTAGGAATTATTTTGAAACCTTTCCCAATAATATAGAAACTTGAAATTTGGCATATAGTTTGAGATCAATAATTACTTTCAGAAACATTTTTTAAATTTCCAAGATCGTCCTTGGTTCGAGTCCCGAGAGCCATTTACATTCGTGAACATTAGCGCGTCTTTTGAGGCAGTTCTAGCCAATATTTCTGCTTGAATTTTCACACATAGTTAGAGATGGTGATCTTCTATTGTGTTTCATAGTAGGTTTTCCAGTAAGACCCGGGTTTGATTCCAGACGATGAAATTTCAGCGAATTTTAAGAAAAAATTAAATCCTTTTTTTTCTTATGAGGACCGTCCCGATGTGATGCCGATATGAAATTAGTATTGCCGATCTGCTTGCAGTATGCAAGCTACATTTTACTCGTATATATATAAGTATATCAGGAGAAGCGTCTATCTATTATATATACATGCTTCTCCGGATTCATTCATGTATCCATATATATATACGAGTAAAATGTAGCTTGCATACTGCAAGCAGATCGGCAATACTGATTTCATATCGGCATCACATCGGGACGGTCCTCATAAGAAAAAAAAAGGATTTAATTTTTTCTTAAAATTCGCTGAAATTTCATCGTCTGGCATCGAACCCGGGTCTTACTGGAAAACCTACTATGAAACACAATAGAAGATCACCATCTCTAACTATGTGTAAAAATTCAAGCAGAAATATTGGCTACAACTGCCTCAAAAGACGCTCTAATGTTCACGAATGTAAATGGCTCTCGGGACTCGAACCAAGGACGATCTTGGAAATTTAAAAAATGTTTCTGAAAGTTATTAATGATCTCAATCTATATGCCAATTTTCAAGTTTCTATATTATTGGGAAAGGTTTCAAAATAATTCCTAAAAATCGGATCAACTTCTGATTGCGGAGACACCTGGTGTCGAACCCAGGACACATTGATAGCTATGAATGCATAGTTTGATTTGCTAAGACTGGTTCTTCTATCACGCTAAGTTTTAAGTCGAAAGCATGCCGGGAAGTACCTAAAATTTATTTCCGTTATCTCCGTAAGAAATGCATTGAGGAATATAAATGTCCCTCTGGGATCGAACTAAGGACCATCAGCGAATATGTAATATTCGATTATGATATATTTTTATGGTATCTAAGCTCATACCAAATTTCATTTTTCCATGCCATTGGAAAGGGGTCCAAAAAAAATCATAAAAATCGCCACAATGCATTTTAAATGGCAGAATTTTGCATCGACCTAGCATCGAACCCACGTTATTTTCCGTAAAACTCAATTATGTTTTCGATAGATCATGACCATATATAAAGGCTTCTTGAGTTTTGATTCTCTACCTATCCGGGAAGTATTTTTTTTTAATTCCCGAAAATCAAGCCAATGCATTTAAACGGGTAAAATCGGGACTTTGAAGCCCCCTGGCATCGAACCCATGACACTGGGGATCAAAATCGCAATTTTTCTGGTGGTTACACGTTATGGCCAATACGCAGTAAAAATTTCACCTCAATCACTCCAGTGGTTTAGGCTGTGAGTTTGTATCCTCTCTATATATCTATTATATATAGATGCTTCTCCGGATTCACTCATGATATACCCAGATACCCAGATACCCAGATACCCAGATAGGATACTAATTCACAGGCTAAACTACTGGCGTCATTGACTCGAAATTTTTACCACGTATTGGCCCTAACGTGAAACCCCCAGGAAAAAAGCGACTTTGATCCTCGGTATCATGGGTTCGATTCCAGAAGGCCCCAAAGTCGCGATTTTCCCCATAAGATTACATGGCGGGGATTTTCGAAAATTTATTTGAGGCACTTCCCGGAAAAGGAGAGAGTTGAAACTCAAGGGATCGCTAGATGCCCCCCATATCAAAAGAAAACCGTAAAGATATCTACGAATATTATCCTAGGTTCGATGCTAGGACGGGGCAAAAGTCGGCCGTTTAAAATGCATTGCGGCTATTTTTATGTTTTTTTTTGAACCCTTTTCCGATGGCATAGAAACTTAAAATTCGGCATGGCGTTAGATATCATAATTATATTTCATAATCAAATTTTACATATTCCCTTATGGTCCTTGGTTCGATCCCAGAGGGCCATTTACATTCCTCAATGCATTTCTTATGGAGATTACGGAAACACATTTTAGGTGCTTCCCGATATTATATCTACTTGAAACTTTGCATAAGATAAGATCAAGTCATTACTAATCAAACTGTGAATTCACAGCTACCAATGTTTCCTGGTTTTACCACCAGGCGTCTCTACAATCAGTAAATGATCCGATTTTTAAGAATTTTTTGGAACCATTTCCCAATTATATAGAAACTTGAAATTCGGCATATAGATAGAGATCATAAATAAATTTCAGAAACATTTTTTAGATTTCCATGATCGTCCTTGGTTCGAATCCAGAGAGCCATTTAAATCCGTGAAAATTATAACGTCTTTTGAGGCAGTTGTAGCCCATATTTCTGCTTGAATTTTCACACATCGTTAGAGATGGTGATGTTCTATTGTGCTGCATAGTAAGTTCACAGTAAAGACCCGAGTTCGATGCCAGACGATGGAATTTAGGCAAATTTTAAGAAAAATTTCAATCTTTTTTTTTCTTTTGATGGCCGTCCGGATATGATGCCAACATGAAAATAGTGTTGCCGATCTGCTTGCAGTATGCAAGCAACATTTTACTCGTATATATATATGGATACATGAATGAATCCGGAGAAGCATCTATATATAATAGATATATATATAGAGAGGATACAAACTCACAGCCTAAACCACAAGAGTGATTGAGCTGAAATTTTTACGGCGTATTGGCCATAACGTGTAACCACCAGAAAAATTGCGATTTTGATCCTCAGTGTCATGGGTTCGATTCCAGAGGGCCCCAAAGTCCCGATTTTTCCCGTTTAAATGCATTGCTTTGATTTTCGGGAATTAAAAAAAAATACTTCCCCTATAGGTAGAGAATTAAAACTCAAGGAGCCTTTATATATGGTCATGATCTATCGGAAACATAAATGAGTTTTACAAAAAATATCCTGGGTTCGATGATAGGTCGGGGCAAAAATCGGCCGTTTAAAATGCGTTGTGGCGATTTTTATGATTTTTTTTGGACCCCTTTCCGAATGCATGGAAACTTGAAATTTGGCATGGGGTTAGAAATCATAAATATATTTCATAATAAAATTTTACATATTCGCTGAGGGTCCTTGGTTCGATCCCAGAGGGCCATTTGCACTCCACAATGCATTTCTTATGGGGATAACAGAAACACATTTTAGGTACTTCCCGGTATGATATCGACTTCAAACTTTGTATGAAATTAGACCAAGTCCTAGCAAGTAATTTTGTGCATTTACAGCTTCCAATACGTCAAGGGTTCGACACCAGGCGTCTCTACAATCCGTCGCTGATCCGATTTTTAAGAATTATTTTGAACCCTTTCCCAATAATATTAAAACTTGAAATTCGGCACATATATAGAAATTATAGATATTTCGAAAACACATTTTATATTTCCTAGATCGTCCTTGGTTCGAATCCAGAGAGCTATTAACATTCGTGAAAAGTAGGTCTTCGTTTGAGGCAGTTGCAGCCAATATTTCTGCTTGAATTTTCACACCTATTTAGAGAAGATGATCTTCTGATGTGCTGCATAGAAATTTAACCAAAAAGACCCGGGTTCGATGCCAAAAAATTAAATTGAAGCGAATTTTAAGAATATTTTCAATCCTTTTTTTCCTTTCCGGGACCGTCCCGACATAATGCCGTTATGAAATTAGTGTTGTCGATCTGCTTGCAGTATGCAAGCTACATTTTACTCGTATATAATAGATATCCGGAGAAGCGTCTATATATAATAGATATAGAGAGGATACAAATTCACAGCCTAAACCACAAGCGTCATTAACTTGAAATTTTTACGACATATTGGCCATAACGTGTAACCGCCAGAAAAATTGCGATTTTGAACCTCAGTGTCATGGGTTCGATTCCAGAGGGTCCCAAAGTCCCGATTTTTCCCGTTTAAATGCATTGCTTTAATTTTCGGGAATTTTTAAAAAATACTTGCCGGATAGGTAGCGACTTAAAACTCAAGGAGCCGATATATATGGTCATGATCTATCAAAAACATAAATGAGTTTTACTGAAAATATCCTGGGTTCGATGCTAGGTCGAAGGAAAAATCGGCCGTTTAAAATGCGTTGTGGCGATTTTTAAGATTTTTTTGAACCCTTTCCCGATGGCATGGAAACTTGAAATTCGGCATGGGTTTAGATATCATAAATATATTTAATAATCAAATTTTACATATTCGCTGATGGTCCTTGGTTCGATCCTAGAGAGCCATTTACATTCCTCAATGCATTTCTTATGGAGATAAAAGAAAAAAGTTTAAGGTACTTCCCGGCATGATATCGACTTCAAACTTTGTATAAAATAAGATTAGTTCCTAATAAATCATACTGCCCATTCACAGCTACCAATATGTCCTGGGTTTGACCCCAGGCGTCTCTACAATCAGTAAAATATCCGATATTTAAGAATTAATTTAAACCCCTTCCCAATAATATTAAAACATGTAATTAGGCATATAGATAGAGAACATAGAGACATTTTAAAAACATGTTTTAGATTTCCTAGATCGTCCTTGGTTCGAATCCAGAGAGCCATTTACATTATTGAAAATAAGGACGTCGTTTGAGGCAGTTGGAGCCAATATTTCTGCTTGAATTTTCACACATAGTAAGAGATGGTGATTTTCTGTTGTGCTGCATAGTAGGTTCACCAGGAAGGCCTTGGTTCGATGCTAGACGATTAATTTGCAGCGAATTTTAAGAATATTTTCAATCCCTTTTTTTTTCTTTGAGGGCCATCCCGATATGATGCCGACATGAAATTAGTGTAGTGTGTGCCTTCCTGCATCATTTGCGGCAAAAAATTGGCAAAGAAGCAGAACCGAAACAACCCGATTAATTACAACGAGTGCGATCTCACTTGCGTTGTGTACACATGACTGGTGGCTATTTCACATGCAAAAACTGCGACTCCGAATAAACAACATCGATTTTTCTCTATATTTTTCCTTAAAATCCCATGTTTTTTCATTACAAAGTCATAAATGAACGTTTTACATCAATATTTGTTCAAATTTTCTCAATTTGCAAAGTGGTTCGACATCCCCACGATTTTTCAAAATGACAAATTCGAATATTTTTGTATAATCCTCAGAACTTTGAAATAAAATCGAATTTCTGAATTCTGCAACTCCCAAAATGTGGCATTTTGCTTCTAGTTTAACCTCCATTTCTCAAATTTTGAAAGATTACGATTTTCGGGTGAGTTATGAGCAGTGGCAGATCCGGGGGGGGGCTATGGGGGCTGTAGCCCGCCCAGAAGTCACAGTAAAAAAAACAAAATATCTTAAATGTATCATCGTTCATACTATTGAGATGTGAAGAAAATATTGTTTATCTACAACGATAGATAATAATAAGTATAATTCAAATATGTATACTGAGTTTAATTTTATAAAATTTCTTACAAAAATTGATAAAAAGAAAATGAATCTTTAATCCCAACTCTCAAGCCACAGCTCGATCCTAGATCCGCCACTGGTTACGAGTAAAATGTAGCTTGCATATTGCAAGCAGATTGACAACAATTTCATATCAGCATCATATCGGGATGGTCCTCAAAAGAAAAAAAAAGGATTGAAAATATTCTTAAAATTCGCTGCAATTTATTCGTCCGGCATCATGGGTCATTTTGGTGATACTTACTATGCAGTACAACAGAAGATCACCATCTCTAGCTATGTGTGAAAATTCAAGCAGAAATATTGGGTTCAACTGCCTGAATGGACGTTCTACTTTTTCATTATATTCTTTATGTAAGAAATTTTAATGTGCTCTGGCATTGAACCTAAGAACAGCATGGTCAATTTATCAAAATTTTTTTCTTAAACTGAGTCTTAATATACATCTTCTACCTAAGCAAGAACTTCCTATTATTTCGATAAGTGCATCAAAATAAATAATGAAAACTAACTCAATGTATTTGAAATGGGGGGATATAATTACTGCCTGGCTTCGAACCCGGGTCTGTCTGGTAATACTTTTTATGCAGCACTAAGAATATTACCTTCTGTAACCATGTGTGAAAATTCAAGCAGAAATATTGGGTGAAACTGCCTCAAAAGACGTCCTACTTTTCCCTTATATTCCTTATGAAAGAAATTTTAATGTGGTCTGGCATCGAACCCTGAAACAGTATGGTCATATCTAAATTTTTTTCTTAAACCGAGTCTTAATATACATCATCTAGCAAAGCAAGAACTTCCTATCATTTAGTTAAGTGCATTTAAATAAATAATGAAAAACTACCTCAATGTATTTTAAACGGCAGATTTTTGCATCGTCCTTGCATCGAACCCAGGATAATTTCTGTAAAAGTAATAAATGTTTTCGATAGATGACTATATCTATAGGCTCCTTTAGTTTAAATTCTCTAACTATCCAGGAAGAATTTTTTAAAATTGCCGAAATTCAAAGCAATGCATTCAAATGGAAAAATCGGGACTTTGAGGCCCTCTGGATTCGAACCCATGACACTGAGGTTCAAAATCGCAATTTTTCTGGCGGTTACACTTTATGGCCAATACGTCGTCATATTTAGTCATTAAAAGTTGTCAAATTTCATCCTCAGGTCTTGAATATATTTTTTTTAGCAATTAGATTACAAGTCATATTTGTTTTGGCAAGATATTTCAGGTTCATGATATTAATATTTCCAATTATTAAATCTACATAAATTTGATCTCTCATTTTAGCTTCATTTAATGGGACAATTTACCGTAAATTAAACACTTCTGCAGAAATCCCACTCACTCTAATAATTTGTTGCCGAAATCTATTGATCAATATGAATTAACGTCAAAGTGTAACAGAGCAAAGAACAGGCAAAAATTTATAAATAGAACCTTGCAGATTGGACAAAACATAACGCAAAATAAAAAACATAGAAAATTAACTGTAATTAGCTGAAAAATTGAGCACACACAAATTTTTTTATGATGCTAAATGTGTGTGTAAAACAACTTGTGTTTCTGCAATACGGCCATTACTACACAACACTTATTCTCAAAAAGATTTACTTGAGATTACGTCGAAATTCTTTCTAGATAGATATTAATACCCTGCGCCTTTTGGGGTGTGGCAGGGGGAATACACACCAGTTGATCTGAACTACTTCTTTACTTGGTTATTGTGGAGTATTGTTCGTGAAGAGAGTGGATTATTAAAAAGACTCGTCCTAGCATCTATTTCTCTTATGTTCACCATCGGATTGGTAAGATGGGGTTGTGCGATACCGGTTGTATCTTCCGCAGATGTAGTTTCCCTGAATTTATAAGCAATCCTTTCAGTCTCCAAACCAAGGATTTCACCGATCTTATCCTGATTTGGAAATTTTCTACTAGACATGTTTTCTTATTAATTCCATCTATTTAGAAGGTTAATTAATATAGTATAAATACTTACTCCCTAACACCTTCAAAAAACACGCATAGCGGTTCAAAATTACTCTTTATCTATCGTGAAATGTTCGTAGTTTGTATGTGATGTTGTTTAGAAATTCGGATAAATGATCCTCTACTGTAGTTGGTTTTATGGTCATTATCTCGACTGGAACTTTAGTCATCGCTATTTCTTTCAAAGAAAGGAATTTGTTCCGATGAAACCCCATCTGGGTCTGATGGGTCGACAGGAAAACAGCAGTGGTGAATAAAAAAACGTCAAATATCAGTATATCATTTTATTTCCATAGTGAAAAAGGTAAAGTTAAGAGATTAAAAGACGACGGTACAATATTTTAAAATCATCATAGCCATACACAACACGCAATCAAACAAACGCGTCAACCCTTTTTTATACACAGATTGAAATTCTCCTTTTTGAATCTAATTACCCTGTGGTCCATGGCAAATTAGTGACAGCTTTCCCACCGGATATTGTATCGCTTGCGGCGAGCACTTGCGTTACGAAGAAAACATGATTCAATTCGAAAACTGCGTACTTTGAAAAACTACCAGCAAATGCCAAATCAAACCTCCTTCTTCTGACGCTCAGCCAACACATAACAGCTACATATATACACTCGTACATATGCGTATCTTTGAATACTGGAAATAAAACAGCCGCAACGCATCAAAGACTGGGTATGCCTTAAACTTGCAAACAGCACCATTTTTGCAAACGTTTATAGCTGCCGAAAAACTCCAAACCACCAGCTGTCACTCGTGGAAAAAAATCAGCTACACAATCGAAACAACTTCTATAAATATATTTAAAAAATTCGCCTTGCGCTCTCTGCTACCTCGGCAACAAAACAAACTTCTGCGCATGGTAAAAAAATTAAAAAATAAAATAATACGGTATTCCTTGGAACAGATTACAGATATCTTGTCTAAAGATAACTCGATCTAACGCCTAACTACCAATGTACTTAACTACGTAAAGTTTCGTAGCGCACAAGCGCAAACGAATCTAATGCTTTAAGGATTTTAGAACTCAGACGATGCGAAAGCAAGCAATGCAGCAGAAATCTCTCGGGTTGGCTCTCTAGGACGCAAAAAACAAATCGGGAAACGCACCACGAACTGTAATTTCTGCCGGTTCACTTTTGAAATAATCGTTTGTCAAATTAATGGATAAAGCTGTCATCTTCGTAGTTAGTTATCGAACGTCAAATATCGTCATCAGCTCTTCAACATTTTCCTAACAATTAGAATAAGAATCCTGTTCGAGTCGAGACAACATTTCTATAATAATTGTTCTATGGATGTAATGGAAAAAGCTTTTGTCTTCGTATTTAGTCATCGAATGTCAAATTTCATTAACAACTCTTATATAGTTTCCTAAAATAATAATACAAGTCGTAATCGTTATGTTTACATAATATTTCATAATATTCAAATTGTAAATTATTAAATTCGTTCAAATTTAATACTCTATTTATCATGATATTAATATTTTACCGTGAATAGATCATGAGCATGAAATCACATACGATAGCGTAAATTAATTTTGTGAATGGATGTTTACATGATGCAAAAACTTAACGTTAAAATGAAAACAACGTGGAAAAGAAATTGGAAACACAAACGCAATGGTTGTTTTGCACTGATAAGGCAAACAACAAAACGACGTTCCGATCAAACAATTCTTCCCAACGACGTAAGAAACCAGTAGCTGTTACAAAAAACGCACACTAAGATTGCTTTCATCCAGACACGAACAATTTCCAGTCGGAATGCGCGAGAGAGAGCCAACCTTGCTGCAAAGCCCGTCGAAAGGAAAAACATTGGACAGATATTTACACAAAACAACAAAGGAATATTGGGACATCGAAAAATACAATATGAAATGGCACGCGCCCCGAGGGTGTGCGCCTCAAATGCAAATGTTTTGGGACATTTAAATGCGTCTCAGAGATCGGTGTCGTACCAGGCAGCCACCTGGTTGTTGTCCTGGGGTGGTTGTGGCGTCAGGTGCTGGCCGTCCGTGTACATTGGGGATGGGGGAGGCAATGAGGGGTGGGTGAGGAAGGGGGGAGAAGGCGACACTTCCATTTGGTCGAAGGATGGCGATGCGACGTTGGCACCATTGCCTATCTCCAGTCCTTGCATCGAATCTATTGGTACCTGTTCATAGCCTGAAAGGAAAGCACCGAATCAGTAAATGTTGAACGGTTAACCAGTAAAACCAGCATCCACTTCAACTGATTACACTTGATAGAGTTACCAGGTGTAGAAGTACGAAACTGGAATTGCTTGTAAAAATTACACGTCTGTTATTTGAAAATTATAAGAAATATTTTACTAAAATAATCTCCATTGGAATTTTTGCATTTTTCCGACCTCTCCGGCAGGTTCTGCAAGAGGCAACACCAATAAAACAATCCTCACGTCAAAATCACCACTTTTAATTTTTATAAACCTCTCGAAGCACTGAGTTTTGCCAAGAGCATGTTCACCATGTGCTTCAACAAGCATTCTATGCGATTCTGGTGCAGTTTTCTTCAAATGATAGCAGAAAACAATGCAAATCATAGTTCGTAGGCACAAAACTCGACATGTTATAGAAAAATACACCGGTGTATGAAACTTAGGTCATTGCGTGTTGACAAACTTTGTTAGAGGAAGAAGACGGCGCTGCAGAAGCAGAAATAAGAATAAATTATCATAAACTATATATATTAAACAATTTTTATGACTATATAAATCAAAGCGATTCATTTACAGACATCATTCTGGAATTAACTGTATCAAGGATAATAGTTGAAACTATTTAAAATCCATAATAATATCAAAATCTTATTTCAGTAACAATTATTAATTATTAATATTACTTTTAAAATATTATAATGAGTATTTTCACCCAATAGTTGTTTGTAATTCAAAGGAATACAACATTTTTGAAGACAGCATATAATTTGTTGTGATTTCTGTTGAAAAATATTTTAAAATTTCAATTGATAAAAGAATAAAAATAATGTTAGAATTGTAGAACAAGAAATGTTGTTAAAACAGGCCATTACATGAGGTACGAGTAACCACTAAACAAAGAAATGCGTAACAGAGGGTCAATTTGTCTTACTTTGTTATTTACATGCTAAAGAATACTACTTTGACGACAATCAAATTAAAAGTAAACGGCTTATTTCCATAATTCTATACAATGGATAAGACCAAAGCATTAACTCTAATCTAAGACAAAATTTTCTGCGCTCGATCATTTTAGCGATGAATAAAATGGCTTCCAACAGAAGAGAAAGAGTATTTACAGAGAAAAGAAATATAAAATGCAAGTCATCTAATAGTGGCAAGCAGCAATCCATGCAACTACAGCAGTCCGCAATTCATAAACATACACTATCTTAAATGTTTCTTTATAGAATTAATATACAGCGGTGCTGAAATGTAATCTGTGGTTGAATCTATCAGAAAATGAACAAACGATACGTACAAGGGCGTATCAGCAGCTGAATTTCTTAGGCAGATGAGTACGGAGAAAATTATGTGAGCAAAAGAATGGTAAAAATCTGATGTGGCCATGACTTTCTCCATATATAAGATGTAGATGTTTATCTACGACAGTACTTTCGAAGTCTGTATTCAATGAATAAGCGAATAACAATTAAGTGCGTAACATTCTAACCTAGATGACTACAGCTGAACACCGGAAATCGCGAATTCCAAATATCCATCATTTGTTAATTTCTAAGTTTTTGTCTTAAAGACGACAAATGGAGCAAAAGATGTAGAAATTTATTAACGACAGCATTTACGAAGTCGGTATTCAATCTAAACTTGGAAGATATATCAGTGGTGAATTTATATCATATTAACTTTTATGTCACAAAGATTATAAGCAATGTTTTTTGGGACATTGTCGAGAAAAACGGGTAAAATTGGTCTTTTGAGTCTATTACAAGCACCAATAAAGGATGAATCACAAAACTGATTATATATCCAACTCAATATAATGGGCGATGGAAACGAAATGAAAAACGAAGAGCAAAATAACCTCTGAACAACACAAACGATTGATGAAAATAAAGACCACACATTTAAACAGTGGAAACTTAAAAAAGTAACAGAGAATGACAAAAATTATTAATATACCCAAAAGAAACGAATTAAGAAGACAAATGGAGTAAAAAAACAAAGAAGAAAACCTTATAAATCAGCCAGAGCTCAATCTATAGCAAGGGAGTGAGTGAAAGACACTCTGCATTGCGTTGTTTGCCATGTAAACAAACCCATAGTTACGAACTATATTGTTATTGTGAAGAGCAATCAATGACGGCACAAAACCATTAAAATTAAATAATTATTTTGAAATAAATACGCATGTTTCAAATTCGAAATCAACTTCCAAATAAAGCTTTGAAGAAATATAGTAATCATGTTGTACATGAGATTCCAAGAGTTGCCTCCTGCAAGTCAAACATACAAACGTGGCAGAATATCAGAAATAACCACTCATTATAATGGGTCCTTTTTGCTGCGAGACAGACAACGGCCAAAAAACACTCACTCCCGTTATAATAGACTCCTACAGTGGTTGAAAACCTGGTCGTATGATATGACAAGTGCCTTATTAGCGGAAATGATGCTTTAACTCTCTGTCAGTCTCGCCGTTGTATTCTGTACAACACAGACGGTTTTTTGGGTTGCACTTCTACCTGGGTGGTCTGTTGAACCTCATGCCTGGGTCTACTCCTCTATCGCACTTACCATTAACTTACAAAGGGGTCAAAAGCTCCTTTTTAGTCTTAAACAGACTGCGAAAGCGAGTAAATCTGTGAAGTGACGACTGTTTTAGCACAAACAATGTGCGACCGCTTGGGCAAGTTTTTCGTTGGCGAACTCTATTCCTGCTTATTATAACATTTACATAGAATTTTTCACTTATTTAAGTCTTAAACTTTATTGTACGCATTTCAATTTTGGAACTAATAAACATCTAGCATTTGAGATACTCTCTGAACGCCTGTAAATAAATAAAGGCGATTAAAAATATTTTTTACTAAAAGTTGTTTACTTCTTAAGTTAATTTATTACCCGAAGTTCAGTACTCAGAAATAATAATTAGTTCAATTAATTTTACAATTTTGGCTGAAATACGATCTGTTGTATGGAATACAACGCGCAACTGTTAGTGTTATGAACATAGGCGCTACTGATGAAAGGTAAAAGTCCGTGGGTTATGCCTTAGTTTGGTTAGTATGAACGTTGCGCTACGACTAGCATCGCAAGTCATTCTTACCTTGCTGCTGATATCCTCCTCTGCTAGTCGGGGCATAAATCCCGTCAGGTGCTAGCATATCCTGTCGACATTCACAAAGGAAAAGAGCTACGTTGAAATCAAAACATAAGGCACATGCAAAATCATAAAGTAATCGAAAAAAATATCAACCACATAAAATCAAAGTGCTTATCTCTGAAATAATGACAACTTTCCATGCTGCCGAATGAGAAACAACAATGGAATAGAGAATAAAGTTTGACAAAATGAAACTCTGCTTCTTAATCAGAAGATGAAAATGATTAAAAAATAAAAATGCTGAGTAAAAAAGGATACTAACTAGCATTCAAAATAAAGGTGGTTTGCAGCTATGCGCTATTGAAAATATATTGCTCTGACGATGAAGTACACTATGAAACCATGCTGTGAACAGAATACCGAGAGTCGTTCTCATAGACCATTGACGGGATTCCTAAACTATGTTTTGCAGAACACCAGTTTTTCACTTAACCTGAATAGGTATTTGATTAAAATAGTTTTCAAGAGCAGTATGAGAGTCGTCGACAGACAGTGTGCACAGCATGGTTCTGAATCTAACAAGGAGATGTTGTTAGATGGATTTGAGAAATGGCGATGAGACCTTTTATACCAGAAAGTAATGAGATAGTAATAATTCAATCTAGATTGGCGTTCGATGAGTTGCGTAAAGTGGAGACGAAATTAAATCGGAGATTTAAAGATTTACAAGTGCTATTTCTTCATTACTTCAATGGCTTTCCACAAGATAATGCCTGAACATCTAGATTACACAAATAAGATTACGCTTTGTTTGGTGTAAGAATAATTCATATAAGTTGTGTACTAAGCGATAAATTCAGAAAGTCCAGGGGAAAGTAATTAATTCTTCAACAGTAGCGGTGATTCACGAGTTAATTACATTACCGCTAACCTATAATCTAGCTTGTGGATTTACGCCCGAAGCTTACATTAATAAATTAAAAGGATATCTTTGTACCTTATTTTCTTTTGAACCTGGTCTTATATTCGAGAAATCCACGACACAGTGACATTCGGGTAAAAATGGTCTCATCATGATTCTTGCCTTCGATCTGACAACGCCTCCTCGCAAGTGTGAACCAAATCTAAATGCCAGCGATATTGACACTGAAGTGCTAAGACGAGTATTGATAATATTGCGTGATTTGCCCGCTTTCGGAGCATTCTGTCAGACCTGCAGGTCAGGACCCATGCCCAGTTCTCCACCTCCCCACATGTTCTGCTCTTCTCGGAACAGCGAGTTTGTCAGCTCCATCGAGAGTCTCTTCTTGTAGTCGTGCGGCTTGTCTTCAGACATGCGGAAGAGCACAGCTGCAGCGTACGTAGCTGAGAAACAAATTCAGAGACAGATTATTAGCGTTAACAAACAGAAAAGATTTAACAGATGATAAGCCTGCATTTAAACAGTCTTGTCTACAAAATGTTTATAACAGACTAGGTATTTTTAAAAATAGTGACCTTTACAGAAAACTCCCGTTTATCCGAATCGAGTTTATCCGAAATCCGTGAACAAACCTACCCCACCCACCGAATACCATCGCAACCCATTATTTATTAGCTCATGACACCTCTTCATATATGTAATAATAATATTTTATTACATCCCAGGACATGCACAAGTCATGTATAGGCATAGTCATATTTTACAATATAATATTATTTTCATTCATATCAGTTATAATATTTACATATTATAGTACAAAAGTTTATTTATTTACAGTAAAAGGAACTTGAATATTAAGTCCTAAGTATTTACATATTCACTTACAGAATAAAACATTTATCCAACAAATAGTTTTTACATTCTCCATATACAGTTACCTCTGGCGTACCTCAAGGCAGTGTAATTGGACCTCTTCTTTTCCTTATTTATATCAATGACTTGAGTGACGAGATAGTTAGTAATGTGAGGATATTTGCGGATGACTCGGTTATATATACGGAAATAACAAACGAGGAAGACCGGACATCTCTCTCAAACGATTTAGTCCTCATCCAAAGGTGGTGCAAAAAATGGGAATTAGATATTAACGTAAGTAAATGCTCCGTAGTTAATTTCTTCGAAAAGAAAAAAATGCGTCCAAATCACCCATACAAAATTAATGGAATTAGTATCAAAGTAGTAGATTCAGTTGAATATCTCGGGATCAACATTACTAATAACATAGATTGGAGCACGCATATTCGAAAAAGCTGCGGCAAAGCAAGTAAAAGGCTTGGCTTTGTAAAGCGTATTGTCGGTAAATGCGACGAAAAGGTGAGAGAGCGATGTTATTTTACCTTGGTCAGACCCCTTCTGGAATATGCGGCAAGTATATGGGATCCGGCGGATGAAACGTGTACTCGCGAACTCGAGAAAGTGCAGCGTAAAGCGGTTCGTTTTGTTAAGAAATGCTACGATAAAAAAGCAAGCGTTACAAAAATGCTCTCAGACGTAGGTTGGGAATCCTTGAAAGAAAGGAGATTGGAAGCTAGGCTGCGATTGCTTAATGAATTCAGGGAAACTATATTTTCCAAAGATACTATCGGTATCATGCAACCCCCCTGCTACGTCGGTCGATCCGATAATGACCGTAAGTTAAGAGAAATAGATACTAGGACGAATCGTTTTAAAAACTCATTCTTTCCGCGAACAATATGTGACAATAACCGAATAAGGAGGTAGTTTAGAATCAACTGGTGTTTATACCCCCTGCCACATGCCGAAAGGCGGCTTGTAGGGTATTAATGTAGATGTAGATGTAAATTCAGCGAAAGCTTTGCATACCCGTAATTATGGCTCCGATGTCAGCTAAGGTGATGTTTTCGGTAGCAGAGTATGCCTAGAGGAGACACCGATGTCAATGAGATGCTATGAAACGAGTGTTACGCACACAATGTTCAATGCGTGCACTTCTTAAGCCTATCCTTTAGTTAGATATAGAAGCGAATGTAGGGTTGAGTTGCGTGACACTAGGAAAATTTTACAAACACTGTTTTGAATTTTCACAGAAATTTTTGGAACGAATTGACCATCTAGTCAACTAAAGGCTGGGACACAATCAGCATGTACTTAAGACTTGCAGCGTTAACGTGAAACCTACAAAAGTTGGCCGTGTATAAATGAATGGCACCCGACACAGTTCCCATGTACGTACGCACATATACTTAAGGAGATGGGCGAATTCTATCTTTACACGTTTCACGTACATGGAAAACCAATCAAGATTCACCTTGCGATAGCTGCGCCATCTGAAGATATATACAAGTACTACTATTTGGGGTCTGCCAATACAGACCAAAGATTTGAATGATCATAAAGCCATAATTATTAAATGGAACTACATAAGAATTGCCTCATTTTCATCCATCATTCTATAAGATTATTCCTCTCTCTGTAAATGTTAGAACACTCAGCAAGTTCATAGCGCCTGTCCATTGTTCCCTAGGATTTTCTGATGTCTCTGATTGGCTGAGGTTCACATTCTGACTGTGTCCGCTAGTACCAAGTTCCAAGTTTGACGTTCAAGTGTCACGTCTCAATTCTTGCGTACACGTCGATTGTGTCCTCGCCTTGAGTCTTGGTTACAAAGCTGCTGTGGTTCACTTACCGACACCTTCGTTGCGCGAATGGAGCAGTTCTGTTAGAGGAGCCGTGGCGCCTTCCTGCTCTATCATTTCCGCTCCCTCTTTGTCGGCAGCCAACTCACAGAGGACCCCTGCTGCCACTCGCTGTATGTTCTCTATCTCATTGAACAGAAGCTGCAAAAATAACAAGCGTATCACACACAGTGGGAATCTGAAAGTGTTTTAATTTCATCACTAACTGGATTAAGATTACATTACAAAAGAAATGCAAGTATTCTATAGTTGTATAGTGGGGTGTAGAAATTCTAAATTTCAAGTTGATATAAAGTTGGTCACATATTTACCCAAAACAAATTTCTATCAAATTGAAAAATATTTAGGTCTCCCGCTAGGGACCTAGAGTTTGATTTTATTTGTCAAAAACATTGATTTTCATTTTTTCATTTAGATTTTTTTTGACATTATTGATTATGTCACATTGTACTGATAATAATCTATTATAAATAGATGCTTCTCCGGATTCATTCATGTAGATAGATAGATAGAGAGGATACAAATTCACAGGCTAAACCATAAGCTTCATTGACATGAAATTTTACGACGTATAGGCCATTACGTGTAACTTCCAGAAAAAATGCGATTTTGAACCTCAGTCTCATGGGTTTGATTCCAGAGGGCCCCTAAGTCCTGATTTTTTTTCCATTTAAATGCATTGCTTTGATTTTCCATAATTTTTAAAAAATACTTCCTGGATAGTTAGAGAATTGAAACTCTAGGAGCCTTTTTATATGGTCATGATCTATCAAAAACATAAATGACTTTCACGGAAATCATCCTGGGTTCGATGCTAGGATGATGCAAACATCTGCCCTTTAAAATACATGGGAGTAATTTTTCATTATTTTTTTTGATGCACTTATCGAAATGATACGAAGTTCTTGCTTGGTTGGAAGATGAATGGTAAGAATTGCTTTCAGAAAAAAATTTTTATAAGACCATACATAATCTGGGTTCGATGCCGGAGCACATTAAAATTTCTCACATAAGAAATATATGTGAAAATTAGGACGTCGTTTGAGGCAGTTTCTGCCTATACTGCTTAGTGCTTGAATTTTCACGCTTAGTTAAGGATGGCCATCTTCTATTGTGTTGCATGGTAAGCTCACCCGAACCAGAGGCCAGACGATTAAATAGCAGCGAATTTTGAGAATATTTTCAATGCTTTTTTTTCTTTTGAGGACCGTCCCGATATGATGCCGATATGAAGGTGGTGTTGAAATGAAACTGGTGTTGTTGATCTGCTTCCAGTACGCAATCTACATTTCACTCGTAATAATAAAACGTCCTTAATTGGGCGAGATTGAGACTAGGAAGTCTCTTCTTACACATAACCCATCGTTGTATGAGAAACAGAAAGAGAGAGATGGTTTGCAAAAGAAGAAAACTAATGTGTAGATTTAATCAAACCTAAGCTGAGGGCTCAGGAAAAACTGCAGGAAAACACTCACAGGAAGGAGAAAACCTAAGAAACCTACAGATAAAAAACTATATGTTGTGACAAAGGAGAATGAAAATAGAAATGAAAGACAAGCAGAGAATAGATAAAAATTAAACAAAAAGGACTGGGGAAAAATAGATATTCACTTCAAGCAAACAAATAAAACATTTTCACAAATGACACTAATTCTGAATTGCAAGAATTGTAGCATAAAAAAAGATGAGAATGAATATAAAAAACATAGATTTTATATGAAATTGAAGAAAGACACAAGAAAAAAAATGAAAATTGATCTTAAAAAATGAATTAAATTAAATTAATGAAACACACTGACGTTAACTTGCAAGCATAAAAACAGCTATCTTCAGTGCAAATGGGTGCCGTGGTTCTATTGGAGGTTTTGAACCGTGCTTCATTGAACATTTGGAGCTATCCATATACGTATACGAGTAAAATGTAGCTTGCAAACTGCAAGCAGATCGACAACACTAATTTCAAGTTGGCATCATATCGAGTAGGTCCTCAAAAGAAAAAAAAGGATTGAAATTATTCTTAAAATTCGTTGCAATTTAATCGTCCGGCATCGAAGCCGGGTCTTACTGGTCATACATAGTATGCAGCACAACAGAAGATCACCATCTCTATTTATGTGTGAAAATTCAAGCAGAAATATTGGCTGCAACTGCCTCAAATGACTTCCTACTTATCCCTTATATTCCTTATGAGAGAAATTGTAACGTGCTCTGGCATCGAACCCAGGAACAGGATTGTCTTATTTAAATTTTATTCTTAAACCAAGTTTTAATATACATCTTCCACATAAGCAAGTACTTCCTATTATTTCGATAAGTGAATCAAAAAAATAATGAAAAACTAACCCAATGTATTTTAAATGGGGGATAGATTTACCGCCTGGCTTCAAACCCCGGTTTTTTTGGTAATACTTTCTATGCAGCATTAAAGACGATCCCACCTTTAACCATGTGTGAAAATTCTAGAAGAAATATTGGGTGCAACTGCTTCAAATGACGTCCTAATTTTCCCTTATATTTCTTATGAGAGAAATTTTTATGTGCTCCGGCATCAAACCAAGGAATAGTACGGTCTTACCTGAATTTTTTACTTAAAGAAATTCTTACTATTCATCTTCTAGCCAAGCACGAACTTCCTATCATTTCAATAACTGCATCAAAATAAATAATGAAAAACTACCTCAATTTATTTTAAATGGCAGATTTTTGCATTGTCCTAGCATCGAACCCAGGACGTTCTCATTAGAAGTCATTAATGTTTTTGATAGATCATGACCATATTTATAGGCTCCTAGAGTTTCGATTCACTTCCTATGTGGGAAGTATTTTTTAAAAATTCCTGAATATTAAAGCAATGCATTTAAATGGAAAAAATCGGGACTTTGGGGCCCTCTGGAATCTAACCCATGATACTAAGGTTCTAAATCGCAATTTTTCTGGAGGTTACACGTTATGGCCAATATGTCGTAAAAATTTCAAGCCAATGGCGCTTGTGGTTTAGCCTGTGAGTTTGTATCCTCTCTCTATATATATATATATATGATATATGAATGAATCCAGAGAAGCATCTATATATAATAGATAATATAAGATATAAAATAGAGTGTGTGTATGATCGCTTAAAACTCGAAAACTGAAAGACGCAGAACTTTAAAATTTTCTACATTATTAAACGTCGACCCCGCACAGAGTATAGGCTACTTTTTATTTCCCTAAGGTCCACGGTTCAAACCCAGATGGGTCAAAATGTTTCCATAAGAAATACACGTAGAGGTTATTATTTTTTTGAAGCATGGTTAATTCTTCTGCAAATTTAAATTAGAAGTAATGGTCCTAGGAAGTTAAATCAAGTACCAAAAGTAGGAGAATAGAATAGAAATTCTTATTTTGGTTGTGGAAAATCGTTTTCTATTCGAAATTGCGAACAGTTTGATATAATACATGAATATTTTACCTAATTTTGAGGTTGTAAACAATCCCCCTAACTATCAAGGCGATTGTTGATTCTAGCTCATGAGTTTATCTATGAGAACTTCCATTTCCAGTATAGTGCATGTGTTTATGATTGTGTTCAAATTTCATCGGTTATTTTTAAGAGCGATATGCATTTTAATCCTGTTATTTGTGTACAATTTTCGTTTCCTTTATCCTTCCGCACCTTTCTGAAAATGTCTCTTTAAATACGGTGCTGCTTATCCTAATGTGATCTTAGAATAGATTTTTTAAACGAATGCTACCTTAGTTGAAGGAATTATCCTTTCAAAAGATATGAGATAAAATATTGAGTTATTGTGGTTTTATAGAATTTTTATAACTTTTTTTTGGGTTTATTGCTTTGTAAATTATTATAGCTTGGCATTAGCTACCTACAATTATGAAGCATGTGTTACAATAAAAAATCAGACTGTTACACTGGTATTTATCATTGTTAACTTCTCTCTTGAGAATCAATGGGCACTTCAGCTAGTAACAAATAAATCTTGATGTATTTAGTAACGTTTTTATCTTTGTTTCATGTATCCATGTTGGAAAATCTAAAAGTTCTGATTTTCAGTAATCATAACAAGACTTTTGAATCGCCGTGTACAACAGCAAAATGGAGTCAGCGGGCGAATAAATGCTAGAATCAAAATCGGGACATAATTCCACTTGGACTGACTGGACTGGAAAAGGTTAGTATAATGAATGGAGGCACAATTTCTTACCTGGACAAATATTGGAATGACCAGTTGTCCTCTTATGACAGCCCTATTGTGCGACTCCCGCGCTAGAATGTGCAGCGCTCCAACTGCGCCTTCCACAATCTCCTCCATCCTCACCCCATCTGCGTACGAACCTCCTCCTCCACCCCCTCCGGTACCACCTCCCCCTCCACTTGCCACAGAAGACCGTTGCTGCAACAAAAAGAGGCAACTTAAATAATAATCACCCTTGTGTATGGGTCAATCCAAACCAAGTGGTCCAGAAAAAATATAATTGGTTGCTTGACCATCTCAGAAAAAATTGATATTTGGTGAGTAGATACCTTTAAGTTTAGAGAGCTCCAAAGTAATTTTTAAATATTTTTAATGTTTACTGTTTGGAAAAAGCAGCCATTTTAGTACTTGGCCGCAAGCGGTTCTTTGTGTTTGAAGAAATTTCACAACTTTTGAATGAACATTTAAGTAAAAGCTAGGCTGATTGAAGGTGAGAAGGAACAGTTGCCAGTTTATTTATTTTTTGTTTTTTTATTCAGTGATGAGTAGTTTTAGAATTCAATGAGACAATCCAAAACATTTTAAATCCTGTTGATTTGGTAATTTGAAATGGTGCAATTTATAATCATTATATATACTATTTCAACAATGCAACGTTTTGTTTATTGGAACTCCTGTGTTACCATAGGGTTTATATTTGATTAGATGTATTTAAGTCATAAAATTACCATGCCTACAATTATAAGCCAGTAGTCGCAAAGGCAAAATATCTCATTTTACGCACAAATTGACAATTTTTTTAACTATGTTGCAATTGAATCTCAAAGTTGAAATTGATACTGAAGTTTTATATGATTAAGACCTTTAATGTGTACAATTGTCATATTTTTATCTGCTCCCCCAACCAAGATATTGCAAGTGAAAATTTGAGAAAAATTAAAATATGGGTTTTTAAAAGAGAATATTTTCTAAATGGTAATCTTGCCAACATTGATATTTTATGAAAATTAACTAAATTATATAGTATAACAGTCCAAAAAATGTTAAGGATGAGAAATTGTTCCTTCTTTGAAAAATTTCCAGTCTAAAGTTGAATTTTGTTCATTTTTGACCAATAATTTTAAGCTGTTAAGAAACGTTTAAGAAATGCATCTTGCAATGTAATTATGGTATTAGTTCATAGGCCAGAGTGTACTGAACTTAATGCATCTTATTTGAAAGTCTTAGGGCAACCCATTGCTGAATAATTTAAGAAATCGTAGATACCTGCAAACGCGAAAAACCGCGTGCGGCCAAGTACTAAAATGGCTGCTATTTCCAAACATTAAACATTAAAAATATTTAAAAATTACTTTGGAGCTCTCTAAACTTAAAGGTATCTACTCACTAAATGTCAATTTTTTCTGAGATACTGCAAGCATATTGATAACACAAATTTCAAGTCGGCATCATATCAAGAGTGTCTTAAAAAGAAAAAAAGATTGAAAATATTCATAAAATTCGCAGAAATTTATCTGTCTAGCATCGGACCCGGATATTCCTGTTGATACTTACTATGTAGCACAACAGAAGATCACCATCTCTAACTAAGTGTGAAAACTCAAGCAGAAGTATTTGCTGTAACTGCCTCAAACAACGTCCTATGTGTACATAGTGTGTACATAGTATGCGAAAGAAAAAACTGTATTCGGTTTACTAAACAAAACGTCAATATTTACAAAAAACCTTTTTGTATTCAGGACTGAAATTGTACTGTGGTTTACCAAATGAAAATAAAAGCTTTTCTAAGTGTAACTCATTTCTAAAAAAGTCTAAACATTGACTGTTAGATCACGAAGAAATCGATGTTTTTTCTTTAAATTTCTGAAAGATTCATTCATGTTGGTGTTGACAATACAGGATATCCTTAGTTGACACCTAAAGCTCTAGTATCTGATAAAATTATGAAGATTTTATTTTATTAATTTTGTATACAATTCATTCAATTATTTACAATTTCATATTTTCCTACATAGATTATCTTTAAAATGCTTTGTATCAACTCAATCTCAAAGTGACGACTGTTGTAACACATACAACTTGCGACTTCTTGGCTTTTTCTTGGTGAATTCTATTTTTGCTTATTATAACGTTTACAAGGAATTTTTCACTTATTTTGTCTTAAACTTTATTAGACACATTTCAATTTCGGAACTAATAGACATCAAGCTTTTTAGGTACTCTCTGAATGCATGTAAATAAATAAAGGTGAATAATAATATTCTTTACTAAAATGTTTACTTCTTGAATTATTCCTCTTAAATTATATTAATACCTAAAGTTTAGCACTCAGAAATAATATGTAATTAGTTCAATTCACAGGGGTAGTATTGCTACCTCCCTCTAGCACATAAAAGTGAAGCCAAAAAAAAGGGCAGATTGCGCATTTAGCCACTCTGATGAGAACTTTTCGTACCTCCCTATACTAATGCATTGTTTTTTGTGATTTTGCGGCTTTGATACAGAGTTATCAAGGTTTGATTGAGTAAGTCGAATGTTTAGGAACACAAAATGTAGTTTGAGCAATTTGTAACACAAAGCAATTTTGTTATTTTTGTGTTTCTAAAGGTTTAATGGGTGAATAATCAGGGGCTTGTTTCTAACTGCAGCATGGTCAATTGCAGTGCATCAGAACAGCTGCCCCCACAAAATGTTCCGAACTAGAATGTATGCATCTTCCTTATTTTTATTATTTCATTCACTATCTGAACTCAATGAAGCAGAACGAACGTCAGTATTAATCCACGGCATTTTAATGAACATTTCATTGTGCTCTCGGCTGCATCTGCAGGTCTTGCATGGTATAAAAGTTCACGTATTCGTCATTTTAAAAACTTTTACTGCATTAAGCCCCAATTATGAATTAGAACATACATTTGCACAAGCGGTAAATCTCTAATTACCCTGATAAGCCATTATAATGTATGATAGAGTAGCTTTATCTCATTGCGGTAGACTATTATTAAGTAATTTTGTGCCGTACTTGGTATTGGTCAATTAAAACCTAAGAGGGATTAATGCATTAGAATTAGAATATACATAAAATTAACATTATAATAATCAACAAGGTTTTAATACAGTTTGCGGAAGGTTGGCAGATGATTCGTTCTCAGTATCGCTACAGCAGACAACACCGGCATCCGAGAAGTTTACATTGCAGGCATGTCTTATTTTCCATGATGAAAGGAATCAAGAGGACTTTGAGAAAAAAATCGAACATGATCGTTAAGTGAAAGGTTCATTTAGACTATCTGAGTCCATGTCATAGGATAGACAAGCTCCTGAGTCCCGTATGAGAGGAAAATAAAACCCCAAAAATACATGTAGTTAGAAGGGAGCCGGAGAAAAGTTCTCACCAGTGTGCTCAGGGTTTCGTTATTTTTGGGCTTCACTTTTCTAACGATATACTCCCCCTGTGGTTCAATTAATTTTACAATTTTAACAGTTGCAACTATTGAAATGTTAATACAAGCAGTAAAGTAATAATTGAAGGAAAGTTGGTGGATAACTCTTACCCTCTGTGTGTCTTGGAATGCCCTGAGCAGAAGTCGGACAAGATGGTGGATAGCTCCATGGTCACGCAATGGCGCGTGGTTGGCAGGGCACAGAGCGAGGTTGCGAATCAGTCCAATAACAGCTTTGACCAGAGGCCAACGAGAGGGTGGATGCAGCAACTTTACGATCGCCTGCAGGCCGTAGTTCAAGCGCACTGCATTCTGCGCCATCTCGCTCTCAACGTGTCTTGAAGTCAGGTGACGCAGGGCACAAACCTTGGGTAAAGAGAGAGTTCATATTATTGTTAAACATACTTTAACGCTCGAGCACTCGCGCCCCATGGCGTAACACGAGCAGTCGCACCAGCGTACTCCGGTGATTATTTTTTAAATATTTACTTCAAATCAAATGATTTCCATAAATTTATATTTTATAGCCATTATACAATAGTTAAAGCCTTGAAAATCGATTGATGGCATTTATTTTTCAAATTTTTAATGATAAATGGAATAAACCACGCTTTAACATTTATAAACGCTTATAACCTTCAAGGAAATAACCTACGTGTAAAGTTGTGCACAAACCTTCACAGTTCACATTCATTTATTATTACACAGAAATGGTCTTATTATCACGAAAGAATTACTCCTCTTTGCAGTAAAATATTCCGTTGAACCTCAGCACGGGGTGCGCCAGCGCGACATGAGCTTCAAAAGTCTCTTTGTTGCAGTAAATTGAACCCAATTTATGCGAGACTCGGATGGTACATAGAGAACATTATTGTAGGAAGACCTGAGGTACACAGAATGATTAAAACAAAAGATAGAAAAGTTGCGAATGAAAATGTATACACTGGCGCCAGCGTGCGTTCTCGAGGGTTAAACTTTACAAATCGTGTTTGCAAAAAAGCAGGAATCCTTCAGAAAGAATTTCATTTATTCATCTAGAAATCTTAGTTAAAGTTGATTTTTCATTAATTTATAAACTCCAATATTGATTCTCCTGATTCAGTATTTAGTAAGGATTTTTGCGGTTCTTGATACCAGTTCAGTTCTTATCCTTTGGTTCCTGGCTCTCGGTTCCAAAAAAATTCTCATATTTTCTGAATGGAAAACGACCACAAGAACTGAATGACAATAATTTCACTTAAGAGGCAAATAAACCAGAAAGCTCAGTAAATTTATGTAAGTTGCCAAAACAGTAAACTCCGTTTACATGATGAAACATTTCCGAATGCACCTACCCCACCCTACGAATACCATCACGCCCATTACTTATTTGCTCATGACACCTCTTCATGTATGTACACTCCTGGCCAAAATTAACGCAGCACCGGCCGTAAGGATCGCTTGGGAGGTGCTGCGTTAATTTTGGCCAGGAGTGTACATTAGGGTGGTCCTAATTTATAATGGAAAAATATTTTTTTAGAGAAATTCTTTCGGGACCTCCCCTAAAGTTGTTCCATATGGTTGGAAAATAAATTTTGTAAAATATTATTTAAATCGGAAAATAGAAAGATGCGCCGTATCACCCTTTAAGTTTATATTTTTCGACATTTTTGGCCCTTTTTCAGTCATCACCAATACATTATTAGACATTAACTGTGATTTATGTAAAATATTAATTAGATCAATTAGATATCATAGTAAAATATCAAGCTCAGTATTTTTCCAGATTCAGCCCAAATAGAGAGAGTGCGTCATACAAGTGCAATCGCCGCCCATGCTCAATCTACAAATTTCGCCACTTTGTGTTCAGTCTTGTATTTACAGCTCTAAATTAATTTTAGCATAGTTTTTCTGCATTGCATAGCTTAAAGACCTAATTACACGTTACCCACTTAAAAATATTTCGTTAAACAGTGAAAAAAGGAAGGAAAATGGCCCTCGGCACCTCTGCAGGAATGTATGACTTCTGCGGCCGTTTATCTCGTCTTGTATAACACTACTAGTTAAAACAATTGAATAAATAATTCTGTTTTTGGGAGTATTACTGTAAGTTCATCTAGCTAAGGAAATGTTAAATCGTTGAAGTACCAAATAAATGCATGTTAATCATGGGAACTTTGGTTTATGCTAACTTTTCGTTATCCGAACCTGCCACCGTCCCGATCATTTTGATAAACGAGAGTTTGATGTAGTGTAAAATAGTATAATATATTGTCAAAATACTATTTCTATTGATTTTATATTCCTCCCTTTTTATCGTAAGTTCTCAAAGTGGTCCATGCCAAGGAGTAAAAAATGAGGGTCCCAAATATCTTTTTAGGAGGCCAAAGATCGCATTTGATGATTTCTTGAAGACTGTTTCTTTCTGACAAAGGGAGTGTTTTACTTACAGCTGGTTCCGTGATTTCTTCCCGATCACCGGCATTCAGGATGGTGCGAACGAGAGCATCCACTCCGCCCACTTGGCAAACGGCAACCTTGTTCCTCTGGTTATTGCACGTTAAGTTGGAGAGGATTCCAGCGGCGCAGGTAACCACATTCACGTCCCCAGATGCCAGCAACTGCACCAGACTTTGAAGTAGTCCTTCCAGACCATCCTGAAAGGGAACAATAATAAATTATAAGTAAATTTATTCCATCTTAAAGAGAATACAAACAAAATAAAAAAAAGTATTCAACATTGTGATGGAATTAGGTACCCCATAGGTAAAACCAGTTTCGGGGTTACCATCAAACTGAAATACACGGATGGACGGTGCTGATACATACAAAAAACATTAAAAAAATGTAAGTGGTTTAACAAAAAAGAAAGAATATGTTTGTGTGTTCTTTACACTTGTTCTTAAAGAAAAAATACCTGTAAATTTTACAAAAAAAGAGAGAAAAAAAACTAGATACATGTATATAACAATAATAAGAATAATAATACTATTTCTATCAAAATTAATTATAATAAACAAAAAATTATCATATTCAAAAAAACTATAAACATTTTCATTTGATAATAACCACGACTTGACTAACTGAAGAAACTTATAACAACGTTTCTCATTTTTTATTTCCTTAGGCAAAAAATTCAAAATTTTTGGTCCCGTATAAACAAAAGACCTTTTAAAAATAGTCAAGTTCGGTTTAATTAAATGTACATTCCCTTTTCTTAAATTATAATGAATTGAACTTTCAGAGATAGTTGGCTTATTAAACCTTAAACATATACAAGTGTTGTAATAGGAGCAATGTTAAATTTACAGATAAAGGATATGAATGCTCAAATCTATTTTTTAGGCAGATTATTCTGATAATCCTTTTTTGCAGGATTGATGCAGACTTAAATGTATTTTTATATGCACTTCCCCAAAATTGTAATACAGGTAATACAGTACACATTCATTGCTGCATACTTTATTATATATTGTAAGGGTACACGCTTGTTTTGCACGTGAAAGAATAACACTGAATGATCAGACGAGAGGTTGTCATCAGGGGGATGAAAAGCGTTCATTTGTCATAGTTTTGTCCTCCGCAGGCTTTTCCCGCACTGAGGGAAGGACGCCACTGGAGCCAATAGTAGCAATGAAGAGGTGTTTAGGCCTATCGAAAAACAGCCAATTTTGAATTTCCACTGTGCATGATGTTCGTCTACGGTCATTAGAACATGGGTAAGTGATTTCAAATAGCAGCATACATTTGTGAGATGCGTTGAAAATAATCCCGTCGACGAATAATTTTTCTACTGGAAAGATTATGTATTATTCAGCAAAATGTAATGACGAGTAAAAGCAGCAGACTGTGGCATTGAAATTGATTAAGTATTTACTAAAAACAGTAATTTTGCGACCGAAAAAAAAAATTCGAAAAAAATCAAATCAGTTCGGTTTCAAACCTGCAAACTTCTACTTCATTGCCGGAAATGATATTCATTATGCCACAGTATCGGTGTCATGCTTAGCTGATGTTTTGCAATTAACTACAATTAGAAATTGACGCTGATTTTTAAATTCATTTTACAAAGAAACTAGGAAGTGTTTGTTTAAACGGTTCAAACTGTAATAGAGTAGTTACAATATGCCGAATACAATATCTAATATATATAGATGCTTCTCTGGATTCTTTCATATATATAACTATATAGGTATATAGATAGGATACTAATTCACAGGCTAAACCACAAGCGTCATTGCCTTGAAATTTTAATGACGTATTGGCCATTACGTGTAACTGCCAGAAAAATGGCGATTTTGAACCTCAGTGTCATGGGTTCCATTCCAGAGGAGCTCAAAGACCTGAATTTTCACATTTGAATGCATTGCTTTGAATTTCGGCAATTTTAAAAAATACTTCCTGGATAGTTAGAGAATTTAAACTAAAGGAGCCTATAGATATGGTCATGATCTATTGAAAAAATTAATGACTTTTTTAAGGAATTATCCTGGGTTTGATGCTAGGACGATGCAAAAATCTGTCATTTGAAATACATTGAGGTAGATTTTCATTATTTATTCTGATGCACTTATCGAAGTGATAGGAAATTCTTGCTTTGCTAAATGATGAAAATTAAGAATAGGTTTCAGAAAAAAATTAGATAAGAATGTACTGTTCCTGGGTTCGATGCCGGGGCACATTAAAATTTCTCTCATAAGGAATACATGGGAAAACATCCCCAGGGCAAAGTTGCCATGACTGAACGGGTAATTTCTAGCAAAATCACGATAAATCTTAATTTTCATCTCTCTGGACGAGTGAGACGACAAAGATAATAAATTGTTGCTCATTTGAATTTTTTATAACTTTTTAAATCGTATTCTATGCGGTCAGTTTTTTTATGGTCCCCCCTGATGGGAAGGTCAGGTGCTAAGTAGCCGCGAAGGCCAGCTAAGGGTGCGGATTAGGATGTATACCCTCTAAATTTCTACCTGAAAAAAATGTAACAGTACAACCCCCTCATAACTACCATTACTCAGTGTATCTCCGCAACGCAAATTTCCTTTCCTTTTGTTTCTTTTGACAAACACACGAAAGGTGGATTACGTGATCCCTTCTCATTCCTTCGACTGAGGCTGGTCGGCAGCAGAGGTTTCGTATGGCGCCCCATCAATAAAAAACTACAAAACCTCTGATCTTATCGGGGGAAACGCTATAAATATCGGTGATCTGTCACAATATTAACTTATAAATCCCCAATATTCACTTCCTAATCAGGGCATTGTAGTATGGAACAATTATATTATTATTATTTATTATAAACGTTACAAGTGGACAGTCGTCCAGTGGCAACGTCAAATATATATAAAGACAATAAATAAAAAGACACAAAATATGTATAAAGACAAAAGGAAGAAGATTATAAAACATATAGCATTCCTCTGCTGCACCTTATGTTAACAACCAATTACCTATACATTTACTAATTAAAGTAGTCAGTATTGTGAGTGAATATATTGTTGACAAGTTGAAAATTATTTAGGCTCGTCCTTTTGTCGAAATGTTTTATTTGTACTTGGGAAGGGGTTAAGAATACCTTCAAATAAATCATTCTTTCGTAGTTCTGTTTACAAAAGAGTATTTCCCAAATTTGTTTTTGGTGGTCAAACATGTATCTCGCAAGATTTTTACCTATAAATCTTGGGCCGTATAACCTGTTCTGAATCTCCTTTCAATTTCCTTTACATGTATAAACCCATTTCCATCAATTTGTTAACTTTCCTACGAGATTTCAGTAAAGCACAACCCAGTTCTGCAAACATTTCAGTTACGCTGTCATATCTGTAAAAATGCCCTAATACGTATCTAGCAGCTTTACGCTGAACTTTTTCTAATTTTGATATGAATATCAAATATGAGTAAAATGTAGCATGCATACTGCAAGCAGACTGAAAACACTAATTTCATGTCAGCATCATTTCAGGACGGTCCTCAAAAGAAAAAGAAAGGACTGAAAATATTCTTAAAATTTTCTGCAATTTAATCGTATGGCATTGAACCCGGGTCTTCCTGGTGAACTTAGTACGCAGCACAACAGAAGATCACCATCTCTAACTATGTGTGAAAATACAAGCAAAAATATTGGCTGCAACTGCCTCAAACGACGTCCTACTTTTCCCTTATATTCCTTACGAGAGAAATTTTAATGTGCCCCGGTATCAAACCCAGAAACACGGTAGTACGGTCTTATCTAATTTTTTTTTTAAACCTATGCTTAATATACATCTTCCATATAAGCGAGAACTTCCTATCATATCAATAAGTGATTGAAAAAAATTATGAAAAACTACCTCAATGTATTTTAAATGGCCGATTTTTGCATCATCCTATCATCGAACCCAGGATATTTTCCGTGAAAGTCATTTATGTTTTCGATAGATCATGATCATATCTATCGGCTCCTTGAGTTTATATTCTCTACCTATCCGGGAGTTATTTTTTAAAAATTCCGGAAAATCAAAGCAATGCATTTAAACGGGAAAAATCGGGACTTTGGGGCCCTCTGGAATCGAACCCATGACACTGAGTTTCAAAATATCAATTTTCTGGCGGTTACACGTTAGGGCGTATACAAATTTCAAGTCAATGAAGCTTGTAGTTTAGCCTGTGAATTTGTATCCTATCTATCTACCTATATGAATGAATCCAGAGAAGCGTCTATATATAATAGATATATTTTAGCCACCTAAACCTAATGACAGTAAAATCGGTGAAGTATCTTAGACTGACTGCTGTAGATAACCACTTCCTGCATAGAATTTAATTCAAATAAATTTAAGATCTCTAATCTGTTAACATATAATCCACTGTATATTGCCGATGAATTCATTGACTGACTATGTAAATTATAATCATTTGTAATTGTTTTTCTTTTACACAAGTTTGACTGTTTTTTAATATTCTTTAATTTATGTTTAATTGTGTTCATATATAATAGATATCCTTTTATTTTTTATTTATTGAGTTTCTCCACTCTAACTTGACAATGCCTTGAACCTGTTTCTGGTTCTCAAACTAATAAAACTTTATTTAATAATTAAGTGACGGATACTGACCACTTTGGTTCCGGCATCTGACAGATTCCTCAAAGTCCAGAGGCAGTTCTGCACCAATCTCTGAGACGGGTCACCCAAATGCATCGCCAACGCCTGCATCCCACCGGCTTCTACAATGGCAGGCTTGTTACTGGAGCACACGGACAGCACTGCAAACAAACAGAGGAGAAATCAGTCACTCGTTATATTATCTTAACCTACTGTTAAGTCCTGAAGGTTTCTTAAACCTGTAAGTGCATGAAAAATGTTTTGATTCCACTTGAGATATGCGTGACAAAATCAAATTCTGAAATTTGGTAATTATTTTGTTTCTACTTCTTCATATGAGAGTCGTGCATCTATTAACAGCATTCTTTGCTTATGATGTACTTTCGGTAACTATTAATTTGCATTTTATCCTTTTGGAGATGCAACCATGTATTTCAAACATTAAAAAGGAATACATTAGAGGATCGTTCATCCGAACATCTAAACAAAGAACACATCCAAACAACGAACATTTCACGATAGATATATAATAATTTTGAATGCCGTTTTACACCGAACTTTTGAAGGTGTACACCAGTAAGTATTTATACTATATTAATTAACCTTCTAAATGGATAAACATAAGAAGAAAAAGTGTCCAGCAGCTACTTCAAGCCATGGGAACGTCAAGAGGAAAAGACAGGTGCTGATGGTCCTTGGTTCGATCCCAGAGAGCCATTTACATTCCTCAATGCATTTCTTACGGAGATAACGGATAAAAATTTAAGGTACTTCCCGGCATGACATCGACTTCAAACTTTGCATTAAATAAGAACAAGTCCTAAAAAGTCATACTGTGCATTCACAGCTGCCAATATGTCCTTGGTTCGACACCAGGCGTCTCTAAAATTATTAACTATTACAATTTTTAAGAATTATTTTGAACCCCTTCCCCATAATAATAAAACTTGAAATTCCGCATATAGCTAGAGATCATAGATACATTTCAAATACGTTTTAAGATTTCCTTGATCGTCCTTGGTTCGATCCCAGAGAGCCATTTACAGTGCCGCATGCATTTCAGATGGGGATAATGGAGTCTTATTTCAGGAACTTTCTGGTATGATATGGACTTCAAACTTTGCATTAAATAAAATCATGTCCTAACAAGTTATAATGTCTATTCGCATCTTCCAATAGGTCCTGGGTTCGACACCAGGCTTCTACAAAAATTAAAATTGCTACAATTTTTAAGATTTTTTTTAAACCCCTTCCCGAAAAACTACTACACTTTACTCCACCTTTTATCAGTCACACCTGTTTCTGATTGGATCTTTTAATTTATCAGTTATCCTTCGTATACTTATATCACTGTAATAATGCTACAGTAAAGCCTCGCTAACACGAATCTCAAGGGACTGGGTGAAGAGTTCGCGTTAAGAAAAATTGCTGTCAACCGTAGCCCTGCAAAAAAGTGCGAATGTACTTCATGATGTACTGACGTCTATTATGATGTCTACATATAACAGGGTGGCCACAGAACGGGATGTTAAAAAATCAAGGTTATTTCAAGGTTTTTCCAGGTCAGGTTGAGGATTTTTCAAGGTCAAAATACAGTTTTTGGTTTTTATTCAATTCTTCAATTGAAATATATTCCAACAAAAACAAGGCACAACTTTCAAACTTTACCCGGAAATTAAAGTTCACGCGAATCAGCAGCACGAATGGCGAGGGTTGTTTATCTATTAGGTTACGGAGTTTTTGCATAGGCAGCGCTGGTGCCAGAATTTGAATGAGTGGTTTATTTCGGATTGAAACAGATGTTTTGCAAATGCTATAAAACGATTTTGCATGGACAAAAAAACCCAGGTTGAAATTTTTCATGACATAATTCGAAAAATTCTTTCGCTATCATATTCGCTAGAGGTTTTTCCTGAGGTGCGAATGAGTGGTTTTATATGCTTTCCGTCAGATGGCATAGCAATCTTGGCATAACGTGACTGACTTTTATCTACAATTCAGACCTTCTACCACTTACTCCGAAAATATGAGTTTCATTGGTCTACTTTAAATAAGAAAAATATTGCAGAATATGAAACTCAGCAGATTTAGGACATCGGTCTACATTTTGTTTAATTAATTAAAATTTAAAGAAATTATGAGGTAAACCATCTTAACAGCACTTGCGAAAAAGTCACATTTTGAAGTTCTGCAAAATTCACATCTTTGAAACTTATAAAAGTATTTAATTGCGAAATTTTAAAAGTAGGGGATCAAAATGACTGTCCTTCTAGGAATAACTGTGTGTAAAATCTAACACATAAGTATTAACAAAATTTTAATTATATCGTATGAAATTTGGGATCAAATTGAATAAGGTCAAAGAGTTTTAAAAAAATCAAAAAATATTTAGTTAGAAATTTTTGAAGTTAAACTCTGAAAACGGTCAAAATGACCGCTGCCGTCCTTTTATTGTTAAGCTATATTTTGGATACACTTGGTGATTTGTATATGCTATATATACAAGTTTTTAAGTTATGTTGTTAATTTGTCACAAGGTCAAAAACGGGGCAAAGCCGTACATTCAGGGCCGGAATAAGGGCAGGGCCGACGGGGCCGCAGTTTTTAAATATTTTAAGGATTTGAATTGACAAAATTTTCGTGAAAGTGATTCGAAATGCTGGCTGACTGACTTTTACGCTGTATTAGATGACTAAGTTAAAATTGTGATAATGAATACATAAAATGAATTGAAGACAATCTTATTGTATAATGTAATTAATTTTTGACCGCAATAGGGCCCCCACATTCTTAATCCGGCCCAGCATACATTTGCATTTCATTTGCGACTTTTGTATTAATACTTAATTGCATTGTATCCTAATTAACTACGAAGAACTTTAATTCTTACTGGCCAAACTAGACTTAAACGGTTGCATGCAATGCTTGTTTCTTTATTTACTTCCCTAATCATGTGCCTATGTTCATGTATGGCATTGCACTGCCCCCCATACGGGTTTACCCCAACCGCTGGGGCAATTCCATACAGAGTAACCTTTTTCTTTAATTAAAAAAAAATGAAGATAAATAATCCAGCCATTTGGTGACAATTTGGTAGCCAATAAAACAAAGTAACATTCGATCGTGTGTCTATGCTTCTATATTGAATATTATATGAGCTGTAGGGTCATTCCATGTCAAATCAACACACCCATTTAACCTCACCATCTCAGATTTTCTTAAAATTTTGTATACTTATACTACTTGCCAATAATAATTAAAATGCCAATTTTTTAATAAGAAATATTTTTTTTAACAGTGAACCCATTAAGACCCCACTTTCATATTTTACTATACGATTCACAACATTACTAAGTATTTATACTAATATTTTGAGAATTTTAAATTATGTACTTTTTGAAAAAATATTTAAACAAATTGTTTATATGGATTAAAAAAAACTTTTTTCATTAATATCCTTGTCATGTTGCATATCATTTGAAAGAACATGTCAAATGCTGTAAAATAACGCCTCTTTCAGCTCACTGGATGAACTGGAACAACTTCTAGAGAGATTTAAAAAATGAGCGTTCACGTCTTTTTGGCGAGTTTTTGAAACTTTACATAGTCATATCTCAAAAACGGTTAGAGATAAAAATTTAAAAATTGGCATTATTATTAGTATTGGCAAGTAGTATAAGTATACAAAATTTTAAGAAAATCTGAGATGGTGAGGAAAAATTTCCCTCTAAACTGTGTTGATGTGACATGGAATGACCCTGTAATAAATCTCGCTTAAGTGTACGCCATTACAGACTATCATTTTGTATTTCGAAAAAGAGTTTTTCGTGTCACACCCCAATATACAATTCCGTGAATATATTTATTAATGCGGCGCAATTCCCACAGGTGAATCGGTATTCCAATAGCTACTTGGACCATACCTTTGAGAACTCTGGAGGTGGTCCAGAGCAGCTTCTCGTAGTCGTACGAGCGTAGAATTCTGACCAACTCCACGGGTCCTTGGGATGCAAGGATGATCAGCTTGCTCTCCTGGTTGCCGTACGCAAGGATCTGCAGGCAGTCTGTCACTATCGCCAGGAACTTGACATTATTCCTCTGAAGAAGTGCCACCATCTTCTGCAGACCGCCAGCGAGACGCACTGCCATTTTCGAACCTTCCTGATGCAGCAGAAGATTGTGCAGTGTGGTGATGGCGTAGAACAGCACCGACTCCACTGGAGAACTGCAACGGAAGGCTCAACTTATACCAATCACCTTATAACAAATACCAAGAGAGAGAGCTCAGGAAGAAAAAAGAATTACGGGTGAATTTCCTGCTAAAATTACAGTGAAAAGTATGTATTGGTGAACTGGTCCGGGGGTTGAGATGGGCGATTCGGAGCAGAGAATACCAAAAACGGAATTATTTATTCAATTGTTTTAACTAGAAGAGTTATACATGACGAAATAAACTGCAGCCAAAGTCATAGATTCCAGTGGAGGCGCCACTTTCCTTCCTTTTTTCACAGTTAAATTCAAAATGTTAAAGTACGTAACGTGTAATTAGTTCTTTAACCTATGCTTTGCAGAAAAACTATGCTAAAATTAATTTAGAGCGGTAAATACAAGACAGAATACAAAGGGGATAAATTTGTAGATTGAGCGGGGGCGACGAGTGCACAGTAGAGATGGGCTATTGGGAGCAGAGAATCGATTCAGCGAAATCGATTCGAATCGGTTTTCATGAATTGATTCACTTTAAAAATCGTATTACCGAAATCGATTCGAATCGTCTAGTATCGGAATGAATTATGATAAAATCAGAATCGTATTCATATTGTAATAATATTGGTATAGAATTTTTGGAATTCTATTAAATATTGAAGTCACAATGAGAATTGATGAGAATTCTTGAACCGCGAATTGGGATACCTATTACTGCCGCAAATTACTAGTATAAAAAGTCCTAATTAACAGAGAGAAAATGTATTACATACAAACATTTACATATCGTTAAAAGGAAGAAATAAATAACAACAGATAATACTTAAAAACAGTGTATGTTTATAGATTAACATGACTGCATGAGAGTTCCAGGAATTGGATGCTAAGGATATACATCATGCTGGTCATCTGATCTCAATCCATTTATATTGACGAATATCAATACTGAATAACGTAAATTAGTTTATAATTTTCCTTTACATAGCATTTTAGGTTAAATGCCATGACATAATTGTCATGGCTAGTGCTTCTGCTACAACAATCAGTGGTACTGCGAGTAGTGCCATCTCTTATCCTATTTTCGAAAATAATATAATCCAAATAGTCCAAATCATATTAATTGGAATACTACGGTACTGCCATCTGGTATCCGATATTTAAAGATGAATCGATTCACATTGGAATCGCCCACCACTATCCGAGGGCAATTCATACCTCAGGAATATATCTCCCGACAGATTGGTAAGAGGGGAATTGATCCCCTGCGCTGATGTTCTACTACCGACCCAACCCAACCCCACCCCCAGGTTAATTTATTTTAACATTAACTAGTAATCACGGCATGTAGATTAACATAAGACTAAATAACAGTAGTACAACATCAGCACGGACTCATTCATTCTCTCAGACTTGAAATTTGAACAATAGTTTCCTTTGTTTATCCTATCTATATATATAAAGCAGAAATTCTGTGGGTTTGTGTGTTTGTGGGTTTGTTTGTCTTGGATTAGAGTCCACACCGTTTACCCGATTTGCCCCAAACTTTGCGTACGTGTCCATTTATATCAGGAAGGAAGTACTGTCGCATTTTTATTCAAGAATTTTGCTGGGTTCGAACCAAGATCGCTCAGATAGATTTTCATAAGGAATACA
Organism: Sympetrum striolatum; assembly: GCA_947579665.1. Classification (NCBI taxonomy): domain Eukaryota; kingdom Metazoa; phylum Arthropoda; class Insecta; order Odonata; family Libellulidae; genus Sympetrum; species Sympetrum striolatum. The sequence continues at coordinate 1,095,347 of CANPUZ010000057.1, read as the reverse complement.
CGTAAGCTTCACTTTTATCGGTTGCAGGCTTTATTTCTTTTGAAGAAATAAATTAGAAGAAATAGTCGTACAGAGTCAAGACAAACACCGAAAGAAAGAAAATTGAATAAAGATTCTTATTTTGGTCGTGGAATCTTACTTTCGATTAGAATTTGCGAGAATATTGGTAAAATATACAAAACTTTCGTGAAAATTCGAGGCTGTAAACAACTCATCCCCCTGACGACCGATCCCATTGTTGAATCCGAGCTCATGTTTTATCCCGTAAAAATACTCGTGGACTTTAGGCTCATAAAGCTGATGATTGAAGAGTACGATATATTACATGGATAACGAGAAATTTTCTGTAAGAAGGTAACCAGCAATTGCAGGTACGTAATTACAGTCAGGAGATTGTGTGTCTTCGATTTTAGTACAAACCGTTTGCCAGATTCGCGTCAAACTTTGCGTACGTGTTTTCTGGGACCAGGAAGGACGTACTGTCTCAATTTTATTCGACAATTTTGCTGGTTTCGAACCAAGATCGCTCAGATGGGTTTCCATAAAGAATAAATCTAATCTTCCCTTTAATCGGTAGCAGGCTATATTTCTTTTGAAGAATTAAAACAGAAAAATAGTCGTGCGGAGTCGAAACAAGAAGTAAAAGAACGGAAATTAAATTAATGTTCTAATTTTGATCGTGGAATATTGTTTCCAAATCGAAATTTGGAGAATTTTGATAAAATACGCGTGAATTATCCAAAATTGTTGCGGTTGTAAACAGCCAATCCTCCTCACGATCAATGCGATTGTTGACCCGAGCTCATGAATTTTCCTGTACAGTAAGAATAGCTTGGGATTTTAGACCTTATTCTTAAGGGAATTTACGTATTGCACGACCGGCAACTTGAATTTAATCTTCTTCTATATTCCCCGTTGAGAATCAACGGGCGCTTCAGCTAGTTTTAAATAAAAAGTACTAGCAGTTGCCTGCTCCGCAGGCAGGTTAGTTCCCTTACGTTTGATGGGGCAGCATCGAAAGTTATTCGAGGCCTTCGTCAAAGATTCCGAAAAAGTAGATAATGTCAGAGACCGCAAAGTCGGGACCTCACCCTCAGCAGTGAGATCAACTGATAAAGACTTAACTATGTTAAATGACGCGCAAGCGATAGGTAAGCGGCGTTCGTCATCCCAAAAGAAAACGTCTCCCACTGCCCTCATTTTCCCGATTTTTTCAGTTTTCCGCCCGTTTTGCACCTCTAAACTCAACCAAAAAATTAAAATTTTTGCACGCCTGTGCGTGCAGGCCATCCGCCTCCAGCGCACTAAAAATCATTGCGGGAGATTGAATTTAGACTCAGATTTTGCTAAAAGTGTTACAGCCCTTTTTTGAGGACAGACGGATGGACACAATTCTGTCTTAATATATATAGGATTATGATGAGCACGCAAAATATTCTCCATGTATTTTCAAATGTTATAAGTAATTATGGGAAAAATTATCATGTATACCACGTATCAGAGGAATCACAAGGAAACATAAATACGGGTGATTATCAATGGACGCAGACGCACGGACACGATTCTGTCTTAATATATATAGATCATAATTACCACTTTCTGTTTATTTATAAAATTAACCAATAATCAGGGCGCGTAGATTAACGTAAGACTGAATAACAGTAGTACAACATCTGCATGGGAGACCAATTCCCCGCGCACTTATCTGTCAGGAGATCAATTCCCCATGTACGAATTCCCTGCGTACGAATTCCCCGCATACACATTCCCCCAGACCAATTCACCGGCCACGGTATTATATGTCATCAATTACAGTATATACTGTATTTCCTGGCCTATAAGACGCACTTTTTTTACTCCATAATATGCTCTAAAATCAGTCTGCATCTTATGCGCCGATGGTATACGGGTATAGCTCCGTCCTATAATAAGCAAGCCGATTCGCAGGGATAAATGCATACCATTAAGTACATTTTACCTTATCACGCATTGAAAATAGTTCATTTAATTGCAAATTTTGATAATAACACTTTTTTGATTAATAGTAAGGAATACAGTTTTAATATTTCGATGATAGAACTTCCTTTAAAAAATTCAAAGGTAAATTGGAAATGCATACAATGTAGCAAGTTTAGTTAAATCTCACATGTGGTGCTGCTGCAAAACTTATACACGTTGGGCTAACGGAGATGTCATCCCTATGCTAATACATTGTATCTCTCGCGATAAAGAGTTCACTCAACCTTATGTAACAAAGTGCGAGTTTTTTTCGTAAATTCTAACCCGAATAATCAAGGTGCGTCTTATGCACCAGTGCGTCTTATAGGCCAGGAAATACGGTAACAGGATAAGCATCTGTTATTACATTACATGTAGGTTCTACCTTTTGGTAGAAATATGAATTTCTTCATGCAATCTTCAACAGCCGTTGCAGATCTACTGACATCCTCCCTTGCTTCTCCCTATGCGTACCTTCGCGCAATTCTAACCTCCTTCACAAACGTCGTTTCCAGCTTTCAATCTTCTATCCCAACACTTTTCAATTGCTTCAACCCTACCCTTGATCTGTTTCCCCAATTAATTCATTACTTTCTTTCATTTATTGCTCATAATTGCCCTTGACGAACCTTGCGACTCCACTATCTCAAGATCAATCCTGCTTCGAGAGGATCCCAAATTGCACAGCATTACTTTTAAACCAGTCTTTGAGTAGAATTGATTATACAGATCTATACAGATGACATTTAAAAAAGTGTAATTTTGCTTAACAAAATCTAAATAAACAACCCTCTCCTATATGTTACAAGAGTTTGAAACTCTAGGTTAATGTTTTATAGGAAAAATATTAATTATATAAGTTACTGTAATTTTGTTACATTTTTAAACATTTTATTAAAATAATTCTTAATGGAAAAAGATACTTTGTTTAAAAAAGCAAGAATCATTTGTGAACTATGATAAATTGAATTACCGCATTTGACGGCATATAAGATGCACCCTCATTAATTTGGCCACTCACAAGAAAAAAAAGTTTAAAATAGTCCGTGCGAAAGCGCGGTACCACAATAACTTATAAAGTAGTTTCTTTTAGTTGTCACGTTTCGCAAAAGCCAAATGTTAACACAATCATTGAATGCAATTACCAAAGATATTTAGTATTAAGAAAATTTAACAAACGGAAGCTAATTTGACATCATATATTTCAATAATTGAACTGCAAGCAATCGTACAAAATACAAAATAAAGCAGAAACAATATAAAATACAGATTCGGGGAAAACATATTATGTTTATGTTTTTTAGCAGTCTTCAATTGATCTTCATGCAGTCGCCAAGTACCTACGTATCATTTTTTCGGTAGGCGGTGGACCAAAATGCTTTGTGCTGCTGCTTTGTTTCCATGCACTTTAGCGTAATTTAACACTCCTAGTTTATATTGAATAGTGAAGTTTAATCTCTTATTTCCTGTAGTCATATTTCCGAGGGTGTTTTTTTAAACTAATAGTTTTACTCAGCAAGAAGAGGACAAGCTGTTTTGTTATGATCAGCAGTGTTGCGAGATCCAAACCTTAAAATACCGCGATACCGCTACCAGATCTCAGGGTTGCCAGATCCAGATCCGAAAAAACCGCCTCCAGATCGCGCTGAGATAGCCCAAATCCGCCCAATGTTCACTTTCAAACGGCATATGGGAAATTCATAATAAGTAATACCAAAGTGATAATCAGAGTATAACGGATATAATGGAGCCGAAATAGGTAGTATAGACCATCTGGGCTAAAAATAGCATTCAGTATTGAAAGTTAACCTGTGGAGGTTGAACCTTCACATATAAGACGCAGGGAAATTTTTCGAGACATAATTTAGGAAAAAAGCTGCGTCTTATATGCCGTCAAATACGGTAGTTGATTTACTATTGAAAGAGATCTTAAAAATTCAGAGAATTTTGGGGTAATGCTGACACCACGCGACTCATTACCTAACTTATTCGACACGACTAATTGAGGATTAAGGACCAAGGGGGGCTAAGAAATGTCCTCCACTTTTCTTTTTCAACATTTTAAGAATTTAACCACATAATATAGCCTTATAACTTCGTTGCTTTGACAAATATAGGTTGTTAAAGATATAACTATACGTTGATGCATTTTCTAAGTATTTTACTTTCTCCATATACGAAATATAGAGAAAGTATTGTTTTCATGAAAAAAATCGACTTCGAGATTTCAACGGAAATACATGTTTTGGGGTCCCTAGAACACGTTTTGACCATTTTCGGAATGATGTCTGTGTGTATGTGTGTCTGTGTGTGTGTGTGTGTGACAGTGGGCGCTCTAACGTGAAAACTATTAGTCGTATCAATACCAAACTTCATATATAGTACTGTGGTGTGTGCTGTCAGAGTTGATTAGTTTTTGGAGTCAATCGGTCTACCGGAAGTCGAGCTTTATTCATTAAAGCTCATATCCGGTTTTCAAAATATCTCCATAAATATGATATATACGTATGTTGTATTACTTATAAAAGTTTTAGAAAATATAATTTACTATAACTTTTGTATTTAACATATTTTTGTATCACCGGTTGATTGGGAGTTATTCGTGAAATACTGATCAACCGGAAGTAGCTGATTATGTACTTTGTGGGCGCTCTAACATGAAAACTGTTTGTTAGATCACCACCAAACTTCATATATAGTATTTTGGTTTGTGTCGTTAGAGTTGATTAGATTTAGGAGTAAATCGGTTAACCGAAAGTCGAGCTTCATTCTTCAAAGCTCATTTCCGGTTTTCAAAATATCTCCATAAATATGATATTTAGGAATATACTATTTCTAATAAAAGTTTTAGAAAATGTAATTTACTATGACTTTTGTATGAAACATATTTTTGTATCACTGATTGTGTAGGAGTTATTTGTGAAATACTGATAAACCGGAAGTTGCAGATTATGTACGTGGTGGGCGCACTGGGAGCTGGGGAGTAAGGCCATTTCATCGTTTTTCATCGAACATATCCCAAAAAAACATTATTTATAATGTTTGTGAAGTTAAATATAATATGATTTAAATTAATCACTCATCTTCCAAGTTTAGATGGAATGTAGAGATCGAAATTACTGTCGTAGATAAATATTTACATCTTATATATGGAGAAAGTCATGTGCTGGCCACTTCAGATTTTTAAGCAATGTAATGAGAGCGGAAATAGGCACAATATGACCCTCCCTTGGTCCAACCTGCGACATGTTTTTTAACCAAACATTTTGACCAATAGTTTTGCTATGCGTTCTTAACTCAATTACTGTAAATTTTGTTTTAACTTCGATTTTATTTCAACAATTAGTTGTATATTGCATTCGGGTATTATTCGCTAAGTTCGTAATTATTTGACAAATTGTTATGCTACCATTTTTACTTTCTCCCTATACGTAGTATAGAGAAAGTATTGTATTCGCAAAAAAATTCGATCTCCAGATTTCGACGGAAATAGATGTTTTGGGGCCCATAGAGCATGTTTTCACTATTTTCCCAAACATGTCTGTCTGTGTGTCTGTCTGTCTGTGGTTAAAAAGTTTGTAGGCTCTCTAACTTAAAAAGTAATTATCTGATCATTTTCAAAATTCATATTTAGTGTTTTCCTAACAATGTCAAAAGTTGATTAGTTTTTGGTGAATATCGCTTAACCGGAAGTTGCGGTTTATCCGGAACAAAATTCGTTTCTTAAATATCTCTGTAAAAATGCAATATAGGTATATACATTTACACACAAAAGTTGTAGATAATGTACTTTACTACAACTTTTGTATAAAACATTTTTTCGTAACACTGATTGTTTAGGAGTTATTCTTGAATAATGATTAACCGGAAGTTGTGGTTTATCCGGAAATTTAAGTTTTTCATACTTATCTCTATCAGAATGCAATGTAGGTATATACAATTACATACAAAAGTTATAGATAATGTTTTTTACTACAACTTTTGTATGAAACATTTTCCTGTAACACTCATTGTTTTGGAGTTATTTATATATTACTGACATAGGCTTCTGTTTTCAATAAATACGGAGAAAGTCATGTCTTGGCCACATCAGATTTTTAATTATAAGTCAATTGTAAGAAGGTAAATTTATTGTCATAATATGCTCATTGAATAATAAATACTTGAGAAAGATATTATGAGCTTGCATAATTCATCTATTAATAAACATTGTTTTTCTGGACTAAGGTTGCAAAATTTTTATTAAAATTTTTTAAATTATACCTTTTTGTTGATTTGTAAGCATAACTAATGGTGACTTACAAACTTATTTTCCGAATCAGAGATTTAAAGCCAGACCATAGAGATGAAGCCTTATCATTTTTTTAGTTTGAGTTTTTTAAATGATAAAAATTCCATTATTTTTATTGGTACAGTACAATTTTTAGCAACAAAAATCATTGTAAGAAGTTTTTAAAAATCCAAGAAGGAAATTGCTGAAGATATATATATCGTTTCATTATTATTTTATTGAAAAAAAAAAACGTTGTACCCTTCAAAGGGTTACTGCAAATCAAATTTAATTATATTTTTATAATGATACTGAAGAATAGTTCAAATGAAGATTGGAAAAGAATTGTTAGCTTGATGAATGACATTTTTTCAATCATATAATGTTTCACGATCATTTCTAAATTTGGAATAATGAAAACAGATTAGATTTTAAGCCAATATTTGAAATCCTGTTACTTTCTGTGCCTGCATGTAATAGTACCATTTTTAGCAACAAAAAAACGTTGGACCTTTAACACCTTCCATGCGGGTGGCCGCCTCAGGCGGTCATGGACGCCTAGTACGCTGGGCGGATGGCCGCCTCAGGCTCCCAAGCGCTCCTTCAAAGACTTAAGGCAGTTTTTATGACCAGCCGCATTGTAGCGCCGTAGTTTTTCCTACCAGCCCTCAGTAACAGTCTTGTGTTCAAACTGTGTGCTTCGTTCCTGGTTTCGTGCGTTTTTTGCTTTGATTGAGGATTCTCTCGACAGCCCATTTTTTCTTTCGAATCATCTGGTAAGTATCTACGAATTTTGTTTATTTAGTTTCGAGTAAATATTTTATTCTCTTTAAACGGTATTCAATGATATATACCCTTTGATTTGGACATTTTAAACGTTTGTCATATGCGTCTTTATTTTAAACAAATGATGGAGCTTCATTGGCAATGTGATTTTTTTAGCTTTTCGTGTTCTTCAAGAGTAATTATTAATTACTTGGAATGGGGAAGAAGCGGAAAGGGAGCAGTTCTGCTACGGATCAAACCTTTGCTAGTAAGTATTCTTTGTTTTAATGTTATTGGTCTTATTTAAAATATTTTGTTTTAACCAAATCGATTGCTGAATGCACGGTTACTCTTTGCGATATCATCAAATAATCTTATCGCCCGCCCTTCTCCTCGCTATCTCAGAAAATATTTGCATTGTATTTCTAATAATCTGAAGTCCCCACGAAAACAATAATCATCTCTATGTAGACTTGGGATTAAACCCAAGACTCCATCCTACGTTTCCATAAGGAATGCACGTTACGTTCGTTTTTGTACCTTGCAGGCATTGATACTTTTAAAGAATTTAATTGGAAATAATGTTCCAACGAATTCAAGATAAGTACCAAACAAAGATAAATTAAATAAAGAATCTTATTATTGTCGTAGAATAAGGAATTTCTACGTTCGTGTGTGGTGATGACGAAGTCATGTTACGTCGAGAAAGAAAAAAGATATTTGAGGGACAGACTTTTAACGCAAACTTGATTATATAGCAGGGATTTTAAAGCAGTACGTTTGTGTGATTCTCAAGAACTGTATAATTTTCAATGGAATCGACTTCGTAATCATTCGGAATTTCGCTGATATTCTTAGCTTAGAATTCTGTACTGGTTAGTATTTATCAATAGAATAAGGGAACTGATAAATTCTATGTTAAGTCATCCATATTTAAATGTTGCATATTTATTAAAAAATTGAAATTAAGAACCGTCACGCATGAAGGGGGGGGGGTTAACTGGTATCAAATAAAATTTATTTTATTGAGATAATTTTTCAACAATATTTGAGCAATATTTATTTCAATTGTATAATTGCATATAATATAATATAATATAAAATGCATACCTAAATCACATCTGATTATGACCGTGTCTTTCAAATTAAATTTGCATTCATGAGAATCACCATTACCAGTAGCATTTTTCACTATGGAAATATATCTGCGTGTGTGTATAGTACGGCGTAAAGCTATATCATGCATTGTTTTCCTAGCAATTACTTAATTTGAGAATGAACATCTAAAATTCTTAAACCATCGCTCTGTAAGGAATCAAGAGATGACGGGCTTGCTTGCTGACGGTTTTTTGCCCTTATTCTGCAAATGTTTAAGAATATACTCCTTCAAAATAATAAAAAAGTTAACTCTCAAATTTTGTGGACGCCCATCCCCTCGTCAAAATTTTCATGGATTAGTTTTCTTTCGTTACGAGGAAATAGGCTGATCTCAAGTTTATATTTCATGATTTAAATATGTACAGTAAACAATTATTATATTTATAGATGCATTTCCCCTGGATTGATTTAAGTTTGTCATTTTTTAGAGACGGGTAGAGAAACACTACATACTCATCCATCAGCACAGGATGATGAAGGGCCATCAACTTCAGCAGGTAAAAATTAATTTGATATTATTTTAAGCTGCAATATATTTTTTAACTCAGTTTTGAATCCACAATGTCTTATAAATTTTGTAATCATTTTAATTTCTTTCAGGAACCAAAAGGAAACGGATAAGCGATCGCAAATTCGATACCCCTTGTGTTCTGGAGGAAGATATTCCAGAAATTCTATCAGAATTGACCGATGCTGAAATCGACAGTTTGTCAGATGAGTCGTGGTTAATGGATACCGAGATGGAAGAGGACTCAGAAAGGGAGGACAGGAATGAGGATGACGTCCTTATTTTTGCAGAAAAGCGGCGTGAGGCTGACTCCACCCACTCGCACGTGCCCTCTCCAACTTTATTGCCGGGACCTTCCACTTCAAAACATCTGGGTGTCCTTCCTGTCGAATGGTCTGAGAAAAGGCCCCAAATTGTAGATATTCCATTCGAGGGATCGCCAGGGCTCAAAGTTCAGCCAGAAGGGCTCTCTCCCATCCATTTCTTTCAGTTAGTGTTTTGCACTAAATTAATGCTGCACATAGTAGAGGAGACAAATAAGTATGCCAGGAAGTTGAGTGAGGCATGCAGCCTGTCGCATGCTAGAATCAAAAACTGGAAAGATGTGACCGTGGATGAATTTAAGGTTTTCTTGGGAGTGCTGTTTCATACTGGGACAATACGCATAAATTACCTTTCCGATTATTGGAGAAAGGATATGTTTTTTAACATCCTTTTTATTCTAATCATATGAGTAGGGATAGATTTCTGCTGATTTTGCAGGCATTGCATTTTTCCGAAAATCCCGAAGATGACGAGCCAGTTCCTTTGGACAGACTATATAAAATTCGTCCCTTTCTAAATATTTTTGAAGAGAATATGAGTGCTATATATTCTCCTAATAGAGAACTGTCTATTGACGAGTATATGATTCTATGGAGGGGTAGATTGCTTTTTAAGCAATATTTGAAAGGGAAGCGTCATAAGTATGGGATTAAAGTGTACATGCTGGCAGAGACTTCAGGGATTGTGATGCGGCAAATCGTGTACGCTGGGGCTGGTGATTCAGAAGTAGGAGGAGTAGGACACGTCGATTGTGTGGTAAAAAAATTGCTAGAAAAATGTTATGAGTCAGGCCATTCAGTCTACATGGACAATTTTTTCAACAGTGTCAACCTGATACGTCAGTTAAAGCAAGCCAAGCTATACTGTACGGGAACTCTGAGAAGAAATAGAAAATTAAATCCCAAAGATGTTATAGAAAAAAAATTGAAGAAAAATGAGTACATCAGCAGATGGAGTGATGATGGCATATGTGTATTAAAGTGGAAAGACAAAAGAGACGTACTAATGATTAGTTCGGAACATGGAGAAGAATTTTCAGCGGTAAAATCCAAGAGAGGCACAGTGAGGGAAAAGCCCAAAATGATAGCCGAATATAATAATTACATGGGAGGCGTGGATAATTTAGACCAAATGATGGCCTACTATCCTTGTGGCAGGAAGACACTGAAATGGTATAAAAAATTGGCAATACATTTTTTTCAAATAATGATGGTGAACAGTTTTAAGTTGTTTAATAGTTTTTCAGGGAAGAAGAAAACTTTGAGCGACTTGAGACTAGAAGTGATAGGAGAGTTAGTGTCTCATAAAGAACCTCTCACCACCACAAAATCTATTCCCGAGAAGTTCTTACATTTCCCAAAATATCTCCCTTTTATTAAAGATGGCTCTAATAAGAGGCAACAGAAGAGATGTAGGGAGTGTTATAAAAAAAATGTGGTCAGGAAAACAACTTTGTATTGCCGAGATTGTCCTGATGAACCAGGATTGTGCCTGGAGCCTTGCTTCCTTATATATCACGATAGAAACCCAAATTGATGATAATACAAGTTGAATTCTTGTAAATGGTATTTTTTATTATTGTGTGTTTTTCAGGTTTCTACCGATTTTCAGACTTTTTTTACGTTGTGTTAGTTATAAATTGATGAAACAAGTTCTTTACTTCGTATTCGTGAAATATAATTGTAACTTTTATAAATTATAAATAAATTATACTTATTGCCTTACTTTGCTTTGTTTAATTGGTCGCTAGAAGATGGTCCTCGTATAATAATGCTTGAAATATTACAAATAGATTAAAACCGTTCTATAATTTTTTTTAATTAAAAGTTTATATATAAGAATAATACATACCTTTTAATTTTTGAACCTATTCTTGTAAGTAATAAAAACTAATTTAACATTAGTTTTTATAATTGTCCTCAAATTTTCATATATTCTTTAAATTTAGATGCAGAAATCATTAACCGGACCGGACGAAGTTACGAATTGTGTAATGCGCGGTAGTCTATATATCAGGTGTTAGCATTTGCCACGGCTGATGACCGCCTGAGGCGGTCATAACTAATTTTTTAATTTTCACACCAAAATTTAACTTTTTTGAACAAATCAAAAAACAAAATGTTATAATTGATAATTCTGTTTATGAAAAACGAGAAATCCATTTTCAGCCAAGCGGAAAGTTTTGACTTGAATCGCGTAGCATTGAAAGTGTTAAGGGTTACAAAGGTGACGAAGAACACTCCAGTCTTCCCAACGTTCCTCTCTTTAACCCTCAAGTACTTGCGTCTGGGTCGAATCGACCTGTATGAATCTTAATATTTTATATCTCTTTATTAGTGCTTTTTCACTTCTTCTTTCTCATAGTAGCTGAGTTCTGAACCAGTCATGTATTTTTGCCGGAAATGGAAGTTTAATTATTTTAACAAATTTCTCTTAGCGATAGTGCCAGGTAGATGAAAGACCTTTACGTAAAATATTGCAATTCTGACCTTGTTTACGCCTTAATTTTTAGAGATATAATATGAATTTCATATAATTAACAATTATTTTTAATATATTAATGTTATTTTATTTTAAAACAGTTTAATTTTTATACGCAATATTCCAAATTCATCAGCCTCACTCAGCGTCAGGGATATCGAATTTTTACTGAATATTTGTGCTATTTAGTTTGCTTGTCATATTAATAAACAGGTTAAGCATTAATATGGCATCATCAGTAATTAATTAAAAATTTATTCACTACATTTTGAGACAATTTTCCCCTATGGAAGATTGTCGGGTTGATTGTACCCAACGCAAGTACTGAAGTGACAATTTGGGATGCGAGTACTCTAAGGTTAAGAGCAAATTTCATACCAATTCAGCAAAACGCCTCACCAAGGGTTTCACCCATCTTTTCTAGATTCCATCTCTATGGATATTGGTTATGAGAGCGACAATTAGATGCATTACCTCAGCAATTTCACCAGTGCAGGAATGCCACCACTCTTGAAGATCGCAAGAAGTCCCTGTCTGTGATGAGAGAGGTTGTGCAGCGTACCAACAGCCCCTTTGGTGGTCTCCAAGTCGTTGCTGTTCGAGATGGCACGCACCAACGCAGCAACCATCTACCGAATCACCGAGAGAAGAGTTAGCAGGCGAAATGAAGGTGGGCAGACATGCATTAGGAGGCGGAACGTAACGAATAAAATAAAAACACATTTACCATACTACAATTCATGCTATTATATATTTGGGCGCATCACGAACAACTTTCAAAAATTCAAAAAGTTGTCACTACGGTCACATGTTTACGCAAAAACATTTTACAAAGGGAATGCACGGTCTGGGAAATGAAGTTCGGGATGAGGCTTTGCGTGTTAATAGCAGGGCCCGAAACTCATACTATGCTAAAGCCATAGGACCCCATAGGGCCCCAGTCCCGAGAAAAAGGGCCTCAAAGTTTTTGCAACAATATATATATATACTTTAAAGTTTAATGCATTGTTTAACTGGCACGATAGTCTACGCCGTAGCAATCCTAACTAGAAATGCGTAGTCTCTGTGTTCAAACCTCTGATAGACCAAATATTTTTTTCTTATTTTTTTTATAAATTTTATTTTATATTCATTTTATTTTTTAATTTATTTAACATTATAATGATAATCGTGCAAATATCGTTACACATCGTAAGAATGTGCATGATTGGAAATATATGTATGGGAGAATAATGAAGTCAAGAAGAATAGAAATTATATTTGTAGTATATTAATTTATAATCCGATTTTTTAAATTATTCGCAAGCACCCGAATGATAATTATCAAAAAGCATTCGAAGCAAAATATAATACGGCAATGTGAGCAACAAATAAATGATGGCTGTTTACACTTACAAGGAGTTTTAAGCAGGTCTATCGTAAAGCAAACTTCGTTAACATTCCTAAAAACTTTTCGGTTGTCTGTTAATTTTGAGGCGAACCAGGCGTATTGAAGCATATCAGTAAAAATTGGAGATGATAATTGGTGGTGAACTATGGATTCAATTTTGTTGCAATCTTAATTGTTGCAAAAACTTTGAGGCCCTTTTTCTCGGGACTGGGGCCCTATGGGGTCCTATGGCTTTAGCATAGTATGAGTTTCGGGCCCTGCTATTACGACGCAAAGCCTCATCCCGGACTTCATTTCCCAGACCGTGTGTTCCCCTTATTAGACAAATTGAGAAATATTAATGTCTCCAGCAACATGCCTAAAGTGTGATTTTTTTGTGAAAAACTTAGACATACTTTAAAAATCATAAATACAAAGCAAATTTTAGTTTTCAAGAACAAAAATAAAAAGTTTAGAACATTAATGAACAGTATAAAAAATTATATCCGCCATGCAACATTTACCCCTCTGGGATTAGCAGTAAAATTATCATTTCTTTGCAAATTTAAGGTCTAAATTGTTGACCATTTAATTTACTTCTAGTCTACGTTTTCATTTAGAAATTTCTTATACCCATAGAAATAAAAAGTATTCCAAATAATATAATTTCCTTTAACATTGTAAACTAAACACTGTTGTACCTGAATACAAAAATTTGCTTAGTGTTCATGTTTAAAAAAAATTAAAATCTTTATTTTTGAAAAGAAAAATAAAAACTTTAGATCTGCTGCAGGAGACTTAAATATATTTCAATTTGATTAATTTTTTTGGGTAAATACGTGACCATAGCAACAACTCTACATATCGACTTGAAATTTTGAATGTCAAAAAAAAGTTTTTTGAGTCACACTATTATACATGGCCCCATACAGAGCGTTAAATACCCAAATGGAACAAACCTTTTACATACAAACAGATATGTATGTTGTCTTTGCTTAGAAATAATGAAACATTGAATGTAATGATTACTCCAAAAGTAGAGCATTGGAAATAGAAAAATTAATTTTCAGCAAATCCAATTTTCCCATCTTTTTTGGGCGCTCTAAAAATTCAAAAATAGTACATTAGATTCAAAAATATACGTAACTGAAACATAATACATTCGTGAAAACATTAATAGAGAGAGAAAGCCCATAAAGCTATAATAAGGAGTAACAGAAGGAACACTTATGAAACAAAGTGATGAAAACGACACCAAACAACAGCAAGTACACAAAACACTTTCTTACATTACCTGAAATACGACAATGAAACAGAAATCGTAATGATATAAATGAATTGGATGCAGAAATGATAAATCATGCAAAAAATTAGGATCCCAAGCAAATGAAAGGATTCAATGACGACTCTAAGATAACCTTGCAATGCATTCGATGGGCTGAACATTCCACAAGCTAAGGCTGTCTGAAACGCAGTGGTCTTGAGGGAATTATCCCTTGTCAGTCAGCTATTATTACGAAAATCCCTAATTCAGACACATTCTATTTATGACATAAAAGTATCTGTTACGAGAAAAGTAAGAAACTAATACTAGATATTAAATTTTTCCAAAAGGGAGACTTGAGCCTTAACTTGTAGCAATGCCTATATTCAGGCATTTACAGTAACATTAAACCAAGGAATAACTCAAGGAAAGACGGTAGCAGTGGCGCAGCCAGGATTTGCCAATTGGGGGGGTCCAAGGCTGCCGAGAAACCGAAAAATGCCTAACTCACAGGGGCTATTCATGCCCGCTTCTTACTACATATATGTCAAATCTTTCAAAAACTAAATGCATTGAAAACAAGAGGAGTTTAATGCTCATATGACCTACTATTTAAACTTTCCAAGATAGTTGTTTACATAAGCGAACTCTTGTAAACTTATCCTAAGTTTTGTTTGGATTTCTAGTTTGAATACGTCCAGTATCTATTAAAAAGTCATTTTGTTTCTGTGCTGAAATATTTCTGTGTTGCAGATATAAACTTCCTGAGTCTTTGAGAGTTCTTTCTTCCAAGGGGTTGCCAAACGTGAGAAGGAAAAATATAGCTACGGTTATTTGGCAAGCGATATAAAACGTCTCAATAAATCACCACATTGGTGCACCCATGCTTATTTGAATATCTTTCGCTATTAGACTATATCATCAGTAGCTTTGTTAGGAGTGACTTCATCCGTGGTTTTTAAAATTACCTCCTCTTCTAAGAAACAAAAAATCATTTATATCAAATTAACTTTTCGGGTAGGCTTACAATTAAGCCTGATTTCGTTATTTATGTATTAGCTAAGTATTCAATTGAATGCGTCACATACCGGAGAGTAAAAATTCGTTGCATTAAAATATACGGTAGACTCTTGATTATAGTTGATATTATAATTGAATTTGCAGAAATGAAATTACATAACAAGGTGGAAAAAATGAAGACGTCAACTTACAATTACTTAGACTGACGGCTGAGAACCACAAAGAGCTGATGCAAACCCACTGAGTGTTCAAAGGATGCAAAAATTTTCCATCTATTGAAATTTTGAAGGGGCATTCCATGACCTCGTGGTTAACAGGATAAGTCATCGATTCTATCACCAGAGAAAAAATTGGCTGTATCGAAAAGCAAGTTGGAGAATTTAAGTCATAGTTTTAAGAATTTCTCAAATTTATTTCAATTCATCAAGTCACAGTTCCGATAAATCCGTGCGTACCGTATGTGCACAATACCGTACAGCTAACTGATTTGCTTTCGAAATGGTGTATTATTAATAATATCATCGAAAATTAATTTTTACTGATATCTATTATTGCTCCAATACTTTTACAAATATCTACGGAAATCCGGGTATTGAATCATTTTTGTAACTATACAGCAAATTAACGGGTAATTATAAAATAGGATCAGTATATTTTGTATCATCCCGAGTAATGAAGAGTCTACTGTACAGACTTTTAATCGTCCAGAATGTTTAACAAAGGAACCAGTACCTTTGGAAGCTTGTAATCAAATTATAAAATTAAAAAACCTGACAACTTGGAAAGAAATTTCCTAAATAACTACACTATGAAAGTGTTACTCCGCAAGCAATGTTGATAAAAGATGATGCATTGCAAGGTTTTCTCAATTGAACATCAAACAACGCAATTGAAACATGCCGAAGAAAGACCAACTTCCTTCCTTCATCATCACCACCATCCAAACTTTCCAAAAGCGAAACGATAGCATTCCACACACAAATAACTGAATTATTTATGAATTATTCACCATCTGCTGTTATTTTCCAACACAAATTCCAGGAAGCGTGTGAGAAATAAATGAGTTTGGTTAGCATGAAATGAATCTGCGAATGAATCACTTATTCTAAACGAACACAGCAATGACCAAGATATATTATTATTTCATAACCTCCAAGTAGGCTGTAAGGCAGTTATTCTACATATTCATTTACTGTTCATCTGAATACATACATACACATATGACATATAAATTGTTATTTCTGGATTTTTCGGGGTTCATCACAGGCCTTCTCGGATACTGTAGCAGTCTCAGGGAAAAACCCCACTGTACATCACCCTGCCAAGCAATCCCTTACTTCCTCCAGAAATTCGACATTACTAAAATCCCCTTACATTCTAAAATACCCTTATCTTCTACAATACATTAACACATTTCTCTTTAAAAGACATTGTATTTCTAGGCAAGGGGCTTAAGAGCGATCTAGGTAACTTATTCCTTTCTGGAATGCCTCTGTTAACCCTTTCACTACGGCAAGCGTGCCAGCATGCTCTCTGGTTCCTTACCGAGGTACAGAGAGCGTGCCGGGACGCTCATGCCCATCAGTTTTAAATGAGTGGGATAACGCTCCCGATACTCGGAAAGGTTTTCCTTTAGTCTGCCGATAACCACGAAGGAATACATTCTCATTCTTATAAATACGGGCTATCTATATATATAAAAATGAATGTGTGTCTGTCTGTCTGTCTGTACTCGATAGATTCAAAAACCGCACTTCCAATCGTCGTGAAAATTTGGGAAATTATTAGTTATATCCCCGGGAAGGTTTTAGAAAACTGTTTTTTAAATCAAAGTACTCATTTCGACTTCAGAAGGGAAAAACTGTTCCCATAAGAAATACATGTAAAATTCGATTTTATCACTTGCATGCTTCCTTTCTTTTGCAAAATTAAATTAGAAATAACCAACGTATGGATTTAAAATAAGGACCAAAAGAAGGGAAATTGAATGAAGTTTCTTATTTTGGTCATAAAATATAGTTTACGATCAGAAATTACGAGACTTTGAATAATTAGATGATAATTTTGATGAATTTTGAGGTTATAAACAAACTATTTCTCAGTTACGACGAATGCGATTGTTGAATTTTCTCATAAGAACACATTGAGAATTTACTCCAGTATTCAAATGATGTTTGCTTATAGCAACGTAAATATTTACGTATATTATCGTGGAGTGAACGGTTTTTGATATTTAATGAAAATGATATTCTGATAAATTCAAGAGATTGTATGTACTGGACAACTTGGTGAGTTGATGACGTTACCGACTTTGATTACAAATGTCATCTTCTTTCAACATTTCAATTTATTTTATGTCTTTGACGAGACTGAATTTCATTTTTAGGTCTTCTTCAGTTGAATATGTGTTCTCTTTGAGATTTGCGAGATGCGAAGTGTAGAGTAGCACATAATTTAGCATATCTTACTCCGAACTGAAAAGGTACTATGATAATATATTTTCTTATATACCGAATGAAAGTAATGTAGATAGTATATATGATTTCATTATAATAGCTGCCTGCCATTTAAACTGCAAATGGATTTTCTATGTGAAAAATAGAAGTACGATACATAAATTGATCCCATTTGTGCAGAATTTATATTTTTCAATTATTGTTTAAATATTACTAATTATATTAAAATTTAAAATATTTTAAAAGTATAAATTGTATTTCTTTTATGATTTCAACAAATTAATTTAAATTACAAAAAGAACATTAATGCATTTTACGTTCGATTTTTCGCCAGTAAATTCTAATAAATACAAAAATGCAGTCAAAAAACTTTTGCAATTATTAATACTGTACCAAGAGTAATTACCAATTTGGATTTCCCCGTTGAGAATCAACGGGCACTTCTGCTAGTATCATTATAAATGCGATAAAATCGCCAATATGGCCATAGTGAAAGGGTTAAGAAAAGAATATTTCGCGATATTCTTTGCCGCCAAGGCTTAATTTAAATTCATGGCTATCTTTTCCCCTGAATTCTGGTTCCTCCAAAGCATTTTTAAAGCTTCCCAACCATTTTTACCTGAAATTATGTTGTAAATACAACCTAGTCGATTTATTTTTCTTCTTTTCTCTAACGTTTCCCACCCAAAAGTCTTTAACTTTTCTGTGACGCTGTCCATTTTTCTAAATCCGCCCAATAAATATCGAGCTGCTTTCCTTTGCACTTTTTCTATTTTCTTTGATCGACAACATTGATATGGACCCCACACGGCTGTTGCGTATTCAAGATTCGGTCTTACAAGCGATGTATATCCCCTATGTTTTGCTCCTGCCCTTAAAATTCCTCATCACGTAATGCAACAAATGCCTTCGCTACAATTAAATTGACGTGTTTTCCCAATTGAGATTTTTATCAAACGTGACTCATATTTGCAATGATTGGATTCTATGATTCCAATGGCCAAGAAATATGACAGAGCTTACATGAAATACGGAAAAAGGGATGAGTCATTACATACACCGACAAGCTTACAGTAACGCTCACATCGTTACTTGTTTCTCATTGTATTTTACATGATAATTAGATATGTTTGTGATAATAGTTCACTACATACAGTTTCGAGAATTTTACACAAAGATTAACCAAGTGATTTCTTTGTTATTTTTTTCTTTATTTTTCATACTGGAAACTCTAAATGTATATCTAAACTAATAAAATTCACAGTTTCTGGCGATGTCTCGCGGAAATACATCATGATAAAAATCCGGAATTTGCAAGCTTAAATGCAATAACTGTGATTGGGTCAAAAGCGGAGAAATTTCGCCATAAGAGACGGTGAACATAAAAGATGTTTTATGAACAAGTCTTCCCAATCTCACTTTGCTAAGCACCTTCTGGAATTCAACCATTCTTCTTTGTACCCGAAATTCTTACTATACAGATAATAACCAAAGACTTAATTTCTTAGAACATTTTGAGATTAATTCCCATACAAATTCCAAACAATGTAACGTGGTTAACGAGCACCTCTTCCCATTGATGCGATGCATTCTTCCACCCACTGACAATGCTGCTCTACCTCCAGTTCTGTTGTCCTCTCCCCCCACGACCCTCTTTTCCTATTTCCTTATTTCCCCGCCAGTCTTACTTGTATATATTATGCTTTACGTTTTTATTTGGTCACATGATGATGGAGATCAATCTCTGAAACTAGTCGTGTCTTGTTTCCATTTATTGTTTATAATAAATACTGTGGAAAAAGTACAAATTGTTATTTTCCTTACATCTAAACTGTTTATCAGTTCATCCATTCACTATTTTCACATTTAATTTATACTCTTAGACCAAATTCTGTGAGCAATAAAATGGCAAATTGACAAGGCCCAAAAAAAAGGATTTAGGTGCACGCAATAGGGTGAATCGAAAAAACTTTTTTTTCCCAATACGTCAACGGCTAGTGCTTAAAGTTTGCGGTTGCTGGTCCTTATAACATATAAATAAATTCAACTCAATCGGAATATGTCCTGAGGCTGCGAATTTAGTCAAAATTTTAAATTTTTGTGAAAAACGTCAAATTTTTGCATTATTTCCTGGTTGTTTCTCAATGTTTAAGTGATTTAATGGCAAAGGAGTGCATATATTGCTTGGTAGTTGATGAATCAAGGAAAATGAATTCTAAGTTCACCAAAATTAGTCAAAATAGCCGTTTTTTCGATCCACCCGAGACCGCAAGCTACTTTAACACTCATTTCTCAAAGAACATCTCAATATTTTTAAACTTACAGGGCGCTCATCTTAAAGCTCTAATAAACACCTTAATTCTAGTAAACAATTTTATTCCATTTATATTGGTCCTATGAAAATCCATGTACGTTTTCCTTGTTTTTCTGTTTTATTTTGTATGTTATTTTGTGTAATGCTATCCCTTTTTACTTTCTCCATATACGAAGTATAGAGAAAGTATTGTTTTCATGAAAAAAATCGACTTCGAGATTTCAACGGAAATACATGTTTTGGGGTCCCTAGAACACGTTTTGATCATTTTCGGAATGATGTCTGTGTGTATGTGTGTGTGTGTGTGTGTGTGTGTGTGTGTGTGTGTATGTGTGTGTGTGATAGTGGGCGCTCTAACGTGAAAACTATAAGTCGTATCAATACCAAACTTCATATATAGTACTGTGGTGTGTGCTGTCAGAGTTGATTAGTTTTTGGAGTAAATCGGTCAACCGGAACTCGAGATTTATTCATTAAAGCTCATTTCCGGTTTTCAAAATATCTCCATAAATATGATATATACGTATATTGTATTACTTATAAAAGTTTTAGATAATGTTATTTACTATAACTTTTGTATTTAACATATTTTTGTATCACCGTTTGATTAGGAGTTATTCGTGAAATACTGATAAACCGGAAGAAGATGATTATGTACTTTGTGGGCGCTCTTACATAAAAACTATTTGGCGGATCCACACCAAATTTCATATGTAGTACTTTTATTAGAGTCGTTAGAGTTGATTAGTGTTTGGAGTAAATCGGTCAACCGGAAGTTGAGCTTCATTCTTCAAAGCTCATTTCCTGTTTTCAAAATATCTCCATAAATATGATATTTAGGTATATATTATAATTTATAAAAGTTTTAGAAAATGTAATGTACTATAACTTTTGTTTGAAACATATTTTTGTATCACTGATTGTGTAGGAGTTATTCATGAAATACTGATGAACCGGAAGTTGCTGATTATGTACTTTGTGGGCGCTCTGGGGTCTATGGGTGAAAGGCCAATTTCATAGTTTTTCATCGATCATGTCCAGAAAAACATTATTTATAATGTTTTTGGCGTCAAAGATGATAATATATAAATTAATCACTCTTCTTCCAAGTTTAGATGGAATATTGAGTTCGAAATTACTGTCGTAAATAAATATTTACATCTTATATATGGAGAAAGTCATGTGCTGGCCACATCAGATTTTTTAAATGTGAACTGATTCCTCTTTTTATTTTTAGCTAACCAACGCGATATAGATAGGATACAAGTGGTGCAGAATAGGGCAATGAGAGCTGTTTTGAACTGTGATAGACATAATAGTGTCAAAATATGTTAACAGTTTTACGGTTACTTAGTTGCACAGAATATATTTTGTTGTCAACATATACATTTATATATAAATTAAAAAAAAACGATCTTGTCAAGAACTGTGATGTTCACTACTATAATATTCGCACAAAGGACAACTTGCATATCAGGAGTACACACAAAAAGAGCACTAGAAGAAGTGTATTTGTAAAAAGAGTAGAGTTGTTCAATGCTTTGCCAAAATGTATTAGGGGAGGCTCCCAATGTATATAAGTTTATTGATAAAGTGAAAAGGTATTTGATGAACAGCAGGTGTGGATGAGCTGATTGTTTGATATTATACAGTATTTTAAATGTTCTATTAAGAAATGTCTATGTCTCTTGTATTAGCTACTTGCTAAAATGAGAATAAATATATATATTTATGTATTGCATGTAAGTACTTATTGGTAGTGTATTAATTTTTGAGTACTTTGCTCTTCTCTTATCTTTTAGCTATTACTATCGGTAGGTTTGTGCAGGTTTAACACACCCCCTTCCTTGTGGGTGTTTTCCTGCTGTGGATAATTTTCCCTAAGAATCTCTTAGGTTTTTTACATCCACAATTCTTCAAATTGTTTCTACTCCTATTTTTATACTTAAAGAAGATGGGTTAGATGCTCCATCTCACCTAAATAAAGACGATTTGTTATTATTGTTGTTAAATACCATATAATTATTCCCTAAATGACAAAGTCATTCAAGTCGCATCTGATTGCAAATATCTATGTATCAAGTTAACCGAAAATCTTAAATGGGGAGGGCACGTTGAGGATATTGTTGCGAAGGGTTTTAGGAATCTCCATTTTGGAATGAGGAACCTGAAGCGGAGTGGGAAGGGTGTCAGGGAAAGAGCGTACGAATCTCTCATCAGGCCGACCATAGAATATGCAACGAGCGTTTGGGATCCACACGAAACGGGCCTTATTAAGAAACTCAAAGGCGTGCAAAGAAAGGCAGCTAGGTACGTAGTCAGAAAACAGGGGAAAGCCAAAAGTGTAAGTGAAATGCTAAACCATGTGAAGTGGGAATCTCTAGAGTCAAGAAGAAAGACATTTAGATTAGACGGGATGTACAAAACATGGAAATCAGAAGAGGGCTGGGATAAACTGTTTCTCAAAGTTTCCGAAGTGATTTAATGGCAAAGGAGTGCATATATTGCTTGGTAGTTGATGAATCAAGGAAAATGAATTCTCAAAGTTCATTCATCAATTCACCAAAATTAGTCAAAATACAGAAAACCTATGAATGACGGTTAGACAGTAGGGAGGGCCGTTTTGTCATATTTTTTCTGATAGAAATGTTACGCCCCGCAATAGTGGCACACCCACATTACTGATATAATTTTCTTTCCTAATCAAAATATATTTTTTGTGATAATTTTTACCTTGAAGTTTCGGCAAGAAATGTTAAAATTGCCAAAAATTCAAGTTCTGTTAAAACTAATATTTCTGGCATCTAAAACTGTCCTTCTAGCCTAAATACGCCACGTATATGCCTCTGTATAGGGCACAGATGACTCCTATCGGACCAGAATAGGAGGAAAATTGATTTATATGCACTTCTTTGCCATTAAATCACTTCAGAAACATTGAGACACCATCAGGAGAAAATGCAAAAATTTGACGTTTTTCACAAAAATGTAAAGCTTTGAGTAGAATTCGCTGCCTCAGGACAAAATCCGATCGAGTTGAATTTATTTTTACATTACAAGGACCAACAGCTGCAAACTTTAAGCACTAGCCTTTGACACATTGCGAAAAAAAAGTTTTTTCGATCCACCCCAGCCCGCAAGCTACTTTAACACTCATTTCTCAATATTTTTAAACTTACAGGGCACTCATCTTAAAGCTCTTATAAACACCTTAATTCTAGTAAACAATTTTATTCCATTTATATTAGTCCTTATTCAGCAAAATTTTTCGAATTGCTGAAAAGAAGAAAGTTAAACGTTACAATAACAAAGATACGTGGTGAAACCAACCAAAAAACAGTTGAAAATAGATATACCTATCCATATTACAGAAAATAAGTTAAAATTTGCCCCCCTGTGTTTTAATCTCGGATCTACAACAGTCAACAGCAAACAAAATTAATGAAAATTTGACTTATTAGATTGGGAGAGGCGAATTTGAAGTGCAATTATACTGAATATTGAAGGACGTACCAGTTGTACCAACAATGAAAATGAGAACTTACAACATAATGCTCAATTATTCTCTGTTTTAATACCTAAATGCAAAACACACAAATCCATTTGCAATAATAATAATAATACTATTTATATTACCAAAGACCAAATAGGTATAGGCATTGTCAAACATATGAATTAATAGATAAGGTGATATACAGTTGATATGTAAAACAAAATTGGAGTGACAAAGCAATGAAACATTTTAAAACATACAAAGATCACACCAATGGACATATTAATTCAAAGAAGAAAATTATACAGCATAATAAATTAGAGAGAACATAATATTAGTTACATTGGCTACAGAATTAAACTATGTTGATATTCATATTTAAAAATCCGTCAATGGAGTAGAATGGATTTAGTAAAATCCTGTCATGAATGACTTTCTGAAAGTTTTCGAAAGGTGTATCTCTCACTCTTGAGGGTAGCTTATTAAATAATTCAATAGTGGAGTAGTTTAGGCTATTTTCTGTCTTCTTGAGTAGATGTTGAGGAATATCAATAAGTTCAGAGTGACGAGTATTGTGTGAGTGAAAACTGGAACGCAGGTTAAACTTAGGTAAATTGATTTTTGCATAGAGGAGTGATTCAAAAATAAAACAGGAATATACTGGCATAATCCTTTGTTGAATAAACAGTGGCTTACGATAGACTCTTATGGAGGAGCCAGTTATTAATCTTATTGCCTTTTTTTGAAGTAGTACAAGGTGTTTCCCGGGAACCGCATGTTTACTGATTAGGTAGTACACAGCAAGTAGTGGGGGATGGTGTTTGGAAAGGTTCTATTATTTAGAGGGGAGTTGGAAGTTTTAGTTACACTTAAGATGGGCGACCTTGAGCGCCGTGCTTTTGTTATGAGACGGTTTTACGCTAACAGTGAGGTAACGCCCAACGAGACTTTCGCCGGCACCAGCCGTGTGGGCTGATTCCATATCGTAACACAATTTTGAGGTGGATGCATAATGTGAACACAACGGGATCATTAATGAAAATAAAACCTCCAGGGCCTGAGAATGTTGAGCGTGTGCGTGTCGCAACGCTGGAGAGCCCTAACAGTTCGCTAAGGAAGCGAGCCTCAAACCTCTGCATTTCTGCCTCTACGGTTAGAAAAATTTTGATTTTGATAAAAAGATATGGTAAAACTAGATGGGGCTACGGCCCACACTGCTCGAATTTCGATGGAAAGTGTCGCTTTCCCTGGGAAAGTGATCTCTCGTTTCGGAGATGTTGACACGTGTTTACGTTGAAAAGCCACGAATATTACCGGAGTTGAAGGATGCCATAGGAAGAGAAATCCAAGCTATTCCACGAGAAATGTTACAAAATTCAATGCGTAACTTCAGGGAACGTCCGGAAACATGTGTTCAATCAGAAGGGTGCCATCTATGCGAAATTATTTTTGTTACTTAATTTTTTGTACAATTTTCTTAAAATTCCCTGTTTGTAGAACACATTGTTTAAAAAAATTAATGTTTGGTTCAAAATTTAAAAAATTGTGGCTTTTTAAAAACCATGCAGTTCCTGGGAAACACCCTGTATACTGTGAACATGAGCAGATTGGGCATGGGAAATCACACAGAAGTTGCAACTTAAGACATTCATACTTAACACCTTCATTAAATGAACCTGGTAAAGAGGCTCTTGATAAATATGAATTGTATATTCATCAAGGAAACGAGGAGGGACTGGTTTAAAGACAAATACATATTCATGAACATTGTTTGAGAAATAGGTTTATTCTGACAACACAGGCAAGGATTAACTGGCAGGAGTTTTTATAAAATGGCTATAAAAATATATAAAACGAGTAAAAGTTGCTAGCACACTGCAAGCATATGAAATGTATTTATAATCTTTATTCACATGCCAAGTTTTGAGTTTCAATGTTATTGAGAAGGGGGTTAAAAAAAAATCTTAAAAATCGTAGCAATTTCTAATTTTTGTAGACATCTGGTGTCGAACCCAGGACCTATTGGCAGATGCAAATAAGAAGTAACTTTTTAGGACCCGATCTTATTTAATGCAAAGTTTGAAGTCCATATCATACCGGGAAGGTCCTGAAATAAGACTCCATTATCCCCATCTGAAATGCATAATGCAATGTAAATGGCTCTCTGGGATCGAACCAAGAACCTTCAAGGAATCCTAAAACAGAGTATTCAAAATGTATGTATGATCTCTATCTATATGCCGAATTTCAAGTTTCTATATTATTGGGAAGGGGTTCAAAATAATTCTTAAAAATAGGATCAGTTACTGATTGTAGAGACGCCTGGTGTCGAACGCAGGACATATTGGCAGTTTTCAATAAACCGTTTGATTTGTAAGGACTTTATCTTATCTTATGCAAAGTTTGAGGTCGATATCATGAAGGGAAGTGCCTAAAATTTGTTTCCGTTATCTCCATAAAAAATGCATTGAGGAATTTAAATCACTCACTGGGATCGAACCAAGGACCATCAGCGGAACATTGAACAACTTACATAAAAGACATTCATGATCTCTATCTACATGCGGAGTTTCAAGTTTCTATCTTATTGGGAAGTGATTTTTTTTTAATCTTATAAAGCGTCGCAATGCATTTTAAATGGGAGAAAATTTACCCTGACCTAGTCTCGAACCAAGGATAATCATCGAAGATGTCTATATGTTTTCTGTTGGATATGCACAGCTTCTAGTGATCTCTCGAATTTCAACTCTCTCTCTGGAAGTGCCTCAAAAACATTTTCATTAACATTTCAATTATTGTTAAGAACATTATAGTAACATATCGGCATGTATTTTTGAATTCATCTTAGTATTTATTGTTATTTAGCCAATTTTTTTTTCTTCTAAGGAAATACTTAATGTTATGTTCTCTGGAAGATACTCCACTTGTTAAAATTTGAATATAAACTATTATATTCCTATACTTATATTAAGAAAAAGAAAGATGAATTTTTTTATTAAAGAAAAGACAACTTACCTGTGGGCTATTCATGATGGCATGCCGAGACGCCTCCTTCTTCGACAGCTGGTGCACCATCATCGCAGCTTGCGACACGACCACCTGATCTTCATCATTCAGAAGTTTTATCAGCTCAGGGATGGCACGTGTGGCCAAATCAGCATCGTCCTGAAAATGTCAGCAGATCAAAAGTCAGCCTGTGCTACCAAATCTAAAGAATGGTGTGAACACTTATGTAATCATAAATACCTAGGAATGCACCATAAATACCTAGGAATTACCATATTTAACGGCATATAAGACGCACCTTTTTTCCTAAATTGTCTCAAAAATTTCCCTGCGTCTTATATATGAAGGTTCAACCTCCACGGGTTAACTTACAATACTGAATGCTATTTGATGGTCTATACTACCTATTTCATAATTGCATTCAATGATTGTGTTAATATTTGGCTTTTACGAAACGTGACAACTAAGAGAAACTACATTTTAATTTATTGTGGTAACGCGCTTTCGCACGGACTATTAAAACTTTTTTTCCTTGTGAGTGCCAACTTAATGAGGGTGCATCTTATATGCCGTCAAATACGGTAATCATAAATACCTAGGAATGCATCACAAATACCTAGGAATGCAGCATAAACAGTGATGGGATGTAACAAAAAAAAGTAATCGGAGTACTTATAACGACTACATTTTTGGTCATTTATACTTGTAATCGCTACATTAAAAAAGAAGTAATTTTTACTTGTGATCTACTTCAAAGGTCGTGCGAGTAATCGTTAGATCTGAGATATCATTACATTTGAGTAATCGAAAGTGAACATTTGAATTCCTCGCGCGCTGATCGCTTCGAGAGGCAGTTCTACCTACATTGCGTCACCCTAAAACCGAACTTTTCTTCTCTTGGGAGGGAAGGGGCAAAGGAAAGGAGGGATGGCTGTTGACTCGGCTGCAAAGCATTGTTGAAATATTTGTGCTGCGCTGGAGGTATAAATGAATTTCCTGTGAGGACTGAACACGGTAGGTCCTTCTTCGGAAGAATAACTACATGAAAGTGATGGTTCAAGGCATTATTTTATGGTACTTCTCTTATCAGAATAAAAACAACTTCGTAATTTCCACAGTACTGTCCTTTATTTAGACCAATACCCGGGTTTCATTGCAATGAAATGGGTCTAAATAAAGGACAGTACTGTGGAAATTACAAAGTTGTTTTTATTCTGATAAGAATAACTACAGATGTATTTGAGCTGTCTCAAGGCTAAGCTGGCGGAAAAGATTATCGTACCCAGGTAATGAAGCCATTAGTTGTAGCCCTAAGAATTTTGCAGAGAAGAGTATGTTTATTGGGTTCCTTCAGCCAACCATCAAAGGATTATTACGTGAACTCTATAAGAGGGCCCTTGACAATGCCCTTGTGTACTGTAGGCCACTGGCAAGACGTCAGGGAGTTGAAACAAGATTTAGCAACGTACTAAAGGAAAATAAACTAACCATTGCAGCAGGGATGATACCTTTTTTAAAGCTCACGTGGCTTGAGGGAGAGGAAATAGAAGATGCTTTGCGTATTTTTTAAGAAGAAATCGTGTTAAACATCGTAACAGAAAAATGACTCATGTGATACGAGCGATGAGGAAGCTACACTTTTAAATATTGTGAAAAGAGGGGAAGTTTTCCCAGCTTCTGATGAAGTGAATCTGTACCTCAAAGGAGATTGAGTCAATTAACCGATTCCCGATTATAAAAAAGCATTCCTTAAATCAAACGCTTCCCTACCATCCAGTGCTCCAGTAGAGCGGCTGTTTAGCACAAGCAAAGATATTTTAAAATGCAATTCGCATATTCAATTGAATTTTTTCTTAAATATATTTATGATATTTCGAGAGCTTTCTATTTATTTGCATGCCAATCCATCTTCATCCACAGGTGTAAATTTTAATAGAACATAAATAGAGGGCACTGTAATTACTGTAGTAATCAAATTTGAATTTAACTTTAATGCTATGGCATTAAATTCAAATGTTAGATTGCATTTTAGTACTCCCTGTTTGAAAATAATGTTGACTGAGATAATCTACAGGAGAAAAATAAAAGTAGTTGTAATTGTAACTGATTACAAATTTGACAGAGTAATTGTAATTGACCCCAATTACATTTTTTCAGTACTTTTCCAATCACTGATCATAAATATCTAGCAATTACTCTCAGCAGTAATTTTTCCTTCACAGAGCGTATTCGAAGCGTAATAGGAAAGGCAAATGGGATGCAAAGGTTAGGCAGAAGAATTCATAGGGGATGTTCATCGAGAGTAAAAGAAATAGCATACTTTTCCCTAATTCAACCTCTTCTTGAGTAGGAGTAGGATTAATTTCCGATCTTGAGATGGTTCAACGTAGAGCAGCAAGGTTCGTCAAGGGAGAGTTTAGATTTGACAGCATATGATACAGTCCCTCAGATGGAACAGTTTCATTGAGCGAAGTTAAAATGAGAGATGTTAGATTATCTTATACATACATACTAAAACTTTTACTTAACCACAAAATCTATATATATATAAAAATGAATGTGTGTCTGTCTGTCTGTCTGTACTCGATAGATTCAAAAACCATACATCCAATCGTCGTGAAAATTTGGGAAATTATTACGTATATCCCCGGGAAGGTTTTTGTAAATTTTTATATTAATCGGAGTACTCAGTTCGACTCCAGAAGGAAAAACAGTTTCCATAAGAAATACATGTAAACTTCGATTTTATCACTTGCATGCTTCCTTTCTTTCGCAAAATTAAATTAGAATTAACCAACGTATGGATTTAGAAGTACCACCAAAAGAAGGGAAATTGAATAAAGTTTCTTATTTTGGTCATGAAATATAGTTTACGATCGGAAATTACGAGACTTAGAGATAATTAGATGATAATTTTGATGAATTTTGAGGCTATAAACAAACTATTTCTCAGTTACAACGAATGCGATTGTTGAATTTTCTCATAAGAACACATTGAGAATTTACTCCCGTATTCAAATGATGTTTGTTTATAGCAACGTAAATATTTACGTATATTATCGTGGAGTAAACGGTTTTTGATATTTAATGAAAATTATATTTTGATAAATTCAAGAGATTGTATGTACTGGACAACTTGGTGAGTTGATGACGTTACCGACTTTGATTACAAATATCATCTATTTTCAACATTTCAATTTATTTTATGTCTTTGACGAGACTGAATTTAATTTTTAGGTCTTCTTCAGTTGAATATGTGTTCTCTTTGAGATTTGCGAGATGCGAAGTGTAGAGTAGCACATAATTTAGCATATCTTATCCGAACTGATAAGGTACTGTGATAATATATTTTCTTATATACTGAATGAAAGTAATGTAGATAGTATGTATGATTTCATTATAATAGCCTTGCAACGCGAATAGCTGCCTGCCATTCAAATTGCGAATGGATTTTCTACGGGAAAAATAGAAGTACGATATATAAATTGATCCCATTTGGGTAGAATTTATATTTTTTCAATTATTGTTTAAATATTACTAATTATATTAAAATTTAAAATATTTTAAATACATAAATTGTATTTCTTATAAGATTTCAAAAAATTAATTTAAATTACAAAAAAGAACATTAATGCATTTGACATTCGATTTTTCGCCAGCAAATTCTAATAAATACAAAAATGCAGTCAAAAACTTTTGCAATTATTAATACGAGAATAAATTATTAATACGCGAATAAATAAAAATATTATTAATTTCCAGCTGAAGAAAATAATTGGAAATACGTTTTATTTAACCCTACAATTATGCCGCCAACGCGAAGTGCTATTGGTCTATCTACAAATCAAGCAAAAAGGAGAAGAGAAGAACGATCATTAGAAACGAGTGAACATAGGCAAGCAAGGCAAGAAAGAGATCGAAATCACACTACTCTTGCTCGATCATTAGAAACGAGTGAACAGAGGCAAGCAAGGCAAGAAAGAGATCACACTTCTCTAAACACAACAACGTGTGAACGGGTACAGCTAGTTATTACATAAAATACGACCAGGTTTCTCAGCAGTGCAGCATCATCAACAGGAAAATTTTCCACTTCTATACAAAAAGGTGAGGGGAAGTAAATAGGAGAGGAAAGGGGAAGAGCAAACAATGGAAGCAAGGAGAAACAAACAAGTGGCGTTAGGACATGTGATTTAAAAGAAGAAAACGCCAGTCAAAAAAGGGGGGAGGGTTCAAGGAAGGAAGTGAAAGAATTTGTTGATCTTTTGCTTAAAAGTGGTGTTTACAAACTAGTTTGTCCAGATTGTAACGCTTTATATATCGGTCAAACTGGCTGCAGTTTCGCCGTCAGAAGGACTGAACATATCCGTGCTTTTGTGCGAAATACCCCCACATCTTCACATTTTGCGAAACATTTAACTGATTCTGGCCATACCAGTGATTTTAATCTCTCCATGTGCCATGTGTGTGATAAAGGAAGAAAATTGGACGCACTGGAAAAACTTGAAATTCTGAAAATGACAATATTGTTTATGAAATTTTATTTCCCAACCCCTTTCCTATTGCCATGTCCATGCCCTCCTCAAACTACCCTTCCCCCTTAAAATTCTACTGCTGCGAAACCTGGTCGTCTTTTATGTTATAATTTTGTGATAAAGTAAAAGTTTGGTATGTCACGTCTCAATGTATGTCATTACCACCAAGTGAAGCCTGAACTTGTTTCCTATATCTTATACATAAATGGACCATTTAATCCTACTTCTACTCTCCCATTGAGAATCAACGTGCACCTCAGCAGGTCAATTAAGTCCATAAGCAGTAATGGAATGCAATGGATGAACATGGGAAAATAAAAGAGTCTTACCTGATAATTGATGAGATTGACGACGGCGTGCTTGAGCATCTGGCTGGGCTCAGCCAGTCTCTGAACAGCGGTCGGCTGCTGTGGATCAAACTGGGTGGAGGGAATTTCCAAGCCTTCTTCAAGCGTCTCCGGGAACATGGCGGCCCTAACTCTCTGAGAGCGTGTCTGACTCAGCTGCTGGTTCATTTCTGTCAAATTATGAACAAATTATGCACGATATGTTATAAATAACTTCGATAGAACTGCAAGCGTAACAGAAATGTTAGAAAAGCTAGGTTGGGAAACTTTAGAAAACAGAAGGAAAGTTTACAGGTTGGGAAGCTTAAGCTCGGTTCACACGGTGTATGTTTTCCAGCTGGATTTCTATGCGTGGATCTCTGCATGCTCGCTAGCAATAAATAGTTCAGCTAGCAATGCATAGGGGCATAGGTGTGTTGTTTAGTTTCTTAAATTTTATCAGAGAGAAGTCGTCCGCAACTTCCCACAATTCTGGTTTGTTTAGATCACATGACTTTCTGCTCAATGATGATTGGATGACACGAGCAGCCATCAGCGAAACATGCAGGAAAAATAGCACTTGTCCTATTCCTCAAAATCCAGCAAGGGAGCATGCCCAGCAGCAGGCAGACACCAAATTTTCGTGCTAGCAAGCATGCAGGGCTCCACGCAAAGAATCAAGCTAGAAAACATACACCGTGTGAACCGAGCTTAATACAACGCTTATTCAGGCAAGACTGCATGGGCAGATATTAAGAGAAGAATTAGAAACCCAACTTATTTGAGCAGGAAAGATCATAGTTGTAAAATTGAACCTCTAACCATAGTGATGAAATATACAAACAAAAGGCTATACAACAAAATTGATGAACAATAAAATGAACAGTCTTTCAAAATTTAAAGAAAAAAGATATCAATTTCTTCATGAGCTAACAACCAATTTTTAGTCTTTTTTAGAAACAAGTGAAAGTTAGCTTTTAATTTCATTTGGTAAACTGCAGTATAATTTTGCTCTAGATACAGAAGAGATTATGGAGGATTCAAACACGGAGGTGTTAGAGATGGTTGGGGAGAAGAGGGATTTAAATGCCGTGATTAAGCATAGGGTGGGCCAAATATTGAGGGGAGAGGTAGAGGTTGTAATTGAGGATTCAGGGGAAAAAACAGAGGGGAAGACAGAAGATGTTGGAAGGGGTGGGGTTTATTATAGGGAAATGAAGGAGATGGCGATTAATAGGGATTTTTGATTGATCCGAACCTACCGAAAGGTAGAACACTTATGAATGAATTGCTAATGTGGTTATTTATGCCACAAGAGGGTTCACAATAAGAATGCTTTGTCATGAGTTTCGACAAATTATATTACATGCAATTGGGAGGACAAACCTATGATAAATAAAGAATTATCTTTATAAATTCGACTGAGCAAAGTGTGCTATCTGGCTATTTAGCACAAACAGTACTTCACAAATGAACATTACATCCTTCGTATTAGGTTTTAAAAATTTATAGCAGAAAATGAAGTGATTCTGAATTAACTGTAATCAAATTGTAAAATGAAATAAAAAAACGACAATTTGAATGATATTTCCTAAGTAAACTAAGTGTTAATAGTTCACTGATACATTTGTCGTTTAATTTTTTATATCTAACACTCAGAATAACTCGCAAACAGCGGGTTATTTCCTACAGATTTGGGGTAGTGAGGGTGTGTGAGGCAGGGTTGCATACAACCCAATATCAATCTTCAATTAATTATTGAAACGAAACAAAGGCCCATTACACGAAGGCCATTACACTTTCTCATAACTGCACTTCCTGCATCACCAAACTATCCGCAAAAAAATGGAAGAACATAATTTACCAAGTGGATTAAGGTGCAGCTTAGGTTTTTTCAATCCACATATTAATTTTTTTCGTGTACTTTTGCAAACTATCTCTAATGTATAAGAAGAGACTTTCTAGTCTCAATCTCGTTCGAATAAAGGCCATTTATTATAAATATTATTACTCACCATCCACTTGCTCCTGGGTGAAACCCTGGGCAAACCCTTGATCGAGGTCGAACATCAGGGCATCTGTGGTTGGATTCCCATCTGCCATGTCGTTCGGATCATTCTGCTCCTTGCCAGAGAGAGACGGCGCCTGGGTGGTGTTGCCTGAGTGGATGCCAGAGTCACCCTGGTATGAAGACTGCTGCCACATCAGTGTCTGCTGGTCTTTGGGGACCATGTCCACCGTATTCGGTGGGTTGTAGCCACCGTGGGACACTATAAGCAGACAAAACATTTATGAGAATCAAGTTAACCCTCGAGTTCTATCAAGAATGAACCTTTTCGAGCATGTTAATAAGGTTTTGAATGCGTTATCTTGTTTAAACATTACTTAATTAACTCTTGAGTACTTGCATCTGGGTCGAATCGACCCATGTGAATTTTACAATTCCATATCTTTTTATTAGTGCTTCTTCTTTCTCATAGAAGCTGAGTTTTAGAATGTTCTGTCCCAGTCATGCATTTTTGCCGGAAATGGAAGTTTAATTATTTAAACAAATTTCTCTTAGGGGTAGTGCCAGGTAGATGAAAGACCTTTTACGTAAAATATTGCATTTGTGACCTTGTTTCCGCCTTAAGTTTTAGAGATGTTACATGAATTTCATATAATTAATAATTATCATTAGTATATTAAGTGTTATTTTATTTTTAAACAGTTTACTTTTTATAGGCAATATTCCAAATTCATCAGCCATATGCTCGCCGTCAGGGATATCAAATTTTTACTGAATATTAAAATTATTTGAAAATATTTGATTTTATTTTAATGGCCAGGTTAACCATTAATTTTATGATATCATCACTAATGAATTAAAAATTTATTGACTACATTTTGAGACAATTTACCCCTTTGGAAGATATATGGTTGATTTCACCCAACGCGAGTACTGACGTGACGATTTGGGACTTGATTACTCGAGGGTTAATAGTCATTAGGGAGTTTCATGAAAAACATTTTTTCAAAATTCAAAATTTCAAGTCGATAAAAAGTTGTCTTGTTATTGGTGGCAGGTGGGAAAGCTTCAGGTGGTAAGCATAAGCGAAAAAATTGAAAAATCTACATATATTTATAGCTGTCTTGATATTTAAAAACCAAAATAGAAGTGTGTTAATAATGAAATATAAATCTTTCTCAGTAATTGAAATAAAATAGGCCATTGGTCACTTTCCCAACCATAAATATATGTTTCTAAAACAATATAGTACTGCTGGTAGGCCAAAAATTCAAGAGGTATACATTTGATAAAAGAACACACATTTTAATGATTAGGTTGAAAGCAATGTTTGTACATCTAAGATGTCCATTTGAGGTCCATTAAAATTCCTGTCATACATGTCAAATGGTAGATCGAACTTGCGTCAAACCCTAATGATTTTCTTTCTTCTTATCTTTTAGCTATTACTATCTTTTCTTTTGTGAAATTATATTAGAAAGAATGGTCGTACGAAGTTGAGACAAGCACCAAAAGATGGGAAAATGAATGAAAAATCTTATTTTGGTCTTTATTATTGTTTTCGAATTTAATTATCGAGATTTTAGACGAAATACAGGAAATGTTTGTGAAATTTTGAGGGTGTAAACAACCGGTCCCCCTAACGACAAATGCCATTGTTGAATCCTGCATTTTGGCCAATTTAGAGTTAAGAAGAAGAAAAACGCTGTTGATTCCGTTCGCATTGATTAGTATAATCAATCATTGGAAGTGATTTGAATATTATATTTTCAAAAAATGAAATGTGAGTTAATTTGATACCGAATGTTGAATTCAGTTCAATTCATTTGTTTTGGAAATTATTTAATAATCTGTTTCGAAAATGAAAGATTGGGTTTCTTAGTATTTGATTGTTGCATTCAATTCGTTTCTTTCGTTATCTTCCAGTTGATCGTTGTCTGTTTTCCGCAGGCTATAACATGCATTTTAAGAGTTAAATCGAGAAGAAGAAGAGCAGGCATTGAATTGAGTTGCGTGTTTTCTCCGTGAATCTACGTTCACTAGAACACCTTCATTTACTTTGCAATTCATCTGACTAATCCACAGCGAAGTGTGGCCAGGTTCAGCTTGCATATCATACCTGCTCTTCCTCTCAACGCAAAAGATGCTTTCTTTGTCTTTGTACGTAATTGTTCTCTTTCTTTATACCTAATAATTCTCATGTTTCTTTTTTTCTCTTTTTTTCTTACTTAGAGTTATCTAAATGTCTGTGTTATATACAATTTTGACTAGTACATACTGTATGCATTATTTTGATACTGTTTTTTTTAATAATATTCTTTTATTTTTCCTCATAATGTACTTTATGGAAGAAAATACATGTACGTTTTCCTTGTTTTTCTGTTTTATTTTTTATGTTATTTTGTGTATTGCTATCTCATTTTTAAATGTGAACTGATTCTTATTTATCTATCGGATGTAAGTACTTATTAGTAGTGTATTTATTTATGTTTGAATGTTTTTCTCTTCTCTTATCTTTTAGCTATTACTATTGGTAGGTTTGTGCAGGTTTTTCACACCCCCCTTCCTTGTGGGTGTTTTCCTGCAGTGGATTTTTTTTCCTAAGAATCTCTAAGGTTTTTTTACATCCACAATTCTTCTAATTGTTTCTACTTCTAATTTTATAATTAATGACGATGGGTTAGATGGAAGAAGAGACTTTTACTCTTAATCTCGCCCAAATAAAGATGATTTGTTATTATTGTTGTTAAATACCATATAATTATTCCATAATTGACAAAATCATTCAAGTTGCATCTGATTGCAAATATCTATGAATCAAGTTAACCGAAAATCTTAAATGGGGAGGGCACGTTGAGGATATTGTTACGAAGGGATATAGGAATCTTCATTTCGTAATGAGGAACCTAAAGCGGAGTGGGAAGGGTGTCAGGGAAAGAGCGTACGAATCTCTCGTCAGGCCGACCATAGAATATGCAACGAGCGTTCGGGATCCACACGAAACGGGCCTTATCAAGAAACTCGTGCAAGGGGAACTCCAAAAGGCGTGCAAAGAAAGGCAGCTAGGTACGTAGTCAGAAAACAGGGGAAAGCCAAAAGTGTAAGTGAAATGCTAAACCATTTGAAGTGGGAATCTCTAGAGTCAAGAAGAAAGACATTTAGATTAGCCGGGATGTACAAAACATGGAAATCAGAAGAGGGCTGGGATGAACTACGTCGCAGAATTCAACTTCCTAATTATGTAGGACGCGGCAACCATAGTTTAATAACAAGGAACGCAAGCAGAAAACAGACATAACAAAATTTTCTTTCATTAATAGGGGTATTAGGAACTCTTTACCTGATGAATTTCTCATGCCAATGCCTAAAAGTGTAAAATTTACAAAAATAAGCTTCAGTCAAGATGTATGTAATTTTTTTTAAATGCGGTTCACAGCAACCTCCGCTGTATTATCATTATTATTATCTCGAGCAGTTCTATTCCATCAATCTATATTTATGTATGTGACTATATGGGTATTCTACCATAAACTGTATTATTTTAGTTAATTGACGGATCTCATTTTTATTTATGTATGATAGTTCTTATTCATGATTTATGATTTTATTTTTGTACTTATAATATATACAAGTAAAATGTTGCTTGCATTCTGCAAGCAGATCGACAACACTAATTTCATGTCGGCATCCTATCGGGACGGTCCTCAAAAGAAAAAAAGTATTGGAAAATTTTCTAAAAATTCTGTACAATTTTATCGTCTGGCATCAAACCCGGGTCTTCCGGGTGAAACTCACTGCGCAGCACAACAGAAGTTCACCATCTCTAACTTCGTGTGAAAATTCAAGCAGAAATATTGACTGCAACAGCCTCAAACGACGATCTGCTTTTCACGAATGTAAATGGCTCTCTGGATTCAAACCAAGGACAATCTTGGAAATCTTAAACATGTTCTTGAAATGTATTTATGATCTCTATCTGTATGCTGAATTTCAAGTTTTTATATTGTTGGGAAAGGGTTCAAAATAATTATTGAAAATCGGATCAGTTACTGATTGTAGAGACGCCTGGTGTCGAACCCAGGACACATTGATAACTGTGAATGCACAGTTTAATTTGTATGGACTTGGTCTTTCTTTACGCAAAGTTTGAAGTCGATATCGTGCCGGGAAGTACCTAAAATTTGTTTCCGTTATCTCCGTAAGAAATGCATTGAGGAATTTAAATATCCCTCTGGGATCGAACCAAGGACCATCAGCAAATATTTAAAATATAACTATGGAATATATTTATGATATCTAACCCGATGCCGAATTTTAAGTTTCTATGCCATCGGAAAGGGGTCCAAATAAAATCTTTAAAATCGCCACAATGCATTTTAAACGGGCAATTTCTGCCCCAACCTAGCATCGAACCAAGGATAATCTTCAATGATGTCTTAATGGTTTTGTTGGATATGCAAGGCTTCTAGCGATCCCTTTAATTTCAACTCCCTACTTTTCCGGGAAGTGCCTCAAAAAAATTTTTCGAAAATCCCCACCATGTATCCTTATGTAGAAAATTGGGACTTTGGGGCCTTCTGGAATCGAACCCATGACACTAAGGATCAAAGTCACTTTTTTCCTGGGGGTTTTACGTTATGGCCAATAATTCGTAAAAATTTCAACTCAATCACGCTTGTGGTTTAGGCTGTGAATTTGTATCCTCCCAATCTATCTATCTATCTAGTTACATGAATGAATCCGGAGAAGCATCTATATATAATAGATATTGTAGTCTAACTGTAAAGCCTACGGAAGGTTTTTGGGGGGTTTCCCTCCTATCTTTGAGCGAATGGCTGGCTTAGAAACATTTTTATGTCCCCCTCAAACGTTGCTACCTGGCCTGAAGGCTAACCTGCACCGCAAACTTAAATGAATAATAAATATCGTACTGAGAAGGTCCTATAATAAGATTCTGTTATCCTCATTTGAAGGAACGTAAATGGGGCATCAAACCAAAAATCATTAGGGAAATGGTAAACTGTGTAAATGAAATATATTTATGACTTCTATTCACACAGTGTGACGAATTTCTAGGGAAATTTGGCCATGGTAAGTTGCCCATTTCTAAGTTGCCTGTTTGCAAGTTGCTGTTAGAATGGCTCAGTTAGAAAGGCCTCGGGCACAAGGGCCAAACGGCGGATGGGCCGTTAGATAACACGACTTTTATACTGGCAGGTGCAGTGATACTGTCGGCGATCGAAAGATTAACACGGCCGAGTTCTGTGACAGTTTCTAGCAATGTGATTGGCCAATTTGCTGTACCCCTCCCATTACGAATTTCTGTGCTTCATTGTTTTTCCCTCTTGTTCACGAAAAACGGACTCCTCCGAAGAGAAGGTCATTTTGCACGAGAGCGCGCTCGCCTGGACATTATGTCGATGCCAGTGGCAGTAGAGGAGTGCTCTCTTTCGATCACGTGTGCTGATATTCTCGTGAACTTACTTTGGACTCTCGCTAAAGGCTAAGTTGATATAATTATTATTTGTGAAGTTTGTGCAAACTGAACCATATCATTTAATTTATGTATTATATTGTGTAATTTACACTAGTTTGCATTTACTTATTATTATTATTCTGTGGTATCGTATTTGAGCGTATTATCCTTGATAAATGTCTTTCAGAGATATTGTTTCTTATTCTTTCATTATTTCGTATTTGGTCGTTTGTGTCGCTGGCCCTGTTGACTTTCTAACAGCTATTTCACGAAAATAATCAAATGCCGTGTACCGGTGGATAACAAGGTGGGTTCGCCTTCATTTCTATTTGGTATACCACAACAAAGGAGCAGACATTTTAGCAAACAACTCAGTCAGACTTACATTACAGCATCTTGAAGGCCTAACAAAGTGAGATAATGGAGGAGGATATTTTGATAAAGAAAATCTACATATATAAAACAGAGTGAGTATGTTCACTAAAAACTCGAGAAATGAGTCTTAAAACTTCCAGATTTTCCACATTATTAAATGTCGACCCCATGCAGAGTATAGGCTACTTTTTATTTACCTTAAATCCACAGTTCAAACCCAGACAGGTCATAAGGTTTTCATAAGAAATACACGTTAAGTTAATTTTTTCTTTGCAATGTTCATTTCTTTTGATAAATTCAATAAGAAATTGATATGATTTATTAATTGTATTTTACAGGAGAATCCCTGTAAGTGTCCAATCATTTTTATCAAAGATTTTGTTATTTCTTACGGAGACCTTTATTGTATGTATTATCTAATGTGAAGTCTTGATTGGGTAAAATCTTGTACATAGACTTATCCATACTGCGAAGATGTTAAAAGACTGGAGATTATTCGCTGTTGTTAAGCTCAGCTAGGAAGGGTAAGTGAAGCTTTCTACGGTCTATAGTAATTGTGAAATATTAAATAATTTAACATTAAAGTTCTTTTACAAGAAACATCCATTTCTGATTAATACAGTAGAGGATCATTCATCCGAACATCTAAACGACGAACACTTCCAAACAACGAACATTTCACAATAGATATACAGACATTTTGAAAGCCACCGCTGCATGTGTTTTGCGCCAATCTTTTGAAGGTGTGCACGAGTAAGTATTTGTATTAATTAACTTTCTAAATGGATAAAAATAAGAAGAAAACGTGTCTAGTAGCTAGTTCAAGCAGTGGGAACGTCAAGAGAAAAAGACAGGTGATGGTGTTACTGCTAAAAGTGGACATAATAATCAAACAAGATTGTGGTGTCATTTCATCCAATCTTCAGCAGGGATTCAATATTAGCAGGAAAACTATACATGATATTAAATCGCAGAAGGACCAAATTCTTTTATTTTTTGCAGAATCTGACTCAAGGGTAGTCATTTCGAAAAGAAAAACCTTACAGTCATGTATAGTTTTCTTTAAATAAAAGTTTTCAGTAATATTTATGTGCATTATAGTCACTTATTTCATACTGTAACCCGTAAAAGCCTTTTTTTCAGTTCCTTTTTCTCATTCAGGTTAAAATACCTATTATCTTAACATATCCTTCATGCAAACCGACCTCAGTCCAGAAAAGTTCAGATAAATGATCCTCTACTGTATTCCTAACATTTTTTGATGCTTGTGTCATTTACTTAACATGAATAACTCCATTTCCCATATGCAAGAATTTTAGTCTTTTTAAAACTTACCACAGCTGTCATCAAAAGTTTTATTTGTCAATCACGTTGTATGCATTTTACTTAGCATGGATAGTTTTGTAGAGAAGCAAATTTTTAATTTTTCAGTTGATTTCTTTACAGCAGGACAAAGAGATGTGCCATATATATGATAGATTAATTGTAGACAGAACCAGACAGGTCAAAACGTTTTCATAAGAAATACACATTAAGTTCATTTTTTCATCGCAGGGCTCATTTCTTTTGATAAATTCAATAAGAAAAATAGCCGTCAGAAGTCGAATCAAACACCAAAAGATAAGGAATAGAATAAATATTTTTACTTTCTCCATATACGTAGCATAAAGAAAGTACTGTTTTCATGAAAAAATCGACTTCGAGATTTCAACGGAAATGCACGTTTTGGGGTCCCTAAAACATGTCATTTTCGGAATGATGTCTGTGTGTATGTGTGTGTGTGTGTCTGTGCTTGTGGGCACTGTAACGTATAAACTATTAGTCGTAACAACACCAAACCACATATATACCTCATATATAACCTCAAACCATACATAGCACTGTGGTGTGTGCTGTCAGAGTTGATTAGTTTTTGGAGTAAATCCGTTAACCGGAAGTTGAGCTTCATTCATCAAAGCTCAATTCCGGTTTCAAAATATCTCCATAAATATGATATTTAGGTATATGCTATTACATTTAAAAGTTTTAGAAAATGTAATTTGCTATAACTTTTGTATGAAATATATTTTTTATAACTGATTGTTTACGAGTTATTCATGAAATACTGATAAACCGGAAGTTGCTGATTGTGTACTTTGTGGGCGCTGTGGGCGAAAGGCCATTTCATCATTTTTCAACAAACATGTCCCGAAAAACATTATTTATAATGTTTGTGACGTAAAAGATAATATGATATAAATTAATCACTTATCTTCCAAGATTAGATTGAATATAGAGTTCGAAAATACTGACGTAGATAAATATTTACAACTTATATATATGGAGAAAGTCAAGTGCTGGCCACATCAGATTTTTAATTTGGTCGTGGTATATAGTGTTTGATTTGAAATTGCAAACATTTAGCTAAAATACTTGCATATTATAGCGAAATTTTGAAATTATAATCAACCTTGAAGATCTAGACAATTTTTGAATCCAAACCCATGAGTTTATCGGCAAGAACACATTGAGAATTTATGCCAACTTCAAATAAATACTAAGAACAAGCTAACATTAGGATGTTAACACCAAGAGGAAAAAGTTTCATGGGACATTAGCATTTACAGCTATGAATGATATGTTGTGAAGAATTATGCGAAACCAATAATAAGAAAGAGTTTCGAATTTTGTTTCAGCATCTGTAGCAACCAAGTTTTATTTATTTCAATATAATTGTTTACCATGAAATAAACTGTGTTTGTTAGAGGTGATTCACTTGAAATTTCATTTTTTCAACCAATCCCATGGAATTGCGTATAGATATCCAAGTAAGTTGCAGATGTTTTTAATATAATCTTCTAAATTAACTCTAATCTACTTGCATCGATGTATATTTAGCGATTGACGAAAATGGAGCTACAAAAGTGCGTATAGATTTCCTTGATTAGGTGTTTGAAATCGTTATAAAATAATGTAAAAAAGCATTCATTTGTAGTTTTCTTAGGTGATTTCCACTAGATATACTTTGCCATCTACCTGTCATTGCTGTTTAATCGTAGTTTCTGTTTCAACTCAAATTTTCATGATAGCGTTTGTGTTAATTATTGTATTCTGTGTTTATGTAGTTATTTCTTTCCGCAAAGAATATTCATCGGTAATTTTCAGAGTGGTATTTTTTCTGTTATTTGCTTCTTCGTTTCCTTTATACCTTCTGAAAATTTCTCCATAAATGTGGTGATGCTTACCCTAATTTGATCTTCCAAAATATTTTAGTAATCTTCAAACGAATGTTGTCTTAATCGAAGGAATCATTCATTTGAAAGATCTGAGATTGAATATTGAGCTGATGCGACTTTTTAAGACTTCATTAAACTTTTTCTTCTAGCCACATTGCTTTTGAAATAAATACAACGCGGTTTTCGATATCTACCTACACTTGTTGAGCATATGCTACGATCAAAGCGGTTTTAATGGGGTTTATCAATTGTAATTTCCATGTTGAGAATCAATGGGCACTTCAGCTAGTCATAAATACAATACTTTGATATCTCCTGAAAGTGTAATGAACTAGTTGACAGCAAAAGATGAAGATGTGGAGGTGGTATCTATTATATGTAGATGCT
Organism: Sympetrum striolatum; assembly: GCA_947579665.1. NCBI lineage: Eukaryota > Metazoa > Arthropoda > Insecta > Odonata > Libellulidae > Sympetrum > Sympetrum striolatum. The sequence goes on along the minus strand of CANPUZ010000057.1, from coordinate 1,052,599 downwards.
TCTCCGGATTCATTCATATAGATAGATAGATAGATAGATAGGATACTATTTCACAGGCTAAACGACAAGCGGCATTGACTTGAAGATTTTACGACATTTGGCCATTACGTGTAACCGCCAGAATAACTGCAATTTTGATAATTTTGTGTCATGGGTTTGATACCAGAGGGCCTCAAAGTCACGATTTTTCCCATTTGAATGCATTGCTTTGATTTTCGGGAATTAAAAACAAATACTTCCCGGATAGGTGGAGAACTATAACTCAAGAAGCTGATAGATATGGTCAGGATATATCGATAACATTAATGACTTTTACAGAAAATATCCTGGGTTCGATGCTAGGACGATGCAAAAATCTGCCCTTTAAAATACATTAAGGTAGTTTCTCATTATTTATTTTGATGCACTTATCGATATGATAGGGAGTTTGTGCTAGTATAGAAGATGTATGGTAAGAATTGGTTTAAGAAAAAATTTTACATAAGACCGTACTATTCCTGGGCTCGATGCCAGAGCACAATAAAATTTCTCTCATAAGGAATAAAAGTGAAAAGTACAACATCGTTTGAGGCAGTTGCAGCCAATATTTTTGCTTGAATTTTCACGCATAGTTAGAGATGATGATCTTCTTCTGTGTTGCATAGGAAGTATCACTAGAAAGCCCGGGTTCAATGCTAGACGGTAAATATGTCTCCCATTTTAAAAACATTGGGTTAGATTTTCATTATTTTTTTATGCATTCATGGAAATGATAGGAATTTTTTGCTTAGCTAGAAGATGTATATTAAAACACGGTTTAAGAAAAAAATTTAATTAAGACCATGCTGTTCCTGGGTTTGATTCTAGACTACATTAAAATTTCTCACATAGGAATATAAAGGAAAAGTAGGACACCGTTGAAGACAGTTGCAGCAAATATTTCTACTTGAGTTTTCACACATAGTTAGAGATGGTGAACTGCTGTTGTGCTGCATAGTAAGTATGACCAGGAAGACCCGGGTTCTATGCCAGACGAATAAACTGCAGCGAATTTTAAGAATATTTTCAATACTTTTGAGGACCCTCTCGATATGATGTTGATTGGAAATTAGTGTTATCAATAAGCTTGCAGTATACAAGCAACATTTTACTCGTATGAACAATTATCCCAGGTTTATGAAGAAAATGGAAAGGCACAGGTGAGAGTTGTGATAATGGGAGATTTGAAGTGTAAATTCATGATGAAATTGGCACAATTGCTGACAGTAACTATGATTTCTTAATGAAGTTAATTAAAATACAACATGGAAAAACAACATTGAAAATTATTTCCCACAGATGTCTTACGAGAACGTTGATTTTAAATGAAGTAGATGAAGATATTAATCTAACAATGTACAAATTCTCTGAATTTATTTTTCATATTATACTGTATGTACATACTCTTGGATTTAAGAACAGCGTTAAGAATGCCAAAACCCTTCCAGGTGCTGATATAGACTCGGACCACAACCTGTTAATTGCAGACCTGAAGACAAAACTGAAACACGTGAAAAGGGAAAGAAGGGAAGAAAAGAAATGGGACATAAAGAAGTTGAAATCAGATGGAACCGCATTCACTACAGCTCTAGAAGAAAATTTTGAATGCAAGAAAAGAAATAATGTGTTGAAGAAGAGTGGAATGATATTAAGTCTGGTATTATAGAGGTTCTAGAACAGGAAGTGGGGATGGAGAGAAGTTAAAGAAATAAAAAAGAGGATCACTCAGGAATTGATAGACAAGATGGAAGAAAGAAGAAAATGGAAGTGTGATAGTACAGAACATGGGAGAAGAAAATACAGGAAGCTAAATAAAGAGCTGAGGAGGGAGACAGATAAAGCCAGAGAGGATTGGATAAAAAGACAGTGCCACATAATAGAGGAATTGGAGAGGACTGGGAAAATAGAAGAAATGTATAAAACCGCAAGATGTCTAACTAAGAGAGACCATAGACGGATAAGTAAGAAAGGAATGATAGACAAAAATAGAAAAATAACTACAGATGAGGAAGAGATTAAGATTCTGTGGAAGGAGTACATAGAAGAACTGTACTTTACACATCAATTCATTGGAAGAGTAGATCTAGAGGATGAGAGGACATGCGAGGAGGATTTAAGGGTCCAAGGATTTTGAAAGATCAAGTTGAGAGAGCAATAAGAGACCTGAGGGACAATAAGACAGTGGGCTCTGACAGAATCCCAGCAGAGGTGTTGAAGGTGCAATTAGTAGAATCACTAATCTTGCTAACAAGATATATGACACAGGGGAATGGCCTGATGATTTTCTGAAAACAATAATGATGCCATTGCCTAAAATAGATAACGCTCAAGCTTGCAAAGATTTCCATACAATCAGTTTTATAGTGCATGTGACAAAGATGGTGACCAGAATAATAATGAAGAGGATTGAGACTAGGATAGAGGAAAACTTGGGGGGAGACCAGTTTGGATTTCGAAGAACTAGGGATGCAATAGGATGCATGAGAATGCTGAGCGAAAGGGGACTAGAGGTAAACAGGGAGATGTTCATCTGCTTTATTGATTATGAGAGGGCATTTGATAGGGTGAAATAGGATAAACTGCTGGAGATTCTAAAGGAATTTGGAGTGGATTGGAAAGATAGAAGGGCAATAAAACAACTGTATATAGGACAAAGAGTATTGGTGAGGATAGGGGGAGATGAGACGAAGCAGACATCAAAAGGCAGAGGTGTGAGACAAGCACAGGGAGAGTCTAACATCAGAAAAGTTAAGCCAAAAATAACGCAACCCGCAGAGCACTGGTGAGAACTTTTCTCCGGCTCCCCTTTAACTACATGTATCTTTGGGGTTTTATTTTCCTCTCATTTGGGACTCAGGAGCTTGTCTATCCTATGACATAGACTCAGATAGTTTAAATGAACCTTTTACTTAACGATCTTGTTAGATTTTTTTTGCAAAGTCCTCTTGATTCCTTTCATCATGGAAAATAAAACATGCCTGCAATGTAAACTTCTCGGATGCTGGTGTCATCTGCTAGAGCAATATAAATAACGAATCACCTGCCAACCTTCTGCAAACTATTAAAACTTCGTTGATTATTATAATGTTAATTTTATGTATATTCTAATGCATTAACCCATCTTAGTTTTAAATTGATCAAATACCGAGTATGGTATAAAATTCCTTAATAATCGTTCACCGCAATGAGATAAAGCTACTCCATCATAAATTATAATAGCTTATCAGGGTAATTAGAGATTTTCCTCTTGTGCAAATGTTTGTTCTAATTCATAATTGGGGTTAAATTCAGTAAAACTTGTCAAAATGACGAATCTGTTCTTACAGCCAAATGCACTGCAATTGGTCATATTGAAGGCAGAAACAAGCCCCTGCTTATTTACCTATTAAACCTTCTCAAACGCGAAAATAACAAAATTGCTTCGTGTTACACATCGCTCCAACTACATTTTGTGCTCCAAAATGTTCGAATTACTCGATCAAACCTGGATAACTCTGTATCAAAGCCGCAAAATCACAAAAAAACAATGTACTAGGAAAGGGAGACACGAAAAGTTCTCACCAGCATGACAAAATGCACAATTTGCCCTTTTTTTTGGCTTCACTTTTGGTCGCTAGAGGGAGATAGTAATGCTACCCCCCTGTGGAGACAAGGGTGTTGCTTGTCACCAATTTTATATAATATATATGGTGACAAACTGGTAGAGGAAGCCTTGGAGGGATAGTGGTAGGAGGAGAAAGTGTGAAAACCATTAAATATGCAGATGATCAAGCTGTGAAAGCAGAGAGTGAAGAAATGCTGCAAGAAATGGTAGAGAAAATCAGCATAAAAGGACAGGAATATGGAATGAAAGTTAACATTGAAAATTAGAAGGTGATGAAGGTATCAAAGAAGGCTGGTCCAGTAAAAATTAAGTTGAATGGGAAGGAATTTGAGCAGGTGGAAAAATTTTAATATTTGGGAAGCACCATCACATCTAATGGCAGTTGTACAGAGGAAATGAGAAGTAGAATAGCTCAGGGAAAGGCAACGTTCCAGAAGATAAAAGATCTTTTGACAGCAAAGAACATCAAGATGGAGTTAAGGAAAAGATTTGCGAAGTGCTTCATCTGGAGTATTGTGTTATATGGATCCAAAACATGGACGTTGAGAAGGAGAGAAGAAAAATAGTTGGAGAGCTTTGAAATGTGGCTAAGGATGGGGAGAATAAGTTGCACAGACAAGATCAAAAATGAAGAGGTACTGAGGAGTGTTGGAGGAGAGTTTAGGAAAACATAAGGAAAAGGAAAGCAAGATGGATATGCTAAGAGCAGAATGCCTACAGAAGACGATTTTTGAAGGAAAGATCAAGGGGAAATGAGGGAGAAGGAAATTCGGAATGCTAACTGATTTAACGAGAGGAAATGACTCTAAAAAAGGATGCCGAGGATAGAGATGCCAAGAGAAAGCAGTTTCACTGAGACCTGTCCGTGGACCGAAATACAATGATGATGAAGTCAACCTCTCGCTTGCAACAAAACTTTTAAATGATTGATTTGTTTCTATAATTACGGAGCAAACTCCTATACCGCTGAAATACCTCATTTTTGACGAAAACGCCGTATAGAGGGGAGATAACCTATTATTGTCAATAATTGTTATTAATAATTCAACCACTAATCACTCTCATAATCATGAAGTAATCTGCGTAACAACACATTACTTAGTTACAAAATAAAATAGTTACGTTTGGCTAATCTATTTCTAGTTAATATCATTTAAAACCCATTTACATGTTTATAATTATGAAAGAATACAATGTAGATTACAATATTCACAATAATTACTTGTAATGTAATTGTTACACCAGCGTATTGTACAATGAAAATGCACTGGGGCTAGAAAAAGTGGTGGAATTCATTTCAGAAATAGTCCGCATATATTTTACATCACAAACCTACGCTAACACTAAAGTAGAGTAATTTTACCGAAGGAATTAAATTCGATAATTTTCCACAGGGATTGGGTTGCTTTACACAGATTTAATGGATGTCAATCTTACCCCGAAATAACGCTGGTAAATTTCTAAAGTGAAAAATTACCATAACGCTACGCAATGAAGATCTTAGATCGTTTACAAGTGCGGTAAGGTTGGGTATTGGAGGTGCAGTGGTCAATGATTCATACGCTGATTCATATAAAGCAGGTATTGAGGGCACCTACATAAACAACACATCCACCAGCGGTACTATCAATTGAGAAGATGCTACTTTGACATTAATTACAGCTAAATACGCGCTAAGCCTCCGTACATCACTTTTCTACCGCGATACGAAAAACAACACAATTTCATCTTCGCATTGTTTTCGGCCTGGATGATCAAATAACAGCCCCCGAAAATACGGTAAAACATATTCCTCGACAGGCAAAAACTGAAAATTAATCTTCCGCTGCATATTAATTCTCCGAACTAGCGTAAAACTACATAAATGGAGACACTAACACCTTGCAAAACCGTCAATCAATTTCGTTCGCCTAGTAAAACGTCTCTTACCGCTTCCATAACACCGTAACAAATATACTAAACGTCACATATATATCATTCCATCTCATGAAATCACAATTGAACTCTTGCAACCACTTCCAACCCAACATTCAAAACTCTTGAGACGTAACGAGAACGAATAAAATTCACACACTTCACCGTACGCTTTTAATCGATAACGAAAAATAATACGGTACTCACTTGGCCTGCCCTGGGCCCCAGCCATTTGGTAGCTCATTTTGTCTGAATAAATTATCGGGCTCCTGAAATAAAAATATATTTCCATTAAAATCACAGTCATTTAAATGCAACAAGAACTCGACGACAATTGATATTGATGTATGTTGTAGATAACAGATACCAACACAACCACAAAATCAATCCCAAAATGGAACTTCTCAGAATAAATCTCAGTAGAAGCTGAATATATATATGCATTGAAGAATATTATGCTCGCAGCAATGTACGAAAATTCGTCATAAGTTCCCAAAGAATAACATTTTCAAGAGATGATTCACCTGTCTTAATACTATAGCGTCACCACACCCATTCAGCGGTAAATGTTCAGCTCGCATAAAACGCTAGCCTGGGAAAATTAAAACGATGGAAGAATAATTCGTACAAACCTGAAAAACAGAGAACCACTGCTTGGAGGCGAATAACCTTAAATCTCGAAGTTTTCGTTTGCGTTTGCTTCTACTCCATCAACTTGGTAAGATGGCGACGTAGAACTGCTGTTTACAGGACAGTGCTTCGCTCTAGAAAGTAGTTCTGTTTTGACGGGTTTTGGCCTAATTTCCTGTTGAAACAAGACTATTTTAGATGAAAAATATTCATTCGGCACTATATTGTGTATTTTTCTTCGCCTTAAACAGTAATAAAGTACATAGAATGGGCTCAGGTAAAAACCTTTAACATTGGGGATGGTTAACGATATATCATTACGCCGATCTGTGAAATCAATGATGATTTTGTGGTCATCGAGATAGCGCAGGCAAGTTTAGTTTTGTTTGGGAGGTTGAAAACGGGGAAATATTTTGCTCATAGTAGGTGCATTGTTTCAAGCATATCCATTCGAATGCTGCATTGAAAAATATCAGATGCATTTAAGAAAATCCATTATTTAGTTTTTGTATACCCACGTAGCTTTGTTGACATAGAGTGATTCCTAAAAAATCTTATCTTACAGTTATGATTGAGTCATTCAGACGAGGTATCGCCACTTTTCCGGTATCATGCATGACTCAACCCAATTACAAGAAATCTAGAATTAGAACAATCATATTTGGTAACAAATGGATGACATCCCAAATATTGTGACGAGAGTGGATAATATTGAGGCATATAAGTAGGGTGTCTATAATGTTAATTCCGTTCAATCATCAAGACAGAATGAAGTGTACGAAGCTCAGAAGACTCCTAAAAAGATTTTCAATATCCTTACTATGCAATGCTGAGTATTCTTAAAAATACATTTTACAGCATCCTATCGTATCTATTTTATTTTTACGCTGTATTGTCTATTGGTAAAGAATCATCCTTTACTGCTGACCACAGGGGCTAAATAATAATAATAATTTATTTAACACATACAGGATTAATTCCCACATCGATGTGTTGTATCTGATAAACAATAAATTAATAATAAGCACAATAAACTGAGTGAATATGAAAAAAGATAAGTACAAAATGATAAAGAAGATGAAATGAAGGTGAATGGATGAAAAAAAAAAATAGAGGAAGGAGAAAATAACGTAATTAGGGTAATGATTTGATGAGATTCTAATATTTTTGTAACTGTCCATCAAAATCAGACATTCGAAGGCATCACCCAACACAGGAAGTATTTTCTTTTAAATGCATAAATTCCCAAAAGTGCCAGGAAAAGATGTCATATTTTATTTCATTTATATTTTTAACGCTGATCCACGTATGCGCATGAAATGCAAGTAAACGATCAGGTACGTCGCAACGAAATTTTTCATGGGGGGGCAAACCCAAATGAGAAAATTTAGAATTGCTAAAAAAAAAAGAGAATTCATACGAATATTTTGGAATGGGGCAATGAGAATGCACTATATTTAGTGTATTTATATTTTGATTAAAAAAACTGACTTCCGATTGGGGGGGCAAAATGTATATTGCCCCCCGGTGAAATTTCTGGGGGGGTAGCTGACCCCCCGGCTGCGACGTCCCCGGAAACGATAAAGATTTACGATGCAAATAAAACATCATGTATACGTTTAAAGAACTTTGGAGTCATCTCGACCTCAAGCAAATAATTTAGGAACTTTTATAACGTTTTTAATTAAGGGTTGCTTATCATGTTTAGTCAAAAATGTATATAAAGATAGAAGCAGAGGTTTTATGAGTTTATCTGGCTAGTTTGGTTTTACTTCCTACGCGTTTTTAAGCGTAAGATGTTGATATTTCACTGGAAATTCATTAGAAAATACTTGCATCAATATATTTAAATAAATATAAATAAATAAAGCGCTAAGAAAGGAGGGAAATATTTTGAATATACCACTATTTTCCCTGCATTATGTACTTAAAGAACTTAATGTTAAAAATTTAAAACATTATAAGGAATTACAAGTTAGGCATCATACACAAAGAATGTAACGAATTACAAAATTGTTTTTAAATAAATACAACTAAGGCTGTACACTATTTACATAACTTTACAATATCTTAAACATAAAACAATACGAGTAAAATGTTGCATTCTGCAAGCATGTTATAACACATATTTCAAGTAGGCATCATATCAAGAGGGTTCTCAAAAGAAAAATAAGGATTGAAAATATTCTTAATATTCGCTGCAATTTCTCCGTCCAGCATCGAACCTAGGTCTTCCTGGTGATAATTACTATGTAGAACAACAAACAATTGCCGTCTCTAACTATGTGTGAAAACTCAAGCAGAAATATTGGCTGCAACTGCCTCAAACGACGTCCTACTTTTCCCTTATATTCCTTATGAGAGAAATGTTAATGTGCCCTGGCATCGATCCCAGGAACAGTTCCGTGTTACCTATATTTTTTTCTTAAACCAATTCCTACCATACATCTTCCGACCAAGCAAGAACTTCCTATCACTTCGATAAGTGCATCAAATAAAATAATGAAAAACTACCTCAATGTATTTTAAAGGGCAGATTTTTGCATCGTCCTAGCATCGAACCCAGGACATTTTATGTAAAAGTCATTCATGTTTTCGATAGATCATGACCATATATATAGGCTCCTACAGTTTTGATTCTCTACCTATCTGGCAAGTATTTTTTTTTTTATTCCCAAAAATCAAAGCAATGCATTTAAATTGAAATAATCGGGACTTTGGGGCCCTCTGGAATCGAACCCATCACACTGAGGTTCAAAATCACAATTTTTCTGGCAATTACATGTTATGGCCAACACGTCGTAAAAATTTCAAGTCAATGACAATTGTGGTTTAGCCTGTGAATTAGTATCCTATCTATCTATGTACATATATCCATGAATGAATCCGGAGAAGTATCTATATATAAGTAAAATGTAGCTTGCATACTGCAAGCAGATCGTCAACACTAATTTAATGTCGTCATCATATCGGGACGGTCCTCAAAAGTAAAAATAAGGTTTGAAAATATTCTTAAAATTAGCTGCAATTTAATCGTCTGACATCGAACCCGGGTCTTCCTGGTGAACTTCCCATGCAGGCACAATAGAAGATCACCATCTCTAGCTATGTGTGAAAATTCAAGCAGAAATATTGGCTGCAACTACCTCAAACGACATCCTTCTTTTCACATATATTCCTTACATGAGAAAATTTAATGTGCCCCGGCATAGAGCCCAGGAACAGCATTGTCTTATCTAATTTTTTTTCTTAAGCCGAGTCTTAATATACATCTTCTAGCAAAGCAAGAACTTCCTATTATTTCGATAAGTACATCAAAATAAATAATGAAAACTAACTCAATGTATTTTAAATGTGGGATATATTTACTACCTGGCTTCGAACCCGGGCCTTTCTGGTAATACTTTCCATGCAGCACAACAGAAGATCACCACCTCTAACTATGTGTGAAAATTTAAGCTGAGAGAGAGATTTTAATTCCTTATGAGAGAAATTTTAATGTTCTCTGGCATCGAACCCAGGAACAGTATGGTCTTATCTAAATTTTTTCTGAAATCAATTCCTACCATATATCATCCAGCCAAGCACGAACTTCCTATCATTTTGAAAAGTGCATCAAAAAAAATGATGAAAAACTAATCCGATGTATTTTAAAGTGCATATATTTGCATCGTCCTAGCATCGAACCCAGGATATTTTCCATGAAAATCATTAATGTTTTTGATAGATCATGACCATATATATAGGCTCCTTGATTTTCAATTCTCTGCCTATCCTGGAAACATTTTTAAAAAATTCCCAAAAGCCAATGCATTGCATTTAAACAGGAAAAATCGGGACTTTGGGTCCCTCTGGAATCAAACCCATGAGACTGAGGATCATAATCGCAATTTTTCTGGCAGTTACACGTTATGGCCAATACACCATAAAAAGTTCAACTGAATGAGGCTTGTGGTTTAGGCTGTGAATTAGTATCCTCTCTATCTATCTATCTAGTTACATGAATGAATCCGGAGAAGCATCTATATATTATAGATACCTCTGATTTCAATTCCATTGAGGAATTCTATATTTTACGCTAAACACAAGTTGCATATTATTCACTAATAATCTTAGGAAAAACGAAGTTGTTTTTTGTCATAACCGTGGCTCATGCCGAAGTGGGCCTGCGCCAAAGTGGCCGCGCCAAAATGTCCTAGACACCTTGTCTATGGATTGTCATTTAATAATGGGATACTGCTGGTGGTGTATTGATCAGGTAAATTAGGATGACTCTCAATCCAAGCTATACTAGTGAATGCAAGCTTGAGTAGTCATAAATTTGTGTTCATGATTGCTGTTGTTTTAATTATAGTTTATTCTCTTTCAATAGAATATTCCGGTGCGGTAGAAGAGATGCATCCTGGTTATTGCATATCTTCTCTTTTAGGAGAAGATGAGATAGATGTCTATTGCATAGATGCTTGGTGGTCTGAGAACATTTAAGGGAAATCATTAGGTCAGTGTTTAAAGAGGATGCCTTGAAAATTTGTGCAGAAGACATCTGAAGTGGAGGAAAAATACTCTGGCGAAAAACCTACTTCTTCAACATTTTGGGAAATTTGTCACTAAATCTCTTTAAAGAATAATGTAAAATATTCATTTTTGGAAACCGAATGTGTTTGTTAATAAAGAATTTATTTAAATTAACATGGAGGAGAATGTTTCATTTTCATCACAGATATTAAATAAAAATTACAAGAGACTCAAATGATTGTTGCATGGTAAAACAAAATTTTTAAAAACTGGTGGCAGATAACAAATCTGGCTCTGGAACAATGATAAAAATAGCTTACATACATATTTATTTTATAAACTAAGCAATTTAAACAGTCTCTGGATAATGAAAAAAAAATTGTAGAGCCTGAATCTTATTTTGTCAGGAGTTGTTTGCTTAGTAAGCACATACGGTTTGAAATTACACACAGCGGTTTCACAGCTGGCCTCAAACTCTAGCATTGAAATAGATATTGTATTATAAAAACAAAATATTTTTATAGAAAAAAAGATTTTCAAATATCAAATCAAAAGTTAAGTTGTAGAGATTAGTGTTTAAGAATCCTTAATTCCACGTATGTGCTGAAATGAAACATGACTTAACAATTTCCATTCCTTATCTCGAATTCACAAGTACTACACCAAAACCTCTACTTTACGAACTCCTATATAACGAATACCTCCAAATAACAATAAAATTTCCCATTTATTTGTACTTATGAAAACCTCCCGAGAACGAACTTGCAAATTACGAAGCCTCTATTACGAAGGTATTATCTATCTATTAAATATAATTCCTTCTCCAGATTCATTCATATATATATAGATACCCAGATAGGATATTCACAGGCTAAACTACTAGCATCATTGACCCAAATTTTTACCACATATTGGCCATAATGTGTAACCGCCAGAAAAATTGCGATTTTGAACCTCAGTGTCATGGGTTCGATTCCAGAAGGCCCCAAAATCCCAATTTTCCAGTTTAAATGCATTGCATTTAATGAAAATTTTCAGGAATAAAAAAAAAATACTTTCTGGATAGATAGAGAATCAAAACTCTAGGAGCCTATATATATGGTCAGGATCTATCGAAAACAGTAATGACTTTTACATAAAATGTCCTGGGTTCGATGCTAGGACGATGCAAAAATCTGCCCTTAAAAACACATTGAGGTAGTTTTTCATTATTTTTTTTGATGCACTTATCGAAGTGATAGGAAGTTTTTGCTTGGCTAGAAGATGTATGGTAAGAATTGGTTTAAGGAAAAAATATAGATAACACCGTACTATTCCTGGGTTCGCTGCCAGAGCACATTAACATTTCTCTCATTAGGAATATATAGGAAAAGTAGGACGTCGTTTGAGGCAGTTGCAGACAATATTTCTGCTTGAATTTTCGCACATAGTTAGAGACGGTGATTCTTTGTTGTTCTGCATAGTAATTATCACCAGGAAGACCCAGGTTTGTTGCCAGTTAGTAAATATATCTGTCATATAAAACACATTGGGATGGTTTTTTATTATTTCTTTCATGCACTTATCGAAATAATAGGGAGTTCTTGCTTAGATGGAAGATGTATATTAAGACTCGGTGCAAGAAAAAAATTAGATATGACCATGCTGTTCCTGGGTTTGATGCCAGAGCACATTAAAATTTCTCTCATAAGGAATATATGGGAAAAGTAGGATGTCCTTTGAGGCCGTTGAAGCCACCATTTCTGCCTGAATTTTCACACATAGTTAGAGGTGGTGATTTTCTGTTGTGCTTCATAGGAAGTATCATCAGAAAGACCCGGGTTCGATGCCAGACGATTAAATCGCAGTGAATTTTGAGAATATTTTCAACCTTTTTTTTTTCTTTTGAGGACTGTCCCGAAATGATGCTGATATGAAATTAGTTTTGTCGATCTGCTTGCAGTATGCAAGCTACATTTTACTCGTATATAAATACAAGTAAAATTTTGCTTGTATTCTGCAAACATGTTGATAACATAAATTTAAAGTCGACATCATATCGAGAGGATCGTCAAAAGTAGAAAAAGTATTGAAAATATTCTTAAAATTCGCTGCAATTATTCCGTCCAGCATTGAACCCGGGTCTTCTTGGTGATAATTACTATACAGAACAACAGAAGATCACAGTGACTAACTACGTGTGAAAACTCAAGCAGAAATATTGGGTGAAACTGCCTCAAACAAAGTCGTACTTTTCCCTTATATTCCTTATGAGAGAATAGTTATTGTGCCCTGGCATCAAACCCAGGAATTCCTTCTCCTTCCTTTCCATTCCTTCCTTCCTTTCAAACGAGGAATTTTTTTTTTTCTTAAGCCAATTGTTACCATACATCTTCTAGCCAAGCACGAACTTCCTATGATTTTCCATAAGTGCATCAAAAAAAAATAATGAAAAACTACTCCCATGTATTATAAAGGGCAGATATTCACATCATCCTAGCATCGAACCCAGGATATTTTCTGTGAAAGTCATTTATGTTTTCGATTGATCATGACCATATATATAGGGTCCTAGAGTTTTGATTCTCTAGCTATCCGGGAAGTATTTTTTTTTTATTCCCGAAATTCAAAGCAATGCATTCAAATTGGATAAATCGGGACTTTGGGGCCCTCTGGAATCAAACCCATGACACTGAGGTTCGAAATCGCAATTTTTCTGGCGGTTACACGTTATGGCCAATACGTCGTAAAAATTTCAAGTTGATGACCCTTGTGGTTTAGCCTGTGAATTTGTATCCTCTCTATCTATCTATATCCATGAATGAATCTGGAGAAGCATCTATATATAATAGATAGTTATTACCTACTGGTCCAAAAATAACCCTTCTTCTCTGCACCTTCTCTAATTTTTCTTACATGCTTGCACTCGTTACATTACTCAATGGTTCTCTTTTACATTGGGTAAGGGTGCTGGATTACTGAGAGGCCAAATTCGCAAGTCTAGTCTATTATCTTTATTCATAACCAAATGCCTAATATTTCTACATAAAAGGTTCACTCTCTTATTTTCATACATTGCCACTTTCCATTGCACAAGATTTTCTCCCTTAACAGCTTTTTATTTAGTGTCCACCACTTTATTCCGAAATACTCAGCATTAACCCTTTCTCATTTCTTTCTGCCATCCCTTTGATTCGTCAATTCTGCTGTTAACCTTTGTTTCCAAATTTTGTTTTTTCCTGAAACCATTTGTGTGTTTTACCTCACAATGCTTTTAATATTCTCCATGTCTCATCTTTATTAACTCTCCTATGTTTTTCAGAGTTTTCCTTTAAACAAGTGGTCTGGCAAAATCTGGTCCTTGTTAGTTAGTAGGAATATAAGGGAAAAGTACGACTTTGTTTGAGGCAGTTGTAGCCAATATCTTTGCTTGAAATTTCACACATAGTTAGAGATGGAGATCTTCTGCTGTGCTGCATAGGAAGTATCGCCAGGAAGACCCAGGTTCAATGCCGTACTGTAAATATGTCTCCCATTTTAAAAACATTGGGTTAGTTTTTCATTATTTTTTTATGCATTCATCGAAATGATAGGAATTTTTTGCTTAGCCAGAAGATGTATATTAAAACACGGTTTAAGAAAAAAATTTAATTAAGACCATGCTGTTCCTGGGTTTGATTCCAGACTACATTAATATTTCTCACATATGAAAATAAAGGAAAAGTAGGACGTCGTTTAAGGCAGTTGCAGCAAATATTTCTGCTTGAGTTTTCACACATAGTTAGAGATGGTGAACTGCTGTTGTGCTGCATAGTAAGTAACACCGGGAAGACCCGGGTTCGATGCCGGACGAATAAACTGCAGCGAATTTTAAGAATATTTTTACTACTTTTGAGGACCCTCTCGATATGTCAATTTGAAATTAGTGTTATCAATAAGCTTGCAGAATGCAAGCAACACTTTACTCTTATGAACAATTATCCCAGGTTTATGAAGAAAATGGAAAGGAACATGTGAGAGTTGTGATAATGGTAGATTTGAAGTGTAAATTATTGATAAAATTGGCATTCAATGCTGACAGTAACTATGATTTCTTAACGAAGTTAATTAAAATACAACATGGAAAAACAACATTGAAAATTATTTCCCACAGATGTCTTATTATGAGAACGTTGATTTTAAATGAAGTAGATGAAGATATTAATCTAACAATGTACAAATTTTCTGAATTTATTTTTCATATTATACTGTATGTACATACTCTTGGATTTTAATTCTAAGGCTGGTGATGTTTCAGAAATTTTCATTTTTATTGTACTTAACAAATAACAACTTACACAATTCTTTAGCAGTTCCCATCTTAGCTGATCTAACATTTTTCTGTCTCATCCATCTTTCCGACTATATAAACATACAAGTAAAATGTTGCTTGCATACTGCAAGCAGATTGACAACAGTAATTTTATATCGGCATTACATCGGGACAGTCCTAAAAAGAAAAAAAAAGGATTGGAAATAATCTTACAATTCACTGCAATTTAATCGTCTGGCATCGAACCCGGGTCTTCCTGGTGAACTTACTATGCAGCACAACAGAAGATCACCATCTCTAACTATGTGTGTAAATTCAATTAGAAATATTGGCTGCAACAGCCTAAAACGACAACTTACCCTTATATTCCTTATGAGAGAAATTTTAATGTGCTCTGGCATCGAACCCAGGAACAGCATTGTCATATCTAATTTTTTTTCTTAAGCCGAGTCTTAATATACATCTTCTAGCAAAGCAAGAAATTCCTATTATTTTGATAAGTGCAGCAAAATAAATAATGAAAACTAACTCAATATATTATAAATGGGGGATATATATACCATCTGGCTACGAACCCGGGTCTTTCTGGTAATACTTTCTATGCAGCACTAAAGAAGATCAAATCCTTTAATCATGTTTGAAAATTCAAGCAGAAATATTGGCTGCAACTGCCTCAAATGACGTCCTACTTTTCCCTTATATTCCTTATGAGAGAAACTTTTATATGCTCAGGCATCGAACCCAGGAACAGTAAGGTCTTATATACATTTTTTTTCAAAAACCTATGCTTAATATACATCTTCCATATAAGCGAGAACTTCCTATCATTTCGATAAGTGCATGAGAAAAAATAATGAAAATCTACCTCAATGTATTCCAAATGGCCGTTTTTTGCATCATCCTAGCATCGAACTCAGGATATTTTCCGTAAAAGTCATTTATGTTTTCGATAAATCATGACCATATATATAGGCTCCTTGAGTTTCGATTCATTACCTATCCGGAAAGTATTTTTTTTTATTCCTGAAAATCAAAGCAATGCATTTATACGGGAAAAATCGGGACTTTGGGGTCCTCTGGAATCGAACCTATGACACTGAGGTTCAAAATCACATTTTTTCTGGCGTTTCCACGTTATGGCCAATATGTCGTAAAAATTTCAAGTCAATGACGCTTGTGGTTTAGGCTGTGAATTAGTATCCTATCTATCTATCTATCTATATACATGAATGAATCCGGAGAAGCATCTATATATAATAGATAGCTACCTTCCTTTGCACACCTTCAAGTCTCTTACTTAGATCTGTTTAGTGTGGGTCTCAAACACTTTTATATTCAACCATCTTGTCAAAACTCTTTGATAGTTCTTAACTATCACTTTTGTGGATTATACCTGAATTTTGAGAATCTATTTTACAATTGGAATTCCACCAAATTACGCATCATCAAATTATTTTGCGAGAGATTAATGCTAATAGATAGAAGGAATACTATATATTCATAGAATATCATTACTTCTATCATAGTTTATAGTGAATTTAATGAAGCACTGAACACCATCCAAGAACTAAATAATTAATATTAAGGGAGTAATATGAAATTCATTATAAGCAGCATCCTAAAGGAGAAGAATTTTTGATGAAATGGGAGTAATTCCTTAAATTCACATAATAGTTACATAATTTAAAAAAATGAGAAAGGTTCATACTAAAACAAAAAAATTCAGTAAATGGTGAATTTATTCAACCCTTCCACTGCAAAAATTGCCTGAAATCTTCATAACATTCAAATAGTGAAAGAATTAAAAATAAAACACTATTTTAATACACAATTTCATGATCAAGATGATAATTTTAATATAATTTGCATTAAAAAATACATAGCACATATCAAACAATGATTATCAATGTTATATAAATATACAGCCAAATACAAACATTGGCTTAGATCTGGACAAAATTTATTTGCTCTCCTCATTAAAATTAAATATAAAAATTTAGCATATCAAATATTTTGATTTAATAGCAGACCTTATATTACAGAACACAAAAATAACCATGATGGTACCATTAAACAAAAATAGCATTTCCAAAATATCTTTATCACATTAGAACAGTAAACTGATTCAATACTTTATTAATAAATCACATTTCTATAAAGAGGAAAACTTGGCAATGACACAACTAATGTGCACCTTAATTTTCTGCAACAGGAGTGTTTTATGTTTCTTGTTTTGAGAATCAAATTATCACAATATTTGCGACAAAAAAGCGAAGGTCCATGATATACTAATCCAGGCATGTTCAAAGGAAATGCCACGGTGGCAGCCGTCTGCCACCGCTCTCATTGCCGTGGCAAACTCGGTAGTGTGTAGGGGGAATCTGAGTGGCGACACGGCTGCGGAAGACGGTGTTGGTAGCAGTAGGAGCAGCGGACGGTTCAGAGATAGAAATGGTCAAACGTAGCACGGTCAAATGGGTCTTTGCTATTATTATTGAAACCAATAACTCGGACAACTAAAAAATTGACTTAATATTCGTTTTCATGTGTATTATTTTTACAAGAGTAGTATGACAATATTTATTTATTTACATTTTTACATGGGTTACTTCCACCTCTTTCTGAGGCCGAAACCCTTTTTGCCATGGTGCTATTCGACTAGAAAAGACTGAATGACTGCAAAGTCCTAGTCTAGCACGAAAGAGAAGGTTTTCTGACTCACTCCCACATAATCGTTGCGTTGAACCAAGGTTGTGCTAGCGAGTGAGGGAATCAACTCGCAGGGGTTGGGGTAGTGGTGGGGGCGGTAGGTTGCCACAGGCCGAGTCCTATAGCATTCCATGGCGCCACAGCCATGGTGGCAGTCATAGGGGTAGCATATCCTATCTCCCTCTAGAAACCAAAAGTGAAGCCAGGGGTAAAGGGGCAGATTGCGCATTTCGCCATGCTGGTGAGAACTTTTGGTATCTCCCTATACCAATACATTGTTCTTTCGTGATTTTGCAGCTTTGATACAGAGTTATCCTAATTCGTTCGAGTAATTCAAACCTTTTGGCACATAAAATGTAGTTTGAGCAATGTGTAACACGAAGTAATTTTGTTATTTTCGCGTTTCTAAAGGTTTGATAGGTAAATAAGCAGGGGCCTGTTTCTGCCTTCTATATGACCAATTGAAGTGCATTTGGCTGTAAGAACAGATTCGTCATTTTGACAACGTTTACTGCATTGAGCCCCAATTATGAGTTAGAACAAACATTTGCACAAGAGGAAAATCTCTATTAAATCCTGATAAGCTATTATAATGTATGATAGAGTAGCTTTATCTCATTGCGGTAAACGATTATTAAGGAATTTTTATGCCATACTTAGTATTGATCGATTAAAAACTGAGACAGATTAATGCATTATGATATACATAAAATTAACATTATAATAATCAACGAGGTTTTAATAGAGTTTGCGGGAGGTTGGTAGATGATTCGTTCTCAGTAACGCTCTAGCAGACAACACCGGCATCCGAGAAGTTTACATTGCAGGGATGTTTTATTTTCCATGATGAAAAGAATCAAGAGGACTTTGAGATAAAAATTGAACATGATCGTTAAGTGAAAGGTTCATTTAAACTATCTGCGTCCATGACATAGGATAGACAAGCTCCTGAGTCCCGTATGAGAGGAAAATAAAACCCCAAAGATACATGTAGTTAAAGGGGAGCCGGAGAAAAGTTCTCACCAGTGCTCTGCGGGTTGCGTTTTGTTTTGTGGTTTTTTTTTTTTTTTTGCTTCACTTTTCTTACGTTAGACTCCCCCTGTGGTGGCAGTGATTGCACAAGCCTGTTCTATTCAATGTTGAAGCTTTTTGGGAATGCAGCAATGGTAAGCAGAATGACCAATGCTGCATTCCCAAAAAATCTTATTTTAATCATTTGGAGTTTCTTTTGAAACTATTGTCCATCACTTAACATCAAAACAATTATAAAAATAAGTAACATGGCAAAATATAATATAGATGATCACTCATTTTCTTTCAAATAAATGCACAAACATCTTGAATAAAACAACAGTTGTATACAAAATGAAGTAGCTTATTTCCTTTAAAAGCAACAGCAATTATCATTGATGCATAATCCACTATAAACCAACATTTCCAAGAAATATCCACTAATCTAAATGCCATAAAAACAGGCATTTCAGGAAAATTTAGACAATCTTCTTATGACATATTCACAAATCTCTAACAATAATTTGATGCAAGATCATAACTCAAAAAGTTGAAAAAAATATTACATTTTATACATCCAAAAAGTCACAAGACAAAGAGAGATAACATATAAATAATGATTTTCTCTATTTATGGTAACAATGCTGCATTTTTTGTTTCAAACACCAACATATGACCACGTTTCTCAGCTAACAAAGAGCATTCACCATTAGCATATTTATCAAGAGTTGATCAAAAAGGCAAACACAGTTATAAATGAGGGCAAGTACCACATTAATGGCCAGCACATGACTTTCTCCATACATAAGATGTAAATATTTATCTACGACAGTATTTTCGAACTCTTTATTCAATCTAAACTTGGAAGATGAGTGATTAATTTATATATTATTATCTTTTACGTCACAAACATTATAAATAATGTTTTTCTGGACATGATCGATGAAAAACGATGAAATTGTCCTTTCGCCCACAGTGCCTACAGAGTACATCATCAGAAACTTCCGGTTTATCAGTATTTCATGAATAACTCCTAAACAATTAGTGATACAAAAATATGTTTAATACAAAAGTTATAGTACGTACCATTTTTTAAAACTTTTATGAATTATGGTACATACCTAAATATCAGATTATTGGAGATATTTTGCAAAAACGGAAATTTGCTTCGAAGAATAAAACTCGACTTCCGGTCAACCGATTTACTCCAAAAACTAATCAACTCTGTCAGCACACACCACAGTACTATATATAAAGTTTGGTATTGATACGACTAATAGTTTTCATGTTAGAGTGCCCACTATCACACACACACACACACACACATACATCATTCTGAAAATGGTCAAAACGTGTTCTAGGGACCCCAAAACATATATTTCAGTTGAAATCTCGAAGTCGATTTTTTTCATGAAAACAATACTTTCTCTATATTTCGTACATGGAGAAAGTAAAAAAACTATTCCTTAGTTATACCTTACTGTACTCTCTTGGAAGCAGTGCCGGATCTAGGGTATACGAGGCCTATTGGCAATCTAACGGGTGGAGGCCTTTTTTGGACGATCTGGCGAAATTCATATTTTATATCGCCCCCCCAATCTGTCTTGACTTGTTGAGAAATTTCCCTCTTTCTCCGCGACTCAACGGGGTGTTGTCGGGTTTCCCATTTTTTTTACATTTTGTCACCTTGGTGGAGGCCTATGGGCACTGCCCACTGCCTAAATCCGACACTGCTTGGAAGACGATAAATAACTATTTAAGATTTTATAAAAATTCAAGTATTTGCCAAAATATCATCCACGCATACAAAATGCATGGTTAACATTACGGAAAAATAAAAATTATTCTTAGGACTTGAAGCATACGAATCACCTACAGTCCATGTTTAATTTTTTACTTAAAGTCATGTGATGGCCAATAGGGATGGTAACATAAACATTTGAATCGCCAAATGGAGACTTGTAAACTATGTTTACCACAGCATGGAAGTATTAAAGCAATGTAGGATAAGTAGAACATTACTTTGGAAATAAATATTTTATTTTTAAAATGCAAATGGATGGATAGATCAGAATAAAAATTATGTGATATATGTAATAAAGTTACTGAGAAAACTCGATTCGAAATGAAAAATTCAATAAATGAAATGTGAATACCAAGAAAAAGCTGTAGGGTATGGGAATTAAGAGCTGCATAGAATTAGAGTTAGGAACTGGAACAATTAAACACAATGTATTTAATTCCACAACTTTTTAATTCCAACACACGTGCGACCGGTTTCGACTTGTCATAGTTGTCATCAGGTGAGGAAATCGGAGGGACAAACGTATATATACAATTCTTACTTATGGAGGGGGTAATGGAACCAGAGAGGGGTTAGGAGAAGGGAGAGGTGGGGGGTGGAGCGGAGGGAAAAGGTTGACCAATCCTAAAATGGGAGAAGAAGTGGCAAATTGGTGTATATTAGTGAGTAGAAAATTGTTTTGATTATGCTGTAAAACTTCAAGTTGTTCCAAATATTTAATTTGGGGCCTTTATGTTCAATATGTAAGATATGCGTGGAGAAGTCGGAAAAATGTTTTTCTTCTAGAAGATGTTGCAAAAAATGGGAATTTTGCATGTTGTTATTTATAAAACATTGTTTGTGCTCCTTAACCCTGGTATGAAAATTTCTCCTTGTCTGACCAATATATATCGCCCCACAATCACTGCAAGTCAGTTTATATATGCCGGATGTAGGTCTGTGGTGAATGTTATTTTTGTTATTAATAAGCTTTTTACCTATATTCCAAGTTGTATAAAATGCGGGTTTTAGGTTCTTAGGAAGGGAATTGGTGATAGCATAGCTAATGGGACCTACAAAAGGAATTTTAACCCATTTGGAAGAATCTATATTAATAGAAAGAGGGCTGTAAATCCGCCTCAAGTTAAGTATCTTTTGTTTTCGAGTCATTATCTTATCTATCAGGTTTTCTGAGTACCCATTTGAAACCGCAATTTTTTTTAATGTACGCCTACGTTTACATTTTGATAAGTGTATTTTGCAAAAACTGTTTTGTTTTTCTCTTTGAGCTTGCATAACCTACTCTCAACAAGCGTAGCTACGTAAGTAATAGGGAACCTTAGATTTTGCTTGTCAGCTGAGAAAACTGTCGTTTAGACCTCTTTATGGAAGAAACTGTTCAAGCGAGAAAACTAGGCTTTTATCTCCATTAGTGAGAAACTGGATAAGTGAGAATATCTGAACATAGACCTCTGTAAGCGAGAAACTGGACAAGTGAGAAACCTCTCTAACAAGTCTATTTTCAGGGAAACTGTCACTCATAAACGCCTACATGTGGGGTAATTATTTATTCTTAACTCGAGATCTATCAACTGACCGATTTTCATCAAAAAAATCGGCGCCGACACTGTGTAGTCTCCTTGTAAGTGAGAAAAATACCCTTTCCCCTTGGAGTCTCCCTTGGAGAGGTTCGACTGTATATTTATTTAGGTTTTCATTTAATGTAGATAATAATAAAAATAATAACAGTAATTAAACAAAAAGCTTCAAAAAGCACTTCATGGTACCTAGTTGTATCATTCATCAGTATAGGAATTACTTTGAGTATTTTTATGCATCGACTTGCTTGAAAAGACGGCGATATCATATAAGTGGGACAGAATTTCAGAAATTTTTCAATTAGAGTAAGAGAACATGCTTCCTCCTTTTATTTTAGAAATATTATTTGCACTTCTGTAAAAAATCTGTAAATTATTAATTTCTTCGTTTTTAGGACCCCCTACCACCTGTTTCCTCCTACATACCCTTGCTCAGTTGAAATCTCAATTGAAATTAAATCAATTTCTTTATTGATATTTGTCATAAGTTGCAGTTTAAGACAAAATGCGTAAGTTCAATCATTATACTGTTGCCATAATTTATTCAGATGTTTCTTGGTGATTTCATGAGTTGGACTTGTTGTTTTTCATTTCAATTTATGAATGTTGTCAGTCATTTGTGCGCAAGGTAATTTCAAAACATGAAAGAAATTGTGTAAATCTATCCTAATGTTAAAATCTTGTCATAATTGAGTTGTAATTTTCTTGTTTTACAATGAAATGCTTTAATAAATGTCTCACTTCAAAATACATTATAATTGTGTTTATTTATTTCGCCGTATTTTACTTCGGAAGCGGAACCTAAAACAAATTGGAAATATTCAAAACCCGCGGTATTTACGGACGCGAAATCCATAGACCTGCAGCCGCTTGCAGCGCTCATCGCGAGGAGTTAATCCATCAGCTGTGTTCAGTTGTCTTGTGACGGTAATCTTGGAAATCTGTTGTTTGTTTACATTCGGCAAAAGCCCCTTTTATGTTCTGAAAAATGACTGAAAGGAAGCTGAAGTTGCTCTGCAGAATTTGCCTGAGCAGCAGCTGCCATTGTTCCAACATCTACGTCGGTCAGTCATCCGTAGAGATCCCCATTTACGAAATTATCAACTTTGTCTACGAATTGGACGTAAGTTGTTAACGCCGCACCGTAGTGCTGTTTCCATTTAATGGTTGATGTCGTCCTTATATTCGCTTCATTATGTGTTAGATATCCTCTTTTATCGCCCCTAAACTTGTGTGATTGCTCGTCACATTTCATTGATCGTTTTTGGGGTAGGATTTCGAGTGAACCTCAATGTTCGGTTTGTATTTATGTAATTCTTTTGTTGCTTCAGATTTCCGTCGACGACGGATTGCCGGAATATGTCTGCAGAGACTGTCTGGGGATCGTCAAACAGTTCGAGAATTACAAGAGGAACGCGCAGAGAGCCAAGAAGGAGCTGATTTTGCTGAAGGAAAAGAAAAACGTGAGTTTTTCTGAATGTGTGTTTTCGTGGATCTACGCGTCGTATTAATTTAGATTGCCTCTACTTGTATGTAATTTATGGGTCAAATTCTACTTTAGGACTGTTTAAAGTAGAATTTTACCACGAAAAGTAATTGGCCTCGAATACAATTGCTCTGACTTAAATGTAATTGATTACTGTTGTAAACGTAAAACATAAAATTTCCTATTTTTTTACCCATTTACTATAATATCATAAATTCATATAATTGCTAATACAGTGGTATTTTATACACATTGAATCCTGGGTTAATATCAGAAGTAATTGGCTGGACAGTTAAAAGAATGATATGTGTTCAGAGGAATCTCAATACTCACACTCAAGAACCTTGAAGTGGAAGCCCTGAGATATAGGTGTCGTGACCTACCGTTTTACATACATCGTTAAAATAAATTATAGAGAGACTATCAATCCTGGGAGCAACATCAGGTTAGTATTTCCTGAAAGAGGATGGATAGTGTGTGTCAGTAAAAAAAAATCATTCCCCTACTTGGTGTCCCTTTTTTGTTATTAGAAGTTGAAAAGGTGGCATTTAACAACAAAAAACATAAGCAGAGTAGTAGTTTTCAGTAAATTCTTCAATAAATTAGTCCAACATTAGCCCAAACCTCATACCGATTCAAAGTTGATAATTTTTTCAATGTTAATACAAATTTTCATGGCTTTAACAAGTTTTATGTGAATTTTACATGTTTTTGAAAATGTCATTTTTTGGTGGAAATATGTCATAACTGCCATTTTTGAATATTTATAACAAAAAAAGTTGACAAGTGAGAATCTTTGTGATAACAATTTTGAAAACTAGAATTACATGTTCATGACATCTGAAATTTCTAATAGCTTTGCTGCCTTATTAAATTTTTTATAGGGGTACAAAAATGTTTGATTTGCATGTTTCGACTCATGGGCAGATTTTTACTTCGTGCCATGGTGCATAGAAAAACTCATATCTTAGAAAGTAGAAGCAATTGGGTTAAAATACTTTGGATCTTTCTTAACTAAGGTTGGAACTAACTACAGGGAAAATTGTGTGAAATTCTGAGATGGTGAGGTTAGAAACCACCAATTTGTGGTTGAGTTGACATGGTTACTTGTTTGCTTTTAAATAAATAAATAACCACTTTTGGTTACACTCCATCTTTAACAAAATCGTCTGTTCATTTTGTTATAATATTAATAAGAGATACTATTATTACGAGCATCAATTACTTTCTTGGAATTATTACAATTACAAGTAGATTACATTGACAATTCGCCATCTTTGGAATGACATAATCAGCCCTAATAAGTTATTAGAATTATGACGCACTCCTCAAGAATGGAGTCTTTGTTTCCTCTGTATAAAAAGCTAAAAATATTACCACTTACACATCTATTTGTATATTAGGTTTTAAGGGTAGTTTATAATATTGGTGGACACATGAAGAAGCCTGTTTGTATATAATTTAAGAAGAACTTTCTGTTTTGAAATCCCTAAACCTAATGTTCAGTTATATAAGCAATTTTATTGTTATTTAGCTCCCAAGTTGTTCTCCTCACTTCCAAAAATAGTATCCACCCAGTGAAAGAATTTTTATTAAGTAATTATATATACATTGTTTTTTTTTCTCTAGTGCTTTTTACTTTCTCCATATACAAAGTATAGAGAAAGTATTGTTTTCATGTAAAAAATCGACTTCAAGTTTTCAACGGAAATACATGTTTTGGGGTCCCTAGAACACGTTTTGACCATTTTCGGAATGATGTCTGTGTGTAAGTGTGTGTGTGTGTGTCTGTGCTTGTGGGCCCTCTATCATAAAAATTATTCGTCGTATCAATACCAAACTTCATATATAGCACTGCGGTGGGTGCTGTCAGAGTTGATTAGTTTTTGGAGTAAATCGGTTTACCGGAAGTTGAGCTTTACTTTTCGAAGCTTGTTTCCGTTTTTGCGAAATATCTCCATGAATATGATATTTAGTTATGTACTATTATTTATAAAAGTTTTAGAAAATGTAATTTACTATAACTTTTGTTTGAAACATATTTTTGTATCACTGATTGTTTAGGAGTTATTCATGAAATACTGATAAACCGGAAGTTGCTGATTATGTACTTAGTGGGCGCTCTGGGCGAAAGGCCAATTTCATTGATTTTCATCGAACATGTCTCGAAAAACATTACTTATAATTTTTCTGATGTAAAAGATAATAGGATATAAATTAATCACTCATCTTCCAAGTTTAGATTGAATATAGAGTTCGAAAATACTGTCGTAGATAAATATTTACATCTTATATATGGAGAAAGTCATGTGCTGGCCACGTCAGATTTTTTGATTTTGTTATTTATATTTCACTATAATTTGTTTATGTTATATAAATATTAAGTAAAAAAATAAATTATAGCAATTTTGATCTAATAACTTTTTAAATAAACTTGGAACGATCGAAAAGATAAACATCATAACAAGCATTGTTTCATGATTGCATAATATGATAGATAGTGGAATGAAATGTTACAGGTCATGATTTTTAAAGCAATGTACAACATACATACACAAAGATGTACATATTATGCGTCATGAGGTTTGAATTCATCCAATGTTTCAAATTATTTAGGTCCCAATCCAGTGTTTAGTATTAAGTACAATGTTTTATATAAATTCTGAATCTAGTTTTCCTTAAAATGTATTTTCTTATCTGTAGGTCTCCGTTGAAAAAGATGTAGACTTTATGGAGTGGGAAATTCCACTGGAGAACATCATGAAGGTAGTTACCACGATTATGATTTTAAAATGCTTCGTTTATTCATATAATTGGAGAATTTTCTTTTTGGGACAGGTCCCTGAACCAGGTCAGCATTTTGGAGAAGCTGACGATTATTACGAGGTAGATTCACCTGAAGAGGTGAGTGATGGAATTGAATGAGCTTATTTATTATTTATTCACTAGTGAATTCCCCCATCAAAAATAAAAAAGTTAAAATATTAATTTAGTTGTATTCAATTCGAGTAAAAGTTGCTTGCATTCTGCAAGCATATTGATCATAAAAATTTCAAGTCAATATCACATCGAGAAGGTCCTCAAAAGGAAAAGAATGGGCTGGAAAATATTCTTAAAATCGCCATATTTTATTTTCAATAGCAGAAATTTGCATCAACCTGGCATCAAACTCATGCACATTTGGTGGCAGTTTTATTGATATATATATATATATATATAGATGCTTCTCCGGATTCATTCATATATTCATATAGATAGATAGATAGGATACTAATTCACAGGCTAAACCACAAGCGTCATTGACGTGAAATTTTTACGACGTATTGGCCGTAATGTGAAACCCCCATAATAGAGGCGATTTTGAACCTCAGTGTCATGGGTTCGATTCCAGAGGGCCCCAAAGTCCCGATTTTTTCCATTTAAATGCATTGCTTTGATTTTCCGGAATTAAAAAAAATACTACAGTAATAATACAGTATGATTTGTAAGGACTTGATCTTATTTAATGCAAAGTTTGAAGTCGATATCAGGGTGGGAAGTACCTAAAATTTGTTTCCGTCATCTCCATAAGAAATACATTGAGGAATGTAAATGGCCTTCTGGAATCAAACCCATGACACTGAGGTTCAAAATTGCAATTTTTCTGGTGGTTACTCATTATGGCCAATACCTGGTAAAAATTTCAAGTCAATGACGCTTTCGGTTTAGCCTGTGAATTAGTATCGTATCTGGCGATATATATGAATCCGGAGAAGCGTGTATATATAATAGATATATCTGTAAAATTTAAATTTCAAGGAATTAGTCAAATTAGTGGTTGAGTAATTGGACGAAGAAAGCTGTTTTATTGTAGGCTTAGAAATAGGGTTTTTGATAGAAAATAATGTAACTGGGAATCTTGATGACCTACAACTATATAGATTTTGATGTTGAGGAATTGAATCTTAACCTTCGGGTACTCTGATCTGGGTCAAATTGACCCATGTGAATTTTAAAATTCCATATCTTTTTATTAGTGCTCTTTTACTTCTTCTTTCTCACAGTAGCTGAGTTTCAGAATGTTCTGAACCAGTAGTGCATATTCGCCAGGTCGGAAATGGAAGTTTAATTATTTAAACAATTTTTCTTAGCGGTAGTGCCAGGTAGATGAAAGACCTTTACGTAAAATATGCATTTTTGACTGTGTTTCCGCCTTAATATTTAGAGATTTTATATAAATTTCATGTAATTAACAATTATTATTAATATATTAAATTTTATTTTATTTTTAAACAGTTTTATTTTTATACACAATATTCCAAATCCATCAGCCATAGCGTCAGGGATATCGAATTTTTACAGAATATTGAAATTATTTGAAAATATTTATGTGAATTTATTTTAATAACCAGGTTAACCATTAATATGACATCATCACTAATGAATTAAAGATTTATTCACTTCATTTTGAGACAATTTTCCCCTTTGGAAGATGTCGGTTCCACCCAACGCGAGACGTGACAATTTGGGATGCGTGTACTCGAGGGTTAAGAGTGTTTATTATTTCTAAATGTCATTGAAATATATCTGTCAAATTTCAATTTCAAATGTTGTCAATGATTCATTTTATATGGAATTCAAATGTGCCTTGCGAGTTTCAATTTTTCTCTTTTTTCTCATTTTTTTCTTTCTCTTCTTCATTCTTCCTATGTTGAATTCCTATTACTGCGGGTTTAGTTTGTTTTTTAAGAAATAAAACTACTTCTTCATGTTTCATATTGATACTGATTAATACTTTTCTTCATTTCAGTCCAATGCGTCATCGGAGTTAAAGAATTTTCCAAGTTTGGAGGCTTCGGAGGAAACTGCTAGAAATTCGTTTGATGGCGTGAGCTCCATTCGCATTTCTCAAGTTAAGTCCATCGAGATCAGTGACACCAATAAGGGGATACATGAGGAAGATTTAAGAGATGATATTGCACCAGTAGAGGAATCTGCTTGGCTGTCACCAAGTGTTCTGAATGATACAGAACCTTCTCCTTTAAAAGCTCCTCTCTCTAAGTCTAGGTTTGTCTGTGATATTTGCAAAAAAGGTTTTACGAGAAAGTGGAATTTGGGCTACCATATGAGGGTTCACAACGACGAAAGACCCTTTAAATGTAACATATGCGATAAAACGTTTAAGCAGGATAACGTGAGGTATGGACATGAGCTGAAACACCTTAGGGAGAAAATGAGTCTCGGAAAGAGTGAAATGGGCAGCAAGAAAAATAAGTATATTTGTGAAAACAATTTAAGTTCTGAAAGTCTGTTAAGTGCACATTCCAATCTGCGTGGTGATAAATATAAATGTATATCTTGTGGAAATTGTTTTGGCAATAATGCTGATCTTATTAGACACTTTCGAACTCACACAAAAGAGAAGCCTTTCAAATGTGAAGTTTGCTTTAAATGTTTTAGTCGAAAGAGTGATCTCAATAGGCATTCGCTTATTCATTCTTCAGAGAAACCATATTCATGTGAAATCTGTAATAAGAGATTCAGGAGAAAGCAAGATAAGACTCAACATGCATTGCATCATTTGAGAAAAAAATAAAATTCTTACTGTCTATGTTTGTCCCTTTTGTATCTATCAGGGTTTCTACTGGTCCTTGATGTCCTTAATGTCCTGAAAATGTCCTGGATTTTGAAATGTGTCCTGGAAATGTCCTTATTTTTTCCCGCATGACCTGAAAAAAGTACCCGGTCAAACCAATTCTGGGTTTCACCACAGAAATCAATGCTGCACACTATTAACTTTTTGAATTCTTGCGCTTCACGCAGACCTGCACTCTTAATTTCAAGAGCCTTCTCGTAAAAATGAGTGCGGTGATACGCGCGTCTATTAGTTTTTTCAAGTTTCTGCAAAAATCTTTCCTAAGCGACTGATTGTAAACGTTTGTTGTCGAAAAATCACGGGTGAATGCTGCTCAAGTTTTCAATGAGCAAAACCACATCGGATCGATCCAAGCGGTGCAAATAAAAATGTATATATGATGCTTATTCAAGATCCAAAGGTCATAAAACAATTTGAAAAATATAAACAAGAGGAAGATACTCTTGGGCCCGAGTGCACCAATTTCGGTTTGATCCACGGATAGCTGACCACGGTTAAATATAAACAGCGGTCAACTTGAGTTTTAAGTGCACCAACAGTAACCGAGGTTTTCAAAGAAAACAAACATTTTCCATGGATTGAAATTTTCATCGTGCATTGCATGACCACGTGGTTGACAGGATAAGTCATGAGATTCATGGGATTCTATCATCCGAGAAAAGTTTTGCTACATCGAAAAGAAAGGTAAAGAATTTAAGTCACAGTTTTAACAGTTTATCAAATTTATTTTAAGTCACAGTTTCAATAAATCTGTGAATAACATATGCCTACAATACCTTTCAGGGGACTGATTTGCTTCCAAAATGGTACATTATTAGTAATATCATCGGAAATTAATTTTTACTGGTATCTTGTATTGCTCCAATACCTTTTAAATTTCTAGGGTAATTCGGTTATTGAATAATTGTTGCAAATAAATATCAAATTAATAGGTCATCATAAAATAAAGTCAGTATATTTTCTATCATCCCGAGTAATAAAGAGTCTACTGTGTAGACCAGGAATAATTGCCCTCTGATAACAGCCCTAAAATAAGACAATCCTAATTTGAGCATCTAATAATGATAATTTCACTAAAAACCACTTAGCCATTAACTTACGTTTTTCCGATATAGGCCTCGAACTATTAGCGGACTGTGAAAAGAATTTTTGGATGTCCATCTGTACCTTAAGAAATTCCAACTAAACTCTCCTTCCAACAGTTCACTGTGAATTTCTCAAAGGCATTACTCACGAGCCTAGCTTTGCATCCACACCCTTAAAACACTCACAAGCAGAAGATTTAACTGAGCGTTCTATCAATCTGTTCGTCTCTCATAGGTAATCTTAATCTCTGTTTTCAAGGTGTGAGTTTTGAATTACTTCTCGAATGTTCTCTTGTATTTTTGCAGGAATAAACAAACCAGCACTTTCGAATTATTCTCTTGGGAATCTTATCTTGCGGTGTGAGACATGTAACAAAAGAATAAGCTGAAGAAGTGCTTGCGTTGAACATTTTGTGCAAAACACTCCTATCATAGCATCCCATTGATATCGATGTCCGCTCTAGGCATACTCTGCTACCCAAAACATCAATTTACCTGATATCGGAGTCATATTTACGGATATGAGAAACTTTTGCTGAATCTATCAAGCAAACACATGACTAGAAGTGGTTCTCTAAGACTTGCTTGATGATTGGGGTTTTGTTCTCTTTAGCAGAAAAAAAAGCACTGAGCTAGTCAGAGGACTTGACTATTGGGGGGGGGGGTTAAACCCCTAAACCCCCCCTCCCCTCGCTGTGCCACTGTGTCATAACATACACTTTTTGAATCTATGACAAATGAAAAAATCTAGCCAACAAGAACCACAAACACGTTAATATAGACTTGTGGCGTTCATCTCCTTGCTTAAGGTACGTTCACACGAGGGGACTTTTCTCGCAGCGCGTCCCGAAATGCCGCGCGCCTCAAATATTGCGACGTGTGAACGACTGTGCGGCTCAACTTTTGTGACCTTGAGAGTGGGTGTCTGCTGCTTTCTTGTGCGGCAAAGACGCTCCGTGTGAATAGGGCTTTTTAGGCTCCTGCAACAATGACGCAAAGTTCTAACCGGCTGAAACTTTTCCGCATGCCGCGCAGAGAGTTGACGAATATGCGTTGTGTTAAACCACTCGGATAGTGGTGCAGATAAAAAATAAAAATGAAGTTTGAATGCTATAGCAGTAGGAGGGACTATTATCATCGGTATAACTATCTCATTACTGGATTTAAAAATTATTTTATTTATTTAGAAATGATATTTCTAAGTAAAAATGTCGGAAAATAACCTCGCACATTTGCACAAAATTAAACTTATGACAAAGTGAACCTCAAAAATAAATGAACTTTAACTTTAAGATTTCTCATTATTTCTTCTATTCCAAATGCTTTCGAAATGCGCCCATGCTCTCCTTCCATTCTTAAATGAAGACCTGATTTCATAATGTCATCAGTGACTCAGTTGTTTTTTCAAAACGGGTTAAGAGATTGGTGCAAAGAATTTGTTTAAAATAGAATGGCTGTTCGTGAAAAATATGCTTTTAGTAACGATCGTCATCTCAACCAGAAAGTGTCGGCAGTAGCTTTGATTATCTCGAAAGAGAATCCTCAGCAGGATGTATATCCTTCCCAACAAGTAAAATGTGAAAAGGTAGACCACCTCCTGCGCAGGAGGTCCCCATAGTATTCGTAAGATGTCTTATCTTTAGCTATCGTTCCTGTCTTTGAATGAGTTCGTAGACCCTTGTGCCAACCTTATTTCGAAAGAATTTATCAATAGTCTGAACACACAGAATTGTGAGCAAAGCCCAGTCTCTTAATCTCTTCAAGGAATGCATTCCCATTTCCTAGCCTGAATGAAACTTTCACTTCCTTTGAGTATTCCTTTATTCTTTACCTTTACCCAATTTATTCAAGCATTATTTTTTCTTTTCCCATTAGAATAAAAAGAGATTAGAATCAATTTGGTAGACTTAAATTCTGAGGACTAAATTATACCCTCTATGAATGAAGTATGAGGAATTAATCACATCCTTAACTCTGTCTCGCCCTTGCGTACACCAACCTTCTCGCAGGTTTAAACATTCTGGTAAAAACCAAGTAAAAATCAAGGCAAATCGAACAATTGCAGCATCAGATAATGGACAGTTTTAAGTATACCCTATTTATAAAAAATCCGATCGAATTTGATGTACACTAATACCGAAGTTAATATGTGGATATGTATGCGTCAGCGTGAAATGATTCACAAAGATTTATAACGAGTAAAAAATTGTAAAAAAGCTATTGATACTGTCAATAAGTTAATTAAAGTTTTGGAAGAAAAGGAACACGGCTGTTGAGACAGTTGTTCACAGAGTTGTTCGCAAAGCTCCAAGAATATTTCAAATACGGTTTCTTGAAGGTTTGTGCACAATTATGATTAATGGAGGTTCCCCTATAAAGAGAAACATTGGTAAGTTGTAATCAAAGAAAAGAATAAATGATGGCATATTTAAAACTAAGGACCTAATTAAACAAGTAAATACAAAAATGAACACAATACCCTATACTTCATACACAATATACTACACCACACAATACACTACTATATACTACACTACGCAACTAGATGAACTGATAGCCTTCTTCCGCTTGACTCCAATCCCATCCACTGAGAACTGGCGCCTGATCCCAACTGCTAGAGGGCCAAGTTGCTACGTGTGAACAGGTTTGCAACTCAGCGTCGCGGCTTTGCCGCAGTGGAGATTTAAGTACCGTTAGAAGCCGCGCGTACCCTCAAAAAGTTCCTCCGTGTGAATGCGAGCTGCAACCCATCCGGCCTCAACCATAAAACCCGCGCGTCAAAAGTCCCCTCGTGTGAACGCACCTTTAGAAGGATTTAGAGAACAATAGATATCTATTATATATGGACGCTTCTCCGGATATACTTATATATGTACGAGTAAAATGTAGCTTGCATACTGCAAGCAGATCGACAACACTAATTTCATGTCGGCATCATATCGGGACGGCCCTCAAAAGAAAAAAAAAAGGATTGAAAATATTCTTAAAAATCGCTGCAAATTAATCGTCTGGCATCGAACCTTCCTGGTGAACCTACTATGCAGCACAACAGAAAATCACCATCTCTTACTAAGTGTGAAAATTCAAGCAGAAATATTGGCTCCAACTGCCTCAAACGACGTCCTACTTTTCAATAACGGCCGGCCCCTCCCATGCACCAAGGGCGGCGCCACTCCTCCCGGAAGAAAGCAGAAAACCCAGGGAAACCCAAAGGCCCAAGGAAACCCAAAGGCCCGAAGATGAAACTCCAAGAGAAAAAGCTCCAACAGAAGGAGAAAATAAGAAAGAGAATAAAGACTGGGCCACTGTTAACCTCATTGCCGAGACCATGGCCGAAGCTAAGAGTGCCGAACAGAGGGAGATACTGTGCTGTCTCCTAAAAAAGATAGCGGCAGCCAATCTCAAATAAATGGGTGAAACCAGAATACTGGGGTGGAACGCAAACGGTTTAAAGAAGAGATGGAAGGAGTTAGTGGGTTTCCTACACAGAGAGGGAATCCACATAGCTGCCATCTCAGAAACGCACCTAAAAGAAGGGGATATGCTCTCTATCCCTAATTGGAGAATAATCCGCACGGACCGACCTGCCGATAGGAGAGGAGGAGGCACGGCCCTGCTATTCCACCAGAGCATCAAAATAACTGAAATCAGAAGTCCGCCTGCAGAGGGGCGAATCGAGCAAGCAGTGGGGGTATTACACCTGTCGGATGGACAGCGACTGCGCATCCACAGTGTATACTACCCACCTGGAAGAGACCTGGCCGAGGAGGACATTAAAACTGCCTTCGAGGACCGGACCTTGCCACTAATCATGCTGGGAGACCTAAATGCAACGCATCGATCCTGGGGCTGTCCTAACATCTGCACCAGGGGGAGACGGCTATATGAGTTGTGCCGAGAGGAGAACATAAACATCATAGCGCCCAACTCCCCCACCAACACAAGGGGAAACAATATTTTGGACCTCGCCCTAGGACACGAGCTGGAGGGGGCTACAGCCAGAGTCATGAACGCCCTCTCCTCAGATCATCTCCCAGTACTTTTCACAATTGGTCCGGCCCCCGAGCGAGTTCCTCCTCGGCTCCGACGAAACCTCTCTGCAGCAAACTGGAGCTCCTTCCGGGAAGAAATTGCAGCTACCCTCCCGGAAATAGACTCTAGGAACAGGACGAACAACGAGATCGATGCTCTGGTGGAAAGAGTAACCTCCTCCATCCAAGAAGCCACCGAACACCACATTCCTTGGGCAGAACCAACCTCCCACCAGAAGATTCCGCTCCCAAAACCCGTCCTACGAATGATTCAGGAGAGGAACAAAACCAGGAGGAGGTGGCAGTTGAACCGCACTCCTGAAACAAAAACTCTCCTGAACCGCCAAAACAGGGCGGTGAGGGAGGCAATTGAAGAGGCACATGCCGACTATTGGGATCGGAGGCTAGAACATACTATGACAGATGCCCAAGGAATTTGGAAGCTAGTGCGCCAATCGAAATGGTCGGTCAAGCGGAATATCCCCCTCCGGAGCAACCAAGAGGTGGCAGTCTTCTCAGAGGAAAAGGCGGGACTCATGGCAACACACCTGGAAACCATCTTCACGCCCAATCTTCCTGGGAACCAAGAGACAGAAGAAGACGTAGACACCTCCATGAGGCTGCTGCACATGGAGGCACTCCACGAGGAAGAGGAAGATCCAATCACAATCGCTGACATAGGATACCTCATAAAGAGACTCCCACTACGAAAAGCCCCAGGGGAGGATGGGATACCTGCTCTCGTCCTCAGACAGGTGCCAATCGCAGTTGCCGAGTACCTCCGAGAGATCTACGCCTGCTCCATCAGGAACTGCTATTTTCCTGATCGATGGAAGCAGGCAGTAATCTGCTGCATACCCAAGGAAGGAAAACCCCCAAGTGATCCGCAAAGCTACAGGCCCATCTCCCTACTGAACCTGATGGGGAAAATGCTGGAGCGTCTACTGAAGCCAGGGTTGCAGCAGATTACAGACGAAAAAGATATTCTCCCGGAGGAACAATTCGGGTTCAGGGAGAAGCGCTCCACAGAGTACCAGCTCGTCCGGACAATAGGAGGCGTGATGGCAAAGTTCAACAAAAAGGAAAAAACGGCGGCCGCCTTTCTAGATATCAAGGCGGCCTTTGACACCGTTTGGCACGAAGGCCTACTCCACAAAATGCTTGTCAGCAACTTTCCAATCAAGTGGGTGAAGATGTTGAAATCATTTCTCGAGAACCGAACCTTCAGAGTTATGTGGGACAACAACTTGTCCCCCATCAAATCCATAAAAGCTGGGGTGCCCCAAGGATCCATCCTTGGCCCCCAACTATTCAACATCTTCACCCACGATATTCCCAGACAACTAGGAAGACATGTGGAGATAGGCCTTTACGCAGATGATCTTGCCATCTTTGCCTCCTCACGCTGCAAAAATCAGGCAGCAAAATACCTGCAGAAAGCTCTGGACGAGCTGGAAACATACTACAAACGTTGGCGGGTTCAGTTGAACGCCACCAAAACTTCAGCGCTTCTCCTCCAGCCTAGAAAGAGGCTGGACCCGGATCGGCAACTCCAATTAATGGGCCACAACATCCCCTGGGGCGACGAGGCGACCTACTTGGGAGTGGCACTGGATGCAGGACTGACATGGAAGCACCATGTGAGGAAAACCAAAACCAGGATGCAGGGAGCCACCGCCCGGCTAACACCGATACTGGGCAATAGGAGGCTCCCCATCAAGAAACGCCTCCATGTCTACCAAGCCTGCATCCGGCCCATAGCCGCATATGCAGCGCCCCTGTGGAGCTCCACCAATAGGACCCTCTTCCAAAAAATTGAAGCGGAGCAGAACACTGCACTACGGAGGGTACTGGGACTGGGAAGACTCTCGTATACCAGGACCACTACCCTCCTAAAAGAAACAAAGGTGCCCCCCCTGGAAGCATACCTGCAGGGGAGGGCGAGAAAATTTTTTCAAAGGAGCCGCCACTCGGACATAGACCTAGTGGCGGCAATTGCCCGGAATGAACCGGACCTCGAAAGCGACAGGGAGAAGAGACCGTTTGCCTCCATGGGAACGGCACTCTGGCCTCCCAATAAACGCCCTAGGAGAAACTAAAAACCTCCTAGGGCGGACAATGAGCAAGTAAGACAGAGGAAAACTGAAAAAGTGGAATTAGAAGCCAATGGGCTGGCAACTCCAAACGTCCATTACTAAAGCGGACACAAACGTACTATGCCATACTTTTCAATAATGTAAATGGCTCTCTGGATTCGAACCAAGGACGATCTAGGAAATCTAAAACATGTTTTTCAAATGGATCAATGCTCTCTATCTATATGCCTAATTTCATGTTTTAATATTATTGGGAAGGGGTTTAAATTAATTCTTAAATATCGGATATTTTACTGATTGTAGAGACGCCTGGTGTCGAACCCAGGACATATTGGTAGCTGTGAATGCACAGTATGATTTATTGGGACTTCATCTTGTTTCATACAAAGTTTAAAGTCGATATCCTGCCGGGAAGTACCTAAAACCTTTTTCTGTTATCTCCATAAGAAATGCATTGAGGAATGTAAATGGCTCTCTGGGATCGAACCAAGGACCATCAGCGAATGTGTAAAATTTGATTATTAAATATATTTATGATATCTAAACCCATGCCGAATTTCAAGTTTCCATGCCATCGGGATGGGTTCCAAAAAAAATTTTAAAAATCGCCACAATGCATTTTAAACGGCCGATTTTTGCCTCAACCTAGCATCGAACCCAGGATATTTTCCGAAAAATTCATTTATGTTTTCGATAGATCATGATCATATATATAGGCTCCTAGAGTTTCGATTCTCTACCTATCCGGGAAGTATTTTTTAAAAATTCCCGAAAATCAAAGCAATGCATTTAAATGGGAAAAATTGGGACTTTGGGGCCCTCTGGAATCGAACCCATGACACTGGGGTTCAGAATCTCAATTTTTCTGGCGGTTACACGATATGGCCAATATGTCGAAAAAATTTCAGATCAATGACGCTTGTAGTTTAGGCTGTGAATTAGTATCCTATCTATCTATCTATCTATATAGGTATACGAGTAAAATGTAGCTTGCATACTGCAAGCAGATCAGTAATACCATAGAGTAACTATACTAGAGGGCTCGCGTCAATGCATCGAGGTGTTATGCTTTTTTGACGTAGTTCAGAAGCAGCCGTCAGTTAGCGCAGCTCCTCCCGCTTCCATCCGAGGCGGGCATTTAAATCAGATCCATGCGCTGCAATCCGGGCTTCTTAAGACAATTTAATGGGGATTCAAGGGTCTACGTTTACATAAGAGCCCTAAAAGTCACCTTTCGGTGTGTGGCAAGGAATCTCCTTCCCTTATCGGTTACTTTTGCGTGTCGTCAGCGGATGGAATTAATTCTTGAATTGATTCGTTCTAGAATCTAATTTCCTGATCTTCCTCGCCGTATAAATAATAACAATAACAAGGGAGTCTCATTATACCCCCTACGTTTTCTGAGAACTTATATAGTAAATGAATCCTTCGTATTATTAAATTCTATCGTATTCGGCCGAACTTGGAAGTTTACGGTGTTTTACTTTATAACTTCTTCGTATTATTATTATACGGTGTCTGCATGGCGTCATATCTTCGAAAGTGTTTTTGGTGACGCATCTTAACATATTTTCGGCCGAAGTTGCGAAAACGCGACATCGTTGTTTTAAATATGTAAATAAATAATAAATAAGTAATCGCTGAGGAATATTGTTTTTCTAAAGAATTATTTAGATATGTCTGTTTTCTGTCATATATATCTGTAATTAAAATAATATCCTTTAAATGTCTTACATTATTTATTCTGGAATAAAAAGATGTATTTCTCATTTAATTTGAAGGCTGAAATTAACGTTTTCGCAACTTTGGTGAGACAGAGTCCGCAAATGCAGAATCCGGAGCGCATGCTATAAAAGTAACTTAGCTCAGAAAACTATATGCGCAGTATAAAAATGACCCCTATACAATGTGATGAATTGTAATAAGGCTGTATTCTAATTACGAAGGTTTTTACTGCATTGATAATGTGATAAGGGGGATTTTTAGGAATTAGGATCGGAGGTCTTTCGATTGATTACGTATCGCCAATACTACTCCTAACTTCTTCTGACCGGAGTGCTTCCCTCTTTGTTTCTACCACTATTCATTTTTCTTATCGCAACCAGCATTAGCGTTGGTGAGCCGTGGTCAATCGTACGTCAAAATTATGTACATCGTTTTGTTATCTAGAAGATAACAATTGCCTTACAATGGCAACTCGACCGCTCAGCATCCACTCTCGTCAACATTTCACGCTCAGAAGTCTCTGAGACAAAATGACTCATCTGGTTTGGTTCCAATAGGATCAGTTTCATTCAAGATTAGATTAGTGAGAATAAGACCTAAGAGTAAGTGCCTTAGATAGATCAGGGATAAGAGGAGAAATAACGAATGCTGCACGTTTGAGCTATGGATCAACCATGGCTGAAGACAAATGAAAACAAGGCAAAAGTAATAGTCACAAAAACTGGTTTGATAAGAAAATAATTAACAGATGCATACTGGAGTACGATTCTTTCACTATCACCTGGAACAAGAAAGAACTGACGAAGAAAATATTGACGAAAATGTTATTGTGGGAAAAACTTCAACGATGACATCGCTGGGACTTCATTGATCAATCGCAGTTCTGGTGTAATGTTTCCGTCCGCTGGCGAAACTGAACATAGGCTACAGTATCTCTGATGCATACTCATCTCCATTCACGAAAATCACACATTACATCACAAAACACACCCAAAGAACATCGGGGTTTTTCTCCGCAGTCTTTCATCTGGGGTTACTTCAGAATGCTCTGGTGAAGGGAAAATATGCTAATCCCCGGAAACTTTACATTCCACATTACAGATACACATATGCCAAAATATCCCGATTCTCGATACGCAATATCTCGAAAAGTACGTAAGATAAATTTCCAGAAATCCGCGCAATACCTTATTATGAAAAAATCGTTAGTTTGACGCCTTATAGAATAGAAGCAGCGGTACTTAAGATTTGGTAGTTAGAGCCCAGACAGCAGAGGTTAACTAAATGATACTTGCGGATTTAATTAAGAATTTGCAGCCGATATGCAGCTGCAAACCTTAAAATGTAATAGATGCTAGAATCCCGACGTTATGTATACATATTTCAATAAATGCCACTTAAAATGTAAAGAATGCTTGGAAAGTAAGAAGATGAAATTTTATTTCAAAAATATAAGTCATCTGTAACTCTCAAGATCTGTGATGTAAGCACGTGTGTAAGCCACTAGTAATATTACCAGAGGTAAAGAAGGGCTGTTGTGTGTGCAGCAAAAGAAGTAAAACAGGGAAATGGAAGCGTAAAAGGAGCCGAACAATATGTACCAAGTGCGAGAAGGCCCTTCATAGTGTATGCATAATTTTTAACAAATTAAACGTAGCTTTTGAAAGAAAAACGCCAGAAGTATGAAACTTTGTGTTTAGGTTAACCAATAATTGCAATAACTAAAATTGGAAAAATATTGAAGACTAAAAATGATTTAATAAAATTTTCGTAATCGAAATGTAAAAGTTTATTTTTTAAATATACTTTTTGTAATTTAAAAATATATTCCTGAACTATAATTTTGTATTAGTAGAAAAGTTACATTTTATTTGAAGTTTAGTAAGAATAAATAAAAACATCGGCATCATGGTATAAGAGTTAGCTATTATATAATTTTTTATCCAAAAGAGTAAATTTTCATCAAAGATTCCTTGGCATTCCTTAAATCCCAAATGTATCTCTGAGTGGCCGGGCATTTAAATGCCGAGAGTAAGAAAATTATATAGTTCTCCAGTTGGTTAAATAACTCGAAAGCTGGTCTATGGTGGTCTAATTAAACTACATGTATATTCAAGACAACATCACAATGTCAATATGTACTTCTTTTTTATTGTCTATATTATATTTTAACTTTACAGGAACTGACCCACAAATGAAGAATTATATGATTTTTTACCCAGGGAATATGTTTTACGATGTATCGGAAATTTTACTTTATATTATAATTTTATCAAATAATTTTAATACATTTACAAAGGTATCTGTTTGTTTAGTATAGCCCTTGATCTATTTGCTGGCGGAACTTCGAACCGAGGAGACACTCATCTGAATTGAGTGACGATGAGCCAGAGGATGAATTTGAGAGGAGTTTGATCGTTATCTTTGTTTTTTTCTGAGGAAAAGAACTGACCACTTGTTTAGACCAAAGATGCTAGGGAAACTCAAGAGTGTTCACGTCCAGCATAAACGAGTAGGGTGAGGCATAAGAGAGCATTGGGACTGTTTACATTTCAGATGCACAGGAGAGAGATTCATGATGAGATGGGCCTAATTTCGAAAGTGATAATGAATGTATACCACATGTCAAGTGTGATTCATAGCCTTAACCTTGGTTAGAGGGTCATCCTAGGAGCCTGAGAAAAATATCTACCCATTCTTAGCGAAGAAAGTGATAAAAAGCTGGTTTGAAACAAAGTGTGTCTCAAAATCAGTGGTCCTAAAAAGGGACCTCTCGGCCGTTCGCGAAAACATAAGTTGGTTCTAAGGCGGGAACATAAAGTCGTTTCTAGTACCTGGTGTTCATGATAAGAGGCATTCCTCTGAACTGGATATTGCCAGTAGGCTATTTTATTTCGGAGCATGGTCTCAACAGCGGGCAAATACGAAGCATTTTTTCCTTTTAATTGAAAAACTAGTTTCCATTGGGTTACGTCCTTGGTGTTTTGTATTTGTTCAAGCCAGCTCCAACTGCTCCAAGACAATTAAAGAGATGGAAGTTTCAATAGAGAAACCTTTCTTTGAAATAAATGGCAGTAAAATCTTTTGTATACATGACGTACCGCATCTCGTGAAATCCTTAAGATATAATTTTATCAACAATGACTTCAGACTGGACGGCAAACTCCCTCTCATTCGGAAATCTTTGCCATTTGTACGAGAGACTTAACAAGTAATACAACTATAATCTTTTGAAAACTCACTCGGGCCCATATTTGTTGATACCCATATACCCGATTAGTTTGCTCATTTTGGTTTAGGATTGGCTTGAAGTTGAGAAATTTTGCGAAAAATCGTAGATCGGCATTTTTCGTGAAATTTGGTCAACTTTGACCCCCTGTAGAATTGTAATACGTGGGAACCACCAATAATGATTTCGCAGCTATATGCAGAATTTATTCAAGCATGACTATGCGAGGATGCGAGAAGTCCGCATTCAAAAAAACCACTTTCTTATTTTTGGCCAGCTTTTTTCGATTCCAGCCCACTGTGCGATGAGACGTACTTGTTTTTAACGATGCCTTTTCGTGGCTCAAACGTTTTTCACTAGAATTGACGATTGTTGCTAATATAGATAAAGAAATGCCATACTTCCGAGAAATTTCTGTATTTGTCTACCCGCGATCACGTACTTCCTTGATAATTGACCTTTTGGTGACCAAACTCAGGGACTTCCTCTTTTTCTTGGTCAGCGATGTTTTATCCATTATTTCACTGAAAGGCACACGGGATATCATAACACAGGCCACCTTGCTCAGAGAGTGATTCTGACTGAATGCGCGCAATTTTTTCTCGCTTGGAGATCAACATTTTTCAGCGTGTCCACGCACGCTAGGGGGAAAAGATCATTGGAGGTGACGCAAGTATGTGCAGATGCGGCGTGCATTAAATTTTAAAATGTTGTGAAGGTGTTTTGATTCCTTTTACGAAATTTATTTACTTTTTAATTCTCGCTCTTACATTTGCATAATGCCAAATGTTTACACATTGAATTAGGCATCGACGACAAAACACGGAAGTAAATATATATAGAATGACGATACCAGCGATAGCATTGCGATCCCTAAGAATGCATGGATGATTATCCACAGTAATTTTACCACAGTGTAAGCACGTCAAAAAACACCACACTTATATTCGATTTTTCCACATTTTCCCATCTAAAATACATGTGCTAAGGGTCCTCCCAACATAGACGGTCTGGGTTCAGCTGCTCCTGTTTACGGCGATCATCATCCCGTTGTATTGAGCTCAGTG
Organism: Sympetrum striolatum; assembly: GCA_947579665.1. NCBI lineage: Eukaryota > Metazoa > Arthropoda > Insecta > Odonata > Libellulidae > Sympetrum > Sympetrum striolatum. Next base: position 1,010,172 of record CANPUZ010000057.1, on the reverse strand, counting down.
CGACAAAACCATTTCAAATACTTCGTAAAACCTGGGTTCATTCACTAGGGACCGGCTTCTAACTTCGTAAAACATGAAATCGAGGTTTAACGTAAAACTGAGGTAATTTTACTTGTACAAAGATCGAGACCGGCGGAATGGTTCCTAAAACAGCGTCATTACCTAAAATTGAGGTTCGTAAAAACGGGGTTCTACTGTACTCTACCCTGTTATTCAGTTTGCATGGATTCATTATCGATCTTCCAGAATATCTACTCAGTACTCGAAATAAAATGAATATTCGTCATTATCATCGTAAATAATTAAAGAAGATTTTTCAACCATCCATGATAAATCGGTGAACAGTTATTAAAAGTCAATTAAAGAAATGTCGGCAAACTTATTAATCAATAGGGCCAAATATCAACAATAAAACGGTTAAAATTTATTTTGAAAGCCAATTATTTTTAACTTATTAATATTGTAAATTATTAAAATATAAATAAGAAAACCAGTCATCACGAAAAGCCACACTCAAGGGGCCAAAGAGCCGCATAAGGCTCGCGAGCCGTGGTTGGCCGACCACTTGTATAGGGGTTCCGCGGAAGCATTGACGCGAATGAATCGGAGAACGGCTAACTTGAGCAGGAGCCGTTCTTGAGATTTAGGCGGTGTTCTTATCGCTTTAATCTAAACACAGCTGCGAGAGATAAGCTTTGGCTCGGCGGCCGGGCGAAGAAGAACTACGCTGAGGGCATCTATCGAGGAGGAAAAGAATGAAAAAACTCATATCATTTAGTCCCATAAGGTTAGCCCTCTAGTATAGTTACTCTATGGTAATACTAATTTCATATCGGCATCATATCGGGACGGTCTTCAATAGAAAAAAAGTGGATTGAAAATATCCATAAAATTCGCTGACTTTTCATCGTCTGGCATCGAACCCCGGGTCTTTACTGTTGAAGTTACTATGCAGCACAATAGAAGATCAACATCTCTAACTATGTGTGAAAATTTAAGCAGAAATATTGGATCCAACTGCCTCAAAAGACGTTCTTATTTTCACGAATGTAAATGCCTCCCTGGATTCGAACCAAGGACGATCTTGGAAATCTAAAACATCATTTTGAAATGTATCTATGTTATCTAACTACATGCCTAATCTCAAATTTCTATATTGTTGGGAAAGGGTTCAAAATTATTATTGAAAATCGGATCAGTTACTGATTGTAGGCACGCCTGGTGTCGAACCCAGGACACACTGGTACCTGTGAATGCACAGTTAGATTTTTATGAACTTGATCTTATTTTATGAAAAGTTTGAAGTCAATATCATGCCGAGAAGTACCTAAAATTTGTTTCCGTTATCCCCATAAGAAATGTATGGTGGAGTGCAAATGGCCCTCTGGGATCGAACCAAGGACCATCAGCGAATAGGTAAAATTTGATTATGAAATATATTTATGATTTCTAACCCCATGCCAAATTTCAAGTTTCCATGCATTCGGAAAGGGGTCCAAAAAAAATCTTAAAAATCGCCACAATGCATTTTAAACGGCCGATTTTTGCCCCGACCTAGCATCGAACCCAGGATATTTTCCGTAAAACTAATTTATGTTTTCGATAGATAATGTTCATATATATAGGCTCCTTGAGTTTTAAGTCCCTACCTATCCGGCAAGTATTTTTTAAAAATTCCCGAAAATCACGGCAATGCATTTAAACGGGAAAAATCAGGACTTTGAAGCCCTCTGGAATCGAACCCATGACACTGAGGTTCTAAATCGCATTTTTTCTGGTGGTTACACGTTATGGCCAATGTGTCGTAAAAATTTCAAGTCAATCACGCTTGTGGTTTAGGCTGTGAATTAGTATCCTATCTATCTATATAGGTATATACATGAATGAATCCGGAGAAGCATCTATATATAATAGATATATATACACTGGGGATCAAAAGTCTAACCATGTTCCACAAGTGCCACCGACTTGCAAGCCGGTGGCACAAAATGAGATTTCAGATTTGACAGCAGTGTTTCGGCTAGCCCCCCCCAGAAGTCAACATGAAGAATAATTACTTAAATGTATCATCGTTCATACTATTGAGATGTGAAGAAAATATTGTTTTTCTACAACGATAGACAATAATAACCATAATTCATATATGTTTACTGAGTTTAATTTTATAAAATTTCTTACAAAAATCGATTAATAGAAAATGAATCTTTAATCCCAACTCTCAAGCCACAGCTCGATCCGCCACTGATGATTACCATAACTGAAATATTTGCCATATTCTGTATTTTGAGGACAATATTCTTCCGGATTTTTTAGAGGATCATCGCAACTCATTAAGTATTGAATAAATATATTTTTTAATGAGAAAATGGTCACCAAAAATCTCAGTATTCTTAGCGTTAGTGGATTGTGTCTGAGATTTCTCTTCTATCCATTACGCAAAATTACCTTCGATGTGACGTACATTCTAAGAGAATGGTTTACTATACCATATTTTAGTGATTTCAGTTCAGAGAAAGGTTGTGGTATAGTAAAATTTAAAATGTACTTGTAAGCTTTCTGACACAAATTTGCAGATATGAACAGGTGAAATTCCTTATTCATCCTATCTCACAAAATGTCTTTAAAGTTGCAGTATTTTAGTCCAATCTTCCATGGCATAAATTCCCTGAAGAGTAAAGTTGCATTAAATGAGAGATGATATAGTCTGCATTTTTAATTTGTTCAAGGATTGTTGAGTATGGATTATTGGAATTATTTACAGTTACAAATGACTCCCTATGGCTTTAACGGTTGAGTTGCTATCAAATAATATTGGACGAAATTATTCGAACATTTTGCATGGAGTTTAGTTTAATATCTCTCAGTCAGCATAACAATGTTACATATTCATTGTTTAGGATCTTTCCCTAATATTGTTTAAAATCCTTGCTTAACTTAACTTTAGATGAGGAAAACAAGATATACTCATCTCGCGAAGTACCTACCACAGTATTCACCAACTTACAGTTGTGTCCTCGTATCATAATTTCATCTTCTCTTGGCTATTTATTGGTAAGTCAGAAATGTTAGGTACTCTTGAAAATTTAATAAATGGAACACAGGAATTCAATTAGTAAATCCTCCAAAAAAGAAACAAATGGTTGCCAAGTTGAATAAAATAAGTAACATAACACATTTAGCAAACTTTCTTTCAGACATAAATCCTTCCTTTATTGAAATGGTAGTGACTGAATACTGTGTCAAATATTTCTTCTGTGGTTATTGGATGCAGGGTTTGAATCTGTGTGTTCCTTTGATTTAACAGGGATAACTTATGGGAATTATCCTTATCCTTGACAAGCAACAAGACTTCAACAAAGTTAGACATATGTTAAGTGGAGGCTTTTATCAATCCATCCCCAAAAAAACCCCTTCACAAATTGATCACTTCCACCAAAGAAACTATTAAACAGTGCAAGCATCTTATCAATCTTCCTTTGAACTTCATTTTTCCAACCCAACAGTTCCAAAGATGTATGGTTCCCCAAAATATGCAAGGAAGGTACTCCACTTAGACCCATCATATATTCCATAAGATCCCCCATTTATAACAATGGCTACATCAACAATTCAAACACTGGCCACTTAACCAACAACCCAATATTCAAAACAAAAATCATCTCGTTGACTTGCTTAAAAATTGTTCTTAACCCTGAACATTATATCTCTTTTTTGATGTTAAGTCTCTATTCCCAAGTATTCCCTTATACATCACCTATCAGTTCCTCAAACAATTGTTCTCAGAACAACAGGTTTCCTCAGATATCATCAAAGAATATATCAATTCTTTTTGGGATATATTCTTCTGATTAAAAGTTGCATGAACCAATTTTTTCCAAATCAAAGGAAACTTCTAGAAATAAATCAATGGCACTGTTATGGGAGATTGCCTTTTACTTTTCCTCTCAAACTTATTCATGACTTACTTCAAAAGCACAGCAAAGACACCTTTGATTATTTTTCAAATATTTGGTTACGATATGTGGACAATGTACTTGACATTTTATCACATCAAAAAGAAACACAGTTGATTTATTGCGGAATATGATTTCCAATATGAGACCATAGAATTCACTTGAGAAGAAGAAATCAACAGCACACTCCCATTTTTAGATTTAAAAATAACCAGAACAAAAAGAAACTCAAATTCAATATATACTAAAAATCTAAAAACCCATATATGTAGGTGTTCCCCAAGACTTTAATCATCATATTTCTCAAAATCTTTCCATTCCATGATAAATAGGCTTCTAAAGATACCTCTATCAAAGAACGACTTCAAGAAAGAACTAATGCATATTAAAAAGTCACAAAATATGGAAATGACACCTCAATCATTAACAGTATACTAAAGAAAGATAAACTCAACATACAACAACTTACAACCTTAACATCCACCCAAGACAAAAAACACTTCTTCATAAAATTACTCTTTGCCCTAGTAACTAGCAACAAATTGAAACCAATTTTTTCCAAGTTCAACTTAACTCTGGTCTTTGCTAATAATAAATAACTATCTAATCTCCTCCACAGACCCAATGGCAAAATCCATGAATACAAAAATCAGGTACGTATGAAATTTCATTTCCAGATTGCAAATTGGTGTATATATGAAGGACAAAAAAAAAGAAAATTAAAGAACAGATTTAGAAAACACATTGTTTCTTACAAACATAATCATTTGAAAAAATCCAGTGTGACACAACATATACAACAACACAATCACAGAATCTTATTGGATAATTTAAAATTGAGAAATAAAATAATTTTCCAAATTAGATGCAAGTGAGAGCATCAATATACACAAGAACCAAGAGAAACTTATGAATGGGGACAAAAGCCTCATTCCAAGCTCATCCCTCTACACCCAAGTAGTGTTGGTACTTATTCTCTGTGTCCTCCTACATCATTATGGTAAACCATTAATACCTAACTCCTCTCACCAAAACACTATATTACTCATCTACCGCTCCCTACGCAATTAGGAAAAACCACACTTACTGCACAACTCAGACAATAAATACCCAACAACCTACTATTTCCACTTTGTACATTCCTTTCCTGAAGATGAAAACACTGCTATTGAAACAAATATTGAGTGTTGGTTTCCTTTTTGGTTTTCTCAGGATACTGGTGAATGAGACGAAGAACACAAGCAAGATGGCTTTTGGAGATTTTAATCCTTTAATCAATTTGTGTTTCATTCCATCTATGAATCTAAATGAATGTTATTTGTCAAATGAAATCTAATGCTGAATTTTTAGAATCTTTGATGTATGACATAGTGTATAATTATGATATACTGTGCAATTTAAAGATATGTTTTAATAATAAAAGTCATATATTACATTCAGTATACTTTGAAATCATGTCCTTGGCTCAGAGTTTACACTTTCCTCAGAATTTAATCCCAATTGTTTTCTCCCTTTGTATTTTCTCATGAGACATGAAACAAACACTTTTTGGATAATGAAAACATGCTAACTTACGATCTTATTCCAACAGAAATCAAGGTTTTGCTTAAAAATGCCCAACTAGACCAGAGGGTCATTGTTGAAAATGTCAACTAATCTAATAAGGTAATTAGTGTACCCTAATACTAATAAGAAGAATATTTTTAATATCATGGTAAATTTAGTTTTCAGAAGATGATAGATTGAATGGAATGCAACCATGTTGAGATTGGTATATTCCAAAACTAAGAAATACGGTGAATTTATGTAAAAATTTTGACATACATTGGACAGCTTAGGTCATTTCTCACATTGTCTCCCACTGGGAATCGAACCTGTGACCACCTTTACCAAAGGCAGTCCACATGAATATACGGATCTCAAGAAATTCAGATGAATTGCCTAGGGGAAGCACATCTCATTGCTGTAAGTGTTAATTTAATATCTTATCAGTATTTGTTATGGATTTTTTTCCAGTCTTCTCAGTAAATAACATAATTGTTACATTTTCAGATAGTTCTTACAGTCACTCATCCCAAAAGAGTCTTTCAGATATGGAGAACCGTTCATCATGAGAAAACTCCCCAGGTTTCCGACAAATTTTGTTTTTCACTGAATGACTTTTATAGAATGTACACTAAGGTTTGGCATTTATTGATGGATAATTTTATTTTCAGGTATAAATAAAATGTTGGGAGAAATACTGAGAAATCAGATGATTATTATGGCTACACTAGCAGAGCATTGTGAAATCCTCCGTCATCTTCTGAGGATGTCATTTGCACATGCAACCGACCATGGTTTCGGCACATTATGCCATCATTGAATTGCCAAATTTATGGTTGGTTGGATTTCTCTCCTGTGCTGGAAGGTAATGAATATCACATGCCTAGTAATTTCACTCTGCCCCCGATTCCTGTTTATTAATGTATAAAGTTGGGATGTATTTCCAATGCAGGTGGATTATTTCATCAGGTGACAGATGCAATGAGATGTGTCGGTGCATAATGCAGAGGATCGTCACTGTTGGGCTGTCTGTGATATTTGAAATGCAAGCAGTGAAAAAAGGAATGATTAAAATATTCAGACACTTTAGTCTTTCTATTTACTAATTGCGCTACTTATTTAATTCTCATATTTGCTATTTAATGTTCATGTTTAATAAGTAATAAACGTTCCACATTCTTATTTGGCTATTCCATTTTTCATCCCCTAGGTGCATGCCGCAGATATTTTAAAGATTTGACCTCAACATCAATCGAGAAAGAAACTGTCAATACCACTGGGAAATGGCTGAGATATCATTGTCCGAAGAAATCTGCTTAAATAAATTTAATTTGTTAATTGGATAAAAATCGCTTTTTATTTCCTTATATCTTTGGCTGCCTAATACTAATATAGTTTGTTCTATTGGTGATATATCGCCTAATTGTTACAGAGTCACACTGTTGTTGTAAGTGATCCAGAAGGGAGGAAGATTGAGAGCGATTGTCAGTGTAATTACCCGATTAATTAATCTGTTTAAGGCGTGACCTATGGGGGAAGTTCATTTTCACTTATAGTTTTCTTATATAGTTTTTTGTAGGGAATAAACCCTTTAAAAATTATTCAAAACTTAGCTATTGTCTTGTAACTGGTGTAGCTGATATATGTACAGATATCCCTCGCCAACCACAGGGGTTAGGGACACAAAAGAGCCCGCGGTTGGCGAAGCATTACGTATATGGGAAATCAAGAGTTAGGTTTTGCAAGCAACAATATAGGGAGAAAAAATTAGTACAAAATAGTTTTCCCTGTTAACAGTGGCGGATCCAGGGGGAGGGGGCTATGGGGGCTGTAGCCCCCCTCAGAAGTCACAGTTGTAGATCTTTTCTGTAAGTCCAACGACTTGAAACTTTAGACTGGTCACTCAATGACTAATTCAATGTCAAAACGTTTTCTACCATGTTTTCATATTGTATGAAATGAAAGTGCAATAAGTGAAACGCTGTAGACTTCAAAGTGCAACATGAAGATTAATTACTTAAATGTATCATCGTTCATACAATTGGGATGTGAAGAAAATATTGTTTATCTACAACGATAGACAATAATAAGCATAATTCAAATATGTATACTGAGTTTAATTTTATAAAATTTCTTACAAAAATCGATAAATAGAAAATGAATCTTTAATCCCAACTCTCAAGCCACAGCTCGATCCTAGATCCGCCACTCATCCACTGACATACGCCAAGTGCCTCTTCAAAGCACGGGGCCGAACATTATTCGCTTAAAGGCATGGTTGTCGTTTCCGATTTTTCTTTATTGCTCCGATAACTACAACAGTTCGCGGGCGAATGCCCGTTATCGCCGATGACTCGGCTTTTTATGCTGCCACGGATCCTTCCAGAACTCTCCCGAAATTCGGGAGAAATTCCGGAGGAATCCGTGGGATGGGGGAGTCCTTGGCCGACGTGCGGTCGGTCGAATGGCAGCGGACAAACGGTGAGCCACCACACCACCCCCCTACCGGGTGATAGATCCCGCGGCGAAACGCACCACTGGGCGACTGTGCCGTCCCGAACGAGTCCTGTTGGTCGGGGAGTCCAATGGTGCCGGTGTCTCCGGTGTAGCTGGTGTGACATCTGCTTTGTCCGCTCCTAATATGAAGGCCGGCTTCAGCCGATCGATTGAGACGTTGGTCGGTTTCCCCTTCATATCTAGAGTGAAGTACTTTTCCGTCCGGTTAATGACGCGATAAGGACCGGTGTAGGGTGGTTCCAAGACACCCCGTAGAGCGTCTTGCCGGACGAAAACTTCCGATGTTGTGGCCAGGTCTCGGAATATGAATGTCTTAGGAGCAGAGTGATGGGCCGGAGAAGCTGGTCGAAGGGTAGCGAGGCGATGACGAAGCGCATTGCTGAACTCGGCTGTAGGAGTTGACGGTGAATTTGCGGTGGAAAAGAACTCCCCAGGCAGGCGGAGTGGTTCTCCATACACGAGGTCTGCTGAAGAGGCGCCCAGATCCTCCTTCCACGCTGCGCGGAGCCCCAGGAGGACTAGCGGCAAGGAATCTGTCCAGCGAGGAGAATTATAAGTCATTAGGGCAGATTTAAGGTCTCGGTGAAACCTTTCAACCATACCATTTGCCTGTGGATGATAGGCGCAGGTTTTGGTCATCTTCATACCAAGCAGGGAGGCGAGTTCGCGGAAAACAGTTGAGACGAATTGTCGTCCCTGGTCAGTCGTCACCTGTTGAGGAACGCCGAAGTTGGAGATCCACCCAGACAGGAAACCGCGGGCTACAGTTGGTGCAGTGATATCGGGTAACGGAATTGCAACAGGCCACCGTGTGAAGCGGTCGACGATGGTAAGGCAATAACGATGTCCGTCAGAGGGTGGAAGCGGCCCGACCAGGTCCATGTGAATATGTGCGAACCGATTCGTTGGGTCGGTGAATTTTCCAAGTGGCGAGGAGACGTGACGGGTGATTTTCGACTGCTGACAGTCCAAGCAGGTTCGTGTCCATTCATGGCAGTCCTTGCGGATAGATGGCCACACATACCTAGAAGTGATAAGCCGCGTAGTGGCGCGGATTCCCGGGTGGCTGAGACCGTGTAGGGAGTTGAATATGCGGCGCCGCACGGCTACAGGCACGTACGGGCGAGGTCGATGCGTGGACGTATCACAAAGTAGAAGGACTTCCGAGCCAGGAACAGGAATTCGCTGTAGCTGCAAACTGCCTTCTTCAAGAAGCTTAGGAAGATCGGAATCTTTATCCTGGGCTTCGGCAAGCTCGGAGAAGTCAACGGACATGCTTATTCCCTCGACTCTGGATAGAGCATTAGCGACACAGTTTGCGGAACCTGAAACATGACGAATATCTGTAGAAAATTGACTAATGAAGTCTAACCAGCGATATTGCCGTGGTGAGCAGCGATCCGGTTTTTGCTTGAAGGCGAACGTCAAGGGACGCTGATCGGTGAAGATTATGAAGGGTCTGCCTTCGAGCATGTGGCGAAAATAACGAATAGCCTCGAAGATGGCTAGGAGCTCCCTGTCGTAGGTGCTGTAAGCCCTTTGAGGTTGGGTGAACTTGCGCGAGAAAAACGCAAGCGGTTGCCAAGCGCCGGAAATATATTGTTGGAGGGAGGCTCCCATGGCGAGAGCTGAAGCATCAGTGAAAATTGCAAGTAGAGCGCTGGGCGACGGATGAGCCAGAAGTGTGGCATTAGCAAGCGCATGCTTGCTCTTGTCGAAGGCGGCGATTGCTTCTTCCGTCCATGGAATGGGGCGTAACCCATTACTGTTTGGACCTGTAAGGAGATCATGCAATGGTGTTAGGATTTCAGCGGCTTTAGGCAAGTGACGTCGGCTGAAATTTAGAAGGCCAAGGTATCGGCGTAAGTCACGCATGGTGCGTGGTCGTGGAAAGTTGCGAACCGCTGCAACTCTTTCATCTGTGGGGCGAATCCCAGCCGCCGAGACGACGTGACCTAGAAACAATGCTTCTGAGGTCCCAAGGCAGCATTTCTTGGCGTTGAGGCAAACACCGTAATCCACGAGACGTTGGAATACGGCACGAAGATGTTCTTGGTGCTCGGAGGGAGTCCGAGATGCAACTAGGATATCGTCTATGTATACATAGCAGTAGTCGAGACCTCGAAGAACTTCATCGATGAACCTTTGAAAGGTTTGTGATGCATTTCTCAAACCAAAAGGCATGAGTGGAAATTCATAGAGACCAAATGGTGTTGTTACAGCTGTTTTTGGTATGTCTTCTGCGTGGACCGGGATGTGGTTGTAGGAATTGACTGCGTCCAATGTGGAGAATATAGTGCATCCAGATAGCGAGCGGGTGAAGTCCAGAATGTGCGGAACAGGATAGCGGTCTGGAATCGTCCTTGCATTAAGAGCGCGATAGTCACCACAGGGGCGCCACCCAGAATCCTTTTTGGGCGCCATGTGGAGCGGTGATGCCCACGGACTGCTGGAAGGACGTGCTGACCCAACTCTGACCATCTGCTCGAATACGTCCTTGGCGACACGAAATCGGTCCGGGTGCAACCGACGCGGGCGATGAAAGATTGGGGGCCCAGGAGTCGTGTTTATGTAATGCACCGTCGAATGTGGAGTCCGAGGAGGCGTACCGGTTGGGCGGGTGAGGTTTCTAAAGCTTTGGAAAAGAATGGTGAATTCCGATGGCTCTTGTTCGAGGCTGGGCACGCGCACCGAGGAGACTGTGAGAGGTGCTGAGAATCCACCTATATGGAGCGAGGTGACGTCGTCCAGAAGACGTCGATTTCGGACATCCACCACGAGAGAGAAGTGCTGTAGGAAGTCAATACCTATAATCGGCACCGTGACATTAGCTAGAATAAATCTCCACGAAAAGTCCCGGCGGAGGCCAAAGTTAAGGTGCAATTGTACGTAGCCGTATGTTGATATCTTGGTTCCATTTGCCGCGATGAGCTCAAGGGTTGTCTTGCCATTTGATACTGGAAGGTTTGCCAGCCTTAATGGGTATACGCAGACTTCTGATCCAGTGTCCACCAGGAATCTGGTGCAGGTTGTGCGATCGGTGACGTATAACCGTTGGGGGGTCGCCGTACCAATCGCCGTTATTGGTGCCCCCCTTGGGTGTTTCCCGGAGCGGCGGACAGAAATGAGCATGGAGATGTACAGCGTGTTGCGTTTGACCCGAATCGGCGGTGATACCAGCAGATGTTTGAGTTGGCTGCCGATGGTGAATTTCTGCGGCTGGAGCGAGAAGAATCCCGATGGCGAGATCGGCTCCGTGAACGATCGCGGCGATCCCGCATGAGTGATTCTATCTTCCTTGTCAGATCAGCCAGAAGACTTTCCTGTTTCTCCATTCTCTCCTGTAGCTCGTGAAAGAAAACGTCCGGTCGAGGTGTCGCAATGGCTGCGATACGCTGAGGGTAGGAAGCCTCGTATATACTACCTGCGAGGGTCGCGTCGTCGATTTCGGCGGTCTTCCTCTCCATCACGTCGGGGTCACCATCTAAAGGCATGGTTGTCGTTTCCGATTTTTCTTTATTGCTCCGATAACTACAACAGTTCGCGGGCGAATGCCCGTTATCGCCGATGACTCGGCTTTTTATGCTGCCACGGATCCTTCCAGAACTCTCCCGAAATTCGGGAGAAATTCCGGAGGAATCCGTGGGATGGGGGAGTCCTTGGCCGACGTGCGGTCGGTCGAATGGCAGCGGACAAACGGTGAGCCACCACACGCTCTTACGGGTGAATATGATTGGATACAACTACCAGCTGGGTTGGCTTCCATCTATTTCATAGGCAGGCGACGTTTCAACTAAATTCCATAATCTTCTGAAGATATCATCTAATAATGAAAAATATTCAAATAAGCATGAGCTCACCAATTTGGGGGATCTAATGAGTGGATGTTACTTTTATAACGCTTGCCAAATAACCATAACTAATTTTTTCCTCCTCTTCCTTGGCAATCTCTCGGAAGAAAGAACTCTCAATGAATTGGGAAGTTTATATCTAAACCACAAAGAAACTTAACTTAGAAAAAAATGACCTTTTAATAGGCATTGGACTCGTCCAAACAAGAAATCATAACAACACTTTGATCAGTTTGCAATAGTTTGATTATATATACTACTATATTAGAAAGTTTAATAAGTTGGCCACATTTGTGTTAAACTCCTCTAGTTTTCAATTCATTTAATTTTTAATAGAATTGACATACACTATAGTAATAAGCGGGCATGAATAATTGATTAATGAAATAGCAGGCATGCCCCAATAAGGTAGGCGTTTTTCTAGGCAAACTTGGACATCCCACATTGGCAAATCTTGGCTGCGCCACTGATTCCTTGGGATTCATTCTCTGTGTTAGATAATTACTGAATAATTCTGCTAATACATTAGCAATCTCTGTTCTTTAAGGTAATCCGTCAACACCCCATCTGCTCCTCCTGCTTTACCATTCTTCTTAATCTCTACCTCTTCTGGTATAGGTTGCCAAAGTATTCTGCTATAGTCCTCAATGTTGCTGGTCTGTTATATGTCCATCTCCCTTCTGTAAGGCTAAAATCTGTTTCTTGCCTATTGCTAGGCGTCCTCTATTTATGCTCTTATTATTTTCTATGGCCTCTTGTACAACCTTTCTTTATATATAGTAACTACTAAATGGGTGCTTGCATAATGAAAATTATTAAGGGGTACTACCCTGAGTTATGGGTCCGTCTATTTTATTTATGTTTCTTTTTAACTGAATCATCTGTAAACATAATTTTCAAATGTTAGATTGAGATTCCTCAAAGCAATATCCTGTGTGCTCTGTAACTTCCATGATGAAACCGGCAAAGAACTTGAGCAATTTTTATTTCAGTACACTACAAGTTTGAGAGGGTTTTTAATGTGATCCAATCCAAGTATAAGAATAAAAGGTGAAAAATTGATGCACTCTTGGGTACCTGAAACTCAACCTGGCTCGGGGAAAGATATACAGCTATTGGATTATATGTTGATGAATCCAAATTTTGAGGAATGAAACTTGAAAATCAGAAATATTATTGAACTATAGTGCTAATGATTTGTAATGTTTGCAGTTATGTTATTTCTAAAGATTGCCGTTAAAACTATCAACTTATTACATTTCATTCTGCCCCTAATATTTTAGGATTATGTAAATTTCAATTTAAGTTGAAGTAAAAATCTCACAGCTTTTCTGATATACTCTTTTTGCTCTTCTGAAATCAGATGTTAATTATTTCATAGAATAAGGCAGTGGAAACTTGTAAATGACAGCTGAGTAGTACGTAATTTGTAGGATATGATGGATCTGCCTTCTTATATATTAAATAAGTCCTTCCTTCAGTAAAATGCTGTAGAAGTCGATCAAGACACATTTAATATGTCAGTCAACCTTAGCCTGTGGTTTGTGAGCTGCTGTGAAATATTTTAGCAGTAATTTTGTAAATGGTCAGGGTGCCTTTCAATTACTTGTTTTTTTTTTTCTTTTCAAGATTTCACAAATTAAAATCCATTGATGGTATTGGAATCAGATTTTGTTGTTTATTTTATGGATATCTTTCATCCACTATTCACCTTGATTATAATATTTTAGTACTGGCCAAAGATCCCTCCAGTTCTCAGCAAATTCTTCTGCATCTTCTTCTAAAATCTTTATTTTGTTTTTTACCATTTCCAGCTCATTATATACTTAAAATCTTGCCCCATTAACCTTTGCTGTTTGACAGAAAACGTCATTCAAATCTTGTAGTATTTTCCTGGCATTGTAAATCTATGTTTACTTGACTACTGTTATTGAAAACTTTCTTCTTAGAAATGTTGACTTTAAGGAATGTATTCCAAACCCTGCAATGCCCCAAGAGCCCACTGTTAACCTCTTTTCAAAAAAATAGAAATTTTAACTATCCCCTCTATTTTTATCTTCAAACTCTTCTTTTCGCTAGGCAAAAATCTCCCTCTTTGAAAACAATAGAGTCTATCACAACATTTCACCAGGAGGATTGATGATCTCCATACACCTCAACAAAACCTGAAAACTTTTTCTCTTATTCCCAAAGTTTGTGGCATTAAGTTCTGCGATGCATTACCAGCAGCAATAAAATATATTACATCCTTCAATATCTTTGAAAACGCTGTACGTAAATTACTCTTGGAAAAATGTCTCTACAATAAAGATGGATTCTTTAACAACAATTCTTTCATCTGAGTTAATCTACACCTTGTGGACTATTTGGCAATGTATACCTTATCTTCCTTTTTTATTTTGTTCATTTACTTGTATATTTCTACTTATTTTGTAAATTAATTTGTTTATTTTTTTATAATTTGTTTTTTTTAATGACTTCATGATTCTATTTCTTTGACAACTCCTATAAATGTATTTTTCCTGTCATTGGACAATTAAAGTATTATTATTGTGTTTTTGAGTCAACAAATTTCATAAAAAGAGCAAAAAACTGTTACCTATCCTTAGACATAGTGACTTTGAATGATTCTTTGGAAGAGCTGATAGCTCTCAAGAGTTAACAGAAAGAAAATAAGATAAATTGGAGAGTTCTGGAAACTTCTCCATTTCTTGTTATAGCTTTTTCCAGAGAGTAGCCAACTTCAGAAATCACCCATACTTTTTTTTTAACTGTGAATTCCTATTGTTAAATTCAAATTATTTCGATTGGATTCATTGAAGGATTACTGCAAACTGAGAGTACAAAAACAGAAGAACTTGCAATTAATGTCTTGTAATTAAGGGCATTAGGAATTTAAAAAGTAGTTGACCTTAAAAAAAAAGTAAAATTCTTTAAAGGGCTGAAAGCTCATAAGGGTTATCTTCATATTTATGATAAAAGAATAGAATAGTTTACCAATGCATAAACACTCGCATCACTAAGGAGATTTTATTGCAAGTTGAAATCTCATAATAATTACAATGACATGCCAATAATTACAGGGAAAATTCTAAATTGTAATTACCATATTTATTGTTGCATAACATTTTTTTATGTAGGTCTGAAATTCATTCTGTCTTATACTTTTACAAGTCTATATTACATTTTTATTTAAAAATTATTAACTGGAATGAATCATATTCATTTTTAAGTCAGTTTTATACTTATTTTAAGGCGTTTATTTAAAAAAGGTCCTTAATACAACTTTCTGCAATACTATTCAAAATAAGCTGAATTACAAACTGATATTTGTGCTGGTCTTCACTTAAAAAACATTGCCTTTGTCCAGATTACGTACATTTAATAATTTAATTATTACATACCTTATAATTACTCTCAGTTATGAAAAGAACAGGTATGGAGAAGCGAACATCTGACTTCCTATCAATTAGGTATCAACACTTGGTGGACTTGTGCATGGCACAAAGAACACAAACATGCTACCATCTGAAATCATTCTTTGTTAATTAAAGTATTTGAAAAAGAGGTTTTTATCTATTAATCACCTTTTACTAAGGAAGAACATTTTAATGAGAGACTATAGTTTCTGTAGTTGTTGGCAGGTGCTCTTTAGAGTGTGCTGTGTCCAAACCATTCCAATTCATTTATTTAAAATCTTAGTTTTTCAATTTGAATTTTCTTCAGTTATACTTTGATAAATATGTTAAATGAGATGAAGGGCGTCGCCAGCCACTGGGCTAGGGGCAAGCTGCCTGATTGAGGTACATAATGAAGGTAAAATAACTGCAGGTTATGACAATAAAACAAATACTTTTCTGCAAGAAAAACTTTACTAACAGTAGTATGCTATAAGAGATATAATGAACAAAAATATGTGATCTCGATTGAAGCACAAACTCCTCTGATTTCTCGCAAATAACCACTTATTATTGAAATATGACAAGTTCCCTGCGATAATGTTTCAGTGAACGCTCATCTGGCCATTCAGTTGAGTTTCCACCATGGTACTTCTGATTTTATTATGTCTTAGTCTGCTGAAGGACCGTTCTACGGTACGGTACAAGTGGTAAAGCGATCAATATTGCATTTTATCTTTCATTGAAGGAATAACATTTGCTTCTTTGGCAATGTTTACAAAGTAGTTGCTGAAATACTCAACTAATGTGTTTGAATCATCTATGTTACTTCCGTTTAGAAAGATTCTCTTGAATAACTTTATTTTCCATTGGGCCTGTCTGACCACTATCACATTAACATCATGATACATGGCTTTAATTATTAGAATATTGAATCTTTAGCATCTGTTTTGATTTTTAATTGCTTTACTTGAGGTTTTCCTGTATTTCTTATAATGAAGGACATAATGTTTTGATTCCTAAAGTCTCTTTGTTTCTCTGGATGCAATTATACCAGGTGTAATCCAATTTATATGAAAATATTTGATTTTAGTTTTATTTTGAGCCCAGGGAAATACATTATCTCTAATAATTTCCTGATGAAAAAGCAATATGTTTTATCAACACATTCCATATTGTCAAGAAGCCATTATTCATTCTAGGTCAACAAACTTTAATCCATTCTCTATGCTCAAGTTATCTTATGTATAGCTTCTCTTTTTTTATGTTCCTGTGATGGATGTAATCGTATGGATTTACAAAGAAATGCTCCTTTGTTCCATATGTCATGTTGAATATGGTTTATATACGTCATATTTTCAACTAGAATTTTTTTACAGTTCAAATTCAGTAGATCCTCACTTTCAATATAGTAGATAGATTAACATTTCAGTCATTGGCAATTAATATCTTCTCTGTTTTCTTAATTTTCTAAACAGACACTCAAGCTTTAATAAAAATGAATACTCTTGTTAATTGTATAGGGTTCTATTAATAAAAATTATTATAGTGGTTTAAAAATTCTACTTATGAGCCCTCAGACATTTTCATTATTTAGGACCTATGAATCATCACATACTTCCAGTGACTCACTTTCTTTTGATATCATTCATGATCCACCTCTAGAGGAGTTTTTTCTTTAGGAATATTATCATCAACTTTGTAATTCTTCATACTACTAAGAATTTTTATTTGATCTGTGGTGACCTATTGTTCATTTAGACAAATAACTGAGGGGTTTATTTTTCTGAATGATTTAATATATTTTAAATTCCGTGATTCTCAATTTAAAAGATGAAGTAGAAACTTTTGTAAACTTTTGTATGATTACTTTTTATGTATTTCCAGATCATAACCTATTTTAGTAATCATCTAACATTTTTTAAATAAATTCCTATTGGGAGTTCACAGATTATAATAAAAGATGGGCAGTCATTTTGTTTAACACAAACCCCACTAATATCAGCAGTTAGGCAAGAAAAATCTTAGAGAAATTAAGAACTGGAATGTGAGAAGTAATGAAGGAATTTTATGTTTTAAAACATCAAATAAGAGAAGAAGTGAAATACTTATAGGGAAGAAATCATCAGATGGACTAAAGTAATGAGTATTATGAAGACAATTAGCAAAATAGTCAATATAAGTGTCCTATTCCATCGTATAACCAGTATATAAAATTTATCATGATGCATAGAATAAAAAATAGACTATTTGATTTCCTCAATAGAATATACAATAATGAAATTCTCCTCATTTAAAGGCTATTAAGATAATTATAACGAAATAAATTCTAGCTCAGACACGATGCTTTATATATATACTTGAATGAATGATTTATTTGTTGACAACAAATTCATTAAAATATATTTGATTCCACAAATTTAACTCTAAAGAGACTATCGAATACATAATACCAGACCATTAACTAGTTTCGTAAACTAGGTTTACTGATAAAGATTGCAAACTACTATACTCCTTTGCTGGCTCACATTGTATTCTTCCAGTTGGGGCAAGGGTAGCATATCCTGTATTTCAATACTACCAACAGAAAGCCTCACGGAACTCTCCACTTTAATATCTGCAATCATTTTTTTACAATAAAACATCCGTGCTATGAGTACGCCTCACACAAAATTTATAATGATGGTGACGAAAGATTAAGTCTATTAAACAATTCTTTAAGGTACAAATATTGTGCTAGTTTACCTATGATTCCATTTCTATCACTTAAATTCCGAAAATGCAAGACTAACCTAAACTGGAGTTAATAGTATATTTAAATATTTTAAAAAGTAGAATTATCCAAAAAACAAAGGACATAAACATTGAATCTTTATTGTGCGACCGGTTTCGAGCTAAAACTGTAGCAGTGTGGCTGTCCTTTGTTTATGTTTTGTGTACTGGCCGCAAGTGGGACGAGAGACGGTGTGCAACTGCTTCAGTTAGTGCAGTTTGAAGTTTTGTAGTGTGTTCTGTTCGTGGGAATAAAAGGTTTTGTTTCTTTTGAATTGGGAAACGTTTAGTTCTTTCTTAGACCCCAAAAATATCCTCGCTACAAAACTGTTTTAGCTCGAAACCGGTCGCACATTGGTTTTGGTTTGTGGAATTTTAAAGTTTATTTACTATTATACCATAATTTTAAAAAAATTTCCAAACCCAACAAGAAACTTGCAAAGCGGCTATGCGTATTTCGACTTCCTAGAAGCCATCGTCAGGCTAAGGCATGCAATTTGCCTTTTCGAATATGATCGCGGTTAAGGACAATAGTTTTTCCGCAGATTCTGCTTCAAAAATCCTCTGTTGATGAAGTATATGTTCAAAATACGAATTTAGTTTACATTTGCAGCTTTAAAACAGCAGTGCTAGAAATATCAATATCTTCTCTCCAATAGTCATGCCAATGCTTTGCAGTTTTTAAGGTATCTCTCAAAATATATCTTTCGATAAATTTTAGATTGTACACCAGCACCATAGAGTACGCACACGCTTTTTCCACCCCCTCCCCTGCACTCTCTTGGGGAGATAAGCGGGCTGAGCGCTCCGCGAAACAAGGATAAATAAAATTCTACATGGACAATGGTAGTAATTTTTCATTGTAAAAATTATCAAATTCGTCAACAGTGCGTGTATGCGGTGCCTACGGCACTTTAAAATTTCTTGTAGGTCGTTAAATAACGAAAATAGCAGAATTTTCTTTATGAACAATTTTTGGATAGTAAATAAGTAGTAACGAGGTTCTACTTCAGTATATGCATTTATAAAAGATAGATCTTGCACCTTATGAAGTCTCATGTTGTTAACTTGAGAAGCTTTTGAAAAATCAGCGTTCAAAGTGGAGCTACCGATTTCTGAGCGCAAAAAAACGTGCTTTTTTTCATACAATGAAAGAGGAGCTTTACGAAGGATTTCTGAGCGTATTGTTTATTTCCAAAATATCAGTCATTTTCTGTCTTCGTTTAAGGGGGTCGTCCACCTTCGAGTCGAAAACTCAAGCCTATTTTCGGGAATTAATTGCAAATGAACTACTGAAGATAATTGAGAAATGTTTTTTTATTTTATTGATACATGCTTTTTCCTTTACATTGTATTTTTGAAAATTAAAAATAATCGCACTCGCGACCTTGGAAAGTCCTTGACCTCGTCGCTGCAGAGATAACATAGGTAATTTTGTGGTAAGACTTTGGCCATCAGAGTTGTCTGACATCAAAAAAATGAAATATGTCATTAATTTGTGTTACGTTGGCTATGTTTTCCCGAAGGGAATTTTTTTATTTTGAAATTTGTTTAAATAACGCAATTGTTATTAAAAAATTCGAATTTTGGCCTATTTGTTGACCCATCAGAGGTTGCAAAATTGGAACAAAACAAAAATTTGGAATTCGTACTCGGGAAAACATAGCGACATGTATACTAAACAACTGAAATATTGATCAAATTCTATAAATATTTCTTGTAGAAGTCATACCACAAATTTAAAAAAATGCAACATTTGGGAAATCGCGTTTAAAGATAAATGAAGGTGTAAAACGTGATTGGAGAAACTTACGAATTAATCGGCAATACCAGGGCCGTAGAGCTCTCCTTCCTCCTCACGGAGATGCTCTCGGTTTGCCACATGCTCCTCCCTTTGCTGAATTCGGGCCCTTTTTGCTGCATAACTCACTCTCCTCTCCGAGCGGTCAATGCGGTCCTCGTCGAGTCGAGCTGCACACATCTCTGCTTGAGGTCATAAGGTAACTCCCAAGACTTCCATTGTTTGTAGAATTGAAGAAAATCCCTCATTGAAAATCATGACTGCCAAATGAGTTGCAGTTTCGACCACCTGCTTGCCTGAATGCAAATGTTTTGGTGCTAAGATCCAAATGCAGCTGTTCACCGACTCATTGCTGTTTTGAGTATGTGCGCCCAAACACCTTTCTAATAAGCTTTCAGATGATAAGCTTTTATAAATAGGTTTTAATAACTTGACGATCGAGGGAGCGAGGGGAACTCTGCTGTGCTCAAAAGTCGCCAAAGTCCCGTTGGCCTCGGCCTGACGCCACCTGCACCAACTATCCTTGCCTGGTGGACACTTTGAGTGTTGCGGGTTTTTGTCTGATGAACTGCAGTGCTCCAGAGATGCCCATTTCGCAGTTTTCATTTTCTCTATAGAATCAGAGTTTCTGCGAATTGCCAGTCCATAAAATTTCGTCAGCTCCCCGATGACTTTGTCAGTTAGTTTCCCTTTACCACCAATACCTTTATTTTGCTTTTTCAGCTGTCTAAGCCTCGTTCCCATTCGTTTCTCTACATGCCCCACGCATTCTTTCTTCTCTACAGTTACTTCGTCCCCATAAGGTTTGGAATCAAGGATACCTTTGAAAGTTTTGCTGTCCCCGTCGCCGACGTATTGGACATATCTCACGCCGTGTTTCGAGACATTTCGAACATTTCCATGATCCCATCAATTTCCATTTTTCCCGCACTTCCCGTGTGAGTGATGGAGCAGTCTTTCTCGTGTTCCTTATACCATGCCTCGTACTCTTCAATATTCTCATCTTTCAAACTTTTCTGACTGCTGCACATTTGCCAAAAACTCGATTTTACTACCGTATCTATTACTTTTCCGAGGTTCCCGGATAGTCATGTGGACAGCGCGTTTGCCTTTGGTGAAAGCGGTCCCGGGTTCGATTCCCGGTGGGAGCCAATGTGCGAAATGACCTAAGCTGTCGAAGCACTTTTAACAATACTACTTCTACTACTACTATTACTTTTCCACTGTAACTCCCAATGAGTGTTGAGACGCCAAATAAGGAAGTGAAGCCCCGCTTTTTCCAGGTACCATCCCCCGAAACAGTAAAATTCTTGGTCTCTTTTCCGTGCAGTGCATTCAATTCCTTTTCCTCATTCACGGCTATCCCCAACACGGTGTCGTAAACGGCAGCTGCGGCATTGTCGATGTTTTCGAGGCACGCGTAATACGTATTTTACTTTTATATATATATTATATTATAATACTTTTATTTTTCCTGATAATGTACGTTTTCCTTGTTTTTCTATTTTGTTTTTTATGTTACTTTGTATATTGCTATCTCTGTTTAAATTTTAACTGATTCTTATTTATGTATCGCATGTATACATGCGATACTTATAAGTACTTATTGGTAGTGTATTTATTTATTTTTGAATGTTTTTCTCTTTTCTAATCTTTCTGCTATTACTATTGGTAGGTTTGCGCAGGTTTTTCACACCCCCCTTCCTTGTGGGTGTTTTCCTGCAGTGGATTTTTTTTTCCTAAGAATCTCTTTGGTTTTTTACATCCACAATTCTTCTAATTTTTTCTTCTTCTAATTTCATAATTAATGACGATGGCTTAGATGGAAGAAGAGACTTTTAAGTCTCAATCTCGCCCAAATAAAGACGATTTATTATTATTATTATTATCTTTCGCTAGTACAGTACAAATGTCCATAAATCCGCAGAATTTTTTTATCCCGTCATGTCCGACACCCAGCAAACGAAACACGAATACTAATCGGCGGTTCACTTCATAAGCGCGGTTGATTTTCGGACAAGAATTCACAATGTTTTCTTCGCAATTGTCGCACCGCATAAGAAGTTTGAATCCCGCCCCACGTTTGTCACTTTGGGAAAAGGTTACTTTCCCATGGCACGTTTTACAAACAACGTTTTCAGAAATGGCAGCAAAGACGGAGATAAACTCAATAATGCAATAACTAAAGGCAGGAGTTATTGCAGCTCCTAACGACCGCTTGCCCTTCAGTTTTCGCGCCGACGTACTGACGTATTCTGTCTCGCACTCCACCAAAAAAGGACTATTATTCCTGATTATTCCGCCTCCTCTTCGTGCGACCAGCAACACGACTGTAGCCCTTCTTCCGTGCCTTTTTCGAATCCATTTCTGGTAAAAAAAAACTCAAAAAAATCCGAAAAACAGCAACTTTAAAACTTTAGAACGATGGAGATGATTTCGACTTGAAATTCGGTCGTAGACTGAGCTAGCTCAGAAATTACATAGGAAAAGGACACACCGAAATGCACACATTCAAAAAACTTTCACAAATCGCAAACAATGGACCGAGAACCGTCCGAGAAAGGATCTATTTTCATAAGAGGGACGGAGCTGCCACCCGCAGCTAAGACGCTCCAAACGGACAGAGGTAGGCAAGATTCAGGCTCCGTATACCTATGAAGGAAAGTGTATTTCACAAAATCCTTCATATGGCGTATTGCTGATAACATCTAAATTCGAAATACGCAAATAAATAAAAATTAATATTTCAAAACCTCGAAGGTGGACGACCCCCTTAAGTCGCCACAGAAGAGTTCATCTTATTTAAGCTAACGACGAGTGCTAAAAAGTGGTTGAATTCATTGGAATAAACTTCCGATCCAAAGTGAATTGCATGGCATTCTTATCGTATAATGCGCGTATTTCGTCCGTGACTTTCCCCCTTCATACTTAAATACTATGCAAATGGTGATTGTATATGTTCAGTGATTTGTATCGCACATGCAACAGCGATTGTTTTAGCTGCAATGTTGTGACTTGCGTATGGAAAATTCGAGAAGAGGTGAAAAAGTACACGTGATAAGAGGTGCTTCTTTCGTGAGCGAAAACGAGTACAGTGGGGCTAAGCCTTTTTTTGCAAATTTGTTTTTACGTAATCAGTGCTCTTCTGATATGTTTTAATATTTGCTCTAAATAAAGTTTCCTAACGAGTTCTGTGATTTGTTATTTAAAGGCGTTATTAGAGGAAATCTAAAGAGGTAAGACAATTGGAAACATATATCAATCGCTTCTTCGAAAGGTAGGAAAATTCCACGCAGTATTTTTTTAACGAGTTGCTTTTTAATCGTTCACTGTATGAAGTTGATTAACCATATTTCCCACCTTCTCTCCTTAATTTTAGATGGAAATTATTATACCTTCAGTTCATCTTAACAGAGACTTCGCGGAAACTAATACCACATTTACTAATAACTACCGGACTGTAAATTTATCTGAGTAACTAAAATAGCAGGATTTGTTTTCTAAAACAATTTACGCTAAGCGAGAAGAGACATTCCGCTTAGATACTTTTTATTGAATTACAACGTTATGAATAATTAGAACCTTGAATAATATGATGCTTTAGCTGATGTGATATGTAAATAACATCTAATCGCATATGACGGCTCATGAAGTCAACTGTTATTCTCTTAATTTTATATCTACACGTTTTAATTTAAGTCATAGCTTCTGGAAAGAAATATTATTTAAAATAAGATTTTTGGATTCCAATATTCGTTTTTTAAATTGAAAATTGATTATAATGATAATAGATTTTATTTTGATATCTACGAGCACTGCTGAAGTCGTTTATTGGCTATTTTCTTGATATTATATTAGAGATTTTGAATTGAAATCATTTCCATTTTATCGGCGAATTATTTAAAATACGATTTATAAACACACCAAGCGGTTAATTAAATTGAGAGTGGATGATAATTTAGATTTTATTTTGAACATTTTTCTCTCCCGCGGTGATTTAACTGGTTCCTAATGACCAAAAGATGGTAAAAGTTTAGATTTTACTCATAATCAAGTGAGAGAATAAAAAGTTTGTATCTTACTTACCCTAATATCAAATATGTATTATGAGTATGTGAGTATGTTTGCTAAAGACTAAAGATCTCGCGCAGAGGTCGACTTTTAATTATGTCGAAAGTTTTCAAGGAAAAGCTTTTCAAATTAATCTGAGGACTATAACGCTTTGATAGAATCGCAATAATCGGCCAAAGAAAAGCAATAGCGGATTCCTGTTAAAAATAAAATGAATTTTCTAATATATTCAGTAGATATTCTCATCATTTACGTCATATCTTCTCGACTTGAGAAATTAAAATTGGGAAATTAATTGTCTTATTCAGTTTATCAGTGATTCATTTTCGAATGTAGGATTTCAGTGTAAACTAGCAACAGCTTAAAACTCCTTTCATCATGAGTTTATTGTATTTAAAGTAAAGTATTTAAATTTATTATTACACTATTCTTGTGCAGTGATCGGCAGCTCGAGCTGACTGTGAAGAAGTGTTTTGCCATGACTTTCACGCGGTCCACTTACGTTACCTGCATACCTTATAGAATTTCAGGAAACTCCTTGGAGCTCGTGATGCATCATAAATACCTCGAAATTAAGCTCAGCAGTAATTTTTCCATCAAAGAACATATTAGGCGTTATAGCAGAGGTGAATATTTGACCTCTACTTGAGCATTGCTGTGCAATTTGGGATCCTCACGAAGTAGGATTATTTCTGATCTTGAGATGGTTTAACGTAGAGCAGCAATGTTCGTCAAGGGAGATTTCAGATTTGACAGCAGTGTTTCGGCTAGCCCCCCCCAGAAGTCAACATGAAGAATAATTACTTAAATGTATCGTCGTTCATACTATTGAGATGTGAAGAAAATATTGTTTATCTACAACGATAGATAATAATAAGCATAATTCAAATATGTATACTGAGTTTCATTTTATAAAATTTCTTACAAAAATCGATAAATAGAGAATGAATCTTTAATCCCAACTCTCAAGCCATAGCTCGATCCTAGATCCGCCACTGATGATTACCATAACTGAAATATTTGCCATATTCTGTATTTTGAGGACAATATTCTTCCGGATTTTTTAGAGGATCATCGCAACTCATTAAGTATTGAATAAATATATTTTTTAATGAGAAAATGGTCACCAAAAATCTCAGTATTCTTAGAGTTAGTGGATTGTGTCTGAGATTTCTCTTCTATCCATTACGCAAAATTACCTTCGATGTGACGTACATTCTAAGAGAATGGTTTACTATACCATATTTCAGTGATTTCAGTTCAGAGAAAGGTTGTGGTATAGTAAAATTTAAAATGTACTTGTAAGCTTTCTGACACAAATTTGCAGATATGAACAGGTGAAATTTCTTATTCATCCTATCTCACAAAATGTCTTTAAAGTTAGAGTATTTTAGTCCAATCTTCTATGACATAAATTCCCTGAAGAGTAAAGTTGCATTAAATGAGAGATGATATAGTCTGCATTTTTAATTTGTTCATGGATTGTTGAGTATGGATTATTGGAAATATTTACAGTTACAAATGACTCCCTATGGCTTTAACGGTTGAGTTGCTCTCAAATAATATTGGACCAAATTATTCGAACATTTTGCATGGAGTTTAGTTCAATATCTCTCAGTCAGCATAACAATGTTACATATTCATTGTTTAGGATCTTTCCCTAATATTGTTTAAAATCCTTGCTTAACTTAACTTTAGATGAGGAAAACAAGATATACTCATCTCGCGAAGTACCTACCACAGTATTCACTAACTTAAAGTTGTTTCCTCGAATCATAATTTCATCTTCTCTTGGCTATTTATTGGTAAGTCAGAAATGTTAGGTACTCTTGAAAATTTAATAAATGGAACACAGGAATTCAATTAGTAAATCCTCCATAAAAGGGAACGAATGGTTGCCAAGTTGAATAAAATAAGTAACATAACACATTTAGCAAACTTTCTTTCAGACATAAATCCTTACTTTATTGAAATGGTAGTGACTGAATACTGTGTCAAATATATCTTCTGTGGTGCATCTATTGGATGCAGGGTTTGAATCTGTGTGTTCCTTTGATTTAAGAGTGACAACTTATGGGAATTATCCTTATCCTTGACAAGCAACAAGACTTCAACAAAGTTAGACATATGTTAATTGGAGGCTTTTATCAATCCATCCCCAAAAAAACCCTTAACAAATTGATCACTTCCACCAAAGAAACTCTTAAACAGTGCAAGCATCTTATCAATTTTCCTTTGAACTTCATTTTTCCAACCCAACAGTTCCAAAGATGTATGGTTCCCCAAATTACACAAGGAAGGTACTCCACTTAGACCCATCATATATTCCATCAGATCCCCCATGTATAGCAATGGCTACATCAACAATTCAAACACTGGCCACTTAACCAACAACCCAATATTCAAAACAAAAATCATCTCGTTGACTTGCTTAAAAATTGTTCTTAACCCTGAACATTATATCTCTTTTTTGATGTTAAGTCTCTATTCCCAAGTATTCCTTTATACATCACTTATCAGTTCCTCAAACAATTGTTCTCAGAACAACAGGTTTCCTCAGATATCATCAAAGAATATATCAATTCTTTTTGGGATATATTCTTCTGATTAAAAGTTGCATGAACCAATTTTTTCCAAATCAAAGGAAACTTCTAGAAATAAATCACAATAAAACACAATCACAGAATCTCATTGGATAATTTAAAATTGAGAAAATCAATAAAATAATTTTCCAAATTAGATGCAAGTGAAAGCATCAATATACACAAGAACCAAGAGAAACTTATGAATGGGGACAAAAGACTCATTCCAAGCTCATCCCTCTACACCCAAGTAGTGTTGGTACTTATTCTCTGTGTCCTCCTACATCATTATGGTAAACCATTAATACCTAACTCCTCTCACCAAAACACTATATTATTCATCTACCGCTCCCTACGCAATTAGGAAATACCCCACTTACTGCACAACTAAGACTAAAAATACCCAACAACCTACTATTTCCGCTTTCCTTTCCTGAAGATGAAAACACTGCTATTGAAACAAATATTGAGTGTTGGTTTCCTTTTTGGTTTTCTCAGGATACTGGTGAATGAGACGAAGAACACAAGCAAGATGGCTTTTGGAGATTTTAAGCCTTTAATCAATTTGTGTTTCATTCCATCTATGAATCTAAAAGAATGTTATTTGTCAAATGAAATCTAATGCTGAATTTTTAGAATCTTTGATGTATGACATAGTGTATAATTATGATATACTGTGCATTTTAAAGATATTTTTTAATAATAAAAGTCATATCTTACATTCAGTATACTTTGAAATCATGTCCTTGGCTCAGAGTTTACACTTTCCTCAGAATTTAATCCAAATTGTTTTCACCCATTGTATTTTCTCATGAGACATGAAACAAACACTTTATGGATAATGAAAACATGCTAACTTACGATCATATTCCAACAAAAATCAAGGTTTTGCTTAAAAATGCCCAACTAGACCAGAGGGTCATTGTTGAAAATGTCAACTAATCTATTAAGGTAATTAGTGTACCCTAATACTAATAAGAACAATATTTTTAATATCATGGTTAATTTAGTTTTCAGAAGATGATAGACTGAATGGAATGCAACCATGTTGAGATTGGTATATTCCAAAACTAAGAAATACAGTGAATTTATGTAAACATTTTGACATACATTGGACAGCTTAGGTCATTTTGCACATTGTCTCCCTCTGGGAATCGAACCCGGGAACACTTTCACCAAAGGCAAACGCACAGTCCACATGAATATACGGGTCTCCAGAAATTCAGATGAATTGCCTAGGGGAAGCACATCTCATTGCTGTAAGTGTTAATTTAATATCTCATCAGGATGTGTTATGGATTTTTTTCCAAAGACTTTTCAGTAAATAACATAATTGTTACATTTTCAGATAGTTTTTACAGTCACTCATCCCAAAAGAGTCTTTCAGAGAAGGTCATCACTGGAAAACTCCGACCAATATTTTTTTCACTGAATGACTTTTTTAGAATGTACACAAAGGTTTGGCATTTATTGATGGATAATTTTATTTTCAGGTATAAATTAAATGTTGGGAGAAATACTGAGAAATCAGAAGATTATTATGGCCACACTAGCAGAGCATTGTAAAATCCTCCGTCATCTTCTGAGGATGTCATTTGCACATGCAACCGACCATGGTTTCGGCACATTATGCCATCATTGACATAATTGACATGCCAAATTTATGGTTGGTTGGATTTCTCTCTTGTGCTGGAAGGTAATGAATATCATTTGCCTAGTAATTTCACTGTGGCCCCGATTCCTGTTTATTAATGTATAAAGTTGGGATGTATTTCCAATGCAGGTGGATTATTTCATCAGGTGACAGATGCAATGAGATGTGTCGGTGCATAATGCAGAGGATTTTCACTGTTGGGCTGTCTGTGATATTTGACATGCAAGCAGTGAAAAAAGGAATGATTAAAATCTTCAGACACTTTACTCTTTCTATTTACTATTTGGGCTAGTTATTTAATTTTCATATTTACTATTTAATTTTCATGTTTAATATGTTATAAAACGTTCCACATTCTTATTTGGCTATTCCATTTTTCATCCCCTAGGTGCATGCCGCAGATATTTTAAAGATTTGACCTCAACATCAATCGAGAAAGAAACTGTCAATACCACTGGGAAATGGCTGAGATATCATTGTCCGAAGAAATCTGCTTAAATAAATTTCATTTGTTAATTGGATAAAAATTGCTTTTTATTTCCTTATATCTTTGGCTGCCTAATGCTGATATAGTTTGATCTAATGGTGTTATATCGCCTAATTGTTACAGAGTCACACTGTTGTGGTAATTGCTCCAGAGGGGAGGAAGATTGAGAGCGATTGTCAGTGTAATTACCCGATTAATTAATCTGTTTAAGGCGTGACATAGGGGGAAGTTCATTTTCACTTATAGTTTTCTTATATAGTTTTTGTAAGTAATAAACCCTTGAAAAATTACTCAAACCTTAGCAATTGTCTTGTAACTGGTGTAGCTGATATATGTACAGGTATCCCTCGCCATCCACGGGGGTTAGGGAATCGAAAGAGCCCGCGGTTGGCGAAGCATTATGTATATGATAAATCAAGGGTATGTTTTTGCGAGCAACAATATAGGCGAAAAAATTAGTACAAAATAGTTTTCCCTGTTAACAGTGGCAGATCCAGGGGGGGCCTATGGGGGCTGTATCCCCCCTCAGAAGTCACAGTTGTAGATCTTTTCTGTAAGTCAAACGACTTGAAACTTTAGTCACCCAATGACTAATTCAATGTCAAAACGTTTTCTACCATGTTTTCATATTGTATGAAATGAAAGTGCAATAAGTGAAACGCTGTAGACTTCAAAGTGCAACGTGAAGATTAATTACTTAAATGTATCATCGTTCAAACTATTGGGATGTGAAGAAAATATTGTTTATCTACAACGATAGACAATAATAAGCATAATTCAAATATGTAAACTGAGTTTAATTTTATAAAATTTCTTACAAAAATCGATAAATAGAAAATGAATCTTGAATCCCACTTCTCAAGCCACAGCTCAATCCTAGATCCGCCACTGATCCACAGACATACGCCAAGTGCCTCTTCAAAGCGCGGGGCTGAACATAATTCGCTCTTACGGGTGAATATGATTGAATACAACTACCAGCTGGGTTGGCTTCCATCTGTTTCATAGGCAGGTGACGTTTCAAATAAATTCCATAATCTGCTGATGATATCATCTAATAACGAAAAATATTCAAATAAGCATGAGCTCACCAATTTGGGGGATCTAATGAGTGGATGTTACTTTTATATCGCTTGCCAAATAACATCACTAATTTTTTCCTCCTCTTCCTTGGCAATCTCTCGGAAGAAAGAACTCTCAATGAATTGGGAAGTTTATATCTAAACCACGAAGAAACTTAACTTAGAAAAAATGACCTTTTAATAGATATTGGACTAGTCCAAACTAGAAATCCAAGCAACACTTTGATCTGTTTGCTATAGTTTGCTTATATATACTACTATATTAGAAAGTTTAATAAGTTGGCCACATTTGTGTTAAACTCCTCTAGTTTTCAATTCATTTAGTTTTTAATAGAATTGACATACATTATAGTAATAAGCGGGCATGAATAATTGATTAATGAAATAGCGGGCATGCCCCAATAAGGTAGGCATTTTTCTAGGCAAACTAGGACATCCCACATTGGCAAATCTTGGCTGCGCCACTGATTCCTTGGGATTCATTCTCTGTGTTAGACAATTACTGAATAATTGTGCTAATACATTAGCAACCTCTGTTCTTTAAGGTACTTAGCCAACACCCCATCTGCTCCTCCTGCTTTACCATTCTTCTTAATCTCTACCTCTTCTGGTATAGGTTGCCAAAGTATTCTGCGACAGTCCTCAATGTTGCTGGTCTGTTATATGTCCATCTCCCTTCTGTAAGGCTAAAATCTGTTTCTTGCCTATTGCTAGGCGTCCTCTATTTATGCTCTTATTATTTTCTATGGCCTCTTGTACAACCTTTCTTTATATATAGTAACAACTAAATGGGTGCTTGCATAATGAAAATTATTAAGGGGTACTACCCTGAGTTATGGGTCTGTATGTTTTATTTATATTTCTTTTTAACTGAATCATCTGTATACATAATTTTCAAATGTAAGATTGAGATTCGTCAAAGCAATATTCTGTGTGCTCTAAAACTTCCATGATGAAACCGGGAAAGAACTTGAAGCAATTTTTATTTCAGCACTCTACAAGTTTGAGAGTGTTTTTAATGTGATCCAATCCAAGTATAAGAATAAAAGGTGAAAAATTTATGCACTCTTGGGTACCTGAAACTCAACCTGGCTCGGGGAAAGATATACAGCTATTGGATTATATGTTGATGAATCCAAATTTTGAGGAATGAAACTTGAAAATCAGAAATATTATTGAACTATAGTGCTAATGATTTGTAATGTTTGCAGTTATGTTATTTCTAAAGATTGCCGTTAAAACTATCAACTTATTACATTTCATTCTGCCCCTAATATTTTAGGATTATGTAAATTTCAATTTAAGTTGAAGTAAAAATCTCACAGCTTTTCTGATATACTCTTTTTGCTCTTCTGAAATCAGATGTTAATTATTTCATAGAATAAGGCAGTGGAAACTTGTAAATGACAGCTGAGTAGTACGTAATTTGTAGGATATGATGGATCTGCCTTCTTATATATTAAATAAGTCCTTCCTTCAGTAAAATGCTGTAGTAGTCGATCAAGACACATTTAATATGTCAGTCAACCTTAGCCTGTGGTTTGTGAGCTGCTGTGAAATATTTTAGCAGTAATTTTGTAAATGGTCAGGGTGCCTTTCAATTACTTGTTTTTTTTTTCTTTTCAAGATTTCACAAATTAAAATCCATTGATGGTATTGGAATCAGATTTTGTTGTTTATTTTATGGATATCTTTCATCCACTATTCACCTTGATTATAATATTTTAGTACTGGCCAAAGATCCCTCCAGTTCTCAGCAAATTCTTCTGCATCTTCTTCTAAAATCTTTATTTTGTTTTTTACCATTTCCAGCTCATTATATACTTAAAATCTTGCCCCATTAACCTTTGCTGTTTGACAGAAAACGTCATTCAAATCTTGTAGTATTTTCCTGGCATTGTAAATCTATGTTTACTTGACTACTGTTATTGAAAACTTTCTTCTTAGAAATGTTGACTTTAAGGAATGTATTCCAAACCCTGCAATGCCCCAAGAGCCCACTGTTAACCTCTTTTCAAAAAAATAGAAATTTTAACTATCCCCTCTATTTTTATCTTCAAAACTCTTCTTTCCGCTAGGCAAAAATCTCCCTCTTTGAAAACAATAGAGTCTATCACAACATTTCACCAGGAGGATTGATGATCTCCATACACCTCAACAAAACCTGAAAACTTTTTCTCTTATTCCCAAAGTTTGTGGCATTAAGTTCTGCGATGCATTACCAGCAGCAATAAAATATATTACATCCTTCAATATCTTTGAAAACGCTGTACGTAAATTACTCTTGGAAAAATGTCTCTACAATAAAGATGGATTCTTTAACAACAATTCTTTCATCTGAGTTAATCTACACCTTGTGGACTAATTGGCAATGTATACCTTATCTTCCTTTTTTATTTTGTTCATTTACTTGTATATTTCTACTTATTTTGTAAATTAATTTGTTTATTTTTTTATAATTTGTTTTTTTTAATGACTTCATGATTCTATTTCTTTGACAACTCCTATAAATGTATTTTTCCTGTCATTGGACAATTAAAGTATTATTATTGTGTTTTTGAGTCAACAAATTTCATAAAAAGAGCAAAAAACTGTTACCTATCCTTAGACATAGTGACTTTGAATGATTCTTTGGAAGAGCTGATAGCTCTCAAGAGTTAACAGAAAGAAAATAAGATAAATTGGAGAGTTCTGGAAACTTCTCCATTTCTTGTTATAGCTTTTTCCAGAGAGTAGCCAACTTCAGAAATCACCCATACTTTTTTTTTAACTGTGAATTCCTATTGTTAAATTCAAATTATTTCGATTGGATTCATTGAAGGATTACTGCAAACTGAGAGTACAAAAACAGAAGAACTTGCAATTAATGTCTTGTAATTAAGGGCATTAGGAATTTAAAAAGTAGTTGACCTTAAAAAAAAAGTAAAATTCTTTCTAAGGGCTGAAAGCTCATAAGGGTTATCTTCATATTTATGATAAAAGAATAGAATAGTTTACCAATGCATAAACACTCGCATCACTAAGGAGATTTTATTGCAAGTTGAAATCTCATAATAATTACAATGAAATGCCAATAATTACAGGGAAAATTCTAAATTGTAATTACCATATTTATTGTTGCATAACATTTTTTTATGTAGGTCTGAAATTCATTCTGTCTTATACTTTTACAAGTCTATATTACATTTTTATTTAAAAATTATTTACTGGAATGAATCATATTCATTTTTAAGTCAGTTTTATACTTATTTTAAGGCGTTTATTTAAAAAAGGTCCTTAATACAACTTTCTGCAATACTATTCAAAATAAGCTGAATTACAAACTGATATTTGTGCTGGTATTGACATAAAAAACATTGCCTTTGTTCTGATTACATACATTGAATAATTTAATTATTACATACCTTATAATTACTTTCAGTTATGAAAAGAACAGGTATGGAGAAGCGAAGATCTGACTTCCTATCAATTAGGTATCAACACTTGGTGGAATTATGCATGGCACAAAGAACACAAACATGCTACCTTCTGAAATCATTCTTTGTTAATTAAAGTATTTGAAAAAGAGATTTTTATCTATTAATCACCTTTTACTAAGTAAGAACATTTTAATGAGAGACTATAGTTTCTGTAGTTGCTGGCAGGTGCTCTTTAGAGTGTTCTGTGTCCAAACCATTCCAAGTCATTTATTTAAAATCTTAGTTTTTCAATTTGAATTTTCTTCACTTATACTTCGATAAATATGTTAAATGAGATGAAGGGCGTCGCCAGCCACTGGGCAAGCTGCCTGATTGAGGGTACATAATGAAGGTAAAATAACTGCAGGTTATGACAATAAAACAAATACTTTACTGCAAGAAAAATTTTACTAACAGTAGTATGCTATAAGAGATATAATGAACAAAAAAATATGATCTTGATTGAAGCACAAACTCCTCTGATTTCTCGCAAATAACCTCTTATTATTGAAATCTGACAAGTTCCTGCGATAATGTTTCAGTTAACACTCATCTGGCCATTCAGTTGAGTTTCCACCATGGTACTTCTGATTTTTTTATGTCTCAGTCTGCTGAAGGACCGTTCTACAGTACGGTACAAGTGGTAAAGCGATCAATATTGCATTTTATCTTTCATTGAAGGAATAACATTTGCTTCTTTGGCAATGTTTACAAAGTAGTTGCTGAAATACTCAACTAATGTTTTTGAATCATCTATGTTACTTCCGTTTAGTAAGATTCTCTTGAATAACTTTATTTTCCATTGGGCCTGTCCGACCACTATCACATTATCATCATGATACATAGCTTTAATTATTAGAATATTGAATCTTTAGCATCTGTTTTGATTTTTAATTGCTTTACTTGATGTTTTCCTGTATTTCTTATAATGAAGGACATAATGTTTTGATTCCTAAAGTCTCTTTGTTTCTCTGGATACCAGGTGTAATCCAATTGATATGAAAATAATTGATTTTAGTTTTATTTTGAGCCCAGGGAAATACATTATCTCTAATAATTTCCTGATGAAAATGTAATAAGTTTTATCAACACATTCCGTATTGTCAAGAATCCATTATTCATTCTAGGTCAACAAACATTAATCCATTCTCTATGCTCAAGTTATCTTATAGTGTATAGCTTCTCTTTTTTTATATTCCTGTGATGGATGTAATCGTATGGATTTAAAAAGAAATGCTCCTTTGTTCCATATTGAATATGGTTTATATATGTCATATTTTCAACTAG
Organism: Sympetrum striolatum; assembly: GCA_947579665.1. NCBI lineage: Eukaryota > Metazoa > Arthropoda > Insecta > Odonata > Libellulidae > Sympetrum > Sympetrum striolatum. The sequence goes on along the minus strand of CANPUZ010000057.1, from coordinate 975,714 downwards.
AATTTTCTTACAGTTCAAATTCAGGAGATCCTCAGTTTAAATATAGTAGATAGATTAACATTTCAGTCATTGGCAATTAATATCTTCTCTCTTTTCTTAATTTTCTAAACAGCCACTCAAGCTTTAATAAAAATGAAGACACTTGTTAATTGTATAGGGTTCTATAAATAAAAATTATTTTAGTGGTTTAAAAATTCTACATATGAGCCATCAGACATTTTCATTATTTAGGACGTATAAATCATCACATACTTCCAGTGACTCACTTTCTTTTAATATCATTCATGATCCACCTCTAGAGGAGTTTTTTCCTTAGGAATATTATCAGCAACTTTGTAATTCTTCATTCTACTAAGAATTTTTATTTGATCTGTGGTGACCAATTGTTCATTTAGACAAATAACTGAGGGGTTTATTTTTCTAAATGATTTAATGTATTTTTAATTCCGTGATTCTCAATTTAAAAGATGAAGTAGAAAGTTTTGTAAACTTTTGTATGATTACTTTTTATGTATTTCCAGATCATAACCTATTTTAGTAATCATCTAACATTTTTTTAATAAATTCCTATTGGGAGTTTACAGATTATAATAAAAGATGGGCAGTCATTTTGTTTAACACAAACCCCACTAATATCAGCATTAAGGCAAGAAAAATCTTAGAGAAATTAAGAACTCGAATGTGAGAAGTAAAGAAGGAATTTTATCTTTTAAAACATCAAATAAGAGAAGAAGTGAAATACTTATAGGGAAAAAATCATCAGATGGACTAAAGTAATGAGTATTATAAATACAATTAGCAAAATAGTCAATATAAGTGTCTTATTCCATCGTATAACCAATACAGTTGTCAAATATTTCATAACTGAGAAAGAATCAAAATGAATCAGCTGAGATTTCAAATTGGGAACCTTATGAAATAATCGATAAGCCTGTTTCATTTTTTTGTGCGAAGCACAATGTTTATTCTTCACAGTTATGTGTGGATTAAGATTAACTCCTATGATTTGAGATTATAATCAGACTCGGACATATAGTTAGTTATCTGTAACTAGTATATAAAATTTATCATGATGCATAGAATAAGGAATAGACTATTTGATTTCCTCAATAGAATATACAATAATGAAATTCTCCTCATTGAAAGGCTATTAAGATAATTATAACAAAATAAATTGTAGCTCAGACACGGTGCTTTATATATATACTTGAATGAAGGATGTATTTCATGACAACAAATTCATTAAAATATATTTGATTCCACAAATTTAACTCTAAAGAGACTATCGAATACATAATACCAGACCATTAACTAGTTTCCTAAACTAGGGTTTCTGAAAAAGATTGCAAACTACTATACTCCTTTGCTGTCTCGCATTGTATTCTTCCAGTTGGGGCAATGGTAGCATATCCTGTATTTCAATACTACCAACAGAAAGCCTCACGGAACTCTCCACTTTAATATCTGCTTTCATTTTTTTACAATAAAACATCCGTGCTATGAGTACGCCTCATACAAAATTTATAATGATGGTGACGAAAGATTAAGTCTATTATACAATTCTTTAAGGTACAAATATTGTGCTAGTTTACCTATGATTCCATTTCTATCACTTAAATTCCGAAAATGCAAGACTAACCTAAACTGGAGTTAATAGTATATTTAAATATTTAAAAAAGTAGAATTATACAAAAAACAAAGGACATAAACATTGAATCGAAAGTCCTTCTGGAAGAATCATAGACCATAGGTATTGTAAAAAATGCATTTTATCCATGGATGCATGTGGTATTAATTAAAACTTTATTGTGCGACCGGTTTTGAGCTAAAACTGTAGCAGTGTGGCTGTCCTTTGTTTATGTTTTGTGTACTGGCCGCAAGTGGGACGAGAGACGGTGTGCAACGAGTGCAACGAGTGAGTCCCAAGCTTCAGTTAGTGCAGTTTGAAGTTTTGTTCGTTGGAATAAAAGGTTTTGTTTCTTTTGAATTGGGAAACGTTTAGTTCTTTCTTAGACCCCAAAAATATCCTCGCTACAAAACTGTTTTAGCTCGAAACTGGTCGCACAATGGTTTTGGTTTGTGGAATTTTGAAAGTTTATTTAATATTATACCATAATTAAAGAAAAATTTCCAAAACCATCAAGAAACTTGTAAAGCGGCTATGCGTATTTCGACTTCCAAGAAGCCATCGTCAGACTAAGGCTGGCAAAGGAATGCAATTTGCCTTTTCGAATACGATCGCGATTAAGGACAATAGTTTTTCTGCAGATTCTGCTTCAAAAAACTTCAGTTGATGAAGTATTTGTTATTCAAAATACGAATTTAGTTTTCATTTGCAGCTTTAAAACAGCAGCGCTAAAAATATCAATCTCTTCTCTCCAAGAGCCATGCCAATGCTTTGCAGTTTTAAGGTATCTCTCAAAATATATCTTTCAATAAATTTAAGATTGTACACCAGCTCACAAAATTACAGTATACACGGGGTTTTGGGGGTTCGAACCCCCCCATGAGGATCCTTCATACAAAAAGTTCCACGAACGATGAATTGAAGATAAGATAAAATTAAATTAATTTATTTAATGTTTCATTTAGTAAAATTTTTCTTCCAAAATTTAGTGCCTCTTTCAAATTTCATATTAACGTCTGTCAGGACTCCTTCAGTCTCGGTGAGTCACACTTTCGCGCTAAAAACCCCTCCTATGAGCAAATCCTGCGCACGGCCCTGTATATACGCATCTGCTTGCTGCTAGTGTTAGCCTGACACGTAATTTGCGAAGTAGGTAGCAAGTGAAAGTTAAGATTATCGATTCACAATCACATAGTTGTGATGAGACAGATTTCATAAAAATGAGTAAAATAATTTTATTTGAAATAGAAATGAAAGCATTCCAAAAAGTAGGCTGTCTTGAAAAAAGTCTGATATGAGTACCATTGATCGGCTAAGTAATGATAGGATAATGATTAACGGAAGAATTAAAATTTATTAGGCCTTAATAGTTTACTCACTTTCAAACTTTTCATGGCGAACTTCTCCAAAATGTCAATCCTCGCTCTTAGAGGAGTCAATCTGTAGTTTTTCTTGAATTACAGCTAGAAGATAGCGACGATGTATCTGCGAAGTTTTGCCTTCGCTAGAAGCAGAATGGCAGGAACTGACTCATCAAAGAAGAAATGTAGACAGTATAATGTGGATTATCTTAAGTACGGATTTATAGAGTCACCTACAAACAAGCACATGCCTATGTGCTTACTATGCGAATGGGTGTATTCAAATGAGGCGATGATACCTTCTAGACTAATTGAGCATTTAAGGAAGGCACATCCTGACAAGACAGAAAAGAACTTTCTGCACTCACCAGAGGATCAACTAAAACAAGAGATAAACTCGATAAATAACACTTCATGAACTTGGATTTCCTAATAAATTTGAAGGAGTTAAGGAATTCAAAAAAAATAATAAGAACAAGCGAGAGAACATGTACAAGATAAATTCAAAAAGCTACAATCATACTTATTTTATTGAAATTTACAAAAATAAAATTATACAAAACAGTAATAAGTAACATAAATATTTATTTGAAACCTTGTTTCAATCATTGATATTGAAAAATAGTTTTTGTATCAATTTCTGTGTTCCTGAATATAGCTGTACACTGAATAACAAATATTCAAAAACAAGCATCTTATAATTAAATTTTTAATGAACCTATTATAATGCCTTAAAATACATTTACAATTGTTTTCGAATAGCAGTGACTTTTATAGGCATATTTGGAATGTTTTAGATAATGCATCTTTTGGAAAAATGTGGTATAAAAATTACCTGAGTGTTAAAGAGACATTGTCTTGACAAAATTGGGTGACATTTGAAAAGCAGCAACGGAAGTATTTTTTTTAACACTGAACCCATTAAGACCCCACATTCATATTTTACTTTGCGATTCACAACAACACTAAGTATGTACACAAATATTTCGAGAATTTTAATTAACGTACTTTTTGAAAAACATTACATCAAAGTATTTATATGGATTAAAAGTAATCTTTTCATTATAAACCTTATCACGAAGTATATAATTTGAAATAGCATTTCAAATGCTGTAAAATGACTCCTCTTCCAGCTCTCTGGATGAACTAGAACAGCTTCTAGAGGGATTTAAGAAATGAACGTTATTGTCTTTTTGGCGAGTTTTTGAAAACTTTACATATCTCGGAAACTGTTTGAGATAAATATTAAAAAATTGGCATTTTTATTAGTATTATCAAGAAGTATAAGTATACAAAATTATAAGAACATCTGAGGAGGTGTGTTAAGTTGACATGGAATTACCCACAACAAGTGATGAAATGTAATTAAGGATATTCGAAAGGAGCATAATTAGAAAAATATATGGACCATGATGGTCAATGGATACATAATGAAGAAATAAATCAACTTATAAATAACGAGGACAGTAACCTCCATTAGGTACATTCATATTGTAGTCACCTTTTTATTGCTGGTACTCCCTCCTTTTGTTTTCAGGTACAATTCATAAGTTTCCCTAAACCTATCGCATTTGTCTTTAAAGCACTTGAAGCCATGAAGTTTATCAGAACAATCTGTACAGACATAAGGTGGAAAATCGTCATTGACGGTTACCTGGGGTAAAAAATAGAAAAAAATGATAACATTTGGGTCAAATTTTAAACAAGTGTACTAAAAGGTAAACGAAATCAGATGCTCCCGGATCGTCATGTTGACAGCGCGTTTGCCTTTGGTGAAAGCGATCCCGGGTTCGAATCCTGGTAGGAACCAATGTGCGAAATGACCTCAGCTGTCGAAGCACTTTTTACTATACTACTACTACGAAATCAGAAAAAATACTCTTCATATAGCATTACACAAACAATACAATAAATGTGCGTACTAAAAGGCAAACGAAATCAGAAAAAATACACTTGATATAGCATTACATAAAGTTGAAAGAAATATTTTCAAAGAAATAGCAATAAATTAGAGAGTATCATCAAGCAGACGAACAACCACCTGCTGCTATTTCGCATTCACCAGCAAAGCAGTATTTATTTACGTTACTAAAGTAAAATTTATAACTTGTTCGGCATTACCTCGTATTTGAGAACCTCGCATACGGTTCGAGCTAATTCTTCAACGAGCTTCAAAAAGGTGTACAGCAACACTTTCTTATCATCAAAACAAAGTCTGCACTTCCTTAAATCGCGATGGATTGCTGATTCTATCCTCATTTTCATTATGAACTGCCGTCTGCAGATGGATCAGGAATACTTAACGTTAAGAAGATCTTAAAAAGCAAAACAAGAATGAAATTGTGCTACGTCCACTACTTTGAGGCGATGACATTAGGATCGTCATGTTGTGATTATTTCTAGTTATCTCCTACGCCGATAGGCGCCTAGCTACCATAAAGTAAAGATATAATAATAATAATAGTTTATTTCACGGGCATGTATTGCCCTTTTCAAGAATCATACATATTATATAATAACAAAAGAACAGAAGATACATTTATAAAAGTATTACGACTAACCTTAAGAAGAAATCACTACAGAGACTTACACAAATGAGTTCATACAAAAGAGAACAGTTCATATACAGGTGAAAGAGGTAGGTTGAAAGTTTTACAGTTTAGATTTGATGACCTTTTTAAATGTGTATAAAGAGAGATGGAAGATGTCAACATTATAGCAGGTTTTATTTAGTGAGCGCATGATGCGGAAGATTGGAAGGTAGTAGAGATAGTTTTTTGGTAGGTAGGGGATTTCAAAGAGTTTGCAGCTGCGGGTAGGTACACAAGGAACTTTGAGGGTTACAAGGGAGAGAATTTCAGAGCAGGAAATCATGTTATTTAGGACTTTATACATGAAAAGTATACCAATGTATTCCCTTCTAGCCTGAAGGGTAGGCAGGTTCAGTTGACTTAGTATGGTTTCATAATGGCCAGGTTCTCTTACAATGTCGAATTTAAAAGATATCATTCTGAGGAATTTGTTTTGGACTCTTTCTAAAGAGTTGATATATTTATTGTAATATGGGTTCCAAATGATTGAGCAGTACTCAAGTTGAGACCTTACTAGGGAGGTGTACAATATTTTAGGCAATATCCCCATCCTTTCTCTATGCTAGCTACGCATCGCTCGTTAATATTCCATCGAGCGGCGCATTATATATGTCAGTGCTCGCCACACTTGTTTAACGTTAAAATATTCTCTTTCCACTTTATTAGCGTGTTTGTCCGCTCAAGCTAACAGTCAAAACTTGTCCATTAGAAGGCAGTTTTAAACCTTTAATTTCAGGTTTTTCGCCCACTATCAAATAATACACCCCCTGTTAAATTTAAATCTGCAGGAATCAAAGTAATTAACTTAATGATAATAGTGCTGGCTGTAAACGGAATTTATTCAGAAGTAACTATGCGAAGTTATCAGTAAAAGAAATGGAAGAAAATGATTTCCTATTAAAAATAAACGGAGGCGGCCTAGATGTTGTGGAAATCCATTCTAATGAAAGTAGACAGATATTCACTTTTCCACAGGTTTTATTTAAAGGACAACTACCCGTTTCGGTGGAACTCCACCATCATCAGGTCAACACAAACCAAATTTTCTGCCAGTCTCTCTGATGTGGGCACTCTCTGGTATGGCCCTAAAGATATACCGACCCATATGGACTCTATATATCTTCTTGTGTTATCTGCTGATAACTTAATGTGTACCAAATTTTCAACATTACAATATGTCCAAATAGACCAACTGTTTGTTATCAGACAAATTTTAGATAAATGCTATGATCATAATGTTTAGCTGCATATGCTATTGTAGATTTTATACAAGCATTTGATTGTATAAACAGGATCAAACTCTGAGAAGCAATGGAAGACATGGAAATTCCATCCAGAATAATTCTATTGATTCAAAGGGCATTAAAGAAGAGCATGGCTAAAGTAAACATACATAATAAACTGAATTTGAATTCAGCATTGGAATAAAGCAAGGATATTCTAGGATTACACAAATCTGAAGAAAAAATAGATGAAAGAGGAACAATATTTAACAAATAAATAGAAAGAAGCAAGCAAAATGGGAGTGATAGTTAATACCAGTAAACCTAAATGCTGATGAACTCTTCTGGCAAACCTAGAGTCACCCAGGAATTGGAGATAGAACAGATAAAATTTGATAGTCTGGAAGAGATTAAATATCTAGAATATATAACTTACAAAAAAAGCATAATATGAATAAATGAAAGAATACAAGCAAGGAATAAAACTTATTTTGCAAATATGAAGATACTCAAGAGAAAGTTAATAAACAGAAAAACTTGAATACAAATATATAAACCAATTACCAGACCAGTGGTAACCTATGGAGCATAAAAATGGACACTCACAAGAGTATGGCCCTGGTAAGATTTGAAAGCAATTGCAGAGAATATACCGACCGGTTATTGAGAATGGATTATGGCAAAGGAGAACCAAAGAGGCGTTAAAGACAATAATGAATTGGGGAAGATGTGGTTAAGTTCACAAAATCTTTGAGAATATAATGTTTGGACCATGTGGAAAGGATGCTTGAAACAGCAATGCTGAATAAGGTGATAGAAGGGAGACTGTGTTGCTAGACGGAGAGGAAGGTCCAGATTGAGATGGCTAATTCGTAAAGGACATGAAGAAGATGAAAGTGAGAAGACAGAGAAGTGGAGGCTGATCGGAATGGAGGCTCACATAGGGCTGTAGCTTCAAAGAGAGAGTTTGTCTATAAATTTAGACTAAAGGACCTTTTTTAAGTGACTTCTTATAAAATTGGAACGAAAAATATTAAATGTTATCACACTTTCTATGCCTTGTGTAATATTTTGTATCTATATATAGTTTAAATCAGTCTGTATAATATTAACATAAGTATACCATACAACAATTTAAAACCAGGAACTAACAGATGAGCCAAGAAATGCTCACCTTATCCTGTTTTCCCTGACTTTTCTTGTAAGTATGAATTTATTCTTTATTTTTCATATTACTTTATTTGCCAATAACTCTTTTTTACCAATTCAGGTTTTATTTAAGATTCTTTGTACAATAACTATACCTTGTATTAAGAGTAAGATAGTTAAATAATATATTGTACCAAAAATAGCAATTTGAATTTAGTGTTTCATGTCAAAATAAAATCTACTTAAATTATAGTCCACTTTCATATCAATGAAAATTAAATGTTTTTAATAATCGTATTTTAAATTAATACTGCTTATCGGAAATAATAGTTTACATCAAAATTTTCTAAAATCAAAAGTTTATTTCAAATTTTTTTACAATCACGAAAATAGCAAGGAGACGACTTCAGTAGTCGTGATGGTATTCAAAATAAAACCTATTTATTACAACCATATTTCATTTAAAAGAACAAAAAGATATATTTTAAAATCTTGTTTTAAATTATATCGCTCACCAGAGTTAATGGTTTTAATCAAAGCTTCCTAGTTAAATATCAAGAAATAGCCGAAAAACGACTTTCGTAGTGCTGTCAAGTTAAAGTCTATTTTCATTATAATCAACTTTAATTTAAAAATTATAAAAAACAAACGGATGTATTTAAAAATCTTATTTTTAATAATAATGCTTTCTGGACGCAATGTTATAGTTACATAGTGTGGATATATATAATCAAAAGAATAGCAGTTTGACTCCATTGAAGCCACATTTATTTAAACAACTACTATGCTGAAATTAAAATTAATAGCTAACAGTCATGTCTCTAAATAAAACTATATAACAGGTATGAGTAATTTAAGTTCGTATTTTTCAGCAGAAAATACTCTTCGATTCTAAAGAATTACTTTTTTACAGGAGCCGTGATGTGATTAGATAAAATCTGCATATCGTCATTATATCAGCTAATGCATTACTTCATTTAAGGTCTTTTGTTTTAATAACATTGCGATTCAATAAAAAGCGAATTACTGGAACGTGAGAACTTCCGTATTTTTCGGTGAGAAATATGATCAGTCACTTGATATATTTACAGTAAAAAAATAGCGATTCGTTTAAAAAATACGGCATGAAGTACCTCGCATAGAGGCAATTGATATTATTATCTTACCTCTTTAGATTTCCTCAAATAACGCTTTTAAATAACAAATCACAGCACTCCTTACAAAACTTTATTTTGAGCGAAAACATTACAACATATCTGTAGGCTAATCACGTAACTTATAACGCCTCGATTTTGACGTTACAGAGCGCAAAATCGCTACTCAGCGCCCCTCGCGATTACGTATCGACTGCTAACACGTCTCCGGCTCTAGGTAACGTCCATCCTTGATATGTCTGCGACTGAAGCGATCATGTAACTGGAAAAGACGCTACAGAACGCCAAAAACGAGGCGCTACGGTAAGGGCATGTTAGAAGTCGGTCTTATCATAGCGCCTAGCAGAAGAGTCTACTTATATGCGGGAGTGGATTAGTATATCATCTTCTAAAAACAACCGTCGGATGCAATCAGTTATCTCGATGACTATCGATGGACATTCTATGGTTAAGTTAATTTTTCATTCATTTTACATATCATTATTGACATCACCTCAAACTTCTTTGAAAATGAACATTTTGCACTTCATCGCATTATTCTTTCACCTTAATAATTGGTCGCAGTGTGCGTGTGGGAAATTACATGCATTATCTCGTTCGGGTTAATATCATATGTTTTTATGTAATTAAGTTTACCTTGGGTTCCTCTGGCGGTAGATAGCAGAAGCCGATATCGTCAGTCAGCTTTCTTGTGAGATTCGGTGTATTCGGTGTTTACGTGCGACTTGTGTGATAAATTTATTTTGATCTCTGATACCTGTGGACTCATCTCTCCCGTTTTGACCTTTACTACCTTTGGACTCCTCTCTCCTGTTTTGGCCTTTGCTACTTTTGGACCCTCTCTCCTGTTTAGACCCTTTTACAGTAGAACCCCGGTAATCCGGACACTCGCTTATCCGGAACCCTCGGTAATCCGGACGGTCCATTGGGAGTTATGCAACTTCTTCTTGCGAACATATAAACACGCATATTAGTAACAAGAAACGTGAGGTGGACAGACTATTTGAAAAATTTCTCCATTGGCTGCAATGATGTGATGGAGAGCGAAGTATTTCGTTTATTGTGATAACACATCTAAGTTGTGATACTTTTCTGTGACAGCATTTTTCCATTAGAGGAATGCTTAATATGTGCGAGACTAAACAATTTCGAAAGACAATAAATGTTCAGTTGCAGCAGGTTATCACTTCTCAAAACATCACTTTCATTAAAAAGCTATGAGAGAAGAGGCGTAAAAAACAATCCTTCCCTTTGATAGACGTCCAATGAGGATGACCATGCATGGGCTACAGAGATCGAGGGAAAAAACACTTGGGTCACACGAGAATTATTTTTGGATTGGTTCAAAACAGAATTCGTTCCAGCAGTTCGACAACGTATAAAATCCGTCAATTTACCACAACGTGCTTTATTGTTGCTTGATAATTGTCCTGGCCATCCTTCTGCAGAAGAATTGTGCACTGATGACGGTGAAATCTCCGCATTTTTTTACCCCTAAAACGACTGCACTGATCCAACCCATGGATCAAAATGTTATTCAAAGCGTTAGGATATCGTAAGTTCCTTCTTACAAATATTCTTAATGATCCTTTGGATTTGAGAATGAAAATTTGGAAACTGCACTGAAAAAGGTAAATTTTAAAGATGTCGTGTTCTCTTGGGCATCTGTGTCTAAATTATTGATCAGCAAGTCGTGGAAAAATTTACTCCCAAATTTTATTGGTTCGGAAGTTTTAGAAAATATGCAAACTGAAGAAATTCAGCTTGCGCCACTTATTAATCAGTTACAAAATTCGAACCCAATATCTAACCCTGAAGTTCTCCGATGGGCTGCTGAGGCTGACGACAGTTTGGCTCGAAACGAAGCTTTAACAGATGACAAAATTATCAGAACAGTAACGACAGAAGATGATGATGATGACGACGACGAGGACCACCCTGTGGACTCCGTCAAAATTTCTCATTCTGAGGCTTTGGCGGCACTCAATACATCATTAAAGTGCGCCGAGGAGCAAAAATTGAAGTAAATGAAATTGTGCTTTTTATACGTTTTAGAGACCGCGCACTTGATTTAAAAATAAAAACGGTCGCGCAAAAGAAAATAACTGACTTCTTTGCTCGCTGATAGTATTCATTCACTTTATATGTTGTAATACCTTATGTAATATATACATGCATTATCTGTACAATGTAATTTTTGAAAAAAAATGTTTTTTACATTATTTTTTGAAAACCTCGCTAATCCGGAAACCCCGCTAATCCGGACGCCTATGTGCCTGAATTCGTCCGGATTACCGGGGTTCTACTGTACCTCTTTGGACCTCTCTATCCCGTTATCGACTATCGCACCTCTTTGGAACACACTGTCATATAATTTATAAAGGCATTACAAAATGTTGAGGAGAAGGGGGTTGCAACTGGCGGCAGTTGAGTACAGAATAAGGAGGAGAATGACTTTGGAAAGGAGAAGATTAAGGGATGCTGAGAATCCGTTTGAATTGCCCGATGGGGAATTCGTTAAATTGTATCGTGTTTCCAAAGATGTGGCTTCGTTTCTAATGGAAGCATTAGGGCCAGTGTTGGAGAAGAGAAGATCTTCAGGGTTAAACGTTCACCATCAGGTAAGTAATCTTTTCTTTACATTCCTACCCCCTGATTATTTGTTGAAAGATGCTCTGTGAATGGGTGTTCCAGTTTTTCAATAAATCCAGTTTGAAATTATGCTAACCAATGTATTAATGTATCATGTTTCCGGATTGTAGAAATGCTTGTAAGGAGATTATAAAAAAAATATCCTCAATGAAAGAGTGTGGCTCTGCGTTTTTACGCAAGTGGTGGCTATCAGCGTGGTGTAGGTCAGGATATTTTTAGCTCCATGAGCCAGGCATCTGTATGCAACTGTTTGCAGGCTGTTACAGATGCCGGATGAAGGATGAGTGGATTAGATTTCCCAATAGCAATAGGGAAAGAACCACAATTCAGCAAAGGTTACATTAAATATGCATATACCTTCTTGAACTTGAAACATTTAACCAAGACCATATGTATTTTCTTATTGTTTCTGCAATGTGATCCCAATTCCAGGGATCATTGGTGCAATAGATTGCACCCATATTGCTATTGTAACTCCCCTTCAGAATGAGGAAGGAACCACAAGGGTTTCTATTCCCTCAACGTTCAGATGGTAATGCTCTGTTATTTGCCCTAAATCTTATGTGTAGGTAAAAGAAACATCTTATTATTAGCACTTCTTTGATTTATTTTCAGATTTGTGATTACTCCTTAAAAACTCTTACTGTGACAGCATACCCCGGAGCAGTGCACGATCAGTTCATTTGGAATTACTCTCCCGCAAAAACTGTTATGAAGGCAACCCACGATGAAAGGCAGGGGAGATATTATTTGCTTAGTTAGTTGTATTTCTATGATAATAATGTTGAGATTGAATCGCAATTTAAATTGTGTATCTCGAATTAGCCTGTGAAATGATTTTAAATACTTTAACTGTTATGATAACATAGCAACAATTGGTTACTATTGTTTACAAAGATCATACACATTGTTGTCCTTTTTTGGCTTGCGTTATCGGACTGAAATGAACAACTTCAACATTTTGAATTGGCGAGGAAGTTCTTTTAGAACTTCAAATATCTTAAAGTCTGCCGAATGTAAAAAGCAAGTGGACGCTATTTTCCTAGATTTCAAAAAAGCATTCGATAGAGTCCCCCACTACAAACTAATTCACAAACTTAAACTAGCGGGCATTAACAAGGAAGTAGTCGACTGGGTTAAGGATTTTCTCTACGAGAGGGAACAACAAGTTGTACTGGATGGCGTTAGCTCAAATAGAGTCAAAGTTACCTCTGGCATACCTCAAGGCAGTGTAATTGGACCTCTTCTTTTCCTTATTTATATCAATGACTTGAGTGACGAGATAGTTAGTAATGTGAGGATATTCGCGGATGATTCGGTTATATATAGGGAAATAACAAACGAGGAAGACCGGACATCTCTCTCAAACGATTTAGTCCTTATCCAAAGGTGGTGCGAAAAATGGGAATTAGATATTAACATAAGTAAATGCTCCGTAGTTAATTTCTTCGAAAAGAAAAAAATGCGTCCAAATCACCCATACAAAATTAATGGAATTAGTATCAAAGTAGTAGGTTCAGTTGAATGTCTCGGGATCAACATTACTAATAACTTAAATTGGAGCATATTCGAAAAATCTTCGGCAAAGCAAGTAAAAGGCTTGGCTTAATAAAGCGCATTGTCGGTAAATGCGAAGAAAAGGTGAGAGAGCTATGTTATTTTACCTTGGTCAGACCCCTTCTGGAATATGCGGCAAGTATATGGGATCAGGCGGATGAAACATGTACTCGCGAACTCGAGAAACTTCAGCGTAAAGCGGTTCGTTTTGTTAAGAAATGCTACGATAAAAAAGCAAGCGTTACAAAAATGCTCTCAGACGTAGGTTGGGAATCCTTGAAAGAAAGGAGATTGGAAGCTGCGATTGCTTAATAAATTCAGGGAAACTACATTTTCCGAAGATACAATCGGTATCATGCAACCCCCCTGCTACCTCGGTCGATCCGATAATGACCGTAAGTTAAGAGAAATAGATGCTAGGACAAATCGTTTTAGAGATTCATTCTTTCCGCGAACAATACGTAACAATAACCAAATAAGGAAGTACCGTATTTTCTGGTAGATAACCCGCGTGTTATCTATACAAAAAATATAGAAAAATGATAAAAATACTAGTGCGTGATATACAATGGAAAATCTTGTTTAATTGAATATTGAACTCGGAAACAAATGACTAAACAATACTCACTTACTAGGGCAATTTTATTATAACCAACATATTGTAAATGTTAATGTAATTATATAATTAATTTCGAAATAAGAGTAATTATTGCAAAACATTACAGTGGTGAAAAAACATTGTCTGAATAACACATAGGAGGAAAGCATAAAAAAGGAAACTTAAGTAATTAGTTCAAAAATTGCATTAAAACTAGCTCGAAGTTTTGATTTGAAGGATTTATTCACCGTTAAATCAAGGGGTTGAAGTTTCTTCGTCAGTCCACCAGGTATAATTGCTACCTTATAGTATTTGTTGACCAATTTCTTTACTTCGGGCACTAAATGGGCTCGACATGCATCCATAATTAAATCAGATTTGGGGCTGAAGAAAGCATGTTTATGTTTTTTCCAAACATTATCTAACCAGGTCTTCAGCATTTCTTTATTTATCCATCCTTTTTCATTTGCGGTAACAATAAGGTCTTTCGAAAAACGCCTCTTTGGAAATGTTTTCCTCTTAAATATCACCATAGGAGATAGCTTGCAACCATCTGACGTTATGCACAATACAATTGTAAAATTTGACTTTTCGTGTCCAGTCGTAGTAATGGACACTTCCTTTGCACCTTCAAGATTCACAATCATTGCAGTTGGAAGGTCAAAACTTGCTGGGACCTCATCCATATAACCCGCATGCATTTCTTCCACTTCGAAAATGCACTCTTTCAAAAACTGTTTAAATGCTATCACTTTGGTCCCCCAATCTACAGGTAGTTTCTGACCAATGCTTGTCGAGGCTTTGAGGCTTTGCACGAACACTTAAATTATTTCTCATCATGAACCGGAATCCCCAAGAGGGATATGCTTTGAAGTCAATTATGTTTTTCTCTCGTGCAATTTGCTTTGCTTGAAGTAAAATTCTAGTTGTTGATAGTCTTATTCCTCTTGATCGTTCACGAGTAGTTCAGTCGTAAAGTTCTTTTTCGAGTGACATTTAAATTGAATTTTCTCCCTGCTGCACGATTTCCATTAACTTTTGCAAACTGAATAACTTCCAGCTTAAATTGAGCCGTGTACAATTTGCGTGTTTTTGCTTTTCTTTCTTCCATGGCCTTACAATAATAAATATAATTAGGTACTATTGAAATACCTTCGATACCACTTTCAAAGTTGTTTATTTCCTAGTTCATTTGTGCATAGAAAGGTAGTTATAATGATTTTGCTGCGGCTTAAACAGCATCA
This sequence comes from Sympetrum striolatum, assembly GCA_947579665.1. Classification (NCBI taxonomy): domain Eukaryota; kingdom Metazoa; phylum Arthropoda; class Insecta; order Odonata; family Libellulidae; genus Sympetrum; species Sympetrum striolatum. Next base: position 960,558 of record CANPUZ010000057.1, on the reverse strand, counting down.
TAACGATCTTTAAAGCCCTTTATGAAGAATAGTACAAATTTGAAATGCGCGTTATCAATATATAAATCACAGAGAAGAAATTTTTGAAATGTGTGTTATCTATACATTTCTCACAGTGAAGAGATTTTTAATATGCGTGTTATCTAGTAGGTGCGTGTTATTTACCAGAAAATACGGTAATTTAGATTCAACTGGTGTTTACACCCCCTGCCACACGCCGAAAGGCGGCTTGTAGGGTATTAATGTAGATGTAGATGAAATACATACAAATCTGTAAGAAATATATTAACATTGCTTGAATGCCATCCATACTAAACACGTAATATCTTTGTTTCATAGGTGATTCAGGGTATGCTTTGGAGCCTTGGCTCCTAACTCCCTTACCACATGCAGAAGCTGGGACACCGGAATTCAGATATTCACAGGCCCATTGCCGTGCCAGGAGTGTGGTTTTTGGCGTGTTGAAAGGGCGATGGAGATGCCTCTTAAGGGACAGGGTGCTGCATTACCAGCCAGAAAGGGCTGCGAAAATTTTTATGGCATGTGCTGTCTTGCACAACATAATGTTACACCACAAGTGAGATATTACTCTTAAAAGTTATTCATTTACTTTCTGTAGCCAGTTATGAAATTTTTTCTGAAGTTACTTCTGTATAACAATGAACGTTTTCATCTTCAGTATGCCCCTCCCTGATAATGATTTTCACGATGAGGATATCTCTCTTCAATAACATTGGGTGAAAGACTGGCTGTTGCTCGCCGCTACCAGGCGGAAATAATAGATGAATATTTTAGGTGATTCTTTATTAAACTTAAATTCTCTCTATTCTCTATATTAAATAAAAATGTGTATTGTAAATAAATTCATTTAAAAACAAATCAAAAGTTAACGCTAAATTAAATAAACGTTTCACTTAAACATTTGAAATAAAACAAAAAGGTACTCTTCTCTTGATTTTTTACAGTATAAATAATGTATGTTAAAATAATGCTCTTGAAATTTATAATGTAAGCTGAAAATTATAGTCTCTGTACCATTGCTGTCCTAAGCAGTGTCTCCATCTGTCCTTCAGCAATATTTTTCAGAAAATTTTGGCCTTCAGCAATAATTTTCAAGGAGCTGGCAATGCTCTGCAGATAGAAAAAGTATGAAATAATCTAAGAATGTTCTTCTTATTACATTGACGGTTAAATGATTATCATCCTTTCACAGATTAAAGAATTTCTTTTTAAATCATTGTTTTCATTTTGTTTGCAAGCTGAGTTATTTCATGAATGAAATTGTTCATGCATACCTCTAGTGCTGCTACACTCCTTTCATCCACAGTCTCTATCTTATCTTTTAAATCAGATAATTCTCCCATTAAGCCTTTGTGCCTTTTCCTCTGCGGTACTCTACTGTTGTCTGAAAAGAATTGGAAAGAAATGAACAGCCATTGTCATACTTGAATATGTAAAAGAATAATTGAGAAACTTCACTCTGGTTAACTGTCTTTGGTGAGGTAGTCAGTGAAATAGAAATTGCTGTACTCATGCATTGTTTGCTGAAAAGATGTCTATCAGTAATGAAATACTTAATACCTCCTGGGTGAGAGGAATACTGCTCACTTTCATCTTCCGGGGCAGCAGATTCTATGCAAACCTGTCAGTAATTGTTATTGAAAATTGGTCATTGTGTGAACTAGAACGTATGACACATTAATATACCTTGAAATGAGTTATTGTTAACTTTGACCTACCTCCACTCCATCGAGGAAAACACATTCTTCTGTTTCCCCTGCTTCGCGAGGCTCTCCAACCGAGGTACTTGGCTGTCTGACTGAGGTACTAGGCTCTTCCCCAGACTCTATTCATGGCACGGATGTTTTTGTGCCAATTAAAGAAATTACTTTCTCTTCCATCTCGCTTAGAGGTGGTGTTATGTGCTATGAATGGAAAAAATTTACTTCTGCAGAAATTATGATGAAAAGTGAAACTCTTCTAAAATGAAATAAATATTTTTCAGTGTGTGCACTGATTAAGTGTATATGCATACCGATATTTTTCCAGTTTTGGCTCTCTCAGCACGCAAGCGAGCCATTTTGGCCCGTGTCCGCCCCCGAATGTCTTTCCAAGCCTGGATAAAGTATTCTCGGGTTATTTTGGATTGACAGTAACTAACTATTTCCACAAATGAAGTTATAACCTACCTTCTTCCATTGTTCCACACTTTTAGGTGGGCCATGTTCCCTTAACAAGTTCTGCAGAACTTTCCACTGCCTCTCACTGGCCACCTTCCCACCTGGGCAATTAAATTTCCCTAGGGCGAAGTTTCTGTGCCCGCACATATATTTCACTAACACTGTCATCTGACGGTTATTAATTTTCTGGCACCTCTTTCTCTGGTGATCCCTATAAAAAATGCCTCCAGCTATTGTAATTGCAAGGAAAAGATAAATATTTCATAGCCCTGACTTGAAGAGTGGAGCAAAAGAAAAATGAAAGTACATCTATTATATATAGATGCTTCTCCGGATTCATTCATATATCATATATATATTCATATATTCATATATATATATATATAGAGAGGATGCAAATTCACAGCCTAAACCACAAGCGTCATTGACTTGAAATTTTTACGACATATTGGCCAGAACGTGCAACTACCAGAAAAATTGCGATTTTGATCCTCAGTGTCATGGGTTCGATTCCAGGGGGCTTCAAAGTCCCGATTTTTCCCGTTTAAATGCATTGCTTTGATTTTCGGGAATTAAAAAAAAATACTTGCCGCATAGGTAGGGACTTAAAACTCAAGGAGCCTTTATATATGGTCATGATCTATCGAAAACATAAATTAATTTTAATGAAAAATAACCTGGGTTTGATGCTAGGTCAGTGCAAAAATCGGCCGTTTAAAATGCATTGTGGCGATTTTTAAGATTTTTTTTGGACCCCTTCCCGATGGCATGGAAACTCGAAATTCGGCATGGGTTTAGATATCATAAATATATTTAATAATCAAATTTTACACATTCGCTGATGGTCCTTGGTTCGATCCCAGAGAGCCATTTACATTCCTCAATGCATTTCTTATGGAGATAAACGAAAAACGTTTTAGGTACTTCCCGGTATGATATCGACTTCAAACTTTGTATGAAATAAGATGAAGTCCTAATAAGTCATACTGTCTATTCACAGCTACCAATATTTCCTGGGTTCGACACCAGGTGTCTCTGCAATCAGTAAATTAACCGATTTTTAAGAATGAATTTAAACCCCTTCCCAATAATATTGAAACATGAAATTAGGCATATAGATAGAGAACATAGATACATTTTAAAAACATGTTTTAGATTTCCTAGATCGTCCTTGGTTCGAATCCAGAGAGCCATTTACATTCGTGAAAATTAGAACGTCTTTTGAGGCAGTTGTAGCCAATATTTCTGCTTGAATTTTCACACATAGTTAGAGATGGTGATTTTCTAATGTGCTGCTTAGTAAGTTCACCAGTAAGACACGGGTTCGATTCCAGACGATGAAATTTCATCGAATTTTAGGAATATTTTCAATCTTTTTTTTTTCTTTTGTGGACCGTCCCGAAATAATTCCGATATGAAATTAGTGTTGTCGATCTGCTTGCAGTATGCAAGCAACATTTTACTCGTATGATATATCACTGACAAGCAAAAAGATATAATCGCATAGATACTTTTTTAATAGAGCCTATATAAAATTTTAGGAATATCTTACAAATGAACGAATGTCATGCAATCAACAAAAACATTCAAAATGCCTCATAGCTGTCAGCTTCTAGATTGTGAGCTGTGCTCATTGAAACAGTTTTGTATATATACCCAGCGATGAGTAGACAAACTTAGAAATACGCCGCTAAAGTTATGAATAATAATGATCAAGCAACGTTCAATACTGAATTACTTACTCCAACATTATCTCATCAAACCCTTCCATCTCTCTGTCCCTTTCGTTGATTCACAACTTGCTACTAGTGAGGGGCTACCTTGTAAAGCACACAAGGGAATACCTTTGCTTTCCCGCTCAATGTATTGGCGGGTGAATCCCCAAAGAAACAGCGACAATGCAATAATCCCCATTTATCTCTCTCTGCTATGATTTATGAGATTAAAGGCATAACATGAAGCTGTAAGGTAGGGATGAAATTTTATTTATGGTATATTTATAATCTAGAATAATTAACTCATCTCATTCAATAATTGGATGAGTCATTTCTCGAACTTAATCTTATCATCGTGCATCACAATTTTATCAAGAGCATACTGTATTTCATGATTTTCAACATCACCACTCTTTTAACATTTTCTTATCTATATAATTGTATTATGCCCGGTCCACGATTGCTTCAACCGCCAAGCGTCAACTTCAACGGCAGTTCAGCGCATGCATTTGAATGTAAGCGTCCATGATTGCGGTGGCGCCAAAGCGATGCTTCAGACGCCATCTTCAGTCGCTAAAGTGAAGTTCGCCAGTGTCCAACTTCAAACTTTGGTGTCTTGCGATTGAATTGCGCCTGCGCGTTACTGACTTGAGTGAAAACAAGTTGGAAGCGTTTTATGTAGATGTACACAAGATATATGTTAAATGGTGAATGCATTGCTATGACAACTTCCACTTTACATTTATAAGCAATTTCATCATAAGGAATTGTATTAGAAAGGCTTTCATAATGGAATACTCTTATATAATGGAACCAGCAACAGATTTAAGGGTTCAAAAAAATGTGAAGACTTATCAATTACTATGCAGGAAGCCTGAAGCCCCATGCATATATACTATAGAGATAATTAGCCTGGTATATTCCTGATCCATGACCAAATAAACAAATTTTAATCTAGATGATATTTTTATTACATAAAATGTTCTCGTATGTTGTAATTGGTTTTGGAATAACAGCCATTTCACGTAAGGGGATTAAAATGTGTAATAATGATGCTTATAGGCTAACAGCTTTGACATTCTTTCTACTTCAAAATCTGTTTATAAAAGTCTTTGTTTACCTTATTTTGCTATTGAATTCATATTTAGTATAGGATTACCTGACTGTGAATGGTATCTGATAAATATTACTTTTAAGTTAATGTTTTCACTCCCACACACACATTTCACATACACTCTTTCATAACTAATATTTACTGTAAATTGTGAGGTAGTGAACTGTCATTAAATTTGCATTGAATTACATTTAAGAGTTAGCCCATTCAACAAAATTATAGGTAATAACCTTACTATCTTTTTGTGTACCCAGTGGTGTCCCACAGCTCCCATCTTGATCATTTACTCTTTTTCAATTACATTGGTCGAGTGTTGACTAAACTCAAATACTTGTCATATGCCAATGATCTCAAGTTATTTCACCAAGTGAGAGAAGGATGCTGTAACCCTACAGAAATGCCACACTTTATCCTAATGGAGTGTGAGTAATCAGATGGACCCTAACCTTAGTAAATGATTTATAATGACCTACTGCAAAGGTCATCCATCAATCTTATATGATTATTCATTCTTTGGAACCTGTAAAGTCACCGGTAACATCTTTAAAGTCATTTCCTTGGGGTAACTTATGATATAAGATTGTGTTTTGATATACACATTTCAAAATAACATCCAAGGCTGATACAATCATTCTTTCTTTATACCATTACACAGTACAATGAGAGATGCTCATGAACTATAAAGGAATGTTGATTATTTTAATTCTTGTGCGAATGCATTTAAGATATATGTTGGAAGTGAAGCTTCTTGAATCTCAGTTGCTTATGCTTGTTGCCTTGCGTCATTAAGCTAGAACTACATTTAATTCTACTTTCCCTATATCTCTAAGTATGTACTTAAGTTACCCTCAAAGCTTTCATTTCTCTTTGCTGTTATTTTAATTTTCTTGCATTATTCAGTATTCAACAGTACTTCTATTAAGGGTTACTTCCAGTTCAATAAGATATACAGTAAACCCTCGCTAACACGAATCTCAAGGGACCGGGCAAAGTGTTCGCGTTATGAAAAAATTCGTGTTAACCGTATCACGGCAAAAAAGTGCGATTATACTTGGTGGTATACTGACGTCTATTATGATGTTGACGCATAAGTAACGATCACAAAAATCTCTATTAAATCTTCCTTTACCAATTTATTGGTAAATATATTCCGTAGTTTAATTTTTGCGATAAACTAAAATAAATTTGTAATTTTTTTATTTTACATCACAGTCAGGCATTGCATAAATTAAAAAAAATAACCAGTCTCACAAGTCAACATTTTATCTTTTATTAGGTTTAACGAAATCATGTAAATTCTTTTGCCGAATAGTAGGGCGCTAATAGTTCATGCAGTCAAGTCTAATCCGATCTAAGTTATCGGAAAAGGTCCTGGAAACATTTGCCGTTGCTGCATATCGTTGGAGCACATTTAGAGCCGTTGCGACTTCTCCACGGGTGGGAGGCTCAAGCGACTCCTCCTCACTTTCATCCGAAGATGATTCTTTGATATTCGCGTTTACTTCCTCGTCAGGAAAGGAACCTACGGCCAGATCATTGTCAAACTCCAAATATTCTTCAAACGTTAACTCAACCTGGTAATTTTAAGCAAAAATTCAATTTAAATATCTTTTAAGAAGATACAATCAACGCTCAAACTGCGGAGATATTCTCACGATACTTACCATTGCCGACGAAAGTGTTTGCAAAAGCTCCCATACCTCAGGTGTGTCCTTTTCAGTAGCCGCTCCTTGTCCAACAGCAGAATCGACATCACTATGGGTGCAAGCCTTATCGAAGCAACTTTTTATATGCTTTGCAGAAACAGATTCCCAAACTGCTCCAATCGCTCTTGTAGCATCCAAAAGAGTCCAACTGAATGTATCGCTTCCTTCCGCTGCGAGGATCGCTGCTCGTACCAAATGAGTCCGATAATACCTCTTCAGTAGAGCGCTGATTCTCTGATCCAATGGCTGCAAACGACTGGTTGTGTTTGGCGGAAAAAACCAAACCTTGATGTTAGTCAACTCCATTTTTCTTATGTTGTGGGCAGCGCAGTTGTCCATCGTGAGTAACACATGACGATTCTGAGCAGCCAAAGGTCTATTAAATCGCACAAGCCATTCACGAAATGCAGTGCCGTCAATCCATGCCTTCCTGTAGTGGGTGTAATCGCAGGGCAGCTTTGAAAGATCAATGTGCTTGAAGCATCGGGGGCTCTTTGATTTTCCAATCACCCACTATCGTAACTTCTAGCTTCCGTCCGAATTGCAAGTGAGAACAACGGTCAATCGCTGCATACTGTGACTGCCTCCATGGCATTTCTCTCCCTTAATGCTCATATTACGGATTGGCAAGAGGTTATAAAATACACCCGTTTCTTCCATGTTTAAAACGTCTCGAGGAGAGTACTTTTCTCGAAGAAGTCTAAAATCAGCCAGCCACTCATTGACACTTCCTTCGTTCACTTTATTTGCTTCCCCACATATCACTTGCAAAGAGATTCCACGGCGTTTTTGGAATCACCACAGCCAGCCACTGGAGCACTTAAAGTCGTTCATTTCCAAGCTGGATGCAATGAAGTAAGGACTCACTCACAGTCGTCGACACGAGAAGACTAAGAAAATTCATCCAAACTTACTCCCTGACTCACTCCTTGCCTACCATTCTCACTATCTCATTGGGCCCCTTGCATTTTCTTGGGTGTCTTACTTATTATATTGGATGCCCTACATTGTCTTGGGTTATCGTTTCAAGACGAGGGACCAAGGCAACGTATTATCCTCAAAGTCATGGTTCTTATTCTGCCAGGCAATTCGCCTTAAGCGAACTATATGATTCAAGGGATGGAGGAAACTGTTCGAAATTCGTCTTAACCGAAATTTGTGTTAAACGAACAAAACCCCGTAAGACACTATACATTCCTGCCGGGACCATGATAATGTTCGCGTTATCGAGAGGTTCGTGTTAAACGAGTACGTGTTATCGAGGTTTTACTGTATTAATACTAATGACTTCATTGTTCTAGATATGTGCCCGAAAAAAACAATTTGCCGAGTAATTGCTCACTTCACTGTAAGAGAGTACAATTTGAAATTGATACGGGTTCTGGAGTCACTTTAATTTCAAAATCTCGGTTTTCTAAATTATTCCCTCATATACGCATAAATTCCAGCAATGTGCATCTTAAAACCTACACAGGAGAGAGAATTGTCCTGGTAGGGGAATGTCTGGTAAATGTTGAGGTTAAGGGTACTAATGAAAACTTGACTATGTATGTTGTACAAAATGATTGTAAACCCATCGTGGGTAGAGATTGGTTAAAGGTAATTCCCATTGACTGGGAGCGAGTGAAAGATTCAACAGACGTAATGAAAATCGAAATGGTTGAAAATTATTTACTTTCGTTATTAAAAAAATACGATTCATTGTTTGAAAATCAACCAGGAATTTTAAAAGGGAAACTAAGGCTGAAAGAAAATGCCAAGCCAAAAGTAATGAAGTTTAGGCATCCACCATATGCCTACAAACCTTTGATTGAGAAAGAAATAGATTTGATGGTGAAAAAGAATATTCTAGTTAAAGTAGACAATAGTGAGTGGGCTACCCCAATTGTTCCCAGACCCAAGGGAGATGATAGAGTGAGAATCTGTGGGGATTTCAAAGTTACAGTTAACCCAAATTTAGTGGTTCCACAGTATCCATTACCTCGAATCGAGGACATTTTTACTCATCTAGACGGTGGGAAGAAATTTACGAAATTAGATCTAAACTCTGCATACCGCCATCTAGAGATGGATAAAGATTCAAGAGAAATTTTAACTATTGCTACTCACAAAGGGTTGTATCAATATACAAGACTAGCTTTTGGCATTGCCTCTGCTCCTGCCATTTGGCAGCAATGTACCCTAGTAGCACAGAAGATGCTGAGCATGTGCTCAGGGAATTTTAGTCATTTCAGCTAAAATGTTTCAGAATCACAACGTGAGCATGTGCTAAAAATGTTTTAAGGTGGTTTTAGAGCGCACGTTTTTCTGAACATGTTACAAGCATGTTTGTGCAAAATTTCATTCCACTTCCTTCTATAACTAATAATTATAAAAATTTTTGATTGAATGCAGCATTTCTTTCCTTTTGCCAACTAAAATTAGAAAGTGGTCGTTTGTAATAGAGACAAGGGCTTAAAGAAAGGAATTTAAATAAAAATTCTTATTCAGCAATAGGCACTTTTTAAAATTCATCGATGGAATTGTAAATCCATCAATCCGTTTTTAAAGTCATCGATGGATCCATCAACCGTTTCTTTATTCACAGGTAGATTTACGATGCTTTCCACCGTTGTCCATTGCTTTCATGGAGATAATTAATTCGCGATGAAGAGTCAATATATAATATATGGCTCTGATGACAGTAGCGGATCATTCAAATGTTAATATCAATAACCTCATAAAAGCCAGTAAATATCAACTTACAATGGGAAATATAACGTATTTATAATGCAACAATCAATGAACAAAAACGATGCAATGATTTACGTTTCGACAGATCTGCTGAATTCAACTCGAGGTTAAAGAATTATGGAGATGGAACAAGTTTTAAATGCAACAGTAGCCGTCTTGTCAAACAGCAGAAAAACCAGCGGACTGTTCTTAAACTCATCAAGAATTGATAATCTATCGAAGTAATCAGACAAAGATCATCGATGCAGACCATAAATCATCAGATGGGTGAATTTTGGTGAATTTAAAACCGTGCCTAACGCATGCAGCTAGCTATAACAGTTGAATAACGAATTGTGGTGGCGTGTTTCCTTGGCAGTTGATGTCGTTAGCGTCGTTAGCCAAGCTTGGCTTCACTTATTTTAGTGTATACCCGTAATTTCCTTAGTGGAAGTGAGAATTTTCATATCAATAAGGATTAAGATATAGATGTCAATGTTTGAAAATCGAATTTGTGTAAAAATCGTGTGGTTTAACAATTTAAGTGCTGTTTGGCGGTTTGTGTGAATAGTGTGAACGTTTGGTGATTCCATGTGTGTATTCGTGTTAAACTATAAAATAGCATGTATATAATTTTAAAATTTTCTGAATGTAGTTGTTTTCGTGACGTTTGACTCGCGTGATTTGTGACAATTTTTGTTGAATATGTTTTTGTTTTAATAAACAAAAAATACCATAGCTTAATCTCCTGCTTTTACTTTGTTTTCCTGCTGAAGAGAGTGATGGAATGTGATGTGTGTGAAATGTTTGATCGAGTATTATTAATAATATAGTCATTCAGCTGATAAGTGATTTAGAATGTTTCCTTTTATCAATATTCATCGTGTTATCAAATACCTTGGAGATGTCACGAAAGGTCACTGAGGCATCTCCAAGACATCTTGTTAGACATTCGAGATATCTCTGAGATGTGATTCTGCTATGTGGGTAGCTGTTTAATTAAAAGTAAGGGATTATGTAAACGTTTGTTTGTTTGTCCGTAGGAAAATTTGATGTGTGATCGAAAAGTATTATTGTTAATAATGCATCATTCAGTGGAAAGAGAATTCATAGTCACCTAGTTTAATTAAAAGGAAGGGCTAATGAAGACTTGATAAATTTCCAATTTTACCTTCCAGGTAAAATTTCACTTTACTTCATTAACATGCAATTATTCGTAAAAATTTAGTTATGACTCTTGTTTTTCCCTCTATAGATTACTGTTGCACGGTCTATAATGATCTCACCGTTAAACTGGATATACAAATACAACGATTAATTAATAACTGTGCTAGATATGTTTGCGATGTTAAGAGGTACGAGAGTATTAGCCCTTGTTTACAAAATTTATGCTGGCTGACAGCTTCAAGAAGAAGGAAATATTTTATTGGACTTCTATTGTTTACTATTACGAATAATAATAGGCCCTTGTATTTAGTAAATGATTTCACTTTCCCTCCGTCTCACTTATCTCGTCCTGATTTGAGACAAAATTCACGTACTTTTTACATTCCATCTCATAGATCCACCACCTTTCACAAATCTTTCACAGTATCCGCCATCAATTTCTGGAATTCTCTACCAATAGTAATCCGTAATGTAACAAATATAAATAGGTTTAAATTTCTATTATTTGATTATTTGTTTAATTTAAAGATTTGAATATTTTGTAATTTATTTGTTTTGACTATTATGATTTTGTACTTCTTTTTCAATTTTATTTGTCCAATCTAAACTGTTGATAGTAGTATTTCACAGTTTTTCGACTGCTTTTTGTTCTGTTATTTACTGTTGCCCTTAGGTGGCTTGCCACAGGGCATAATAAAATTATATTTATTTATTTATTTATTATTACGTAGCCATCGATTTCTTTTACTAATGAGAACCTTATTTTATTTGAAACCTTGTATAATATCCTGTGTTTTCGTTGATTATTTTGTGAAAAACTCAGTATTATCTGGAATATAACGAGCGCTCGAAAGATTTACATTAAAATGTGTATAGCACATTTTCGACCTATTTTAACCGAAATGTTGACGGCACATTTCTGGCGCATTTTTACCCAGCAAAAATTTCATACCCAAAATGTGCTAGGCACATTTTAAAAATTTCTAAAATGTTTCACTGAAATGCTTCAAGCATGTTGTGATCACAAATTGTGCTACTAGGGTATGGATCAGATATTAACAGGGATACCAAATTGTTTTTGTTTCCAAGATGATATATTGATAACTGGGTGTTCAGATGTAGAACACATGAAAAATTTAGAGTTACCTTTTCAACGACTATTAGAAAAGGGGCTAACTGTAAATCGAAATGAATGCGTTTTCATGGCTGAATCAGCTGAATATTGTGGACACATAATTGATGAAAAGGGGTTACACAAAACAGACAAGAGAGTCAGTTATAGACAGTCCGAGGCCAAGGAATGTATCTGAGGTAAAAGCATTTTGTGGTTTTGTGAACTACTATAATAAATTCCTACCTAGATTAGCAGAGATTTTAACTCCCTTGTATAGACTTTCAAAGAAAGGAACTAAGTGGTATTGGTCTTATGAATGTGATAAAGCATTTATAGAGGCAAAACAGTTAGTAGCTTCTGACAAAGTTTTAGTACACTACAATCCTAAATTGTCGGTAGAATGTGACGCTTCAAGTTAATGCATTTCAGGGACTTTATCTCATGTATTTGAATCTGGGGAGGACAGACCAATCTCTTTTGCGTCCAGATTACTGTATGGCAGAGAGAAAAGGTATGCACACATTCACAAGGAAGCCTTGGCTATTATATGGGGAGTAAAAAAATATGACAGATACCTAAGAGGCCGACATTTCACAATTTTAACTGATAGTAAACCTCTTGCTGCAATGTTTAATCCCACTAAAGCTGCTTCCTCAATTGCTGTGGATAGGTTGCAGAGATGGGCATTGATTCTTGCTAATTATGATTACACTATAAAATATAAAGTTACCCCACTAACATGCCAATGCAGATGGACCATCCAGGTTACCGGTTGTGGGTGAGGAGGATGACATTAAATGTGATACTGAGGATGTATTGAAAGTAAATTTATTGGAAATGGATATAAGTCCTGTAAGCTCTAGGGAAATAAGTAGACAAACTAAAAGAGATGCTATCCTGTCACAAGTATTTCAATACGTCACTTCAGGTTGGCCTGATACACTTTCTGAAGAAATAAAGCCATATGCTAAGTATGAGCTCAGATATTATATTGTAGATGGGTTCATTCATACAGTTCATGGCAAAACACTCATTTCTAAATCATTGCAAAGCAAGATTTTAAAGGAATTATATGAAGGGCATATGGGCATAGTGAAGATGAAAGCAGTAGCTAGAGATTTTGTGTGGTGGCCTGAGCTTAGAAAAGATTTAGAGAGAATCACAAAATCTTGTAGAGGGTGTCAGCGTACTCAAAATGCTCCTAATTACTCTAAAGAACATCACTAAGAACAACAATATCCTGGCATCTAGATTTTGCCGGTGCTTTCTATGCTAATATGTATCTGGTTGTAATTGATGCCTGAAGTATTCAAAATGAAAAAAATAACAACAGAAAGCACAATAGATGCTTTATACACATTAATTGCTAGATGGGGCATTCCAAAAACTACTGATAATGGGCCTCAACTTACTTCGAGAGAATTTAATCAGTTTTGCCTTGAATATGGTATTCGTCATCTGTTTACTGCTCCTCATAGTCCATCATCAAATAGATTGGCTGAGAGAGGAGTACAAACATTTAAAAAGGCCCTTATTGCTGCAACTGATGATAGAGGGTCTGACCATCAAAAATTACAAAGATGGTTACTCAAATATCGAACCACACCTCATTGTTTCACAGGGAAGTCTCCGGCTGAACTACAAGTAGGGAGACAAATCTGTGCCAAGTTAAATATGCTGAAACAAAGCTTTTCTGATGTACTAACAGATGTAAAACAATCTGTTCCATGTACTTATAAGGTATTTCATGCTGGTGATTCGGTAAGCATTTTGAACTATGGAAAAGGAGATAAATGAAAATAGAGATAAAATAATAAGAAAAAATAAGAGATTAAAAAATATGGAATAGCCTTCCTTGTTATTTAACGGACGTTACTAGTTTATGTCAATTTAAGGTTAAGTTGTTTCAATATTTGTTTGAGAAGTATTTCTTGTGTTTTATGAATTTAAATTGTACTTTTATTATTTGAAATTTCTTTTGTGTTCATTTTTTTCTGTTCTTTTTTCCTGTACAGAGCTTTGGAATTTGTGTTTCTTCTTTTTCCTTTGTAACAAGCAGTATATATTTGTGTTTTCATTTATGTAAACATGTTCCATAGGACTTTGTTCTAGAACATAAATAAATTTATTACTATTACTGTATCCTCCAATAAAAATATGGAATAGTTTATTTGTTTTCATTGTTATTTGACTGAGGTTACAAGTTTGTCAATTTAAGGTTAAATTGTTTCAATTTATTGTTCGTAAAGTACTATTAATTTCTTGTGTTTTATGAATTTAAATTGTAATTGTACCTTAATTGCACCACAGAGCTATGTAACATGTTTTTTATTCTTTGTAAACAAGCTGTGTAAATTTGTGTTTATCTTTGTAAACCTGTTCCATAGGACTTTATCCTAGAACATAAATAAATTTATTCTATTCTATTCTATAAATGGAGTAGTGGTTAAGCCTATTGGTCGCAAGATTTATGTAATATGTACAAGTGAAGGTATATATTGTGTAAGAAGCTTGAAGCAAATCCTTTCCAGAGAGAACACAATTCCCCTAGTATGGACCTAACAGACTGGAAGAATACTAGTGAAGGTGATACATCAAGATGTGAAAGCTTCATCAAAACAAGTGGGGATATTGCCCCTGATTGTGAATGCCCGAGTTCCAAGCTCAAATTGCAAATTGTTCCAAACCCATCCCCCAGCGATTGTTTAACCCCCAAGGATTTCACTGACAAAGCGACTACTCCTAGTGCTCCTAAATGTGTGAAAAGCCCAAATTTACCAATGTAACTTGAAACATCAAATAATACCTCTGAAAAGGATGTAACTGATCACAAAGAAATGTCAAATCCACTCAGACGTAGTGAAAGTCAAGGAGACCTAAGTAAATTTTTGATTTGTGAATTGTTTAATATTCTGTGAAAGAATATTTACTGTAATTTTTTTGTGTTTACTGTTCATGTGTTTAATTTTCATGTGTTTGCTTTTTTTTGTTGTTCAATGGAAAGATTTAAGGCGGGAGGTGTTATATACATGTGGTACCACTGTTGTAACATCCATGTGTGGTAACAATGTCAATGCGTGCGCATGATCAGTAATGGCTGTAACTTGAAATGGCGTTGTTACGTACTCAATAAAGTTGAGTTAAAATGACATGTGAGTAATGCCTGTAATTAGCACTAATAGTTTGAGAAACAAATTGATGAAAAGTCAGTGCAATTCAATGAATTTTTCAAAACAATAATAATATGAATTCCTTCAAGAAATGTCATTGTTTCAGACAAAACATACAGCTACCATTGGATAAAAACCTACAGCTTTTAACCAAACAATGTACTTTTTATATTTAATAAACAATATTCATTAATGCATCATTTATAAAACTGCAGAACGAAAGAAATTGATTTTTATGATTGAAAGATATCGACTGATGGCAATTCAACTATATGCAAGCCTTAGAAGCTTAGAACAAAAGGAACCTCGATTAGCAACTTACTCAACTCAATTGAATAATTGGCATTAGTAAATTGTGCATTTTGATAGCTTCATTACCCTACCAGTTGAAATTTGAATATACTTCAAACAAGCAATTCCTGTGAATGTTGAATGTATGATGATTTTATAATAATAGAAGGCCGCTGATGGTTGAAATAAGGAATAAATAAAGCACCAAGAAGTTATCGTTTTCATTCTTCTGTGATTTCTGGTGCTTCCTTTTGATTACTTGTTTACATTGAAGATATTAACTCTGTTTTCTATGATCAATGCTAGAATGTAGTCATAGCAAATGATTGGAAATCAAAATAAATTTAGTGTAGCCTACCCTTGAAATTTCAGCGATTTTTTTCGAGTTTTCAAAGTTTTTTGGGTTAACTGCTAAGAAAAATTAAATATTTCTTCTGAATTTGAATGGATCTCGTTAAAAACGATTTAATGAATCAATATATGAATAAATTTGCTCATTTATTAGCAAAATATGGCCACAAACATGAAATTTCTATAATTTTTTTAGAGTTTTGGAAGTTTTTAGGGTTAACTGCTGAGAAAAATTGAATATTTGTGAATAAATTGGTTAGATCACGTTATTAACTTTAAAATTAGTACAAACGTGACTAGTTTTGCTGAATTTTTAGCCAAATATGGCCAAAACCCTAAAATTACACCAATATTTTTTTCGAGTTTTCGACGTTTTCTGAGGAAACTGCTACGAAAAATGTTAAATATCTAATAAATTTGGATATAACTCGTCCTAAATATTAAAGTGAATCAAAATATTACCTGTGTTTCTCAATTTTTAGCAAAATATGGCCACAAACCTGAAATTTCAACTAATGTTTTCGAGTTTTCGACGATTTTTGGTTTAGCAGCTAAAGTAATTGAAAATTTTTGATGAATTTGGTTAGATCTCATCAATAACATAGAATCGAGTACAAACATGACTATTTTTGCTGGATTTTTAGCAAAATATGGCGATAAACATGGAATCTCACCGATTTTTTTTTCGGGTTTTCGACGTTTATTGAGTTAACTGCTGCGGGAAATTGAATATTTCGAAACAATTTGGTTAGATGTTATCAAGAGCTTTAAAATGAGTACAAACATGACTAGTTTTGCTGAATTTTTAGCAAAATATGGCCACAAACCTTAAATTTCAACTATTATTTTCGAGTTTTCGACGTTTTTTGATTAATTAAATTAATGATAAATGAATTAAAAATTAAATATTTCTATAGAATTTGGTAAGATGATATCAAAAACTTTAAAATGAGTCCAAATTTGACTAATTTTTCTCAATTTCTTTCAAAATATGGCAAAAAAACCTGAAATTTCACCAATATTTTTTTCGAGTTTTCAACGTTTTTTGAGTTAACTGCTGCGAAAAATTGAATATTTCTATAATATTTGGTTAGATCTTATCAAAAACTTTGAAATGAGTCCAAATTTGACTAATTTAGCTTAATTTTTATCAAAATATGGCCAAAAACCTGAATTTTCACCAATTTTTTTCGAGTTTTCGAAACCTTTTGAGTTAACTGCTATGAAAAATTGAAATAAATATCTAATTAATTTGGATGTATCTCGTCAAAAACATTAAAGTGAATCCAAACATTACCTGTTTTTCTCAATTATTAGCAAGGTATGGCCAAAAACCTGAAATTTCAACTACTGTTTTCGAGTTTTCGATGATTTTTGGGTTAACCTCTACGAAAAATAGAATATTTCTATAGAATGTAGTTAGATCATATCAAAAACTTTAAAATGAATCCAAACATGACTAAATTTTCTCAATTTTTAGTAAAATATGGCCAAAAAACTAAAATTTCACCGATATTTTTTCGAGTTTTCCACGTTTTTTGAATTAACTGCTGCTAAAAATTGAATAATTCTGTAGCAATTGGTTAGATCTTATCAAAAACTTTAAATGAGTCCAAATTTGACTAATTTAGCTATTTTTATCAAAATATGGCCAAAAACCTAAAATTTCAACAATATTTTTTTCGCGTTTTGGACGTTTTTTGAGTTAACAGCTACGAAAAATTATAAATATCGAATATAATTTGGATATATCTCATAAACAACATTAAAATGAATCCAAACATCACCTGTTTTTTATCAATTTTTAGCAAAATAAGGCCACAAACCTGAAATTTCAACTAATGTTTTCGAGTTTTCGACGTTGTTTGGGTTAGCAGCTAAAATAATTGAAACTTTTTATGAATTTGGTTAGATGACGTAAATAACCTCAAATTGAGTACAAACATGACAAGTTTTCCTGAATTATTCGCAAAATATGGCGATAAACCTGAAATTTCACCGATTTTTTTCGAGTTTTCGATGATTTTTGAATAAACTGCTATAAAAAATTAAATATTTCTAAAGAATTAGGTTAAATCATATCAAAAATTTTAAAATGGGTCCAAATTTGACTAATTTAGCTTAATTTTATGCAAAATATGGCCAAAAACATGAAATTTTACCGATATATTTCCAGTTTTAGACGTGTTTTGAGTTAACGGCTTAAATAAATTGAATATTTCTATTATATTTAGTTAGGACTCATCAAGAACGTTAAAATGAATCCAAACTTGACGAAATTCTCTCAATTTTTAGCAAAATATGGCCAAAACAATTAAAATTCACGGATTTTTTTTCGAGTTTGCTAAATTTTTTGAGTTAACTGCTACTAAAAATTGAATATTTCTATAGAATTTGGTTAGATGATATCAAAAACTTTAAAATGAGTCCTAATTTGACTAATTTTGCTCAATTTCTTGCAAAATATGGCCAAAAACATGAAATTTTACCAATATTTTTTTCGAGTTTTCAACGATTTTTGAGTTAACTGCTGCGAAAAATTGAATATTTCTATACAATTTGGTTAGATCATATCAGAGACTTTAGAATGAATCAAAAGTTGACTAATTTTGCTCAATTTTATGCAAAATATAGCCAAAAACATGAAATTTTACTGATATATTTCCAGTTTTCGACGTTTTTTGAGTAAACTGCTACGATAAATTGAATACATTATATTGAATTTGGTAAGATCATATCTAAAACTTTAATATGAGTCCAAAATAAACTAATTTTGCTCAATTTTATGCAAAATATGGCCAAAAACATGAAATTTTACCGATATATTTCCAGTTTTCGACGTTTTTTGAGTTAACACTTTAACAAAATTGAATACTTCTATTATATTTAGTTAGGTCTTATCAAAAACGTTAAAATGAATCCAAACTTGACTAAATTTTCTCAATTTTTAGCAAAGTATGGCCAAAAAACTGAAATTTCACCGATTTTCTTTCGAGTTTGCGAAATTTTTTGAGTTAACTGCTGCGAAAAATTGAATATTTCTATAGAATTTGGTGAGGTGATATCAAAAACTTTAAAATGAGTCCATATTTGACTAATGTAGCTCAATTTCTTGCAAAATATGGCCAAAAACCTGAGATTTCACCAATATTTTTTTCGAGTTTTCAACGATTTTTGAGATAACTGCTGCGAAAAATTGAATATTTCTATAGAATTTGGTTAGATCATATCAGAAACTTTAGAATGAATCAAAACCTGACTAATTTTGCTCAATTTCTTTTAAAATATGGCCAAAAAACTGAAATTTCACCGAATTTTTTTTTCGTGTTTTCGACGTTTTTTGAGTAAACTGCTTCGATAAATTGAATATATTATATTGAATTTGGTAAGATCATATCTAAAACTTTAAAATGAGACAAAAATAAACTAATTTTGCTCTATTTTATGCAAAATATGGCCTAAAACATGAAATTTTACCGATATATTTCCAGTTTTCGACGTTTTTTGAGTTAACAGCTTAAAAAAATTAAATATTTCTATTATATTTAGTTAGGTCTTATCAAAAACGTTAAAATGAATCCAAACTTGACTAAATTTTCTCAATTTTTAGCAAAATATGGCCAAAAACCTGAGATTTCACCAATATTTTTTTCGAGTTTTCAACGATTTTTGAGATAACTGCTGCGAAAAATTGAATATTTCTATAGAATTTGGTTAGATCATATCAGAAACTTTAGAATGAATCAAAACTTGACTAATTTTGCTCAATATCTTGCAAAATATGGCCAAAAAACTGAAATTTCACCGAATTTTTTTTTCGATTTTTCGACGTTTTTTGAGTAAACTGCTACGATTAATTGAATATATTATATTGAATTTGGTAAGATCATATCTAAAACTTTAAAATGAGACCAAAATAAACTAATTTTGCTCAATTTTATGCAAAATATGGCCAAAAACATGAAATTTTACCGTTATTTGTTTCCAGTTTTCGACGTTTTTTGAGTAAACTGCTACGATAAATTGAATATATTATATTGAATTTGGTATAATCATATCTAAAACTTTAAAATGAGACCAAAATAAACTAATTTTGCTCAATTTTATGCAAAATATGGCCTAAATCATGAAATTTTACCGATATATTTCCAGTTTTCGACGTTTTTTGAGTTAACGGCTTAAAAAAATTGAATATTTCGAAAATATTAAGTTAGGTCGTATCAAAAACGTTAAAATGAATCCAAACTTGACTAAATTTTCTCAATTTTTAAAAAAATATTGCCAAAAAACTGAAATTTCACGGATTTTTTTTCGAGTTTGCAAAATTTTTTGAAATAACTACTACTAAAAATTGAATATTTCTATAGAATTTGGTAAGATGATATCAAAAACTTTAAAATGAGTCCAAATTTGACTAATTTAGCTCAATTTCTTGCAAAATATGGCCAAAAACCTGAGATTTCACCAATATTTTTTTCGAGTTTTCAACGATTTTTGAGATAACTGCTGCGAAAAATTGAATATTTCTATAGAATTTGGTTAGATCATATCAGAAACTTTAGAATGAATCAAAACCTGACTAATTTTGCTCAATTTCTTTTAAAATATGGCCAAAAACCTGAGTTTTCACCAATATTTTTTTCAAGTTTTCAACGATTTTTGAGTTAACTGCTGCGAAAAATTGAATATTTCTCTAGAATTTGGTTAGATCATATCAGAAACTTTAGAATGAATCAAAACTTGACTAATTTTGCTCAATTTTTAGCAAAATAAGGCCAAAAAACTGAAATTTCACCGATTTTTGTTTCGAGTTTTCGACGTTTTGTGAGTAAACTGCTACGATAAATTGAATATATTATATTGAATTTGGTATGATCATATCTAAAACTTTAAAATGAGACCAAAATAAACTAATTTTGCTCAATTTTATGCAAAATATGGCCTAAAACATGAAATTTTACCAATATATTTCCAGTTTTTGACGTTTTTTGAGTTAACACTTTAAAAAAATTGAACACTTCTATAATATTTAGATAGGTCTCATCATGAACGTTAAAATGAATCAAAACTTGACTAAATTTTCTCAATTTTTAGCAAAGTATGGCCAAAAAACTGAAATTTCACCGATTTTCTTTCGAGTTTGCGAAATTTTTTGAGTTAACTGCTGCGAAAAATTGAATATTTCTATAGAATTTGGTGAGGTGATATCAAAAACTTTAAAATGAGTCCATATTTGACTAATGTAGCTCAATTTCTTGCAAAATATGGCCAAAAACCTGAGATTTCACCAATATTTTTTTCGAGTTTTCAACGATTTTTGAGATAACTGCTGCGAAAAATTGAATATTTCTATAGAATTTGGTTAGATCATATCAGAAACTTTAGAATGAATCAAAACCTGACTAATTTTGCTCAATTTCTTTTAAAATATGGCCAAAAAACTGAAATTTCACCGAATTTTTTTTTTGGTGTTTTCGACGTTTTTTGAGTAAACTGCTTCGATAAATTGAATATATTATATTGAATTTGGTAAGATCATATTTAAAACTTTAAAATGAGACAAAAATAAACTAATTTTGCTCAATTTCATGCAAAATATGGCCTAAAACATGAAATTTTACCGATATATTTCAAGTTTTCGACGTTTTTTGAGTTAACAGCTTAAAAAAATTAAATATTTCTATTATATTTAGTTAGGTCTTATCAAAAACGTTAAAATGAATCCAAACTTGACTAAATTTTCTCAATTTTTAGCAAAATATGGCCAAAAACCTGAGATTTCACCAATATTTTTTTCGAGTTTTCAACGATTTTTGAGATAACTGCTGCGAAAAATTGAATATTTCTATAGAATTTGGTTAGATCATATCAGAAACTTTAGAATGAATCAAAACTTGACTAATTTTGCTCAATATCTTGCAAAATATGGCCAAAAAACTGAAATTTCACCGAATTTTTTTTTCGATTTTTCGACGTTTTTTGAGTAAACTGCTACGATTAATTGAATATATTATATTGAATTTGGTAAGATCATATCTAAAACTTTAAAATGAGACCAAAATAAACTAATTTTGCTCAATTTTATGCAAAATATGGCCAAAAACATGAAATTTTACCGTTATATGTTTCCAGTTTTCGACGTTTTTTGAGTAAACTGCTACGATAAATTGAATATATTATATTGAATTTGGTATAATCATATCTAAAACTTTAAAATGAGACCAAAATAAACTAATTTTGCTCAATTTTATGCAAAATATGGCCTAAATCATGAAATTTTACCGATATATTTCCAGTTTTCGACGTTTTTTGAGTTAACGGCTTAAAAAAATTGAATAATTCGAAAATATTAAGTTAGGTCGTATCAAAAACGTTAAAATGAATCCAAATTTGACTAAATTTTCTCAATTTTTAAAAAAATATTGCCAAAAAACTGAAATTTCACGGATTTTTTTTCGAGTTTGCAAAATTTTTTGAAATAACTACTACTAAAAATTGAATATTTCTATAGAATTTGGTAAGATGATATCAAAAACTTTAAAATGAGTCCAAATTTGACTAATTTAGCTCAATTTCTTGCAAAATATGGCCAAAAACCTGAGTTTTCACCAATATTTTTTTCAAGTTTTCAACGATTTTTGAGTTAACTGCTGCGAAAAATTGAATATTTCTCTAGAATTTGGTTAGATCATATCAGAAACTTTAGAATGAATCAAAACTTGACTAATTTTGCTCAATTTTTAGCAAAATAAGGCCAAAAAACTGAAATTTCACCGATTTTTGTTTCGAGTTTTCGACGTTTTGTGAGTAAACTGCTACGATAAATTGAATATATTATATTGAATTTGGTATGATCATATCTAAAACTTTAAAATGAGACCAAAATAAACTAATTTTGCTCAATTTTATGCAAAATATGGCCTAAAACATGAAATTTTACCAATATATTTCCAGTTTTTGACGTTTTTTGAGTTAACACTTTAAAAAAATTGAACACTTCTATAATATTTAGATAGGTCTCATCATGAACGTTAAAATGAATCAAAACTTGACTACATTTTCTCAATTTTTAGCAAAATATGGCCAAAAAACTGAAATTTCACGGATTTTCTTTCGAGTTTGCGAAATTTTTTGAGATAACTGCTGCGAAAAATTGAATATTTCTATAGAATTTGGTTAAATGATATCAAAAACTTTAAAATGAGTCCAAATTTGACTAATTTTGCTCAATTTCTTGCAAAATATGGCCAAAAACCTGAGATTTCACCAATATTTTTTCGAGTTTTCAACGATTTTTGAGTAACCTGCTACGATAAATTGAATATATTATATTGAATTTGGTAAGATCATATCTCTAACTCTAAAATGAGACCAAAATAAACAAATTTTGCTCAATTTTATGCAAAATATGGCCTAAAACATGAAATTTTACCGATATATTTCCAGTTTTCGACGTTTTTTGAGTTAACAGCTAAAAAAAATTGAATATTTCTATAATATTTAATTAGGTCTTATCAATAACGTTAAAATGAATCCAAACTTGACTAAATTTTCTCAATTTTTAGCAAAATATGGCCAAAAACCTGAAATTTCAACTAATGTTTTCGAGTTTTCGACGTTGTTTGGGTTAGCAGCTAAAATAATTGAAACTTTTTATGAATTTGGTTAGATGACGTAAATAACCTCAAATTGAGTACAAACAGTACAAGTTTCCTGAATTATTCGCAAAATATGGCGATAAACCTGAAATTTCACCGATTTTTTTCGAGTTTTCGATGATTTTTGAATAAACTGCTATAAAAAATTAAATATTTCTAAAGAATTAGGTTAGATCATATCAAACATTTTAAAATGGGTCCAAATTTGACTAATTTAGCTTAATTTTATGCAAAATATGGCCAAAAACATGAAATTTTACCGATATATTTCCAGTTTTAGACGTGTTTTGAGTTAACGGCTTAAATAAATTGAATATTTCTATTATATTTAGTTAGGACTCATCAAGAACGTTAAAATGAATCCAAACTTGACGAAATTCTCTCAATTTTTAGCAAAATATGGCCAAAACAATTAAAATTCACGGATTTTTTTTCGAGTTTGCTAAATTTTTTGAGTTAACTGCTACTAAAAATTGAATATTTCTATAGAATTTGGTTAGATGATATCAAAAACTTTAAAATGAGTCCTAATTTGACTAATTTTGCTCAATTTCTTGCAAAATATGGCCAAAAACATGAAATTTTACCAATATTTTTTTCGAGTTTTCAACGATTTTTGAGTTAACTGCTGCGAAAAATTGAATATTTCTATACAATTTGGTTAGATCATATCAGAGACTTTAGAATGAATCAAAAGTTGACTAATTTTGCTCAATTTTATGCAAAATATAGCCAAAAACATGAAATTTTACTGATATATTTCCAGTTTTCGACGTTTTTTGAGTAAACTGCTACGATAAATTGAATACATTATATTGAATTTGGTAAGATCATATCTAAAACTTTAATATGAGTCCAAAATAAACTAATATTGCTCAATTTTATGCAAAATATGGCCAAAAACATGAAATTTTACCGATATATTTCCAGTTTTCGACGTTTTTTGAGTTAACACTTTAACAAAATTGAATACTTCTATTATATTTAGTTAGGTCTTATCAAAAACGTTAAAATGAATCCAAACTTGACTATATTTTCTCAATTTTTAGCAAAGTATGGCCAAAAAACTGAAATTTCACCGATTTTCTTTCGAGTTTGCGAAATTTTTTGAGTTAACTGCTGCGAAAAATTGAATATTTCTATAGAATTTGGTGAATTGATATCAAAAACTTTAAAATGAGTCCATATTTGACTAATGTAGCTCAATTTCTTGCAAAATATGGCCAAAAACCTGAGATTTCACCAATATTTTTTTCGAGTTTTCAACGATTTTTGAGATAACTGCTGCGAAAAATTGAATATTTCTATAGAATTTGGTTAGATCATATCAGAAACTTTAGAATGAATCAAAACCTGACTAATTTTGCTCAATTTCTTGCAAAATATGGCCAAAAAACTGAAATTTCACCGAATTTTTTTTTCGTGTTTTCGACGTTTTTTGAGTAAACTGCTTCGATAAATTGAATATATTATATTGAATTTGGTAAGATCATATCTAAAACTTTAAAATTAGACAAAAATAAACTAATTTTGCTCAATTTTATGCAAAATATGGCCTAAAACATGAAATTTTACCGATATATTTCCAGTTTTCGACGTTTTTTGAGTTAACAGCTTAAAAAAATTAAATATTTCTATTATATTTAGTTAGGTCTTATCAAAAACGTTAAAATGAATCCAAACTTGACTAAATTTTCTCAATTTTTAGCAAAATATGGCCAAAAACCTGAGATTTCACCAATATTTTTTTCGAGTTTTCAACGATTTTTGAGATAACTGCTGCGAAAAATTGAATATTTCTATAGAATTTGGTTAGATCATATCAGAAACTTTAGAATGAATCAAAACTTGACTAATTTTGCTCAATATCTTGCAAAATATGGCCAAAAAACTGAAATTTCACCGAATTTTTTTTTCGATTTTTCGACGTTTTTTGAGTAAACTGCTACGATTAATTGAATATATTATATTGAATTTGGTAAGATCATATCTAAAACTTTAAAATGAGACCAAAATAAACTAATTTTGCTCAATTTTATGCAAAATATGGCCAAAAACATGAAATTTTACCGTTATATGTTTCCAGTTTTCGACGTTTTTTGAGTAAACTGCTACGATAAATTGAATATATTATATTGAATTTGGTATAATCATATCTAAAACTTTAAAATGAGACCAAAATAAACTAATTTTGCTCAATTTTATGCAAAATATGGCCTAAATCATGAAATTTTACCGATATATTTCCAGTTTTCGACGTTTTTTGAGTTAACGGCTTAAAAAAATGGAATATTTCGGAAATATTAAGTTAGGTCGTATAAAAAAACGTTAAAATGAATCCAAACTTGACTAAATTTTCTCAATTTTTAAAAAAATATTGCCAAAAAACTGAAATTTCACGGATTTTTTTTCGAGTTTGCAAAATTTTTTGAAATAACTACTACTAAAAATTGAATATTTCTATAGAATTTGGTAAGATGATATCAAAAACTTTAATATGAGTCCAAATTTGACTAATTTAGCTCAATTTCTTGCAAAATATGGCCAAAAACCTGAGTTTTCACCAATATTTTTTTCAAGTTTTCAACGATTTTTGAGTTAACTGCTGCGAAAAATTGAATATTTCTCTAGAATTTGGTTAGATCATATCAGAAACTTTAGAATGAATCAAAACTTGACTAATTTTGCTCAATTTTTAGCAAAATAAGGCCAAAAAACTGAAATTTCACCGATTTTTGTTTCGAGTTTTCGACGTTTTGTGAGTAAACTGCTACGATAAATTGAATATATTATATTGAATTTGGTAAGATCATATCTAAAACTTTAAAATGAGACAAAAATAAACTAATTTTGCTCAATTTTATGCAAAATATGGCCTAAAACATGAAATTTTACCGATATATTTCCAGTTTTCGACGTTTTTTGAGTTAACAGCTTAAAAAAATTAAATATTTCTATTATATTTAGTTAGGTCTTATCAAAAACGTTAAAATGAATCCAAACTTGACTAAATTTTCTCAATTTTTAGCAAAATATGGCCAAAAACCTGAGATTTCACCAATATTTTTTTCGAGTTTTCAACGATTTTTGAGATAACTGCTGCGAAAAATTGAATATTTCTATAGAATTTGGTTAGATCATATCAGAAACTTTAGAATGAATCAAAACTTGACTAATTTTGCTCAATATCTTGCAAAATATGGCCAAAAAACTGAAATTTCACCGAATTTTTTTTTCGATTTTTCGACGTTTTTTGAGTAAACTGCTACGATTAATTGAATATATTATATTGAATTTGGTAAGATCATATCTAAAACTTTAAAATGAGACCAAAATAAACTAATTTTGCTCAATTTTATGCAAAATATGGCCAAAAACATGAAATTTTACCGTTATATGTTTCCAGTTTTCGACGTTTTTTGAGTAAACTGCTACGATAAATTGAATATATTATATTGAATTTGGTATAATCATATCTAAAACTTTAAAATGAGACCAAAATAAACTAATTTTGCTCAATTTTATGCAAAATATGGCCTAAATCATGAAATTTTACCGATATATTTCCAGTTTTCGACGTTTTTTGAGTTAACGGCTTAAAAAAATTGAATATTTCGAAAATATTAAGTTAGGTCGTATCAAAAACGTTAAAATGAATCCAAACTTGACTAAATTTTCTCAATTTTTAAAAAAATATTGCCAAAAAACTGAAATTTCACGGATTTTTTTTCGAGTTTGCAAAATTTTTTGAAATAACTACTACTAAAAATTGAATATTTCTATAGAATTTGGTAAGATGATATCAAAAACTTTAAAATGAGTCCAAATTTGACTAATTTAGCTCAATTTCTTGCAAAATATGGCCAAAAACCTGAGATTTCACCAATATTTTTTTCGAGTTTTCAACGATTTTTGAGATAACTGCTGCGAAAAATTGAATATTTCTATAGAATTTGGTTAGATCATATCAGAAACTTTAGAATGAATCAAAACCTGACTAATTTTGCTCAATTTCTTTTAAAATATGGCCAAAAACCTGAGTTTTCACCAATATTTTTTTCAAGTTTTCAACGATTTTTGAGTTAACTGCTGCGAAAAATTGAATATTTCTCTAGAATTTGGTTAGATCATATCAGAAACTTTAGAATGAATCAAAACTTGACTAATTTTGCTCAATTTTTAGCAAAATAAGGCCAAAAAACTGAAATTTCACCGATTTTTGTTTCGAGTTTTCGACGTTTTGTGAGTAAACTGCTACGATAAATTGAATATATTATATTGAATTTGGTATGATCATATCTAAAACTTTAAAATGAGACCAAAATAAACTAATTTTGCCCAATTTTATGCAAAATATGGCCTAAAACATGAAATTTTACCAATATATTTCCAGTTTTTGACGTTTTTTGAGTTAACACTTTAAAAAAATTGAACACTTCTATAATATTTAGATAGGTCTCATCATGAACGTTAAAATGAATCAAAACTTGACTAAATTTTCTCAATTTTTAGCAAAATATGGCCAAAAAACTGAAATTTCACGGATTTTTTTTCGAGTATGCGAAATTTTTTGAAATAACTGCTACTAAAAATTGAATATTTCTATAGAATTTGGTTAGATGATATCAAAACCTTTAAGATGAGTCCAACTTTGACTAATTTTGCTCACTATCTTGCAAAATATGGCCAAAAAACTGAAATTTCACCTATTTTTTTTTCGAGTTTTCGACATATTTTGAGTAAACTGCTACGATAAATTGAATATATTTTATTAAATTTGGAAAGATCATATCTAAAACTTTAAAATGAGACCAAAATAAACAAATTTTGCTCAATTTTATGCAAAATATGGCCTAAAACATGAAATTTTTCCGATATATTTCCAGTTTTCGACGTTTTTTGAGTTAACAGCTTAAAAAAATTGAATATTTCTATGATATTTAGTTAGTTCTCATTATGAACGTTAAAATGAATCCAAACTTGACTAAATTTTCTCAATTTTCAGCAAAATATGGCCAAAAAACTGAAATTTCAAGGATTTTTTTTCGAGTTTACGAAATTTTTTGAGATAACTGCTACTAACAATTGAGTATTTCTATAGAATTTGGTTATATCATATCAGAAACTTTAAAATGAGTCCAAATTTGACTAATTTTGCTGAATTTCTTGCAAAATATGGCCAAAAAACTGAAATTTCACCGATTTTTTTTTCGAGTTTTCGACGTTTTTTGAGTAAATTGCTACGATAAATTGAATATATTATATTGAATTTGGAAAGATCATATCTAAAACTTTAAAATGAGACCAATATAAACTAATTTTGCTCAATTTTATGCAAAATATGGCCAAAAACATGAAATTTTACCGTTATATATTTCCAGTTTTCGACGTTTTTTGAGTAAACTGCTACGATAAATTGAATATATTATATTGAATTTGGTATAATCATATCTAAAACTTTAAATGAGACCAAAATAAACTAATTTTGCTCAATTTTATGCAAAATATGGCCTAAAACATGAAATTTTTCCGATATATTTCCAGTTTTCGACGTTTTTTGAGTTAACGGCTTAAAAAAATTGAATATTTCCATAACATTAAGTTAGGTCTTATCAAAAACGTTAAAATGAATCCAAACTTGACTAAATTTTCTCAATTTTTAAAAAAATATTGCCAAAAAACTGAAATTTCACGGATTTTTTTTCGAGTTTGCGAAATTTTTTGAAATAACTACTACTAAAAATTGAAATTTCTATAGAATTTGGTAAGATGATATCAAAAACTTTAAAATGAGTCCAAATTTGACTAATTTAGCTCAATTTCTTGCAAAATATGGCCAAAAACCTGAGTTTTCACCAATATTTTTTTCAAGTTTTCAAAGATTTTTGAGATAACTGCTGCGAAAAATTGAATATTTCTCTAGAATTTGGTTAGATAATATCAGAAACTTTAGAATGAATCAAAACTTGACTAATTTTGCTCAATTTTTAGCAGAATATGGCCAAAAAACTGAAATTTCACCGATTTCTGTTTCGAGTTTTCGACGTTTTGTGAGTAAACTGCTACGATAAATTGAATATATTATATTGAATTTGGTATGATCGTATCTAAAACTTTAAAATGAGACAAAATAAACTAATTTTGCTCAATTTTATGAAAAATATGGCCTAAAACATGAAATTTTACCGATATATTTCCACTTTTCGACGTTTTTTTAATTAACACTTTAAAAAAATTGAATACTTCTATTATATTTAGTTAGGTCTTATCAAAAACGTAAAAATGAATCCAAACTTGAGTAAATTTTCTCAATTTTTATCAAAATATGGCCAAAAAACTGAAATTTCACCATTTATTTCGAGTTTGCGAAATTTTTTGAAATAACTACTACTAAAAATTGAATATTTCTATAGAATTTGGTTATATCATATCAGAAACCTTAGACTGAATCAAAACTTGACTAATTTTGCTCAATTTCTTGCAAAATATGGCCAAAAACCTGAAATTTTACCAATATTTTTTTCGAGTTTTCAACGATTTTTGAGTTAACTGCTGCGAAAAATTGAAAATTTCTATAGAATTTGGTTAGATCATATCAGAAACTTTAGATTGAATCAAAACTTGACTAATTTTGCTCAATTTCTTCAAAATATGGCCAAAAAACTGAAATTTCACCGATTTTTATTTTCGAGTTTTCAACGCTTTTTGAGTTAACGGCTAAAGAAATTGAATGTGTCTATCGTATTTAATTAGGTCTTATCAAGAACGTTAAATTGAATCCAAACTTGACTAAATTTTCTCAATTTTTAGCAAAGTATTGCAAAAAAACTGAAATTTCACCGATTTTCCTTCGAGTTTGCGAAATTTTTTGAGTTCACTGCTACTAAAAATTGAATATTTCTATAGAATTTGGTTAGATGATATCAAAAACTTTAAAATGAGTCCAAATTTGACTAATTTTGCTCAATTTCTTGCAAAATATGGCCAAAAAACTGAAATGTATACCGATTTTTTTTTCGAGATTTCGACGTTTTTTGAGTAAACTGCTACGATAAATTGAATATATTATATTGGATTTGGTATGATCATATCTATAACTTTAAAAAGAGACCAAAATAAACTAATTTTGCTCAATTTTACGCAAAATATGGCCAAAAACATGAAATTTTACCGATATATTTCCAGTTTTCGACGTTTTTTGAGTTAACAGCTTAAAAAAATTGAATATTTCTATAATATTTGGTTAGGTCTTATCAAGAACGTTAAAATGAATCCAAACTTGACTAAATTTTCTCAATTTTTAGCAAAATATGGCCAAAAAACTGAAATTTCACGGATATTTTTTCGAGTTTGCGAAATTTCTTGAGTTAACTGCTACTAAAAATTGAATATTTCTATAGAATTTGGTTAGATGATATCAAGAACTTTAAAATGAGTCCAAATTTGACTAATTTAGCTCAATTTCTTGCAAAATATGGCCAAAAAACTTAAATTTCACCGATTTTTTTTCGAGTTTTCGACGTTTTTTGAGTAAACTGCTACGATAAATTGAATATATTATATTGAATTTGGAAAGATTATATCTAAAAATTTAAAATGAGACCAAAATAAACTAATTTTGCTCAATTTCATGCAAAATATGGCCAAAAACATGAAATTTTACCGATATATTTCCAGTTTCCGACGTTTTTTGAGTTAACAGCTTAAAAAAATTGAATATTTCTATAATTTTTAGTTAGGTCCTATCAAAAACGTTAATATGAATCCAAACTTGCCTAAATTTTCTCAATTTTAAGCAAAATATGGCCAAAAAACTGAAATTTCACGGATTTTTTTTCGAGTTTGCGATATTTTTTGAGTTAACTGCTACTAAAAATTGAATATTTCTATAGAATTTGGTTAGATGATATCAAAAACTTTAAAATCAGTCCAAATTTGACTAATTTTGCTCAATTTCTTGCAAAATATGGCCAAAAACCTGAGATTTCACCAATATTTTTTTCGAGTTTTCAACGATTTTTGAGATAACTGCTGCAAAAAATTGAATATTTCTATAGAATTTGGTTAGATCATATCAGAAACTTTAGAATGAATCAAAACTTGAGTAATTTTGCTCAATTTCTTGCAAAATATGGCCAAAAAACTGAAATTTCACCGAATTTTTTTTTCGATTTTTCGACATTTTTTGAGTAAACTGCTACGATAAATTGAATATATTATATTGAATTTGGTATGATCATATCTAAAACTTTAAAATAAGACCAAAATAAACTAATTTTGCTCAATTTTATGCAAAATATGGCCCAAAACATGAAATTTTACCGATATATTTCCAGTTTTCGACGTTTTTTGAGTTAACAGCTTAAAAAAATTGAATATTTCGATAATATTAAGTTACGTCTTATCAAAAACGTTAAAATGAATCCAAACATGACTAAATTTTCTCAATTTTTAGCAAAATATGGCCAAAAAACTGAAATTTCACGGATTTTTTTTCGAGTTTGTGAAATTTTTTGAAATAACTACTACTAAAAATAGAATATTTCTATAGAATTTGGTAAGATGATATCAAAAACTTTAAAATGAGTGCAAATTTGACTAATTTTGCTCAATTTCTTGCAAAATATGGCCAA
Organism: Sympetrum striolatum; assembly: GCA_947579665.1. Taxonomy (NCBI): domain Eukaryota; kingdom Metazoa; phylum Arthropoda; class Insecta; order Odonata; family Libellulidae; genus Sympetrum; species Sympetrum striolatum. The sequence continues at coordinate 928,747 of CANPUZ010000057.1, read as the reverse complement.
AAACCTGAAATTTTACCAATATTTTTTTCGAGTTTTCGACGTTTTTTGAGTAAACTGCTACGATAAATTGAATACAATATATTGAATTTGGTAAGATCATATCTAAAACTTTAATATGAGTCCGAAATAAACTAATTTTGCTCAATTTATGCAAAATATGGCCAAAAACATGAAATTTTACCGATATATTTCCAGTTTTCGACGTTTTTTGAGTTAACGGCTTAAAAAAAATTGAATATTTCGATAATATTTAGTTAGGTCTTATCAAAAACGTTAAAATGAATCCAGACTTGACTAAATTATCTCAATTTTTAGCAAAATATGGCCAAAAAACTGAAATTTCACGGATTTTTTTTTGAGTTTGCGAAATTTTTTGAAATAACTGCTACTAAAAATTGAATATTTCTATAGAATTTGGTAAGATGATATCAAAAACTTTAAAATGAGTCCAAATTTGACTAATTTAGCTCAATTTCTTGCAAAATATGGCCAAAAACCTGAAATTTCACCGATTTTTTTTTCGAATTTTCGACGTTTTTTGAGTAAACTGCTACGATAAATTGAATATATTTTATTGAATTTGGAAAGATCATATCTAAAACTTTAAAATGAGACCAAAATAAACTAATTTTGCTCAATTTTATGCAAAATATGGCCTAAAACATGAAATTTTACCGATATATTTCCACTTTTCGACGTTTTTTGAGTTAACACTTAGAAAAAAACTGAATACTTCTATAATATTTAGTTAGGTCTTATAAAAACGTTAAAATGAATCCAAACTTGACTAAATTTTCTCAATTTTTAGCAAAATATGGCCAAAAAACTGAAATTTCACGGATTTTTTTTCGAGTTTGCGATATTTTCTGAGTTAACTGCTACTAAAAATTGAATGTTTCTATAGAATTTGGTTAGATGATATCAAAAACTTAAAAATGAGTCCAAATTTGACTAATTTTGCTCAATTTCTTGCAAAATATGGCCAAAAACCTGAGATTTCACCAATATTCTTTTCGAGTTTTCAACGATTTTTGAGATAACTGCTGCGAAAAATTGAATATTTCTATAGAATTTGGTTAGATCATATCAGAAACTTTAGAATGAATCAAAACTTGACTAATTTTGCTCAATATCTTGCAAAATATGGCCACAAAACTGAAATTTCACCGAATTTTTTTTTTCGATTTTTCGACGTTTTTTGAGTAAACTGCTACGATTAATTGAATATATTATATTGAATTTGGTATGATCATATCTAGAACTCTAAAATGAGACCAAAATAAACTAATTTTGCTCAATTTTATGCAAAATATGGCCTAAAACATGAAATTTTACCGATATATTTCCAGTTTTCGACGTTTTTTGAGTTAACAGCAAAAAAAATTGAATATTTCTATAATATTTAATTAGGTCTTATCAATAACGTTAAAATGAATCCAAACTTGACTAAATTTTCTCAATTTTTAGCAAAATATGGCCAAAAAACTGAAATTTCACGAATTTTTTTTCGAGTATGCAAATTTTTTGAAATAACTGCTACTAAAAATTGAATATTTCTATAGAATTTGGTTAGATTATATCAAAACCTTTAAGATGAGTCCAAATTTGACTAATTTTGCTTACTATCTTGCAAAATATGGCCAAAAAACTGAAATTTCACCGATTTTTTTTTCGAGTTTTCGACGTTTTTTGAGAAAATTGCTACGATAAACGGAATATATTATATTGAATTTGGAAGGATCATATTTAAAACTTTAAAATGTGACCAAAATAAACTAATTTTGCTCTATTTTATGCAAAATATGGCCAAAAACATGAAATTTTACGGATATATTTCCAGTTTTCGACGTTTTTTGAATTAACAGCTTAAAAAAATTGAATATTTCTATAATTTTTAGTTAGGTCCTATCAAAAACGTTAATATGAATCCAAACTTGACTAAATTTTCTCAATTTTAAGCAAAATATGGCCAAAAAACTGAAATTTCACGGATTTTTTTTCGAGTTTGCGAAATTTTTTGAGTTAACTGCTACGAAAAATTGAAAATTTCTATAGAATTTGGTTAGATGATATCAAAAACTTTAAAATCAGTCCAAATTTGACTAATTTTGCTCAATTTCTTGCAAAATATGGCCAAAAACCTGAAATTTTACCAATATTTTTTTCGAGTTTTCAACGATTTTTGAGTTAACTGCTGCGAAAAATTGAATATTTCTATAGAATTTGGTTAGATCATATCAGAAACTTTAGAATGAATCAAAACTTGACTAAATTTTCTCAATTTCTTGCAAAATATGGCCAAAAAACTTAAATTTCGCCGATTTTTTTTTCGAGTTTTCGACGTTTTTTGAGTAAACTGCTACGATAAATTGAATACATTATATTGAATTTGGTAAGATCATATCTAAAACTTTAATATGAGTCCAAAATAAACTAATTTTGCTCAATTTATGCAAAATATGGCCAAAAACATGAAATTTTACCGATATATTTCCAGTTTTCGACGTTTTTTGAGTTAACGGCTTAAAAAAATTGAGAATTTCGATAATATTTAGTTAGGTCTTATCAAAAACCTTAAAATGAGTCCAAACTTGACTAAATTTTCTCAATTTTTAGCAAAATATGGCCAAAAAACTGAAATTTCACGGATTTTTTTTTGAGTTTGCGATATTTTCTGAGTTAACTGCTACTAAAAATTGAATATTTCTATAGAATTTGGTTAGATGATATCAAAAACTTTAAAATGAGTCCAAATTTGACTAATTTTGCTCAATTTCTTGCAAAATATGGCCAAAAACCTGAGATTTCACCAATATTTTTTTCGAGTTTTCAACGATTTTTGAGATAACTGCTGCGAAAAATTGAATATTTCTATAGAATTTGGTTAGATCATATCAGAAACTTTAGAATGAATCAAAACTTGACTAATTTTGCTCAATTTTTAGCAAAATATGGCCAAAAAACTGAAATTTCACCGATTTTTGTTTCGAGTTTTCGACGTTTTGTGAGTAAACTGCTACGATAAATTGAATATATTATATTGAATTTGGTATGATCATATCTAAAACTTTAAAATGAGACCAAAATAAACTAATTTTGCTCAATTTTATGCAAAATATGGCCTAAAACATGAAATTTTACCAATATATTTCCAGTTTTTGACGTTTTTTGAGTTAACACTTAAAAAAAATTGAACACTTCTATAATATTTAGATAGGTCTCATCATGAACGTTAAAATGAATCAAAACTTGACTAAATTTTCTCAATTTTTAGCAAAATATGGCCAAAAAACTGAAATTTCACGGATTTTCTTTCGAGTTTGCGAAATTTTTTGATATAACTGCTGCGAAAAATTGAATATTTCTATAGAATTTGGTTAAATGATATCAAAAACTTTAAAATGAGTCCAAATTTGACTAATTTTGCTCAATTTCTTGCAAAATATGGCCAAAAACCTGAGATTTCACCAATATTTTTTTCGAGTTTTCAACGCTTTTTGAGATAACTGCTGCGAAAAATTGAATATTTCTATAGAATTTGGTTAGATCATATCAGAAACTTTAGAATGAATCAAAACCTGACTAATTTTGCTCAATTTCTTTTAAAATATGGCCAAAAACCTGAGATTTCACCAATATTTTTTCGAGTTTTCAACGATTTCTGAGTAACCTGCTACGATAAATTGAATATATTATATTGAATTTGGTAAGATCATATCTCTAACTCTAAAATGAGACCAAAATAAACAAATTTTGCTCAATTTTATGCAAAATATGGCCTAAAACATGAAATTTTACCGATATATTTCCAGTTTTCGACGTTTTTTGAGTTAACAGCTAAAAAAAATTGAATATTTCTATAATATTTAATTAGGTCTTATCAATAACGTTAAAATGAATCCAAACTTGACTAAATTTTCTCAATTTTTAGCAAAATATGGCCAAAAACCTGAAATTTCAACTAATGTTTTCGAGTTTTCGACGTTGTTTGGGTTAGCAGCTAAAATAATTGAAACTTTTAAATGAATTTGGTTAGATGACGTAAATAACCTCAAATTGAGTACAAACATGACAAGTTTTCCTGAATTATTCGCAAAATATGGCGATAAACCTGAAATTTCACCGATTTTTTTCGAGTTTTCGATGATTTTTGAATAAACTGCTATAAAAAATTAAATATTTCTAAAGAATTAGGTTAGATCATATCAAAAATTTTAAAATGGGTCAAAATTTGACTAATTTAGCTTAATTTTATGCAAAATATGGCCAAAAACATGAAGTTTTACCGATATATTTCCAGTTTTAGACGTGTTTTGAGTTAACGGCTTAAATAAATTGAATATTTCTATTATATTTAGTTAGGACTCATCAAGAACGTTAAAATGAATCCAAACTTGACGAAATTCTCTCAATTTTTAGCAAAATATGGCCAAAACAATTAAAATTCACGGATTTTTTTTCGAGTTTGCTAAATTTTTTGAGTTTACTGCTACTAAAAATTGAATATTTCTATAGAATTTGGTTAGATGATATCAAAAACTTTAAAATGAGTCCTAATTTGACTAATTTTGCTCAATTTCTTGCAAAATATGGCAAAAAACCTGAAATTTTACCAATATTTTTTTCGAGTTTTCAACGATTTTTGAGTTAACTGCTGCGAAAAATTGAATATTTCTATACAATTTGGTTAGATCATATCAGAGACTTTAGAATGAATCAAAAGTTGACTAATTTTGCTCAATTTTATGCAAAATATAGCCAAAAACATGAAATTTTACTGATATATTTCCAGTTTTCGACGTTTTTTGAGTAAACTGCTACGATAAATTGAATACATTATATTGAATTTGGTAAGATCATATCTAAAACTTTAATATGAGTCCAAAATAAACTAATATTGCTCAATTTTATGCAAAATATGGCCAAAAACATGACATTTTACCGATATATTTCCAGTTTTCGACGTTTTTTGAGTTAACACTTTAACAAAATTGAATACTTCTATAATATTTAGTTAGGTCTTATCAAAAACGTTAAAATGAATCCAAACTTGACTATATTTTCTCAATTTTTAGCAAAGTATGGCCAAAAAACTGAAATTTCACCGATTTTCTTTCGAGTTTGCGAAATTTTTTGAGTTAACTGCTGCGAAAAATTGAATATTTCTATAGAATTTGGTGAATTGATATCAAAAACTTTAAAATGAGTCCATATTTGACTAATGTAGCTCAATTTCTTGCAAAATATGGCCAAAAACCTGAGATTTCACCAATATTTTTTTCGAGTTTTCAACGATTTTTGAGATAACTGCTGCGAAAAATTGAATATTTCTATAGAATTTGGTTAGATCATATCAGAAACTTTAGAATGAATCAAAACCTGACTAATTTTGCTCAATTTCTTGCAAAATATGGCCAAAAAACTGAAATTTCACCGAATTTTTTTTTCGTGTTTTCGACGTTTTTTGAGTAAACTGCTGCGAAAAATTGAATATTTCTCTAGAATTTGGTAAGATCATATCTAAAACTTTAAAATTAGACAAAAATAAACTAATTTTGCTCAATTTTATGCAAAATATGGCCTAAAACATGAAATTTTACCGATATATTTCCAGTTTTCGACGTTTTTTGAGTTAACAGCTTAAAAAAATTAAATATTTCTATTATATTTAGTTAGGTCTTATCAATAACGTTAAAATGAATCCAAACTTGACTAAATTTTCTCAATTTTTAGCAAAATATGGCCAAAAACCTGAGATTTCACCAATATTTTTTTCGAGTTTTCAACGATTTTTGAGATAACTGCTGCGAAAAATTGAATATTTCTATAGAATTTGGTTAGATCATATCAGAAACTTTAGAATGAATCAAAACTTGACTAATTTTGCTCAATATCTTGCAAAATATGGCCAAAAAACTGAAATTTCACCGAATTTTTTTTTCGATTTTTCGACGTTTTTTGAGTAAACTGCTACGATTAATTGAATATATTATATTGAATTTGGTAAGATCATATCTAAAACTTTAAAATGAGACCAAAATAAACTAATTTTGCTCAATTTTATGCAAAATATGGCCAAAAACATGAAATTTTACCGTTATATGTTTCCAGTTTTCGACGTTTTTTGAGTAAACTGCTACGATAAATTGAATATATTATATTGAATTTGGTATAATCATATCTAAAACTTTAAAATGAGACCAAAAAACTAATTTTGCTCAATTTTATGCAAAATATGGCCTAAATCATGAAATTTTACCGATATATTTCCAGTTTTCGACGTTTTTTGAGTTAACGGCTTAAAAAAATGGAATATTTCGGAAATATTAAGTTAGGTCGTATCAAAAACGTTAAAATGAATCCAAACTTGACTAAATTTTCTCAATTTTTAAAAAAATATTGCCAAAAAACTGAAATTTCACGGATTTTTTTTCGAGTTTGCAAAATTTTTTGAAATAACTACTACTAAAAATTGAATATTTCTATAGAATTTGGTAAGATGATATCAAAAACTTTAAAATGAGTCCAAATTTGACTAATTTAGCTCAATTTCTTGCAAAATATGGCCAAAAACCTGAGTTTTCACCAATATTTTTTTCAAGTTTTCAACGATGTTTGAGTTAACTGCTGCGAAAAATTGAATATTTCTCTAGAATTTGGTTAGATCATATCAGAAACTTTAGAATGAATCAAAACTTGACTAATTTTGCTCAATTTTTAGCAAAATAAGGCCAAAAATCTGAAATTTCACCGATTTTTGTTTCGAGTTTTCGACGTTTTGTGAGTAAACTGCTACGATAAATTGAATATATTATATTGAATTTGGTAAGATCATATCTAAAACTTTAAAATGAGACAAAAATAAACTAATTTTGCTCAATTTTATGCAAAATATGGCCTAAAACATGAAATTTTACCGATATATTTCCAGTTTTCGACGTTTTTTGAGTTAACAGCTTAAAAAAATTAAATATTTCTATTATATTTAGGTAGGTCTTATCAAAAACGTTAAAATGAATCCAAACTTGACTAAATTTTCTCAATTTTTAGCAAAATATGGCCAAAAACCTGAGATTTCACCAATATTTTTTTCTAGTTTTCAACGATTTTTGAGATAACTGCTGCGAAAAATTGAATATTTCTATAGAATTTGGTTAGATCATATCAGAAACTTTAGAATGAATCAAAACTTGACTAATTTTGCTCAATATCTTGCAAAATATGGCCAAAAAACTGAAATTTCACCGAATTTTTTTTTCGATTTTTCGACGTTTTTTGAGTAAACTGCTACGATTAATTGAATATATTATATTGAATTTGGTAAGATCATATCTAAAACTTTAAAATGAGACCAAAATAAACTAATTTTGCTCAATTTTATGCAAAATATGGCCAAAAACATGAAATTTTACCGTTATATGTTTCCAGTTTTCGACGTTTTTTGAGTAAACTGCTACGATAAATTGAATATATTATATTGAATTTGGTATAATCATATCTAAAACTTTAAAATGAGACCAAAATAAACTAATTTTGCTCAATTTTATGCAAAATATGGCCTAAATCATGAAATTTTACCGATATATTTCCAGTTTTCGACGTTTTTTGAGTTAACGGCTTAAAAAAATTGAATATTTCGAAAATATTAAGTTAGGTCGTATCAAAAACGTTAAAATGAATCCAAACTTGACTAAATTTTCTCAATTTTTAAAAAAATATTGCCAAAAAACTGAAATTTCACGGATTTTTTTTCGAGTTTGCAAAATTTTTTGAAATAACTACTACTAAAAATTGAATATTTCTATAGAATTTGGTAAGATGATATCAAAAACTTTAAAATGAGTCCAAATTTGACTAATTTAGCTCAATTTCTTGCAAAATATGGCCAAAAACCTGAGATTTCACCAATATTTTTTTCGAGTTTTCAACGATTTTTGAGATAACTGCTGCGAAAAATTGAATATTTCTATAGAATTTGGTTAGATCATATCAGAAACTTTAGAATGAATCAAAACCTGACTAATTTTGCTCAATTTCTTTTAAAATATGGCCAAAAACCTGAGTTTTCACCAATATTTTTTTCAAGTTTTCAACGATTTTTGAGTTAACTGCTGCGAAAAATTGAATATTTCTCTAGAATTTGGTTAGATCATATCAGAAACTTTAGAATGAATCAAAACTTGACTAATTTTGCTCAATTTTTAGCAAAATAAGGCCAAAAAACTGAAATTTCACCGATTTTTGTTTCGAGTTTTCGACGTTTTGTGAGTAAACTGCTACGATAAATTGAATATATTATATTGAATTTGGTATGATCATATCTAAAACTTTAAAATGAGACCAAAATAAACTAATTTTGCCCAATTTTATGCAAAATATGGCCTAAAACATGAAATTTTACCAATATATTTCCAGTTTTTGACGTTTTTTGAGTTAACACTTTAAAAAAATTGAACACTTCTATAATATTTAGATAGGTCTCATCATGAACGTTAAAATGAATCAAAACTTGACTAAATTTTCTCAATTTTTAGCAAAATATGGCCAAAAAACTGAAATTTCACGGATTTTTTTTCGAGTATGCGAAATTTTTTGAAATAACTGCTACTAAAAATTGAATATTTCTATAGAATTTGGTTAGATGATATCAAAACCTTTAAGATGAGTCCAACTTTGACTAATTTTGCTCACTATCTTGCAAAATATGGCCAAAAAACTGAAATTTCACCTATTTTTTTTTCGAGTTTTCGACATATTTTGAGTAAACTGCTACGATAAATTGAATATATTTTATTAAATTTGGAAAGATCATATCTAAAACTTTAAAATGAGACCAAAATAAACAAATTTTGCTCAATTTTATGCAAAATATGGCCTAAAACATGAAATTTTTCCGATATATTTCCAGTTTTCGACGTTTTTTGAGTTAACAGCTTAAAAAAATTGAATATTTCTATAATATTTAGTTAGTTCTCATTATGAACGTTAAAATGAATCCAAACTTGACTAAATTTTCTCAATTTTCAGCAAAATATGGCCAAAAAACTGAAATTTCAAGGATTTTTTTTCGAGTTTACGAAATTTTTTGAGATAACTGCTACTAACAATTGAGTATTTCTATACAATTTGGTTATATCATATCAGAAACTTTAAAATGAGTCCAAATTTGACTAATTTTGCTGAATTTCTTGCAAAATATGGCCAAAAAACTGAAATTTCACCGATTTTTTTTTCGAGTTTTCGACGTTTTTTGAGTAAATTGCTACGATAAATTGAATATATTATATTGAATTTGGAAAGATCATATCTAAAACTTTAAAATGAGACCAATATAAACTAATTTTGCTCAATTTTATGCAAAATATGGCCAAAAACATGAAATTTTACCGTTATATATTTCCAGTTTTCGACGTTTTTTGAGTAAACTGCTACGATAAATTGAATATATTATATTGAATTTGGTATAATCATATCTAAAACTTTAAATGAGACCAAAATAAACTAATTTTGCTCAATTTTATGCAAAATATGGCCTAAAACATGAAATTTTTCCGATATATTTCCAGTTTTCGACGTTTTTTGAGTTAACGGCTTAAAAAAATTGAATATTTCCATAACATTAAGTTAGGTCTTATCAAAAACGTTAAAATGAATCCAAACTTGACTAAATTTTCTCAATTTTTAAAAAAATATTGCCAAAAAACTGAAATTTCACGGATTTTTTTTCGAGTTTGCGAAATTTTTTGAAATAACTACTACTAAAAATTGAAATTTCTATAGAATTTGGTAAGATGATATCAAAAACTTTAAAATGAGTCCAAATTTGACTAATTTAGCTCAATTTCTTGCAAAATATGGCCAAAAACCTGAGTTTTCACCAATATTTTTTTCAAGTTTTCAAAGATTTTTGAGATAACTGCTGCGAAAAATTGAATATTTCTCTAGAATTTGGTTAGATAATATCAGAAACTTTAGAATGAATCAAAACTTGACTAATTTTGCTCAATTTTTAGCAGAATATGGCCAAAAAACTGAAATTTCACCGATTTCTGTTTCGAGTTTTCGACGTTTTGTGAGTAAACTGCTACGATAAATTGAATATATTATATTGAATTTGGTATGATCGTATCTAAAACTTTAAAATGAGACAAAATAAACTAATTTTGCTCAATTTTATGAAAAATATGGCCTAAAACATGAAATTTTACCGATATATTTCCACTTTTCGACGTTATTTGAGTTAACACTTTAAAAAAATTGAATACTTCTATTATATTTAGTTAGGTCTTATCAAAAACGTAAAAATGAATCCAAACTTGAGTAAATTTTCTCAATTTTTATCAAAATATGGCCAAAAAACTGAAATTTCACCATTTTTTTTCGAGTTTGCGAAATTTTTTGAAATAACTACTACTAAAAATTGAATATTTCTATAGAATTTGGTTATATCATATCAGAAACCTTAGACTGAATCAAAACTTGACTAATTTTGCTCAATTTCTTGCAAAATATGGCCAAAAACCTGAAATTTTACCAATATTTTTTTCGAGTTTTCAACGATTTTTGAGTTAACTGCTGCGAAAAATTGAAAATTTCTATAGAATTTGGTTAGATCATATCAGAAACTTTAGATTGAATCAAAACTTGACTAATTTTGCTCAATTTCTTCAAAATATGGCCAAAAAACTGAAATTTCACCGATTTTTATTTTCGAGTTTTCAACGCTTTTTGAGTTAAAGGCTAAAGAAATTGAATGTGTCTATCGTATTTAATTAGGTCTTATCAAAAACGTTAAATTGAATCCAAACTTGACTAAATTTTCTCAATTTTTAGCAAAGTATTGCAAAAAAACTGAAATTTCACGGATTTTCCTTCGAGTTTGCGAAATTTTTTGAGTTCACTGCTACTAAAAATTGAATATTTCTATAGAATTTGGTTAGATGATATCAAAAACTTTAAAATGAGTCCAAATTTGACTAATTTTGCTCAATTTCTTGCAAAATATGGCCAAAAAACTGAAATTTATACCGATTTTTTTTTCGAGATTTCGACGTTTTTTGAGTAAACTGCTACGATAAATTGAATATATTATATTGGATTTGGTATGATCATATCTATAACTTTAAAAAGAGACCAAAATAAACTAATTTTGCTCAATTTTACGCAAAATATGGCCAAAAACATGAAATTTTACCGATATATTTCCAGTTTTCGACGTTTTTTGAGTTAACAGCTTAAAAAAATTGAATATTTCTATAATATTTGGTTAGGTCTTATCAAGAACGTTAAAATGAATCCAAACTTGACTAAATTTTCTCAATTTTTAGCAAAATATGGCCAAAAAACTGAAATTTCACGGATATTTTTTCGAGTTTGCGAAATTTCTTGAGTTAACTGCTACTAAAAATTGAATATTTCTATAGAATTTGGTTAGATGATATCAAGAACTTTAAAATGAGTCCAAATTTGACTAATTTAGCTCAATTTCTTGCAAAATATGGCCAAAAAACTTAAATTTCACCGATTTTTTTTTCGAGTTTTCGACGTTTTTTGAGTAAACTGCTACGATAAATTGAATATATTATATTGAATTTGGAAAGATTATATCTAAAAATTTAAAATGAGACCAAAATAAACTAATTTTGCTCAATTTCATGCAAAATATGGCCAAAAACATGAAATTTTACCGATATATTTCCAGTTTCCGACGTTTTTTGAGTTAACAGCTTAAAAAAATTGAATATTTCTATAATTTTTAGTTAGGTCCTATCAAAAACGTTAATATGAATCCAAACTTGCCTAAATTTTCTCAATTTTAAGCAAAATATGGCCAAAAAACTGAAATTTCACGGATTTTTTTTCGAGTTTGCGATATTTTTTGAGTTAACTGCTACTAAAAATTGAATATTTCTATAGAATTTGGATAGATGATATCAAAAACTTTAAAATCAGTCCAAATTTGACTAATTTTGCTCAATTTCTTGCAAAATATGGCCAAAAACCTGAGATTTCACCAATATTTTTTTCGAGTTTTCAACGATTTTTGAGATAACTGCTGCAAAAAATTGAATATTTCTATAGAATTTGGTTAGATCATATCAGAAACTTTAGAATGAATCAAAACTTGAGTAATTTTGCTCAATTTCTTGCAAAATATGGCCAAAAAACTGAAATTTCACCGAATTTTTTTTTCGATTTTTCGACGTTTTTTGAGTAAACTGCTACGATAAATTGAATATATTATATTGAGTTTGGTATGATCATATCTAAAACTTTAAAATAAGACCAAAATAAACTAATTTTGCTCAATTTTATGCAAAATATGGCCCAAAACATGAAATTTTACCGATATATTTCCAGTTTTCGACGTTTTTTGAGTTAACAGCTTAAAAAAATTGAATATTTCGATAATATTAAGTTACGTCTTATCAAAAACGTTAAAATGAATCCAAACATGACTAAATTTTCTCAATTTTTAGCAAAATATGGCCAAAAAACTGAAATTTCACGGATTTTTTTTCGAGTTTGTGAAATTTTTTGAAATAACTACTACTAAAAATAGAATATTTCTATAGAATTTGGTAAGATGATATCAAAAACTTTAAAATGAGTGCAAATTTGACTAATTTTGCTCAATTTCTTGCAAAATATGGCCAAAAACCTGAAATTTTACCAATATTTTTTTCGAGTTTTCGACGTTTTTTGAGTAAACTGCTACGATAAATTGAATACATTCTATTGAATTTGGTAAGATCATATCTAAAACTTTAATATGAGTCCGAAATAAACTAATTTTGCTCAATTTATGCAAAATATGGCCAAAAACATGAAATTTTACCGATATATTTCCAGTTTTCGACGTTTTTTGAGTTAACGGCTTAAAAAAAATTGAATATTTCGATAATATTTAGTTAGGTCTTATCAAAAACGTTAAAATGAATCCAGACTTGACTAAATTATCTCAATTTTTAGCAAAATATGGCCAAAAAACTGAAATTTCACGGATTTTTTTTCGAGTTTGCGAAATTTTTTGAAATAACTGCTACTAAAAATTGAATATTTCTATAGAATTTGGTAAGATGATATCAAAAACTTTAAAATGAGTCCAAATTTGACTAATTTAGCTAAATTTCTTGCAAAATATGGCCAAAAACCTGAAATTTCACCGATTTTTTTTTCGAATTTTCGACGTTTTTTGAGTAAACTGCTACGATAAATTGAATATATTTTATTGAATTTGGAAAGATCATATCTAAAACTTTAAAATGAGACCAAAATAAACTAATTTTGCTCAATTTTATGCAAAATATGGCCTAAAACATGAAATTTTACCGATATATTTCCACTTTTCGACGTTTTTTGAGTTAACACTTAGAAAAAAACTGAATACTTCTATAATATTTAGTTAGGTCTTATAAAAACGTTAAAATGAATCCAAACTTGACTAAATTTTCTCAATTTTTAGCAAAATATGGCCAAAAAACTGAAATTTCACGGATTTTTTTTCGAGTTTGCGATATTTTCTGAGTTAACTGCTACTAAAAATTGAATGTTTCTATAGAATTTGGTTAGATGATATCAAAAACTTAAAAATGAGTCCAAATTTGACTAATTTTGCTCAATTTCTTGCAAAATATGGCCAAAAACCTGAGATTTCACCAATATTCTTTTCGAGTTTTCAACGATTTTTGAGATAACTGCTGCGAAAAATTGAATATTTCTATAGAATTTGGTTAGATCATATCAGAAACTTTAGAATGAATCAAAACTTGACTAATTTTGCTCAATATCTTGCAAAATATGGCCACAAAACTGAAATTTCACCGAATTTTTTTTTTCGATTTTTCGACGTTTTTTGAGTAAACTGCTACGATTAATTGAATATATTATATTGAATTTGGTATGATCATATCTAGAACTCTAAAATGAGACCAAAATAAACTAATTTTGCTCAATTTTATGCAAAATATGGCCTAAAACATGAAATTTTACCGATATATTTCCAGTTTTCGACGTTTTTTGAGTTAACAGCAAAAAAAATTGAATATTTCTATAATATTTAATTAGGTCTTATCAATAACGTTAAAATGAATCCAAACTTGACTAAATTTTCTCAATTTTTAGCAAAATATGGCCAAAAAACTGAAATTTCACGAATTTTTTTTCGAGTATGCAAATTTTTTGAAATAACTGCTACTAAAAATTGAATATTTCTATAGAATTTGGTTAGATTATATCAAAACCTTTAAGATGAGTCCAAATTTGACTAATTTTGCTTACTATCTTGCAAAATATGGCCAAAAAACTGAAATTTCACCGATTTTTTTTTCGAGTTTTCGACGTTTTTTGAGAAAATTGCTACGATAAATGGAATATATTATATTGAATTTGGAAGGATCATATTTAAAACTTTAAAATGTGACCAAAATAAACTAATTTTGCTCTATTTTATGCAAAATATGGCCAAAAACATGAAATTTTACGGATATATTTCCAGTTTTCGACGTTTTTTGAGTTAACAGCTTAAAAAAATTGAATATTTCTATAATTTTTAGTTAGGTCCTATCAAAAACGTTAATATGAATCCAAACTTGACTAAATATTCTCAATTTTAAGCAAAATATGGCCAAAAAACTGAAATTTCACGGATTTTTTTTCGAGTAGCGAAATTTTTTGAGTTAACTGCTACGAAAAATTGAAAATTTCTATAGAATTTGGTTAGATGATATCAAAAACTTTAAAATCAGTCCAAATTTGACTAATTTTGCTCAATTTCTTGCAAAATATGGCCAAAAACCTGAAATTTTACCAATATTTTTTTCGAGTTTTCAACGATTTTTGAGTTAACTGCTGCGAAAAATTGAATATTTCTATAGAATTTGGTTAGATCATATCAGAAACTTTAGAATGAATCAAAACTTGACTAATTTTGCTCAATTTTTAGCAAAATATGGCCAAAAAACTGAAATTTCACCGATTTTTTTTTCGAGTTTTCGACGTTTTTTGAGTAAACTGCTACGATAAATTGAATACATTATATTGAATTTGGTAAGATCATATCTAAAACTTTAATATGAGTCCAAAATAAACTAATTTTGCTCAATTTATGCAAAATATGGCCAAAAACATGAAATTTTACCGATATATTTCCAGTTTTCGACGTTTTTTGAGTTAACGGCTTAAAAAAATTGAGAATTTCGATAATATTTAGTTAGGTCTTATCAAAAACGTTAAAATGAGTCCAAACTTGACTAAATTTTCTCAATTTTTAGCAAAATATGGCCAAAAAACTGAAATTTCACGGATTTTTTTTTGAGTTTGCGATATTTTCTGAGTTAACTGCTACTAAAAATTGAATATTTCTATAGAATTTGGTTAGATGATATCAAAAACTTTAAAATGAGTCCAAATTTGACTAATTTTGCTCAATTTCTTGCAAAATATGGCCAAAAACCTGAGATTTCACCAATATTTTTTTCGAGTTTTCAACGATTTTTGAGATAACTGCTGCGAAAAATGAAATATTTCTATAGAATTTGGTTAGATCATATCAGAAACTTTAGAATGAATCAAAACTTGACTAATTTTGCTCAATTTTTAGCAAAATATGGCCAAAAAACTGAAATTTCACCGATTTTTGTTTCGAGTTTTCGACGTTTTGTGAGTAAACTGCTACGATAAATTGAATATATTATATTGAATTTGGTATGATCATATCTAAAACTTTAAAATGAGACCAAAATAAACTAATTTTGCTCAATTTTATGCAAAATATGGCCTAAAACATGAAATTTTACCAATATATTTCCAGTTTTTGACGTTTTTTGAGTTAACACTTAAAAAAAATTGAACACTTCTATAATATTTAGATAGGTCTCATCATGAACGTTAAAATGAATCAAAACTTGACTAAATTTTCTCAATTTTTAGCAAAATATGGCCAAAAAACTGAAATTTCACGGATTTTCTTTCGAGTTTGCGAAATTTTTTGATATAACTGCTGCGAAAAATGAATATTTCTATAGAATTTGGTTAAATGATATCAAAAACTTTAAAATGAGTCCAAATTTGACTAATTTTGCTCAATTTCTTGCAAAATATGGCCAAAAACCTGAGATTTCACCAATATTTTTTTCGAGTTTTCAACGATTTTTGAGTAACCTGCTACGATAAATTGAATATATTATATTGAATTTGGTAAGATCATATCTATAACTCTAAAATGAGACCAAAATAAACAAATTTTGCTCAATTTTATGCAAAATATGGCCTAAAACATGAAATTTTACCGATATATTTCCAGTTTTCGACGTTTTTGAGTTAACAGCTTAAAAAAATTGAATACTTCTATTATATTTAGTTAGGTCTTATCAAAAACGTTTAAATTGATCCAAACTTGACTAAATTTTCTCAATTTTTAGCAAAATATGGCCAAAAAACTGAAATTTCACGGATTTTTTTTCGAGTTTGCGATATTTTTTGAGTTAATTGCTACTAAAAATTGAATATTTCTATAGAATTTCGTTAGATAATATCAAAAACTTTAAAATGAGTCCAAATTTGACTAATTTTGCTCAATTTCTTGCAAAATATGGCCAAAAACCTGAAATTTTACCAATATTTTTTTAGAGTTTTCAACGATTTTTGAGTTAACTGCTGCGAAAAATTGAATATTTCTATAGAATTTGGTTAGATCATATCAGAAACTTTAGAATGAATCAAAACTTGAGTAATTTTGCTCAATTTCTTGCAAAATATGGCCAAAAAACTGAAATTTTACCAATATTTTTTTAGAGTTATCAACGATTTTTGAGTTAACTGCTGCGAAAAATTGAATATTTCTATAGAATTTGGATAGATCATATCAGAAACTTTAGAATGAATCAAAACTTGAGTAATTTTGCTCAATTTCTTGCAAAATATGGCCAAAAACCTGAAATTTTACCAATATTTTTTTAGAGTTTTCAACGATTTTTGAGTTAACTGCTGCGAAAAATTGAATATTTCTATAGAATTTGGTTGGATCATATCAGAAACTTTAAAATGAGACAAAAATAAACTAATTTTGCTCAATTTAATGCAAAATATGGCCAAAAACATGAAATTTTACCGTTATATTTCCAGTATTCGACGTTTTTTGAGTTAACAGCTTTAAAAAATTGAATATTACTATAATATTTAGTTAGGTCTTATCAAAAACGTTAAAATGAATCCAAAATTGACTAAATTTTCTCAATTTTTAACAAAATGTGGCCAAAAAAATGAAATTTCACGGATTTTTTTTTGAGTTTGCGAAATATTTTTAGTTAACTGCTACTAAAAATTGAATATTTCTATAGAATTTGGTTAGACGATATCAAATACTTTAAAATGAGTCCAAATTTGACTAATTTAGCTCAAATTCTTGCAAAATATGGCCAAAAACCTGAGATTTCACCAATATTTTTTTCGAGTTTTCAACGATTTTTCAGATAACTGCTGCGAAAAATTGAATATTTCTATAAAATTTGGTTAGATCATATCAGAAACTTTAGAATGAATCAAAACTTGAGTAATTTTGCTCAATTTCTTGCAAAATATGGCCAAAAAACTGAAATTTCACCGATTTTTGTTTCGAGTTTTCGACATATTTTGAGTAAACTGCTACGATAAATTGAATATATTATATTGAATTTGGAAGGATCATATTTAAAACTTTAAAATGTGCCAAAATAAACTAATTTTGCTCTATTTTATGCAAAATATGGCCAAAAACATGAAATTTTACGGATATATTTCCAGTTTTTGACGTTTTTTGAGTTAACAGCTTAAAAAAATTGAATATTTCTATAATATTTAGTTAGGTCTCATTATGAACGTTAAAATGAATCCAAACTTGACTAAATTTTCTCAATTCTTAGCAAAATATGGCCAAAAAACTGAAATTTCAAGGATTTTTTTTCGAGTTTACGAAATTTTTTGAGGTATTTGCTACTAAAAATTGAGTATTTCCATAGAATTTGGTTATATCATATCAGAAACTTTAAAATGAGTCCAAATTTGACTAATTTTGCTGAATGTCTTGCAAAATATGGCCAAAAAACTGAAATTTCACCGATTTTTTTTCGAGTTTTCGACGTTTTTTGAGTAAATTGCTAGGATAAATTGAATATATTGTATTGAATTTGGAAAGATAATATCTAAAACTTTAAAATGAGACCAAAATAAACTAATTTTGCTCAATTTTATGCAAAATATGGCCTAAAACATGAAATTTTACCGATATATTTCCAGTTTTCGACGTTTTTTGAATTAACAGCTTAAAAAAATTGAATATTTCTATAATTTTTAGTTAGGTCCTATCAAAAACGTTAATATGAATCCAAACTTGACTAAATTTTCTCAATTTTAAGCAAAATATGGCCAAAAAACTGAAATTTCACGGATTTTTTTTCGAGTTTGCGAAATTTTTTGAGTTAACTGCTCCAAAAAATTGAAAATTTCTATAGAATTTGGTTAGATGATATCAAAAACTTTAAAATCAGTCCAAATTTGACTAATTTTGCTCAATTTCTTGCAAAATATGGCCAAAAACCTGAAATTTTACCAATATTTTTTTCGAGTTTTCAACGATTTTTGAGTTAACTGCTGCGAAAAATTGAATATTTCTATAGAATTTGGTTAGATCATATCAGAAACTTTAGAATGAATCAAAACTTGACTAAATTTTCTCAATTTCTTGCAAAATATGGCCAAAAAACTTAAATTTCACCGATTTTTTTTTCGAGTTTTCGACGTTTTTTGAGTAAACTGCTACGATAAATTGAATACATTATATTGAATTTGGTAAGATCATATCTAAAACTTTAATATGAGTCCAAAATAAACTAATTTTGCTCAATTTATGCAAAATATGGCCAAAAACATGAAATTTTACCGATATATTTCCAGTTTTCGACGTTTTTTGAGTTAACGGCTTAAAAAAATTGAGAATTTCGATAATATTTAGTTAGGTCTTATCAATAACGTTAAAATGAGTCCAAACTTGACTAAATTTTCTCAATTTTTAGCAAAATATGGCCAAAAAACTGAAATTTCACGGATTTTTTTTCGAGTTTACGAAATTTTTTGAAATAACTACTACTAAAAATTGAATATTTCTATAGAATTTGGAAAGATGATATCAAAAACTTTAAAATGAATCAAAACTTGACTAATTTTGCTCAATTTCTTGCAAAATATGGCCAAAAAACTGAAATTTCACCGACTTTTTTTTCGAGTTTTCGACGTTTTTTGAGTAAACTGCTACGATAAATTGAATATATCTTATTGAATTTGGAAAGATCATATCTAAAACTTTAAAATGAGACCAAAAAAAAAAAAATTTTACTCAATTTATGCAAAATATGGCCTAAAACATGAAATTTTACCGATATATTTCCACTTTTCGACGTTTTTTGAGTTAACAATTTAAAAAAAATTGAATACTTCTATAATATTTAGTTAGGTCTGATCAAAAACGTTAAAATGAATCCAAACTTGACTAAATTTTCTATATTTTTAGCAAAATATGGCCAAAAAACTGAAATTTCACGGATTTTTTTTTGAGTTTGCGATATTTTCTGAGTTAACTGCTACTAAAAATTGAATATTTCTATAGAATTTGGTTAGATGATATCAAAAACTTTAAAATGAGTCCAAATTTGACTAATTTTGCTCAATTTCTTGCAAAATATGGCCAAAAACCTGAGATTTCACCAATATTTTTTCGAGTTTTCAACGATTTTTGAGATAACTGCTGCGAAAAATTGAATATTTCTATAGAATTTGGTTAGATCATATCAGAAACTTTAGAATGAATCAAAACTTGACTAATTTTGCTCAATTTTTAGCAAAATATGGCCAAAAAACTGAAATTTCACCAATTTTTGTTTCGAGTTTTCGACGTTTTGTGAGTAAACTGCTACGATAAATTGAATATATTATATTGAATTTGGTATGATCATATCTAAAACTTTAAAATGAGACCAAAATATACTAATTTTGCTCAATTTTATGCAAAATATGGCCTAAAACATGAAATTTTACCAATATATTTCCAGTTTTTGACGTTTTTTGAGTTAACACTTTAAAAAAATTGAACACTTCTATAATATTTAGATAGGTCTCATCATGAACGTTAAAATGAATCAAAACTTGACTAAATTTTCTCAATTTTTAGCAAAATATGGCCAAAAAACTGAAATTTCACGGATTTTCTTTCGAGTTTGCGAAATTTTTTGATATAACTGCTGCGAAAAATTGAATATTTCTATAGAATTTGGTTAAATGATATCAAAAACTTTAAAATGAGTCCAAATTTGACTAATTTTGCTCAATTTCTTGCAAAATATGGCCAAAAACCTGAGATTTCACCAATATTTTTTTCGAGTTTTCAACGATTTTTGAGTAACCTGCTACGATAAATTGAATATATTATATTGAATTTGGTAAGATCATATCTATAACTCTAAAATGAGACCAAAATAAACAAATTTTGCTCAATTTTATGCAAAATATGGCCTAAAACATGAAATTTTACCGATATATTTCCAGTTTTCGACGTTTTTTGAGTTAACAGCTAAAAAAAATTGAATATTTCTATAATATTTAATTAGGTCTTATCAATAACGTTAAAATGAATCCAAACTTGACTAAATTTTCTCAATTTTTAGCAAAATATGGCCAAAAAACTGAAATTTCACGGATTTTTTTTCGAGTATGCGAAATTTTTTGAAATAACTGCTACTAAAAATTGAATATTTCTATAGAATTTGGTTAGATGATATCAAAACCTTTAAGATGAGTCCAACTTTGACTAATTTTGCTCACTATCTTGCAAAATATGGCCAAAAAACTGAAATTTCACCTATTTTTTTTTCGAGTTTTCGACATATTTTGAGTAAACTGCTACGATAAATTGAATATATTTTATTAAATTTGGAAAGATCATATCTAAAACTTTAAAATGAGACCAAAATAAACTAATTTTGCTCAATTTTATGCAAAATATGGCCTAAAACATGAAATTTTACCGATATATTTCCAGTTTTCGACGTTTTTTGAGTTAACAGCTTAAAAAAATGGAATATTTCTATAATATTTAGTTAGGTCTCATCATGAACGTTAAAATGAATCCAAACTTGACTAAATTTTCTCAATTTTCAGCAAAATATGGCCAAAAAACTGAAATTTCAAGGATTTTTTTTCGAGTTTACGAAATTTTTTGAGATAACTGCTACTAACAATTGAGTATTTCTATAGATTTTGGTTATATCATATCAGAAACTTTAAAATGAGTCCAAATTTGACTAAATTTGCTGAATTTCTTGCAAAATATGGCCAAAAAACTGAAATTTCACCGATTTTTTTTTCGAGTTTTCGACGTTTTTTGAGTAAATTGCTACGATAAATTGAATATATTATATTGAATTTGGTATGATCGTATCTAAAACTTTAAAATGAGACCAAAATAAACTAATTTTGCTCAATTTTATGTAAAATATGGCCAAAAACATGAAATTTTACCGTTATATATATTTCCAGTTTTCGACGTTTTTTGAGTAAACTGCTACGATAAATTGAATATATTATATTGAATTTGGTATGATCGTATCTAAAACTTTAAAATGAGACCAAAATAAACTAATTTTGCTCAATTTTATGAAAAATATGGCCTAAAACATGAAATTTTACCGATATATTTCCACTTTTCGACGTTTTTTGAGTTAACACTTTAAAAAAATTGAATACTTCTATTATATTTAGTTAGGTCTTATCAAAAACGTTAAAATGAATCCAAACTTGACTAAATTTTCTCAATTTTTAGCAAAATATGGCCAAAAAACTGAAATTTCAAGGATTTTTTTTCGAGTTTACAAAATTTTTTGAGGTAACTGCTACTAAAAATTGAGTATTTCTATAGAATTTGGTTATATCATATCAGAAACTTTAAAATGAGTCCAAATTTGACTAATTTTGCTGAATTTCTTGCAAAATATGGCCAAAAAATTGATATTTCACCGATTTTCTTTCGAGTTTGCGAAATTTTTTAGTTAACTGCTACTAAAAATGTAATTTTTCTATAGAATTTGGTTAGATGATATCAAAAACTTTAAAATGAGTCCAAATTTGACTAATGTATTTAATTTCTTGCAAAATATGGCCAAAAACCTTAGATTTCACCAATATTTTTTTCGAGTTTTCAACGATTTTTGAGATAACTACTGCGAAAAATTGAATATTTCTATAGAATTTGGTTATATCATATCAGAAACTTTAGAATGAATCAAAACATGAGTAATTTTGCTCTATTTCTTGCAAAATAAGGCCAAAAAACTGAAATTTCACCGAATTTTTTTTTCGAGTTCTCTACGTTTTTTGAGTAAACTGCTACGATAAATTGAATATATTATATTGAATTTGGTATGATCATATCAAAAACATTAAAATGAGACCAAAATAAACTAATTTTGCTCAATTTAATGCAAAATATGGCCCAAAACATGAAATTTTACCGATTTATTCCAGTTTTCGACGTTTTTTTAAATAACAGCTTTAAAAAATTGAATATTTCTATAATATATAGTTAGGTCTTATCAAAAACGTTAAAATGAATCCAAACTTGACGACATTTTCTCAATTTTAAGCAAAATATGGCCAAAACAATTAAAATTCACGGATTTTTTTTCGAGTTTTCTAAATTTTTGAGTTAACTGCTACTAAAAATTGAATATTTCTATAGAATTTGGTTAGATGATATGAGGAACTTTAAAATGAGTCCAAATATGACTAATTTTGCTCAATTTCTTGCAAAATTTGGCCAAAAACCTAAAATTTTACCAATATTTTTTTCGAGTTTTCAACGATTTTTGAGTTAACTGCTGCGAAAAATTGAATATTTCTATAGAATTTGGTTAGATCATATCAGAAACTTTAGAATGAATCAAAACTTGACTAATTTTGCTCAATATCTTGCTAAATATGGCCAAAAAACTGAAATTTCACCGAATTTTTTTTCGATTTTCGACGTTTTTTGAGTAAACTGCTACGATTAATTGAATATATTATATTGAATTTGGTAAGATCTTATCTAAAACTCTAATATGAGACCAAAATAAACTAATTTTGCTCAATTTTATGCAAAATATGGCCTAAAACATGAAGTTTTACCGATATATTTCCAGTTTTCGACGTTTTTTGAGTTAACAGCTTAAAAAAATTAAATATTTCTATTATATTTAGTTAGGTCTTATCAGAAACGTTAAAATGAATCCAAACTTGACTAAATTTTCTCAATTTTTAGCAAAATATGGCCAAAAAACTGAGATTTCACCAATATTTTTTTCGAGTTTTCAACGATTTTTAGATAACTGCTGCGAAAAATTGAATATTTCTATAGAATTTGGTTAGATCATATCAGAAACTTTAGAATGAATCAAAACTTGACTAATTTTGCTCAATTTCTTGCAAAATATGGCCAAAAAACTGAAATTTCACCGATTTTTGTTTCGAGTTTTCGACATATTTTGAGTAAACTGCTACGATAAATTGAATATATTATATTGAATTTGGTAAGATCATATCTAAAAATCTAAAATGAGACCAAAATAAACTAATTTTGCTCAATTTTATGCAAAATATGGCCTAAAACATGAAATTTTACCGATATATTTCCAGTTTTCGACGTTTTTTGAGTTAACAGCTTAAAAAAATTGAATATTTCTATAATATATAGTTAGGTCTCATTATGAACGTTAAAATGAATCCAAACTTGACTAAATTTTCTCAATTTTTAGCAAAATATGGCCAAAAAACTGAAATTTCAAGGATTTTTTTTCGAGTTTACGAAATTTTTTGAGGTAACTGCTACTAACAATTGAGTATTTCTATAGAATTTGGTTATATCATATCAGAAACTTTAAAATGAGTCCAAATTTGACTAATTTTGCTGAATTTCTTGCAAAATATGGCCAAAAAACTGAAATTTCACCGATTTTTTTTTCGAGTTTTCGACGTTTTTTGAGTAAATTGCTACGATAAATTGAATATATTATATTGAATTTGTAAAGATCATATCTAAAACTTTAAAATGAGACCAAAATAAACTAATTTTGCTCAATTTTATGCAAAATATGGCCAAAAACATGAAATTTTACCGTTATATATTTCCAGTTTTCGACGTTTTTTGAGTAAACTGCTACGATGAATTGAATATATTATGTTGAATTTGGTAAGATCATACCTAAAACTTTAAAATGAGTCCACATTTGACTAATTTTGCTCAATTTCTTGCAAAATATGGCCAAAAACCTGAAATTTTACCAATATTTTTTTCGAGTTTTCAACGATTTTTGAGTTAACTGCTGCGAAAAATTAAAAATTTCTATAGAATTTGGTTAGATCATATCAGAAACTTTAGATTGAATCAAAACTTGACTAATTTTGCTCAATTTCTTCAAAATATGGCCAAAAAACTGAAATTTCACCGATTTTTATTTTCGAGTTTTCAACGCTTTTTGAGTTAACGGCTAAAGAAATTGAATGTGTCTATCGTATTTAATTAGGTCTTATCAATAATGTTAAATTGAATCCAAACTTGACTAAATTTTCTCAATTTTTAGCAAAATATGGCCAAAAAACTGAAATTTCACGGATATTTTTTCGAGTTTGCGAGATTTCTTGAGTTAACTGCTACTAAAAATTGAATATTTCTATAGAATTTGGTTAGATGATATCAAAAACTTTAAAATGAGTCAAAATTTGACTAATTTAGCTCAATTTCTTGCAAAATATGGCCAAAAACCTGAGATTTCACCAATATTTTTTTCGAGTTTTCAACGATTTTTGAGTTAACTGCTGCGAAAAATTGAATATTTCTATAGAATTTGGTTAGATCATATCAGAAACTTTAAAATGAGTCCAAATTTGACTAATTTTGCTCAATTTCTTGCAAAATATGGCCAAAAAACTGAAATTTCACTGATTTCTTTTTTTAAGTTTTCGACGTTTTTGAGTAAACTGCTACGATAAATTGAAAACATTATATTGAATTTGGTATGATCATATCTATAACTTTAAAATGAGACCAAAATAAACTAATTTTGCTCAATTTTATGGAAAATATGGCCAAAAACATGACATTTTACCGATATATTTCCAGTTTTCGACGTTTTTTGAGTTAACGGCTTAAAAAAATTGAATATATCTATAATATTTAGTTAGGTCTTAACAAAAACGTTAAAATGAATGCAAACTTGACGAAATTTTCTCAATTTTTAGCAAAATATGGCCAAAAAACTGAAATTTCACGGATTTTTTTTCGAGTTTCGAACTTTTTTGAGTTAACTGCTACTGAAAATTGAATATTTCTATAGAATTTGGTTAGATCATATCAGAATCTTTAGAATGAATCAAAACTTTACTATTTTTGCCCAATTTCTTGCAAAATATGGCCAAAAACTGAAATTTCACCAATATATTTCCAGTTTTCGACGTTTTTTGAGTTAACGTCTAAAAAAAAATTGAATGTGTCTATAATAATTAGTTAGGTCTTATCAATAACATTAAAATGAATCCAAACTTGACTAAATTTTCTCAATTTTTAGCAAAATATGGCCAAAAAACTGAAATTTCACGGATTTTTTTTCGAGTTTGCGAAATTTTTTGAGTTAACTGCTACTAAAAATTGAATATTTCTATAGAATTTGGTTAGATGATATCAAAAACTTTAACATGAGTCAAAATTTGACTAATTTAGCTCAATTTCTTGCAAAATATAACCAAAAAACTTAAATTTCACCGATTTTGTTTTCGAGTTTTCGACGTTTTTTGAGTAAACTGCTACGATAAATTGAATATATTATATTGAATTTGGAAAGATCATATCTAAAACTTTAAAATGAGACCAAAACAAACTAATTTTGCTCAATTTTATGCAAAATATGGCCAAAAACATGCAATTTTACCGTTATATATTTCCAGTTTTCGACGTTTTTTGAGTAAACTGCTACGATAAATTGAATATATTATATTGAATTTGGTATAATCATATCTAAAACTTTAAAATGAGACCAAAACTAACTAATTTTGCTCAATTTCATGCAAAATATGGCCTAAAACATGAAATTTTACCGATATATTTCCAGTTTTTGACGTTTTTTGAGTTAACGGCTTAAAAAAATTGAATATTTCGATAATATTGAGTTAGGTCTTATCAAGAACATTAAAATGAATCCAAACTTGACTAAATTTTCTCAATTTTTAAAAAAATATTGCCAAAAAACTGAAATTTCACGGATTTTTTTTCGAGTTTGCGAAATTTTTTGAAATAACTACTACTAAAAATTGAATATTTCTATAGAATTTTGTTAGATGATATCAAAAACTTTAAAATGAGTCCAAATTTGACTAATTTTGCTCAATTTCTTGCCAAATATGGCCAAAAACCTGAGATTTCACCAATATTTTTTTCGAGTATTCAACGATTTTTGAGATAACTGCTGCGAAAAATTGAATATTTCTATAGAATTTGGTTATATCATATCAGAAACTTTAGAATGAATCAAAACTTGACTAATTTTGCTCAATATCATGCAAAATATGGCCAAAAAACTGAAATTTCACCGAATTTTTTTTCGATTTTTCGACGTTTTTTGAGTAAACTGCTACGATAAATTGAATATTATATTGAATTTGGTAAGATCATATCTAAAACTCTAAAATGAGACTAAAATAAACTAATTTTGCTCAATTTTATGCAAAATATGGCCTAAAACATGAAATTTTACCGATATATTTCCAGTTTTAGACGTTTTTCGAGTTAACACTTTAAGAAAATTGAATACTTCTATAATATTTAATTAGGTCTTATCAAAAACGTTAAAATGAATCCAAACTTGACTAAATTTTCTCAATTTTTAGCAAAATATGGCCAAAAAACTGAAATTTCACGGATTTTTTTTCGAGTTTGCGATATTTTTTGAAATAACTGCTACTAAAAATTGAATATTTCTATAGAATTTGGTTAGATGATATCAAAAACTTTAAAATGAGTCCAAATTTGACTAATTTTGCTCAATTTCTTGCAAAATATGGCCATAAAACTGAAATTTCACCGATTTTTTTTTCGAGTTCTCTACGTTTTTTGAGTAAACTGCTACGATAAATTAAATATATTATATTGAATTTGGAAAGATCATATATAAAACTTTAAAATGAGACCAAAATAAACTAATTTTGCTCAATTTTATGCAAAATATGGCCAAGAACATGAAATTTTACCCATATATATCCAGTTTTCGACGTTTTTTGAGTTAACACTTTAAGAAAATTGAATATTTCTATAAAATTTTAGTTAGGTCTCATCATGAACGTTAAAAAGAATCCAAATTTGACTAAATTTTCTCAATTTTTAGCGAAATATGGCCAAAAAACTGAAATTTCACGGATTTTTTTTCGAGTTTGCGATATTTTCTGAGTTAACTGCTACTAAAAATTGAATATTTCTATAGAATTTGGTTAGATGATATCAAAAACTTTAAAATGAGTCCAAATTTGACTAATTTTGCTCAATTTCTTGCAAAATATGGCCAAAAACCTGAGATTTCACCAATATTTTTTTCGAGTTTTCGACGTTTTTTGAGTAAACTGCTTCGATAAATTGAATATATTATATTGAATTTGGTAAGATCATATCTAAAACTTTAAAATGAGACAAAAATAAACTAATTTTGCTCAATTTTATGCAAAATATGGCCTAAAACATGAAATTTTACCGATATATTTCCAGTTTTCGACGTTTTTTGAGTTAACAGCTTAAAAAAATTAAATATTTCTATTATATTTAGTTAGGTCTTATCAAAAACGTTAAAATGAATCCAAACTTGACTAAATTTTCTCAATTTTTAGCAAAATATGGCCAAAAACCTGAGATTTCACCAATATTTTTTTCGAGTTTTCAACGATTTTTGAGATAACTGCTGCGAAAAATTGAATATTTCTATAGAATTTGGTTAGATCATATCAGAAACTTTAGAATGAATCAAGACTTGACTAATTTTGCTCAATATCTTGCAAAATATGGCCAAAAAACTGAAATTTCACCGAATTTTTTTTTCGATTTTTCGACGTTTTTTGAGTAAACTGCTACGATTAATTGAATATATTATATTGAATTTGGTAAGATCATATCTAAAACTTTAAAATGAGACCAAAATAAACTAATTTTGCTCAATTTTATGCAAAATATGGCCAAAAACATGAAATTTTACCTTTATATGTTTCCAGTTTTCGACGTTTTTTGAGTAAACTGCTACGATAAATTGAATATATTATATTGAATTTGGTATAATCATATCTAAAACTTTAAAATGAGACCAAAATAAACTAATTTTGCTCAATTTTATGCAAAATATGGCCTAAATCATGAAATTTTACCGATATATTTCCAGTTTTCGACGTTTTTTGAGTTAACGGCTTAAAAAAATTGAATATTTCGAAAATATTTAGTTAGGTCGTATCAAAAACGTTAAAATGAATCCAAACTTGACTAAATTTTCTCAATTTTTAAAAAAATATTGCCAAAAAACTGAAATTTCACGGATTTTTTTTCGAGTTTGCAAAATTTTTTGAAATAACTACTACTAAAAATTGAATATTTCTATAGAATTTGGTAAGATGATATCAAAAACTTTAAAATGAGTCCAAATTTGACTAATTTAGCTCAATTTCTTGCAAAATATGGCCAAAAACCTGAGTTTTCACCAATATTTTTTTCAAGTTTTCAACGATT
Source organism: Sympetrum striolatum (assembly GCA_947579665.1). Classification (NCBI taxonomy): domain Eukaryota; kingdom Metazoa; phylum Arthropoda; class Insecta; order Odonata; family Libellulidae; genus Sympetrum; species Sympetrum striolatum. Next base: position 899,937 of record CANPUZ010000057.1, on the reverse strand, counting down.
TTTGAGTTAACTGCTGCGAAAAATTGAATATTTCTCTAGAATTTGGTTAGATCATATCAGAAACTTTAGAATGAATCAAAACTTGACTAATTTTGCTCAATTTTTAGCAAAATAAGGCCAAAAAACTGAAATTTCACCGATTTTTGTTTCGAGTTTTCGACGTTTTGTGAGTAAACTGCTACGATAAATTGAATATATTATATTGAATTTGGTATGATCATATCTAAAACTTTAAAATGAGACCAAAATAAACTAATTTTGCTAAATTTTATGCAAAATATGGCCTAAAACATGAAATTTTACCAATATATTTCCAGTTTTTGACGTTTTTTGAGTTAACACTTTAAAAAAATTGAACACTTCTATAATATTTAGATAGGTCTCATCATGAACGTTAAAATGAATCAAAACTTGACTAAATTTTCTCAATTTTTAGCAAAATATGGCCAAAAAACTGAAATTTCACGGATTTTCTTTCGAGTTTGCGAAATTTTTTGAGATAACTGCTGCGAAAAATTGAATATTTCTATAGAATTTGGTTAAATGATATCAAAAACTTTAAAATGAGTCCAAATTTGACTAATTTTGCTCAATTTCTTGCAAAATATGGCCAAAAACCTGAGATTTCACCAATATTTTTTCGAGTTTTCAACGATTTTTGAGTAACCTGCTACGATAAATTGAATATATTATATTGAATTTGGTAAGATGATATCTCTAACTCTAAAATGAGACCAAAATAAACAAATTTTGCTCAATTTTATGCAAAATATGGCCTAAAACATGAAATTTTACCGATATATTTCCAGTTTTCGACGTTTTTTGAGTTAACAGCTAAAAAAAATTGAATATTTCTATAATATTTAATTAGGTCTTATCAATAACGTTAAAATGAATCCAAACTTGACTAAATTTTCTCAATTTTTAGCAAAATATGGCCAAAAACCTGAAATTTCAACTAATGTTTTCGAGTTTTCAACGTTGTTTGGGTTAGCAGCTAAAATAATTGAAACTTTTTATGAATTTGGTTAGATGACGTAAATAACCTCAAATTGAGCACAAACATGACAAGTTTTCCTGAATTATTCGCAAAATATGGCGATAAACCTGAAATTTCACCGATTTTTTTCGAGTTTTCGATGATTTTTGAATAAACTGCTATAAAAAATTAAATATTTCTAAAGAATTAGGTTAGATCATATCAAAAATTTTAAAATGGGTCCAAATTTGACTAATTTTGCTCAATTTCTTGCAAAATATGGCCAAAAACCTGAAATTTTACCAATATTTTTTTCGAGTTTTCAACGATTTTTGAGTTAACTGCTGCGAAAAATTAAAAATTTCTATAGAATTTGGTTAGATCATATCAGAAACTTTAGATTGAATCAAAACTTGACTAATTTTGCTCAATTTCTTCAAAATATGGCCAAAAAACTGAAATTTCACCGATTTTTATTTTCGAGTTTTCAACGCTTTTTGAGTTAACGGCTAAAGAAATTGAATGCGTCTATCGTATTTAATTAGGTCTTATCAATAATGTTAAATTGAATCCAAACTTGACTAAATTTTCTCAATTTTTAGCAAAGTATTGCAAAAAAACTGAAATTTCACGGATTTTCCTTCGAGTTTGCGAAATTTTTTGAGTTCACTGCTACTAAAAATTGAATATTTCTATAGAATTTGGTTAGATGATATCAAAAACTTTAAAATGAGTCCAAATTTGACTAATTTTGCTCAATTTCTTGTAAAATATGGCCAAAAAACTGAAATTTATACCGATTTTTTTTTCGAGATTTCGACGTTTTTTGAGTAAACTGCTACGATAAATTGAATATATTATATTGGATTTGGTATGATCATATCTATAACTTTAAAAAGAGACCAAAATAAACTAATTTTGCTCAATTTTATGCAAAATATGGCCAAAAACATGAAATTTTACCGATATATTTCCAGTTTTATACGTTTTTTGAGTTAACATCTTAAAAAAATTGAATATTTCTATAATATTTGGTTAGGTCTTATCAAGAACGTTAAAATGAATCCAAACTTGACTACATTTTCTCAATTTTTAGCAAAATATGGCCAAAAAACTGAAATTTCACGGATATTTTTTCGAGTTTGCGAGATTTCTTGAGTTAACTGCTACTAAAAATTGAATATTTCTATAGAATTTGGTTAGATGATATCAAAACCTTTAAGATGAGTCCAACTTTGACTAATTTTGCTCACTATCTTGCATAATATGGCCAAAAAACTGAAATTTCACCTATTTTTTTTTCGAGTTTTCGACATATTTTGAGTAAACTGCTACGATAAATTGAATATATTTTATTAAATTTGGAAAGATCATATCTAAAACTTTAAAATGAGACCAAAATAAACAAATTTTGCTCAATTTTATGCAAAATATGGCCTAAAACATGAAATTTTTCCGATATATTTCCAGTTTTCGACGTTTTTTGAGTTAACAGCTTAAAAAAATTGAATATTTCTATAATATTTAGTTAGTTCTCATTATGAACGTTAAAATGAATCCAAACTTGACTAAATTTTCTCAATTTTCAGCAAAATATGGCCAAAAAACTGAAATTTCAAGGATTTTTTTTCGAGTTTACGAAATTTTTTGAGATAACTGCTACTAACAATTGAGTATTTCTATAGAATTTGGTTATATCATATCAGAAACTTTAAAATGAGTCCAAATTTGACTAATTTTGCTGAATTTCTTGCAAAATATGGCCAAAAAACTGAAATTTCACCGATTTTTTTTTCGAGTTTTCGACGTTTTTTGAGTAAATTGCTACGATAAATTGAATATATTATATTGAATTTGGAAAGATCATATCTAAAACTTTAAAATGAGACCAATATAAACTAATTTTGCTCAATTTTATGCAAAATATGGCCAAAAACATGAAATTTTACCGTTATATATTTCCAGTTTTCGACGTTTTTTGAGTAAACTGCTACGATAAATTGAATATATTATATTGAATTTGGTATAATCATATCTAAAACTTTAAATGAGACCAAAATAAACTAATTTTGCTCAATTTTATGCAAAATATGGCCTAAAACATGAAATTTTTCCGATATATTTCCAGTTTTCGACGTTTTTTGAGTTAACGGCTTAAAAAAATTGAATATTTCCATAACATTAAGTTAGGTCTTATCAAAAACGTTAAAATGAATCCAAACTTGACTAAATTTTCTCAATTTTTAAAAAAATATTGCCAAAAAACTGAAATTTCACGGATTTTTTTTCGAGTTTGCAAAATTTTTTGAAATAACTACTACTAAAAATTGAATATTTCTATAGAATTTGGTAAGATGATATCAAAAACTTTAAAATGAGTCCAAATTTGACTAATTTAGCTCAATTTCTTGCAAAATATGGCCAAAAACCTGAGTTTTCACCAATATTTTTTTCAAGTTTTCAACGATTTTTGAGTTAACTGCTGCGAAAAATTGAATATTTCTCTAGAATTTGGTTAGATCATATCAGAAACTTTAGAATGAATCAAAACTTGACTAATTTTGCTCAATTTTTAGCAAAATAAGGCCAAAAAACTGAAATTTCACCGATTTTTGTTTCGAGTTTTCGACGTTTTGTGAGTAAACTGCTACGATAAATTGAATATATTATATTAAATTTGGTAAGATCATATCTAAAACTTTAAAATGAGACAAAAATAAACTAATTTTGCTCAATTTTATGCAAAATATGGCCTAAAACATGAAATTTTACCGATATATTTCCAGTTTTCGACGTTTTTTGAGTTAACAGCTTAAAAAAATTAAATATTTCTATTATATTTAGGTAGGTCTTATCAAAAACGTTAAAATGAATCCAAACTTGACTAAATTTTCTCAATTTTTAGCAAAATATGGCCAAAAACCTGAGATTTCACCAATATTTTTTTCGAGTTTTCAACGATTTTTGAGATAACTGCTGCGAAAAATTGAATATTTCTATAGAATTTGGTTAGATCATATCAGAAACTTTAGAATGAATCAAAACTTGACTAATTTTGCTCAATATCTTGCAAAATATGGCCAAAAAACTGAAATTTCACCGAATTTTTTTTTCGATTTTTCGACGTTTTTTGAGTAAACTGCTACGATTAATTGAATATATTATATTGAATTTGGTAAGATCATATCTAAAACTTTAAAATGAGACCAAAATAAACTAATTTTGCTCAATTTTATGCAAAATATGGCCAAAAACATGAAATTTTACCGTTATATGTTTCCAGTTTTCGACGTTTTTTGAGTAAACTGCTACGATAAATTGAATATATTATATTGAATTTGGTATAATCATATCTAAAACTTTAAAATGAGACCAAAATAAACTAATTTTGCTCAATTTTATGCAAAATATGGCCTAAATCATGAAATTTTACCGATATATTTCCAGTTTTCGACGTTTTTTGAGTTAACGGCTTAAAAAAATTGAATATTTCGAAAATATTAAGTTAGGTCGTATCAAAAACGTTAAAATGAATCCAAACTTGACTAAATTTTCTCAATTTTTAAAAAAATATTGCCAAAAAACTGAAATTTCACGGATTTTTTTTCGAGTTTGCAAAATTTTTTGAAATAACTACTACTAAAAATTGAATATTTCTATAGAATTTGGTAAGATGATATCAAAAACTTTAAAATGAGTCCAAATTTGACTAATTTAGCTCAATTTCTTGCAAAATATGGCCAAAAACCTGAGATTTCACCAATATTTTTTTCGAGTTTTCAACGATTTTTGAGATAACTGCTGCGAAAAATTGAATATTTCTATAGAATTTGGTTAGATCATATCAGAAACTTTAGAATGAATCAAAACCTGACTAATTTTGCTCAATTTCTTTTAAAATATGGCCAAAAACCTGAGTTTTCACCAATATTTTTTTCAAGTTTTCAACGATTTTTGAGTTAACTGCTGCGAAAAATTGAATATTTCTCTAGAATTTGGTTAGATCATATCAGAAACTTTAGAATGAATCAAAACTTGACTAATTTTGCTCAATTTTTAGCAAAATAAGGCCAAAAAACTGAAATTTCACCGATTTTTGTTTCGAGTTTTCGACGTTTTGTGAGTAAACTGCTACGATAAATTGAATATATTATATTGAATTTGGTATGATCATATCTAAAACTTTAAAATGAGACCAAAATAAACTAATTTTGCCCAATTTTATGCAAAATATGGCCTAAAACATGAAATTTTACCAATATATTTCCAGTTTTTGACGTTTTTTGAGTTAACACTTTAAAAAAATTGAACACTTCTATAATATTTAGATAGGTCTCATCATGAACGTTAAAATGAATCAAAACTTGACTAAATTTTCTCAATTTTTAGCAAAATATGGCCAAAAAACTGAAATTTCACGGATTTTTTTTCGAGTATGCGAAATTTTTTGAAATAACTGCTACTAAAAATTGAATATTTCTATAGAATTTGGTTAGATGATATCAAAACCTTTAAGATGAGTCCAACTTTGACTAATTTTGCTCACTATCTTGCAAAATATGGCCAAAAAACTGAAATTTCACCTATTTTTTTTTCGAGTTTTCGACATATTTTGAGTAAACTGCTACGATAAATTGAATATATTTTATTAAATTTGGAAAGATCATATCTAAAACTTTAAAATGAGACCAAAATAAACAAATTTTGCTCAATTTTATGCAAAATATGGCCTAAAACATGAAATTTTTCCGATATATTTCCAGTTTTCGACGTTTTTTGAGTTAACAGCTTAAAAAAATTGAATATTTCTATAATATTTAGTTAGTTCTCATTATGAACGTTAAAATGAATCCAAACTTGACTAAATTTTCTCAATTTTCAGCAAAATATGGCCAAAAAACTGAAATTTCAAGGATTTTTTTTCGAGTTTACGAAATTTTTTGAGATAACTGCTACTAACAATTGAGTATTTCTATAGAATTTGGTTATATCATATCAGAAACTTTAAAATGAGTCCAAATTTGACTAATTTTGCTGAATTTCTTGCAAAATATGGCCAAAAAACTGAAATTTCACCGATTTTTTTTTCGAGTTTTCGACGTTTTTTGAGTAAATTGCTACGATAAATTGAATATATTATATTGAATTTGGAAAGATCTTATCTAAAACTTTAAAATGAGACCAATATAAACTAATTTTGCTCAATTTTATGCAAAATATGGCCAAAAACATGAAATTTTACCGTTATATATCTCCAGTTTTCGACGTTTTTTGAGTAAACTGCTACGATAAATTGAATATATTATATTGAATTTGGTATAATCATATCTAAAACTTTAAATGAGACCAAAATAAACTAATTTTGCTCAATTTTATGCAAAATATGGCCTAAAACATGAAATTTTTCCGATATATTTCCAGTTTTCGACGTTTTTTGAGTTAACGGCTTAAAAAAATTGAATATTTCCATAACATTAAGTTAGGTCTTATCAAAAACGTTAAAATGAATCCAAACTTGACTAAATTTTCTCAATTTTTAAAAAAATATTGCCAAAAAACTGAAATTTCACGGATTTTTTTTCGAGTTTGCGAAATTTTTTGAAATAACTACTACTAAAAATTGAAATTTCTATAGAATTTGGTAAGATGATATCAAAAACTTTAAAATGAGTCCAAATTTGACTAATTTAGCTCAATTTCTTGCAAAATATGGCCAAAAACCTGAGTTTTCACCAATATTTTTTTCAAGTTTTCAAAGATTTTTGAGATAACTGCTGCGAAAAATTGAATATTTCTCTAGAATTTGGTTAGATAATATCAGAAACCTTAGAATGAATCAAAACTTGACTAATTTTGCTCAATTTTTAGCAGAATATGGCCAAAAAACTGAAATTTCACCGATTTCTGTTTCGAGTTTTCGACGTTTTGTGAGTAAACTGCTACGATAAATTGAATATATTATATTGAATTTGGTATGATCGTATCTAAAACTTTAAAATGAGACAAAATAAACTAATTTTGCTCAATTTTATGAAAAATATGGCCTAAAACATGAAATTTTACCGATATATTTCCACTTTTCGACGTTTTTTGAGTTAACACTTTAAAAAAATTGAATACTTCTATTATATTTAGTTAGGTCTTATCAAAAACGTAAAAATGAATCCAAACTTGAGTAAATTTTCTCAATTTTTATCAAAATATGGCCAAAAAACTGAAATTTCACCATTTTTTTTCGAGTTTGCGAAATTTTTTGAAATAACTACTACTAAAAATTGAATATTTCTATAGAATTTGGTTATATCATATCAGAAACCTTAGACTGAATCAAAACTTGACTAATTTTGCTCAATTTCTTGCAAAATATGGCCAAAAACCTGAAATTTTACCAATATTTTTTTCGAGTTTTCAACGATTTTTGAGTTAACTGCTGCGAAAAATTGAAAATTTCTATAGAATTTGGTTAGATCATATCAGAAACTTTAGATTGAATCAAAACTTGACTAATTTTGCTCAATTTCTTCAAAATATGGCCAAAAAACTGAAATTTCACCGATTTTTATTTTCGAGTTTTCAACGCTTTTTGAGTTAAAGGCTAAAGAAATTGAATGTGTCTATCGTATTTAATTAGGTCTTATCAAAAACGTTAAATTGAATCCAAACTTGACTAAATTTTCTCAATTTTTAGCAAAGTATTGCAAAAAAACTGAAATTTCACGGATTTTCCTTCGAGTTTGCGAAATTTTTTGAGTTCACTGCTACTAAAAATTGAATATTTCTATAGAATTTGGTTAGATGATATCAAAAACTTTAAAATGAGTCCAAATTTGACTAATTTTGCTCAATTTCTTGCAAAATATGGCCAAAAAACTGAAATTTATACCGATTTTTTTTTCGAGATTTCGACGTTTTTTGAGTAAACTGCTACGATAAATTGAATATATTATATTGGATTTGGTATGATCATATCTATAACTTTAAAAAGAGACCAAAATAAACTAATTTTGCTCAATTTTACGCAAAATATGGCCAAAAACATGAAATTTTACCGATATATTTCCAGTTTTCGACGTTTTTTGAGTTAACAGCTTAAAAAAATTGAATATTTCTATAATATTTGGTTAGGTCTTATCAAGAACGTTAAAATGAATCCAAACTTGACTAAATTTTCTCAATTTTTAGCAAAATATGGCCAAAAAACTGAAATTTCACGGATATTTTTTCGAGTTTGCGAAATTTCTTGAGTTAACTGCTACTAAAAATTGAATATTTCTATAGAATTTGGTTAGATGATATCAAAAACTTTAAAATGAGTCCAAATTTGACTAATTTAGCTCAATTTCTTGCAAAATATGGCCAAAAAACTTAAATTTCACCGATTTTTTTTCGAGTTTTCGACGTTTTTTGAGTAAACTGCTACGATAAATTGAATATATTATATTGAATTTGGAAAGATTATATCTAAAAATTTAAAATGAGACCAAAATAAACTAATTTTGCTCAATTTCATGCAAAATATGGCCAAAAACATGAAATTTTACCGATATATTTCCAGTTTCCGACGTTTTTTGAGTTAACAGCTTAAAAAAATTGAATATTTCTATAATTTTTAGTTAGGTCCTATCAAAAACGTTAATATGAATCCAAACTTGCCTAAATTTTCTCAATTTTAAGCAAAATATGGCCAAAAAACTGAAATTTCACGGATTTTTTTTCGAGTTTGCGATATTTTTTGAGTTAACTGCTACTAAAAATTGAATATTTCTATAGAATTTGGTTAGATGATATCAAAAACTTTAAAATCAGTCCAAATTTGACTAATTTTGCTCAATTTCTTGCAAAATATGGCCAAAAACCTGAGATTTCACCAATATTTTTTTCGAGTTTTCAACGATTTTTGAGATAACTGCTGCAAAAAATTGAATATTTCTATAGAATTTGGTTAGATCATATCAGAAACTTTAGAATGAATCAAAACTTGAGTAATTTTGCTCAATTTCTTGCAAAATATGGCCAAAAACCTGAAATTTTACCAATATTTTTTTCGAGTTTTCGACGTTTTTTGAGTAAACTGCTACGATAAATTGAATACATTATATTGAATTTGGTAAGATCATATCTAAAACTTTAATATGAGTCCGAAATAAACTAATTTTGCTCAATTTATGCAAAATATGGCCAAAAACATGAAATTTTACCGATATATTTCCAGTTTTCGACGTTTTTTGAGTTAACGGCTTAAAAAAAATTGAATATTTCGATAATATTTAGTTAGGTCTTATCAAAAACGTTAAAATGAATCCAGACTTGACTAAATTATCTCAATTTTTAGCAAAATATGGCCAAAAAACTGAAATTTCACGGATTTTTTTTCGAGTTTGCGAAATTTTTTGAAATAACTGCTACTAAAAATTGAATATTTCTATAGAATTTGGTAAGATGATATCAAAAACTTTAAAATGAGTCCAAATTTGACTAATTTAGCTCAATTTCTTGCAAAATATGGCCAAAAACCTGAAATTTCACCGATTTTTTTTTCGAATTTTCGACGTTTTTTGAGTAAACTGCTACGATAAATTGAATATATTTTATTGAATTTGGAAAGATCATATCTAAAACTTTAAAATGAGACCAAAATAAACTAATTTTGCTCAATTTTATGCAAAATATGGCCTAAAACATGAAATTTTACCGATATATTTCCACTTTTCGACGTTTTTTGAGTTAACACCTAGAAAAAAACTGAATACTTCTATAATATTTAGTTAGGTCTTATAAAAACGTTAAAATGAATCCAAACTTGACTAAATTTTCTCAATTTTTAGCAAAATATGGCCAAAAAACTGAAATTTCACGGATTTTTTTTCGAGTTTGCGATATTTTCTGAGTTAACTGCTACTAAAAATTGAATGTTTCTATAGAATTTGGTTAGATGATATCAAAAACTTAAAAATGAGTCCAAATTTGACTAATTTTGCTCAATTTCTTGCAAAATATGGCCAAAAACCTGAGATTTCACCAATATTCTTTTCGAGTTTTCAACGATTTTTGAGATAACTGCTGCGAAAAATTGAATATTTCTATAGAATTTGGTTAGATCATATCAGAAACTTTAGAATGAATCAAAACTTGACTAATTTTGCTCAATATCTTGCAAAATATGGCCACAAAACTGAAATTTCACCGAATTTTTTTTTTCGATTTTTCGACGTTTTTTGAGTAAACTGCTACGATTAATTGAATATATTATATTGAATTTGGTATGATCATATCTAGAACTCTAAAATGAGACCAAAATAAACTAATTTTGCTCAATTTTATGCAAAATATGGCCTAAAACATGAAATTTTACCGATATATTTCCAGTTTTCGACGTTTTTTGAGTTAACAGCAAAAAAAATTGAATATTTCTATAATATTTAATTAGGTCTTATCAATAACGTTAAAATGAATCCAAACTTGACTAAATTTTCTCAATTTTTAGCAAAATATGGCCAAAAAACTGAAATTTCACGAATTTTTTTTCGAGTATGCAAATTTTTTGAAATAACTGCTACTAAAAATTGAATATTTCTATAGAATTTGGTTAGATTATATCAAAACCTTTAAGATGAGTCCAAATTTGACTAATTTTGCTTACTATCTTGCAAAATATGGCCAAAAAACTGAAATTTCACCGATTTTTTTTTCGAGTTTTCGACGTTTTTTGAGAAAATTGCTACGATAAATGGAATATATTATATTGAATTTGGAAGGATCATATTTAAAACTTTAAAATGTGACCAAAATAAACTAATTTTGCTCTATTTTATGCAAAATATGGCCAAAAACATGAAATTTTACGGATATATTTCCAGTTTTCGACGTTTTTTGAGTTAACAGCTTAAAAAAATTGAATATTTCTATAATTTTTAGTTAGGTCCTATCAAAAACGTTAATATGAATCCAAACTTGACTAAATTTTCTCAATTTTAAGCAAAATATGGCCAAAAAACTGAAATTTCACGGATTTTTTTTCGAGTAGCGAAATTTTTTGAGTTAACTGCTACGAAAAATTGAAAATTTCTATAGAATTTGGTTAGATGATATCAAAAACTTTAAAATCAGTCCAAATTTGACTAATTTTGCTCAATTTCTTGCAAAATATGGCCAAAAACCTGAAATTTTACCAATATTTTTTTCGAGTTTTCAACGATTTTTGAGTTAACTGCTGCGAAAAATTGAATATTTCTATAGAATTTGGTTAGATCATATCAGAAACTTTAGAATGAATCAAAACTTGACTAAATTTTCTCAATTTCTTGCAAAATATGGCCAAAAAACTTAAATTTCGCCGATTTTTTTTTCGAGTTTTCGACGTTTTTTGAGTAAACTGCTACGATAAATTGAATACATTATATTGAATTTGGTAAGGTCATATCTAAAACTTTAATATGAGTCCAAAATAAACTAATTTTGCTCAATTTATGCAAAATATGGCCAAAAACATGAAATTTTACCGATATATTTCCAGTTTTCGACGTTTTTTGAGTTAACGGCTTAAAAAAATTGAGAATTTCGATAATATTTAGTTAGGTCTTATCAAAAACGTTAAAATGAGTCCAAACTTGACTAAATTTTCTCAATTTTTAGCAAAATATGGCCAAAAAACTGAAATTTCACGGATTTTTTTTTGAGTTTGCGATATTTTCTGAGTTAACTGCTACTAAAAATTGAATATTTCTATAGAATTTGGTTAGATGATATCAAAAACTTTAAAATGAGTCCAAATTTGACTAATTTTGCTCAATTTCTTGCAAAATATGGCCAAAAACCTGAGATTTCACCAATATTTTTTTCGAGTTTTCAACGATTTTTGAGATAACTGCTGCGAAAAATTGAATATTTCTATAGAATTTGGTTAGATCATATCAGAAACTTTAGAATGAATCAAAACTTGACTAATTTTGCTCAATTTTTAGCAAAATATGGCCAAAAAACTGAAATTTCACCGATTTTTGTTTCGAGTTTTCGACGTTTTGTGAGTAAACTGCTACGATAAATTGAATATATTATATTGAATTTGGTATGATCATATCTAAAACTTTAAAATGAGACCAAAATAAACTAATTTTGCTCAATTTTATGCAAAATATGGCCTAAAACATGAAATTTTACCAATATATTTCCAGTTTTTGACGTTTTTTGAGTTAACACTTAAAAAAAATTGAACACTTCTATAATATTTAGATAGGTCTCATCATGAACGTTAAAATGAATCAAAACTTGACTAAATTTTCTCAATTTTTAGCAAAATATGGCCAAAAAACTGAAATTTCACGGATTTTCTTTCGAGTTTGCGAAATTTTTTGATATAACTGCAGCGAAAAATTGAATATTTCTATAGAATTTGGTTAAATGATATCAAAAACTTTAAAATGAGTCCAAATTTGACTAATTTTGCTCAATTTCTTGCAAAATATGGCCAAAAACCTGAGATTTCACCAATATTTTTTTCGAGTTTTCAACGATTTTTGAGTAACCTGCTACGATAAATTGAATATATTATATTGAATTTGGTAAGATCATATCTATAACTCTAAAATGAGACCAAAATATACAAATTTTGCTCAATTTTATGCAAAATATGGCCTAAAACATGAAATTTTACCGATATATTTCCAGTTTTCGACGTTTTTTGAGTTAACAGCTAAAAAAAATTGAATATTTCTATAATATTTAATTACGTCTTATCAATAACGTTAAAATGAATCCAAACTTGACTAAATTTTCTCAATTTTTAGCAAAATATGGCCAAAAAACTGAAATTTCACGGATTTTTTTTCGAGTATGCGAAATGTTTTGAAATGACTGCTACTAAAAATTGAATATTTCTATAAAATTTGGTTAGATGATATCAAAACCTTTAAGATGAGTCCAACTTTGACTAATTTTGCTCACTATCTTGCAAAATATGGCCAAAAAACTGAAATTTCACCTATTTTTTTTTCGAGTTTTCGACATATTTTGAGTAAACTGCTACGATAAATTGAATATATTTTATTAAATTTGGAAAGATCATATCTAAAACTTTAAAATGAGACCAAAATAAACTAATTTTGCTCAATTTTATGCAAAATATGGCCAAAAACATGAAATTTTACCGATATATTTCCAGTTTTCGACGTTTTTTGAGTTAACAGCTTAAAAAAATTGAATATTTCTATAATATTTAGTTAAGTCTCATCATGAACGTTAAAATGAATCCAAACTTGACTAAATTTTCTCAATTTTCAGCAAAATATGGCCAAAAAACTGAAATTTCAAGGATTTTTTTTCGAGTTTACGAAATTTTTTGAGATAACTGCTACTAACAATTGAGTATTTCTATAGAATTTGGTTATATCATATCAGAAACTTTAAAATGAGTCCAAATTTGACTAATTTTGCTGAATTTCTTGCAAAATATGGCCAAAAAACTGAAATTTCACCGATTTTTTTTTCGAGTTTTCGACGTTTTTTGAGTAAATTGCTACGATAAATTGAATATATTATATTGAATTTGGAAAGATCATATCTAAAACTTTAAAATGAGACCAATATAAACTAATTTTGCTCAATTTTATGTAAAATATGGCCAAAAACATGAAATTTTACCGTTATATATTTCCAGTTTTCGACGTTTTTTGAGTAAACTGCTACGATAAATTGAATATATTATATTGAATTTGGTATGATCGTATCTAAAACTTTAAAATGAGACCAAAATAAACAATTTTGCTCAATTTTATGAAAAATATGGCCTAAAACATGAAATTTTACCGATATATTTCCAGTTTTCGACGTTTTTTGAGTTAACAGCTTAAAAAAATTGAATATTTCGATAATATTAAGTTAGGTCTTATCAAAAACGTTAAAATGAATCAAAACTTGACTAAATTTTCTCAATTTTTAGCAAAATATGGCCAAAAAACTGAAATTTCAAGGATTTTTTTTCGAGTTTACAAAATTTTTTGAGGTAACTGCTACTAAAAATTGAGTATTTCTATAGAATTTGGTTATATAATATCAGAAACTTTAAAATGAGTCCAAATTTGACTAATTTTGCTGAATTTCTTGCAAAATATGGCCAAAAAACTGAAATTTCACCGATTTTTTTTTCGAGTTTTCGACGTTTTTTGAGTAAATTGCTACGATAAATTGAATATATTATATTGAATTTGGAAGGATCATATCTAAAACTTTAAAATGAGACCAAAATAAACTAATTTTGCTCAATTTTATGCAAAATATGGCCTAAAACATGAAATTTTACCGATATATTTCCAGTTTTCGACGTTTTTTGAGTTAACAGCTTAAAAAAATTGAATACTTCCATAATATTTAGTTAGGTCTTATAAAAACGTTAAGATGAATCAAAACTTGACTAAATTTTCTCAATTTTTAGCAAAATATGGCCAAAAAACTGAAATTTCACCGATTTTTTTTTCGAGTTTGCGAAATTTTTTGAGGTAACTGCTACTAAAAATTGAATATTTCTATAGAATTTGGTTAGATGATATCAAAAACTTTAAAATGAGTCCAAATTTGACTAATTTTGCTCAATTTCTTGCAAAATATGGCCAAAAACCTGAGATTTCACCAATATTTTTTTCGAGTTTTCAACGATTTTTGAGATAACTGCTGCGAAAAATTGAATATTTCTATAGAATTTGGTTAGATCATATCAGAAACTTTAGAATGAATCATAACTTGACTAATTTTGCTCAATTTCTTGCAAAATATGGCCAAAAAACTGAAATTTCACAGATTTTTGTTTCGAGTTTTCGACATATTTTGAGTAAACTGCTACGATTAATTGAATATATTATATTGAATTTGGTAAGATCATATCAAAAACTCTAAAATGAGACCAAAATAAACTAATTTTGCTCAATTTTATGCAAAATATGGCCTAAAACATGAAATTTTACCGATATATTTCCAGTTTTCGACGTTTTTGAGTTAACAGCTTAAAAAAATTGAATACTTCTATTATATTTAGTTAGGTCTTATCAAAAACGTTTAAATTGATCCAAACTTGACTAAATTTTCTCAATTTTTAGCAAAATATGGCCAAAAAACTGAAATTTCACGGATTTTTTTTCGAGTTTGCGATATTTTTTGAGTTAATTGCTACTAAAAATTGAATATTTCTATAGAATTTCGTTAGATAATATCAAAAACTTTAAAATGAGTCCAAATTTGACTAATTTTGCTCAATTTCTTGCAAAATATGGCCAAAAACCTGAAATTTTACCAATATTTTTTTAGAGTTTTCAACGATTTTTGAGTTAACTGCTGCGAAAAATTGAATATTTCTATAGAATTTGGTTAGATCATATCAGAAACTTTAGAATGAATCAAAACTTGAGTAATTTTGCTCAATTTCTTGCAAAATATGGCCAAAAAACTGAAATTTTACCAATATTTTTTTAGAGTTATCAACGATTTTTGAGTTAACTGCTGCGAAAAATTGAATATTTCTATAGAATTTGGATAGATCATATCAGAAACTTTAGAATGAATCAAAACTTGAGTAATTTTGCTCAATTTCTTGCAAAATATGGCCAAAAACCTGAAATTTTACCAATATTTTTTTAGAGTTTTCAACGATTTTTGAGTTAACTGCTGCGAAAAATTGAATATTTCGATAGAATTTGGTTGGATCATATCAGAAACTTTAAAATGAGACAAAAATAAACTAATTTTGCTCAATTTAATGCAAAATATGGCCAAAAACATGAAATTTTACCGTTATATTTCCAGTATTCGACGTTTTTTGAGTTAACAGCTTTAAAAAATTGAATATTACTATAATATTTAGTTAGGTCTTATCAAAAACGTTAAAATGAATCCAAAATTGACTAAATTTTCTCAATTTTTAACAAAATGTGGCCAAAAAAATGAAATTTCACGGATTTTTTTTTGAGTTTGCGAAATATTTTTAGTTAACTGCTACTAAAAATTGAATATTTCTATAGAATTTGGTTAGACGATATCAAATACTTTAAAATGAGTCCAAATTTGACTAATTTAGCTCAAATTCTTGCAAAATATGGCCAAAAACCTGAGATTTCACCAATATTTTTTTCGAGTTTTCAACGATTTTTCAGATAACTGCTGCGAAAAATTGAATATTTCTATAAAATTTGGTTAGATCATATCAGAAACTTTAGAATGAATCAAAACTTGAGTAATTTTGCTCAATTTCTTGCAAAATATGGCCAAAAAACTGAAATTTCACCGATTTTTGTTTCGAGTTTTCGACATATTTTGAGTAAACTGCTACGATAAATTGAATATATTATATTGAATTTGGAAGGATCATATTTAAAACTTTAAAATGTGCCAAAATAAACTAATTTTGCTCTATTTTATGCAAAATATGGCCAAAAACATGAAATTTTACGGATATATTTCCAGTTTTTGACGTTTTTTGAGTTAACAGCTTAAAAAAATTGAATATTTCTATAATATTTAGTTAGGTCTCATTATGAACGTTAAAATGAATCCAAACTTGACTAAATTTTCTCAATTCTTAGCAAAATATGGCCAAAAAACTGAAATTTCAAGGATTTTTTTTCGAGTTTACGAAATTTTTTGAGGTATTTGCTACTAAAAATTGAGTATTTCCATAGAATTTGGTTATATCATATCAGAAACTTTAAAATGAGTCCAAATTTGACTAATTTTGCTGAATGTCTTGCAAAATATGGCCAAAAAACTGAAATTTCACCGATTTTTTTTCGAGTTTTCGACGTTTTTTGAGTAAATTGCTAGGATAAATTGAATATATTGTATTGAATTTGGAAAGATAATATCTAAAACTTTAAAATGAGACCAAAATAAACTAATTTTGCTCAATTTTATGCAAAATATGGCCTAAAACATGAAATTTTACTGATATATTTCCAGTTTTCGACGTTTTTTGAATTAACAGCTTAAAAAAATTGAATATTTCTATAATTTTTAGTTAGGTCCTATCAAAAACGTTAATATGAATCCAAACTTGACTAAATTTTCTCAATTTTAAGCAAAATATGGCCAAAAAACTGAAATTTCACGGATTTTTTTTCGAGTTTGCGAAATTTTTTGAGTTAACTGCTCCAAAAAATTGAAAATTTCTATAGAATTTGGTTAGATGATATCAAAAACTTTAAAATCAGTCCAAATTTGACTAATTTTGCTCAATTTCTTGCAAAATATGGCCAAAAACCTGAAATTTTACCAATATTTTTTTCGAGTTTTCAACGATTTTTGAGTTAACTGCTGCGAAAAATTGAATATTTCTATAGAATTTGGTTAGATCATATCAGAAACTTTAGAATGAATCAAAACTTGACTAAATTTTCTCAATTTCTTGCAAAATATGGCCAAAAAACTTAAATTTCACCGATTTTTTTTTCGAGTTTTCGACGTTTTTTGAGTAAACTGCTACGATAAATTGAATACATTATATTGAATTTGGTAAGATCATATCTAAAACTTTAATATGAGTCCAAAATAAACTAATTTTGCTCAATTTATGCAAAATATGGCCAAAAACATGAAATTTTACCGATATATTTCCAGTTTTCGACGTTTTTTGAGTTAACGGCTTAAAAAAATTGAGAATTTCGATAATATTTAGTTAGGTCTTATCAAAAACGTTAAAATGAGTCCAAACTTGACTAAATTTTCTCAATTTTTAGCAAAATATGGCCAAAAAACTGAAATTTCACGGATTTTTTTTCGAGTTTACGAAATTTTTTGAAATAACTACTACTAAAAATTGAATATTTCTATAGAATTTGGAAAGATGATATCAAAAACTTTAAAATGAATCAAAACTTGACTAATTTTGCTCAATTTCTTGCAAAATATGGCCAAAAAACTGAAATTTCACCGACTTTTTTTTCGAGTTTTCGACGTTTTTTGAGTAAACTGCTACGATAAATTGAATATATTTTATTGAATTTGGAAAGATCATATCTAAAACTTTAAAATGAGACCAAAAAAAAAAAAATTTTACTCAATTTATGCAAAATATGGCCTAAAACATGAAATTTTACCGATATATTTCCACTTTTCGACGTTTTTTGAGTTAACAATTTAAAAAAAATTGAATACTTCTATAATATTTAGTTAGGTCTGATCAAAAACGTTAAAATGAATCCAAACTTGACTAAATTTTCTATATTTTTAGCAAAATATGGCCAAAAAACTGAAATTTCACGGATTTTTTTTTGAGTTTGCGATATTTTCTGAGTTAACTGCTACTAAAAATTGAATATTTCTATAGAATTTGGTTAGATGATATCAAAAACTTTAAAATGAGTCCAAATTTGACTAATTTTGCTCAATTTCTTGAATATGGCCAAAAACCTGAGATTTCACCAATATTTTTTTCGAGTTTTCAACGATTTTTGAGATAACTGCTGCAAAAAATTGAATATTTCTATAGAATTTGGTTAGATCATATCAGAAACTTTAGAATGAATCAAAACTTGAGTAATTTTGCTCAATTTCTTGCAAAATATGGCCAAAAACCTGAAATTTTACCAATATTTTTTTCGAGTTTTCGACGTTTTTTGAGTAAACTGCTACGATAAATTGAATACATTATATTGAATTTGGTAAGATCATATCTAAAACTTTAATATGAGTCCGAAATAAACTAATTTTGCTCAATTTATGCAAAATATGGCCAAAAACATGAAATTTTACCGATATATTTCCAGTTTTCGACGTTTTTTGAGTTAACGGCTTAAAAAAAATTGAATATTTCGATAATATTTAGTTAGGTCTTATCAAAAACGTTAAAATGAATCCAGACTTGACTAAATTATCTCAATTTTTAGCAAAATATGGCCAAAAAACTGAAATTTCACGGATTTTTTTTCGAGTTTGCGAAATTTTTTGAAATAACTGCTACTAAAAATTGAATATTTCTATAGAATTTGGTAAGATGATATCAAAAACTTTAAAATGAGTCCAAATTTGACTAATTTAGCTCAATTTCTTGCAAAATATGGCCAAAAACCTGAAATTTCACCGATTTTTTTTTCGAATTTTCGACGTTTTTTGAGTAAACTGCTACGATAAATTGAATATATTTTATTGAATTTGGAAAGATCATATCTAAAACTTTAAAATGAGACCAAAATAAACTAATTTTGCTCAATTTTATGCAAAATATGGCCTAAAACATGAAATTTTACCGATATATTTCCACTTTTCGACGTTTTTTGAGTTAACACCTAGAAAAAAACTGAATACTTCTATAATATTTAGTTAGGTCTTATAAAAACGTTAAAATGAATCCAAACTTGACTAAATTTTCTCAATTTTTAGCAAAATATGGCCAAAAAACTGAAATTTCACGGATTTTTTTTCGAGTTTGCGATATTTTCTGAGTTAACTGCTACTAAAAATTGAATGTTTCTATAGAATTTGGTTAGATGATATCAAAAACTTAAAAATGAGTCCAAATTTGACTAATTTTGCTCAATTTCTTGCAAAATATGGCCAAAAACCTGAGATTTCACCAATATTCTTTTCGAGTTTTCAACGATTTTTGAGATAACTGCTGCGAAAAATTGAATATTTCTATAGAATTTGGTTAGATCATATCAGAAACTTTAGAATGAATCAAAACTTGACTAATTTTGCTCAATATCTTGCAAAATATGGCCACAAAACTGAAATTTCACCGAATTTTTTTTTTCGATTTTTCGACGTTTTTTGAGTAAACTGCTACGATTAATTGAATATATTATATTGAATTTGGTATGATCATATCTAGAACTCTAAAATGAGACCAAAATAAACTAATTTTGCTCAATTTTATGCAAAATATGGCCTAAAACATGAAATTTTACCGATATATTTCCAGTTTTCGACGTTTTTTGAGTTAACAGCAAAAAAAATTGAATATTTCTATAATATTTAATTAGGTCTTATCAATAACGTTAAAATGAATCCAAACTTGACTAAATTTTCTCAATTTTTAGCAAAATATGGCCAAAAAACTGAAATTTCACGAATTTTTTTTCGAGTATGCAAATTTTTTGAAATAACTGCTACTAAAAATTGAATATTTCTATAGAATTTGGTTAGATTATATCAAAACCTTTAAGATGAGTCCAAATTTGACTAATTTTGCTTACTATCTTGCAAAATATGGCCAAAAAACTGAAATTTCACCGATTTTTTTTTCGAGTTTTCGACGTTTTTTGAGAAAATTGCTACGATAAATGGAATATATTATATTGAATTTGGAAGGATCATATTTAAAACTTTAAAATGTGACCAAAATAAACTAATTTTGCTCTATTTTATGCAAAATATGGCCAAAAACATGAAATTTTACGGATATATTTCCAGTTTTCGACGTTTTTTGAGTTAACAGCTTAAAAAAATTGAATATTTCTATAATTTTTAGTTAGGTCCTATCAAAAACGTTAATATGAATCCAAACTTGACTAAATTTTCTCAATTTTAAGCAAAATATGGCCAAAAAACTGAAATTTCACGGATTTTTTTTCGAGTAGCGAAATTTTTTGAGTTAACTGCTACGAAAAATTGAAAATTTCTATAGAATTTGGTTAGATGATATCAAAAACTTTAAAATCAGTCCAAATTTGACTAATTTTGCTCAATTTCTTGCAAAATATGGCCAAAAACCTGAAATTTTACCAATATTTTTTTCGAGTTTTCAACGATTTTTGAGTTAACTGCTGCGAAAAATTGAATATTTCTATAGAATTTGGTTAGATCATATCAGAAACTTTAGAATGAATCAAAACTTGACTAAATTTTCTCAATTTCTTGCAAAATATGGCCAAAAAACTTAAATTTCGCCGATTTTTTTTTCGAGTTTTCGACGTTTTTTGAGTAAACTGCTACGATAAATTGAATACATTATATTGAATTTGGTAAGGTCATATCTAAAACTTTAATATGAGTCCAAAATAAACTAATTTTGCTCAATTTATGCAAAATATGGCCAAAAACATGAAATTTTACCGATATATTTCCAGTTTTCGACGTTTTTTGAGTTAACGGCTTAAAAAAATTGAGAATTTCGATAATATTTAGTTAGGTCTTATCAAAAACGTTAAAATGAGTCCAAACTTGACTAAATTTTCTCAATTTTTAGCAAAATATGGCCAAAAAACTGAAATTTCACGGATTTTTTTTTGAGTTTGCGATATTTTCTGAGTTAACTGCTACTAAAAATTGAATATTTCTATAGAATTTGGTTAGATGATATCAAAAACTTTAAAATGAGTCCAAATTTGACTAATTTTGCTCAATTTCTTGCAAAATATGGCCAAAAACCTGAGATTTCACCAATATTTTTTTCGAGTTTTCAACGATTTTTGAGATAACTGCTGCGAAAAATTGAATATTTCTATAGAATTTGGTTAGATCATATCAGAAACTTTAGAATGAATCAAAACTTGACTAATTTTGCTCAATTTTTAGCAAAATATGGCCAAAAAACTGAAATTTCACCGATTTTTGTTTCGAGTTTTCGACGTTTTGTGAGTAAACTGCTACGATAAATTGAATATATTATATTGAATTTGGTATGATCATATCTAAAACTTTAAAATGAGACCAAAATAAACTAATTTTGCTCAATTTTATGCAAAATATGGCCTAAAACATGAAATTTTACCAATATATTTCCAGTTTTTGACGTTTTTTGAGTTAACACTTAAAAAAAATTGAACACTTCTATAATATTTAGATAGGTCTCATCATGAACGTTAAAATGAATCAAAACTTGACTAAATTTTCTCAATTTTTAGCAAAATATGGCCAAAAAACTGAAATTTCACGGATTTTCTTTCGAGTTTGCGAAATTTTTTGATATAACTGCAGCGAAAAATTGAATATTTCTATAGAATTTGGTTAAATGATATCAAAAACTTTAAAATGAGTCCAAATTTGACTAATTTTGCTCAATTTCTTGCAAAATATGGCCAAAAACCTGAGATTTCACCAATATTTTTTTCGAGTTTTCAACGATTTTTGAGTAACCTGCTACGATAAATTGAATATATTATATTGAATTTGGTAAGATCATATCTATAACTCTAAAATGAGACCAAAATATACAAATTTTGCTCAATTTTATGCAAAATATGGCCTAAAACATGAAATTTTACCGATATATTTCCAGTTTTCGACGTTTTTTGAGTTAACAGCTAAAAAAAATTGAATATTTCTATAATATTTAATTACGTCTTATCAATAACGTTAAAATGAATCCAAACTTGACTAAATTTTCTCAATTTTTAGCAAAATATGGCCAAAAAACTGAAATTTCACGGATTTTTTTTCGAGTATGCGAAATGTTTTGAAATGACTGCTACTAAAAATTGAATATTTCTATAAAATTTGGTTAGATGATATCAAAACCTTTAAGATGAGTCCAACTTTGACTAATTTTGCTCACTATCTTGCAAAATATGGCCAAAAAACTGAAATTTCACCTATTTTTTTTTCGAGTTTTCGACATATTTTGAGTAAACTGCTACGATAAATTGAATATATTTTATTAAATTTGGAAAGATCATATCTAAAACTTTAAAATGAGACCAAAATAAACTAATTTTGCTCAATTTTATGCAAAATATGGCCAAAAACATGAAATTTTACCGATATATTTCCAGTTTTCGACGTTTTTTGAGTTAACAGCTTAAAAAAATTGAATATTTCTATAATATTTAGTTAAGTCTCATCATGAACGTTAAAATGAATCCAAACTTGACTAAATTTTCTCAATTTTCAGCAAAATATGGCCAAAAAACTGAAATTTCAAGGATTTTTTTTCGAGTTTACGAAATTTTTTGAGATAACTGCTACTAACAATTGAGTATTTCTATAGAATTTGGTTATATCATATCAGAAACTTTAAAATGAGTCCAAATTTGACTAATTTTGCTGAATTTCTTGCAAAATATGGCCAAAAAACTGAAATTTCACCGATTTTTTTTTCGAGTTTTCGACGTTTTTTGAGTAAATTGCTACGATAAATTGAATATATTATATTGAATTTGGAAAGATCATATCTAAAACTTTAAAATGAGACCAATATAAACTAATTTTGCTCAATTTTATGTAAAATATGGCCAAAAACATGAAATTTTACCGTTATATATTTCCAGTTTTCGACGTTTTTTGAGTAAACTGCTACGATAAATTGAATATATTATATTGAATTTGGTATGATCGTATCTAAAACTTTAAAATGAGACCAAAATAAACAATTTTGCTCAATTTTATGAAAAATATGGCCTAAAACATGAAATTTTACCGATATATTTCCAGTTTTCGACGTTTTTTGAGTTAACAGCTTAAAAAAATTGAATATTTCGATAATATTAAGTTAGGTCTTATCAAAAACGTTAAAATGAATCAAAACTTGACTAAATTTTCTCAATTTTTAGCAAAATATGGCCAAAAAACTGAAATTTCAAGGATTTTTTTTCGAGTTTACAAAATTTTTTGAGGTAACTGCTACTAAAAATTGAGTATTTCTATAGAATTTGGTTATATAATATCAGAAACTTTAAAATGAGTCCAAATTTGACTAATTTTGCTGAATTTCTTGCAAAATATGGCCAAAAAACTGAAATTTCACCGATTTTTTTTTCGAGTTTTCGACGTTTTTTGAGTAAATTGCTACGATAAATTGAATATATTATATTGAATTTGGAAGGATCATATCTAAAACTTTAAAATGAGACCAAAATAAACTAATTTTGCTCAATTTTATGCAAAATATGGCCTAAAACATGAAATTTTACCGATATATTTCCAGTTTTCGACGTTTTTTGAGTTAACAGCTTAAAAAAATTGAATACTTCCATAATATTTAGTTAGGTCTTATAAAAACGTTAAGATGAATCAAAACTTGACTAAATTTTCTCAATTTTTAGCAAAATATGGCCAAAAAACTGAAATTTCACCGATTTTTTTTTCGAGTTTGCGAAATTTTTTGAGGTAACTGCTACTAAAAATTGAATATTTCTATAGAATTTGGTTAGATGATATCAAAAACTTTAAAATGAGTCCAAATTTGACTAATTTTGCTCAATTTCTTGCAAAATATGGCCAAAAACCTGAGATTTCACCAATATTTTTTTCGAGTTTTCAACGATTTTTGAGATAACTGCTGCGAAAAATTGAATATTTCTATAGAATTTGGTTAGATCATATCAGAAACTTTAGAATGAATCATAACTTGACTAATTTTGCTCAATTTCTTGCAAAATATGGCCAAAAAACTGAAATTTCACAGATTTTTGTTTCGAGTTTTCGACATATTTTGAGTAAACTGCTACGATTAATTGAATATATTATATTGAATTTGGTAAGATCATATCAAAAACTCTAAAATGAGACCAAAATAAACTAATTTTGCTCAATTTTATGCAAAATATGGCCTAAAACATGAAATTTTACCGATATATTTCCAGTTTTCGACGTTTTTGAGTTAACAGCTTAAAAAAATTGAATACTTCTATTATATTTAGTTAGGTCTTATCAAAAACGTTTAAATTGATCCAAACTTGACTAAATTTTCTCAATTTTTAGCAAAATATGGCCAAAAAACTGAAATTTCACGGATTTTTTTTCGAGTTTGCGATATTTTTTGAGTTAATTGCTACTAAAAATTGAATATTTCTATAGAATTTCGTTAGATAATATCAAAAACTTTAAAATGAGTCCAAATTTGACTAATTTTGCTCAATTTCTTGCAAAATATGGCCAAAAACCTGAAATTTTACCAATATTTTTTTAGAGTTTTCAACGATTTTTGAGTTAACTGCTGCGAAAAATTGAATATTTCTATAGAATTTGGTTAGATCATATCAGAAACTTTAGAATGAATCAAAACTTGAGTAATTTTGCTCAATTTCTTGCAAAATATGGCCAAAAAACTGAAATTTTACCAATATTTTTTTAGAGTTATCAACGATTTTTGAGTTAACTGCTGCGAAAAATTGAATATTTCTATAGAATTTGGATAGATCATATCAGAAACTTTAGAATGAATCAAAACTTGAGTAATTTTGCTCAATTTCTTGCAAAATATGGCCAAAAACCTGAAATTTTACCAATATTTTTTTAGAGTTTTCAACGATTTTTGAGTTAACTGCTGCGAAAAATTGAATATTTCGATAGAATTTGGTTGGATCATATCAGAAACTTTAAAATGAGACAAAAATAAACTAATTTTGCTCAATTTAATGCAAAATATGGCCAAAAACATGAAATTTTACCGTTATATTTCCAGTATTCGACGTTTTTTGAGTTAACAGCTTTAAAAAATTGAATATTACTATAATATTTAGTTAGGTCTTATCAAAAACGTTAAAATGAATCCAAAATTGACTAAATTTTCTCAATTTTTAACAAAATGTGGCCAAAAAAATGAAATTTCACGGATTTTTTTTTGAGTTTGCGAAATATTTTTAGTTAACTGCTACTAAAAATTGAATATTTCTATAGAATTTGGTTAGACGATATCAAATACTTTAAAATGAGTCCAAATTTGACTAATTTAGCTCAAATTCTTGCAAAATATGGCCAAAAACCTGAGATTTCACCAATATTTTTTTCGAGTTTTCAACGATTTTTCAGATAACTGCTGCGAAAAATTGAATATTTCTATAAAATTTGGTTAGATCATATCAGAAACTTTAGAATGAATCAAAACTTGAGTAATTTTGCTCAATTTCTTGCAAAATATGGCCAAAAAACTGAAATTTCACCGATTTTTGTTTCGAGTTTTCGACATATTTTGAGTAAACTGCTACGATAAATTGAATATATTATATTGAATTTGGAAGGATCATATTTAAAACTTTAAAATGTGCCAAAATAAACTAATTTTGCTCTATTTTATGCAAAATATGGCCAAAAACATGAAATTTTACGGATATATTTCCAGTTTTTGACGTTTTTTGAGTTAACAGCTTAAAAAAATTGAATATTTCTATAATATTTAGTTAGGTCTCATTATGAACGTTAAAATGAATCCAAACTTGACTAAATTTTCTCAATTCTTAGCAAAATATGGCCAAAAAACTGAAATTTCAAGGATTTTTTTTCGAGTTTACGAAATTTTTTGAGGTATTTGCTACTAAAAATTGAGTATTTCCATAGAATTTGGTTATATCATATCAGAAACTTTAAAATGAGTCCAAATTTGACTAATTTTGCTGAATGTCTTGCAAAATATGGCCAAAAAACTGAAATTTCACCGATTTTTTTTCGAGTTTTCGACGTTTTTTGAGTAAATTGCTAGGATAAATTGAATATATTGTATTGAATTTGGAAAGATAATATCTAAAACTTTAAAATGAGACCAAAATAAACTAATTTTGCTCAATTTTATGCAAAATATGGCCTAAAACATGAAATTTTACTGATATATTTCCAGTTTTCGACGTTTTTTGAATTAACAGCTTAAAAAAATTGAATATTTCTATAATTTTTAGTTAGGTCCTATCAAAAACGTTAATATGAATCCAAACTTGACTAAATTTTCTCAATTTTAAGCAAAATATGGCCAAAAAACTGAAATTTCACGGATTTTTTTTCGAGTTTGCGAAATTTTTTGAGTTAACTGCTCCAAAAAATTGAAAATTTCTATAGAATTTGGTTAGATGATATCAAAAACTTTAAAATCAGTCCAAATTTGACTAATTTTGCTCAATTTCTTGCAAAATATGGCCAAAAACCTGAAATTTTACCAATATTTTTTTCGAGTTTTCAACGATTTTTGAGTTAACTGCTGCGAAAAATTGAATATTTCTATAGAATTTGGTTAGATCATATCAGAAACTTTAGAATGAATCAAAACTTGACTAAATTTTCTCAATTTCTTGCAAAATATGGCCAAAAAACTTAAATTTCACCGATTTTTTTTTCGAGTTTTCGACGTTTTTTGAGTAAACTGCTACGATAAATTGAATACATTATATTGAATTTGGTAAGATCATATCTAAAACTTTAATATGAGTCCAAAATAAACTAATTTTGCTCAATTTATGCAAAATATGGCCAAAAACATGAAATTTTACCGATATATTTCCAGTTTTCGACGTTTTTTGAGTTAACGGCTTAAAAAAATTGAGAATTTCGATAATATTTAGTTAGGTCTTATCAAAAACGTTAAAATGAGTCCAAACTTGACTAAATTTTCTCAATTTTTAGCAAAATATGGCCAAAAAACTGAAATTTCACGGATTTTTTTTCGAGTTTACGAAATTTTTTGAAATAACTACTACTAAAAATTGAATATTTCTATAGAATTTGGAAAGATGATATCAAAAACTTTAAAATGAATCAAAACTTGACTAATTTTGCTCAATTTCTTGCAAAATATGGCCAAAAAACTGAAATTTCACCGACTTTTTTTTCGAGTTTTCGACGTTTTTTGAGTAAACTGCTACGATAAATTGAATATATTTTATTGAATTTGGAAAGATCATATCTAAAACTTTAAAATGAGACCAAAAAAAAAAAAATTTTACTCAATTTATGCAAAATATGGCCTAAAACATGAAATTTTACCGATATATTTCCACTTTTCGACGTTTTTTGAGTTAACAATTTAAAAAAAATTGAATACTTCTATAATATTTAGTTAGGTCTGATCAAAAACGTTAAAATGAATCCAAACTTGACTAAATTTTCTATATTTTTAGCAAAATATGGCCAAAAAACTGAAATTTCACGGATTTTTTTTTGAGTTTGCGATATTTTCTGAGTTAACTGCTACTAAAAATTGAATATTTCTATAGAATTTGGTTAGATGATATCAAAAACTTTAAAATGAGTCCAAATTTGACTAATTTTGCTCAATTTCTTGAATATGGCCAAAAACCTGAGATTTCACCAATATTTTTTTCGAGTTTTCAACGATTTTTGAGATAACTGCTGCGAAAAATTGAATATTTCTATAGAATTTGGTTAGATCATATCAGAAACTTTAGAATGAATCAAAACTTGACTAATTTTGCTCAATTTTTAGCAAAATATGGCCAAAAAACTGAAATTTCACCAATTTTTGTTTCGAGTTTTCGACGTTTTGTGAGTAAACTGCTACGATAAATTGAATATATTATATTGAATTTGGTATGATCATATCTAAAACTTTAAAATGAGACCAAAATATACTAATTTTGCTCAATTTTATGCAAAATATGGCCTAAAACATGAAATTTTACCAATATATTTCCAGTTTTTGACGTTTTTTGAGTTAACACTTTAAAAAAATTGAACACTTCTATAATATTTAGATAGGTCTCATCATGAACGTTAAAATGAATCAAAACTTGACTAAATTTTCTCAATTTTTAGCAAAATATGGCCAAAAAACTGAAATTTCACGGATTTTCTTTCGAGTTTGCGAAATTTTTTGATATAACTGCTGCGAAAAATTGAATATTTCTATAGAATTTGGTTAAATGATATCAAAAACTTTAAAATGAGTCCAAATTTGACTAATTTTGCTCAATTTCTTGCAAAATATGGCCAAAAACCTGAGATTTCACCAATATTTTTTTCGAGTTTTCAACGATTTTTGAGTAACCTGCTACGATAAATTGAATATATTATATTGAATTTGGTAAGATCATATCTATAACTCTAAAATGAGACCAAAATAAACAAATTTTGCTCAATTTTATGCAAAATATGGCCTAAAACATGAAATTTTACCGATATATTTCCAGTTTTCGACGTTTTTTGAGTTAACAGCTAAAAAAAATTGAATATTTCTATAATATTTAATTAGGTCTTATCAATAACGTTAAAATGAATCCAAACTTGACTAAATTTTCTCAATTTTTAGCAAAATATGGCCAAAAAACTGAAATTTCACGGATTTTTTTTCGAGTATGCGAAATTTTTTGAAATAACTGCTACTAAAAATTGAATATTTCTATAGAATTTGGTTAGATGATATCAAAACCTTTAAGATGAGTCCAACTTTGACTAATTTTGCTCACTATCTTGCAAAATATGGCCAAAAAACTGAAATTTCACCTATTTTTTTTTCGAGTTTTCGACATATTTTGAGTAAACTGCTACGATAAATTGAATATATTTTATTAAATTTGGAAAGATCATATCTAAAACTTTAAAATGAGACCAAAATAAACTAATTTTGCTCAATTTTATGCAAAATATGGCCTAAAACATGAAATTTTACCGATATATTTCCAGTTTTCGACGTTTTTTGAGTTAACAGGTTAAAAAAATGGAATATTTCTATAATATTTAGTTAGGTCTCATCATGAACGTTAAAATGAATCCAAACTTGACTAAATTTTCTCAATTTTCAGCAAAATATGGCCAAAAAACTGAAATTTCAAGGATTTTTTTTCGAGTTTACGAAATTTTTTGAGATAACTGCTACTAACAATTGAGTATTTCTATAGATTTTGGTTATATCATATCAGAAACTTTAAAATGAGTCCAAATTTGACTAAATTTGCTGAATTTCTTGCAAAATATGGCCAAAAAACTGAAATTTCACCGATTTTTTTTTCGAGTTTTCGACGTTTTTTGAGTAAATTGCTACGATAAATTGAATATATTATATTGAATTTGGTATGATCGTATCTAAAACTTTAAAATGAGACCAAAATAAACTAATTTTGCTCAATTTTATGTAAAATATGGCCAAAAACATGAAATTTTACCGTTATATATATTTCCAGTTTTCGACGTTTTCTGAGTAAACTGCTACGATAAATTGAATATATTATATTGAATTTGGTATGATCGTATCTAAAACTTTAAAATGAGACCAAAATAAACTAATTTTGCTCAATTTTATGAAAAATATGGCCTAAAACATGAAATTTTACCGATATATTTCCACTTTTCGACGTTTTTTGAGTTAACACTTTAAAAAAATTGAATACTTCTATTATATTTAGTTAGGTCTTATCAAAAACGTTAAAATGAATCCAAACTTGACTAAATTTTCTCAATTTTTAGCAAAATATGGCCAAAAAACTGAAATTTCAAGGATTTTTTTTCGAGTTTACAAAATTTTTTGAGGTAACTGCTACTAAAAATTGAGTATTTCTATAGAATTTGGTTATATCATATCAGAAACTTTAAAATGAGTCCAAATTTGACTAATTTTGCTGAATTTCTTGCAAAATATGGCCAAAAAATTGAAATTTCACCGATTTTCTTTCGAGTTTGCGAAATTTTTTAGTTAACTGCTACTAAAAATGTAATTTTTCTATAGAATTTGGTTAGATGATATCAAAAACTTTAAAATGAGTCCAAATTTGACTAATGTATTTAATTTCTTGCAAAATATGGCCAAAAACCTTAGATTTCACCAATATTTTTTTCGAGTTTTCAACGATTTTTGAGATAACTACTGCGAAAAATTGAATATTTCTATAGAATTTGGTTATATCATATCAGAAACTTTAGAATGAATCAAAACATGAGTAATTTTGCTCTATTTCTTGCAAAATAAGGCCAAAAAACTGAAATTTCACCGAATTTTTTTTTCGAGTTCTCTACGTTTTTTGAGTAAACTGCTACGATAAATTGAATATATTATATTGAATTTGGTATGATCATATAAAAAACACTAAAATGAGACCAAAATAAACTAATTTTGCTCAATTTAATGCAAAATATGGCCCAAAACATGAAATTTTACCGATATATTTCCAGTTTTCGACGTTTTTTTAAATAACAGCTTTAAAAAATTGAATATTTCTATAATATTTAGTTAGGTCTTATCAAAAACGTTAAAATGAATCCAAACTTGACGACATTTTCTCAATTTTAAGCAAAATATGGCCAAAACAATTAAAATTCACGGATTTTTTTTCGAGTTTTCTAAATTTTTGAGTTAACTGCTACTAAAAATTGAATATTTCTATAGAATTTGGTTGGATGATATAAGGAACTTCAAAATGAGTCCAAATATGACTAATTTTGCTCAATTTCTTGCAAAATTTGGCCAAAAACCTAAAATTTTACCAATATTTTTTTCGAGTTTTCAACGATTTTTGAGTTAACTGCTGCGAAAAATTGAATATTTCTATAGAATTTGGTTAGATCATATCAGAAACTTTAGAATGAATCAAAACTTGACTAATTTTGCTCAATATCTTGCTAAATATGGCCAAAAAAACTGAAATTTCACCGAATTTTTTTTCGATTTTCGACGTTTTTTGAGTAAACTGCTACGATTAATTGAATATATTATATTGAATTTGGTAAGATCTTATCTAAAACTCTAATATGAGACCAAAATAAACTAATTTTGCTCAATTTTATGCAAAATATGGCCTAAAACATGAAGTTTTACCGATATATTTCCAGTTTTCGACGTTTTTTGAGTTAACAGCTTAAAAAAATTAAATATTTCTATTATATTTAGTTAGGTCTTATCAGAAACGTTAAAATGAATCCAAACTTGACTAAATTTTCTCAATTTTTAGCAAAATATGGCCAAAAAACTGAGATTTCACCAATATTTTTTTCGAGTTTTCAACGATTTTTAGATAACTGCTGCGAAAAATTGAATATTTCTATAGAATTTGGTTAGATCATATCAGAAACTTTAGAATGAATCAAAACTTGACTAATTTTGCTCAATTTCTTGCAAAATATGGCCAAAAAACTGAAATTTCACCGATTTTTGTTTCGAGTTTTCGACATATTTTGAGTAAACTGCTACGATAAATTGAATATATTATATTGAATTTGGTAAGATCATATCTAAAAATCTAAAATGAGACCAAAATAAACTAATTTTGCTCAATTTTATGCAAAATATGGCCTAAAACATGAAATTTTACCGATATATTTCCAGTTTTCGACGTTTTTTGAGTTAACAGCTTAAAAAAATTGAATATTTCTATAATATATAGTTAGGTCTCATTATGAACGTTAAAATGAATCCAAACTTGACTAAATTTTCTCAATTTTTAGCAAAATATGGCCAAAAAACTGAAATTTCAAGGATTTTTTTTCGAGTTTACGAAATTTTTTGAGGTAACTGCTACTAACAATTGAGTATTTCTATAGAATTTGGTTATATCATATCAGAAACTTTAAAATGAGTCCAAATTTGACTAATTTTGCTGAATTTCTTGCAAAATATGGCCAAAAAACTGAAATTTCACCGATTTTTTTTTCGAGTTTTCGACGTTTTTTGAGTAAATTGCTACGATAAATTGAATATATTATATTGAATTTGGAAAGATCATATCTAAAACTTTAAAATGAGACCAAAATAAACTAATTTTGCTCAATTTTATGCAAAATATGGCCAAAAACATGAAATTTTACCGTTATATATTTCCAGTTTTCGACGTTTTTTGAGTAAACTGCTACGATGAATTGAATATATTATGTTGAATTTGGTAAGATCATACCTAAAACTTTAAAATGAGTCCACATTTGACTAATTTTGCTCAATTTCTTGCAAAATATGGCCAAAAACCTGAAATTTTACCAATATTTTTTTCGAGTTTTCAACGATTTTTGAGTTAACTGCTGCGAAAAATTAAAAATTTCTATAGAATTTGGTTAGATCATATCAGAAACTTTAGATTGAATCAAAACTTGACTAATTTTGCTCAATTTCTTCAAAATATGGCCAAAAAACTGAAATTTCACCGATTTTTATTTTCGAGTTTTCAACGCTTTTTGAGTTAACGGCTAAAGAAATTGAATGTGTCTATCGTATTTAATTAGGTCTTATCAATAATGTTAAATTGAATCCAAACTTGACTAAATTTTCTCAATTTTTAGCAAAGTATTGCAAAAAAACTGAAATTTCACGGATTTTCCTTCGAGTTTGCGAAATTTTTTGAGTTCACTGCTACTAAAAATTGAATATTTCTATAGAATTTGGTTAGATGATATCAAAAACTTTAAAATGAGTCCAAATTTGACTAATTTTGCTCAATTTCTTGTAAAATATGGCCAAAAAACTGAAATTTATACCGATTTTTTTTTCGAGATTTCGACGTTTTTTGAGTAAACTGCTACGATAAATTGAATATATTATATTGGATTTGGTATGATCATATCTATAACTTTAAAAAGAGACCAAAATAAACTAATTTTGCTCAATTTTACGCAAAATATGGCCAAAAACATGAAATTTTACCGATATATTTCCAGTTTTATACGTTTTTTGAGTTAACATCTTAAAAAAATTGAATATTTCTATAATATTTGGTTAGGTCTTATCAAGAACGTTAAAATGAATCCAAACTTGACTAAATTTTCTCAATTTTTAGCAAAATATGGCCAAAAAACTGAAATTTCACCGATTTTTTTTTCGAGTTTGCGAAATTTTTTGAGGTAACTGCTACTAAAAATTGAATATTTCTATAGAATTTGGTTAGATGATATCAAAAACTTTAAAATGAGTCCAAATTTGACTAATTTAGCTCAATTTCTTGCAAAATATGGCCAAAAACCTGAGATTTCACCAATATTTTTTTCGAGTTTTCAACGATTTTTGAGTTAACTGCTGCGAAAAATTGAATATTTCTATAGAATTTGGTTAGATCATATCAGAAACTTTAAAATGAGTCCAAATTTGACTAATTTTGCTCAATTTCTTGCAAAATATGGCCAAAAAACTGAAATTTCACTGATTTCTTTTTTTAAGTTTTCGACGTTTTTGAGTAAACTGCTACGATAAATTGAAAACATTATATTGAATTTGGTATGATCATATCTATAACTTTAAAATGAGACCAAAATAAACTAATTTTGCTCAATTTTATGGAAAATATGGCCAAAAACATGACATTTTACCGATATATTTCCAGTTTTCGACGTTTTTTGAGTTAACGGCTTAAAAAAATTGAATATATCTATAATATTTAGTTAGGTCTTAACAAAAACGTTAAAATGAATGCAAACTTGACGAAATTTTCTCAATTTTTAGCAAAATATGGCCAAAAAACTGAAATTTCACGGATTTTTTTTCGAGTTTCGAACTTTTTTGAGTTAACTGCTACTGAAAATTGAATATTTCTATAGAATTTGGTTAGATCATATCAGAATCTTTAGAATGAATCAAAACTTTACTATTTTTGCCCAATTTCTTGCAAAATATGGCCAAAAACTGAAATTTCACCAATATATTTCCAGTTTTCGACGTTTTTTGAGTTAACGTCTAAAAAAAAATTGAATGTGTCTATAATAATTAGTTAGGTCTTATCAATAACATTAAAATGAATCCAAACTTGACTAAATTTTCTCAATTTTTAGCAAAATATGGCCAAAAAACTGAAATTTCACGGATTTTTTTTCGAGTTTGCGAAATTTTTTGAGTTAACTGCTACTAAAAATTGAATATTTCTATAAAAAATTTGGTTAGATGATATCAAAAACTTTAACATGAGTCAAAATTTGACTAATTTAGCTCAATTTCTTGCAAAATATAACCAAAAAACTTAAATTTCACCGATTTTGTTTTCGAGTTTTCGACGTTTTTTGAGTAAACTGCTACGATAAATTGAATATATTATATTGAATTTGGAAAGATCATATCTAAAACTTTAAAATGAGACCAAAACAAACTAATTTTGCTCAATTTTATGCAAAATATGGCCAAAAACATGCAATTTTACCGTTATATATTTCCAGTTTTCGACGTTTTTTGAGTAAACTGCTACGATAAATTGAATATATTATATTGAATTTGGTATAATCATATCTAAAACTTTAAAATGAGACCAAAACTAACTAATTTTGCTCAATTTCATGCAAAATATGGCCTAAAACATGAAATTTTACCGATATATTTCCAGTTTTTGACGTTTTTTGAGTTAACGGCTTAAAAAAATTGAATATTTCGATAATATTGAGTTAGGTCTTATCAAGAACATTAAAATGAATCCAAACTTGACTAAATTTTCTCAATTTTTAAAAAAATATTGCCAAAAAACTGAAATTTCACGGATTTTTTTTCGAGTTTGCGAAATTTTTTGAAATAACTACTACTAAAAATTGAATATTTCTATAGAATTTTGTTAGATGATATCAAAAACTTTAAAATGAGTCCAAATTTGACTAATTTTGCTCAATTTCTTGCCAAATATGGCCAAAAACCTGAGATTTCACCAATATTTTTTTCGAGTATTCAACGATTTTTGAGATAACTGCTGCGAAAAATTGAATATTTCTATAGAATTTGGTTATATCATATCAGAAACTTTAGAATGAATCAAAACTTGACTAATTTTGCTCAATATCATGCAAAATATGGCCAAAAAACTGAAATTTCACCGAATTTTTTTTCGATTTTTCGACGTTTTTTGAGTAAACTGCTACGATATATTGAATATTATATTGAATTTGGTAAGATCATATCTAAAACTCTAAAATGAGACTAAAATAAACTAATTTTGCTCAATTTTATGCAAAATATGGCCTAAAACATGAAATTTTACCGATATATTTCCAGTTTTAGACGTTTTTCGAGTTAACACTTTAAGAAAATTGAATACTTCTATAATATTTAATTAGGTCTTATCAAAAACGTTAAAATGAATCCAAACTTGACTAAATTTTCTCAATTTTTAGCAAAATATGGCCAAAAAACTGAAATTTCACGGATTTTTTTTCGAGTTTGCGATATTTTTTGAAATAACTGCTACTAAAAATTGAATATTTCTATAGAATTTGGTTAGATGATATCAAAAACTTTAAAATGAGTCCAAATTTGACTAATTTTGCTCAATTTCTTGCAAAATATGGCCATAAAACTGAAATTTCACCGATTTTTTTTTCGAGTTCTCTACGTTTGTTGAGTAAACTGCTACGATAAATTAAATATATTATATTGAATTTGGAAAGATCATATATAAAACTTTAAAATGAGACCAAAATAAACTAATTTTGCTCAATTTTATGCAAAATATGGCCAAGAACATGAAATTTTACCCATATATATCCAGTTTTCGACGTTTTTTGAGTTAACACTTTAAGAAAATTGAATATTTCTATAAAATTTTAGTTAGGTCTCATCATGAACGTTAAAAAGAATCCAAATTTGACTAAATTTTCTCAATTTTTAGCGAAATATGGCCAAAAAACTGAAATTTCACGGATTTTTTTTCGAGTTTGCGATATTTTCTGAGTTAACTGCTACTAAAAATTGAATATTTCTATAGAATTTGGTTAGATGATATCAAAAACTTTAAAATGAGTCCAAATTTGACTAATTTTGCTCAATTTCTTGCAAAATATGGCCAAAAACCTGAGATTTCACCAATATTTTTTTCGAGTTTTCGACGTTTTTTGAGTAAACTGCTTCGATAAATTGAATATATTATATTGAATTTGGTAAGATCATATCTAAAACTTTAAAATGAGACAAAAATAAACTAATTTTGCTCAATTTTATGCAAAATATGGCCTAAAACATGAAATTTTACCGATATATTTCCAGTTTTCGACGTTTTTTGAGTTAACAGCTTAAAAAAATTAAATATTTCTATTATATTTAGTTAGGTCTTATCAAAAACGTTAAAATGAATCCAAACTTGACTAAATTTTCTCAATTTTTAGCAAAATATGGCCAAAAACCTGAGATTTCACCAATATTTTTTTCGAGTTTTCAACGATTTTTGAGATAACTGCTGCGAAAAATTGAATATTTCTATAGAATTTGGTTAGATCATATCAGAAACTTTAGAATGAATCAAGACTTGACTAATTTTGCTCAATATCTTGCAAAATATGGCCAAAAAACTGAAATTTCACCGAATTTTTTTTTCGATTTTTCGACGTTTTTTGAGTAAACTGCTACGATTAATTGAATATATTATACTGAATTTGGTAAGATCATATCTAAAACTTTAAAATGAGACCAAAATAAACTAATTTTGCTCAATTTTATGCAAAATATGGCCAAAAACATGAAATTTTACCTTTATATGTTTCCAGTTTTCGACGTTTTTTGAGTAAACTGCTACGATAAATTGAATATATTATATTGAATTTGGTATAATCATATCTAAAACTTTAAAATGAGACCAAAATAAACTAATTTTGCTCAATTTTATGCAAAATATGGCCTAAATCATGAAATTTTACCGATATATTTCCAGTTTTCGACGTTTTTTGAGTTAACGGCTTAAAAAAATTGAATATTTCGAAAATATTTAGTTAGGTCGTATCAAAAACGTTAAAATGAATCCAAACTTGACTAAATTTTCTCAATTTTTAAAAAAATATTGCCAAAAAACTGAAATTTCACGGATTTTTTTTCGAGTTTGCAAAATTTTTTGAAATAACTACTACTAAAAATTGAATATTTCTATAGAATTTGGTAAGATGATATCAAAAACTTTAAAATGAGTCCAAATTTGACTAATTTAGCTCAATTTCTTGCAAAATATGGCCAAAAACCTGAGTTTTCACCAATATTTTTTTCAAGTTTTCAACGATTTTTGAGTTAACTGCTGCGAAAAATTGAATATTTCTCTAGAATTTGGTTAGATCATATCAGAAACTTTAGAATGAATCAAAACTTGACTAATTTTGCTCAATTTTTAGCAAAATAAGGCCAAAAAACTGAAATTTCACCGATTTTTGTTTCGAGTTTTCGACGTTTTGTGAGTAAACTGCTACGATAAATTGAATATATTATATTGAATTTGGTATGATCATATCTAAAACTTTAAAATGAGACCAAAATAAACTAATTTTGCTAAATTTTATGCAAAATATGGCCTAAAACATGAAATTTTACCAATATATTTCCAGTTTTTGACGTTTTTTGAGTTAACACTTTAAAAAAATTGAACACTTCTATAATATTTAGATAGGTCTCATCATGAACGTTAAAATGAATCAAAACTTGACTAAATTTTCTCAATTTTTAGCAAAATATGGCCAAAAAACTGAAATTTCACGGATTTTCTTTCGAGTTTGCGAAATTTTTTGAGATAACTGCTGCGAAAAATTGAATATTTCTATAGAATTTGGTTAAATGATATCAAAAACTTTAAAATGAGTCCAAATTTGACTAATTTTGCTCAATTTCTTGCAAAATATGGCCAAAAACCTGAGATTTCACCAATATTTTTTCGAGTTTTCAACGATTTTTGAGTAACCTGCTACGATAAATTGAATATATTATATTGAATTTGGTAAGATGATATCTCTAACTCTAAAATGAGACCAAAATAAACAAATTTTGCTCAATTTTATGCAAAATACGGCCTAAAACATGAAATTTTACCGATATATTTCCAGTTTTCGACGTTTTTTGAGTTAACAGCTAAAAAAAATTGAATATTTCTATAATATTTAATTAGGTCTTATCAATAACGTTAAAATGAATCCAAACTTGACTAAATTTTCTCAATTTTTAGCAAAATATGGCCAAAAACCTGAAATTTCAACTAATGTTTTCGAGTTTTCGACGTTGTTTGGGTTAGCAGCTAAAATAATTGAAACTTTTTATGAATTTGGTTAGATGACGTAAATAACCTCAAATTGAGTACAAACATGACAAGTTTTCCTGAATTATTCGCAAAATATGGCGATAAACCTGAAATTTCACCGATTTTTTTCGAGTTTTCGATGATTTTTGAATAAACTGCTATAAAAAATTAAATATTTCTAAAGAATTAGGTTAGATCATATCAAAAATTTTAAAATGGGTCCAAATTTGACTAATTTTGCTCAATTT
Source organism: Sympetrum striolatum (assembly GCA_947579665.1). NCBI lineage: Eukaryota > Metazoa > Arthropoda > Insecta > Odonata > Libellulidae > Sympetrum > Sympetrum striolatum. The sequence continues at coordinate 861,211 of CANPUZ010000057.1, read as the reverse complement.
CTTGCAAAATATGGCCAAAAACCTGAAATTTTACCAATATTTTTTTCGAGTTTTCAACGATTTTTGAGTTAACTGCTGCGAAAAATTAAAAATTTCTATAGAATTTGGTTAGATCATATCAGAAACTTTAGATTGAATCAAAACTTGACTAATTTTGCTCAATTTCTTCAAAATATGGCCAAAAAACTGAAATTTCACCGATTTTTATTTTCGAGTTTTCAACGCTTTTTGAGTTAACGGCTAAAGAAATTGAATGCGTCTATCGTATTTAATTAGGTCTTATCAATAATGTTAAATTGAATCCAAACTTGACTAAATTTTCACAATTTTTAGCAAAGTATTGCAAAAAAACTGAAATTTCACGGATTTTCCTTCGAGTTTGCGAAATTTTTTGAGTTCACTGCTACTAAAAATTGAATATTTCTATAGAATTTGGTTAGATGATATCAAAAACTTTAAAATGAGTCCAAATTTGACTAATTTTGCTCAATTTCTTGTAAAATATGGCCAAAAAACTGAAATTTATACCGATTTTTTTTTCGAGATTTCGACGTTTTTTGAGTAAACTGCTACGATAAATTGAATATATTATATTGGATTTGGTATGATCATATCTATAACTTTAAAAAGAGACCAAAATAAACTAATTTTGCTCAATTTTATGCAAAATATGGCCAAAAACATGAAATTTTACCGATATATTTCCAGTTTTATACGTTTTTTGAGTTAACATCTTAAAAAAATTGAATATTTCTATAATATTTGGTTAGGTCTTATCAAGAACGTTAAAATGAATCCAAACTTGACTAAATTTTCTCAATTTTTAGCAAAATATGGCCAAAAAACTGAAATTTCACGGATATTTTTTCGAGTTTGCGAGATTTCTTGAGTTAACTGCTACTAAAAATTGAATATTTCTATAGAATTTGGTTAGATGATATCAAAAACTTTAAAATGAGTCAAAATTTGACTAATTTAGCTCAATTTCTTGCAAAATATGGCCAAAAACCTGAGATTTCACCAATATTTTTTTCGAGTTTTCAACGATTTTTGAGTTAACTGCTGCGAAAAATTGAATATTTCTATAGAATTTGGTTAGATCATATCAGAAACTTTAAAATGAGTCCAAATTTGACTAATTTTGCTCAATTTCTTGCAAAATATGGCCAAAAAACTGAAATTTCACTGATTTCTTTTTTTAAGTTTTCGACGTTTTTGAGTAAACTGCTACGATAAATTGAAAACATTATATTGAATTTGGTATGATCATATCTATAACTTTAAAATGAGACCAAAATAAACTAATTTTGCTCAATTTTATGGAAAATATGGCCAAAAACATGACATTTTACCGATATATTTCCAGTTTTCGACGTTTTTTGAGTTAACGGCTTAAAAAAATTGAATATATCTATAATATTTAGTTAGGTCTTAACAAAAACGTTAAAATGAATGCAAACTTGACTAAATTTTCTCAATTTTTAGCAAAATATGGCCAAAAAACTGAAATTTCACGGATTTTTTTTCGAGTTTCGAACTTTTTTGAGTTAACACTTTAACAAAATTGAATACTTCTATTATATTTAGTTAGGTCTTATCAAAAACGTAAAAATGAATCCAAACTTGAGTAAATTTTCTCAATTTTTATCAAAATATGGCCAAAAAACTGAAATTTCACCATTTTTTTTCGAGTTTGCGAAATTTTTTGAAATAACTACTACTAAAAATTGAATATTTCTATAGAATTTGGTTATATCATATCAGAAACCTTAGACTGAATCAAAACTTGACTAATTTTGCTCAATTTCTTGCAAAATATGGCCAAAAAACTGAAATTTCACCGAATTTTTTTTTAGAGTTTACGACGTTTTTTGAGTAAACTGCTACGATGAATTGAATATATTATATTGAATTTGGTAAGATCATACCTAAAACTTTAAAATGAGTCCACATTTGACTAATTTTGCTCAATTTCTTGCAAAATATGGCCAAAAACCTGAAATTTTACCAATATTTTTTTCGAGTTTTCAACGATTTTTGAGTTAACTGCTGCGAAAAATTGAAAATTTCTATAGAATTTGGTTAGATCATATCAGAAACTTTAGATTGAATCAAAACTTGACTAATTTTGCTCAATTTCTTCAAAATATGGCCAAAAAACTGAAATTTCACCGATTTTTATTTTCAAGTTTTCAACGCTTTTTGAGTTAACGGCTAAAGAAATTGAATGTGTCTATCGTATTTAATTAGGTCTTATCAAAAACGTTAAATTGAATCCAAACTTGACTAAATTTTCTTAATTTTTAGCAAAGTATTGCAAAAAAACTGAAATTTCACGGATTTTCCTTCGAGTTTGCGAAATTTTTTGAGTTCACTGCTACTAAAAATTGAATATTTCTATAGAATTTGGTTAGATGATATCAAAAAACTTTAAAATGAGTCCAAATTTGACTAATTTTGCTCAATTTCTTGCAAAATATGGCCAAAAAACTGAAATCTATACCGATTTTTTTTTCGAGATTTCGACGTTTTTTGAGTAAACTGCTACGATAAATTGAATATATTATATTGGATTTGGTATGATCATATCTATAACTTTAAAAAGAGACCAAAATAAACTAATTTTGCTCAATTTTACGCAAAATATGGCCAAAAACATGAAATTTTACCGATATATTTCCAGTTTTCGACGTTTTTTGAGTTAACAGCTTAAAAAAATTGAATATTTCTATAATATTTGGTTAGGTCTTATCAAGAACGTTAAAATCAATCCAAACTTGACTAAATTTTTTCAATTTTTAGCAAAATATGGCCAAAAAACTGAAATTTCACGGATATTTTTTCGAGTTTGCGAAATTTCTTGAGTTAACTGCTACTAAAAATTGAATATTTCTATAGAATTTGGTTAGATGATATCAAAAACTTTAAAATGAGTCCAAATTTGACTAATTTAGCTCAATTTCTTGCAAAATATGGCCAAAAAACTTAAATTTCACCGATTTTTTTTCGAGTTTTCGACGTTTTTTGAGTAAACTGCTACGATAAATTGAATATATTATATTGAATTTGGAAAGATTATATCTAAAAATTTAAAATGAGACCAAAATAAACTAATTTTGCTCAATTTCATGCAAAATATGGCCAAAAACATGAAATTTTACCGATATATTTCCAGTTTCCGACGTTTTTTGAGTTAACAAATTAAAAAAATGGAATATTTCTATAATATTTAGTTAGGTCTCATCATGAACGTTAAAATGAATCCAAACTTGACTAAATTTTCTCAATTTTCAGCAAAATATGGCCAAAAAACTGAAATTTCACGGATTTTTTTTCGAGTTTGCGATATTTTTTGAGTTAACTGCTACTAAAAATTGAATATTTCTATAGAATTTGGTTAGATGATATCAAAAACTTTAAAATCAGTCCAAATTTGACTAATTTTGCTCAATTTCTTGCAAAATATGGCCAAAAACCTGAGATTTCACCAATATTTTTTTCGAGTTTTCAACGATTTTTGAGATAACTGCTGCAAAAAATTGAATATTTCTATAGAATTTGGTTAGATCATATCAGAAACTTTAGAATGAATCAAAACTTGAGTAATTTTGCTCAATTTCTTGCAAAATATGGCCAAAAAACTGAAATTTCACCGAATTTTTTTTTCGATTTTTCGACGTTTTTTGAGTAAACTGCTACGATAAATTGAATATATTATATTGAATTTGGTATGATCATATCTAAAACTTTAAAATAAGAACAAAATAAACTAATTTTGCTCAATTTTATGCAAAATATGGCCCAAAACATGAAATTTTACCGATATATTTCCAGTTTTCGACGTTTTTTGAGTTAACAGCTTAAAAAAATTGAATATTTCGATAATATTAAGTTAGGTCTTATCAAAAACGTTAAAATGAATCCAAACATGACTAAATTTTCTCAATTTTTAGCAAAATATGGCCAAAAAACTGAAATTTCACGGATTTTTTTTCGAGTTTGTGAAATTTTTTGAAATAACTACTACTAAAAATAGAATATTTCTATAGAATTTGGTAAGGTGATATCAAAAACTTTAAAATGAGTGCAAATTTGACTAATTTTGCTCAATTTCTTGCAAAATATGGCCAAAAACCTGAAATTTTACCAATATTTTTTTCGAGTTTTCGACGTTTTTTGAGTAAACTGCTACGATAAATTGAATACATTATATTGAATTTGGTAAGATCATATCTAAAACTTTAATATGAGTCCGAAATAAACTAATTTTGCTCAATTTATGCAAAATATGGCCAAAAACATGAAATTTTACCGATATATTTCCAGTTTTCGACGTTTTTTGAGTTAACGGCTTAAAAAAAATTGAATATTTCGATAATATTTAGTTAGGTCTTATCAAAAACGTTAAAATGAATCCAAACTTGACTAAATTATCTCAATTTTTAGCAAAATATGGCCAAAAAACTGAAATTTCACGGATTTTTTTTCGAGTTTGCGAAATTTTTTGAAATAACTGCTACTAAAAATTGAATATTTCTATAGAATTTGGTAAGATGATATCAAAAACTTTAAAATGAGTCCAAATTTGACTAATTTAGCTCAATTTCTTGCAAAATATGGCCAAAAACCTGAAATTTCACCGATTTTTTTTTCGAGTTTTCGACGTTTTTTGAGTAAACTGCTACGATAAATTGAATATATTTTATTGAATTTGGAAAGATCATATCTAAAAATTTAAAATGAGACCAAAATAAACTAATTTTGCTCAATTTTATGCAAAATATGGCCTAAAACATGAAATTTTACCGATATATTTCCACTTTTCGACGTTTTTTGAGTTAACACTTAGAAAAAAACTGAATACTTCTATAATATTTAGTTAGGTCTTATAAAAACGTTAAAATGAATCCAAACTTGACTAAATTTTCTCAATTTTTAGCAAAATATGGCCAAAAAACTGAAATTTCACGGATTTTTTTTCGAGTTTGCGATATTTTCTGAGTTAACTGCTACTAAAAATTGAATGTTTCTATAGAATTTGGTTAGATGATATCAAAAACTTAAAAATGAGTCCAAATTTGACTAATTTTGCTCAATTTCTTGCAAAATATGGCCAAAAACCTGAGATTTCACCAATATTCTTTTCGAGTTTTCAACGATTTTTGAGATAACTGCTGCGAAAAATTGAATATTTCTATAGAATTTGGTTAGATCATATCAGAAACTTTAGAATGAATCAAAACTTGACTAATTTTGCTCAATATCTTGCAAAATATGGCCACAAAACTGAAATTTCACCGAATTTTTTTTTTCGATTTTTCGACGTTTTTTGAGTAAACTGCTACGATTAATTGAATATATTATATTGAATTTGGAAGGATCATATTTAAAACTTTAAAATGTGACCAAAATAAACTAATTTTGCTCTATTTTATGCAAAATATGGCCAAAAACATGAAATTTTACGGATATATTTCCAGTTTTCGACGTTTTTTGAGTTAACAGCTTAAAAAAATTGAATATTTCTATAATATTTAGTTAGGTCTCATTATGAACGTTAAAATGAATCCAAACTTGACTAAATTTTCTCAATTTTTAGCAAAATATGGCCAAAAAACTGAAATTTCAAGGATTTTTTTTCGAGTTTACGAAATTTTTTGAGGTATTTGCTACTAAAAATTGAGTATATCCATAGAATTTGGTTATATCATATCAGAAACTTTAAAATGAGTCCAAATTTGACTAATTTTGCTGAATGTCTTGCAAAATATGGCCAAAAAACTAATATTTCACCGATTTTTTTTCGAGTTTTCGACGTTTTTTGAGTAAATTGCTACGATAAATTGAATATATTATATTGAATTTGGAAAGATAATATCTAAAACTTTAAAATGAGACCAAAATAAACTAATTTTGCTCAATTTTATGCAAAATATGGCCTAAAACATGAAATTTTACTGATATATTTCCAGTTTTCGACGTTTTTTGAGTTAACAGCTTAAAAAAATTGAATATTTCTATAATTTTTAGTTAGGTCCTATCAAAAACGTTAATATGAATCCAAACTTGACTAAGTTTTCTCAATTTTAAGCAAAATATGGCCAAAAAACTGAAATTTCACGGATTTTTTTTCGAGTTTGCGAAATTTTTTGAGTTAACTGCTACGAAAAATTGAAAATTTCTATAGAATTTGGTTAGATGATATCAAAAACTTTAAAATCAGTCCAAATTTGACTAATTTTGCTCAATTTCTTGCAAAATATGGCCATAAACCTGAAATTTTACCAATATTTTTTTCGAGTTTTCAACGATTTTTGAGTTAACTGCTGCGAAAAATTGAATATTTCTATAGAATTTGGTTAGATCATATCAGAAACTTTAGAATGAATCAAAACTTGACTAAATTTTCTCAATTTCTTGCAAAATATGGCCAAAAAACTTAAATTTCGCCGATTTTTTTTTCGAGTTTTCGACGTTTTTTGAGTAAACTGCTACGATAAATTGAATACATTATATTGAATTTGGTAAGATCATATCTAAAACTTTAATATGAGTCCAAAATAAACTAATTTTGCTCAATTTATGCAAAATATGGCCAAAAACATGAAATTTTACCGATATATTTCCAGTTTTCGACGTTTTTTGAGTTAACGGCTTAAAAAAATTGAGAATTTCGATAATATTTAGTTAGGTCTTATCAAAAACGTTAAAATGAGTCCAAACTTGACTAAATTTTCTCAATTTTTAGCAAAATATGGCCAAAAAACTGAAATTTCACGGATTTTTTTTCGAGTTTACGAAATTTTTTGAAATAACTACTACTAAAAATTGAATATATTTTATTGAAATTGGAAAGATCATATCTAAAACTTTAAAATGAGACCAAAAAAAAAAAAAATTTTACTCAATTTTATGCAAAATATGGCCTAAAACATGAAATTTTACCGATATATTTCCACTTTTCGACGTTTTTTGAGTTAACAATTTAAAAAAATTGAATACTTCTATAATATTTAGTTAGGTCTGATCAAAAACGTTAAAATGAATCCAAACTTGACTAAATTTTCACTATTTTTAGCAAAATATGGCCAAAAAACTGAAATTTCACGGATTTTTTTTTGAGTTTGCGATATTTTCTGAGTTAACTGCTACTAAAAATTGAATATTTCTATAGAATTTGGTTAGATGATATCAAAAACTTTAAAATGAGTCCAAATTTGACTAATTTTGCTCAATTTCTTGCAAAATATGGCCAAAAACCTGAGATTTCACCAATATTTTTTTCGAGTTTTCAACGATTTTTGAGATAACTGCTGCGAAAAATTGAATATTTCTATAGAATTTGGTTAGATCATATCAGAAACTTTAGAATGAATCAAAACTTGACTAATTTTGCTCAATTTTTAGCAAAATATGGCCAAAAAACTGAAATTTCACCGATTTTTGTTTCGAGTTTTCGACGTTTTGTGAGTAAACTGCTACGATAAATTGAATATATTATATTGAATTTGGTATGATCATATCTAAAACTTTAAAATGAGACCAAAATAAACTAATTTTGCTCAATTTTATGCAAAATATGGCCTAAAACATGAAATTTTACCAATATATTTCCAGTTTTTGACGTTTTTTGAGTTAACACTTTAAAAAAATTGAACACTTCTATAATATTTAGATAGGTCTCATCATGAACGTTAAAATGAATCAAAACTTGATTAAATTTTCTCAATTTTTAGCAAAATATGGCCAAAAAACTGAAATTTCACGGATTTTCTTTCGAGTTTGCGAAATTTTTTGATATAACTGCTGCGAAAAATTGAATATTTCTATAGAATTTGGTTAAATGATATCAAAAACTTTAAAATGAGTCCAAATTTGACTAATTTTGCTCAATTTCTTGCAAAATATGGCCAAAAAACTGAAATTTCACCGATATATTTCCAGTTTTCGACGTTTTTTGAGTTAACGGCTTAAAAAAATTGAGAATTTCGATAATATTTAGTTAGGTCTTATCAAAAACGTTAAAATGAGTCCAAACTTGACTAAATTTTCTCAATTTTTAGCAAAATATGGCCAAAAAACTGAAATTTCACGGATTTTTTTTCGAGTTTACGAGATTTTTTGAAATAACTACTACTAAAAATTGAATATTTCTATAGAATTTGGTAAGATGATATCAATAACTTTAAAATGAATCAAAACTTGACTAATTTTGCTCAATTTCTTGCAAAATATGGCCAAAAAACTGAAATTTCACCGACTTTTTTTTCGAGTTTTCGACGTTTTTTGAGTAAACTGCTACGATAAATTGAATATATTTTATTGAATTTGGAAAGATCATATCTAAAACTTTAAAATGAGACAAAAAAAAAAAAAATTTTACTCAATTTATGCAAAATATGGCCTAAAACATGAAAATTTACCGATATATTTCCACTTTTCGACGTTTTTTGAGTTAACAATTTTAAAAAAATTGAATACTTCTATAATATTTAGTTAGGTCTGATCAAAAACGTTAAAATGAATCCAAACTTGACTAAATTTTCTATATTTTTAGCAAAATATGGCCAAAAAACTGAAATTTCACGGATTTTTTTTTGAGTTTGCGATATTTTCTGAGTTAACTGCTACTAAAAATTGAATATTTCTATAGAATTTGGTTAGATGATATCAAAAACTTTAAAATGAGTCCAAATTTGACTAATTTTGCTCAATTTCTTGCAAAATATGGCCAAAAACCTGAGATTTCACCAATATTTTTTTCGAGTTTTCAACGATTTTTGAGATAACTGCTGCGAAAAATTGAATATTTCTATAGAATTTGGTTAGATAATATCAGAAACTTTAGAATGAATCAAAACTTGACTAATTTTGCTCAATTTTTAGCAAAATATGGCCAAAAAACTGAAATTTCACGGATTTTCTTTCGAGTTTGCGAAATTTTTTGATATAACTGCTGCGAAAAATTGAATATTTCTATAGAATTTGGTTAAATGATATCAAAAACTTTAAAATGAGTCCAAATTTGACTAATTTTGCTCAATTTCTTGCAAAATATGGCCAAAAACCTGAGATTTCACCAATATTTTTTTCGAGTTTTCAACGATTTTTGAGTAACCTGCTACGATAAATTGAATATATTATATTGAATTTGGTAAGATCATATCTATAACTCTAAAATGAGACCAAAATAAACAAATTTTGCTCAATTTTATGCAAAATATGGCCTAAAACATGAAATTTTACCGATATATTTCCAGTTTTCGACGTTTTTTGAGTTAACAGCTAAAAAAAATTGAATATTTCTATAATATTTAATTAGGTCTTATCAATAACGTTAAAATGAATCCAAACTTGACTAAATTTTCTCAATTTTTAGCAAAATATGGCCAAAAAACTGAAATTTCACGGATTTTTTTTCGAGTATGCGAAATTTTTTGAAATAACTGCTACTAAAAATTGAATATTTCTATAGAATTTGGTTAGATGATATCAAAACCTTTAAGATGAGTCCAACTTTGACTAATTTTGCTCACTATCTTGCAAAATATGGCCAAAAAACTGAAATTTCACCTATTTTTTTTTCGAGTTTTCGACATATTTTGAGTAAACTGCTACGATAAATTGAATATATTTTATTAAATTTGGAAAGATCATATCTAAAACTTTAAAATGAGACCAAAATAAACTAATTTTGGTCAATTTTATGCAAAATATGGCCAAAAACATGAAATTTTACCGATATATTTCCAGTTTTCGACGTTTTTTGAGTTAACAGCTTAAAAAAATTGAATATTTCTATAATATTTAGTTAGGTCTCATCATGAACGTTAAAATGAATCCAAACTTGACTAAATTTTCTCAATTTTCAGCAAAATATGGCCAAAAAACTGAAATTTCAAGGATTTTTTTTCGAGTTTACGAAATTTTTTGAGATAACTGCTACTAACAATTGAGTATTTCTATAGAATTTGGTTATATCATATCAGAAACTTTAAAATGAGTCCAAATTTGACTAATTTTGCTGAATTTCTTGCAAAATATGGCCAAAAAACTGAAATTTCACCGATTTTTTTTTCGAGTTTTCGACGTTTTTTGAGTAAATTGCTACGATAAATTGAATATATTATATTGAATTTGGAAAGATCATATCTAAAACTTTAAAATGAGACCAATATAAACTAATTTTGCTCAATTTTATGTAAAATATGGCCAAAAACATGAAATTTTACCGTTATATATTTCCAGTTTTCGACGTTTTTTGAGTAAACTGCTACGATAAATTGAATATATTATATTGAATTTGGTATGATCGTATCTAAAACTTTAAAATGAGACCAAAATAAACAATTTTGCTCAATTTTATGAAAAATATGGCCTAAAACATGAAATTTTACCGATATATTTCCAGTTTTCGACGTTTTTTGAGTTAACAGCTTAAAAAAATTGAATATTTCGATAATATTAAGTTAGGTCTTATCAAAAACGTTAAAATGAATCAAAACTTGACTAAATATTCTCAATTTTTAGCAAAATATGGCCAAAAAACTGAAATTTCAAGGATTTTTTTTCGAGTTTACAAAATTTTTTGAGGTAACTGCTACTAAAAATTGAGTATTTCTATAGAATTTGGTTATATCATATCAGAAACTTTAAAATGAGTCCAAATTTGACTAATTTTGCTGAATTTCTTGCAAAATATGGCCAAAAAACTGAAATTTCACTGATTTTTTTTTCGAGTTTTCGACGTTTTTTGAGTAAATTGCTACGATAAATTGAATATATTATATTGAATTTGGAAGGATCATATCTAAAACTTTAAAATGAGACCAAAATAAACTAATTTTGCTCAATTTTATGCAAAATATGGCCTAAAACATGAAATTTTACCGATATATTTCCAGTTTTCGACGTTTTTTGAGTTAACAGCTTAAAAAAATTGAATACTTCCATAATATTTAGTTAGGTCTTATAAAAACGTTAAGATGAATCAAAACTTGACTAAATTTTCTCAATTTTTAGCAAAATATGGCCAAAAAACTGAAATTTCACCGATTTTTTTTTCGAGTTTGCGAAATTTTTTGAGGTAACTGCTACTAAAAATTGAATATTTCTATAGAATTTGGTTAGATGATATCAAAAACTTTAAAATGAGTCCAAATTTGACTAATTTTGCTCAATTTCTTGCAAAATATGGCCAAAAACCTGAGATTTCACCAATATTTTTTTCGAGTTTTCAACGATTTTTGAGATAACTGCTACGAAAAATTGAATATTTCTATAGAATTTGGTTAGATCATATCAGAAACTTTAGAATGAATCATAACTTGACTAATTTTGCTCAATTTCTTGCAAAATATGGCCAAAAAACTTAAATTTCACAGATTTTTGTTTCGAGTTTTCGACATATTTTGAGTAAACTGCTACGATTAATTGAATATATTATATTGAATTTGGTAAGATCATATCAAAAACTCTAAAATGAGACCAAAATAAACTAATTTTGCTCAATTTTATGCAAAATATGGCCTATAACATGAAATTTTACCGATATATTTCCAGTTTTCGACGTTTTTGAGTTAACAGTTTAAAAAAATTGAATACTTCTATTATATTTAGTTAGGTCTTATCAAAAACATTTAAATTGATCCAAACTTGACTAAATTTTCTCAATTTTTAGCAAAATATGGCCAAAAAACTGAAATTTCACGGATTTTTTTTCGAGTTTGCGATATTTTTTGAGTTAATTGCTACTAAAAATTGAATATTTCTATAGAATTTCGTTAGATAATATCAAAAACTTTAAAATGAGTCCAAATTTGACTAATTTTGCTCAATTTCTTGCAAAATATGGCCAAAAACCTGAAATTTTACCAATATTTTTTTAGAGTTTTCAACGATTTTTGAGTTAACTGCTGCGAAAAATTGAATATTTCTATAGAATTTGGTTAGATCATATCAGAAACTTTAGAATGAATCAAAACTTGAGTAATTTTGCTCAATTTCTTGCAAAATATGGCCAAAAAACTGAAATTTTACCAATATTTTTTTAGAGTTATCAACGATTTTTGAGTTAACTGCTGCGAAAAATTGAATATTTCTATAGAATTTGGATAGATCATATCAGAAACTTTAGAATGAATCAAAACTTGAGTAATTTTGCTCAATTTCTTGCAAAATATGGCCAAAAACCTGAAATTTTACCAATATTTTTTTAGAGTTTTCAACGATTTTAGAGTTAACTGCTGCGAAAAATTGAATATTTCTATAGAATTTGGTTGGATCATATCAGAAACTTTAAAATGAGACAAAAATAAACTAATTTTGCTCAATTTAATGCAAAATATGGCCAAAAACATGAAATTTTACCGTTATATTTCCAGTATTCGACGTTTTTTGAGTTAACAGCTTTAAAAAATTGAATATTACTATAATATTTAGTTAGGTCTTATCAAAAACGTTAAGATGAATCCAAAATTGACTAAATTTTCTCAATTTTTAACAAAATGTGGCCAAAAAAATGAAATTTCACGGATTTTTTTTTGAGTTTGCGAAATATTTTTAGTTAACTGCTACTAAAAATTGAATATTTCTATAGAATTTGGTTAGACGATATCAAATACTTTAAAATGAGTCCAAATTTGACTAATTTAGCTCAAATTCTTGCAAAATATGGCCAAAAACCTGAGATTTCACCAATATTTTTTTCGAGTTTTCAACGATTTTTCAGATAACTGCAGCGAAAAATTGAATATTTCTATAAAATTTGGTTAGATCATATCAGAAACTTTAGAATGAATCAAAACTTGAGTAATTTTGCTCAATTTCTTGCAAAATATGGCCAAAAAACTGAAATTTCACCGATTTTTGTTTCGAGTTTTCGACATATTTTGAGTAAACTGCTACGATAAATTGAATATATTATATTGAATTTGGAAGGATCATATTTAAAACTTTAAAATGTGACCAAAATAAACTAATTTTGCTCTATTTTATGCAAAATATGGCCAAAAACATGAAATTTTACGGATATATTTCCAGTTTTCGACGTTTTTTGAGTTAACAGCTTAAAAAAATTGAATATTTCTATAATATTTAGTTAGGTCTCATTATGAACGTTAAAATGAATCCAAACTTGACTAAATTTTCTCAATTTTTAGCAAAATATGGCCAAAAAACTGAAATTTCAAGGATTTTTTTTCGAGTTTACGAAATTTTTTGAGGTATTTGCTACTAAAAATTGAGTATTTCCATAGAATTTGGTTATATCATATCAGAAACTTTATAATGAGTCCAAATTTGACTAATTTTGCTGAATGTCTTGCAAAATATGGCCAAAAAACTGAAATTTCACCGATTTTTTTTCGAGTTTTCGACGTTTTTTGAGTAAATTGCTAGGATAAATTGAATATATTGTATTGAATTTGGAAAGATAATATCTAAAACTTTAAAATGAGACCAAAATAAACTAATTTTGCTCAATTTTATGCAAAATATGGCCTAAAACATGAAATTTTACTGATATATTTCCAGTTTTCGACGTTTTTTGAATTAACAGCTTAAAAAAATTGAATATTTCTATAATTTTTAGTTAGGTCCTATCAAAAACGTTAATATGAATCCAAGCTTGACTAAATTTTCTCAATTTTAAGCAAAATATGGCCAAAAAACTGAAATTTCACGGATTTTTTTTCGAGTTTGCGAAATTTTTTGAGTTAACTGCTCCAAAAAATTGAAAATTTCTATAGAACTTGGTTAGATGATATCAAAAACTTTAAAATCAGTCCAAATTTGACTAATTTTGCTCAATTTCTTGCAAAATATGGCCAAAATCCTGAAATTTTACCAATATTTTTTTCGAGTTTTCAACGATTTTTGAGTTAACTGCTGCGAAAAATTGAATATTTCTATAGAATTTGGTTAGATCATATCAGAAACTTTAGAATGAATCAAAACTTGACTAAATTTTCTCAATTTCTTGCAAAATATGGCCAAAAAACTTAAATTTCACCGATTTTTTTTTCGAGTTTTCGACGTTTTTTGAGTAAACTGCTACGATAAATTGAATACATTATATTGAATTTGGTAAGATCATATCTAAAACTTTAATATGAGTCCAAAATAAACTAATTTTGCTCAATTTATGCAAAATATGGCCAAAAACATGAAATTTTACCGATATATTTCCAGTTTTCGACGTTTTTTGAGTTAACGGCTTAAAAAAATTGAGAATTTCGATAATATTTAGTTAGGTCTTATCAAAAACGTTAAAATGAGTCCAAACTTGACTAAATTTTCTCAATTTTTAGCAAAATATGGCCAAAAAACTGAAATTTCACGGATTTTTTTTCGAGTTTACGAGATTTTTTGAAATAACTACTACTAAAAATTGAATATTTCTATAGAATTTGGTAAGATGATATCAAAAACTTTAAAATGAATCAAAACTTGACTAATTTTGCTCAATTTCTTGCAAAATATGGCCAAAAAACTGAAATTTCACCGACTTTTTTTTCGAGTTTTCGACGTTTTTTGAGTAAACTGCTACGATAAATTGAATATATTTTATTGAATTTGGAAAGATCATATCTAAAACTTTAAAATGAGACCAAAAAAAAAAAAATTTTACTCAATATATGCAAAATATGGCCTAAAACATGAAATTTTACCGATATATTTCCAGTTTTCGACGTTTTTTGAGTTAACAATTTAAAAAAAATTGAATACTTCTATAATATTTAGTTAGGTCTGATCAAAAACGTTAAAATGAATCCAAACTTGACTAAATTTTCTATATTTTTAGCAAAATATGGCCAAAAAACTGAAATTTCACGGATTTTTTTTTGAGTTTGCGATATTTTCTGAGTTAACTGCTACTAAAAATTGAATATTTCTATAGAATTTGGTTAGATGATATCAAAAACTTTAAAATGAGTCCAAATTTGACTAATTTTGCTCAATTTCTTGCAAAATATGGCCAAAAACCTGAGATTTCACCAATATTTTTTTCGAGTTTTCAACGATTTTTGAGATAACTGCTGCGAAAAATTGAATATTTCTATAGAATTTGGTTAGATCATATCAGAAACTTTAGAATGAATCAAAACTTGACTAATTTTGCTCAATTTTTAGCAAAATATGGCCAAAAAACTGAAATTTCACCGATTTTTGTTTCGAGTTTTCGACGTTTTGTGAGTAAACTGCTACGATAAATTGAATATACTATATTGAATTTGGTATGATCATATCTAAAACTTTAAAATGAGACCAAAATATACTAATTTTGCCCAATTTTATGCAAAATATGGCCTAAAACATGAAATTTTACCAATATATTTCCAGTTTTTGACGTTTTTTGAGTTAACACTTTAAAAAAATTGAACACTTCTATAATATTTAGATAGGTCTCATCATGAACGTTAAAATGAATCAAAACTTGACTAAATTTTCTCAATTTTTAGCAAAATATGGCCAAAAAACTGAAATTTCACGGATTTTCTTTCGAGTTTGCGAAATTTTTTGATATAACTGCTGCGAAAAATTGAATATTTCTATAGAATTTGGTTAAATGATATCAAAAACTTTAAAATGAGTCCAAATTTGACTAATTTTGCTCAATTTCTTGCAAAATATGGCCAAAAACCTGAGATTTCACCAATATTTTTTTCGAGTTTTCAACGATTTTTGAGTAACCTGCTACGATAAATTGAATATATTATATTGAATTTGGTAAGATCATATCTATAACTCTAAAATGAGACCAAAATAAACAAATTTTGCTCAATTTTATGCAAAATATGGCCTAAAACATGAAATTTTACCGATATATTTCCAGTTTTCGACGTTTTTTGAGTTAACAGCTAAAAAAAATTGAATATTTCTATAATATTTAATTAGGTCTTATCAATAACGTTAAAATGAATCCAAACTTGACTAAATTTTCTCAATTTTTAGCAAAATATGGCCAAAAAACTGAAATTTCACGGATTTTTTTTCGAGTATGCGAAATTTTTTGAAATAACTGCTACTAAAAATTGAATATTTCTATAGAATTTGGTTAGATGATATCAAAACCTTTAAGATGAGTCCAACTTTGACTAATTTTGCTCACTATCTTGCAAAATATGGCCAAAAAACTGAAATTTCACCTATTTTTTTTTCGAGTTTTCGACATATTTTGAGTAAACTGCTACGATAAATTGAATATATTTTATTAAATTTGGAAAGATCATATCTAAAACTTTAAAATGAGACCAAAATAAACTAATTTTGCTCAATTTTATGCAAAATATGGCCTAAAACATGAAATTTTACCGATATATTTCCAGTTTTCGACGTTTTTTGAGTTAACAGCTTAAAAAAATGGAATATTTCTATAATATTTAGTTAGGTCTCATCATGAACGTTAAAATGAATCCAAACTTGACTAAATTTTCTCAATTTTCAGCAAAATATGGCCAAAAAACTGAAATTTCAAGGATTTTTTTTCGAGTTTACGAAATTTTTTGAGATAACTGCTACTAACAATTGAGTATTTCTATAGATTTTGGTTATAACATATCAGAAACTTTAAAATGAGTCCAAATTTGACTAATTTTGCTGAATTTCTTGCAAAATATGGCCAAAAAACTGAAATTTCACCGATTTTTTTTTCGAGTTTTCGACGTTTTTTGAGTAAATTGCTACGATAAATTGAATATATTATATTGAATTTGGAAAGATCATATCTAAAACTTTAAAATGAGACCAATATAAACTAATTTTGCTCAATTTTATGTAAAATATGGCCAAAAACATGAAATTTTACCGTTATATATTTCCAGTTTTCGACGTTTTTTGAGTAAACTGCTACGATAAATTGAATATATTATATTGAATTTGGTATGATCGTATCTAAAACTTTAAAATGAGACCAAAATAAACTAATTTTGCTCAATTTTATGAAAAATATGGCCTAAAACATGAAATTTTACCGATATATTTCCACTTTTCGACGTTTTTTGAGTTAACACTTTGAAAAAATTGAATACTTCTATTATATTTAGTTAGGTCTTATCAAAAACGTTAAAATGAATCCAAACTTGACTAAATTTTCTCAATTTTTAGCAAAATATGGCCAAAAAACTGAAATTTCAAGGATTTTTTTTCGAGTTTACAAAATTTTTTGAGGTAACTGCTACTAAAAATTGAGTATTTCTATAGAATTTGGTTATATCATATCAGAAACTTTAAAATGAGTCCAAATTTGACTAATTTTGCTGAATTTCTTGCAAAATATGGCCAAAAAATTGAAATTTCACCGATTTTTTTTCGAGTTTTCGACGTTTTTTGAGTAAATTGCTACGATAAATTGAATATATTATATTGAATTTGGAAGGATCATATCTAAAACTTTAAAATGAGACCAAAATAAACTAATTTTGCTCAATTTTATGCAAAATATGGCCTAAAACATGAAATTTTACCGATATATTTCCAGTTTTCGACGTTTTTTGAGTTAACAGCTTAAAAAAATTGAATACTTCCATAATATTTAGTTAGGTCTTATAAAAACGTTAAGATGAATCAAAACTTGACTAAATTTTCTCAATTTTTAGCAAAATATGGCCAAAAAACTGAAATTTCACCGATTTTTTTTTCGAGTTTGCGAAATTTTTTGAGGTAACTGCTACTAAAAATTGAATATTTCTACAGAATTTGGTTAGATGATATCAAAAACTTTAAAATGAGTCCAAATTTGACTAATTTTGCTCAATTTCTTGCAAAATATGGCCAAAAACCTGAGATTTCACCAATATTTTTTTCGAGTTTTCAACGATTTTTGAGATAACTGCTGCGAAAAATTGAATATTTCTATAGAATTTGGTTAGATCATATCAAAAACTTTAGAATGAATCATAACTTGACTAATTTTTCTCAATTTCTTGCAAAATATGGCCAAAAAACTGAAATTTCACAGATTTTTGTTTCGAGTTTTCGACATATTTTGAGTAAACTGCTACGATTAATTGAATATATTATATTGAATTTGGTAAGATCATATCTAAAACTCTATAATGAGACCAAAATAAACTAATTTTGCTCAATTTTATGCAAAATATGGCCTAAAACATGAAATTTTACCGATATATTTCCAGTTTTCGACGTTTTTGAGTTAACAGCTTAAAAAAATTGAATACTTCTATAGAATTTGGTTAGATCATATCAGAAACTTTAGAATGAATCAAAACTTGAGTAATTTTGCTCAATTTCTTGCAAAATATGGCCAAAAACCTGAAATTTTACCAATATTTTTTTAGAGTTTTCAACGATTTTTGAGTTAACTGCTGCGAAAAATTGAATATTTCTATAGAATTTGGTTAGATCATATCAGAAACTTTAGAATGAATCAAAACTTGAGTAATTTTGCTCAATTTCTTGCAAAATAAGGCCAAAAAACTGAAATTTCACCGAATTTTTTTTTCGTGTTTTCGACGTTTTTTGAGAAAACTGCTTCGATAAATTGAATATATTACATTGAATTTGGTAAGATCATATCTAAAACTTTAAAATGAGACAAAAATAAACTAATTTTGCTCAATTTTATGCAAAATATGGCCTAAAACATGAAATTTTACCGATATATTTCCAGTTTTCGACGTTTTTTGAGTTAACAGCTTAAAAAAATAAGATATTTCTATAATATTTTGATTAGGTTTTATTAAAAACGTTAAAATGAATAGAAACTTGACTAAATTTTCTCAATTTTTAGCAAAATATGGCCAAAAAACTGAAATTTCACCGATTTTTTTTTCGAGTTTTCAACGCTTTTTGAGTTAACTGCTAAAAAATTGAATGTGTCTATAATATTTAATTAGGTCTTATCAAAAACGTTAAATTGAATCCAAACTTGACTAAATTTTCACAATTTTTAGCAAAGTATTGCCAAAAAACTGAAATTTCACGGATTTTCTTTCGAGTTTGCGAAATTTTTTAGTTAACTGCTACTAAAAATGTAATATTTCTATAGAATTTGGTTAGATGATATCAAAAACTTTAAAATGAGTCCAAATTTGACTAATGTATTGAATTTCTTGCAAAATATGGCCAAAAACCTTAGATTTCACCAATATTTTTTTCGAGTTTTCAACGATTTTTGAGATAACTACTGCGAAAAATTGAATATTTCTATAGAATTTGGTTATATCATATCAGAAACTTTAGAATGAATCAAAACTTGAGTAATTTTGCTCTATTTCTTGCAAAATATGGCCAAAAAACTGAAATTTCACCGAATTTTTTTTTCGAGTTCTCTACGTTTTTTGAGTAAACTGCTACGATAAATTGAATATATTATATTGAATTTGGTATGATCATATCTAAAACATTAAAATGAGACCAAAATAAACTAATTTTGCTCAATTTAATGCAAAATATGGCCCAAAACATGAAATTTTACCGATATATTTCCAGTTTTCGACGTTTTTTTAAATAACAGCTTTAAAAAATTGAATATTTCTATAATATTTAGTTAGGTCTTATCAAAAACGTTAAAATGAATCCAAACTTGACTAAATTTTCTCAATTATTAGCAAAATATGGCCAAAAAACTGAAATTTCACGTTTTTTTTTTTGAGTTTGTGAAATTTTCTGAGTTAACTGCTACTAAAAATTGAATATATGTATAGAATTTGGTTAGATGATATCAAAAACTTTAAAATGGGTCCAAATTTGACTACTTTAGCTCAATTTTATAAAAAATATGGCCAAAAACATGAAATTTTACCGATATATTTCCAGTTTTCGACGTTTTTTGAGTTAACGGCTTAAATAAATAGAATATTTCTATAATATTTAGTTAGGACTCATCAAGAACGTTAAAATGAATCCAAACTTGACGACATTTTCTCAATTTTAAGCAAAATATGGCCAAAACAATTAAAATTCACGGATTTTTTTTCGAGTTTTCTAAATTTTTGAGTTAACTGCTACTAAAAATTGAATATTTCTATAGAATTTGGTTAGATGATATGAGGAACTTTAAAATGAGTCCAAATATGACTAATTTTGCTAAATTTCTTGCAAAATTTGGCCAAAAACCTAAAATTTTACCAATATTTTTTTCGAGTTTTCAACGATTTTTGAGTTAACTGCTGCGAAAAATTGAATATTTCTATAGAATTTGGTTAGATCATATCTAAAAATCTAAAATGAGACCAAAATAAACTAATTTTGCTCAATTTTATGCAAAATATGGCCAAAAAACTGAGATTTCACCAATATTTTTTTCGAGTTTTCAACGATTTTTAGATAACTGCTGCGAAAAATTGAATATTTCTATAGAATTTGGTTAGATCATATCAGAAACTTTAGAATGAATCAAAACTTGACTAATTTTGCTCAATTTCTTGCAAAATATGGCCAAAAAACTGAAATTTCACCGATTTTTGTTTCGAGTTTTCGACATATTTTGAGTAAACTGCTACGATAAATTGAATATATTACATTGAATTTGGTAAGATCATATCTAAAAATCTAAAATGAGACCAAAATAAACTAATTTTGCTCAATTTTATGCAAAATATGGCCTAAAACATGAAATTTTACCGATATATTTCCAGTTTTCGACGTTTTTTGAGTTAACAGCTTAAAAAAAATTGAATATTTCTATAATATATAGTTAGGTCTCATTATGAACGTTAAAATGAATCCAAACTTGACTAAATTTTCTCAATTTTTAGCAAAATATGGCCAAAAAACTGAAATTTCAAGGATTTTTTTTCGAGTTTACGAAATTTTTTGAGGTAACTGCTACTAACAATTGAGTATTTCTATAGAATTTGGTTATATCATATCTAAAACTTTAAAATGAGACAAAAATAAACTAATTTTGCTCAATTTTATGCAAAATATGGCCTAAAACATGAAATTTTACCGATATATTTCCAGTTTTCGACGTTTTTTGAGTTAACAGCTTAAAAAAATAAGATATTTCTATAATATTTTGATTAGGTCTTATTAAAAACGTTAAAATGAATAGAAACTTGACTAAATTTTCTCAATTTTTAGCAAAATATGGCCAAAAAACTGAAATTTCACCGATTTTTTTTTCGAGTTTTCAACGCTTTTTGAGTTAACTGCTAAAAAATTGAATGTGTCTATAATATTTAATTAGGTCTTATCAAAAACGTTAAATTGAATCCAAACTTGACTAAATTTTCACAATTTTTAGCAAAGTATTGCCAAAAAACTGAAATTTCACGGATTTTCTTTCGAGTTTGCGAAATTTTTTAGTTAACTGCTACTAAAAATGTAATATTTCTATAGAATTTGGTTAGATGATATCAAAAACTTTAAAATGAGTCCAAATTTGACTAATGTATTTAATTTCTTGCAAAATATGGCCAAAAACCTTAGATTTCACCAATATTTTTTTCGAGTTTTCAACGATTTTTGAGATAACTACTGCGAAAAATTGAATATTTCTATAGAATTTGGTTATATCATATCAGAAACTTTAGAATGAATCAAAACTTGAGTAATTTTGCTCTATTTCTTGCAAAATATGGCCAAAAAACTGAAATTTCACCGAATTTTTTTTTCGAGTTCTCTACGTTTTTTGAGTAAACTGCTACGATAAATTGAATATATTATATTGAATTTGGTATGATCATATCTAAAACATTAAAATGAGACCAAAATAAACTAATTTTGCTCAATTTAATGCAAAATATGGCCCAAAACATGAAATTTTACCGATATATTTCCAGTTTTCGACGTTTTTTTAAATAACAGCTTTAAAAAATTGAATATTTCTATAATATTTAGTTAGGTCTTATCAAAAACGTTAAAATGAATCCAAACTTGACTAAATTTTCTCAATTATTAGCAAAATATGGCCAAAAAACTGAAATTTCACGTTTTTTTTTTTGAGTTTGTGAAATTTTCTGAGTTAACTGCTACTAAAAATTGAATATATGTATAGAATTTGGTTAGATGATATCAAAAACTTTAAAATGGGTCCAAATTTGACTACTTTAGCTCAATTTTATAAAAAATATGGCCAAAAACATGAAATTTTACCGATATATTTCCAGTTTTCGACGTTTTTTGAGTTAACGGCTTAAATAAATTGAATATTTCTATAATATTTAGTTAGGACTCATCAAGAACGTTAAAATGAATCCAAACTTGACGACATTTTCTCAATTTTAAGCAAAATATGGCCAAAACAATTAAAATTCACGGATTTTTTTTCGAGTTTTCTAAATTTTTGAGTTAACTGCTACTAAAAATTGAATATTTCTATAGAATTTGGTTAGATGATATGAGGAACTTTAAAATGAGTCCAAATATGACTAATTTTGCTAAATTTCTTGCAAAATTTGGCCAAAAACCTAAAATTTTACCAATATTTTTTTCGAGTTTTCAACGATTTTTGAGTTAACTGCTGCGAAAAATTGAATATTTCTATAGAATTTGGTTAGATCATATCTAAAAATCTAAAATGAGACCAAAATAAACTAATTTTGCTCAATTTTATGCAAAATATGGCCAAAAAACTGAGATTTCACCAATATTTTTTTCGAGTTTTCAACGATTTTTAGATAACTGCTGCGAAAAATTGAATATTTCTATAGAATTTGGTTAGATCATATCAGAAACTTTAGAATGAATCAAAACTTGACTAATTTTGCTCAATTTCTTGCAAAATATGGCCAAAAAACTGAAATTTCACCGATTTTTGTTTCGAGTTTTCGACATATTTTGAGTAAACTGCTACGATAAATTGAATATATTATATTGAATTTGGTAAGATCATATCTAAAAATCTAAAATGAGACCAAAATAAACTAATTTTGCTCAATTTTATGCAAAATATGGCCTAAAACATGAAATTTTACCGATATATTTCCAGTTTTCGACGTTTTTTGAGTTAACAGCTTAAAAAAAATTGAATATTTCTATAATATATAGTTAGGTCTCATTATGAACGTTAAAATGAATCCAAACTTGACTAAATTTTCTCAATTTTTAGCAAAATATGGCCAAAAAACTGAAATTTCAAGGATTTTTTTTCGAGTTTACGAAATTTTTTGAGGTAACTGCTACTAACAATTGAGTATTTCTATAGAATTTGGTTATATCATATCAGAAACTTTAAATTGAGTCCAAATTTTACTAATTTTGCTGAATTTCTTGCAAAATATGGCCAAAAAACTGAAATTTCACCGATTTTTTTTTCGAGTTTTCGACGTTTTTTGAGTAAATTGCTACGATAAATTGAATATATTATATTGAATTTGGAAAGATCATATCTAAAACTTTAAAATGAGACCAAAATAAACTAATTTTGCTCAATTTTATGCAAAATATGGCCAAAAACATGAAATTTTACCGTTATATATTTCCAGTTTTCGACGTTTTTTGAGTAAACTGCTACGATGAATTGAATATATTATATTGAATTTGGTAAGATCATACCTAAAACTTTAAAATGAGTCCACATTTGACTAATTTTGCTCAATTTCTTGCAAAATATGGCCAAAAACCTGAAATTTTACCAATATTTTTTTCGAGTTTTCAACGATTTTTGAGTTAACTGCTGCGAAAAATTAAAAATTTCTATAGAATTTGGTTAGATCATATCAGAAACTTTAGATTGAATCAAAACTTGACTAATTTTGCTCAATTTCTTGCAAAATATGGCCAAAAAACTGAAATTTATACCGATTTTTTTTTCGAGATTTCGACGTTTTTTGAGTAAACTGCTACGATAAATTGAATATATTATATTGGATTTGGTATGATCATATCTATAACTTTAAAAAGAGACCAAAATAAACTAATTTTGCTCAATTTTACGCAAAATATGGCCAAAAACATGAAATTTTACCGATATATTTCCAGTTTTATACGTTTTTTGAGTTAACATCTTTAAAAAATTGAATATTTCTATAATATTTGGTTAGGTCTTATCAAGAACGTTAAAATGAATCCAAACTTGACTAAATTTTCTCAATTTTTAGCAAAATATGGCCAAAAAACTGAAATTTCACGGATATTTTTTCGAGTTTGCGAGATTTCTTGAGTTAACTGCTACTAAAAATTGAATATTTCTATAGAATATGGTTAGATGATATCAAAAACTTTAAAATGAGTCAAAATTTGACTAATTTAGCTCAATTTCTTGCAAAATATGGCCAAAAACCTGAGATTTCACC
Organism: Sympetrum striolatum; assembly: GCA_947579665.1. NCBI lineage: Eukaryota > Metazoa > Arthropoda > Insecta > Odonata > Libellulidae > Sympetrum > Sympetrum striolatum. The sequence continues at coordinate 837,008 of CANPUZ010000057.1, read as the reverse complement.
AATATTTTTTTCGAGTTTTCAACGATTTTTGAGTTAACTGCTGCGAAAAATTGAATATTTCTATAGAATTTGGTTAGATCATATCAGAAACTTTAAAATGAGTCCAAATTTGACTAATTTTGCTCAATTTCTTGCAAAATATGGCCAAAAAACTGAAATTTCACTGATTTCTTTTTTTAAGTTTTCGACGTTTTTGAGTAAACTGCTACGATAAATTGAAAACATTATATTGAATTTGTTATGATCATATCTATAACTTTAAAATGAGACCAAAATAAACTAATTTTGCTCAATTTTATGGAAAATATGGCCAAAAACATGACATTTTACCGATATATTTCCAGTTTTCGACGTTTTTTGAGTTAACGGCTTAAAAAAATTGAATATATCTATAATATTTAGTTAGGTTTTAACAAAAACGTTAAAATGAATGCAAACTTGACTAAATTTTCTCAATTTTTAGCAAAATATGGCCAAAAAACTGAAATTTCACGGATTTTTTTTCGAGTTTCGAACTTTTTTGAGTTAACTGCTACTGAAAATTGAATATTTCTATAGAATTTGGTTAGATCATATCAGAATCTTTAGAATGAATCAAAACTTTACTATTTTTGCTCAATTTCTTGCAAAATATGGCCAAAAACTGAAATTTCACCAATATATTTCCAGTTTTCGACGTTTTTTGAGTTAACGTCTAAAAAAAAATTGAATGTGTCTATAATAATTAGTTAGGTCTTATCAATAACATTAAAATGAATCCAAACTTGACTAAATTTTCTCAATTTTTAGCAAAATATGGCCAAAAAACTGAAATTTCATGGATTTTTTTTCGAGTTTTCGACATTTTTTGAGTTAACTGCTACTAAAAATTGAATATTTCTATAGAATTTGGTTAGATGATATCAAAAACTTTAACATGAGTCAAAATTTGACTAATTTAGCTCAATTTCTTGCAAAATATAACCAAAAAACTTAAATTTCACCGATTTTGTTTTCGAGTTTTCGACGTTTTTTGAGTAAACTGCTACGATAAATTGAATATATTATATTGAATTTGGAAAGATCATATCTATAACTTTAAAATGAGACCAAAACAAACTAATTTTGCTCAATTTTATGCAAAATATGGCCAAAAACATGCAATTTTACCGTTATATATTTCCAGTTTTCGACGTTTTTTGAGTAAACTGCTACGATAAATTGAATATATTATATTGAATTTGGTATAATCATATCTAAAACTTTAAAATGAGACCAAAACTAACTAATTTTGCTCAATTTCATGCAAAATATGGCCTAAAACATGAAATTTTACCGATATATTTCCAGTTTTTGACGTTTTTTGAGTTAACGGCTTAAAAAAATTGAATATTTCGATAATATTGAGTTAGGTCTTATCAAAAACATTAAAATGAATCCAAACTTGACTAAATTTTCTCAATTTTTAAAAAAGTATTGCCAAAAAACTGAAATTTCACGGATTTTTTTTTGAGTTTGCGAAATATTTTTAGTTAACTGCTACTAAAAATTGAATATTTCTATAGAATTTGGTTAGACGATATCAAATACTTTAAAATGAGTCCAAATTTGACTAATTTAGCTCAATTTCTTGCAAAATATGGCCAAAATCCTGAAATTTTACCAATATTTTTTTCGAGTTTTCAACGATTTTTGAGTTAACTGCTGCGAAAAATTGAATATTTCTATAGAATTTGGTTAGATCATATCAGAAACTTTAGAATGAATCAAAACTTGACTAAATTTTCTCAATTTCTTGCAAAATATGGCCAAAAAACTTAAATTTCACCGATTTTTTTTTCGAGTTTTCGACGTTTTTTGAGTAAACTGCTACGATAAATTGAATACATTATATTGAATTTGGTAAGATCATATCTAAAACTTTAATATGAGTCCAAAATAAACTAATTTTGCTCAATTTATGCAAAATATGGCCAAAAACATGAAATTTTACCGATATATTTCCAGTTTTCGACGTTTTTTGAGTTAACGGCTTAAAAAAATTGAGAATTTCGATAATATTTAGTTAGGTCTTATCAAAAACGTTAAAATGAGTCCAAACTTGACTAAATTTTCTCAATTTTTAGCAAAATATGGCCAAAAAACTGAAATTTCACGGATTTTTTTTCGAGTTTACGAGATTTTTTGAAATAACTACTACTAAAAATTGAATATTTCGATAGAATTTGGTAAGATGATATCAAAAACTTTAAAATGAATCAAAACTTGACTAATTTTGCTCAATTTCTTGCAAAATATGGCCAAAAAACTGAAATTTCACCGACTTTTTTTTCGAGTTTTCGACGTTTTTTGAGTAAACTGCTACGATAAATTGAATATATTTTATTGAATTTGGAAAGATCATATCTAAAACTTTAAAATGAGACCAAAAAAAAAAAAATTTTACTCAATATATGCAAAATATGGCCTAAAACATGAAATTTTACCGATATATTTCCACTTTTCGACGTTTTTTGAGTTAACAATTTAAAAAAAATTGAATACTTCTATAATATTTAGTTAGGTCTGATCAAAAACGTTAATATGAATCCAAACTTGACTAAATTTTCTAAATTTTAAGCAAAATATGGCCAAAAAACTGAAATTTCACGGATTTTTTTTTGAGTTTGCGATATTTTCTGAGTTAACTGCTACTAAAAATTGAATATTTCTATAGAATTTGGTTAGATGATATCAAAAACTTTAAAATGAGTCCAAATTTGACTAATTTTGCTCAATTTCTTGCAAAATATGGCCAAAAACCTGAGATTTCACCAATATTTTTTTCGAGTTTTCAACGATTTTTGAGATAACTGCTGCGAAAAATTGAATATTTCTATAGAATTTGGTTAGATCATATCAGAAACTTTAGAATGAATCAAAACTTGACTAATTTTGCTCAATTTTTAGCAAAATATGGCCAAGAAACTGAAATTTCACCGATTTTTGTTTCGAGTTTTCGACGTTTTGTGAGTAAACTGCTACGATAAATTGAATATACTATATTGAATTTGGTATGATCATATCTAAAACTTTAAAATGAGACCAAAATATACTAATTTTGCTCAATTTTATGCAAAATATGGCCTAAAACATGAAATTTTACCAATATATTTCCAGTTTTTGACGTTTTTTGAGTTAACACTTTAAAAAAATTGAACACTTCTATAATATTTAGATAGGTCTCATCATGAACGTTAAAATGAATCAAAACTTGACTAAATTTTCTCAATTTTTAGCAAAATATGGCCAAAAAACTGAAATTTCACGGATTTTCTTTCGAGTTTGCGAAATTTTTTGATATAACTGCTGCGAAAAATTGAATATTTCTATAGAATTTGGTTAAATGATATCAAAAACTTTAAAATGAGTCCAAATTTGACTAATTTTGCTCAATTTCTTGCAAAATATGGCCAAAAACCTGAGATTTCACCAATATTTTTTTCGAGTTTTCAACGATTTTTGAGTAACCTGCTACGATAAATTGAATATATTATATTGAATTTGGTAAGATCATATTTATAACTCTAAAATGAGACCAAAATAAACAAATTTTGCTCAATTTTATGCAAAATATGGCCTAAAACATGAAATTTTACCGATATATTTCCAGTTTTCGACGTTTTTTGAGTTAACAGCTAAAAAAAATTGAATATTTCTATAATATTTAATTAGGTCTTATCAATAACGTTAAAATGAATCCAAACTTGACTAAATTTTCTCAATTTTTAGCAAAATATGGCCAAAAAACTGAAATTTCACGGATTTTTTTTCGAGTATGCGAAATTTTTTGAAATAACTGCTACTAAAAATTGAATATTTCTATAGAATTTGGTTAGATGATATCAAAACCTTTAAGATGAGTCCAACTTTGACTAATTTTGCTCACTATCTTGCAAAATATGGCCAAAAAACTGAAATTTCACCTATTTTTTTTTTCGAGTTTTCGACATATTTTGAGTAAACTGCTACGATAAATTGAATATATTTTATTAAATTTGGAAAGATCATATCTAAAACTTTAATATGAGACCAAAATAAACTAATTTTGCTCATTTTTATGCAAAATATGGCCTAAAACATGAAATTTTACCGATATATTTCCAGTTTTCGACGTTTTTTGAGTTAACAGCTTAAAAAAATGGAATATTTCTATAATATTTAGTTAGGTCTCATCATGAACGTTAAAATGAATCCAAACTTGACTAAATTTTCTCAATTTTCAGCAAAATATGGCCAAAAAACTGAAATTTCAAGGATTTTTTTTCGAGTTTACGAAATTTTTTGAGATAACTGCTACTAACAATTGAGTATTTCTATAGATTTTGGTTATAACATATCAGAAACTTTAAAATGAGTCCAAATTTGACTAATTTTGCTGAATTTCTTGCAAAATATGGCCAAAAAACTGAAATTTCACCGATTTTTTTTTCGAGTTTTCGACGTTTTTTGAGTAAATTGCTACGATAAATTGAATATATTATATTGAATTTGGAAAGATCATATCTAAAACTTTAAAATGAGACCAATATAAACTAATTTTGCTCAATTTTATGTAAAATATGGCCAAAAACATGAAATTTTACCGTTATATATTTCCAGTTTTCGACGTTTTTTGAGTAAACTGCTACGATAAATTGAATATATTATATTGAATTTGGTATGATCGTATCTAAAACTTTAAAATGAGACCAAAATAAACTAATTTTGCTCAATTTTATGAAAAATATGGCCTAAAACATGAAATTTTACCGATATATTTCCACTTTTCGACGTTTTTTGAGTTAACACTTTGAAAAAATTGAATACTTCTATTATATTTAGTTAGGTCTTATCAAAAACGTTAAAATGAATCCAAACTTGACTAAATTTTCTCAATTTTTAGCAAAATATGGCCAAAAAACTGAAATTTCAAGGATTTTTTTTCGAGTTTACAAAATTTTTTGAGGTAACTGCTACTAAAAATTGAGTATTTCTATAGAATTTGGTTATATCATATCAGAAAATTTAAAATGAGTCCAAATTTGACTAATTTTGCTGAATTTCTTGCAAAATATGGCCAAAAAATTGAAATTTCACCGATTTTTTTTCGAGTTTTCGACGTTTTTTGAGTAAATTGCTACGATAAATTGAATATATTATATTGAATTTGGAAGGATCATATCTAAAACTTTAAAATGAGACCAAAATAAACTAATTTTGCTCAATTTTATGCAAAATATGGCCTAAAACATGAAATTTTACCGATATATTTCCAGTTTTCGACGTTTTTTGAGTTAACAGCTTAAAAAAATTGAATACTTCCATAATATTTAGTTAGGTCTTATAAAAACGTTAAGATGAATCAAAACTTGACTAAATTTTCTCAATTTTTAGCAAAATATGGCCAAAAAACTGAAATTTCACCGATTTTTTTTTCGAGTTTGCGAAATTTTTTGAGGTAACTGCTACTAAAAATTGAATATTTCTACAGAATTTGGTTAGATGATATCAAAAACTTTAAAATGAGTCCAAATTTGACTAATTTTGCTCAATTTCTTGCAAAATATGGCCAAAAACCTGAGATTTCACCAATATTTTTTTCGAGTTTTCAACGATTTTTGAGATAACTGCTGCGAAAAATTGAATATTTCTATAGAATTTGGTTAGATCATATCAAAAACTTTAGAATGAATCATAACTTGACTAATTTTTCTCAATTTCTTGCAAAATATGGCCAAAAAACTGAAATTTCACAGATTTTTGTTTCGAGTTTTCGACATATTTTGAGTAAACTGCTACGATTAATTGAATATATTATATTGAATTTGGTAAGATCATATCTAAAACTCTAAAATGAGACCAAAATAAACTAATTTTGCTCAATTTTATGCAAAATATGGCCTAAAACATGAAATTTTACCGATATATTTCTAGTTTTCGACGTTTTTGAGTTAACAGCTTAAAAAAATTGAATACTTCTATAGAATTTGGTTAGATCATATCAGAAACTTTAGAATGAATCAAAACTTGAGTAATTTTGCTCAATTTCTTGCAAAATATGGCCAAAAACCTGAAATTTTACCAATATTTTTTTAGAGTTTTCAACGATTTTTGAGTTAACTGCTGCGAAAAATTGAATATTTCTATAGAATTTGGTTAGATCATATCAGAAACTTTAGAATGAATCAAAACTTGAGTAATTTTGCTCAATTTCTTGCAAAATATGGCCAAAAAACTGAAATTTTACCAATATTTTTTTAGAGTTTTCAACGATTTTTGAGTTAACTGCTGCGAAAAATTGAATATTTCTATAGAATTTGGATAGATCATATCAGAAACTTTAGAATGAATCAATACTTGAGTAATTTTGCTCAATTTCTTGCAAAATATGTCCAAAAACCTGAAATTTTACCAATATTTTTTTAGAGTTTTCAACGATTTTTGAGTTAACTGCTGCGAAAAATTGAATATTTCTATAGAATTTGGTTGGATCATATCAGAAACTTTAAAATGAGACAAAAATAAACTAATTTTGCTCAATTTAATGCAAAATATGGCCAAAAACATGAAATTATACCGTTATATTTCCAGTATTCGACGTTTTTTGAGTTAACAGCTTCAAAAAATTGAATATTACTATAATATTTAGTTAGGTCTTATCAAAAACGTTAAAATGAATCCAAACTTGACTAAATTTTCTCAATTTTTAACAAAATGTGGCCAAAAAAATGAAATTTCACGGATTTTTTTTTGAGTTTGCGAAATATTTTTAGTTAACTGCTACTAAAAATTGAATATTTCTATAGAATTTGGTTAGACGATATCAAATACTTTAAAATGAGTCCAAATTTGACTAATTTAGCTCAAATTCTTGCAAAATATGGCCAAAAACCTGAGATTTCACCAATATTTTTTTCGAGTTTTCAACGATTTTTCAGATAACTGCTGAGAAAAATTGAATATTTCTATAAAATTTGGTTAGATCATATCAGAAACTTTAGAATGAATCAAAACTTGAGTAATTTTGCTCAATTTCTTGCAAAATAAGGCCAAAAAACTGAAATTTCACCGAATTTTTTTTTCGTGTTTTCGACGTTTTTTGAGAAAACTGCTTCGATAAATTGAATATATTACATTGAATTTGGTAAGATCATATCTAAAACTTTAAAATGAGACAAAAATAAACTAATTTTGCTCAATTTTATGCAAAATATGGCCTAAAACATGAAATTTTACCGATATATTTCCAGTTTTCGACGTTTTTTGAGTTAACAGCTTAAAAAAATAAGATATTTCTATAATATTTTGATTAGGTCTTATTAAAAACGTTAAAATGAATAGAAACTTGACTAAATTTTCTCAATTTTTAGCAAAATATGGCCAAAAAACTGAAATTTCACCGATTTTTTTTTCGAGTTTTCAACGCTTTTTGAGTTAACTGCTAAAAAATTGAATGTGTCTATAATATTTAATTAGGTCTTATCAAAAACGTTAAATTGAATCCAAACTTGACTAAATTTTCACAATTTTTAGCAAAGTATTGCCAAAAAACTGAAATTTCACGGATTTTCTTTCGAGTTTGCGAAATTTTTTAGTTAACTGCTACTAAAAATGTAATATTTCTATAGAATTTGGTTAGATGATATCAAAAACTTTAAAATGAGTCCAAATTTGACTAATGTATTTAATTTCTTGCAAAATATGGCCAAAAACCTTAGATTTCACCAATATTTTTTTCGAGTTTTCAACGATTTTTGAGATAACTACTGCGAAAAATTGAATATTTCTATAGAATTTGGTTATATCATATCAGAAACTTTAGAATGAATCAAAACTTGAGTAATTTTGCTCTATTTCTTGCAAAATATGGCCAAAAAACTGAAATTTCACCGAATTTTTTTTTCGAGTTCTCTACGTTTTTTGAGTAAACTGCTACGATAAATTGAATATATTATATTGAATTTGGTATGATCATATCTAAAACATTAAAATGAGACCAAAATAAACTATTTTTTGCTCAATTTAATGCAAAATATGGCCCAAAACATGAAATTTTACCGATATATTTCCAGTTTTCGACGTTTTTTTAAATAACAGCTTTAAAAAATTGAATATTTCTATAATATTTAGTTAGGTCTTATCAAAAACGTTAAAATGAATCCAAACTTGACTAAATTTTCTCAATTATTAGCAAAATATGGCCAAAAAACTGAAATTTCACGTTTTTTTTTTTTGAGTTTGTGAAATTTTCTGAGTTAACTGCTACTAAAAATTGAATATATGTATAGAATTTGGTTAGATGATATCAAAAACTTTAAAATGGGTCCAAATTTGACTACTTTAGCTCAATTTTATAAAAAATATGGCCAAAAACATGAAATTTTACCGATATATTTCCAGTTTTCGACGTTTTTTGAGTTAACGGCTTAAATAAATTGAATATTTCTATAATATTTAGTTAGGACTCATCAAGAACGTTAAAATGAATCCAAACTTGACGACATTTTCTCAATTTTAAACAAAATATGGCCAAAACAATTAAAATTCACGGATTTTTTTTCGAGTTTTCTAAATTTTTGAGTTAACTGCTACTAAAAATTGAATATTTCTATAGAATTTGGTTAGATGATATGAGGAACTTTAAAATGAGTCCAAATATGACTAATTTTGCTAAATTTCTTGCAAAATTTGGCCAAAAACCTAAAATTTTACCAATATTTTTTTCGAGTTTTCAACGATTTTTGAGTTAACTGCTGCGAAAAATTGAATATTTCTATAGAATTTGGTTAGATCATATCTAAAAATCTAAAATGAGACCAAAATAAACTAATTTTGCTCAATTTTATGCAAAATATGGCCAAAAAACTGAGATTTCACCAATATTTTTTTCGAGTTTTCAACGATTTTTAGATAACTGCTGCGAAAAATTGAATATTTCTATAGAATTTGATTAGATCATATCAGAAACTTTAGAATGAATCAAAACTTGACTAATTTTGCTCAATTTCTTGCAAAATTTGGCCAAAAAACTGAAATTTCACCGATTTTTGTTTCGAGTTTTCGACATATTTTGAGTAAACTGCTACGATAAATTGAATATATTATATTGAATTTGGTAAGATCATATCTAAAAATCTAAAATGAGACCAAAATAAACTAATTTTGCTCAATTTTATGCAAAATATGGCCTAAAACATGAAATTTTACCGATATATTTCCAGTTTTCGACGTTTTTTGAGTTAACAGCTTAAAAAAAATTGAATATTTCTATAATATATAGTTAGGTCTCATTATGAACGTTAAAATGAATCCAAACTTGACTAAATTTTCTCAATTTTTAGCAAAATATGGCCAAAAAACTGAAATTTCAAGGATTTTTTTTCGAGTTTACGAAATTTTTTGAGGTAACTGCTACTAACAATTGAGTATTTCTATAGAATTTGGTTATATCATATCAGAAACTTTAAATTGAGTCCAAATTTTACTAATTTTGCTGAATTTCTTGCAAAATATGGCCAAAAAACTGAAATTTCACCGATTTTTTTTTCGAGTTTTCGACGTTTTTTGAGTAAATTGCTACGATAAATTGAATATATTATATTGAATTTGGAAAGATCATATCTAAAACTTTAAAATGAGACCAAAATAAACTAATTTTGCTCAATTTTATGCAAAATATGGCCAAAAACATGAAATTTTACCGTTATATATTTCCAGTTTTCGACGTTTTTTGAGTAAACTGCTACGATGAATTGAATATATTATATTGAATTTGGTAAGATCATACCTAAAACTTTAAAATGAGTCCACATTTGACTAATTTTGCTCAATTTCTTGCAAAATATGGCCAAAAACCTGAAATTTTACCAATATTTTTTTCGAGTTTTCAACGATTTTTGAGTTAACTGCTGCGAAAAATTAAAAATTTCTATAGAATTTGGTTATATCATATCAGAAACTTTAGATTGAATCAAAACTTGACTAATTTTGCTCAATTTCTTCAAAATATGGCCAAAAAAATGAAATTTCACCGATTTTTATTTTCGAGTTTTCAACGCTTTTTGAGTTAACGGCTAAAGAAATTGAATGTGTCTATCGTATTTAATTAGGTCTTATCAATAATGTTAAATTGAATCCAAACTTGACTAAATTTTCTCAATTTTTAGCAAAGTATTGCAAAAAAACTGAAATTTCACGGATTTTCCTTCGAGTTTGCGAAATTTTTTGAGTTCACTGCTACTAAAAATTGAATATTTCTATAGAATTTGGTTAGATGATATCAAAAACTTTAAAATGAGTCCAAATTTGACTAATTTTGCTCAATTTCTTGCAAAATATGGCCAAAAAACTGAAATTTATACCGATTTTTTTTTCGAGATTTCGACGTTTTTTGAGTAAACTGCTACGATAAATTGAATATATTATATTGGATTTGGTATGATCATATCTATAACTTTAAAAAGAGACCAAAATAAACTAATTTTGCTCAATTTTACGCAAAATATGGCCAAAAACATGAAATTTTACCGATATATTTCCAGTTTTATACGTTTTTTGAGTTAACATCTTAAAAAAATTGAACATTTCTATAATATTTGGTTAGGTCTTATCAAGAACGTTAAAATGAATCCAAACTTGACTAAATTTTCTCAATTTTTAGCAAAATATGGCCAAAAAACTGAAATTTCACGGATATTTTTTCGAGTTTGCGAGATTTCTTGAGTTAACTGCTACCAAAAATTGAATATTTCTATAGAATTTGGTTAGATGATATCAAAAACTTTAAAATGAGTCAAAATTTGACTAATTTAGCTCAATTTCTTGCAAAATATGGCCAAAAACCTGAGATTTCACCAATATTTTTTTCGAGTTTTCAACGATTTTTGAGTTAACTGCTGCGAAAAATTGAATATTTCTATAGAATTTTGTTAGATCATATCAGAAACTTTAAAATGAGTCCAAATTTGACTAATTTTGCTCAATTTCTTGCAAAATATGGCCAAAAAACTGAAATTTCACTGATTTCTTTTTTTAAGTTTTCGACGTTTTTGAGTAAACTGCTACGATAAATTGAAAACATTATATTGAATTTGGTATGATCATATCTATAACTTTAAAATGAGACCAAAATAAACTAATTTTGCTCAATTTTATGGAAAATATGGCCAAAAACATGACATTTTACCGATATATTTCCAGTTTTCGACGTTTTTTGAGTTAACGGCTTAAAAAAATTGAATATATCTATAATATTTAGTTAGGTTTTAACAAAAACGTTAAAATGAATGCAAACTTGACTAAATTTTCTCAATTTTTAGCAAAATATGGCCAAAAAACTGAAATTTCACGGATTTTTTTTCGAGTTTCGAACTTTTTTGAGTTAACTGCTACTGAAAATTGAATATTTCTATAGAATTTGGTTAGATCATATCAGAATCTTTAGAATGAATCAAAACTTTACTATTTTTGCTCAATTTCTTGCAAAATATGGCCAAAAACTGAAATTTCACCAATATATTTCCAGTTTTCGACGTTTTTTGAGTTAACGTCTAAAAAAAAATTGAATGTGTCTATAATAATTAGTTAGGTCTTATCAATAACATTAAAATGAATCCAAACTTGACTAAATTTTCTCAATTTTTAGCAAAATATGGCCAAAAAACTGAAATTTCATGGATTTTTTTTCGAGTTTGCGAAATTTTTTGAGTTAACTGCTACTAAAAATTGAATATTTCTATAGAATTTGGTTAGATGATATCAAAAACTTTAACATGAGTCAAAATTTGACTAATTTAGCTCAATTTCTTGCAAAATATAACCAAAAAACTTAAATTTCACCGATTTTGTTTTCGAGTTTTCGACGTTTTTTGAGTAAACTGCTACGATAAATTGAATATATTATATTGAATTTGGAAAGATCATATCTATAACTTTAAAATGAGACCAAAACAAACTAATTTTGCTCAATTTTATGCAAAATATGGCCTAAAACATGAAATTTTACCGATATATTTCCAGTTTTCGACGTTTTTTGAGTTAACAGCTTAAAAAAATAAGATATTTCTATAATATTTTGATTAGGTCTTATTAAAAACGTTAAAATGAATAGAAACTTGACTAAATTTTCTCAATTTTTAGCAAAATATGGCCAAAAAACTGAAATTTCACCGATTTTTTTTTCGAGTTTTCAACGCTTTTTGAGTTAACTGCTAAAAAATTGAATGTGTCTATAATATTTAATTAGGTCTTATCAAAAACGTTAAATTGAATCCAAACTTGACTAAATTTTCACAATTTTTAGCAAAGTATTGCAAAAAAACTGAAATTTCACGGATTTTCTTTCGAGTTTGCGAAATTTTTTAGTTAACTGCTACTAAAAATGTAATATTTCTATAGAATTTGGTTAGATGATATCAAAAACTTTAAAATGAGTCCAAATTTGACTAATGTATTTAATTTCTTGCAAAATATGGCCAAAAACCTTAGATTTCACCAATATTTTTTTCGAGTTTTCAACGATTTTTGAGATAACTACTGCGAAAAATTGAATATTTCTATAGAATTTGGTTATATCATATCAGAAACTTTAGAATGAATCAAAACTTGAGTAATTTTGCTCTATTTCTTGCAAAATATGGCCAAAAAACTGAAATTTCACCGAATTTTTTTTTCGAGTTCTCTACGTTTTTTGAGTAAACTGCTACGATAAATTGAATATATTATATTGAATTTGGTATGATCATATCTAAAACATTAAAATGAGACCAAAATAAACTAATTTTGCTCAATTTAATGCAAAATATGGCCCAAAACATGAAATTTTACCGATATATTTCCAGTTTTCGACGTTTTTTTAAATAACAGCTTTAAAAAATTGAATATTTCTATAATATTTAGTTAGGTCTTATCAAAAACGTTAAAATGAATCCAAACTTGACTAAATTTTCTCAATTATTAGCAAAATATGGCCAAAAAACTGAAATTTCACGTTTTTTTTTTTGAGTTTGTGAAAATTTCTGAGTTAACTGCTACTAAAAATTGAATATATGTATAGAATTTGGTTAGATGATATCAAAAACTTTAAAATGGGTCCAAATTTGACTACTTTAGCTCAATTTTATAAAAAATATGGCCAAAAACATGAAATTTTACCGATATATTTCCAGTTTTCGACGTTTTTTGAGTTAACGGCTTAAATAAATTGAATATTTCTATAATATTTAGTTAGGACTCATCAAGAACGTTAAAATGAATCCAAACTTGACGACATGTTCTCAATTTTAAGCAAAATATGGCCAAAACAATTAAAATTCACGGATTTTTTTTCGAGTTTTCTAAATTTTTGAGTTAACTGCTACTAAAAATTGAATATTTCTATAGAATTTGGTTAGATGATATGAGGAACTTTAAAATGAGTCCAAATATGACTAATTTTGCTAAATTTCTTGCAAAATTTGGCCAAAAACCTAAAATTTTACCAATATTTTTTTCGAGTTTTCAACGATTTTTGAGTTAACTGCTGCGAAAAATTGAATATTTCTATAGAATTTGGTTAGATCATATCTAAAAATCTAAAATGAGACCAAAATAAACTAATTTTGCTCAATTTTATGCAAAATATGGCCAAAAAACTGAGATTTCACCAATATTTTTTTCGAGTTTTCAACGATTTTTAGATAACTGCTGCGAAAAATTGAATATTTCTATAGAATTTGATTAGATCATATCAGAAACTTTAGAATGAATCAAAACTTGACTAATTTTGCTCAATTTCTTGCAAAATATGGCCAAAAAACTGAAATTTCACCGATTTTTGTTTCGAGTTTTCGACATATTTTGAGTAAACTGCTACGATAAATTGAATATATTATATTGAATTTGGTAAGATCATATCTAAAAATCTAAAATGAGACCAAAATAAACTAATTTTGCTCAATTTTATGCAAAATATGGCCTAAAACATGAAATTTTACCGATATATTTCCAGTTTTCGACGTTTTTTGAGTTAACAGCTTAAAAAAAATTGAATATTTCTATAATATATAGTTAGGTCTCATTATGAACGTTAAAATGAATCCAAACTTGACTAAATTTTCTCAATTTTTAGCAAAATATGGCCAAAAAACTGAAATTTCAAGGATTTTTTTTCGAGTTTACGAAATTTTTTGAGGTAACTGCTACTAACAATTGAGTATTTCTATAGAATTTGGTTATATCATATCAGAAACTTTAAATTGAGTCCAAATTTTACTAATTTTGCTGAATTTCTTGCAAAATATGGCCAAAAAACTGAAATTTCACCGATTTTTTTTTCGAGTTTTCGACGTTTTTTGAGTAAATTGCTACGATAAATTGAATATATTATATTGAATTTGGAAAGATCATATCTAAAACTTTAAAATGAGACCAAAATAAACTAATTTTGCTCAATTTTATGCAAAATATGGCCAAAAACATGAAATTTTACCGTTATATATTTCCAGTTTTCGACGTTTTTTGAGTAAACTGCTACGATGAATTGAATATATTATATTGAATTTGGTAAGATCATACCTAAAACTTTAAAATGAGTCCACATTTGACTAATTTTGCTCAATTTCTTGCAAAATATGGCCAAAAACCTGAAATTTTACCAATATTTTTTTCGAGTTTTCAACGATTTTTGAGTTAACTGCTGCGAAAAATTAAAAATTTCTATAGAATTTGGTTAGATCATATCAGAAACTTTAGATTGAATCAAAACTTGACTAATTTTGCTCAATTTCTTCAAAATATGGCCAAAAAACTGAAATTTCACCGATTTTTATTTTCGAGTTTTCAACGCTTTTTGAGTTAACGGCTAAAGAAATTGAATGTGTCTATCGTATTTAATTAGGTCTTATCAATAATGTTAAATTGAATCCAAACTTGACTAAATTTTCTCAATTTTTAGCAAAGTATTGCAAAAAAACTGAAATTTCACGGATTTTCCTTCGAGTTTGCGAAATTTTTTGAGTTCACTGCTACTAAAAATTGAATATTTCTATAGAATTTGGTTAGATGATATCAAAAACTTTAAAATGAGTCCAAATTTGACTAATTTTGCTCAATTTCTTGCAAAATATGGCCAAAAAACTGAAATTTATACCGATTTTTTTTTCGAGATTTCGACGTTTTTTGAGTAAACTGCTACGATAAATTGAATATATTATATTGGATTTGGTATGATCATATCTATAACTTTAAAAAGAGACCAAAATAAACTAATTTTGCTCAATTTTACGCAAAATATGGCCAAAAACATGAAATTTTACCGATATATTTCCAGTTTTATACGTTTTTTGAGTTAACATCTTAAAAAAATTGAATATTTCTATAATATTTGGTTAGGTCTTATCAAGAACGTTAAAATGAATCCAAACTTGACTAAATTTTCTCAATTTTTAGCAAAATATGGCCAAAAAACTGAAATTTCACGGATATTTTTTCGAGTTTGCGAGATTTCTTGAGTTAACTGCTACTAAAAATTGAATATTTCTATAGAATTTGGTTAGATGATATCAAAAACTTTAAAATGAGTCAAAATTTGACTAATTTAGCTCAATTTCTTGCAAAATATGGCCAAAAACCTGAGATTTCACCAATATTTTTTTCGAGTTTTCAACGATTTTTGAGTTAACTGCTGCGAAAAATTGAATATTTCTATAGAATTTGGTTAGATCATATCAGAAACTTTAAAATGAGTCCAAATTTGACTAATTTTGCTCAATTTCTTGCAAAATATGGCCAAAAAACTGAAATTTCACTGATTTCTTTTTTTAAGTTTTCGACGTTTTTGAGTAAACTGCTACGATAAATTGAAAACATTATATTGAATTTGGTATGATCATATCTATAACTTTAAAATGAGACCAAAATAAACTAATTTTGCTCAATTTTATGGAAAATATGGCCAAAAACATGACATTTTACCGATATATTTCCAGTTTTCGACGTTTTTTGAGTTAACGGCTTAAAAAAATTGAATATATCTATAATATTTAGTTAGGTTTTAACAAAAACGTTAAAATGAATGCAAACTTGACTAAATTTTCTCAATTTTTAGCAAAATATGGCCAAAAAACTGAAATTTCACGGATTTTTTTTCGAGTTTCGAACTTTTTTGAGTTAACTGCTACTGAAAATTGAATATTTCTATAGAATTTGGTTAGATCATATCAGAATCTTTAGAATGAATCAAAACTTTACTATTTTTGCTCAATTTCTTGCAAAATATGGCCAAAAACTGAAATTTCACCAATATATTTCCAGTTTTCGACGTTTTTTGAGTTAACGTCTAAAAAAAAATTGAATGTGTCTATAATAATTAGTTAGGTCTTATCAATAACATTAAAATGAATCCAAACTTGACTAAATTTTCTCAATTTTTAGCAAAATATGGCCAAAAAACTGAAATTTCATGGATTTTTTTTCGAGTTTTCGACATTTTTTGAGTTAACTGCTACTAAAAATTGAATATTTCTATAGAATTTGGTTAGATGATATCAAAAACTTTAACATGAGTCAAAATTTGACTAATTTAGCTCAATTTCTTGCAAAATATAACCAAAAAACTTAAATTTCACCGATTTTGTTTTCGAGTTTTCGACGTTTTTTGAGTAAACTGCTACGATAAATTGAATATATTATATTGAATTTGGAAAGATCATATCTATAACTTTAAAATGAGACCAAAACAAACTAATTTTGCTCAATTTTATGCAAAATATGGCCAAAAACATGCAATTTTACCGTTATATATTTCCAGTTTTCGACGTTTTTTGAGTAAACTGCTACGATAAATTGAATATATTATATTGAATTTGGTATAATCATATCTAAAACTTTAAAATGAGACCAAAACTAACTAATTTTGCTCAATTTCATGCAAAATATGGCCTAAAACATGAAATTTTACCGATATATTTCCAGTTTTTGACGTTTTTTGAGTTAACGGCTTAAAAAAATTGAATATTTCGATAATATTGAGTTAGGTCTTATCAAAAACATTAAAATGAATCCAAACTTGACTAAATTTTCTCAATTTTTAAAAAAGTATTGCCAAAAAACTGAAATTTCACGGATTTTTTTTGAGTTTGCGAAATATTTTTAGTTAACTGCTACTAAAAATTGAATATTTCTATGGAATTTGGTTAGACGATATCAAATACTTTAAAATGAGTCCAAATTTGACTAATTTAGCTCAAATTCTTGCAAAATATGGCCAAAAACCTGAGATTTCACCAATATTTTTTTCGAGTTTTCAACGATTTTTCAGATAACTGCTGCGAAAAATTGAATATTTCTATAAAATTTGGTTAGATCATATCAGAAACTTTAGAATGAATCAAAACTTGAGTAATTTTGCTCAATTTCTTGCAAAATAAGGCCAAAAAACTGAAATTTCACCGAATTTTTTTTTCGTGTTTTCGACGTTTTTTGAGAAAACTGCTTCGATAAATTGAATATATTACATTGAATTTGGTAAGATCATATCTAAAACTTTAAAATGAGACAAAAATAAACTAATTTTGCTCAATTTTATGCAAAATATGGCCTAAAACATGAAATTTTACCGATATATTTCCAGTTTTCGACGTTTTTTGAGTTAACAGCTTAAAAAAATAAGATATTTCTATAATATTTTTATTAGGTCTTATCAAAAACGTTAAAATGAATAGAAACTTGACTAAATTTTCTTAATTTTTAGCAAAATATGGCCAAAAAACTGAAATTTCACCGATTTTTTTTTCGAGTTTTCAACGCTTTTTGAGTTAACTGCTAAAAAATTGAATGTGTCTATAATATTTAATTAGGTCTTATCAAAAACGTTAAATTGAATCCAAACTTGACTAAATTTTCACAATTTTTAGCAAAGTATTGCCAAAAAACTGAAATTTCACGGATTTTCTTTCGAGTTTGCGAAATTTTTTAGTTAACTGCTACTAAAAATGTAATATTTCTATAGAATTTGGTTAGATGATATCAAAAACTTTAAAATGAGTCCAAATTTGACTAATGTATTTAATTTCTTGCAAAATATGGCCAAAAACCTTAGATTTCACCAATATTTTTTTCGAGTTTTCAACGATTTTTGAGATAACTACTGCGAAAAATTGAATATTTCTATAGAATTTGGTTATATCATATCAGAAACTTTAGAATGAATCAAAACTTGAGTAATTTTGCTCTATTTCTTGCAAAATAAGGCCAAAAACTGAAATTTCACCGAATTTTTTTTTCGAGTTCTCTACGTTTTTTGAGTAAACTGCTACGATAAATTGAATATATTATATTGAATTTGGTATGATCATATCTAAAACATTAAAATGAGACCAAAATAAACTAATTTTGCTCAATTTAATGCAAAATATGGCCCAAAACATGAAATTTTACCGATATATTTCCAGTTTTCGACGTTTTTTTAAATAACAGCTTTAAAAAATTGAATATTTCTATAATATTTAGTTAGGTCTTATCAAAAACGTTAAAATGAATCCAAACTTGACTAAATTTTCTCAATTATTAGCAAAATATGGCCAAAAAACTGAAATTTCACGTTTTTTTTTTCGAGTTTGCGAAATTTTCTGAGTTAACTGCTACTAAAAATTGAATATATGTATAGAATTTGGTTAGATGATATCAAAAACTTTAAAATGGGTCCAAATGTGACTAATTTAGCTCAATTTTATAAAAAATATGGCCAAAAACATGAAATTTTACCGATATATTTCCAGTTTTCGACGTTTTTTGAGTTAACGGCTTAAATAAATTGAATATTTCTATAATATTTAGTTAGGACTCATCAAGAACGTTAAAATGAATCCAAACTTGACGACATTTTCTCAATTTTAAGCAAAATATGGCCAAAACAATTAAAATTCACGGATTTTTTTTCGAGTTTTCTAAATTTTTGAGTTAACTGCTACTAAAAATTGAATATTTCTATAGAATTTGGTTGGATGATATGAGGAACTTTAAAATGAGTCCAAATATGACTAATTTTGCTCAATTTCTTGCAAAATTTGGCCAAAAACCTAAAATTTTACCAATATTTTTTTCGAGTTTTCAACGATTTTTGAGTTAACTACTGCGAAAAATTGAATATTTCTATAGAATTTGGTTAGATCATATCAGAAACTTTAGAATGAATCAAAACTTGACTAATTTTGCTCAATATCTTGCTAAATATGGCCAAAAAACTGAAATTTCACCGAATTTTTTTTCGATTTTCGACGTTTTTTGAGTAAACTGCTACGATTAATTGAATATATTATATTGAATTTGGTAAGATCTTATCTAAAACTCTAAAATGAGACCAAAATAAACTAATTTTGCTCAATTTTATGCAAAATATGGCCTAAAACATGAAGTTTTACCGATATATTTCCAGTTTTCGACGTTTTTTGAGTTAACAGCATAAAAAAATTAAATATTTCTATAATATTTAGTTAGGTCTTATCAAAAACGTTAAAATGAATCCAAACTTGACTAAATTTTCTCAATTTTTAGCAAAATATGGCCAAAAAACTGAGATTTCACCAATATTTTTTTCGAGTTTTCAACGATTTTTAGATAACTCCTGCGAAAAATTGAATATTTCTATAGAATTTGGTTAGATCATATCAGAAACTTTAGAATGAATCAAAACTTGACTAATTTTGCTCAATTTCTTGCAAAATATGGCCAAAAAACTGAAATTTCACCGATTTTTGTTTCGAGTTTTCGACATATTTTGAGTAAACTGCTACGATAAATTGAATATATTATATTGAATTTGGTAAGATCATATCTAAAAATCTAAAATGAGACCAAAAGAAACTAATTTTTCTCAATTTTATGCAAAATATGGCCTAAAACATGAAATTTTACCGATATATTTCCAGTTTTCGACGTTTTTTGAGTTAACAGCTTAAAAAAATTGAATATTTCTATAATATATAGTTAGGTCTCATTATGAACGTTAAAATGAATCCAAACTTGACTAAATTTTCTCAATTTTTAGCAAAATATGGCCAAAAAACTGAAATTTCAAGGATTTTTTTTCGAGTTTACGAAATTTTTTGAGGTAACTGCTACTAACAATTGAGTATTTCTATAGAATTTGGTTATATCATATCAGAAACTTTAAAATGAGTCCAAATTTGACTAATTTTGCTGAATTTCTTGCAAAATATGGCCAAAAAACTGAAATTTCACCGATTTTTTTTTCGAGTTTTCGACGTTTTTTGAGTAAATTGCTACGATAAATTGAATATATTATATTGAATTTGGAAAGATCATATCTAAAACTTTAAAATGAGACCAAAATAAACTAATTTTGCTCAATTTTATGCAAAATATGGCCAAAAACATGAAATTTTACCGTTATATATTTCCAGTTTTCGACGTTTTTTGAGTAAACTGCTACGATGAATTGAATATATTATATTGAATTTGGTAAGATCATACCTAAAACTTTAAAATGAGTCCAAAATAAACTAATTTTGCTCAATTTAATGCAAAATATGGCCCAAAACATGAAATTTTACCGATATATTTCCAGTTTTCGACGTTTTTTTAAATAACAGCTTTAAAAAATTGAATATTTCTATAATATTTAGTTAGGTCTTATCAAAAACGTTAAAATGAATCCAAACTTGACTAAATTTTCTCAATTATTAGCAAAATATGGCCAAAAAACTGAAATTACACGTTTTTTTTTTTGAGTTTGTGAAATTTTCTGAGTTAACTGCTACTAAAAATTGAATATATGTATAGAATTTGGTTAGATGATATCAAAACCTTTAAAATGGGTCCAAATTTGACTAATTTAGCTCAATTTTATAAAAAATATGGCCAAAAACATGAAATTTTACCGATATATTTCCAGTTTTCGACGTTTTTTGAGTTAACGGCTTAAATAAATTGAATATTTCTATAATATTTAATTAGGACTCATCAAGAACGTTAAAATGAATCCAAACTTGACGACATTTTCTCAATTTTAAGCAAAATATGGCCAAAACAATTAAAATTCACGGATTTTTTTTCGAGTTTTCTAAATTTTTGAGTTAACTGCTACTAAAAATTGAATATTTCTATAGAATTTGGTTAGATGATATGAGGAACTTTAAAATGAGTCCAAATATGACTAATTTTGCTCAATTTCTTGCAAAATTTGGCCAAAAACCTAAAATTTTACCAATATTTTTTTCGAGTTTTCAACGATTTTTGAGTTAACTGCTTAAAAAAATTGAATATTTCGATAATATTGAGTTAGGTCTTATCAAAAACATTAAAATAAATCCAAACTTGACTAAATTTTCTCAATTTTTAAAAAAATATTGCCAAAAAACTGAAATTTCACGGATTTTTTTTCGAGTTTGCGAAATTTTTTGAAATAACTACTACTAAAAATTGAATATTTCTATAGAATTTTGTTAGATGATATCAAAAACTTTAAAATGAGTCCAAATTTGACAAATTTTGCTCAATTTCTTGCCAAATATGGCCAAAAACCTGAGATTTCACCAATATTTTTTTCGAGTATTCAACGATTTTTGAGATAACTGCTGCGAAAAATTGAATATTTCTATAGAATTTGGTTATATCATATCAGAAACTTTAGAATGAATCAAAACTTGACTAATTTTGCTCAATATCATGCAAAATATGGCCAAAAAACTGAAATTTCACCGAATTTTTTTTCAATTTTTCGACGTTTATTGAGTAAACTGCTACGATAAATTGAATATTATATTGAATTTGGTAAGATCATATCTAAAACTCTAAAATTAGACTAAAATAAACTAATTTTGCTCAATTTTATGCAAAATATGGCCTAAAACATGAAGTTTTACCGATATATTTCCAGTTTTCGACGTTTTTTGAGTTAACAGCATAAAAAAATTAAATATTTCTATTATATTTAGTTAGGTCTTATCAAAAACGTTAAAATGAATCCAAACTTGACTAAATTTTCTCAATTTTTAGCAAAATATGGCCAAAAAACTGAGATTTCACCAATATTTTTTTCGAGTTTTCAACGATTTTTAGATAACTGCTGCGAAAAATTGAATATTTCTATAGAATTTGGTTAGATCATATCAGAAACTTTAGAATGAATCAAAACTTGACTAATTTTGCTCAATTTCTTGCAAAATATGGCCAAAAAACTGAAATTTCACCGATTTTTGTTTCGAGTTTTCGACATATTTTGAGTAAACTGCTACGATAAATTGAATATATTATATTGAATTTGGTAAGATCATATCTAAAAATCTAAAATGAGACCAAAAGAAACTAATTTTTCTCAATTTTATGCAAAATATGGCCTAAAACATGAAATTTTACCGATATATTTCCAGTTTTCGACGTTTTTTGAGTTAACAGCTTAAAAAAATTGAATATTTCTATAATATATAGTTAGGTCTCATTATGAACGTTAAAATGAATCCAAACTTGACTAAATTTTCTCAATTTTTAGCAAAATATGGCCAAAAAACTGAAATTTCAAGGATTTTTTTTCGAGTTTACGAAATTTTTTGAGGTAACTGCTACTAACAATTGAGTATTTCTATAGAATTTGGTTATATCATATCAGAAACTTTAAAATGAGTCCAAATGTGACTAATTTTGCTGAATTTCTTGCAAAATATGGCCAAAAAACTGAAATTTCACCGATTTTTTTTTCGAGTTTTCGACGTTTTTTGAGTAAATTGCTACGATAAATTGAATATATTATATTGAATTTGGAAAGATCATATCTAAAACTTTAAAATGAGACCAAAATAAACTAATTTTGCTCAATTTTATGCAAAATATGGCCAAAAACATGAAATTTTACCGTTATATATTTCCAGTTTTCGACGTTTTTTGAGTAAACTGCTACGATGAATTGAATATAATATATTGAATTTGGTAAGATCATACCTAAAACTTTAAAATGAGTCCAAAATAAACTAATTTTGCTCAATTTAATGCAAAATATGGCCCAAAACATGAAATTTTACCGATATATTTCCAGTTTTCGACGTTTTTTTAAATAACAGCTTTAAAAAATTGAATATTTCTATAATATTTAGTTAGGTCTTATCAAAAACGTTAAAATGAATCCAAACTTGACTAAATTTTCTCAATTATTAGCAAAATATGGCCAAAAAACTGAAATTACACGTTTTTTTTTTGAGTTTGTGAAATTTTCTGAGTTAACTGCTACTAAAAATTGAATATATGTATAGAATTTGGTTAGATGATATCAAAACCTTTAAAATGGGTCCAAATTTGACTAATTTAGCTCAATTTTATAAAAAATATGGCCAAAAACATGAAATTTTACCGATATATTTCCAGTTTTCGACGTTTTTTGAGTTAACGGCTTAAATAAATTGAATATTTCTATAATATTTAATTAGGACTCATCAAGAACGTTAAAATGAATCCAAACTTGACGACATTTTCTCAATTTTAAGCAAAATATGGCCAAAACAATTAAAATTCACGGATTTTTTTTCGAGTTTTCTAAATTTTTGAGTTAACTGCTACTAAAAATTGAATATTTCTATAGAATTTGGTTAGATGATATGAGGAACTTTAAAATGAGTCCAAATATGACTAATTTTGCTCAATTTCTTGCAAAATTTGGCCAAAAACCTAAAATTTTACCAATATTTTTTTCGAGTTTTCAACGATTTTTGAGTTAACTGCTTAAAAAAATTGAATATTTCGATAATATTGAGTTAGGTCTTATCAAAAACATTAAAATAAATCCAAACTTGACTAAATTTTCTCAATTTTTAAAAAAATATTGCCAAAAAACTGAAATTTCACGGATTTTTTTTCGAGTTTGCGAAATTTTTTGAAATAACTACTACTAAAAATTGAATATTTCTATAGAATTTTGTGAGATGATATCAAAAACTTTAAAATGAGTCCAAATTTGACAAATTTTGCTCAATTTCTTGCCAAATATGGCCAAAAACCTGAGATTTCACCAATATTTTTTTCGAGTATTCAACGATTTTTGAGATAACTGCTGCGAAAAATTGAATATTTCTATAGAATTTGGTTATATCATATCAGAAACTTTAGAATGAATCAAAACTTGACTAATTTTGCTCAATATCATGCAAAATATGGCCAAAAAACTGAAATTTCACCGAATTTTTTTTCAATTTTTCGACGTTTTTTGAGTAAACTGCTACGATAAATTGAATATTATATTGAATTTGGTAAGATCATATCTAAAACTCTAAAATGAGACTAAAATAAACTAATTTTGCTCAATTTTATGCAAAATATGGCCTAAAACATGAAATTTTACCGATATATTTCCAGTTTTCGACGTTTTTCGAGTTAACACTTTAAGAAAATTGAATACTTCTATAATATTTAATTAGGTCTTATCAAAAACGTTAAAATGAATCCAAACTTGACTAAATTTTCTCAATTTTTAGCAAAATATGGCCAAAAAACTGAAGTTTCACGGATTTTTTTTCGAGTTTGCGATATTTTTTGAAATAACTGCTACTAAAAATTGAATATTTCTATAGAATTTGGTTAGATAATATCAAAAACTTTAAAATGAGTCCAAATTTGACTAATTTTGCTCAATTTCTTGCAAAATATGGCCATAAAACTGAAATTTCACCGATTTTTTTTTCGAGTTCTCTACGTTTTTTGAGTAAACTGCTACGATAAATTAAATATATTATATTGAATTTGGAAAGATCATATATAAAACTTTAAAATGAGACCAAAATAAACTAATTTTGCTCAATTTTATGCAAAATATGGCCAAGAACATCAAATTTTACCCATATATATCCAGTTTTCGACGTTTTTTGAGTTAACACTTTAAGAAAATTGAATATTTCTATAAAATTTTAGTTAGGTCTCATCATGAACGTTAAAAAGAATCCAAATTTGACTAAATTTTCTCAATTTTTAGCGAAATATGGCCAAAAAACTGAAATTTCACGGATTTTTTTTCGAGTTTGCGATATTTTCTGAGTTAACTGCTACTAAAAATTGAATATATGTATAGAATTTGGTTAGATGATATCAAAACCTTTAAAATGGGTCCAAATTTGACTAATTTTGCTCAATTTCTTCAAAATATGGCCAAAAAACTGAAATTTCACCGATTTTTATTTTCGAGTTTTCAACGCTTTTTGAGTTAACGGCTAAAGAAATTGAATGTGTCTATCGTATTTAATTAGGTCTTATCAAAAACGTTAAATTGAATCCAAACTTGACTAAATTTTCTCAATTTTTAGCAAAGTATTGCAAAAAAACTGAAATTTCACGGATTTTCCTTCGAGTTTGCGAAATTTTTTGAGTTCACTGCTACTAAAAATTGAATATTTCTATAGAATTTGGTTAGATGATATCAAAAACTTTAAAATGAGTCCAAATTTGACTAATTTTGCTCAATTTCTTGCAAAATATGGCCAAAAAACTGAAATTTATACCGATTTTTTTTTCGAGATTTCGACGTTTTTTGAGTAAACTGCTACGATAAATTGAATATATTATATTGGATTTGGTATGATCATATCTATAACTTTAAAAAGAGACCAAAATAAACTAATTTTGCTCAATTTTATGCAAAATATGGCCTAAAACATGAAATTTCACCGATTTTTTTTTCGAGTTCTCTACGTTTTTTGAGTAAACTGCTACGATAAATTGAATATATTATATTGAATTTGGAAAGATTATATCTAAAAATTTAAAATGAGACCAAAATAAACTAATTTTGCTCAATTTTATGCAAAATATGGCCTAAAACATGAAATTTTACCGATATATTTCCAGTTTTCGACGTTTTTTGAGTTAACAGCTTAAAAAAATTGAATATTTCTATAATATATAGTTAGGTCTCATTATGAACGTTAAAATGAATCCAAACTTGACTAAATTTTCTCAATTTTTAGCAAAATATGGCCAAAAAACTGAAATTTCAAGGATTTTTTTTCGAGTTTACAAATTTTTTGAGGTAACTGCTACTAACAATTGAGTATTTCTATAGAATTTGGTTATATCATATCAGAAACTTTAAAATGAGTCCAAATTTGACTAATTTTGCTGAATTTCTTACAAAATATGGCCAAAAAACTGAAATTTCACCGATTTTTTTTTCGAGTTTTCGACGTTTTTTGAGTAAATTGCTACGATAAATTGAATATATTATATTGAATTTGGAAAGATCATATCTAAAACTTTAAAATGAGACCAAAATAAACTAATTTTGCTCAATTTTATGCAAAATATGGCCAAAAACATGAAATTTTACCGTTATATATTTCCAGTTTTCGACGTTTTTTGAGTAAACTGCTACGATGAATTGAATATATTATATTGAATTTGGTAAGATCATACCTAAAACTTTAAAATGAGTCCACATTTGACTAATTTTGCTCAATTTCTTGCAAAATATGGCCAAAAACCTGAAATTTTACCAATATTTTTTTCGAGTTTTCAACGATTTTTGAGTTAACTGCTGCGAAAAATTAAAAATTTCTATAGAATTTGGTTAGATCATATCAGAAACTTTAGATTGAATCAAAACTTGACTAATTTTGCTCAATTTCTTCAAAATATGGCCAAAAAACTGAAATTTCACCGATTTTTATTTTCGAGTTTTCAACGCTTTTTGAGTTAACGGCTAAAGAAATTGAATGTGTCTATCGTATTTAATTAGGTCTTATCAATAACGTTAAATTGAATCCAAACTTGACTAAATTTTCTCAATTTTTAGCAAAGTATTGCAAAAAAACTGAAATTTCACGGATTTTCCTTCGAGTTTGCGAAATTTTTCGAGTTCACTGCTACTAAAAATTGAATATTTCTATAGAATTTGGTTAGATGATATCAAAAACTTTAAAATGAGTCCAAATTTGACTAATTTTGCTCAATTTCTTGCAAAATATGGCCAAAAAACTGAAATTTATACCGATTTTTTTTTCGAGATTTCGACGTTTTTTGAGTAAACTGCTACGATAAATTGAATATATTATATTGGATTTGGTATGATCATATCTATAACTTTAAAAAGAGACCAAAATAAACTAATTTTGCTCAATTTTACGCAAAATATGGCCAAAAACATGAAATTTTACCGATATATTTCCAGTTTTATACGTTTTTTGAGTTAACATCTTAAAAAAATTGAATATTTCTATAATATTTGGTTAGGTCTTATCAAGAACGTTAAAATGAATGCAAACTTGACTAAAGTTTCTCAATTTTTAGCAAAATATGGCCAAAAAACTGAAATTTCACGGATATTTTTTCGAGTTTGCGAGATTTCTTGAGTTAACTGCTACTAAAAATTGAATATTTCTATAGAATTTGGTTAGATGATATCAAAAACTTTAAAATGAGTCAAAATTTGACTAATTTAGCTCAATTTCTTGCAAAATATGGCCAAAAACCTGAGATTTCACCAATATTTTTTTCGAGTTTTCAACGATTTTTGAGTTAACTGCTGCGAAAAATTGAATATTTCTATAGAATTTGGTTAGATCATATCAGAAACTTTAAAATGAGTCCAAATTTGACTAATTTTGCTCAATTTCTTGCAAAATATGGCCAAAAAACTGAAATTTCACTGATTTCTTTTTTTAAGTTTTCGACGTTTTTGAGTAAACTGCTAGGATAAATTGAATATTATATTGAATTTGGTAAGATCATATCTAAAACTCTAAAATGAGACTAAAATAAACTAATTTTGCTCAATTTTATGCAAAATATGGCCTAAAACATGAAATTTTACCGATATATTTCCAGTTTTCGACGTTTTTCGAGTTAACACTTTAAGAAAATTGAATACTTCTATAATATTTAATTAGGTCTTATCAAAAACGTTAAAATGAATCCAAACTTGACTAAATTTTCTCAATTTTTAGCAAAATATGGCCAAAAAACTGAAGTTTCACGGATTTTTTTTCGAGTTTGCGATATTTTTTGAAATAACTGCTACTAAAAATTGAATATTTCTATAGAATTTGGTTAGATAATATCAAAAACTTTAAAATGAGTCCAAATTTGACTAATTTTGCTCAATTTCTTGCAAAATATGGCCATAAAACTGAAATTTCACCGATTTTTTTTTCGAGTTCTCTACGTTTTTTGAGTAAACTGCTACGATAAATTAAATATATTATATTGAATTTGGAAAGATCATATATAAAACTTTAAAATGAGACCAAAATAAACTAATTTTGCTCAATTTTATGCAAAATATGGCCAAGAACATCAAATTTTACCCATATATATCCAGTTTTCGACGTTTTTTGAGTTAACACTTTAAGAAAATTGAATATTTCTATAAAATTTTAGTTAGGTCTCATCATGAACGTTAAAAAGAATCCAAATTTGACTAAATTTTCTCAATTTTTAGCGAAATATGGCCAAAAAACTGAAATTTCACGGATTTTTTTTCGAGTTTGCGATATTTTCTGAGTTAACTGCTACTAAAAATTGAATATATGTATAGAATTTGGTTAGATGATATCAAAACCTTTAAAATGGGTCCAAATTTGACTAATTTTGCTCAATTTCTTCAAAATATGGCCAAAAAACTGAAATTTCACCGATTTTTATTTTCGAGTTTTCAACGCTTTTTGAGTTAACGGCTAAAGAAATTGAATGTGTCTATCGTATTTAATTAGGTCTTATCAAAAACGTTAAATTGAATCCAAACTTGACTAAATTTTCTCAATTTTTAGCAAAGTATTGCAAAAAAACTGAAATTTCACGGATTTTCCTTCGAGTTTGCGAAATTTTTTGAGTTCACTGCTACTAAAAATTGAATATTTCTATAGAATTTGGTTAGATGATATCAAAAACTTTAAAATGAGTCCAAATTTGACTAATTTTGCTCAATTTCTTGCAAAATATGGCCAAAAAACTGAAATTTATACCGATTTTTTTTTCGAGATTTCGACGTTTTTTGAGTAAACTGCTACGATAAATTGAATATATTATATTGGATTTGGTATGATCATATCTATAACTTTAAAAAGAGACCAAAATAAACTAATTTTGCTCAATTTTATGCAAAATATGGCCTAAAACATGAAATTTCACCGATTTTTTTTTCGAGTTCTCTACGTTTTTTGAGTAAACTGCTACGATAAATTGAATATATTATATTGAATTTGGAAAGATTATATCTAAAAATTTAAAATGAGACCAAAATAAACTAATTTTGCTCAATTTTATGCAAAATATGGCCTAAAACATGAAATTTTACCGATATATTTCCAGTTTTCGACGTTTTTTGAGTTAACAGCTTAAAAAAATTGAATATTTCTATAATATATAGTTAGGTCTCATTATGAACGTTAAAATGAATCCAAACTTGACTAAATTTTCTCAATTTTTAGCAAAATATGGCCAAAAAACTGAAATTTCAAGGATTTTTTTTCGAGTTTACAAATTTTTTGAGGTAACTGCTACTAACAATTGAGTATTTCTATAGAATTTGGTTATATCATATCAGAAACTTTAAAATGAGTCCAAATTTGACTAATTTTGCTGAATTTCTTACAAAATATGGCCAAAAAACTGAAATTTCACCGATTTTTTTTTCGAGTTTTCGACGTTTTTTGAGTAAATTGCTACGATAAATTGAATATATTATATTGAATTTGGAAAGATCATATCTAAAACTTTAAAATGAGACCAAAATAAACTAATTTTGCTCAATTTTATGCAAAATATGGCCAAAAACATGAAATTTTACCGTTATATATTTCCAGTTTTCGACGTTTTTTGAGTAAACTGCTACGATGAATTGAATATATTATATTGAATTTGGTAAGATCATACCTAAAACTTTAAAATGAGTCCACATTTGACTAATTTTGCTCAATTTCTTGCAAAATATGGCCAAAAACCTGAAATTTTACCAATATTTTTTTCGAGTTTTCAACGATTTTTGAGTTAACTGCTGCGAAAAATTAAAAATTTCTATAGAATTTGGTTAGATCATATCAGAAACTTTAGATTGAATCAAAACTTGACTAATTTTGCTCAATTTCTTCAAAATATGGCCAAAAAACTGAAATTTCACCGATTTTTATTTTCGAGTTTTCAACGCTTTTTGAGTTAACGGCTAAAGAAATTGAATGTGTCTATCGTATTTAATTAGGTCTTATCAATAACGTTAAATTGAATCCAAACTTGACTAAATTTTCTCAATTTTTAGCAAAGTATTGCAAAAAAACTGAAATTTCACGGATTTTCCTTCGAGTTTGCGAAATTTTTTGAGTTCACTGCTACTAAAAATTGAATATTTCTATAGAATTTGGTTAGATGATATCAAAAACTTTAAAATGAGTCCAAATTTGACTAATTTTGCTCAATTTCTTGCAAAATATGGCCAAAAAACTGAAATTTATACCGATTTTTTTTTCGAGATTTCGACGTTTTTTGAGTAAACTGCTACGATAAATTGAATATATTATATTGGATTTGGTATGATCATATCTATAACTTTAAAAAGAGACCAAAATAAACTAATTTTGCTCAATTTTACGCAAAATATGGCCAAAAACATGAAATTTTACCGATATATTTCCAGTTTTATACGTTTTTTGAGTTAACATCTTAAAAAAATTGAATATTTCTATAATATTTGGTTAGGTCTTATCAAGAACGTTAAAATGAATGCAAACTTGACTAAAGTTTCTCAATTTTTAGCAAAATATGGCCAAAAAACTGAAATTTCACGGATATTTTTTCGAGTTTGCGAGATTTCTTGAGTTAACTGCTACTAAAAATTGAATATTTCTATAGAATTTGGTTAGATGATATCAAAAACTTTAAAATGAGTCAAAATTTGACTAATTTAGCTCAATTTCTTGCAAAATATGGCCAAAAACCTGAGATTTCACCAATATTTTTTTCGAGTTTTCAACGATTTTTGAGTTAACTGCTGCGAAAAATTGAATATTTCTATAGAATTTGGTTAGATCATATCAGAAACTTTAAAATGAGTCCAAATTTGACTAATTTTGCTCAATTTCTTGCAAAATATGGCCAAAAAACTGAAATTTCACTGATTTCTTTTTTTAAGTTTTCGACGTTTTTGAGTAAACTGCTACGATAAATTGAAAACATTATATTGAATTTGGTATGATCATATCTATAACTTTAAAATGAGACCAAAATAAACTAATTTTGCTCAATTTTATGGAAAATATGGCCAAAAACATGACATTTTACCGATATATTTCCAGTTTTCGACGTTTTTTGAGTTAACGGCTTAAAAAAATTGAATATATCTATAATATTTAGTTAGGTCTTAACAAAAACGTTAAAATGAATGCAAACTTGACTAAATTTTCTCAATTTTTAGCAAAATATGGCCAAAAAACTGAAATTTCACGGATTTTTTTTCGAGTTTCGAACTTTTTTGAGTTAACTGCTACTGAAAATTGAATATTTCTATAGAATTTGGTTAGATCATATCAGAATCTTTAGAATGAATCAAAACTTTACTATTTTTGCTCAATTTCTTGCAAAATATGGCCAAAAACTGAAATTTCACCAATATATTTCCAGTTTTCGACGTTTTTTGAGTTAACGTCTAAAAAAAAATTGAATGGGTCTATAATAATTAGTTAGGTCTTATCAATAACATTAAAATGAATCCAAACTTGACTAAATTTTCTCAATTTTTAGCAAAATATGGCCAAAAAACTGAAATTTCACGGATTTTTTTTCGAGTTTGCGAAATTTTTTGAGTTAACTGCTACTAAAAATTGAATATTTCTATAGAATTTGGTTAGATGATATCAAAAACTTTAACATTAGTCAAAATTTGACTAATTTAGCTCAATTTCTTGCAAAATATAACCAAAAAACTTAAATTTCACCGATTTTGTTTTCGAGTTTTCGACGTTTTTGAGTAAACTTCTACGATAAATTGAATATATTATATTGAATTTGGAAAGATCATATCTAAAACTTTAAAATGAGACCAAAACAAACTAATTTTGCTCAATTTTATGCAAAATATGGCCAAAAACATGAAATTTTACCGTTATATATTTCCAGTTTTCGACGTTTTTTGAGTAAACTGCTACGATAAATTGAATATATTATATTGAATTTGTATAATCATATCTAAAACTTTAAAATGAGACCAAAATTAACTAATTTTGCTCAATTTCATGCAAAATATGGCCTAAAACATGATATTTTACCGATATATTTCCAGTTTTTGACGTTTTTTGAGTTAACGGCTTAAAAAAATTGAATATTTCGATAATATTGAGTTAGGTCTTATCAAAAACATTAAAATGAATCCAAACTTGACTAAATTTTCTCAATTTTTAAAAAAATATTGCCAAAAAACTGAAATTTCACGGATTTTTTTTCGAGTTTGCGAAATTTTTTGAAATAACTACTACTAAAAATTGAATATTTCTATAGAATTTTGTTAGATGATATCAAAAACTTTAAAATGAGTCCAAATTTGACTAATTTTGCTCAATTTCTTGCCAAATATGGCCAAAAACCTGAGATTTCACCAATATTTTTTTCGAGTATTCAACGATTTTTGAGATAACTGCTGCGAAAAATTGAATATTTCTATAGAATTTGGTTATATCATATCAGAAACTTTAGAATGAATCAAAACTTGACTAATTTTGCTCAATATCATGCAAAATATGGCCAAAAAACTGAAATTTCACCGAATTTTTTTTCGATTTTTCGACGTTTTTTGAGTAAACTGCTACGATAAATTGAATATTATATTGAATTTGGTAAGATCATATCTAAAACTCTAAAATGAGACTAAAATAAACTAATTTTGCTCAATTTTATGCAAAATATGGCCTAAAACATGAAATTTTACCGATATATTTCCAGTTTTCGACGTTTTTCGAGTTAACACTTTAAGAAAATTGAATACTTCTATAATATTTAATTAGGTCTTATCAAAAACGTTAAAATGAATCCAAACTTGACTAAATTTTCTCAATTTTTAG
The DNA here is from genome assembly GCA_947579665.1 of Sympetrum striolatum. Taxonomy (NCBI): domain Eukaryota; kingdom Metazoa; phylum Arthropoda; class Insecta; order Odonata; family Libellulidae; genus Sympetrum; species Sympetrum striolatum. The sequence continues at coordinate 804,000 of CANPUZ010000057.1, read as the reverse complement.
CAAAATATGGCCAAAAAACTGAAGTTTCACGGATTTTTTTTCGAGTTTGCGATATTTTTTGAAATAACTGCTACTAAAAATTGAATATTTCTATAGAATTTGGTTAGATGATATCAAAAACTTTAAAATGAGTCCAAATTTGACTAATTTTGCTCAATTTCTTGCAAAATATGGCCATAAAACTGAAATTTCACCGATTTTTTTTTCGAGTTCTCTACGTTTTTTGAGTAAACTGCTACGATAAATTAAATATATTATATTGAATTTGGAAAGATCATATATAAAACTTTAAAATGAGACCAAAATAAACTAATTTTGCTCAATTTTATGCAAAATATGGCCAAGAACATGAAATTTTACCCATATATATCCAGTTTTCGACGTTTTTTGAGTTAACACTTTATAAAAATTGAATATTTCTATAAAATTTTAGTTAGGTCTCATCATGAACGTTAAAAAGAATCCAAATTTGACTAAATTTTCTCAATTTTTAGCGAAATATGGCCAAAAAACTGAAATTTCACGGATTTTTTTTCGAGTTTGCGATATTTTCTGAGTTAACTGCTACTAAAAATTGAATATTTCTATAGAATTTGGTTAGATGATATCAAAAACTTTAAAATGAGTCCAAATTTGACTAATTTTGCTCAATTTCTTGCAAAATATGGCCAAAAACCTGAGATTTCACCAATATTTTTTTCGAGTTTTCAACGATTTTTGAGATAACTGCTGCGAAAAATTGAATATTTCTATAGAATTTGGTTAGATCATATCAGAAACTTTAGAATGAATCAAAACTTGATTAATTTTGCTCAATATCTAGCAAAATAAGGCCAAAAAACTGAAATTTCACCGAATTTTTTTTTCGATTTTTCGACGTTTTTTGTGTAAACTGCTATGATAAATTAAATATATTATATTGAATTTGGTATGATCATATCTATAACTTTAAAATGAGACCAAAATAAACTAATTTTGCTCAATTTTATGCAAAATATGGCCTAAAACATGAAATTTTACCGATATATTTCCAGTTTTCGACGTTTCGAGTTAACAGCTTAAAAAAATTGTATATTTCTATAATATTTAATTAGGTCTTATCAAAAACGTAAAAATGAATCGAAACTTGAGTAAATTTTCTCAATTTTTAGCAAAATATGGCCAAAAAACTGAAATTTCACCATTTTTTTTCGAGTTGGCGAAATATTTTGAAATAACTACTACTAAAAATTGAATATTTCTATAGAATTTGGTTATATCATATCAGAAACCTTAGACTGAATCAAAACTTGACTAATTTTGCTCAATTTCTTGCAAAATATGGCCAAAAAACTGAAATTTTACCGAATTTTTTTTTAGAGTTTACGACGTTTTTTGAGTAAACTGCTACGATGAATTGAATATATTATATTGAATTTGGTAAGATCATACCTAAAACTTTAAAATGAGTCCACATTTGACTAATTTTGCTCAATTTCTTGCAAAATATGGCCAAAAACCTGAAATTTTACCAATATTTTTTTCGAGTTTTCAACGATTTTTGAGTTAACTGCTGCGAAAAATTGAAAATTTCTATAGAATTTGGTTAGATCATATCAGAAACTTTAGATTGAATCAAAACTTCACTAATTTTTCTCAATTTCTTCAAAATATGGCCAAAAAACTGAAATTTCACCGATTTTTATTTTCGAGTTTTCAACGCTTTTTGAGTTAACGGCTAAAGAAATTGAATGTGTCTATCGTATTTAATTAGGTCTTATCAAAAACGTTAAATTGAATCCAAACTTGACTAAATTTTCTCAATTTTAGCAAAGTATTGCAAAAAAACTGAAATTTCACGGATTTTCCTTCGAGTTTGCGAAATTTTTTGAGTTCACTGCTACTAAAAATTGAATATTTCTATAGAATTTGGTTAGATGATATCAAAAACTTTAAAATGAGTCCAAATTTGACTAATTTTGCTCAATTTCTTGCAAAATATGGCCAAAAAACTGAAATTTATACCGATTTTTTTTTCGAGATTTCGACGTTTTTTGAGTAAACTGCTACGATAAATTGAATATATTATATTGGATTTGGTATGATCATATCTATAACTTTAAAAAGAGACCAAAATAAACTAATTTTGCTCAATTTTACGCAAAATATGGCCAAAAACATGAAATTTTACCGATATATTTCCAGTTTTCGACGTTTTTTGAGTTAACAGCTTAAAAAAATTGAATATTTCTATAATATTTGGTTAGGTCTTATCAAGAACGTTAAAATGAATCCAAACTTGACTAAATTTTCTCAATTTTTAGCAAAATATGGCCAAAAAACTGAAATTTCACGGATATTTTTTCGAGTTTGCGAAATTTCTTGAGTTAACTGCTACTAAAAATTGAATATTTCTATAGAATTTGGTTAGATGATATCAAAAACTTTAAAATGAGTCCAAATTTGACTAATTTAGCTCAATTTCTTGCAAAATATGGCCAAAAACCTGAGATTTCACCAATATTTTTCCAGTTTCCAACGTTTTTTGAGTTAACAGCTTAAAAAAATTGAATATTTCTATAATTTTTAGTTAGGTCCTATCAAAAACGTTAATATGAATCCAAACTTGACTGAATTTTCTCAATTTTAAGCAAAATATGGCCAAAAAACTGAAATTTCACGGATTTTTTTTCGAGTTTGCGATATTTTTTGAGTTAACTGCAACTAAAAATTGAATATTTCTATAGAATTTGGTTAGATGATATCAAAAACTTTAAAATCAGTCCAAATTTGACTAATTTTGCTCAATTTCTTGCAAAATATGGCCAAAAACCTGAGATTTCACCAATATTTTTTTCGAGTTTTCAACGATTTTTGAGATAACTGCTGCAAAAAATTGAATATTTCTATAGAATTTGGTTAGATCATATCAGAAACTTTAGAATGAATCAAAACTTGAGTAATTTTGCTCAATTTCTTGCAAAATATAGCCAAAAAACTGAAATTTCACCGAATTTTTTTTTCGATTTTTCGACGTTTTTTGAGTAAACTGCTACGATAAATTGAATATATTATATTGAATTTGGTATGATCATATCTAAAACTTTAAAATAAGACCAAAATAAACTAATTTTGCTAAATTTTATGCAAAATATGGCCCAAAACATGAAATTTTACCGATATATTTCCAGTTTTCGACGTTTTTTGAGTTAACAGCTTAAAAAATTGTATATTTCAATAATATTTAATTAGGTCTTATCAAAAACGTTAAAATGAATCCAAACATGACTAAATTTTCTCAATTTTTAGCAAAATATGGCCAAAAAACTGAAATTTCACGGATTTTTTTTCGAGTTTATGAAATTTTTTGAAATAACTACTACTAAAAATTGAATATTTCTATAGAATTTGGTAAGATGATATCAAAAACTTTAAAATGAGTGCAAATTTGACTAATTTTGCTCAATTTCTTGCAAAATATGGCCAAAAACCTGAAATTTTACCAATATTTTTTTCGAGTTTTCGACGTTTTTTGAGTAAACTGCTACGATAAATTGAATACATTATATTGAATTTGGTAAGATCATATCTAAAACTTTAATATGAGTCCGAAATAAACTAATTTTGCTCAATTTATGCAAAATATGGCCAAAAACATGAAATTTTACCGATATATTTCCAGTTTTCGACGTTTTTTGAGTTAACGGCTTAAAAAAAATTGAATATTTCGATAATATTTAGTTAGGTCTTATCAAAAACGTTAAGATGAATCCAAACTTGACTAAATTATCTCAATTTTTAGCAAAATATGGCCAAAAAACTGAAATTTCACGGATTTTTTTTCGAGTTTGCGAAATTTTTTGAAATAACTGCTACTAAAAATTGAATATTTCTATAGAATTTGGTAAGATGATATCAAAAACTTTAAAATGAGTCCAAATTTGACTAATTTAGCTCAATTTCTTGCAAAATATGGCCAAAAACCTGAAATTTCACCGATTTTTTTTTCGAGTTTTCGACGTTTTTTGAGTAAACTGCTACGATAAATTGAATATATTTTATTGAATTTGGAAAGATCATATCTAAAACTTTAAAATGAGACCAAAATAAACTAATTTTGCTCAATTTTATGCAAAATATGGCCTAAAACATGAAATTTTACCGATATATTTCCACTTTTCGACGTTTTTTGAGTTAACACTTAGAAAAAAACTGAATACTTCTATAATATTTAGTTAGGTCTTATAAAAACGTTAAAATGAATCCAAACTTGACTAAATTTTCTCAATTTTTAGCAAAATATGGCCAAAAAACTGAAATTTCACGGATTTTTTTTCGAGTTTGCGATATTTTCTGAGTTAACTGCTACTAAAAATTGAATGTTTCTATAGAATTTGGTTAGATGATATCAAAAACTTTAAAATGAGTCCAAATTTGACTAATTTAGCTCAATTTCTTGCAAAATATGGCCAAAAACCTGAGATTTCACCAATATTTTTCCAGTTTCCAACGTTTTTTGAGTTAACAGCTTAAAAAAATTGAATATTTCTATAATTTTTAGTTAGGTCCTATCAAAAACGTTAATATGAATCCAAACTTGACTGAATTTTCTCAATTTTAAGCAAAATATGGCCAAAAAACTGAAATTTCACGGATTTTTTTTCGAGTTTGCGATATTTTTTGAGTTAACTGCAACTAAAAATTGAATATTTCTATAGAATTTGGTTAGATGATATCAAAAACTTTAAAATCAGTCCAAATTTGACTAATTTTGCTCAATTTCTTGCAAAATATGGCCAAAAACCTGAGATTTCACCAATATTTTTTTCGAGTTTTCAACGATTTTTGAGATAACTGCTGCAAAAAATTGAATATTTCTATAGAATTTGGTTAGATCATATCAGAAACTTTAGAATGAATCAAAACTTGAGTAATTTTGCTCAATTTCTTGCAAAATATAGCCAAAAAACTGAAATTTCACCGAATTTTTTTTTCGATTTTTCGACGTTTTTTGAGTAAACTGCTACGATAAATTGAATATATTATATTGAATTTGGTATGATCATATCTAAAACTTTAAAATAAGACCAAAATAAACTAATTTTGCTAAATTTTATGCAAAATATGGCCCAAAACATGAAATTTTACCGATATATTTCCAGTTTTCGACGTTTTTTGAGTTAACAGCTTAAAAAATTGTATATTTCAATAATATTTAATTAGGTCTTATCAAAAACGTTAAAATGAATCCAAACATGACTAAATTTTCTCAATTTTTAGCAAAATATGGCCAAAAAACTGAAATTTCACGGATTTTTTTTCGAGTTTATGAAATTTTTTGAAATAACTACTACTAAAAATTGAATATTTCTATAGAATTTGGTAAGATGATATCAAAAACTTTAAAATGAGTGCAAATTTGACTAATTTTGCTCAATTTCTTGCAAAATATGGCCAAAAACCTGAAATTTTACCAATATTTTTTTCGAGTTTTCGACGTTTTTTGAGTAAACTGCTACGATAAATTGAATACATTATATTGAATTTGGTAAGATCATATCTAAAACTTTAATATGAGTCCGAAATAAACTAATTTTGCTCAATTTATGCAAAATATGGCCAAAAACATGAAATTTTACCGATATATTTCCAGTTTTCGACGTTTTTTGAGTTAACGGCTTAAAAAAAATTGAATATTTCGATAATATTTAGTTAGGTCTTATCAAAAACGTTAAGATGAATCCAAACTTGACTAAATTATCTCAATTTTTAGCAAAATATGGCCAAAAAACTGAAATTTCACGGATTTTTTTTCGAGTTTGCGAAATTTTTTGAAATAACTGCTACTAAAAATTGAATATTTCTATAGAATTTGGTAAGATGATATCAAAAACTTTAAAATGAGTCCAAATTTGACTAATTTAGCTCAATTTCTTGCAAAATATGGCCAAAAACCTGAAATTTCACCGATTTTTTTTTCGAGTTTTCGACGTTTTTTGAGTAAACTGCTACGATAAATTGAATATATTTTATTGAATTTGGAAAGATCATATCTAAAACTTTAAAATGAGACCAAAATAAACTAATTTTGCTCAATTTTATGCAAAATATGGCCTAAAACATGAAATTTTACCGATATATTTCCACTTTTCGACGTTTTTTGAGTTAACACTTAGAAAAAAACTGAATACTTCTATAATATTTAGTTAGGTCTTATAAAAACGTTAAAATGAATCCAAACTTGACTAAATTTTCTCAATTTTTAGCAAAATATGGCCAAAAAACTGAAATTTCACGGATTTTTTTTCGAGTTTGCGATATTTTCTGAGTTAACTGCTACTAAAAATTGAATGTTTCTATAGAATTTGGTTAGATGATATCAAAAACTTTAAAATGAGTCCAAATTTGACTAATTTTGCTCAATTTCTTGCAAAATATGGCCAAAAACCTGAGATTTCACCAATATTCTTTTCGAGTTTTCAACGATTTTTGAGATAACTGCTGCGAAAAATTGAATATTTCTATAGAATTTGGTTAGATCATATCAGAAACTTTAGAATGAATCAAAACTTGACTAATTTTGCTCAATATCTTGCAAAATATGGCCACAAAACTGAAATTTCACCGAATTTTTTTTTCGATTTTTCGACGTTTTTTGAGAAAATTGCTACGATAAATGGAATATATTATATTGAATTTGGAAGGATCATATTTAAAACTTTAAAATGTGACCAAAATAAACTAATTTTGCTCTATTTTATGCAAAATATGGCCAAAAACATGAAATTTTACGGATATATTTCCAGTTTTCGACGTTTTTTGAGTTAACAGCTTAAAAAAATTGAATATTTCTATAATATTTAGTTAGGTCTCATTATGAACGTTAAAATGAATCCAAACTTGACTAAATTTTCTCAATTTTTAGCAAAATATGGCCAAAAAACTGAAATTTCAAGGATTTTTTTTCGAGTTTACGAAATTTTTTGAGGTATTTGCTACTAAAAATTGAGTATTTCCATAGAATTTGGTTATATCATATCAGAAACTTTAAAATGAGTCCAAATTTGACTAATTTTGCTGAATGTCTTGCAAAATATGGCCAAAAAACTGAAATTTCACCGATTTTTTTTCGAGTTTTCGACGTTTTTTGAGTAAATTGCTACGATAAATTGAATATATTATATTGAATTTGGAAAGATAATATCTAAAACTTTAAAATGAGACCAAAATAAACTAATTTTGCTCAATTTTATGCAAAATATGGCCTAAAACATGAAATTTTACTGATATATTTCCAGTTTTCGACGTTTTTTGAGTTAACAGCTTAAAAAAATTGAATATTTCTATAATTTTTAGTTAGGTCCTATCAAAAACGTTAATATGAATCCAAACTTGACTAAATTTTCTCAATTTTAAGCAAAATATGGCCAAAAAACTGAAATTTCACGGATTTTTTTTCGAGTTTGCGAAATTTTTTGAGTTAACTGCTACGAAAAATTGAAAATTTCTATAGAATTTGGTTAGATGATATCAAAAACTTTAAAATCAGCCCAAATTTGACTAATTTTGCTCAATTTCTTGCAAAATATGGCCAAAAACCTTAAATTTTACCAATATTTTTTTCGAGTTTTCAACGATTTTTGAGTTAACTGCTGCGAAAAATTGAATATTTCTATAGAATTTGGTTAGATCATATCAGAAACTTTAGAATGAATCAAAACTTGACTAAATTTTCTCAATTTCTTGCAAAATATGGCCAAAAAACTTAAATTTCACCGATTTTTTTTTCGAGTTTTCGACGTTTTTTGAGTAAACTGCTACGATAAATTGAATACATTATATTGAATTTGGTAAGATCATATCTAAAACTTTAATATGAGTCCAAAATAAACTAATTTTGCTCAATTTATGCAAAATATGGCCAAAAACATGAAATTTTACCGATATATTTCCAGTTTTCGAAGTTTTTTGAGTTAACGGCTTAAAAAAATTGAGAATTTCGATAATATTTAGTTAGGTCTTATCAAAAACGTTAAAATGAGTCCAAACTTGACTAGATTTTCTCAATTTTTAGCAAAATATGGCCAAAAAACTGAAATTTCACGGATTTTTTTTCGAGTTTACGAAATTTTTTGAAATAACTACTACTAAAAATTGAATATTTCTATAGAATTTGGTAAGATGATATCAAAAACTTTAAAATGAATCAAAACTTGACTAATTTTGCTCAATTTCTTGCAAAATATGGCCAAAAAACTGAAATTTCACCGACTTTTTTTTCGAGTTTTCGACGTTTTTTGAGTAAACTGCTACGATAAATTGAATATATTTTATTGAATTTGGAAAGATCATATCTATAACTTTAAAATGAGACCAAAAAAAAAAAAATTTTACTCAATTTTATGCAAAATATGGCCTAAAACATGAAATTTTACCGATATATTTCCACTTTTCGACGTTTTTTGAGTTAACAATTTAAAAAAATTGAATACTTCTATAATATTTAGTTAGGTCTGATCAAAAACGTTAAAATGAATCCAAACTTGACTAAATTTTCTATATTTTTAGCAAAATATGGCCAAAAAACTGAAATTTCACGGATTTTTTTTTGAGTTTGCGATATTTTCTGAGTTAACTGCTGCGAAAAATTGAATATTTCTATAGAATTTGGTTAAATGATATCAAAAACTTTAAAATGAGTCCAAATTTGACTAATTTTGCTCAATTTCTTGCAAAATATGGCCAAAAACCTGAGATTTCACCAATATTTTTTTCGAGTTTTCAACGATTTTTCAGATAACTGCTGCGAAAAATTGAATATATTACATTGAATTTGGTAAGATCATATCTAAAACTTTAAATGAGACCAAAATAAACTAATTTTGCTCAATTTTATGCAAAATATGGCCAAAAACCTGAAATTTTACCAATATTTTTTTAGAGTTTTCAACGATTTTTGAGTTAACTGCTGCGAAAAATTGAATATTTCTATAGAATTTGGTTGGATCATATCAGAAACTTTAAAATGAGACAAAAATAAACTAATTTTGCTCAATTTAATGCAAAATATGGCCAAAAACATGAAATTTTACCGTTATATTTCCAGTATTCGACGTTTTTTGAGTTAACAGCTTTAAAAAATTGAATATTACTATAATATTTAGTTAGATCTTATCAAAAACGTTAAAATGAATCCAAACTTGACTAAATTTTCTCAATTTTTAACAAAATGTGGCCAAAAAAATGAAATTTCATGGATTTTTTTTTGAGTTTGCGAAATATTTTTAGTTAACTGCTACTAAAAATTGAATATTTCTATAGAATTTGGTTAGACGAAATCAAATACTTTAAAATGAGTCCAAATTTGACTAATTTAGCTCAAATTCTTGCAAAATATGGCCAAAAACCTGAGATTTCACCAATATTTTTTTCGAGTTTTCAACGATTTTTCAGATAACTGCTGCGAAAAATTGAATATATTACATTGAATTTGGTAAGATCATATCTAAAACTTTAAAATGAGACAAAAATAAACTAATTTTGCTCAATTTTATGCAAAATATGGCCTAAAACATGAAATTTTACCGATATATTTCCAGTTTTCGACGTTTTTTGAGTTAACAGCTTAAAAAAATAAGATATTTCTATAATATTTTTATTAGGTCTTATCAAAAACGTTAAAATGAATAGAAACTTGACTAAATTTTCTTAATTTTTAGCAAAATATGGCCAAAAAACTGAAATTTCACCGATTTTTTTTTCGAGTTTTCAACGCTTTTTGAGTTAACTGCTAAAAAATTGAATGTGTCTATAATATTTAATTAGGTCTTATCAAAAACGTTAAATTGAATCCAAACTTGACTAAATTTTCACAATTTTTAGCAAAGTATTTCCAAAAAACTGAAATTTCACGGATTTTCTTTCGAGTTTGCGAAATTTTTTAGTTAACTGCTACTAAAAATGTAATATTTCTATAGAATTTGGTTAGATGATATCAAAAACTTTAAAATGAGTCCAAATTTGACTAATGTATTTAATTTCTTGCAAAATATGGCCAAAAACCTTAGATTTCACCAATATTTTTTTCGAGTTTTCAACGATTTTTGAGTTAACTGCTGCGAAAAATTGAATATTTCTATAGAATTTGGTAAGATCATATCAGAAACTTTAGAATGAATCAAAACTTGAGTAATTTTGCTCTATTTCTTGCAAAATAAGGCCAAAAAACTGAAATTTCACCGAATTTTTTTTTCGAGTTCTCTACGTTTTTTGAGTAAACTGCTACGATAAATTGAATATATGATATTGAATTTGGTATGATCATATCTAAAACATTAAAATGAGACCAAAATAAACTAATTTTGCTCAATTTAATGCAAAATATGGCCCAAAACATGAAATTTTACCGATATATTTCCAGTTTTCGACGTTTTTTTAAATAACAGCTTTAAAAAATTGAATATTTCTATAATATTTAGTTAGGTCTTATCAAAAACGTTAAAATGAATCCAAACTTGACTAAATTTTCTCAATTATTAGCAAAATATGGCCAAAAAACTGATATTTCACGTTTTTTTTTTCGAGTTTGCGAAATTTTCTGAGTTAACTGCTACTAAAAATTGAATATATGTATAGAATTTGGTTAGATGATATCAAAATCTTTAAAATGGGTCCAAATTTGACTAATTTAGCTCAATTTTATGCAAAATATGGCCAAAAACATGAAATTTTACAGATATATTTCCAGTTTTCGACGTTTTTTGAGTTAACGGCTTAAATAAATTGAATATTTCTATAATATTTAGTTAGGACTCATCAAGAACGTTAAAATGAATCCAAACTTGACGACATTTTCTCAATTTTTAGCAAAATATGGCCAAAAAACTGAGATTTCACCAATATTTTTTCCGAGTTTTCAACGATTTTTAGATAACTGCTGCGAAAAATTGAATATTTCTATAGAATTTGGTTAGATCATATCAGAAACTTTAGAATGAATCAAAACTTGACTAATTTTGCTCAATTTCTTGCAAAATATGGCCAAAAAACTGAAATTTCACCGATTTTTGTTTCGAGTTTTCGACATATTTTGAGTAAACTGCTACGATAAATTGAATATATTATATTGAATTTGGTAAGATCATATCTAAAAATCTAAAATGAGACCAAAATAAACTAATTTTGCTCAATTTTATGCAAAATATGGCCTAAAACATGAAATTTTACCGATATATTTCCAGTTTTCGACGTTTTTTGAGTTAACAGCTTAAAAAAATTGAATATTTCTATAATATATAGTTAGGTCTCATTATGAACGTTAAAATGAATCCAAACTTGACTAAATTTTCTCAATTTTTAGCAAAATATGGCCAAAAAACTGAAATTTCAAGGATTTTTTTTCGAGTTTACGAAATTTTTTGAGGTAACTGCAACTAACAATTGAGTATTTCTATAGAATTTGGTTATATCATATCAGAAACTTTAAAATGAGTCCAAATTTGACTAATTTTGCTGAATTTCTTGCAAAATATGGCCAAAAAACTGAAATTTCACCGATTTTTTTTTCGAGTTTTCGACGTTTTTTGAGTAAATTGCTACGATAAATTGAATATATTATATTGAATTTGGAAAGATCATATCTAAAACTTTAAAATGAGACCAAAATAAACTAATTTTGCTCAATTTTATGCAAAATATGGCCAAAAACATGAAATTTTACCGTTATATATTTCCAGTTTTCGACGTTTTTTGAGTAAACTGCTACGATGAATTGAATATATTATATTGAATTTGGTAAGATCATACCTAAAACTTTAAAATGAGTCCACATTTGACTAATTTTGCTCAATTTCTTGCAAAATATGGCCAAAAACCTGAAATTTTACCAATATTTTTTTCGAGTTTTCAACGATTTTTGAGTTAACTGCTGCGAAAAATTAAAAATTTCTATAGAATTTGGTTAGATCATATCAGAAACTTTAGATTGAATCAAAACTTGACTAATTTTGCTCAATTTCTTCAAAATATGGCCAAAAAACTGAAATTTCACCGATTTTTATTTTCGAGTTTTCAACGCTTTTTGAGTTAACGGCTAAAGAAATTGAATGTGTCTATCGTATTTAATTAGGTCTTATCAATAATGTTAAATTGAATCCAAACTTGACTAAATTTTCTCAATTTTTAGCAAAGTATTGCAAAAAAACTGAAATTTCACGGATTTTCCTTCGAGTTTGCGAAATTTTTTGAGTTCACTGCTACTAAAAATTGAATATTTCTATAGAATTTGGTTAGATGATATCAAAAACTTTAAAATGAGTCCAAATTTGACTAATTTTGCTCAATTTCTTGCAAAATATGGCCAAAAAACTGAAATTTATACCGATTTTTTTTTCGAGATTTCGACGTTTTTTGAGTAAACTGCTACGATAAATTGAATATATTATATTGGATTTGGTATGATCATATCTATAACTTTAAAAAGAGACCAAAATAAACTAATTTTGCTCAATTTTACGCAAAATATGGCCAAAAACATGAAATTTTACCGATATATTTCCAGTTTTATACAATTTTTGAGTTAACATCTTAAAAAAATTGAATATTTCTATAATATTTGGTTAGGTCTTATCAAGAACGTTAAAATGAATCCAAACTTGACTAAATTTTCTCAATTTTTAGCAAAATATGGCCAAAAAACTGAAATTTCACGGATATTTTTTCGAGTTTGCGAGATTTCTTGAGTTAACTGCTACTAAAAATTGAATATTTCTATAGAATTTGGTTAGATGATATCATAAACTTTAAAATGAGTCCAAATTTGACTAATTTAGCTCAATTTCTTGCAAAATATGGCCAAAAACCTGAGATTTCACCAATATTTTTTTCGAGTTTTAAACGATTTCTGAGTTAACTGCTGCGAAAAATTGAATATTTCTATAGAATTTGGTTAGATCATATCAGAAACTTTAAAATGAGTCCAACTTTGACTAATTTTGCTCACTATCTTGCAAAATATGGCCAAAAAACTGAAATTTCACCTATTTTTTTTTCGAGTTTTCGACATATTTTGAGTAAACTGCTACGATAAATTGAACATATTTTATTAAATTTGGAAAGATCATATCTAAAACTTTAATATGAGTCCAAATTTGACTAATTTTGCTCAATTTTATGCAAAATATGGCCTAAAACATGAAATTTTACCGATATATTTCCAGTTTTCGACGTTTTTTGAGTTAACAGCTTAAAAAAATTGAATATTTCTATAATATTTAGTTAGGTCTCATTATGAACGTTAAAATGAATCCAAACTTGACTAAATTTTCTCAATTTTCAGCAAAATATGGCCAAAAAACTGAAATTTCACCGATTTTTTTTTCGAGTTTTCGACGTTTTTTGAGTAAATTGCTACGATAAATTGAATATATTATATTGAATTTGGAAAGATCATATCTAAAACTTTAAAATGAGACCAATATAAACTAATTTTGCTCAATTTTATGTAAAATATGGCCAAAAACATGAAATTTTACCGTTATATATATCCAGTTTTCGACGTTTTTTGAGTAAACTGCTACGATAAATTGAATATATTATATTGAATTTGGTATAATCATATCTAAAACTTTAAATGCGACCAAAATAAACTAATTTTGCTCAATTTTATGCAAAATATGGCCTAAAACATGAAATTTTACCGATATATTTCCAGTTTTCGACGTTTTTTGAGTTAACGGCTTAAAAAAATTGAATATTTCCATAATATTAAGTTAGGTCTTATCAAAAAGGTTAAAATGAATCCAAACTTGACTAAATTTTCTCAATTTTTAAAAAAATATTGCCAAAAAACTGAAATTTCACGGATTTTTTTTCGAGTTTGCGAAATTTTTTGAAATAACTACTACTAAAAATTGAAATTTCTATAGAATTTGGTAAGATGATATCAAAAACTTTAAAATGAGTCCAAATTTGACTAATTTAGCTCAATTTCTTGCAAAATATGGCCAAAAACCTGAGTTTTCACCAATATTTTTTTCAAGTTTTCAAAGATTTTTGAGATAACTGCAGCGAAAAATTGAATATTTCTCTAGAATTTGGTTAGATAATATCAGAAACTTTAGAATGAATCAAAACTTGACTAATTTTGCTCAATTTTTAGCAGAATATGGCCAAAAAACTGAAATTTCACCGATTTTTGTTTCGAGTTTTCGACGTTTTGTGAGTAAACTGCTACGATAAATTGAATATATTATATTGAATTTGGTATGATCGTATCTAAAACTTTAAAATGAGACCAAAATAAACTAATTTTGCTCAATTTTATGAAAAATATGGCCTAAAACATGAAATTTTACCGATATATTTCCACTTTTCGACGTTTTTTGAGTTAACACTTTAAAAAAATTGAATACTTCTATTATATTTAGTTAGGTCTTATCAAAAACGTGAAAATGAATCCAAACTTGACTAAATTTTCTCAATTTTTAGCAAAATATGGCCAAAAAAACTGAAATTTCACGGATTTTTTTTTGAGTTTGCGATATTTTTTGAGTTAACTGCTACTAAAAATTGAATATTTCTATAGAATTTGGATAGAAGATAACAGAAACTTTAGAATGAATCAAAACTTGACTAATTTTGCTCAATATCTTGCAAAATATGGCCAAAAAACTGAAATTTCACCGAATTTTTTTTTCGATTTTTCGAAGTTTTTTGAGTAAACTGCTACGATTAATTGAATATATTATATTGAATTTGGTAAGATCATATCTAAAACTCTAAAATGAGACCAAAATAAACTAATTTTGCTCAATTTTATGCAAAATATGGCCTAAAACATGAAATTTTACCGATATATTTCCAGTTTTCGACGTTTTTTGAGTTAACAGCTTAAAAAAATTTAATATTTCGATAATATTAAGTTAGGTCATATCAAAAACGTTAAAATGAATCAAAACTTGACTAAATTTTCTCAATTTTTAGCAAAATATGGCCAAAAAACTGAAATTTCAAGGATTTTTTTTCGAGTTTACGAACTTTTTTGAGGTAACTGCTACTAAAACTTGAGTATTTCTATAGAATTTGGTTATATCATATCAGAAACTTTAAAATGAGTCCAAATTTGACTAATTTTGCTGAATTTCTTGCAAAATATGGCCAAAAAACTGAAATTTCACCGATTTTTTTTTCGAGTTTTCGACGTTTTTTGAGTAAATTGCTACGATAAATTGAATATATTATATTGAATTTGGAAGGATCATATCTAAAACTTTAAAATGAGACAAAAATAAACTAATTTTGCTCAATTTTATGCAAAATATGGCCAAAAACATGAAATTTTACCGATATATTTCCAGTTTTCGACGTTTTTTGAGTTAACAGCTTAAAAAAATTTAATATTTCGATAATATTAAGTTAGGTCATATCAAAAACGTTAAAATGAATCAAAACTTGACTAAATTTTCTCAATTTTTAGCAAAATATGGCCAAAAAACTGAAATTTCAAGGATTTTTTTTCGAGTTTACGAACTTTTTTGAGGTAACTGCTACTAAAACTTGAGTATTTCTATAGAATTTGGTTATATCATATCAGAAACTTTAAAATGAGTCCAAATTTGACTAATTTTGCTGAATTTCTTGCAAAATATGGCCAAAAAACTGAAATTTCACCGATTTTTTTTTCGAGTTTTCGACGTTTTGAGAGTAAATTGCTACGATAAATTGAATATATTATATTGAATTTGGAAAGATCATATCTAAAACATTAAAATGAGACCAATATAAACTAATTTTGCTCAATTTTATGTAAAATATGGCCAAAAACATGAAATTTTACCGTTATATATATCCAGTTTTCGACGTTTTTTGAGTAAACTGCTACGATAAATTGAATATATTATATTGAATTTGGTATAATCATATCTAAAACTTTAAATGCGACCAAAATAAACTAATTTTGCTCAATTTTATGCAAAATATGGCCTAAAACATGAAATTTTACCGATATATTTCCAGTTTTCGACGTTTTTTGAGTTAACGGCTTAAAAAAATTGAATATTTCCATAATATTAAGTTAGGTCTTATAAAAACGTTAAGATGAATCAAAACTTGACTAAATTTTCTCAATTTATAGCAAAATATGGCCAAAAAACTGAAATTTCACCGATTTTTTTTTCGAGTTTGCGAAATTTTTTGAGGTAACTGCTACTAAAAATTGAATATTTCTATAGAATTTGGTTAGATGATATCAAAAACTTTAAAATGAGTCCAAATTTGACTAATTTTGCTCAATTTCTTGCAAAATATGGCCAAAAACCTGAGATTTCACCAATATTTTTTTCGAGTTTTCAACGATTTTTGAGATAACTGCTGCGAAAAATTGAATATTTCTATAGAATTTGGTTAGATCATATCAGAAACTATAGAATGAATCATAACTTGACTAATTTTGCTCAATTTCTTGCAAAATATGGCCAAAAAACTGAAATTTCACAGATTTTTGTTTCGAGTTTTCGACATATTTTGAGTAAACTGCTACGATTAATTGAATATATTATATTGAATTTGGTAAGATCATATCTAAAACTCTAAAATGAGACCAAAATAAACTAATTTTGCTCAATTTTATGCAAAATATGGCCTAAAACATGAAATTTTACCGATATATTTCCAGTTTTCGACGTTTTTTGAGTTAACAGCTTAAAAAAATTGAATACTTCTATTATATTTAATTAGGTCTTATCAAAAACGTTTAAATTGATCCAAACTTGACTAAATTTTCTCAATTTTTAGCAAAATATGGCCAAAAAACTGAAATTTCACGGATTTTTTTTCGAGTTTGCGATATTTTTTGAGTTAATTGCTACTAAAAATTGAATATTTCTATAGAATTTCGTTAGATAATATCAAAAACTTTAAAATGAGTCCAACTTTGACTAATTTTGCTCACTATCTTGCAAAATATGGCCAAAAAACTGAAATTTCACCTATTTTTTTTTCGAGTTTTCGACATATTTTGAGTAAACTGCTACGATAAATTGAACATATTTTATTAAATTTGGAAAGATCATATCTAAAACTTTAATATGAGTCCAAATTTGACTAATTTTGCTCAATTTTATGCAAAATATGGCCTAAAACATGAAATTTTACCGATATATTTCCAGTTTTCGACGTTTTTTGAGTTAACAGCTTAAAAAAATTGAATATTTCTATAATATTTAGTTAGGTCTCATTATGAACGTTAAAATGAATCCAAACTTGACTAAATTTTCTCAATTTTCAGCAAAATATGGCCAAAAAACTGAAATTTCACCGATTTTTTTTTCGAGTTTTCGACGTTTTTTGAGTATATTGCTAAGATAAATTGAATATATTATATTGAATTTGGAAAGATCATATCTAAAACTTTAAAATGAGACCAACATAAACTAATTTTGCTCAATTTTATGTAAAATATGGCCAAAAACATGAAATTTTACCGTTATATATATCCAGTTTTCGACGTTTTTTGAGTAAACTGCTACGATAAATTGAATATATTATATTGAATTTGGTATAATCATATCTAAAACTTTAAATGCGACCAAAATAAACTAATTTTGCTCAATTTTATGCAAAATATGGCCTAAAACATGAAATTTTACCGATATATTTCCAGTTTTCGACGTTTTTTGAGTTAACGGCTTAAAAAAATTGAATATTTCCATAATATTAAGTTAGGTCTTATAAAAACGTTAAGATGAATCAAAACTTGACTAAATTTTCTCAATTTATAGCAAAATATGGCCAAAAAACTGAAATTTCACCGATTTTTTTTTCGAGTTTGCGAAATTTTTTGAGGTAACTGCTACTAAAAATTGAATATTTCTATAGAATTTGGTTAGATGATATCAAAAACTTTAAAATGAGTCCAAATTTGACTAATTTTGCTCAATTTCTTGCAAAATATGGCCAAAAACCTGAGATTTCACCAATATTTTTTTCGAGTTTTCAACGATTTTTGAGATAACTGCTGCGAAAAATTGAATATTTCTATAGAATTTGGTTAGATCATATCAGAAACTATAGAATGAATCATAACTTGACTAATTTTGCTCAATTTCTTGCAAAATATGGCCAAAAAACTGAAATTTCACAGATTTTTGTTTCGAGTTTTCGACATATTTTGAGTAAACTGCTACGATTAATTGAATATATTATATTGAATTTGGTAAGATCATATCTAAAACTCTAAAATGAGACCAAAATAAACTAATTTTGCTCAATTTTATGCAAAATATGGCCTAAAACATGAAATTTTACCGATATATTTCCAGTTTTCGACGTTTTTTGAGTTAACAGCTTAAAAAAATTGAATACTTCTATTATATTTAATTAGGTCTTATCAAAAACGTTTAAATTGATCCAAACTTGACTAAATTTTCTCAATTTTTAGCAAAATATGGCCAAAAAACTGAAATTTCACGGATTTTTTTTCGAGTTTGCGATATTTTTTGAGTTAATTGCTACTAAAAATTGAATATTTCTATAGAATTTCGTTAGATAATATCAAAAACTTTAAAATGAGTCCAAATTTGACTAATTTTGCTCAATTTCTTGCAAAATATGGCCAAAAACCTTAGATTTCACCAATATTTTTTTTTCGAGTTCTCGACGTTTTTTGAGTAAACTGCTACGATAAATTGAATATATAATATTGAATTTGATATGATCATATCTAAAACTTTAAAATGAGACAAAAATAAACTAATTTTGCTCAATTTTATGCAAAATATGGCCAAAAACATGAAATTTTACCGATATATTTCCAGTTTTGGACGTTTTTTGAGTTAACAGCTTATAAAAATTGAAAATTTCTATTATATTTAGTTAAGTTTTATTAGAAACGTTATAATGAATCCAAACTTGACTAAATTTTCTCAATTTTTAACAAAATATGGCCAAAAAACTGAAATTTCACGGATATTTTTTCGAGTTTGCGAAATTTTTTGAGTTAACTGCTACTAAAAATGTAATATTTCTATAGAATTTGGTTAGATGATATCAAAAACTTTAAAATGAGTCCAAATTTGACTAATTTAGCTCCATTTCTTGCAAAATATGGCCAAAAACCTTAGATTTCACCAATATTTTTTTCGAGTTTTCAACGATTTTTGAGATAACTGCTGCGAAAAATTGAATATTTCTATAGACTTTGGTTAGATCATATCAGAAACTTTAGAATGAATCAAAACTTGACTAATTTTGCTCAATTTCTTGCAAAATATGGCAAAAAAACTGAAATTTCACGGATTTTTTTTCGAGTTTGCGATATTTTTTGAGTTAATTGCTACTAAAAATTGAATATTTCTATAGAATTTCGTTAGATAATATCAAAAACTTTAAAATTAGTTTAGAATGAATCAAAACTTGACTAATTTTGCTCAATATCTTGCAAAATATGGCCAAAAAACTGAAATTTCACCGAATTTTTTTTTCGATTTTTCGAAGTTTTTTGAGTAAACTGCTACGATTAATTGAATATATTATATTGAATTTGGTAAGATCATATCTAAAACTTTAATATGAGTCCAAATTTGACTAATTTTGCTCAATTTTACGCAAAATATGGCCAAAAACATGAAATTTTACCGATATATTTCCAGTTTTATACAATTTTTGAGTTAACATCTTAAAAAAATTGAATATTTCTATAATATTTGGTTAGGTCTTATCAAGAACGTTAAAATGAATCCAAACTTGACTAAATTTTCTCAATTTTTAGCAAAATATGGCCAAAAAACTGAAATTTCACGGATATTTTTTCGAGTTTTCGAGATTTCTTGAGTTAACTGCTACTAAAAATTGAATATTTCTATAGAATTTGGTTAGATGATATCATAAACTTTAAAATGAGTCCAAATTTGACTAATTTAGCTCAATTTCTTGCAAAATATGGCCAAAAACCTGAGATTTCACCAATATTTTTTTCGAGTTTTAAACGATTTCTGAGTTAACTGCTGCGAAAAATTGAATATTTCTATAGAATTTGGTTAGATCATATCAGAAACTTTAAAATGAGTCCAACTTTGACTAATTTTGCTCACTATCTTGCAAAATATGGCCAAAAAACTGAAATTTCACCTATTTTTTTTTCGAGTTTTCGACATATTTTGAGTAAACTGCTACGATAAATTGAACATATTTTATTAAATTTGGAAAGATCATATCTAAAACTTTAATATGAGTCCAAATTTGACTAATTTTGCTCAATTTTATGCAAAATATGGCCTAAAACATGAAATTTTACCGATATATTTCCAGTTTTCGACGTTTTTTGAGTTAACAGCTTAAAAAAATTGAATATTTCTATAATATTTAGTTAGGTCTCATTATGAACGTTAAAATGAATCCAAACTTGACTAAATTTTCTCAATTTTCAGCAAAATATGGCCAAAAAACTGAAATTTCACCGATTTTTTTTTCGAGTTTTCGACGTTTTTTGAGTAGATTGCTACGATAAATTGAATATATTATATTGAATTTGGAAAGATCATATCTAAAACTTTAAAATGAGACCAATATAAACTAATTTTGCTCAATTTTATGTAAAATATGGCCAAAAACATGAAATTTTACCGTTATATATATCCAGTTTTCGACGTTTTTTGAGTAAACTGCTACGATAAATTGAATATATTATATTGAATTTGGTATAATCATATCTAAAACTTTAAATGCGACCAAAATAAACTAATTTTGCTCAATTTTATGCAAAATATGGCCTAAAACATGAAATTTTACCGATATATTTCCAGTTTTCGACGTTTTTTGAGTTAACGGCTTAAAAAAATTGAATATTTCCATAATATTAAGTTAGGTCTTATCAAAAAGGTTAAAATGAATCCAAACTTGACTAAATTTTCTCAATTTTTAAAAAAATATTGCCAAAAAACTGAAATTTCACGAATTTTTTTTCGAGTTTGCGAAATTTTTTGAAATAACTACTACTAAAAATTGAAATTTCTATAGAATTTGGTAAGATGATATCAAAAACTTTAAAATGAGTCCAAATTTGACTAATTTAGCTCAATTTCTTGCAAAATATGGCCAAAAACCTGAGTTTTCACCAATATTTTTTTCAAGTTTTCAAAGATTTTTGAGATAACTGCAGCGAAAAATTGAATATTTCTCTAGAATTTGGTTAGATAATATCAGAAACTTTAGAATGAATCAAAACTTGACTAATTTTGCTCAATTTTTAGCAGAATATGGCCAAAAAACTGAAATTTCACCGATTTTTGTTTCGAGTTTTCGACGTTTTGTGAGTAAACTGCTACGATAAATTGAATATATTATATTGAATTTGGTATGATCGTATCTAAAACTTTAAAATGAGACCAAAATAAACTAATTTTGCTCAATTTTATGAAAAATATGGCCTAAAACATGAAATTTTACCGATATATTTCCACTTTTCGACGTTTTTTGAGTTAACACTTTAAAAAAATTGAATACTTCTATTATATTTAGTTAGGTCTTATCAAAAACGTGAAAATGAATCCAAACTTGACTAAATTTTCTCAATTTTTAGCAAAATATGGCCAAAAAAACTGAAATTTCACGGATTTTTTTTTGAGTTTGCGATATTTTTTGAGTTAACTGCTGCTAAAAATTGAATATTTCTATAGAATTTGGATAGAAGATAACAGAAACTTTAGAATGAATCAAAACTTGACTAATTTTGCTCAATATCTTGCAAAATATGGCCAAAAAACTGAAATTTCACCGAATTTTTTTTTCGATTTTTCGAAGTTTTTTGAGTAAACTGCTACGATTAATTGAATATATTATATTGAATTTGGTAAGATCATATCTAAAACTCTAAAATGAGACCAAAATAAACTAATTTTGCTCAATTTTATGCAAAATATGGCCTAAAACATGAAATTTTACCGATATATTTCCAGTTTTCGACGTTTTTTGAGTTAACAGCTTAAAAAAATTTAATATTTCGATAATATTAAGTTAGGTCATATCAAAAACGTTAAAATGAATCAAAACTTGACTAAATTTTCACAATTTTTAGCAAAATATGGCCAAAAAACTGAAATTTCAAGGATTTTTTTTCGAGTTTACGAACTTTTTTGAGGTAACTGCTACTAAAACTTGAGTATTTCTATAGAATTTGGTTATATCATATCAGAAACTTTAAAATGAGTCCAAATTTGACTAATTTTGCTGAATTTCTTGCAAAATATGGCCAAAAAACTGAAATTTCACCGATTTTTTTTTCGAGTTTTCGACGTTTTTTGAGTAAATTGCTACGATAAATTGAATAAATTATATTGAATTTGGAAGGATCATATCTAAAACTTTAAAATGAGACAAAAATAAACTAATTTTGCTCAATTTTATGCAAAATATGGCCAAAAACATGAAATTTTACCGATATATTTCCAGTTTTGGACGTTTTTTGAGTTAACAGCTTAGAAAAATCGAATATTTCTATTATATTTAGTTACGTTTTATTAGAAACGTTATAATGAATCCAAACTTGACTAAATTTTCTCAATTTTTAACAAAATATGGCCAAAAAACTGAAATTTCACGGATATTTTTTCGAGTTTGCGATATTTTTTGAGTTAACTGCTACTAAAAATTGAATATTTCTATAGAATTTGGATAGAAGATATCAGAAACTTTAGAATGAATCAAAACTTGACTAATTTTGCTCAATATCTTGCAAAATATGGCCAAAAAACTGAAATTTCACCGAATTTTTTTTTCGATTTTTCGAAGTTTTTTGAGTAAACTGCTACGATTAATTGAATATATTATATTGAATTTGGTAAGATCATATCTAAAACTCTAAAATGAGACCAAAATAAACTAATTTTGCTCAATTTTATGCAAAATATGGCCTAAAACATGAAATTTTACCGATATATTTCCAGTTTTCGACGTTTTTTGAGTTAACAGCTTAAAAAAATTGAATACTTCCATAATATTTAAATAGGTCTTATAAAAACGTTAAGATGAATCAAAACTTGACTAAATTTTCTCAATTTATAGCAAAATATGGCCAAAAAACTGAAATTTCACCGATTTTTTTTTCGAGTTTGCGAAATTTTTTGAGGTAACTGCTACTAAAAATTGAATATTTCTATAGAATTTGGTTAGATGATATCAAAAACTTTAAAATGAGTCCAAATTTGACTAATTTTGCTCAATTTCTTGCAAAATATGGCCAAAAACCTGAGATTTCACCAATATTTTTTTCGAGTTTTCAACGATTTTTGAGATAACTGCTGCGAAAAATTGAATATTTCTATAGAATTTGGTTAGATCATATCAGAAACTTTAGAATGAATCATAACTTGACTAATTTTGCTCAATTTCTTGCAAAATATGGCCAAAAAACTGAAATTTCACAGATTTTTGTTTCGAGTTTTCGACATATTTTGAGTAAACTGCTACGATTAATTGAATATATTATATTGAATTTGGTAAGATCATATCTAAAACTCTAAAATGAGACCAAAATAAACTAATTTTGCTCAATTTTATGCAAAATATGGCCTAAAACATGAAATTTTACCGATATATTTCCAGTTTGCGAAAATTTTTGAGTTAACTGCTACTAAAAATTGAATATTTCTATAATATATAGTTAGGTCTTAACAAAAACGTTAAAATGAATGCAAACTTGACTAAATTTTCTCAATTTTTAGCAAAATATGGCCAAAAAACTGAAATTTCACGGATTTTTTTTCGAGTTTCGAACTTTTTTGAGTTAACTGCTACTGAAAATTGAATATTTCTATAGAATTTGGTTAGATCATATCAGAATCTTTAGAATGAATCAAAACTTTACTATTTTTGCTCAATTTCTTGCAAAATATGGCCAAAAACTGAAATTTCACCGATATATTTCCAGTTTTCGACGTTTTTTGAGTTAACGTCTAAAAAAAATTGAATGTGTCTATAATATTTAGTTAGGTCTTATCAATAACATTAAAATGAATCCAAACTTGACTAAATTTTCTCAATTTTTAGCAAAATATGGCCAAAAAACTGAAATTTCACGGATTTTTTTTCGAGTTTGCGAAATTTTTTGAGTTAACTGCTACTAAAAATTGAATATTTCTATAGAATTTGGTTAGATGATATCAAAAACTTTAACATGAGTCAAAATTTGACTAATTTAGCTCAATTTCTTGCAAAATATAACCAAAAAACTTAAATTTCACCGATTTTGTTTTCGAGTTTTCGACGTTTTTTGAGTAAACTGCTACGATAAATTGAATATATTATATTGAATTTGGTATGATCATATCTATAACTTTAAAATGAGACCAAAATAAACTAATTTTGCTCAATTTTATGCAAAATATGGCCAAAAACATGACATTTTACCAATATATTTCCAGTTTTCGACGTTTTTTGAGTTAACGGCTTAGAAAAATTGAATACTTTAATAATATTTAGTTAGGTCTTATCAAGATCGTTAAAATGAAACAAAAATTGGCTAAGTTTTCTCAATTTTTAACAAAATATGGCCAAAAAACTGAAATTTCACGGATTTTTTTACGAGTTTGCGAACATTTTTGAGTTAACTGCTACTAAAAATTGAATATTTCTATAATATATAGTTAGGTCTTAACAAAAACGTTAAAATGAATGCAAACTTGACTAAATTTTCTCAATTTTTAGCAAAATATGGCCAAAAAACTGAAATTTCACGGATTTTTTTTCGAGTTTCGAACTTTTTTGAGTTAACTGCTACTGAAAATTGAATATTTCTATAGAATTTGGTTAGATCATATCAGAATCTTTAGAATGAATCAAAACTTTACTATTTTTGCTCAATTTCTTGCAAAATATGGCCAAAAACTGAAATTTCACCGATATATTTCCAGTTTTCGACGTTTTTTGAGTTAACGTCTAAAAAAAATTGAATGTGTCTATAATATTTAGTTAGGTCTTATCAATAACATTAAAATGAATCCAAACTTGACTAAATTTTCTCAATTTTTAGCAAAATATGGCCAAAAAACTGAGATTTCACGGATTTTTTTTCGAGTTTGCGAAATTTTTTGAGTTAACTGCTACTAAAAATTGAATATTTCTATAGAATTTTGTTAGATGATATCAAAAACTTTAACATGAGTCAAAATTTGACTAATTTAGCTCAATTTCTTGCAAAATATAACCAAAAAACTTAAATTTCATCGATTTTGTTTTCGAGTTTTCGACGTTTTTTGAGTAAACTGCTACGATAAATTGAATATATTATATTGAATTTGGTATGATCATATCTATAACTTTAAAATGAGACCAAAATAAACTAATTTTGCTCAATTTTATGCAAAATATGGCCAAAAACATGACATTTTACCAATATATTTCCAGTTTTCGACGTTTTTTGAGTTAACGGCTTAAATAAATTGAATATTTCTATAATATTTAGTTAGGTATCATCAGGAACGTTAAAATGAATCCAAACTGAACTAAAGTTTCTCAATTTTTAGCAAAATATGGCGAAAAAAATTAAAATTCACGGATCTTTTTTTTCGAGTTTGCGAAATTTTTTGAGTTAACTGCTACTAAAAATTGAATATTTCTATAGAATTTGGTTAGATGATATCAAAAACTTTAAAATGAGTGCAAATTTGACTAATTTTGCTCAATTTCTTGCAAAATATGGCCAAAAAACTGAAATTTCACCGAATTTTTTTTTAGAGTTTACGACGTTTTTTGAGTAAACTGCTACAATGAATTGAATATATTATATTGAATTTGGTAAGATCATACCTAAAACTTTAAAATGAGTCCACATTTGACTAATTTTGCTCAATTTCTTGCAAAATATGGCCAAAAACCTGAAATTTTACCAATATTTTTTTCGAGTTTTCAACGTTTTTTGAGTTAACTGCTGCGAAAAATTGAAAATTTCTATAGAATTTGGTTAGATCATATCAGAAACTTTAGATTGAATCAAAACATGACTAATTTTGCTCAATTTCTTCAAAATATGGCCAAAAAACTGAAATTTCACCGATTTTTATTTTCGAGTTTTCAACGCTTTTTGAGTTAACGGCTAAAGAAATTGAATGTGTCTATCGTATTTAATTAGGTCTTATCAAAAACGTTAAATTGAATCCAAACTTGACTAAATTTTCTCAATTTTTAGCAAAGTATTGCAAAAAAAACTGAAATTTCACGGATTTTCCTTCGAGTTTGCGAAATTTTTTGAGTTCACTGCTACTAAAAATTGAATATTTCTATAGAATTTGGTTAGATGATATCAAAAACTTTAAAATGAGTCCAAATTTGACTAATTTTGCTCAATTTCTTGCAAAATATGGCCAAAAAACTGAAATTTATACCGATTTTTTTTTCGAGATTTCGACGTTTTTTGAGTAAACTGCTACGATAAATTGAATATATTATATTGGATTTGGTATGATCATATCTATAACTTTAAAAAGAGACCAAAATAAACTAATTATGCTCAATTTTACGCAAAATATGGCCAAAAACATGAAATTTTACCGATATATTTCCAGTTTTCGACGTTTTTTGAGTTAACAGCTTAAAAAAATTGAATATTTCTATAATATTTGGTTAGGTCATATCAAGAACGTTAAAATGAATCCAAACTTGACTAAATTTTCTCAATTTTTAGCAAAATATGGCCAAAAAACTGAAATTTCACGGATATTTTTTCGAGTTTGCGAAATTTCTTGAGTTAACTGCTACTAAAAATTGAATATTTCTATAGAATTTGGTTAGATGATATCAAAAACTTTAAAATGAGTCCAAATTTGACTAATTTAGCTCAATTTCTTGCAAAATATGGCCAAAAAACTGAAATTTCACGGATTTTTTTTCGAGTTTGCGATATTTTCTGAGTTAACTGCTACTAAAAATTGAATGTTTCTATAGAATTTGGTTAGATGATATCAAAAACTTTAAAATGAGTCCAAATTTGACTAATTTTGCTCAATTTCTTGCAAAATATGGCCAAAAACCTGAGATTTCACCAATATTTTTTTCGAGTTTTCAACGATTTTTGAGATAACTGCTGCGAAAAATTGAATATTTCTATAGAATTTGGTATGATCATATCTAGAACTCTAAAATGAGACCAAAATAAACTAATTTTGCTCAATTTTATGCAAAATATGGCCAAAAACATGAAATTTTACGGATATATTTCCAGTTTTCGACGTTTTTTGAGTTAACAGCTTAAAAAAATTGAATATTTCTATAATATTTAGTTAGGTCTCATTATGAACGTTAAAATGAATCCAAACTTGACTAAATTTTCTCAATTTTTAGCAAAATATGGCCAAAAAACTGAAATTTCAAGGATTTTTTTTCGAGTTTACGAAATTTTTTGAGGTATTTGCTACTAAAAATTGAGTATTTCCATTGAATTTGGTTATATCATATCAGAAACTTTAAAATGAGTCCAAATTTGACTAATTTTGCTGAATGTCTTGCAAAATATGGCCAAAAAACTGAAATTTCACCGATTTTTTTTCGAGTTTTCGACGTTTTTTGAGTAAATTGCTACGATAAATTGAATATATTATATTGAATTTGGAAAGATAATATCTAAAACTTTAAAATGAGACCAAAATAAACTAATTTTGCTCAATTTTATGCAAAATATGGCCTAAAACATGAAATTTTACTGATATATTTCCAGTTTTCGACGTTTTTTGAGTTAACAGCTTAAAAAAATTGAATATTTCTATAATTTTTAGTTAGGTCCTATCAAAAACGTTAATATGAATCCAAACTTGACTAAATTTTCTCAATTTTAAGCAAAATATGGCCAAAAAACTGAAATTTCACGGATTTTTTTTCGAGTTTGCGAAATTTTTTGAGTTAACTGCTACGAAAAATTGAAAATTTCTATAGAATTTGGTTAGATGATATCAAAAACTTTAAAATCAGTCCAAATTTGACTAATTTTGCTCAATTTCTTGCAAAATATGGCCAAAAACCTTAAATTTTACCAATATTTTTTTCGAGTTTTCAACGATTTTTGAGTTAACTGCTGCGAAAAATTGAATATTTCTATAGAATTTGGTTAGATCATATCAGAAACTTTAGAATGAATCAAAACTTGACTAAATTTTCTCAATTTCTTGCAAAATATGGCCAAAAAACTTAAATTTCAACGATTTTTTTTTTCGAGTTTTCGACGTTTTTTGAGTAAACCGCTACGATAAATTGAATGCATTATATTGAATTTGGTAAGATCATATCTAAAACTTTAATATGAGTCCAAAATAAACTAATTTTGCTCAATTTATGCAAAATATGGCCAAAAACATGAAATTTTACCGATATATTTCCAGTTTTCGACGTTTTTTGAGTTAACGGCTTAAAAAAATTGAGAATTTCGATAATATTTAGTTAGGTCTTATCAAAAACGTTAAAATGAGTCCAAACTTGACTAGATTTTCTCAATTTTTAGCAAAATATGGCCAAAAAACTGAAATTTCACGGATTTTTTTTCGAGTTTACGAAATTTTTTGAAATAACTACTACTAAAAATTGAATATTTCTATAGAATTTGGTAAGATGATATCAAAAACTTTAAAATGAATCAAAACTTGACTAATTTTGCTCAATTTCTTGCAAAATATGGCCAAAAAACTGAAATTTCACCGACTTTTTTTTCGAGTTTTCGACGTTTTTTGAGTGAACTGCTACGATAAATTGAATATATTTTATTGAATTTGGAAAGATCATATCTAAAACTTTAAAATGAGACCAAAAAAAAAAAAATTTTACTCAATTTTATGCAAAATATGGCCTAAAACATGAAATTTTACCGATATATTTCCACTTTTCGACGTTTTTTGAGTTAACAATTTAAAAAAATTGAATACTTCTATAATATTTAGTTAGGTCTGATCAAAAACGTTAAAATGAATCCAAACTTGACTAAATTTTCTATATTTTTAGCAAAATATGGCCAAAAAACTGAAATTTCACGGATTTTTTTTTGAGTTTGCGATATTTTCTGAGTTAACTGCTACTAAAAATTGAATATTTCTATAGAATTTGGTTAGATGATATCAAAAACTTTAAAATGAGTCCAAATTTGACTAATTTTGCTCAATTTCTTGCAAAATATGGCCAAAAACCTGAGATTTCACCGATTTTTGTTTCGAGTTTTCGACGTTTTGTGAGTAAACTGCTACGATAAATTGAATATATTATATTGAATTTGGTATGATCATATCTAAAACTTTAAAATGAGACCAAAATAAACTAATTTTGCTCAATTTTTAGCAAAATATGGTCAAAAAACAGAAATTTCACGGATTTTCTTTCGAGTTTGCGAAATTTTTTGAGATAACTGCTGCGAAAAATTGAATATTTCTATAGAATTTGGTTAAATGATATCAAAAACTTTAAAATGAGTCCAAATTTGACTAATTTTGCTCAATTTCTTGCAAAATATGGCCAAAAACCTGAGATTTCACCAATATTTTTTTCGAGTTTTCAACGATTTTTCAGATAACTGCTGCGAAAAATTGAATATATTACATTGAATTTGGTAAGATCATATCTAAAACTTTAAATGAGACCAAAATAAACTAATTTTGCTCAATTTTATGCAAAATATGGCCAAAAACCTGAAATTTTACCAATATTTTTTTAGAGTTTTCAACGATTTTTGAGTTAACTGCTGCGAAAAATTGAATATTTCTATAGAATTTGGTTGGATCATATCAGAAACTTAAAAATGAGACAAAAATAAACTTATTTTGCTCAATTTAATGCAAAATATGGCCAAAAACATGAAATTTTACCGTTATATTTCCAGTATTCGACGTTTTTTGAGTTAACAGCTTTAAAAAATTGAATATTACTATAATATTTAGTTAGGTCTTATCAAAAACGTTAAAATGAATCCAAACTTGACTAAATTTTCTCAATTTTTAACAAAATGTGGCCAAAAAAATGAAATTTCATGGATTTTTTTTTGAGTTTGCGAAATATTTTTAGTTAACTGCTACTAAAAATTGAATATTTCTATAGAATTTGGTTAGACGATATCAAAAACTTTAAAATGAGTCCAAATTTGACTAATGTATTTAATTTCTTGCAAAATATGGCCAAAAACCTTAGATTTCACCAATATTTTTTTCGAGTTTTCAACGATTTTTGAGTTAACTGCTGCGAAAAATTGAATATTTCTATAGAATTTGGTAAGATCATATCAGAAACTTTAGAATGAATCAAAACTTGAGTAATTTTGCTCTATTTCTTGCAAAATAAGGCCAAAAAACTGAAATTTCACCGAATTTTTTTTTCGAGTTCTCTACGTTTTTTGAGTAAACTGCTACGATAAATTGAATATATGATATTGAATTTGGTATGATCATATCTAAAACATTAAAATGAGACCAAAATAAACTAATTTTGCTCAATTTAATGCAAAATATGGCCCAAAACATGAAATTTTACCGATATATTTCCAGTTTTCGACGTTTTTTTAAATAACAGCTTTAAAAAATTGAATATTACTATAATATTTAGTTAGGTCTTATCAAAAACGTTAAAATGAATCCAAACTTGACTAAATTTTCTCAATTATTAGCAAAATATGGCCAAAAAACTGATATTTCACGTTTTTTTTTTCGAGTTTGCGAAATTTTCTGAGTTAACTGCTACTAAAAATTGAATATATGTATAGAATTTGGTTAGATGATATCAAAATCTTTAAAATGGGTCCAAATTTGACTAATTTAGCTCAATTTTATGCAAAATATGGCCAAAAACCTGAGATTTCACCAATATTTTTTTCGAGTTTTAAACGATTTCTGAGTTAACTGCTGCGAAAAATTGAATATTTCTATAGAATTTGGTTAGATCATATCAGAAACTTTAAAATGAGTCCAACTTTGACTAATTTTGCTCACTATCTTGCAAAATATGGCCAAAAAACTGAAATTTCACCTATTTTTTTTTCGAGTTTTCGACATATTTTGAGTAAACTGCTACGATAAATTGAACATATTTTATTAAATTTGGAAAGATCATATCTAAAACTTTAATATGAGTCCAAATTTGACTAATTTTGCTCAATTTTATGCAAAATATGGCCTAAAACATGAAATTTTACCGATATATTTCCAGTTTTCGACGTTTTTTGAGTTAACAGCTTAAAAAAATTGAATATTTCTATAATATTTAGTTAGGTCTCATTATGAACGTTAAAATGAATCCAAACTTGACTAAATTTTCTCAATTTTCAGCAAAATATGGCCAAAAAACTGAAATTTCACCGATTTTTTTTTCGAGTTTTCGACGTTTTTTGAGTAAATTGCTACGATAAATTGAATATATTATATTGAATTTGGAAAGATCATATCTAAAACTTTAAAATGAGACCAATATAAACTAATTTTGCTCAATTTTATGTAAAATATGGCCAAAAACATGAAATTTTACCGTTATATATATCCAGTTTTCGACGTTTTTTGAGTAAACTGCTACGATAAATTGAATATATTATATTGAATTTGGTATAATCATATCTAAAACTTTAAATGCGACCAAAATAAACTAATTTTGCTCAATTTTATGCAAAATATGGCCTAAAACATGAAATTTTACCGATATATTTCCAGTTTTCGACGTTTTTTGAGTTAACGGCTTAAAAAAATTGAATATTTCCATAATATTAAGTTAGGTCTTATCAAAAAGGTTAAAATGAATCCAAACTTGACTAAATTTTCTCAATTTTTAAAAAAATATTGCCAAAAAACTGAAATTTCACGAATTTTTTTTCGAGTTTGCGAAATTTTTTGAAATAACTACTACTAAAAATTGAAATTTCTATAGAATTTGGTAAGATGATATCAAAAACTTTAAAATGAGTCCAAATTTGACTAATTTAGCTCAATTTCTTGCAAAATATGGCCAAAAACCTGAGTTTTCACCAATATTTTTTTCAAGTTTTCAAAGATTTTTGAGATAACTGCAGCGAAAAATTGAATATTTCTCTAGAATTTGGTTAGATAATATCAGAAACTTTAGAATGAATCAAAACTTGACTAATTTTGCTCAATTTTTAGCAGAATATGGCCAAAAAACTGAAATTTCACCGATTTTTGTTTCGAGTTTTCGACGTTTTGTGAGTAAACTGCTACGATAAATTGAATATATTATATTGAATTTGGTATGATCGTATCTAAAACTTTAAAATGAGACCAAAATAAACTAATTTTGCTCAATTTTATGAAAAATATGGCCTAAAACATGAAATTTTACCGATATATTTCCACTTTTCGACGTTTTTTGAGTTAACACTTTAAAAAAATTGAATACTTCTATTATATTTAGTTAGGTCTTATCAAAAACGTGAAAATGAATCCAAACTTGACTAAATTTTCTCAATTTTTAGCAAAATATGGCCAAAAAAACTGAAATTTCACGGATTTTTTTTTGAGTTTGCGATATTTTTTGAGTTAACTGCTGCTAAAAATTGAATATTTCTATAGAATTTGGATAGAAGATAACAGAAACTTTAGAATGAATCAAAACTTGACTAATTTTGCTCAATATCTTGCAAAATATGGCCAAAAAACTGAAATTTCACCGAATTTTTTTTTCGATTTTTCGAAGTTTTTTGAGTAAACTGCTACGATTAATTGAATATATTATATTGAATTTGGTAAGATCATATCTAAAACTCTAAAATGAGACCAAAATAAACTAATTTTGCTCAATTTTATGCAAAATATGGCCTAAAACATGAAATTTTACCGATATATTTCCAGTTTTCGACGTTTTTTGAGTTAACAGCTTAAAAAAATTTAATATTTCGATAATATTAAGTTAGGTCATATCAAAAACGTTAAAATGAATCAAAACTTGACTAAATTTTCACAATTTTTAGCAAAATATGGCCAAAAAACTGAAATTTCAAGGATTTTTTTTCGAGTTTACGAACTTTTTTGAGGTAACTGCTACTAAAACTTGAGTATTTCTATAGAATTTGGTTATATCATATCAGAAACTTTAAAATGAGTCCAAATTTGACTAATTTTGCTGAATTTCTTGCAAAATATGGCCAAAAAACTGAAATTTCACCGATTTTTTTTTCGAGTTTTCGACGTTTTTTGAGTAAATTGCTACGATAAATTGAATAAATTATATTGAATTTGGAAGGATCATATCTAAAACTTTAAAATGAGACAAAAATAAACTAATTTTGCTCAATTTTATGCAAAATATGGCCAAAAACATGAAATTTTACCGATATATTTCCAGTTTTGGACGTTTTTTGAGTTAACAGCTTAGAAAAATCGAATATTTCTATTATATTTAGTTACGTTTTATTAGAAACGTTATAATGAATCCAAACTTGACTAAATTTTCTCAATTTTTAACAAAATATGGCCAAAAAACTGAAATTTCACGGATATTTTTTCGAGTTTGCGATATTTTTTGAGTTAACTGCTACTAAAAATTGAATATTTCTATAGAATTTGGATAGAAGATATCAGAAACTTTAGAATGAATCAAAACTTGACTAATTTTGCTCAATATCTTGCAAAATATGGCCAAAAAACTGAAATTTCACCGAATTTTTTTTTCGATTTTTCGAAGTTTTTTGAGTAAACTGCTACGATTAATTGAATATATTATATTGAATTTGGTAAGATCATATCTAAAACTCTAAAATGAGACCAAAATAAACTAATTTTGCTCAATTTTATGCAAAATATGGCCTAAAACATGAAATTTTACCGATATATTTCCAGTTTTCGACGTTTTTTGAGTTAACAGCTTAAAAAAATTGAATACTTCCATAATATTTAAATAGGTCTTATAAAAACGTTAAGATGAATCAAAACTTGACTAAATTTTCTCAATTTATAGCAAAATATGGCCAAAAAACTGAAATTTCACCGATTTTTTTTTCGAGTTTGCGAAATTTTTTGAGGTAACTGCTACTAAAAATTGAATATTTCTATATAATTTGGTTAGATGATATCAAAAACTTTAAAATGAGTCCAAATTTGACTAATTTTGCTCAATTTCTTGCAAAATATGGCCAAAAACCTGAGATTTCACCAATATTTTTTTCGAGTTTTCAACGATTTTTGAGATAACTGCTGCGAAAAATTGAATATTTCTATAGAATTTGGTTAGATCATATCAGAAACTTTAGAATGAATCATAACTTGACTAATTTTGCTCAATTTCTTGCAAAATATGGCCAAAAAACTGAAATTTCACAGATTTTTGTTTCGAGTTTTCGACATATTTTGAGTAAACTGCTACGATTAATTGAATATATTATATTGAATTTGGTAAGATCATATCTAAAACTCTAAAATGAGACCAAAATAAACTAATTTTGCTCAATTTTATGCAAAATATGGCCTAAAACATGAAATTTTACCGATATATTTCCAGTTTGCGAAAATTTTTGAGTTAACTGCTACTAAAAATTGAATATTTCTATAATATATAGTTAGGTCTTAACAAAAACGTTAAAATGAATGCAAACTTGACTAAATTTTCTCAATTTTTAGCAAAATATGGCCAAAAAACTGAAATTTCACGGATTTTTTTTCGAGTTTCGAACTTTTTTGAGTTAACTGCTACTGAAAATTGAATATTTCTATAGAATTTGGTTAGATCATATCAGAATCTTTAGAATGAATCAAAACTTTACTATTTTTGCTCAATTTCTTGCAAAATATGGCCAAAAACTGAAATTTCACCGATATATTTCCAGTTTTCGACGTTTTTTGAGTTAACGTCTAAAAAAAATTGAATGTGTCTATAATATTTAGTTAGGTCTTATCAATAACATTAAAATGAATCCAAACTTGACTAAATTTTCTCAATTTTTAGCAAAATATGGCCAAAAAACTGAAATTTCACGGATTTTTTTTCGAGTTTGCGAAATTTTTTGAGTTAACTGCTACTAAAAATTGAATATTTCTATAGAATTTGGTTAGATGATATCAAAAACTTTAACATGAGTCAAAATTTGACTAATTTAGCTCAATTTCTTGCAAAATATAACCAAAAAACTTAAATTTCACCGATTTTGTTTTCGAGTTTTCGACGTTTTTTGAGTAAACTGCTACGATAAATTGAATATATTATATTGAATTTGGTATGATCATATCTATAACTTTAAAATGAGACCAAAATAAACTAATTTTGCTCAATTTTATGCAAAATATGGCCAAAAACATGACATTTTACCAATATATTTCCAGTTTTCGACGTTTTTTGAGTTAACGGCTTAGAAAAATTGAATACTTTAATAATATTTAGTTAGGTCTTATCAAGATCGTTAAAATGAAACAAAAATTGGCTAAGTTTTCTCAATTTTTAACAAAATATGGCCAAAAAACTGAAATTTCACGGATTTTTTTACGAGTTTGCGAACATTTTTGAGTTAACTGCTACTAAAAATTGAATATTTCTATAATATATAGTTAGGTCTTAACAAAAACGTTAAAATGAATGCAAACTTGACTAAATTTTCTCAATTTTTAGCAAAATATGGCCAAAAAACTGAAATTTCACGGATTTTTTTTCGAGTTTCGAACTTTTTTGAGTTAACTGCTACTGAAAATTGAATATTTCTATAGAATTTGGTTAGATCATATCAGAATCTTTAGAATGAATCAAAACTTTACTATTTTTGCTCAATTTCTTGCAAAATATGGCCAAAAACTGAAATTTCACCGATATATTTCCAGTTTTCGACGTTTTTTGAGTTAACGTCTAAAAAAAATTGAATGTGTCTATAATATTTAGTTAGGTCTTATCAATAACATTAAAATGAATCCAAACTTGACTAAATTTTCTCAATTTTTAGCAAAATATGGCCAAAAAACTGAGATTTCACGGATTTTTTTTCGAGTTTGCGAAATTTTTTGAGTTAACTGCTACTAAAAATTGAATATTTCTATAGAATTTTGTTAGATGATATCAAAAACTTTAACATGAGTCAAAATTTGACTAATTTAGCTCAATTTCTTGCAAAATATAACCAAAAAACTTAAATTTCATCGATTTTGTTTTCGAGTTTTCGACGTTTTTTGAGTAAACTGCTACGATAAATTGAATATATTATATTGAATTTGGTATGATCATATCTATAACTTTAAAATGAGACCAAAATAAACTAATTTTGCTCAATTTTATGCAAAATATGGCCAAAAACATGACATTTTACCAATATATTTCCAGTTTTCGACGTTTTTTGAGTTAACGGCTTAAATAAATTGAATATTTCTATAATATTTAGTTAGGTATCATCAGGAACGTTAAAATGAATCCAAACTGAACTAAAGTTTCTCAATTTTTAGCAAAATATGGCGAAAAAAATTAAAATTCACGGATCTTTTTTTTCGAGTTTGCGAAATTTTTTGAGTTAACTGCTACTAAAAATTGAATATTTCTATAGAATTTGGTTAGATGATATCAAAAACTTTAAAATGAGTGCAAATTTGACTAATTTTGCTCAATTTCTTGCAAAATATGGCCAAAAAACTGAAATTTCACCGAATTTTTTTTTAGAGTTTACGACGTTTTTTGAGTAAACTGCTACAATGAA
This sequence comes from Sympetrum striolatum, assembly GCA_947579665.1. Classification (NCBI taxonomy): domain Eukaryota; kingdom Metazoa; phylum Arthropoda; class Insecta; order Odonata; family Libellulidae; genus Sympetrum; species Sympetrum striolatum. The sequence goes on along the minus strand of CANPUZ010000057.1, from coordinate 767,408 downwards.
TTGAATATATTATATTGAATTTGGTAAGATCATACCTAAAACTTTAAAATGAGTCCACATTTGACTAATTTTGCTCAATTTCTTGCAAAATATGGCCAAAAACCTGAAATTTTACCAATATTTTTTTCGAGTTTTCAACGATTTTTGAGTTAACTGCTGCGAAAAATTGAAAATTTCTATAGAATTTGGTTAGATCATATCAGAAACTTTAGATTGAATCAAAACATGACTAATTTTGCTCAATTTCTTCAAAATATGGCCAAAAAACTGAAATTTCACCGATTTTTATTTTCGAGTTTTCAACGCTTTTTGAGTTAACGGCTAAAGAAATTGAATGTGTCTATCGTATTTAATTAGGTCTTATCAAAAACGTTAAATTGAATCCAAACTTGACTAAATTTTCTCAATTTTTAGCAAAGTATTGCAAAAAAAACTGAAATTTCACGGATTTTCCTTCGAGTTTGCGAAATTTTTTGAGTTCACTGCTACTAAAAATTGAATATTTCTATAGAATTTGGTTAGATGATATCAAAAACTTTAAAATGAGTCCAAATTTGACTAATTTTGCTCAATTTCTTGCAAAATATGGCCAAAAAACTGAAATTTATACCGATTTTTTTTTCGAGATTTCGACGTTTTTTGAGTAAACTGCTACGATAAATTGAATATATTATATTGGATTTGGTATGATCATATCTATAACTTTAAAAAGAGACCAAAATAAACTAATTTTGCTCAATTTTACGCAAAATATGGCCAAAAACATGAAATTTTACCGATATATTTCCAGTTTTCGACGTTTTTTGAGTTAACAGCTTAAAAAAATTGAATATTTCTATAATATTTGGTTAGGTCATATCAAGAACGTTAAAATGAATCCAAACTTGACTAAATTTTCTCAATTTTTAGCAAAATATGGCCAAAAAACTGAAATTTCACGGATATTTTTTCGAGTTTGCGAAATTTCTTGAGTTAACTGCTACTAAAAATTGAATATTTCTATAGAATTTGGTTAGATGATATCAAAAACTTTAAAATGAGTCCAAATTTGACTAATTTAGCTCAATTTCTTGCAAAATATGGCCAAAAAACTGAAATTTCACGGATTTTTTTTCGAGTTTGCGATATTTTCTGAGTTAACTGCTACTAAAAATTGAATGTTTCTATAGAATTTGGTTAGATGATATCAAAAACTTTAAAATGAGTCCAAATTTGACTAATTTTGCTCAATTTCTTGCAAAATATGGCCAAAAACCTGAGATTTCACCAATATTCTTTTCGAGTTTTCAACGATTTTTGAGATAACTGCTGCGAAAAATTGAATATTTCTATAGAATTTGGTATGATCATATCTAGAACTCTAAAATGAGACCAAAATAAACTAATTTTGCTCAATTTTATGCAAAATATGGCCAAAAACATGAAATTTTACGGATATATTTCCAGTTTTCGACGTTTTTTGAGTTAACAGCTTAAAAAAATTGAATATTTCTATAATATTTAGTTAGGTCTCATTATGAACGTTAAAATGAATCCAAACTTGACTAAATTTTCTCAATTTTTAGCAAAATATGGCCAAAAAACTGAAATTTCAAGGATTTTTTTTCGAGTTTACGAAATTTTTTGAGGTATTTGCTACTAAAAATTGAGTATTTCCATTGAATTTGGTTATATCATATCAGAAACTTTAAAATGAGTCCAAATTTGACTAATTTTGCTGAATGTCTTGCAAAATATGGCCAAAAAACTGAAATTTCACCGATTTTTTTTCGAGTTTTCGACGTTTTTTGAGTAAATTGCTACGATAAATTGAATATATTATATTGAATTTGGAAAGATAATATCTAAAACTTTAAAATGAGACCAAAATAAACTAATTTTGCTCAATTTTATGCAAAATATGGCCTAAAACATGAAATTTTACTGATATATTTCCAGTTTTCGACGTTTTTTTGAGTTAACAGCTTAAAAAAATTGAATATTTCTATAATTTTTAGTTAGGTCCTATCAAAAACGTTAATATGAATCCAAACTTGACTAAATTTTCTCAATTTTAAGCAAAATATGGCCAAAAAACTGAAATTTCACGGATTTTTTTTTCGAGTTTGCGAAATTTTTTGAGTTAACTGCTACGAAAAATTGAAAATTTCTATAGAATTTGGTTAGATGATATCAAAAACTTTAAAATCAGTCCAAATTTGACTAATTTTGCTCAATTTCTTGCAAAATATGGCCAAAAACCTTAAATTTTACCAATATTTTTTTCGAGTTTTCAACGATTTTTGAGTTAACTGCTGCGAAAAATTGAATATTTCTATAGAATTTGGTTAGATCATATCAGAAACTTTAGAATGAATCAAAACTTGACTAAATTTTCTCAATTTCTTGCAAAATATGGCCAAAAAACTTAAATTTCAACGATTTTTTTTTTCGAGTTTTCGACGTTTTTTGAGTAAACCGCTACGATAAATTGAATACATTATATTGAATTTGGTAAGATCATATCTAAAACTTTAATATGAGTCCAAAATAAACTAATTTTGCTCAATTTATGCAAAATATGGCCAAAAACATGAAATTTTACCGATATATTTCCAGTTTTCGACGTTTTTTGAGTTAACGGCTTAAAAAAATTGAGAATTTCGATAATATTTAGTTAGGTCTTATCAAAAACGTTAAAATGAGTCCAAACTTGACTAGATTTTCTCAATTTTTAGCAAAATATGGCCAAAAAAACTGAAATTTCACGGATTTTTTTTCGAGTTTACGAAATTTTTTGAAATAACTACTACTAAAAATTGAATATTTCTATAGAATTTGGTAAGATGATATCAAAAACTTTAAAATGAATCAAAACTTGACTAATTTTGCTCAATTTCTTGCAAAATATGGCCAAAAAACTGAAATTTCACCGACTTTTTTTTCGAGTTTTCGACGTTTTTTGAGTGAACTGCTACGATAAATTGAATATATTTTATTGAATTTGGAAAGATCATATCTAAAACTTTAAAATGAGACCAAAAAAAAAAAAATTTTACTCAATTTTATGCAAAATATGGCCTAAAACATGAAATTTTACCGATATATTTCCACTTTTCGACGTTTTTTGAGTTAACAATTTAAAAAAATTGAATACTTCTATAATATTTAGTTAGGTCTGATCAAAAACGTTAAAATGAATCCAAACTTGACTAAATTTTCTATATTTTTAGCAAAATATGGCCAAAAAACTGAAATTTCACGGATTTTTTTTTGAGTTTGCGATATTTTCTGAGTTAACTGCTACTAAAAATTGAATATTTCTATAGAATTTGGTTAGATGATATCAAAAACTTTAAAATGAGTCCAAATTTGACTAATTTTGCTCAATTTCTTGCAAAATATGGCCAAAAACCTGAGATTTCACCGATTTTTGTTTCGAGTTTTCGACGTTTTGTGAGTAAACTGCTACGATAAATTGAATATATTATATTGAATTTGGTATGATCATATCTAAAACTTTAAAATGAGACCAAAATAAACTAATTTTGCTCAATTTTTAGCAAAATATGGCCAAAAAACAGAAATTTCACGGATTTTCTTTCGAGTTTGCGAAATTTTTTGAGATAACTGCTGCGAAAAATTGAATATTTCTATAGAATTTGGTTAAATGATATCAAAAACTTTAAAATGAGTCCAAATTTGACTAATTTTGCTCAATTTCTTGCAAAATATGGCCAAAAACCTGAGATTTCACCAATATTTTTTTCGAGTTTTCAACGATTTTTCAGATAACTGCTGCGAAAAATTGAATATATTACATTGAATTTGGTAAGATCATATCTAAAACTTTAAATGAGACCAAAATAAACTAATTTTGCTCAATTTTATGCAAAATATGGCCAAAAACCTGAAATTTTACCAATATTTTTTTAGAGTTTTCAACGATTTTTGAGTTAACTGCTGCGAAAAATTGAATATTTCTATAGAATTTGGTTGGATCATATCAGAAACTTAAAAATGAGACAAAAATAAACTTATTTTGCTCAATTTAATGCAAAATATGGCCAAAAACATGAAATTTTACCGTTATATTTCCAGTATTCGACGTTTTTTGAGTTAACAGCTTTAAAAAATTGAATATTACTATAATATTTAGTTAGGTCTTATCAAAAACGTTAAAATGAATCCAAACTTGACTAAATTTTCTCAATTTTTAACAAAATGTGGCCAAAAAAATGAAATTTCATGGATTTTTTTTTGAGTTTGCGAAATATTTTTAGTTAACTGCTACTAAAAATTGAATATTTCTATAGAATTTGGTTAGACGATATCAAAAACTTTAAAATGAGTCCAAATTTGACTAATGTATTTAATTTCTTGCAAAATATGGCCAAAAACCTTAGATTTCACCAATATTTTTTTCGAGTTTTCAACGATTTTTGAGTTAACTGCTGCGAAAAATTGAATATTTCTATAGAATTTGGTAAGATCATATCAGAAACTTTAGAATGAATCAAAACTTGAGTAATTTTGCTCTATTTCTTGCAAAATAAGGCCAAAAAACTGAAATTTCACCGAATTTTTTTTTCGAGTTCTCTACGTTTTTTGAGTAAACTGCTACGATAAATTGAATATATGATATTGAATTTGGTATGATCATATCTAAAACATTAAAATGAGACCAAAATAAACTAATTTTGCTCAATTTAATGCAAAATATGGCCCAAAACATGAAATTTTACCGATATATTTCCAGTTTTCGACGTTTTTTTAAATAACAGCTTTAAAAAATTGAATATTACTATAATATTTAGTTAGGTCTTATCAAAAACGTTAAAATGAATCCAAACTTGACTAAATTTTCTCAATTATTAGCAAAATATGGCCAAAAAACTGATATTTCACGTTTTTTTTTTCGAGTTTGCGAAATTTTCTGAGTTAACTGCTACTAAAAATTGAATATATGTATAGAATTTGGTTAGATGATATCAAAATCTTTAAAATGGGTCCAAATTTGACTAATTTAGCTCAATTTTATGCAAAATATGGCCAAAAACATGAAATTTTACAGATATATTTCCAGTTTTCGACGTTTTTTGAGTTAACGGCTTAAATAAATTGAATATTTCTATAATATTTAGTTAGGACTCATCAAGAACGTTAAAATGAATCCAAACTTGACGACATTTTCTCAATTTTTAGCAAAATATGGCCAAAAAACAGAGATTTCACCAATATTTTTTTCGAGTTTTCAACGATTTTTAGATAACTGCTGCGAAAAATTGAATATTTCTATAGAATTTGGTTAGATCATATCAGAAACTTTAGAATGAATCAAAACTTGACTAATTTTGCTCAATTTCTTGCAAAATATGGCCAAAAAACTGAAATTTCACCGATTTTTGTTTCGAGTTTTCGACATATTTTGAGTAAACTGCTACGATAAATTGAATATATTATATTGAATTTGGTAAGATCATATCTAAAAATCTAAAATGAGACCAAAATAAACTAATTTTGCTCAATTTTATGCAAAATATGGCCTAAAAAATGAAATTTTACCGATATATTTCCAGTTTTCGACGTTTTTTGAGTTAACAGCTTAAAAAAATTGAATATTTCTATAATATATAGTTAGGTCTCATTATGAACGTTAAAATGAATCCAAACTTGACTAAATTTTCTCAATTTTTAGCAAAATATGGCCAAAAAACTGAAATTTCAAGGATTTTTTTTCGAGTTTACGAAATTTTTTGAGGTAACTGCAACTAACAATTGAGTATTTCTATAGAATTTGGTTATATCATATCAGAAACTTTAAAATGAGTCCAAATTTGACTAATTTAGCTCAATTTCTTGCAAAATATGGCCAAAAACCTGAGATTTCACCGATTTTTTTTTCGAGTTTTAAACGATTTCTGAGTTAACTGCTGCGAAAAATTGAATATTTCTATAGAATTTGGTTAGATCATATCAGAAACTTTAAAATGAGTCCAACTTTGACTAATTTTGCTCACTATCTTGCAAAATATGGCCAAAAAACTGAAATTTCACCTATTTTTTTTTCGAGTTTTCGACATATTTTGAGTAAACTGCTACGATAAATTGAACATATTTTATTAAATTTGGAAAGATCATATCTAAAACTTTAAAATGAGTCCAAATTTGACTAATTTTGCTCAATTTTATGCAAAATATGGCCTAAAACATGAAATTTTACCGATATATTTCCAGTTTTCGACGTTTTTTGAGTTAACAGCTTAAAAAAATTGAATATTTCTATAATATTTAGTTAGGTCTCATTATGAACGTTAAAATGAATCCAAACTTGACTAAATTTTCTCAATTTTCAGCAAAATATGGCCAAAAAACTGAAATTTCACCGATTTTTTTTTCGAGTTTTCGACGTTTTTTGAGTAAATTGCTACGATAAATTGAATATATTATATTGAATTTGGAAAGATCATATCTAAAACTTTAAAATGAGACCAATATAAACTAATTTTGCTCAATTTTATGTAAAATATGGCCAAAAACATGAGTTTTCACCAATATTTTTTTCAAGTTTTCAAAGATTTTTGAGATAACTGCAGCGAAAAATTGAATATTTCTCTAGAATTTGGTTAGATAATATCAGAAACTTTAGAATGAATCAAAACTTGACTAATTTTGCTCAATTTTTAGCAGAATATGGCCAAAAAACTGAAATTTCACCGATTTTTGTTTCGAGTTTTCGACGTTTTGTGAGTAAACTGCTACGATAAATTGAATATATTATATTGAATTTGGTATGATCGTATCTAAAACTTTAAAATGAGACCAAAATAAACTAATTTTGCTCAATTTTATGAAAAATATGGCCTAAAACATGAAATTTTACCGATATATTTCCACTTTTCGACGTTTTTTGAGTTAACACTTTAAAAAAATTGAATACTTCTATTATATTTAGTTAGGTCTTATCAAAAACGTGAAAATGAATCCAAACTTGACTAAATTTTCTCAATTTTTAGCAAAATATGGCCAAAAAACTGAAATTTCACGGATTTTTTTTTGAGTTTGCGATATTTTTTGAGTTAACTGCTACTAAAAATTGAATATTTCTATAGAATTTGGATAGAAGATAACAGAAACTTTAGAATGAATCAAAACTTGACTAATTTTGCTCAATATCTTGCAAAATATGGCCAAAAAACTGAAATTTCACCGAATTTTTTTTTCGATTTTTCGAAGTTTTTTGAGTAAACTGCTACGATTAATTGAATATATTATATTGAATTTGGTAAGATCATATCTAAAACTCTAAAATGAGACCAAAATAAACTAATTTTGCTCAATTTTATGCAAAATATGGCCTAAAACATGAAATTTTACCGATATATTTCCAGTTTTCGACGTTTTTTGAGTTAACAGCTTAAAAAAATTGAATATTTCGATAATATTAAGTTAGGTCATATCAAAAACGTTAAAATGAATCAAAACTTGACTAAATTTTCTCAATTTTTAGCAAAATATGGCCAAAAAACTGAAATTTCAAGGATTTTTTTTTCGAGTTTACGAACTTTTTTGAGGTAACTGCTACTAAAAATTGAGTATTTCTATAGAATTTGGTTATATCATATCAGAAACTTTAAAATGAGTCCAAATTTGACTAATTTTGCTGAATTTCTTGCAAAATATGGCCAAAAAACTGAAATTTCACCGATTTTTTTTTCGAGTTTTCGACGTTTTTTGAGTAAATTGCTACGATAAATTGAATATATTATATTGAATTTGGAAGGATCATATCTAAAACTTTAAAATGAGACAAAAAAAAAAAAATTTTGCTCAATTTTATGCAAAATATGGCCAAAAACATGAAATTTTACCGATATATTTCCAGTTTTGGACGTTTTTTGAGTTAACAGCTTAGAAAAATCGAATATTTCTATTATATTTAGTTAAGTTTTATTAGAAACGTTATAATGAATCCAAACTTGACTAAATTTTCTCAATTTTTAACAAAATATGGCCAAAAAACTGAAATTTCACGGATATTTTTTCGAGTTTGCGATATTTTTTGAGTTAACTGCTACTAAAAATTGAATATTTCTATAGAATTTGGATAGAAGATATCAGAAACTTTAGAATGAATCAAAACTTGACTAATTTTGCTCAATATCTTGCAAAATATGGCCAAAAAACTGAAATTTCACCGAATTTTTTTTTCGATTTTTCGAAGTTTTTTGAGTAAACTGCTACGATTAATTGAATATATTATATTGAATTTGGTAAGATCATATCTAAAACTCTAAAATGAGACCAAAATAAACTAATTTTGCTCAATTTTATGCAAAATATGGCCTAAAACATGAAATTTTACCGATATATTTCCAGTTTTCGACGTTTTTGAGTTAACAGCTTAAAAAAATTGAATACTTCCATAATATTTAGTTAGGTCTTATAAAAACGTTAAGATGAATCAAAACTTGACTAAATTTTCTCAATTTATAGCAAAATATGGCCAAAAAACTGAAATTTCACCGATTTTTTTTTCGAGTTTGCGAAATTTTTTGAGGTAACTGCTACTAAAAATTGAATATTTCTATAGAATTTGGTTAGATGATATCAAAAACTTTAAAATGAGTCCAAATTTGACTAATTTTGCTCAATTTCTTGCAAAATATGGCCAAAAACCTGAGATTTCACCAATATTTTTTTCGAGTTTTCAACGATTTTTGAGATAACTGCTGCGAAAAATTGAATATTTCTATAGAATTTGGTTAGATCATATCAGAAACTTTAGAATGAATCATAACTTGACTAATTTTGCTCAATTTCTTGCAAAATATGGCCAAAAAACTGAAATTTCACAGATTTTTGTTTCGAGTTTTCGACATATTTTGAGTAAACTGCTAACATTAATTGAATATATTATATTGAATTTGGTAAGATCATATCTAAAACTCTAAAATGAGACCAAAATAAACTAATTTTGCTCAATTTTATGCAAAATATGGCCTAAAACATGAAATTTTACCGATATATTTCCAGTTTTCGACGTTTTTTGAGTTAACAGCTTAAAAAAATTGAATACTTCTATTATATTTAGTTAGGTCTTATCAAAAACGTTTAAATTGATCCAAACTTGACTAAATTTTCTCAATTTTTAGCAAAATATGGCCAAAAAACTGAAATTTCACGGATTTTTTTTCGAGTTTGCGATATTTTTTGAGTTAATTGCTACTAAAAATTGAATATTTCTATAGAATTTCGTTAGATAATATCAAAAACTTTAAAATGAGTCCAAATTTGACTAATTTTGCTCAATTTCTTGCAAAATATGGCAAAAAAACTGAAATTTCACCGAATTTTTTTTTTTCGAGTTTTCGACGTTTTTTGAGTAAACTGCTACGATAAATTGAATATATTATATTGAATTTGGTATGATCATATCTAAAACTTTAAAATGAGACCAAAATAAACTAATTTTGCTCAATTTTATGCAAAATATGGCCAAAAACATGAAATTTTACAGATATATTTCCAGTTTTTGACGTTTTTTGAGTTAACGGCTTAGAAAAATTGAATATTTCAATAATTTTTAGTTAGGTCTTATCAAGATCGTTAAAATGAAACAAAAATTGACTAAGTTTTCTCAATTTTTAACAAAATATGGCCAAAAAACTGAAATTTCACGGATTTTTTTTCGAGTTTGCGAAAATTTTTGAGTTAACTGCTACTAAAAATTGAATATTTCTATAATATATAGTTAGGTCTTAACAAAAACGTTAAAATGAATGCAAACTTGACTAAATTTTCTCAATTTTTAGCAAAATATGGCCAAAAAACTGAAATTTCACGGATTTTTTTTCGAGTTTCGAACTTTTTTGAGTTAACTGCTACTGAAAATTGAATATTTCTATAGAATTTGGTTAGATCATATCAGAATCTTTAGAATGAATCAAAACTTTACTATTTTTGCTCAATTTCTTGCAAAATATGGCCAAAAACTGAAATTTCACCGATATATTTCCAGTTTTCGACGTTTTTTGAGTTAACATCTAAAAAAAATTGAATGTGTCTATAATATTTAGTTAGGTCTTATCAATAACATTAAAATGAATCCAAACTTGACTAAATTTTCTCAATTTTTAGCAAAATATGGCCAAAAAACTGAAATTTCACGGATTTTTTTTCGAGTTTGCGAAATTTTTTGAGTTAACTGCTACTAAAAATTGAATATTTCTATAGAATTTGGTTAGATGATATCAAAAACTTTAACATGAGTCAAAATTTGACTAATTTAGCTCAATTTCTTGCAAAATATAACCAAAAAACTTAAATTTCACCGATTTTGTTTTCGAGTTTTCGACGTTTTTTGAGTAAACTGCTACGATAAATTGAATATATTATATTGAATTTGGTATGATCATATCTATAACTTTAAAATGAGACCAAAATAAACTAATTTTGCTCAATTTTATGCAAAATATGGCCAAAAACATGACATTTTACCAATATATTTCCAGTTTTCGACGTTTTTTGAGTTAACGGCTTAGAAAAATTGAATACTTTAATAATATTTAGTTAGGTCTTATCAAGATCGTTAAAATGAAACAAAAATTGGCTAAGTTTTCTCAATTTTTAACAAAATATGGCCAAAAAACTGAAATTTCACGGATTTTTTTACGAGTTTGCGAAAATGTTTGAGTTAACTGCTACTAAAAATTGAATATTTCTATAATATATAGTTAGGTCTTAACAAAAACGTTAAAATGAATGCAAACTTGACTAAATTTTCTCAATTTTTAGCAAAATATGGCCAAAAAACTGAAATTTCACGGATTTTTTTTCGAGTTTCGAACTTTTTTGAGTTAACTGCTACTGAAAATTGAATATTTCTATAGAATTTGGTTAGATCATATCAGAATCTTTAGAATGAATCAAAACTTTACTATTTTTGCTCAATTTCTTGCAAAATATGGCCAAAAACTGAAATTTCACCGATATATTTCCAGTTTTCGACGTTTTTTGAGTTAACGTCTAAAAAAAATTGAATGTGTCTATAATATTTAGTTAGGTCTTATCAATAACATTAAAATGAATCCAAACTTGACTAAATTTTCTCAATTTTTAGCAAAATATGGCCAAAAAACTGAAATTTCACGGATTTTTTTTCGAGTTTGCGACATTTTTTGAGTTAACTGCTACTAAAAATTGAATATTTCTATAGAATTTGGTTAGATGATATCAAAAACTTTAACATGAGTCAAAATTTGACTAATTTAGCTCAATTTCTTGCAAAATATAACCAAAAAACTTAAATTTCATCGATTTTGTTTCCGAGTTTTCGACGTTTTTTGAGTAAACTGCTACGATAAATTGAATATATTATATTGAATTTGGTATGATCATATCTATAACTTTAAAATGAGACCAAAATAAACTAATTTTGCTCAATTTTATGCAAAATATGGCCAAAAACATGACATTTTACCAATATATTTCCAGTTTTCGACGTTTTTTGAGTTAACGGCTTAAATAAATTGAATATTTCTATAATATTTAGTTAGGTATCATCAGGAACGTTAAAATGAATCCAAACTGAACTAAAGTTTCTCAATTTTTAGCAAAATATGGCGAAAAAAATTAAAATTCACGGATCTTTTTTTTCGAGTTTGCGAAATTTTTTGAGTTAACTGCTACTAAAAATTGAATATTTCTATAGAATTTGGTTAGATGATATCAAAAACTTTAAAATGAGTGCAAATTTGACTAATTTTGCTCAATTTCTTGCAAAATATGGCCAAAAAACTGAAATTTCACCGAATTTTTTTTTAGAGTTTACGACGTTTTTTGAGTAAACTGCTACAATGAATTGAATATATTATATTGAATTTGGTAAGATCATACCTAAAACTTTAAAATGAGTCCACATTTGACTAATTTTGCTCAATTTCTTGCAAAATATGGCCAAAAACCTGAAATTTTACCAATATTTTTTTCGAGTTTTCAACGATTTTTGAGTTAACTGCTGCGAAAAATTGAAAATTTCTATAGAATTTGGTTAGATCATATCAGAAACTTTAGATTGAATCAAAACATGACTTATTTTGCTCAATTTCTTCAAAATATGGCCAAAAAACTGAAATTTCACCGATTTTTATTTTCGAGTTTTCAACGCTTTTTGAGTTAACGGCTAAAGAAATAGAATGTGTCTATCGTATTTAATTAGGTCTTATCAAAAACGTTAAATTGAATCCAAACTTGACTAAATTTTCTCAATTTTTAGCAAAGTATTGCAAAAAAACTGAAATTTCACGGATTTTCCTTCGAGTTTGCGAAATTTTTTGAGTTCACTGCTACTAAAAATTGAATATTTCTATAGAATTTGGTTAGATGATATCAAAAACTTTAAAATGAGTCCAAATTTGACTAATTTTGCTCAATTTCTTGCAAAATATGGCCAAAAAACTGAAATTTATACCGATTTTTTTTTCGAGATTTCGACGTTTTTTGAGTAAACTGCTACGATAAATTGAATATATTATATTGGATTTGGTATGATCATATCTATAACTTTAAAAAGAGACCAAAATAAACTAATTTTGCTCAATTTTACGCAAAATATGGCCAAAAACATGAAATTTTACCGATATATTTCCAGTTTTCGACGTTTTTTGAGTTAACAGCTTAAAAAAATTGAATATTTCTATAATATTTGGTTAGGTCATATCAAGAACGTTAAAATGAATCCAAACTTGACTAAATTTTCTCAATTTTTAGCAAAATATGGCCAAAAAACTGAAATTTCACGGATATTTTTTCGAGTTTGCGAGATTTCTTGAGTTAACTGCTACTAAAAATTGAATATTTCTATAGAATTTGGTTAGATGATATCAAAAACTTTAAAATGAGTCCAAATTTGACTAATTTAGCTCAATTTCTTGCAAAATATGGCCAAAAAACTTAAATTTCACCGATTTTTTTTCGAGTTTTCGACGTTTTTTGAGTAAACTGCTACGATAAATTGAATATATTATATTGAATTTGGAAAGATTATATCTAAAAATTTAAAATGAGACCAAAATAAACTAATTTTGCTCAATTTTATGCAAAATATGGCCAAAAACATGAAATTTTACCGATATATTTCCACTTTTCGACGTTTTTTGAGTTAACACTTAGAAAAAAACTGAATACTTCTATAATATTTAGTTAGGTCTTATAAAAACGTTAAAATGAATCCAAACTTGACTAAATTTTCTCAATTTTTAGCAAAATATGGCCAAAAAACTGAAATTTCACGGATTTTTTTTCGAGTTTGCGATATTTTCTGAGTTAACTGCTACTAAAAATTGAATGTTTCTATAGAATTTGGTTAGATGATATCAAAAACTTTAAAATGAGTCCAAATTTGACTAATTTTGCTCAATTTCTTGCAAAATATGGCCAAAAACCTGAGATTTCACCAATATTCTTTTCGAGTTTTCAACGATTTTTGAGATAACTGCTGCGAAAAATTGAATATTTCTATAGAATTTGGTATGATCATATCTAGAACTCTAAAATGAGACCAAAATAAACTAATTTTGCTCAATTTTATGCAAAATATGGCCTAAAACATGAAATTTTACCGATATATTTCCAGTTTTCGACGTTTTTTGAGTTAACAGCAAAAAAAATTGAATATTTCTATAATATTTAATTAGGTCTTATCAATAACGTTAAAATGAATCCAAACTTGACTAAATTTTCTCAATTTTTAGCAAAATATGGCCAAAAAACTGAAATTTCACGAATTTTTTTTCGAGTATGCGAAATTTTTTGAAATAACTGCTACTAAAAATTGAATATTTCTATAGAATTTGGTTAGATGATATCAAAACCTTTAAGATGAGTCCAAATTTGACTAATTTTGCTCACTATCTTGCAAAATATGGCCAAAAAACTGAAATTTCACCAATATTCTTTTCGAGTTTTCAACGATTTTTGAGATAACTGCTGCGAAAAATTGAATATTTCTATAGAATTTGGTATGATCATATCTAGAACTCTAAAATGAGACCAAAATAAACTAATTTTGCTCAATTTTATGCAAAATATGGCCTAAAACATGAAATTTTACCGATATATTTCCAGTTTTCGACGTTTTTTGAGTTAACAGCAAAAAAAATTGAATATTTCTATAATATTTAATTAGGTCTTATCAAGAACGTTAAAATGAATCCAAACTTGACTACATTTTCTCAATTTTTAGCAAAATATGGCCAAAAAACTGAAATTTCAAGGATTTTTTTTCGAGTTTACGAAATTTTTTGAGGTATTTGCTACTAAAAATTGAGTATTTCCATAGAATTTGGTTATATCATATCAGAAACTTTAAAATGAGTCCAAATTTGACTAATTTTGCTGAATGTCTTGCAAAATATGGCCAAAAAACTGAAATTTCACCGATTTTTTTTCGAGTTTTCGACGTTTTTTGAGTAAATTGCTACGATAAATTGAATATATTATATTGAATTTGGAAAGATAATATCTAAAACTTTAAAATGAGACCAAAATAAACTAATTTTGCTCAATTTTATGCAAAATATGGCCTAAAACATGAAATTTTACTGATATATTTCCAGTTTTCGACGTTTTTTGAGTTAACAGCTTAAAAAAATTGTAAATTTCTATAATATTTAATTAGGTCTTATTAAAAACGTTAAAATGAATCATAACTTGACTAAATTTTCTCAATTTTTAGCAAAATATGGCCAAAAAACAGAAATTTCACGGATTTTTTTTTCAATTTGCGAAATTTTTTGAGTTTACTGCTACTAAAAATTGAATATTTCTATAGAATTTGGTAAGATGATATCAATAACTTTAAAATGAGTCTAAATTTGACTAATTTAGCTCAATTTCTTGCAAAATATGGCCAAAAACCTGAGTTTTCACCAATATTTTTTTCAAGTTTTCAACGATTTTTGAGATAGCTGCTGTGAAAAATTGAATATTTCTCTAGAATTTGGTTGGATCATATCAAAAACTTTAGAATGAATCAAAACTTGACTAATTTTGCTCAATTTATTGCAAAATATGGCCAAAAAACTGAAATTTCACCGATTTTTGTTTCGAGTATTCGACGTTTTTTGAGTAAACTGCTACGATAAATTGAATATATTATATTGAATTTGGTATGATCATATCTAAAACTTTAAAATGAGACCAAAATAAACTAATTTTGCTCAATTTTATGCAAAATATGGCCTAAAACATGAAATTTTACCAATATATTTCCAGTTTTCGACGTTTTTTGAGTTAACACTTTAAAAAAATTGAATACTTCTATAATATTTAGATAGGTCTCATCATGAACGTTAAAATGAATCAAAACTTGACTAAATTTTCTCAATTTTTAGCAAAATATGGCCAAAAAACTGAAATTTTACGGATTTTCTTTCGAGTTTGCGAAATTTTTTGAGATAACTGCTGCGAAAAATTGAATATTTCTATAGAATTTGGTTAAATGATATCAAAAACTTTAAAATGAGTCCAAATTTGACTAATTTTGCTCAATTTCTTGCCAAATATGGCCAAAAACCTGAGATTTCACCAATATATTTTTCGAGTTTTCAACGATTTTTGAGATAACTGCTGCGAAAAATTGTATATTTCTATAGAATTTGGTTAGATGAAATCAAAAACTTAAAAATGAGTCCAAATTTGACTAATTTAGCTCAATTTCTTGCAAAATATGGCCAAAAAACTGAAATTTCACCGATTTTTTTTTCGAGTTTTCGACGTTTTTTGAGTAAATTGCTACGATAAATTGAATATATTATATTGAATTTGGAAAGATCATATCTAAAACTTTAAAATGAGACCAATATAAACTAATTTTGCTCAATTTTATGTAAAATATGGCCAAAAACATGAAATTTTACCGTTATATATTTCCAGTTTTCGACGTTTTTTGAGTAAACTGCTACGATAAATTGAATATATTATATTGAATTTGGTATAATCATATCTAAAACTTTAATTGAGACCAAAATAAACTAATTTTGCTCAATTTTATGCAAAATATGGCCTAAAACATGAAATTTTACCGATATATTTCCAGTTTTCGACGTTTTTTGAGTTAAAGGCTTAAAAAAATTGAATATTTCCATAATATTAAGTTAGGTCTTATCAAAAACGTTAAAATGAATCCAAACTTGACTAAATTTTCTCAATTTAAAAAAAAATATTGCCAAAAAACTGAAATTTCACGGATTTTTTTTCGAGTTTGCGATATTTTTTGAAATAACTACTACTAAAAATTGAAATTTCTATAGAATTTGGTAAGATGATATCAAAAACTTTAAAATGAGTCCAAATTTGACTAATTTAGCTCAATTTCTTGCAAAATATGGCCAAAAACCTGAGTTTTCACCAATATTTTTTTCAAGTTTTCAACGATTTTTGAGATAGCTGCTGCGAAAAATTGAATATTTCTCTAGAATTTGGTTAGATCATATCAAAAACTTTAGAATGAATCAAAACTTGACTAATTTTGCTCAATTTCTTGCAAAATATGGCCAAAAAACTGAAATTTCACCGATTTTTGTTTCGAGTATTCGACGTTTTTTGAGTAAACCGCTACGATAAATTGAATATATTATATTGAATTTGGAAAGATTATATCTAAAACTTTAATATGAGTCCAAAATAAACTAATTTTGCTCAATTTAACCAAAATATGGCCAAAAACATTAAATTTTACCGATATATTTCCAGTTTTCGACGTTTTTTGAGTTAACGGCTTAAAAAAATTGAGAATTTCGATAATATTTAGTTAGGTCTTATCAAAAACGTTAAAATGAGTCCAAACTTGACTAAATTTTCTCAATTTTTAGCAAAATATGGCCAAAAAACTGAAATTTCACGGATTTTTTTTCGAGTTTACGAAATTTTTTGAAATAACTACTACTAAAAATTGAATATTTCAATAGAATTTGGTAAGATGATATCAAAAACTTTAAAATGAATCAAAACTTGACTAATTTTGCTCAATTTCTTGCAAAATATGGCCAAAAAACTGAAATTTCACTGACTTTTTTTTCGAGTTTTCGACGTTTTTTGAGAAAACTGCTACGATAAATTGAATATATTTTATTGAATTTGGAAAGATCATATCTAAAACTTTAAAATGAGACCAAAATAAACAAATTTTACTCAATTTTATGCAAAATATGGCCTAAAACATGAAATTTTACCGATATATTTCCACTTTTCGACGTTTTTTGAGTTAACAATTTAAAAAAATTGAATACTTCTATAATATTTAGTTAGGTCTGATCAAAAACGTTAAAATGAATCCAAACTTGACTAAATTTTCTATATTTTTAGCAAAATATGGCCAAAAAACTGAAATTTCACGGATTTTTTTTTGAGTTTGCGATATTTTCTGAGTTAACTGCTACTAAAAATTGAATATTTCTATAGAATTTGGTTAGATGATATCAAAAACTTTAAAATGAGTCCAAATTTGACTAATTTTGCTCAATTTCTTGCAAAAATTGCCAAAAACCTGAGATTTCACCAATATTTTTTTCGAGTTTTCAACGATTTTTGAGATAACTGCTGCGAAAAATTGAATATTTCTATAGAATTTGGTTAGATCATATCAGAAACTTTAGAATGAATCAAAACTTGACTAATTTTGCTCAATTTTTAGCAAAATATGGCCAAAAAACTGAAATTTCACCGATTTTTGTTTCGAGTTTTCGACGTTTTGTGAGTAAACTGCTACGATAAATTGAATATATTATATTGAATTTGGTATGATCATATCTAAAACTTTAAAATGAGACCAAAATAAACTAATTTTGCTCAATTTTATGCAAAATATGGCCTAAAACATGAAATTTTACCAATATATTTCCAGTTTTCGACGTTTTTTGAGTTAACACTTTAAAAAAATTGAATACTTCTATAATATTTAGATAGGTCTCATCATGAACGTTAAAATGAATCAAAACTTGACTAAATTTTCTCAATTTTTAGCAAAATATGGCCAAAAAACTGAAATTTTACGGATTTTCTTTCGAGTTTGCGAAATTTTTTGAGATAACTGCTGCGAAAAATTGAATATTTCTATAGAATTTGGTTAAATGATATCAAAAACTTTAAAATGAGTCCAAATTTGACTAATTTTGCTCAATTTCTTGCCAAATATGGCCAAAAACCTGAGATTTCACCAATATATTTTTCGAGTTTTCAACGATTTTTGAGATAACTGCTGCGAAAAATTGTATATTTCTATAGAATTTGGTTAGATGAAATCAAAAACTTAAAAATGAGTCCAAATTTGACTAATTTAGCTCAATTTCTTGCAAAATATGGCCAAAAAACTGAAATTTCACCGATTTTTTTTTCGAGTTTTCGACGTTTTTTGAGTAAATTGCTACGATAAATTGAATATATTATATTGAATTTGGAAAGATCATATCTAAAACTTTAAAATGAGACCAATATAAACTAATTTTGCTCAATTTTATGTAAAATATGGCCAAAAACATGAAATTTTACCGTTATATATTTCCAGTTTTCGACGTTTTTTGAGTAAACTGCTACGATAAATTGAATATATTATATTGAATTTGGTATAATCATATCTAAAACTTTAAATGAGACCAAAATAAACTAATTTTGCTCAATTTTATGCAAAATATGGCCTAAAACATGAAATTTTACCGATATATTTCCACTTTTCGACGTTTTTTGAGTTAACAATTTAAAAAAATTGAATACTTCTATAATATTTAGTTAGGTCTGATCAAAAACGTTAAAATGAATCCAAACTTGACTAAATTTTCTATATTTTTAGCAAAATATGGCCAAAAAACTGAAATTTCACGGATTTTTTTTTGAGTTTGCGATATTTTCTGAGTTAACTGCTACTAAAAATTGAATATTTCTATAGAATTTGGTTAGATGATATCAAAAACTTTAAAATGAGTCCAAATTTGACTAATTTTGCTCAATTTCTTGCAAAAATTGCCAAAAACCTGAGATTTCACCAATATTTTTTTCGAGTTTTCAACGATTTTTGAGATAACTGCTGCGAAAAATTGAATATTTCTATAGAATTTGGTTAGATCATATCAGAAACTTTAGAATGAATCAAAACTTGACTAATTTTGCTCAATTTTTAGCAAAATATGGCCAAAAAACTGAAATTTCACCGATTTTTGTTTCGAGTTTTCGACGTTTTGTGAGTAAACTGCTACGATAAATTGAATATATTATATTGAATTTGGTATGATCATATCTAAAACTTTAAAATGAGACCAAAATAAACTAATTTTGCTCAATTTTATGCAAAATATGGCCTAAAACATGAAATTTTACCAATATATTTCCAGTTTTCGACGTTTTTTGAGTTAACACTTTAAAAAAATTGAATACTTCTATAATATTTAGATAGGTCTCATCATGAACGTTAAAATGAATCAAAACTTGACTAAATTTTCTCAATTTTTAGCAAAATATGGCCAAAAAACTGAAATTTTACGGATTTTCTTTCGAGTTTGCGAAATTTTTTGAGATAACTGCTGCGAAAAATTGAATATTTCTATAGAATTTGGTTAAATGATATCAAAAACTTTAAAATGAGTCCAAATTTGACTAATTTTGCTCAATTTCTTGCCAAATATGGCCAAAAACCTGAGATTTCACCAATATATTTTTCGAGTTTTCAACGATTTTTGAGATAACTGCTGCGAAAAATTGTATATTTCTATAGAATTTGGTTAGATGAAATCAAAAACTTAAAAATGAGTCCAAATTTGACTAATTTAGCTCAATTTCTTGCAAAATATGGCCAAAAAACTGAAATTTCACCGATTTTTTTTTCGAGTTTTCGACGTTTTTTGAGTAAATTGCTACGATAAATTGAATATATTATATTGAATTTGGAAAGATCATATCTAAAACTTTAAAATGAGACCAATATAAACTAATTTTGCTCAATTTTATGTAAAATATGGCCAAAAACATGAAATTTTACCGTTATATATTTCCAGTTTTCGACGTTTTTTGAGTAAACTGCTACGATAAATTGAATATATTATATTGAATTTGGTATAATCATATCTAAAACTTTAAATGAGACCAAAATAAACTAATTTTGCTCAATTTTATGCAAAATATGGCCTAAAACATGAAATTTTACCGATATATTTCCAGTTTTCGACGTTTTTTGAGTTAACGGCTTAAAAAAATTGAATATTTCCATAATATTAAGTTAGGTCTTACCAAAAACGTTAAAATGAATCCAAACTTGACTAATTTTTCTCAATTTAAAAAAAAATATTGCCAAAAAACTGAAATTTCACGGATTTTTTTTCGAGTTTGCGATATTTTTTGAAATAACTACTACTAAAAATTGAAATTTCTATAGAATTTGGTAAGATGATATCAAAAACTTTAAAATGAGTCCAAATTTGACTAATTTAGCTCAATTTCTTGCAAAATATGGCCAAAAACCTGAGTTTTCACCAATATTTTTTTCAAGTTTTCAAAGATTTTTGAGATAACTGCAGCGAAAAATTGAATATTTCTCTAGAATTTGGTTAGATGAAATCAAAAACTTAAAAATGAGTCCAAATTTGACTAATTTAGCTCAATTTCTTGCAAAATATGGCCAAAAAACTGAAATTTCACCGATTTTTTTTTCGAGTTTTCGACGTTTTTTGAGTAAATTGCTACGATAAATTGAATATATTATATTGAATTTGGAAAGATCATATCTAAAACTTTAAAATGAGACCAATATAAACTAATTTTGCTCAATTTTATGTAAAATATGGCCAAAAACATGAAATTTTACCGTTATATATTTCCAGTTTTCGACGTTTTTTGAGTAAACTGCTACGATAAATTGAATATATTATATTGAATTTGGTATAATCATATCTAAAACTTTAAATGAGACCAAAATAAACTAATTTTGCTCAATTTTATGCAAAATATGGCCTAAAACATGAAATTTTACCGATATATTTCCAGTTTTCGACGTTTTTTGAGTTAACGGCTTAAAAAAATTGAATATTTCCATAATATTAAGTTAGGTCTTATCAAAAACGTTAAAATGAATCCAAACTTGACTAATTTTTCTCAATTTAAAAAAAAATATTGCCAAAAAACTGAAATTTCACGGATTTTTTTTCGAGTTTGCGATATTTTTTGAAATAACTACTACTAAAAATTGAAATTTCTATAGAATTTGGTAAGATGATATCAAAAACTTTAAAATGAGTCCAAATTTGACTAATTTAGCTCAATTTCTTGCAAAATATGGCCAAAAACCTGAGTTTTCACCAATATTTTTTTCAAGTTTTCAAAGATTTTTGAGATAACTGCAGCGAAAAATTGAATATTTCTCTAGAATTTGGTTAGATAATATCAGAAACTTTAGAATGAATCAAAACTTGACTAATTTTGCTCAATTTTTAGCAGAATATGGCCAAAAAACTGAAATTTCACCGATTTTTGTTTCGAGTTTTCGACGTTTTGTGAGTAAACTGCTACGATAAATTGAATATATTATATTGAATTTGGTATGATCGTATCAAAAACTTTAAAATGAGACCAAAATAAGCTAATTTTGCTCAATTTTATGAAAAATATGGCCTAAAACATGAAATTTTACCGATATATTTCCACTTTTCGACGTTTTTTGAGTTAACACTTTAAAAAAATTGAATACTTCTATTATATTTAGTTAGGTCTTATATAACGTGAAAATGAATCCAAACTTGACTAAATTTTCTCAATTTTTAGCAAAATATGGCCAAAAAACTGAAATTTCACGGATTTTTTTTTGAGTTTGCGATATTTTTTGTGTTAACTGCTACTAAAAATTGAATATTTCTATAGAATTTGGTTAGAAGATATCAGAAACTTTAGAATGAATCAAAACTTGACTAATTTTGCTCAATATCTTGCAAAATATGGCCAAAAAACTGAAATTTCACCGAATTTTTTTTTCGATTTTTCGAAGTTTTTTGAGTAAACTGCTACGATTAATTGAATATATTATATTGAATTTGGTAAGATCATATCTAAGACTCTAAAATGAGACCAAAATAAACTAATTTTGCTGAATTTTATGCAAAATATGGCCTAAAACATGAAATTTTACCGATATATTTCCAGTTTTCGACGTTTTTTGAGTTAACAGCTTAAAAAAATTGAATATTTCGATAATATTAAGTTAGGTCTTATCAAAAACGTTAAAATGAATCAAAACTTGACTAAATTTTCTCAATTTTTAGCAAAATATGGCCAAAAAACTGAAATTTCAAGGATTTTTTTTCGAGTTTACGAAATTTTTTGAGGTAACTGCTACTAAAAATTGAGTATTTCTATAGAATTTGGTTATATCATATCAGAAACTTTAAAATGAGTCCAAATTTGACTAATTTTGCTGAATTTCTTGCAAAATATGGCCAAAAAACTGAAATTTCACCTATTTTGTTTTCGAGTTTTCGACGTTTTTTGAGTGAATTGCTACGATAAATTGAATATATTATATTGAATTTGGAAGGATCATATCTAAACCTTTAAAATGAGACCAAAATAAACTAATTTTGCTCAATTTTATGCAAAATATGGCCAAAAACATGAAATTTTACCGTTATATGTTTCCTGTTTTCCACGTTTTTTGAGTTAACGGCTTAAAAAATTGAATACTTCTATTATATTTTGTTAGGTCTTATCAAAAACGTTAAAATGAATCCAAACTTGACTAAATTTTCTCAATTTTTAGCAAAATATGGCCAAAAAACTGAAATTTCACGGATTTTTTTTCGAGTTTGCGATATTTTTTGAGTTAACTGCTACTAAAAATTGAATATTTCTATGGAATTTGGTTAGAAGATATCAGAAACTTTAGAATGAATCAAAACTTGACTAATTTTGCTCAATATCTTGCAAAATATGGCCAAAAACCTGAAATTTTACCAATATTTTTTTCGAGTTTTCAACAATTTTTGTGTTAACTGCTGCGAAAAATTGAATATTTCTATAGAATTTGGTTAGATCATATCAGAAACTTTAGAATGAATCAAAACTTGACTAATTTTGCTCAATTTCTTGCAAAATATGGCCAAAAAACTGAAATTTCACCGATTTTTTTTTCGTGTTTTCGAAGTTTTTTGAGTAAACTGCTACGATTAATTGAATATATTATATTGAATTTGGAAAGATCATATCTTAAACTTTAAAATCTGACCAAAATAAACTAATTTTGCTCTATTTTATGCAAAATATTGCCTAAAACATGAAATTTTACCGATATATTTCCAGTTTTCGACGTTTTTTGAGTTAAAGGCTTAAAAAAATTGAATATTTCCATAATATTAAGTTAGGTCTTATCAAAAACGTTAAAATGAATCCAAACTTGACTAAATTTTCTCAATTTAAAAAAAAATATTGCCAAAAAACTGAAATTTCACGGATTTTTTTTCGAGTTTGCGATATTTTTTGAAATAACTACTACTAAAAATTGAAATTTCTATAGAATTTGGTAAGATGATATCAAAAACTTTAAAATGAGTCCAAATTTGACTAATTTAGCTCAATTTCTTGCAAAATATGGCCAAAAACCTGAGTTTTCACCAATATTTTTTTCAAGTTTTCAAAGATTTTTGAGATAACTGCAGCGAAAAATTGAATATTTCTCTAGAATTTGGTTAGATAATATCAGAAACTTTAGAATGAATCAAAACTTGACTAATTTTGCTCAATTTTTAGCAGAATATGGCCAAAAAACTGAAATTTCACCAATATTTGTTTTGAGTTTTCGACGTTTTTTGAGTAAACTGCTTAAATAAATTGAATATATTATATTGAATTTGGTAAGATCAAATCTTAAACTTTAAAATGAGTCCAAAATAAACTAATTTTGCTCAATTTTATGCAAAATATGGCCAAAAACATGAAATTTTACCGATATATTTCCAGTTTTCGACGTTTTTTGAGTTAACAGCTTAAAAAAATTGTAAATTTCTATAATATTTAATTAGGTCTTATTAAAAACGTTAAAATGAATCATAACTTGACTAAATTTTCTCAATTTTTAGCAAAATATGGCCAAAAAACAGAAATTTCACGGATTTTTTTTCAATTTGCGAAATTTTTTGAGTTAACTGCTACTAAAAATTGAATATTTCTATAGAATTTGGTAAGATGATATCAAAAACTTTAAAATGAGTCTAAATTTGACTAATTTAGCTCAATTTCTTGCAAAATATGGCCAAAAACCTGAGTTTTCACCAATATTTTTTTCAAGTTTTCAACGATTTTTGAGATAGCTGCTGCGAAAAATTGAATATTTCTCTAGAATTTGGTTAGATCATATCAAAAACTTTAGAATGAATCAAAACTTGACTAATTTTGCTCAATTTCTTGCAAAATATGGCCAAAAAACTGAAATTTCACCGATTTTTGTTTCGAGTATTCGACGTTTTTTGAGTAAACCGCTACGATAAATTGAATATATTATATTGAATTTGGAAAGATTATATCTAAAACTTTAATATGAGTCCAAAATAAACTAATTTTGCTCAATTTAACCAAAATATGGCCAAAAACATTAAATTTTACCGATATATTTCCAGTTTTCGACGTTTTTTGAGTTAACGGCTTAAAAAAATTGAGAATTTCGATAATATTTAGTTAGGTCTTATCAAAAACGTTAAAATGAGTCCAAACTTGACTAAATTTTCTCAATTTTTAGCAAAATATGGCCAAAAAACTGAAATTTCACGGATTTTTTTTCGAGTTTACGAAATTTTTTGAAATAACTACTACTAAAAATTGAATATTTCAATAGAATTTGGTAAGATGATATCAAAAACTTTAAAATGAATCAAAACTTGACTAATTTTGCTCAATTTCTTGCAAAATATGGCCAAAAAACTGAAATTTCACCGACTTTTTTTTCGAGTTTTCGACGTTTTTTGAGAAAACTGCTACGATAAATTGAATATATTTTATTGAATTTGGAAAGATCATATCTAAAACTTTAAAATGAGACCAAAATAAACAAATTTTACTCAATTTTATGCAAAATATGGCCTAAAACATGAAATTTTACCGATATATTTCCACTTTTCGACGTTTTTTGAGTTAACAATTTAAAAAAATTGAATACTTCTATAATATTTAGTTAGGTCTGATCAAAAACGTTAAAATGAATCCAAACTTGACTAAATTTTCTATATTTTTAGCAAAATATGGCCAAAAAACTGAAATTTCACGGATTTTTTTTTGAGTTTGCGATATTTTCTGAGTTAACTGCTACTAAAAATTGAATATTTCTATAGAATTTGGTTAGATGATATCAAAAACTTTAAAATGAGTCCAAATTTGACTAATTTTGCTCAATTTCTTGCAAAAATTGCCAAAAACCTGAGATTTCACCAATATTTTTTTCGAGTTTTCAACGATTTTTGAGATAACTGCTGCGAAAAATTGAATATTTCTATAGAATTTGGTTAGATCATATCAGAAACTTTAGAATGAATCAAAACTTGACTAATTTTGCTCAATTTTTAGCAAAATATGGCCAAAAAACTGAAATTTCACCGATTTTTGTTTCGAGTTTTCGACGTTTTGTGAGTAAACTGCTACGATAAATTGAATATATTATATTGAATTTGGTATGATCATATCTAAAACTTTAAAATGAGACCAAAATAAACTAATTTTGCTCAATTTTATGCAAAATATGGCCTAAAACATGAAATTTTACCAATATATTTCCAGTTTTCGACGTTTTTTGAGTTAACACTTTAAAAAAATTGAATACTTCTATAATATTTAGATAGGTCTCATCATGAACGTTAATATGAATCAAAACTTGACTAAATTTTCTCAATTTTTAGCAAAATATGGCCAAAAAACTGAAATTTTACGGATTTTCTTTCGAGTTTGCGAAATTTTTTGAGATAACTGCTGCGAAAAATTGAATATTTCTATAGAATTTGGTTAAATGATATCAAAAACTTTAAAATGAGTCCAAATTTGACTAATTTTGCTCAATTTCTTGCCAAATATGGCCAAAAACCTGAGATTTCACCAATATATTTTTCGAGTTTTCAACGATTTTTGAGATAACTGCTGCGAAAAATTGTATATTTCTATAGAATTTGGTTAGATGAAATCAAAAACTTAAAAATGAGTCCAAATTTGACTAATTTAGCTCAATTTCTTGCAAAATATGGCCAAAAAACTGAAATTTCACCGATTTTTTTTTCGAGTTTTCGACGTTTTTTGAGTAAATTGCTACGATAAATTGAATATATTATATTGAATTTGGAAAGATCATATCTAAAACTTTAAAATGAGACCAATATAAACTAATTTTGCTCAATTTTATGTAAAATATGGCCAAAAACATGAAATTTTACCGTTATATATTTCCAGTTTTCGACGTTTTTTGAGTAAACTGCTACGATAAATTGAATATATTATATTGAATTTGGTATAATCATATCTAAAACTTTAAATGAGACCAAAATAAACTAATTTTGCTCAATTTTATGCAAAATATGGCCTAAAACATGAAATTTTACCGATATATTTCCAGTTTTCGACGTTTTTTGAGTTAACGGCTTAAAAAAATTGAATATTTCCATAATATTAAGTTAGGTCTTATCAAAAACGTTAAAATGAATCCAAACTTGACTAATTTTTCTCAATTTAAAAAAAAATATTGCCAAAAAACTGAAATTTCACGGATTTTTTTTCGAGTTTGCGATATTTTTTGAAATAACTACTACTAAAAATTGAAATTTCTATAGAATTTGGTAAGATGATATCAAAAACTTTAAAATGAGTCCAAATTTGACTAATTTAGCTCAATTTCTTGCAAAATATGGCCAAAAACCTGAGTTTTCACCAATATTTTTTTCAAGTTTTCAAAGATTTTTGAGATAACTGCAGCGAAAAATTGAATATTTCTCTAGAATTTGGTTAGATGAAATCAAAAACTTAAAAATGAGTCCAAATTTGACTAATTTAGCTCAATTTCTTGCAAAATATGGCCAAAAAACTGAAATTTCACCGATTTTTTTTTCGAGTTTTCGACGTTTTTTGAGTAAATTGCTACGATAAATTGAATATATTATATTGAATTTGGAAAGATCATATCTAAAACTTTAAAATGAGACCAATATAAACTAATTTTGCTCAATTTTATGTAAAATATGGCCAAAAACATGAAATTTTACCGTTATATATTTCCAGTTTTCGACGTTTTTTGAGTAAACTGCTACGATAAATTGAATATATTATATTGAATTTGGTATAATCATATCTAAAACTTTAAATGAGACCAAAATAAACTAATTTTGCTCAATTTTATGCAAAATATGGCCTAAAACATGAAATTTTACCGATATATTTCCAGTTTTCGACGTTTTTTGAGTTAACGGCTTAAAAAAATTGAATATTTCCATAATATTAAGTTAGGTCTTATCAAAAACGTTAAAATGAATCCAAACTTGACTAATTTTTCTCAATTTAAAAAAAAATATTGCCAAAAAACTGAAATTTCACGGATTTTTTTTCGAGTTTGCGATATTTTTTGAAATAACTACTACTAAAAATTGAAATTTCTATAGAATTTGGTAAGATGATATCAAAAACTTTAAAATGAGTCCAAATTTGACTAATTTAGCTCAATTTCTTGCAAAATATGGCCAAAAACCTGAGTTTTCACCAATATTTTTTTCAAGTTTTCAAAGATTTTTGAGATAACTGCAGCGAAAAATTGAATATTTCTCTAGAATTTGGTTAGATAATATCAGAAACTTTAGAATGAATCAAAACTTGACTAATTTTGCTCAATTTTTAGCAGAATATGGCCAAAAAACTGAAATTTCACCGATTTTTGTTTCGAGTTTTCGACGTTTTGTGAGTAAACTGCTACGATAAATTGAATATATTATATTGAATTTGGTATGATCGTATCAAAAACTTTAAAATGAGACCAAAATAAGCTAATTTTGCTCAATTTTATGAAAAATATGGCCTAAAACATGAAATTTTACCGATATATTTCCACTTTTCGACGTTTTTTGAGTTAACACTTTAAAAAAATTGAATACTTCTATTATGTTTAGTTAGGTCTTATATAACGTGAAAATGAATCCAAACTTGACTAAATTTTCTCAATTTTTAGCAAAATATGGCCAAAAAACTGAAATTTCACGGATTTTTTTTTGAGTTTGCGATATTTTTTGTGTTAACTGCTACTAAAAATTGAATATTTCTATAGAATTTGATTAGAAGATATCAGAAACTTTAGAATGAATCAAAACTTGACTAATTTTGCTCAATATCTTGCAAAATATGGCCAAAAAACTGAAATTTCACCGAATTTTTTTTTCGATTTTTCGAAGTTTTTTGAGTAAACTGCTACGATTAATTGAATATATTATATTGAATTTGGTAAGATCATATCTAAGACTCTAAAATGAGACCAAAATAAACTAATTTTGCTGAATTTTATGCAAAATATGGCCTAAAACATGAAATTTTACCGATATATTTCCAGTTTTCGACGTTTTTTGAGTTAACAGCTTAAAAAAATTGAATATTTCGATAATATTAAGTTAGGTCTTATCAAAAACGTTAAAATGAATCAAAACTTGACTAAATTTTCTCAATTTTTAGCAAAATATGGCCAAAAAACTGAAATTTCAAGGATTTTTTTTCGAGTTTACGAAATTTTTTGAGGTAACTGCTACTAAAAATTGAGTATTTCTATAGAATTTGGTTATATCATATCAGAAACTTTAAAATGAGTCCAAATTTGACTAATTTTGCTGAATTTCTTGCAAAATATGGCCAAAAAACTGAAATTTCACCTATTTTGTTTTCGAGTTTTCGACGTTTTTTGAGTGAATTGCTACGATAAATTGAATATATTATATTGAATTTGGAAGGATCATATCTAAACCTTTAAAATGAGACCAAAATAAACTAATTTTGCTCAATTTTATGCAAAATATGGCCAAAAACATGAAATTTTACCGTTATATGTTTCCTGTTTTCCACGTTTTTTGAGTTAACGGCTTAAAAAATTGAATACTTCTATTATATTTTGTTAGGTCTTATCAAAAACGTTAAAATGAATCCAAACTTGACTAAATTTTCTCAATTTTTAGCAAAATATGGCCAAAAAGCTGAAATTTCACGGATTTTTTTTCGAGTTTGCGAAATTTTTTGAGATAACTGCTGCGAAAAATTGAATATTTCTATAGAATTTGGTTAAATGATATCAATAACTTTAAAATGAGTCCAAATTTGACTAATTTTGCTCAATTTCTTGCAAAATATGGCCAAAAACCTGAGATTTCACCAATATTTTTTTCGAGTTTTCAACGATTTTTGAGATAACTGCTGCGAAAAATTGTATATTTCTATAGAATTTGGTTAGATAATATAAGAAACTTTAGAATGAATCAAAACTTGACTAATTTTGCTCAATTTCTTGCAAAATATGGCGAAAAAACTGAAATTTCACCGATTTTTTTTTCGAGTTTTCGACGTTTTTTGAGTAACCTGCTACGATAAATTGAATATATTATATTGAATTTGGTAAGATCATATCTATTACTCTAAAATGAGACCAAAATAAACTAATTTTGCTCAATTTTATGCAAAATATGGCCTAAAACATGAAATTTTACCGATATATTTCCAGTTTTCGACGTTTTTTGAGTTAACAGCTAAAAAAAATTGAATATTTCTATAATATTTAATTAGGTCTTATCAATAACGTTAAAATGAATCGAAACTTGACTAAATTTTCTCAATTTTTAGCAAAATATGGCCAAAAAACTGAAATTTCACGGATTTTTTTTCGAGTATGCGAAATTTTTTGAAATAACTGCTACTAAAAATTGAATATTTCTATAAAATTTGGTTAGATGATATCAAAAACTTTAAAATGAGTCCAAATTTGACTAATTTTGCTCAATTTCTTGCAAAATATGGCCAAAAACCTGAGATTTCACAATATTTTTTTCGAGTTTTCAACGATTTTTGAGATAACTGCTAATAAAAATGGAATATTTCTATAGAATTTGGTTAGATGAAATCAAAAACTTAAAAATGAGTCCAAATTTGACTAATTTAGCTCAATTTCTTGCAAAATATGGCCAAAAAACTGAAATTTCACCGATTTTTTTTTCGAGTTTTCGACGTTTTTTGAGTAAATTGCAACGATAAATTGAATATATTATATTGAATTTGGAAAGATCATATCTAAAACTTTAAAATGAGACCAATATAAACTAATTTTGCTCAATTTTATGTAAAATATGGCCAAAAACATGAAATTTTACCGTTATATATTTCCAGTTTTCGACGTTTTTTGAGTAAACTGCTACGATAAATTGAATATATTATATTGAATTTGGTATAATCATATCTAAAACTTTAAATGAGACCAAAATAAACTAATTTTGCTCAATTTTATGCAAAATATGGCCTAAAACATGAAATTTTACCGATATATTTCCAGTTTTCGACGTTTTTTGAGTTAACGGCTTAAAAAAATTGAATATTTCCATAATATTAAGTTAGGTCTTATCAAAAACGTTAAAATGAATCCAAACTTGACTAATTTTTCTCAATTTAAAAAAAAATATTGCCAAAAAACTGAAATTTCACGGATTTTTTTTCGAGTTTGCGATATTTTTTGAAATAACTACTACTAAAAATTGAAATTTCTATAGAATTTGGTAAGATGATATCAAAAACTTTAAAATGAGTCCAAATTTGACTAATTTAGCTCAATTTCTTGCAAAATATGGCCAAAAACCTGAGTTTTCACCAATATTTTTTTCAAGTTTTCAAAGATTTTTGAGATAACTGCAGCGAAAAATTGAATATTTCTCTAGAATTTGGTTAGATAATATCAGAAACTTTAGAATGAATCAAAACTTGACTAATTTTGCTCAATTTTTAGCAGAATATGGCCAAAAAACTGAAATTTCACCGATTTTTGTTTCGTGTTTTCGACGTTTTGTGAGTAAACTGCTACGATAAATTGAATATATTATATTGAATTTGGTATGATCGTATCTAAAACTTTAAAATGAGACCAAAATAAACTAATTTTGCTCAATTTTATGAAAAATATGGCCTAAAACATGAAATTTTACCGATATATTTCCACTTTTCGACGTTTTTTGAGTTAACACTTTAAAAAAATTGAATACTTCTATTATATTTAGTTAGGTCTTATCAAAAACGTGAAAATGAATCCAAACTTGACTAAATTTTCTCAATTTTTAGCAAAATATGGCCAAAAAACTGAAATTTCAAGGATTTTTTTTCGAGTTTACGAAATTTTTTGAGGTAACTGCTACTAAAAATTGAGTATTTCTATAGAATTTGGTTATATCATATCAGAAACTTTAAAATGAGTCCAAATTTGACTAATTTTGCTGAATTTCTTGCAAAAATAGGCCAAAAAACTGAAATTTCACTGATTTTTTTTTCGAGTTTTCGACGTTTTTTGAGTAAATTGCTACGATAAATTGAATATATTATATTGAATTTGGAAGGATCATATCTAAAACTTTAAAATGAGACCAAAATAAACTAATTTTGCTCAATTTTATGCAAAATATGGCCAAAAACATGAAATTTTACCGTTATATGTTTCCTGTTTTCCACGTTTTTTGAGTTAACGGCTTAAAAAAATTGAATACTTCTATTATATTTTGTTAGGTCTTATCAAAAACGTTAAAATGAATCCAAACTTGACTAAATTTTCTCAATTTTTAGCAAAATATGGCCAAAAAACTGAAATTTCACGGATTTTTTTTCGAGTTTGCGATATTTTTTGAGTTAACTGCTACTAAAAATTGAATATTTCTATAGAATTTGGTTAGAAGATATCAGAAACTTTAGAATGAATCAAAACTTGACTAATTTTGCTCAATATCTTGCAAAATATGGCCAAAAACCTGAAATTTTACCAATATTTTTTTCGAGTTTTCAACGATTTTTGAGTTAACTGCTGCGAAAAATTGAATATTTCTATAGAATTTGGTTAGATCATATCAGAAACTTTAGAATGAATCAAAACTTGACTAATTTTGCTCAATTTCTTACAAAATATGGCCAAAAAACTGAAATTTCACCGATTTTTTTTTCGAGTTTTCGACGTTTTTTGAGTAAACTGCTACGATTAATTGAATATATTATATTGAATTTGGAAAGATCATATCTTAAACTTTAAAATCTGACCAAAATAAACTAATTTTGCTCTATTTTATGCAAAATATTACCAAAAACATGAAATTTTACCGATATATTTCCAGTTTTCGACGTTTTTTGAGTTAGAGGCTTAAATAAATTGAAAATTGTTATAATATTTAGTTAGGTCTCATCATGAACGTTAAAATGAATCAAAACTTGACTAAATTTTCTCAATTTTTAGCAAAATATGGCCAAAAGACTGAAATTTCACGGATTTTTTTTCGAGTTTGCGAAATTTTTTGAAATAACTACTATTAAAAATTGAATATTTCTATAGAATTTGGTAAGATGATATCAAAAACTTTAAAATGAGTCCAAATTTGACTAATTTAGCTCAATTTCTTGTAAAATATGGCCAAAAAACTGAAATTTCACCGGTTTCTGTTTCGAGTTTTCGACGTTTTGTGAGTAAACTGCTACGATAAATTGAATATATTATATTGAATTTGGTATGATCATATCTAAAACTTTAAAATGAGACCAAAATAAACTAATTTTGCACAATTTTATGCAAAATATGGCCTAAAACATGAAATTTTACCGATATATTTCCATTTTTCGACGTTTTTTGAGTTAACACTTTAAAAAAATTGAATACTTCCATAATATTTAGTTAGGTCTTATAAAAACGTTAAGATGAATCAAAACTTGACTAAATTTTCTTAATTTTTAGCAAAATATGGCCAAAAAACTGAAATTTCACCGATTTTTTTTTCGAGTTTGCGAAATTTTTTGAGGTAACTGCTACTAAAAATTTAATATTTCTATAGAATTTGGTTAGATGATATCAAAAACTTTAAAATGAGTCCAAATTTGACTAATTTTGCTCAATTTCTTGCAAAATATGGCCAAAAACCTGAGATTTCACCAATATTTTTTTCGAGTTTTCAACGATTTTTGAGATAACTGCTGCGAAAAATTGAATATTTCTATAGAATTTGGTTAGATCATATCAGAAACTTTAGAATGAATCATAACTTGACTAATTTTGCTCAATTTCTTGCAAAATATGGCCAAAAAACTGAAATTTCACAGATTTTTGTTTCGAGTTTTCGACATATTTTGAGTAAACTGCTACGATTAATTGAATATATTATATTGAATTTGGTAAGATCATATCTAAAACTCTAAAATGAGACCAAAATAAACTAATTTTGCTCAATTTTATGCAAAATATGGCCTAAAACATGAAATTTTACCGATATATTTCCAGTTTTCGACGTTTTTTGAGTTAACAGCTTAAAAAAATTGAATATTTCTATAATATTTAGTTAGGTCTCATTATGAACGTTAAAATGACTCCAAACATGACTAAATTTTCTCAATTTTTAGCAAAATATGGCCAAAAAATTGAAATTTCAAGGATTTTTTTTCGAGTTTACGAAATTTTTTGAGGTAACTGCTACTAAAAATTGAGTATTTCTATAGAATTTGGTTATATCATATCAGAAACTTTAAAATGAGTCCAAATTTGACTAATTTTGCTGAATTTCTTGCAAAATATGGCCAAAAAACTGAAATTTCACCGATTTTTTTTTCGAGTTTTCGACGTTTTTTGAGTAAATTGCTACGATAAATTGAATATATTATATTGAATTTGGAAGGATCATATCTAAAACTTTAAAATGAGACCAAAATAAACTAATTTTGCTCAATTTTATGCAAAATATGGCCAAAAACATGAAATTTTACCGTTATATGTTTCCTGTTTTCCACGTTTTTTGAGTTAACGGCTTAAAAAAATTGAATACTTCTATTATATTTTGTTAGGTCTTATCAAAAACGTTAAAATGAATCCAAACTTGACTAAATTTTCTCAATTTTTAGCAAAATATGGCCAAAAAACTGAAATTTCACGGATTTTTTTTCGAGTTTGCGATATTTTTTGAGTTAACTGCTACTAAAAATTGAATATTTCTATAGAATTTGGTTAGAAGATATCAGAAACTTTAGAATGAATCAAAACTTGACTAATTTTGCTCAATATCTTGCAAAATATGGCCAAAAACCTGAAATTTTACCAATATTTTTTTCGCGTTTTCAACGATTTTTGAGTTAACTGCTGCGAAAAATTGAATATTTCTATAGAATTTGGTTAGATCATATCAGAAACTTTAGAATGAATCAAAACTTGACTAATTTTGCTCAATTTCTTGCAAAATATGGCCAAAAAACTGAAATTTCACCGATTTTTTTTTCGAGTTTTCGACGTTTTTTGAGTAAACTGCTACGATTAATTGAATATATTATATTGAATTTGGAAAGATCATATCTTAAACTTTAAAATCTGACCAAAATAAACTAATTTTGCTCTATTTTATGCAAAATATTACCAAAAACATGAAATTTTACCGATATATTTCCAGTTTTCGACGTTTTTTGAGTTAGAGGCTTAAATAAATTGAAAATTGTTATAATATTTAGTTAGGTCTCATCATGAACGTTAAAAGAATCAAAACTTGACTAAATTTTCTCAATTTTTAGCAAAATATGGCCAAAAGACTGAAATTTCACGGATTTTTTTTCGAGTTTGCGAAATTTTTTGAAATAACTACTATTAAAAATTGAATATTTCTATAGAATTTGGTAAGATGATATCAAAAACTTTAAAATGAGTCCAAATTTGACTAATTTAGCTCAATTTCTTGTAAAATATGGCCAAAAAACTGAAATTTCACCGGTTTCTGTTTCGAGTTTTCGACGTTTTGTGAGTAAACTGCTACGATAAATTGAATATATTATATTGAATTTGGTATGATCATATCTAAAACTTTAAAATGAGACCAAAATAAACTAATTTTGCACAATTTTATGCAAAATATGGCCTAAAACATGAAATTTTACCGATATATTTCCACTTTTCGACGTTTTTTGAGTTAACACTTTAAAAAAATTGAATACTTCCATAATATTTAGTTAGGTCTTATAAAAACGTTAAGATGAATCAAAACTTGACTAAATTTTCTCAATTTTTAGCAAAATATGGCCAAAAAACTGAAATTTCACCGATTTTTTTTTCGAGTTTGCGAAATTTTTTGAGGTAACTGCTACTAAAAATTTAATATTTCTATAGAATTTGGTTAGATGATATCAAAAACTTTAAAATGAGTCCAAATTTGACTAATTTTGCTCAATTTCTTGCAAAATATGGCCAAAAACCTGAGATTTCACCAATATTTTTTTCGAGTTTTCAACGATTTTTGAGATAACTGCTGCGAAAAATTGAATATTTCTATAGAATTTGGTTAGATCATATCAGAAACTTTAGAATGAATCATAACTTGACTAATTTTGCTCAATTTCTTGCAAAATATGGCCAAAAAACTGAAATTTCACAGATTTTTGTTTCGAGTTTTCGACATATTTTGAGAAAACTGCTACGATTAATTGAATATATTATATTGAATTTGGTAAGATCATATCTAAAACTCTAAAATGAGACCAAAATAAACTAATTTTGCTCAATTTTATGCAAAATATGGCCTAAAACATGAAATTTTACCGATATATTTCCAGTTTTCGACGTTTTTTGAGTTAACAGCTTAAAAAAATTGAATATTTCTATAATATTTAGTTAGGTCTCATTATGAACGTTAAAATGACTCCAAACATGACTAAATTTTCTCAATTTTTAGCAAAATATGGCCAAAAAATTGAAATTTCAAGGATTTTTTTTCGAGTTTACGAAATTTTTTGAGGTAACTGCTACTAAAAATTGAGTATTTCTATAGAATTTGGTTATATCATATCAGAAACTTTAAAATGAGTCCAAATTTGACTAATTTTGCTGAATTTCTTGCAAAATATGGCCAAAAAACTGAAATTTCACCGATTTTTTTTTCGAGTTTTCGACGTTTTTTGAGTAAATTGCTACGATAAATTGAATATATTATATTGAATTTGGAAGGATCATATCTAAAACTTTAAAATGAGACCAAAATAAACTAATTTTGCTCAATTTTATGCAAAATATGGCCAAAAACATGAAATTTTACCGTTATATGTTTCCTGTTTTCCACGTTTTTTGAGTTAACGGCTTAAAAAAATTGAATACTTCTATTATATTTTGTTAGGTCTTATCAAAAACGTTAAAATGAATCCAAACTTGACTAAATTTTCTCAATTTTTAGCAAAATATGGCCAAAAAACTGAAATTTCACGGATTTTTTTTCGAGTTTGCGATATTTTTTGAGTTAACTGCTACTAAAAATTGAATATTTCTATAGAATTTGGTTAGAAGATATCAGAAACTTTAGAATGAATCAAAACTTGACTAATTTTGCTCAATATCTTGCAAAATATGGCCAAAAACCTGAAATTTTACCAATATTTTTTTCGCGTTTTCAACGATTTTTGAGTTAACTGCTGCGAAAAATTGAATATTTCTATAGAATTTGGTTAGATCATATCAGAAACTTTAGAATGAATCAAAACTTGACTAATTTTGCTCAATTTCTTGCAAAATATGGCCAAAAAACTGAAATTTCACCGATTTTTTTTTCGAGTTTTCGACGTTTTTTGAGTAAACTGCTACGATTAATTGAATATATTATATTGAATTTGGAAAGATCATATCTTAAACTTTAAAATCTGACCAAAATAAACTAATTTTGCTCTATTTTATGCAAAATATTACCAAAAACATGAAATTTTACCGATATATTTCCAGTTTTCGACGTTTTTTGAGTTAGAGGCTTAAATAAATTGAAAATTGTTATAATATTTAGTTAGGTCTCATCATGAACGTTAAATGAATCAAAACTTGACTAAATTTTCTCAATTTTTAGCAAAATATGGCCAAAAGACTGAAATTTCACGGATTTTTTTTCGAGTTTGCGAAATTTTTTGAAATAACTACTATTAAAAATTGAATATTTCTATAGAATTTGGTAAGATGATATCAAAAACTTTAAAATGAGTCCAAATTTGACTAATTTAGCTCAATTTCTTGTAAAATATGGCCAAAAAACTGAAATTTCACCGGTTTCTGTTTCGAGTTTTCGACGTTTTGTGAGTAAACTGCTACGATAAATTGAATATATTATATTGAATTTGGTATGATCATATCTAAAACTTTAAAATGAGACCAAAATAAACTAATTTTGCACAATTTTATGCAAAATATGGCCTAAAACATGAAATTTTACCGATATATTTCCACTTTTCGACGTTTTTTGAGTTAACACTTTAAAAAAATTGAATACTTCCATAATATTTAGTTAGGTCTTATAAAAACGTTAAGATGAATCAAAACTTGACTAAATTTTCTCAATTTTTAGCAAAATATGGCCAAAAAACTGAAATTTCACCGATTTTTTTTTCGAGTTTGCGAAATTTTTTGAGGTAACTGCTACTAAAAATTTAATATTTCTATAGAATTTGGTTAGATGATATCAAAAACTTTAAAATGAGTCCAAATTTGACTAATTTTGCTCAATTTCTTGCAAAATATGGCCAAAAACCTGAGATTTCACCAATATTTTTTTCGAGTTTTCAACGATTTTTGAGATAACTGCTGCGAAAAATTGAATATTTCTATAGAATTTGGTTAGATCATATCAGAAACTTTAGAATGAATCATAACTTGACTAATTTTGCTCAATTTCTTGCAAAATATGGCCAAAAAACTGAAATTTCACAGATTTTTGTTTCGAGTTTTCGACATATTTTGAGAAAACTGCTACGATTAATTGAATATATTATATTGAATTTGGTAAGATCATATCTAAAACTCTAAAATGAGACCAAAATAAACTAATTTTGCTCAATTTTATGCAAAATATGGCCTAAAACATGAAATTTTACCGATATATTTCCAGTATTCGACGTTTTTTGAGTTAACAGCTTAAAAAAATTGAATATTTCTATAATATTTAGTTAGGTCTCATTATGAACGTTAAAATGACTCCAAACATGACTAAATTTTCTCAATTTTTAGCAAAATATGGCCAAAAAACTGAAATTTCAAGGATTTTTTTTCGAGTTTACGAAATTTTTTGAGGTAACTGCTACTAAAAATTGAGTATTTCTATAGAATTTGGTTATATCATATCAGAAACTTTAAAATGAGTCCAAATTTGACTAATTCTGCTGAATTTCTTGCAAAATATGGCCAAAAAACTGAAATTTCACCGATTTTTTTTTCGAGTTTTCGACGTTTTTTGAGTAAATTGCTATGATAAATTGAATCTATTATATTGAATTTGGAAAGATCATATCTAAAACTTTAAAATGAGACCAAAATAAACTAATTTTGCTCAATTTAATGCAAAATATGGCCCAAAACATGAAATTTTACCGATATATTTCCAGTTTTCGACGTTTTTTTAAATAACAGCTTTAAAAAATTGAATATTTCTATAATATTTAGTTAGGTCTTATCAAAAACGTTAAAATGAATCCAAACTTGACTAAATTTTCTCAATTATTAGCAAAATATGGCCAAAAAACTGAAATTTCACGTTTTTTTTTCGAGTTTGCGAAATTTTCTGAGTTAACTGCTACTAAAAATTGAATATATGTATAGAATTTGGTTAGATGATATCAAAAACTTTAAAATGGGTCCAAATTTGACTAATTTAGCTCAATTTTATGCAAAATATGGCCAAAAACATGAAATTTTACCGATATATTTCCAGTTTTCGACGTTTTTTGAGTTAACGGCTTAAATAAATTGAATATTTCTATAATATTTAGTTAGGACTCATCAAGAACGTTAAAATGAATCCAAACTTGACGACATTTTCTCAATTTTTAGCAAAATATGGCCAAAACAATTCAAATTCACGGATTTTTTTTCGAGTTTTCTAAATTTTTTGAGTTAACTGCTACTAAAAATTGAATATTTCTATAGAATTTGGTTAGATGATATGAGGAACTTTAAAATGAGTCCAAATATGACTAATTTTGCTCAATTTCTTGCAAAATTTGGCCAAAAACCTAAAATTTTACCAATATTTTTTTCGAGTTTTCAACGATGTTTGAGTTAACTGCTGCAAAAAATTGAATATTTCTATAGAATTTGGTTAGATCATATCAGAAACTTTAGAATGAATCAAAACTTGACTAATTTTGCTCAATATCTTGCTAAATATGGCCAAAAAACTGAAATTTCACCGAATTTTTTTTCGATTTTCGACGTTTTTTGAGTAAACTGCTACGATTAATTGAATATATTATATTGAATTTGGTAAGATCTTATCTACAACTCTAAAATGAGACCAAAATAAACTAATTTTGCTCAATTTTATGCAAAATATGGCCTAAAACATGAAGTTTTACCGATATATTTCCAGTTTTCGACGTTTTTTGAGTAAACAGCTTAAAAAAATTAAATATTTCTATTATATTTAGTTAGGTCTTATCAAAAACGTTAAAATGAATCCAAACTTGACTAAATTTTCTCAATTTTTAGCAAAATATGGCCAAAAAACTGAGATTTCACCAATATTTTTTTCGAGTTTTCAACGATTTTTAGATAACTGCTGCGAAAAATTGAATATTTCTATAGAATTTGGTTAGATCATATCAAAAACTTTAAAATGAATCAAAATTGACTAATTTTGCTCAAATTCTTGCAAAATATGGCCAAAAAACTGAAATTTCACCGATTTTTGTTTCGAGTTTTCGACATATTTTGAGTAAACTGCTACGATAAATTGAATATATTATATTGAATTTGGTAAGATCATATCTAAAAATCTAAAATGAGACCAATATAAACTAATTTTGCTCAATTTTATGCAAAATATGGCCAAAAACATGAAATTTTACCGATATATTTCCAGTTTTCGACGTTTATTGAGTTAACAGCTTAAAAAAATTGAATATTTCTATAATATTTAGTTAGGTCTCATTATGAACGTTAAAATGAATCCAAACTTGACTAAATTTTCTCAATTTTTAGCAAAATATGGCCAAAAAAATGAAATTTCAAGGATTTTTTTTCGAGTTTACGAAATTTTTTGAGGTAACTGCTACTAACAATTGAGTATTTCTATAGAATTTGGTTATATCATATCAGAAACTTTAAAATGAGTCCAAATTTGACTAATTTTGCTGAATTTCTTGCAAA
Source organism: Sympetrum striolatum (assembly GCA_947579665.1). Lineage (NCBI taxonomy): Eukaryota > Metazoa > Arthropoda > Insecta > Odonata > Libellulidae > Sympetrum > Sympetrum striolatum. The sequence goes on along the minus strand of CANPUZ010000057.1, from coordinate 727,045 downwards.
ATATGGCCAAAAAACTGAAATTTCACCGATTTTTTTTTCGAGTTTTCGACGTTTTTTGAGTAAATTGCTACGATAAATTGAATATATTATATTGAATTTGGAAAGATCATATCTAAAACTTTAAAATGAGACCAAAATAAACTAATTTTGCTCAATTTTATGCAAAATATGGCCAAAAACATGAAATTTTACCGTTATATATTTCCAGTTTTCGACGTTTTTTGAGTAAACTGCTACGATGAATTGAATATATTATATTGAATTTGGTAAGATCATACCTAAAACTTTAAAATGAGTCCACATTTGACTAATTTTGCTCAATTTCTTGCAAAATATGGCCAAAAACCTGAAATTTTACCAATATTTTTTTCGAGTTTTCAACGATTTTTGAGTTAACTGCTGCGAAAAATTGAAAATTTCTATAGAATTTGGTTAGATCATATCAAAAACTTTAGATTGAATCAAAACTTGACTAATTTTGCTCAATTTCTTCAAAATATGGCCAAAAAACTGAAATTTCACCGATTTTTATTTTCGAGTTTTCAACGCTTTTTGAGTTAACGGCTAAAGAAATTGAATGTGTCTATCGTATTTAATTAGGTCTTATCAATAACGTTAAATTGAATCCAAACTTGACTAAATTTTCTCAATTTTTAGCAAAGTATTGCAAAAAAACTGAAATTTCACGGATTTTCCTTCGAGTTTGCGAAATTTTTTGAGTTCACTGCTACTAAAAATTGAATATTTCTATAGAATTTGGTTAGATGATATCAAAAACTTTAAAATGAGTCCAAATTTGACTAATTTTGCTCAATTTCTTGCAAAATATGGCCAAAAAACTGAAATTTATACCGATTTTTTTTTCGAGATTTCGACGTTTTTTGAGTAAACTGCTACGATAAATTGAATATATTATATTGGATTTGGTATGATCATATCTATAACTTTAAAAAGAGACCAAAATAAACTAATTTTGCTCAATTTTACGCAAAATATGGCCAAAAACATGAAATTTTACCGATATATTTCCAGTTTTATACGTTTTTTGAGTTAACATCTTAAAAAAATTGAATATTTCTATAATATTTGGTTAGGTCTTATCAAGAACGTTAAAATGAATCCAAACCTGACTAAATTTTCTCAATTTTTAGCAAAATATGGCCAAAAAACTGAAATTTCACGGATATTTTTTCGAGTTTGCGAGATTTCTTGAGTTAACTGCTACTTAAAATTGAATATTTCTATAGAATTTGGTTAGATGATATCAAAAACTTTAAAATGAGTCCAAATTTGACTAATTTAGCTCAATTTCTTGCAAAATATGGCCAAAAACCTGAGATTTCACCAATATTTTTTTCGAGTTTTCAGCGATTTTTGAGTTAACTGCTGCAAAAAATTCAATATTTCTATAGAATTTGGTTAGATCATATCAGAAACTTTAAAATGAGTCCAAATTTGACTAATTTTGCTCAATTTCTTGCAAAATATGGCCAAAAAACTGATATTTCACTGATTTCTTTTTTTAAGTTTTCGACGTTTTTGAGTAAACTGCTACGATAAATTGAAAACATTATATTGAATTTGGTATGATCATATCTATAACTTTAAAATGAGACCAAAATAAACTAAGTTTGCTCAATTTTATGGAAAATATGGCCAAAAACATGACATTTTACCGATATATCTCCAGTTTTCGACGTTTTTTGAGTTAACGGCTTAAAAAAATTGAATATATCTATAATATTTAGTTAGGTCTTAACAAAAACGTTAAAATGAATGCAAACTTGACTAAATTTTCTCAATTTTTAGCAAAATATGGCCAAAAAACTGAAATTTCACGGATTTTTTTTCGAGTTTCGAACTTTTTTGAGTTAACTGCTACTGAAAATTGAATATTTCTATAGAATTTGGTTAGATCATATCAGAATCTTTAGAATGAATCAAAACTTTACTATTTTTGCTCAATTTCTTGCAAAATATGGCCAAAAACTGAAATTTCACCAATATATTTCCAGTTTTCGACGTTTTTTGAGTTAACGTCTAAAAAAAAATTGAATGTGTCTATAATATTTAGTTAGGTCTTATCAATAACATTAAAATGAATCCAAACTTGACTAAATTTTCTCAATTTTTAGCAAAATATGGCCAAATAACTGAAATTTCACGGATTTTTTTTCGAGTTTGCGAAATTTTTTGAGTTAACTGCTACTAAAAATTGAATATTTCTATAGAATTTGGTTAGATGATATCAAAAACTTTAACATGAGTCAAAATTTGACTAATTTAGCTCAATTTCTTGCAAAATATAACCAAAAAACTTAAATTTCACCGATTTTGTTTTCGAGTTTTCGACGTTTTTTGAGTAAACTGCTACGATAAATTGAATATATTATATTGAATTTGGCATGATCATATCTATAACTTTAAAATGAGACCAAAATAAACTAATTTTGCTCAATTTTATGCAAAATATGGCCAAAAACATGACATTTTACCAATATATTTCCAGTTTTCGACGTTTTTTGAGTTAACGGCTTAAATAAATTGAATATTTCTATAATATTTAGTTAGGTATCATCAGGAACGTTAAAATGAATCCAAACTGAACTAAAGTTTCTCAATTTTTAGCAAAATATGGCGAAAAAAATTAAAATTCACGGATCTTTTTTTTCGAGTTTGCGAAATTTTTTGAGTTAACTGCTACTAAAAATTGAATATTTCTATAGAATTTGGTTAGATGATATCAAAAACTTTAAAATGAGTGCAAATTTGACTAATTTTGCTCAATTTCTTGCAAAACATGGCCAAAAACTTGAAATATTACCAATATTTTTTTCGAGTTTTCGACGTTTTTTGAGTAAACTGCTATGATAAATTGAATATATTATATTGGATTTGGAAGGATTATATCTAAAACTATAAAATAAGACCAAAATAAACTAATTTTGCTCAATTTTATGCGAAATATGGCCAAAAACATGAAATTTTACCGATATATTTCCATTTGTCGTCGTTTTTTGAATTAACAGCTTAAATTAATTGAATATTTCTATAATATTTAGTTAGGTCTCATCAAGAACGTTAAAATGAATCCAAACTTGACGAAATTTTCTCAATTTTTAGCAAAATATGGCCAAAAAACTGAGATTTCATCAATATTTTTTTTGAGTTTTCAACAATTTTTGAGATAACTGCTGCGAAAAATTGAATATTTCTATAGAATTTGGTTAGATCATATCAGAAACTTTAGAATGAGTCCAAATTTGACTAATTTTGCTCAATTTTATGCAAAATATGGCCAAAAACATGAAATTTTACCGATATATTTCCAGTTTTCGACGTTTTTTGAGTTAACGGCTTAAATAAATTGAATATTTCTATAATATTTAGTTAGGACTAATCAAGAACGTTAAAATGAATCCAAACTCGAAGAAATTTTCACAATTTTTAGCAAAATATGGCCAAAACAATTAAAATTCACGGATTTTTTTTCGAGTTTGCTAAATCTTTTGAGTTAACTGCTACTAAAAATTGAATATTTCTATAGAATTAGGTTATATGATATCAAAAACTTTAAAATGAGTCCAAACTTGACTAATTTCGCTCAAATTTCTTGCAAAATATGGCCAAAAACCTTAAATTTCACCAATATTTTTTTTTCGAGTTCTCGACGTTTTTTTAGTAAACTCCTACGATAAATTGAATATATTATATTGAATTTGATATGATCATATCTAAAACTTTAAAATGAGACAAAAATAAACTAATTTTGCTCAATTTTATGCAAAATATGGCCAAAAACATGAAATTTTACCGATATATTTCTTGTTTTTGACGTTTTTTGAATTAACAGCTTAGAAAAATTGAATATTTCTATTATATTTAGTTAAGTTTTATTAGAAACGTTATAATGAATCCAAACTTGACTAAATTTTCTCAATTTTTAACAAAATATGGCCAAAAAAAATAAATTTCACGGATATTTTTTCGAGTTTGCGAAATTTTTTGAGTTAACTGCTACTAAAAATGTAATATTTCTATAGAATTTGGTAAGATGATATCAAAAACTTTAAAATGAGTCCAAATTTGACTAATTTAGCTCCATTTCTTGCAAAATATGGCCAAAAACCTTAGATTTCACCTATATTTTTTTCGAGTTTTCAACGATTTTTGAGATAACTGCTGCGAAAAATTGAATATTTCTATAGACTTTGGTTAGATCATATCAGAAACTTTAGAATGAATCAAAACTTGACTAATTTTGCTCAATTTCTTGCAAAATATGGCAAAAAAACTGAAATTTCACCGAATTTTTTTTTTCGAGTTTTCGACGTTTTTTGAGTAAACTGCTACGATAAATTGAATATATTATATTGAATTTGGTATGATCATATCTAAAACTTTAAAATGAGACCAAAATAAACTAATTTTGCTCAATTTTATGCAAAATATGGCCAAAAACATGAAATTTTACAGATATATTTCCAGTTTTTGACGTTTTTTGAGTTAACGGCTTAGAAAAATTGAATATTTCAATAATTTTTAGTTAGGTCTTATCAAGATCGTTAAAATGAAACAAAAATTGACTAAGTTTTCTCAATTTTTAACAAAATATGGCCAAAAAACTGAAATTTCACGGATTTTTTTTCGAGTTTGCGAAAATTTTTGAGTTAACTGCTACTAAAAATTGAATATTTCTATAATATATAGTTAGGTCTTAACAAAAACGTTAAAATGAATGCAAACTTGACTAAATTTTCTCAATTTTTAGCAAAATATGGCCAAAAAACTGAAATTTCACGGATTTTTTTTCGAGTTTCGAACTTTTTTGAGTTAACTGCTACTGAAAATTGAATATTTCTATAGAATTTGGTTAGATCATATCAGAATCTTTAGAATGAATCAAAACTTTACTATTTTTGCTCAATTTCTTGCAAAATATGGCCAAAAACTGAAATTTCACCGATATATTTCCAGTTTTCGACGTTTTTTGAGTTAACGTCTAAAAAAAATTGAATGTGTCTATAATATTTAGTTAGGTCTTATCAATAACATTAAAATGAATCCAAACTTGACTAAATTTTCTCAATTTTTAGCAAAATATGGCCAAAAAACTGAAATTTCACGGATTTTTTTTCGAGTTTGCGAAATTTTTTGAGTTAACTGCTACTAAAAATTGAATATTTCTATAGAATTTGGTTAGATGATATCAAAAACTTTAACATGAGTCAAAATTTGACTAATTTAGCTCAATTTCTTGCAAAATATAACCAAAAAACTTAAATTTCACCGATTTTGTTTTCGAGTTTTCGACGTTTTTTGAGTAAACTGCTACGATAAATTGAATATATTATATTGAATTTGGTATGATCATATCTATAACTTTAAAATGAGACCAAAATAAACTAATTTTGCTCAATTTTATGCAAAATATGGCCAAAAACATGACATTTTACCAATATATTTCCAGTTTTCGACGTTTTTGAGTTAACGGCTTTGAAAAATTGAATATTTCAATAATATTTAGTTAGGTCTTATCAAGATCGTTAAAATGAAACAAAAATTGACTAAATTTTCTCAATTTTTAGCAAAATATGGCCAAAAAACTGAAATTTCACGGATTTTTTTTCGAGTTTCGAACTTTTTTGAGTTAACTGCTACTGAAAATTGAATATTTCTATAGAATTTGGTTAGATCATATCAGAATCTTTAGAATGAATCAAAACTTTACTATTTTTGCTCAATTTCTTGCAAAATATGGCCAAAAACTGAAATTTCACCGATATATTTCCAGTTTTCGACGTTTTTTGAGTTAACGTCTAAAAAAAATTGAATGTGTCTATAATATTTAGTTAGGTCTTATCAATAAAATTAAAATTAATCCAAACTTGACTAAATTTTCTCAATTTTTAGCAAAATATGGCCAAAAAACTGAAATTTCACGGATTTTTTTTCGAGTTTGCGAAATTGTTTGAGTTAACTGCTACTAAAAATTGAATATTTCTATAGAATTTGGTTAGATGATATCAAAAACTTTAACATGAGTCAAAATTTGACTAATTTAGCTCAATTTCTTGCAAAATATAACCAAAAAACTTAAATTTCACCGATTTTGTTTTCGAGTTTTCGACGTTTTTTGAGTAAACTGCTACGATAAATTGAATATATTATATTGAATTTGGTATGATCATATCTATAACTTTAAAATGAGACCAAAATAAACTAATTTTGCTCAATTTTATGCAAAATATGGCCAAAAACATGACATTTTACCAATATATTACCAGTTTTCGACGTTTTTTGAGTTAACGGCTTAAATAAATTGAATATTTCTATAATATTTAGTTAGGTATCATCAGGAACGTTAAAATGAATCCAAACTGAACTAAAGTTTCTCAATTTTTAGCAAAATATGGCGAAAAAAATTAAAATTCACGGATCTTTTTTTTCGAGTTTGCGAAATTTTTTGAGTTAAATGCTACTAAAAATTGAATATTTCTATAGAATTTGGTTAGATGATATCTAAAACTTTAAAATGAGTGCAAATTTGACTAATTTTGCTCAATTTCTTGCAAAATATGGCCAAAAACTTGAAATTTTACCAATATTTTTTTCGAGATTTCGACGTTTTTTGAGTAAACTGCTACGATAAATTGAATATATTATATTGGATTTGGAAGGATTATATCTAAAACTATAAAATGAGACCAAAATAAACTAATTTTGCTCAATTTTATGCGAAATATGGCCAAAAACATGAAATTTTACCGATATATTTCCATTTGTCGTCGTTTTTTGAATTCACGGCTTCAATTAATTGAATATTTCTATAATATTTAGTTAGGTCTCATCATGAACGTTAAAATGAATCCAAACTTGACGAATTTTTCTCAATTTTTAGCAAAATATGGCCAAAAAACTGAGATTTCATCAATATTTTTTTTGAGTTTTCAACGATTTTTGAGATAACTGCTGCGAAAAATTGAATATTTCTATAGAATTTTGTTAGATCATATCAGAAACTTTAGAATGAGTCCAAATTCTACTAATTTTGCTCAATTTCTTGCAAAATATGGCCAAAAAATGAAATTTCACGGAATTTTTTTTTCGAGTTTTCGACGTTTTTTGAGTAAACTGCTTCGATAAATTGAATATATTATATTGAATTTGGTAAGATCATATCTAAAACTATAAAATGAGACCAAAATAAACTAATTTTGCTCAATTTTATGCTAAATATGGCCAAAAACATGAAATTTTACCGATATATTTCCAGTTTTCGACGTTTTTTGAGTTAACGGCTTAAATAAATTGAATATTTCTATAATATTTAGTTAGGACTAATCAAGAACGTTAAAATAAATCCAAACTTGAAGAAATTTTCACAATTTTTAGCAAAATATGGCCAAAACAATTAAAATTCACGGATTTTTTTTTCGAGTTTGCTAAATCTTTTGAGTTAACTGCTACTAAAAATTGAATATTTCTATAGAATTTGGTTAGATGATATCAAAAACTTTAAAATGACTCCAAACTTGACTAATTTTTCTCAAATTTCTTGCAAAATATGGCCAAAAACCTTAGATTTCACAAATATTTTTTTTTCGAGTTCTCGACGTTTTTTGAGTAAACTGCTACGATAAATTGAATATATTATATTGAATTTGATATGATCATATCTAAAACTTTAAAATGAGACAAAAATAAACTAATTTTGCTCAATTTTATGCTAAATATGGCCAAAAACATGAAATTTTACCGATATATTTCCAGTTTTCGACGTTTTTTGAGTTAACAGCTTAGAAAAATTGAATATTTCTATTATATTTAGTTACGTCTTATTAAAAACGTTATAATGAATCCAAACTTGACTAAATTTTCTCAATTTTTAACAAAATATGGCCAAAAAACTGAAATTTCACGGATATTTTTTCGAGTTTGCGAAATTTTTTGAGTTAACTGCTACTAAAAATGTAATATTTCTATAGAATTTGGTTAGATGATATCAAGAACTTTAAAATGAGTCCAAATTTGACTAATTTAGCTCCATTTCTTGCAAAATATGGCCAAAAACCTTAGATTTCACCAATATTTTATTCGAGTTTTCGACGTTTTTTGAGTAAAATTTTACGATAAATTGAATATATTATATTGAATTTGGTATAATTATATCTAAAACTTTAAAATGAGTCCAAAATTGACTAATTTTGCTCAATTTCTTGCAAAATATGGCCAAAAACCTGAAATTTCAATAATATTTTTTTCGAGTTTTCGACGTTTTTTGAGTTCACTGCTGCGAAAAATTGAATATTTCTATAGAATTTGGTTAGATCATATCAGAAACTTTAGAATGAATCAAAACTTTACCTGTTTTTCTCAATTTTTAGCAAAATATGGCAAAAAAACTAAAATTTCACCGATATTTTTTCGAGTTTTCCACGTCCTTTAATTAACTGCTGATAAAAATTAAATAATTCTATAGCAATTGGTTAGATCTTATCATAAACTATAAACGAGTCCAAATTTGACTAATTTAGCTCAATTTTTATTAAAATATGGCCAAAAACCTGAATTTTCACCAAATTTTTTCGAGTTTTCGAAGCTTTTTGAGTTAACTGCTGTGAAAAATTGTAAATATCTAATTAATTTGGATATATCTCGTCCAAAAAGTAAAATGAATCAAAACTTTACCTGTTTTTCTCAATTTTAAGCAAAATATGGCCAAAAAACTGAAATTGCACAGATTATTTTTTCGAGTTTTTGACGTTTTTTGAAATAAATGCTACGAAAAATTGAATATTTCTATAATATTTATTTAGGTCTTATCAAAAACGTTGAATTGAAACCAAACTTGACTAAATTTGCTCAAATTCTTGCAAAATATGGCCAAAAACCTGAAATTTCACCAATATTTGTTTTGAGTTTTCGACGTTTTTTGAGTAAACTGCTTAAATAAATTGAATATATTATATTGAATTTGGTAAGATCAAATCTTAAACTTTAAAATGAGTCCAAAATAAACTAATTTTGCTCAATTTTATGCAAAATATGGCCAAAAACATGAAATTTTACCGATATATTTCAAGTTTTCGACGATTTTTGAGTTAACGGCTTACAAAAAATTAAATGTTTCTATTATATTTAGTTAGGTCTTATCAAAACCGTTAAAATGAATCCAAACTTGACTAAAATTTCTCAATTTTTAGCAAAATATGGCCAAAAAACTGAAATTTCACGGATTATTTTTTCGAGTTTTAGATCATAACAAAAACTTTAAAATGAATCCAAACATGACTAAATTTTCTTAATTTTTAGCAAAATATGGCCAAAAAACTAAAATTTTACCGATATTTTTTCGAGTTTTCGACGTTTTTTGAGTAAACTGCTACGATAAATTGAATACATTATATTAAATTTGGTAAGATCACAGGGAGAGTCTACCGGGAGAAAAGTGAAGCCAAAAATAACGCAACCCGCAGAGCACTGGGTAGCACTTTTCTCCAGCTCCCCTTTAACTACATGTATTTTTGGGGTTTTATTTTCCTCTCTTACAGGACTCCGGAGCTTGTCTATCCTATGAAATGGACTCAGATAGTTTAAATGAACCTTTCACTTAACGATTATCTTCAAGTTTTTTCTCTAAGTCCTCTTGATTCCTTTTATTATGGAAAATAAAACATGCCTGCAATGTAAACTTCTCGGATGCCGGTGTCGTCTGCTAGAGAAATACAGAGAACGAATCGTCTGCCAATCTCCTGCAAACTCTATCAAAACCTCGTTGATTATTATAATGTTAATTTTACATATATTATAATGCACTAATTCGTCATAGTTTTTAATTGATCAATACCAAGTACGGCATAAAATTCCTTAATAGTCGTTTACCGCAATGAAATAAAGCTACTCTATAATACATTATAATAGCTTATCAGGGTAATTAGAGATTTTTCCGCTTGTGCAAATGTTTGTTCTAATTCATAATTGGGGCTTAATGAAGTAAAAGTTGTCAAAATGACGAATACGAGAACTTGTATACCATGCAAGACCTACAGGTGCAGCCGAGAGCACAATGAAATGTTCATTGAAACGCCGTGGATTAATACTGACGTTCGTTCTGCTTCATAGATTTCAGATAATGAATGAAATAATTAAATTAAGGAAGATGCATAGATTCTAGTTAGGAACATTTTGTGGGGGCAGCTGTTCTGATGCGCAGCAATTGACCATGCTGCAGGCAGAAACAGGCCCCTGCTTATTTACCTATAAAACCTTTATAAACGCGAAAATAACAAAATTGCTTCGTGTTACGCATTGCTCAAACTACATTTTGTGTTCCAAAACGTTCGACTTACTCGATCAAACCTTGATAACTCTGTATCAAAGCCGCAAAATCACGAAAAAACAATGTATTGGTATAGGGAGATACGAAAAGTGCTACCCAGCATGGCTAAATGCGCAATCTGCCGCTTTACCCCTGGCTTCACTTTTGGGCGCTAGAGGGAGATTATGATACTACCCCTGTGGGTAAGATCATATCAAAACTTTAAAATGAGTATAAAAATAAACTAATTTTGCTCAATTTTATGCAAAATATGGCCAAAAACATGAAATTTCACCAATATTTTTTTTGAGTTTTCAACGTTTTTTTAGTTAACCGCTGTGTAAAATTGAATATTTCTATAGAATTTGGTTAGATCATATCAGAAACTTTAAAATGAGTCAAACTTGACTAATTTAGCTAAATTTTTATCAAAATATGGCCAAAAACCTGAATTTTCACCAAATTTTTTCGAGTTTTCGAAGCTTTTTGAGTTAACTAATATGAAAAATTGTAAATATCTAATTAATTTGGATATATCTCGTCAAAAAAGTAAAATGAATCAAAACTTGACCTGTTTTTCTCAATTTTTAGCAAAATATTACCAAAAAACTGAAATTTCACGGATTATTTTTTCGAGTTTTCGACGTTTTTTGAGTTAAATGCTACGAAAAATTGAATAATTCAATAGAATTTGGTTAGATCTTATCAAAAACTTTAACATGAGTCCAAACTTGACTTATGTTGCTCAATTTTTGGCAAAATATGGCCAAAAACCTAAAATTTCAACAATATTTTTTTCGCGTTTTGGACGTTTTTTGAGTTAACAGCTACGAAAAATTAGAAATATCGAATTTAATTTGGATATATCTCATAAACAACATTAAAATGAATCCAAACATCACCTGTTTTTTCTCAATTTTTAGCAAAATAAGGCCACAAACCTGAAATTTCAACTAATGTTTTCGAGTTTTCGACGTTGTTTGAGTTAAATGCTACGAAAAATTGAATAATTCAATAGAATTTGGTTAGATCTTATCAAAAACTTTAACATGAGTCCAAACTTGACTTATGTTGCTCAATTTTTGGCAAAATATGGCCAAAAACCTAAAATTTCGACAATATTTTTTTCGCGTTTTGGACGTTTTTTGAGTTAACAGCTACGAAAAATTAGAAATATCGAATTTAATTTGGATATATCTCATAAACAACATTAAAATGAATCCAAACATCACCTGTTTTTTCTCAATTTTTAGCAAAATAAGGCCACAAACCTGAAATTTCAACTAATGTTTTCGAGTTTTCGACGTTGTTTGAGTTAAATGCTACGAAAAATTGAATAATTCAATAGAATTTGGTTAGATCTTATCAAAAACTTTAACATGAGTCCAAACTTGACTTATGTTGCTCAATTTTTGGCAAAATATGGCCAAAAACCTAAAATTTCGACAATATTTTTTTCGCGTTTTGGACGTTTTTTGAGTTAACAGCTACGAAAAATTAGAAATATCGAATTTAATTTGGATATATCTCATAAACAACATTAAAATGAATCCAAACATCACCTGTTTTTTCTCAATTTTTAGCAAAATAAGGCCACAAACCTGAAATTTCAACTAATGTTTTCGAGTTTTCGACGTTGTTTGAGTTAAATGCTACGAAAAATTGAATAATTCAATAGAATTTGGTTAGATCTTATCAAAAACTTTAACATGAGTCCAAACTTGACTTATGTTGCTCAATTTTTGGCAAAATATGGCCAAAAACCTAAAATTTCGACAATATTTTTTTCGCGTTTTGGACGTTTTTTGAGTTAACAGCTACGAAAAATTAGAAATATCGAATTTAATTTGGATATATCTCATAAACAACATTAAAATGAATCCAAACATCACCTGTTTTTTCTCAATTTTTAGCAAAATAAGGCCACAAACCTGAAATTTCAACTAATGTTTTCGAGTTTTCGACGTTGTTTGAGTTAAATGCTACGAAAAATTGAATAATTCAATAGAATTTGGTTAGATCATATCAGAAACTTTAGAATGATTCAAAACTTGACAAAATTTTCTCAATTTTTAGCAAAATATGGCCAAAAAACTAAAATTTCAATGATATTTTTTCGAATTTTCCTCGTTTTTTGAATTAACTGCTGCTAAAAATTGAATATTTCTATAAAAATTGGTTAGATCTTATCAAAAACTTTAGAATGAATCAAAGCTTGACTTATGTTGCTCAATTTTTGTCAAAATATGGCCAAAAACCTAAAATTTCAACAATATTTTTTTCGCGTTTTGGACGTTTTTTGAGTTAACAGCTACGAAAAATTAGAAATATCGAATTTAATTTGGATATATCTCATAAACAACATTAAAATGAATCCAAACATCACCTGTTTTTTCTCAATTTTTAGCAAAATAAGGCCACAAACCTGAAATTTCAACTAATGTTTTCGAGTTTTCGACGTTGTTTGGGTTAGCAGCTAAAAAAATTGAAACTTTTTATGAATTTGTTTAGATGTCGAAAATAACTTTAAAATGAGTATAAAAATAAACTAGTTTTCCTGAATTATTAGCAAAATATGGCCAAACACCTCAAATTTCACCCATTTTTTTTTTCGAGTTTTTGAAATTTTTTAAGTTAACTGCCACGAAATATTGAGCATTTCTATTTAATTTGGTTAGATATTATCAAAAGCTTTAAAATAAGTCCAAACTTGACTAATTTTGCTCAATTTTTGGCAAAATATGGCCAAAAACCTGAACTTTCAACAATATTTTTTTCGCGTTTTTTTGAGTTAACTGCTACGAAAAATTGTAAATATCTAATTAATTCGGATATATCTCGTCAAAAACATTAAAATGAATCAAAACTTTACCTGTTTTTCTCAATTTTTAGCAAAGTACGGCCACAAACCTGAAACTTCAACTACTGTTTTGGTGTTTTCGACTTTTTTTGGGTTATCTGCTACGAAAAATTGAATATTTCTATAGAATTTGGTTAGATGTTATGAAAAGCTTTCAAATGAGTCCAAATTTGACTAATTTTGCTCAATTTCTTGCAAATTATGGCCAAAAACCTGAAATTTCACCAATATTTTTTTCGAGTTTTCAACTTTTTTTGTGTTAACTGCTTTGAAAATTTGAATATTTCTATAGAATTTGGTAAGATGATATCAAAAAATTTAAAATGAGTCCAAAAATGACTAATTTTGCTCAATTTTTGGCAAAATATGGCCAAAAACATGAAATTTTACCGATATATTTCCAATTTTCGACGTTTTTTGCGTTTACTGTTGAAAAATTTGAATATTTCTATAATATTTAGTTAGGTCTTATCATAAACTTTAATATGTATCCAAACTTGACTAAATTTTCTCAATTTTTAGCAAAATATGGCCAAAAAAACTGAAATTTCACCGATTTTTTTTTTTCGAGTTTTCCACGTTTTTTGAATTAACTGCCTCTAAAAATTGAATTTTTCTATAGAATTTGGTTATATCGTATCAAAAACCTTAAAATGAGTCCAAACTTGACTACTTTTGACAAATTTATAGCAAAATATGGCCAAAAACCTGAAATTTCACCAATATTTTTTTCGCGTTTTGGACGTTTTTTGAGTTAACAGCTACGAAAAATTAGAAATATCGAATTTAATTTGGATATATCTCGTCAAAAACATTAAAATGAATCAAAACTTTACCAGTTTTTCTCAATTTTTAGCAAAGTACGGCCAGAAACCTGAAACTTCAACTGCTGTTTTCGTGTTTTTGAAGTTTTTTGGGTTAACTGCTACGAAAAATTGAATATTTCTATAGAATTTGGTTAGATGTTATCAAAGGCTTTAAAATGAGTCAAAACTTGACTAATGTTGCTCAATTTTTAGCAAAATATGGCCAAAAACCTCAAATTTCACCCATTTTTTTTTTCGAGTTTTCGAAATTTTTTAAGTTAAATGCCACGAAAAATTGAATATTTCTATTAAATTTGGTTAGATCATATCAAAAAATTTAACCTGAGTCCAAACTTGAGTTATTTTGCACAATTTCTTGCAAAATATGGCCAAAAACCTGAAATTTCACCAATATTTTTTTCGAGTTTTCAACGTTTTTTGTGTTAACTGCTGCGAAAATTTGAATATTTCAATAGAATTTGGTTAGATCATATCAAGAACTTTAAAATGAGTCCAAAAATGACTAATTTTACTCAATTTTTAGCAAAATATGGCCAAAAACATGAAATTATACCAATATATTTCCAGTTTTCGACGTATTTTGCGTTAATTGCTAAGAAAAATTGAATATTTCTATAGAATTTGGTTAGATCTTATCAAAAACTTTAGAGTGAGTCCAAAAATGACTAATTTTGCTCAATTCTTTGGCAAAATATGGCCAAAAACATGAAATTTTACCGATATATTTAGCTTCATAAGGGAGAAGCATGCAAGGGCTGCAATGAGGGAGGAAGAATCCCTCAGATTAGAAAGGGAGAGACTGAATATGGAGAAGCAAAAAATGGTCCTGGAGACTCAAAAAATAGAAATGGAGAGGGAAAAATTTGAACTGGAGAAGAAGGAGAGAGAAATAAGGTTGGCTATGGAAAGGGAGGAGCAAGTGCAGAGACTGGAGAGGGAGAGGCAGCAGCAAAAAGTACTAGATTTATTAATAAAAATGACTAGTGTCAATGCACCTTAATAGAAAAAATAAATATTTCTTGAAGATGATATTGTTTCATTCAGTTGCTACATGACACCCTGTTGGAGCTATTATGTTGTTGCGATTATGTTTGTGATGATTTCTTCTTTGAAACTTTCTTTGATAGTTGCATTGAATGTCATAAATCATTTAAGAATAATGATTCTTTGACATTTTCAACCACAAATTAATAAATTTGGATTACCATGTAATAACAAAAACCTTATCAGTTTAACAATGTTTATTTTAATCTTTTAAAGGACTTTGAACCAAACGCAATACATCAAATTTATGTACATCAAAAATTAATCTATTTGTTGTGTAAATTTTTCAAAACGAAGGTACTCCTCCAAAGATGGAGGATCAACTGCAAAGTAAGATGCAGTTTGACTACCATACAGGCAGGTATGACAATTAGTTAAAATAACTGCTGCATGAAACATTCCTGCAACATCTTGCAGAAGCAGCTTCTGGTTTTTCTTAAAATCAAGGAAGGCAAATTCCCTAATAATTTTTCCAAAGCCCCACTCTACGCTCTGCCGCAAGGGGCTCATCATCGCGTTGAACTCTCCTTGTCCTCTATCCATTCTGGTGTTAGGATAGGGGCAAAGTAGTAATTCCTTCAGAGGATACGCAGGATCCCCATAAAGGACATACTTTATGTCCCCAAACCTGCAATTCCTTTCCAATTGCTTGTAAATCTTTGAATCATGGAAAATTCCTGAAAAAATTGAACAGAACACACATGTGTAAATATTTAACAGACATAAATATGCAAGTATGAGACATTACAAGCACAATTTTTAGTACAACACCTGCATCATGTCGTCGACCTGGGTATGGCCCATGGAGGCTGACTACCATTCCATCAGGGCTTAAAATAGACTGATATTTTACACAGTGGACTCTTTTATGTCCTGAATAATACTCTTGCTGATTTTTTGATGGCCTGCAAATTGCCCTGGCAGTTCCATCAATGAAACCCCAACAATTTTTTAAGGTGGTCCCTTTCTTCATTATAGCCTATTGGTGGTTGAAATTATAAAAAAGAAACGTTATAAACTCCAATACTATGTTAGCACTACCAGAAACATGCCTTTTCAGAAAAATACACCATTACCAAAAAAATCACTTTACCTCCGAGTATATCCTTAACTTCTCTTCATTGAGAAACCTCAAACTATCAAGATCCGTAGATAGAGGTCTCTTCCTGTTAATAATATCAACCACCTCCTTAGAAATCCTTGACAAATAAGGGCTCGAAAGACCAAATAATGGTTCCAAATCGCTCCACCTATTAGGGTAGGCCAAGCGACGAAGAACTATGCATAACCCTTCCATGCCTGCAAAGAAAAATCATACGTCACATATATGCCTAATAGTAAAAGTAAAAATTTGAGCATATGTAAAGAGTATTGAAATTACCAGTAACTTGGAGCCTTCCTTCCGATCTTATAACATCGGGTATTCCTAGGAGAACCCTCAACTGCTCCAGATGCTGAATTCGGAACCTAAAAAGCAGCTTCACTTCTTCTTCGCTCAATTCCTGCAAGTTTAATCTCCCGTAGGTGCCTCTTGAACGAATTTCTCCGCGGAATTGCAATAAGGAGTGCATCATGCATTCCTCTTCCTCTTCAGAATCCAACTCTTCCAATACCACGAATTCCTCCATCGCTGCCCTAACTTTGTGTGCTCAAGTAACACGGTAAATTTCTACTTTGGTGCTTAGAAATTAACCAGTAATACCAATAGTAAAACTACTAATAAATTCTTGGGTTGGAAAACGCTAAAATACTGACTCCTCAAGCTTACAAGTTGGACACTCGGCGTGCAATGGCGACTTTCGTTAAGAAAATTTCGGAAGTTGAGATTACTTACGATTCAGCCAATTAGGGAGCTAATTCTCACCTTGCAGCGCTCCAAGTAACAAGCACAGGAAATACAGATTGTTTCACGTTGTACGTGTGGTTAAATGGTATGCTGAAACTCTAAGTCCACGGTGCCCGGTAGATCGTGACCGTAAACCCTCACGTTCAAATCTCGCGGTGAAAGATTCTGCGGTGTACGTTGTGCTGAAACTCTCTAATCTGAACGATGCCTTGTCGCTTCAGGACGAGTTGAAGCAGCTCCTTGCAAAAGGGGGCTTTGAACTCCGCAAATGGTGCAGCAATTCTTCAGCTCTACTCTCTCGCCTCGCCGCAGAAGAAAGGGCAAGCTCTTCTTCACTTCCAGATCCTCAACATTGTTTATTGGGACTCAAATGGAATTCTCCACTGGACCATTACTCCTACTCTATAAATGTCGCAGAAGTTCCTTCTACAAAACGCTGTATCCTCTCAACGATTGCAAAAATTTACGACCCTTGCGGTTGGTTGACGCCGATAGTGTTATGGGCAAAATCATTTATGCAATTATTATGGACATTAGGACTCCAATGGGACGAGCCAATTCCTACGCATCTAGTGCAGAAGTGGGAGTTGTTTATTAGAGATATTGTATCCATCAGAAGTGTGAAAATTCCTCGTCCACTTTCTCTTGACCGGTCTATTTCTCTTCAGTTACATGGATTCTCGGATGCCTCCGAGAAAGGATATGCAGCCTGCGTATATTTACGCTCAAACCGAAAGGGAGGAAGAATAGAGATTAACTTGTTGATGGCAAAATCAAGAGTCTCTCCTTTGAAAAAAATTACTCTCCCCCGTTTAGAATTGTGTGGTGCCCACTTATTATCTAAATTGCTAGTTTATTGTTATTCTTTGTTATCTCCTCATTGCAGCATTGAATCTACTATCGCCTGGTGTGATTCAACTATAGTTCTCACTTGGGTTAAGACACCACCTTATCGGCTGAAGACGTTTATCGCAAACCGCGTCGCAGAAATCCAAGAGAATGCGCCCTCTCACCAGTGGCGGTATGTAGCCTCAAATAATAATCCCGCTGACTGCGGTTCGCGCGGACTCATGCCGTCACAGCTTCCCGACCATCCTCTATGGTGGCATGGACAAGGTGGTTGAACCTTAGGAGCGAAGATTGGCCATCGTTAGAATATAAATCTGCTGTAGACGAGCGAGTGCTTGAATTAAAATCCCCAGAAACTGCTGTTCTCGTCTCTACAGAGCAATCAGAATGGGATTTATTATCTAAATTCTCGTCGTGGTGGAAAGCGCACAGTAGCATACGTCAGACGATTTTTGCTTAACTGTAAAGGTACTACTAAATTTTCAGGCTTCCTCAACAATGAAGAATTGATGCAAGCAACCATTTGTATTTGCAAATTACTGCAGCAATCTAGTTTAAAGAATGAGTTGATTGCACTGCAAAGGAATCAACCGTGCAGCATACGTCTTCAACGCCTTGCACCATTTTTGGATGAAAATGGACTCATTCGAGTTGGAGGAAGGTTACGAAACGCATCAATTCCAGAGAACGTCGAGCATCCTATATCATTGCCAAAATCACATCATGTAGTGAATTTAATAATTGATTTTTATCATGTAAAATGTCTTCATGCTGGACCACAATTATTAGAAGCCTCTATATTCCGTCATTTTTGGATTTTGTCCGCTCGCTCTGTAATACGCTCCCGCATTTTTAAATGTATTACGTGCTTTAAGTGCAAGCCGCGTAATATGCCACCTCTGATGGGAGACCTTCCCGAAGCAAGAGTGAACCAGGCCCATCCATTTGCCAATACAGGAATGGATTACGGTGGACCTTATCATGTCAAGATTCATAATTTGCGAGGTGTAAAAATTTTCAAAGTGTATATTTGTGTATTTGTTTGTCTCTGTACAAAGGCTGTACATATAGAAGTAGTAACTGATCTCACCTCCGAAGCCTTTATAGCCGCACTAACCCGCTTCGTCTCGCGAAGGGGACTTTGTCGTAATTTATATTCCGATTGCGGAACCAATTTTGTTGGCGCTTCATCTCTACTTAGGAGGATTTTTAAAAACTTTTTGAGATCAATTGAGGGAGATTTATCTCATTTTGCAAATCAAAGTTCGTTTAATTTTCATTTCATCCCACCCTCGGCACCACATCAGGGTGGATTATGGGAAGGAGCCATCAAATCAGCTAAACACCATTTAACCAGAGTAATGGGCAAGCAGATTCTAACTCTACCTGAGTTCATTACCTTGATCACGAAGATAGAGGCCATGTTAAATTCTCGACCCATTACCCCAATTTCAGCGGACCCTAAGGAAGTCTCTGCGCTCACCCCCGGTCACTTCTTGGTTGGGTGCAATCGGTTCCTGAGGAAAACTATTCCAATTCTACGATCAATCGGCTGAGTAGATGGCAGATAGTCCAAGCGCTATCGCAAAGAATATGGAAGAGATGGCACAAAGAATACCTCAATACACTCCAGCAGAGATCCAAGTGGACTCTCTTGAAAAATAGTCTAAAGGAGGGAGACTTAGGCCCTCCGTCCACGAGGCTTCGCGTCATAGACGCGTACGCGTAGCGTAGCTTGTCGCGACGTGACGATTACGCCCGTTTTCTGTACACGAAGCGTACTGAAGAACTAAACCACATGTTGCTTTACCATGGCAATGGAACTACTGTTGTGATAATATGGATACTGATGAACCCAA
The DNA here is from genome assembly GCA_947579665.1 of Sympetrum striolatum. Lineage (NCBI taxonomy): Eukaryota > Metazoa > Arthropoda > Insecta > Odonata > Libellulidae > Sympetrum > Sympetrum striolatum. The sequence goes on along the minus strand of CANPUZ010000057.1, from coordinate 707,439 downwards.
GGCAATGGAAGTATTTTAGTTAAAATAATGAATAAAAATTAAATGTTACTTGCCTGACCATTTCATTGCTTTTGCCACCTCACTCCAAGCTTTCTCTGCTATTTCTTTTCTGGAGTATTCTGGCATAGTAGGATTGTATAGTCAAGCATATTTCTCGACTGTCAGAACAAGATGAGTTGCTTTCGCCATCTTTCAAGCTTCACTCCAACAAGCAAAGTACGCCTCGCTACCGACACTGTTGGTCGCCTGGCTACATGACGAAAGCGTGCTTGGACGGAAGCGCTACGCTGCAGCGTCGTGTATGGATGATCATTTAATTACATTGTCTGCTGCTCACAGCCGTACAGCTAGCGATGTCGCGTCTATTCCTCTACGCTTCTGTGACGCCTCGTGGACAGAAGGCCTTAGTACTCGTACGCGAGCCAAATGTTCCCCCTCTATTGTGGTGCATGGGACGTGTGTCGTCCATCCATCCAGGGAAAGATGGAGTGGTGAGAGTGGTCACCCTCCGCACGGCTAAGGGGTTTTTAAAAAGACCGGCGGTCAAAGTGTTTCCTTTACCCAATCCCTAGTCCTTTCCCAATCCCCATTCCTCACTTGCTGTAAATATTATTGTAATATATTTTTGTTTTATTTTACTAATGTAATGTTTTTTTTTTGAATAATTTTCTGCCAGCCTGAAGCACTATGTGTATTGTTGAACTGGACCAGTTCAAGGCGGGGGAATATGTTCGGTTTTGTGAACGGGTGGCGTTCACTGTTTTTTACTTTCTCCATATACGAAGTATAGAGAAAGTATTGTTTTCATGAAAAAATTCGACTTCGAGATTTCAACGGAAATACACGTTTTGGGGTCCCTAGAACACGTTTTGACCATTTTCGGAATGATGTCTGTGTGTATGTGTGTGTGTGTGTCTGTATGTGTGTGTGTGCTAGTGGGCGCTCTAACGTGAAAACTAGTGGTCGTATCAATACCAAACTTCATACATAGTACTGTTCTGTGTGCTGTCAGAGTTGATTAGTTTTTGGAGTAAATCGGTTGACCGGAAGTCGAGCTTCATTCAACAAAGCTCATTTCCGGTTTTCAAAATATCTCCCTAAATATGATATATACGTGTATTGTATTACTTATAAAAGTTTTAGATAATGTAATTTACTATAACTTTTGTATTTAACATATTTTTGTATCACCGGTTGATTAGGAGTTATTCGTGAAAAACCGATAAACCGGAAGTAGCTGTTATGTACTTTGTGGGCGCTCTAACATGAAAACCATTCATTGTATCAACACCAAATTTCATATATAGTATTTTTGTTAGTGTCGTTAGAGTTGATTAGTTTTTGGAGTAAATCGGTTAACCGGAAGTTGAGCTTCATTCTTCAAAGCTTATTTCCGGTTTTCAAAATATCTCCATATATATGATATTTAGGTACATACTATTAATTACAAAAGATTTAGAAAATGTGATTTACTATAATTTTTGTTTGAATTATATTTTTGTATCACTGATTGTTTAGGAGGTATTTATGAAATACTGATAAAACGGAAGTTTCTGATTATGTACTTTGTGGGCGCTCTGGGCTTTATGGGCGAAAGGCCAATTTCATCGTTTTTCATCAATCATGTCCCGTAAAACATTATTCATCATGTTTTTGGCGTCAAAGATAATATATAATATTAATCACTCATATTCCAAGTTTAGATGGAATATAGAGTTCGAAATTACTGTCGTAGATAAATATTTACATCTTATATATGGAGAAAGTCATGTGCTGGCCACATCAGATTTTTTTTTGTTTGCGGCCCATCTCCGATAGAGGGACACAAGTATTTTATTTTGTGTAGTATGTATTGAGTGAATCTCGGCAGTCCCCTGGATAACGCTGGCAGTGTGGGTCATCGCCTGCTCTCGAGTTCTCGCCTGATCGCTTCGCCTCGCCGTGAGCCCTTTCTTGGTGCCGGTCTTCATACCACGCCGCCTGCAGTTCATCCGAACGCCACTTCGCCTTATGGCCAGCGCTACCAAAACGTGTTGTACATAATTATCATTCAATATTTGTGAATTAAACAAATTTTTTGTCATGTAAAACTGATGTGGTTATTTTTGCTACAATTTGTGTTGCAGACTAGCGCGATTCCGTTAGATCAAAAATTTCCGATCATTTTATCGGAAGTTATCGGCGCGTTTGGGATAAAAATGCGGCCAAAATTAAAGAGGAATAATATCTTAGAAATATTAAAAAGGTTATTAACAGGTAGTGGCGAATCTAGGATCAAGCTGTGGCTAGAGAGTTGGGATTAAAGATTCATTTTCTATTTATCGATTTTTGTAAGAAATTTTATAAAATTAAACTCAGTATACATATTTGGATTATGCTTATTATTATCTATCGTTGTAGATAAACGATATTTTCTTCACATCTCAATAGTATGAACGATGATACATTTAAGTTATTATTCTTCATGTTGACTTCTGGGGGGGGCTACAGCCCCCATAGCGCCCCCCCCTGGATCTGCCACTGATCAGATCCCTTTATTGCAAAATGAGGTTAAGAAATTGAATTACACTGTTTTATGCCGCGAATTTTTTCAATAATTGCAATTTTCAATCAAGCAATAATATTGAATATGCACCGAAGAGAATAACATTCCTAAACGGAAAAACAAAGTTTATCTTGTTATAATCATCGACAAACAAGAATAAACCGTAAAATCTGCTATATTCCATTTTTGTCTCATGGAATACTCTGTAGTAATAGCCGCAATCGCCTATTTGCAAGCTACTTCATTACCTTATTACATAATCTGTAAATGGCAAATGAAAGTTATATGATAAGAAAACAAATCTAAATAAGTATTAAAAACACCATAAGCACAAAACTTACGAGTTAAAAGTAATTTCTTTAACGTACTTTTCCTTGCAGTTCCATGCGCAGCATTTCAAAACCATGATTCCCAAGTCCTTCAATCTTTTACGGTTAATTTTCATCCAGATACCGAAAATAAATATTGAGTTACATTAGCCAGACTATAGAGCATCTAAATAAACTCGAATTCAGAACATTAGCTGTCCGTAAAGGACATAAATACTTAAAAAACCAACTTGAGTACACGAATTTCTCATTTAACTTACCGGCGAGATTTCCGAAAGCGGACCAAAGTCACGTGGTCTCCTACGTTCAATCCTGTAACATGCGCAGAACCCAATACGCGCTTTACCCTATCCTTACTCTATGCTCGTTGCACACCGTCTCTCGTCCCACTTGTGGCCAGTACACAAAACATAAACAAAGGACAGCCACACTGCTACAGTTTTAGCTCAAAACCGGTCGCACAATTAAGTTTTGTTTTGTGGAATTTTGAGAGTTTATTAAATATGATCCTGATTACGGAGTTCCATCAAGTTAAGGCTTCCTCCATTGAATTTATTGTCCTTTACGTTTATAAGAGTAGCTTTTCAATGATATCTCTCGAGCGATAGGAGTTTTAATATTTCATATTAGAGATCAAAGATATCAAAGCATCAGAGCTTATATAGTATGAATCTCCATAATGATTGTGCAAAATTTGCTCCGACTCTAGAATGAAATTTTTATTTTAGTATACCTTTCCGTTGTGATAATGTATTAAATATGTTAGCAATGCACTTCTGGAGATTTCACTTTTTGTCCCAAAGGAATTCTTCGAAACACCTTCAATATCTGAATTGTTAACTGTATCATAACAGCCACTATTTTAAATCATTCATAAATGTTCATTATTCCACAATAATTTATTACTAAGGTAGTGGTTTCGTAAGAGGTTGCATTTTTAAAAGTGTCCTTGTAACTAACACAACTTTTTCAGTAAGAGGTTTATAAGGAGCTTCAAATGCAGTAATTTAAGGATGCCTTGGAGACACCCTGCTTGTTGCAGCATGGAGATGATTGCAGGTTATGAAGATGTGTAGGAATGAGTTGGGAAGAAAGTCTGTAGTTATGTTTTAAATGGATCATTTTTTATTGGTCTGTCTTTTGCTTTATTGTATTATTCAATGTATAACTAAAAATATTTAGATGATGAAAACTGTATCCTTTACGAAATTAAATATGAATTATATTAATGAAACTTCGGCGTTGTTCTTCGAGATAGCATTATTATATCCTGCTCTCAAGTCTGTTTTGTCTTTTGATAAAGTAAGGATTTATTGTCAGCTTCTGGAAATATTCAATCTGAATTCAATTGAGAGGTATGTCTCCCATTACTTTTTCTGTTAATTTATTTTTGTAAGATCTTATTTTCCTAGTTATATAAGTATGCAGGGATCATACTGATGCTTCAAATTTCTTGCCCATTGCAGATTGATGTAGATTTATGAATCTATGGAAATACTAATTACTTTTAATTAATACCACATGCATCCATGGATAAAATGCATTTTTTACTAAACCTATGGTCTATGATTCTTCTAGAAGGACTTTCGATTCAATGTTTATGTCCTTTGTTTTTTGTATAATTCTACTTTTTAAAATATTTAAATATACTATAACTCCAGTTTAGGTTAGTCTTGCATTTTCGGAATTTAAGTGATAGAAATGGAATCGTAGGTAAACTAGCACAATATTTGTACCTTAAAGAATTGTATAATAGACTTAATCTTTCGTCACCATCATTATAAATTTTGTATGAGGCGTACTCATAGCACGGATGTTTTATTGTAAAAAAATGAATGCAGATATTAAAGTGGAGAGTTCCGTGAGGCTTTCTTTTGGTAGTATTGAAATACAGGATATGCTACCATTGCCCCAACTGGAAGAATACAATGCGAGCCAGCAAAGGAGTATAGTAGTTTGCAATCCTTTTCAGAAACCCTAGTTTAGGGAACTAGTTAATGGTCTGGTATTATGTATTTGATAGTCTCTTTAGAGTTAAATTTGTGGAATCAAATATATTTAAATGAATTTGTTGTCATGAAATACATCATTCATTCAAGTATATATATATAGCACCGTGTCTGAGCTAGAATTTATTTCGTTATAATTATCTTAATAGCCTTTAAATGAGGAGAATTTCATTATTGTATATTCTATTGAGGAAATCAAATAGTCTATTTTTTATTCTATGCATTGTGATAAATTTTATATACTAGTTACAGATAACTAACTATATATCCGAGTCTGATTATAATCTTAAATCATAGGAGTTAATCTTAATCCACACATAACTGTAAAGAATAAACATTGTGCTTCACACGAAAAAATGAAACAGGCTTATCGATTATTTCATAAGGTTCCCAATTTGAAATCTCAGCTGATACATTTTGATTCTTTCTCAGTTATGTAATATTTGACAACAGTATTGGTTATACGATGGAATAGGACACTTATATTGAATATTTTGCTAATTGTCTTCATAATACTCATTACTTTAGTCCATCTGATGATTTCTTCCCTAAAAGTATTTCACTTCTTCTCTTATTTGATGTTATAAAAGATAAAATTCCTTCTTTACTTCTCACATTCCAGTTCTTAATTTCTCTAAGATTTTTCTTGCCTTACTGCTGATATTAGTGGGGTTTGTGTTAAACAAAATGACTGCCCACCTTTTATTATAATCTGTAAACTCCCAATAGGAATTTATTAAAAAAATGTTCGATGATTACTAAAATAGGTTATGATCTGGAAATACATAAAAAGTAATCATACAAAAGTTTCCAAAACTTTCTACTTCATATTTTAAATTGAGAATCACGGAATTAAAAATATATTAAATAATTCAGAAAAATAAACCCCTCAGTTATTTGTCTAAATGAACAATAGGTCACCACAGATCAAATAAAAATTCTTAGTAGAATGAAGAATTACAAAGTTGCTGATAATATTCGTAAAGAAAAAACTCCTCTAGAGGTGGATCATGAATATCAAAAGGAAGTGAGTCACTGGACGTATGTGATGATTTATAGGTCCTAAATAATGAAAATATCTGAGGGTTCATATGTAGAATTTTTAAACCACTATAATAATTTTTATTTATAGAACCCTATACAATTAACAAGTGTATCATTTTTATTAAAGCTTGAGCGGCTGTTTAGAAAATTAAGAAAAGAGAGAAGATTGCCAATGACTGAAATGTTAATCTATTTACTATATTTAAACTGAGGATCTCCTGAATTTGAACTGTAAGAAAACTCTAGTTGAAAATATGACATATATATACCATATTCAATATGGAACAAAGGAGCATTTCTATGTAAATCCCTCTGATTACATCTATCAAAGGAATATAAAAAAAGAGAAGCTATACACTATAAGATAGCTTGAGCATAGAGAATGGATTAAAGTTTGTGACCTAGAATGAATAATGGCTTCTTTACAATATGGAATGTGTTGATAAAACTTATTACTTTTTCATCAGGAAATTATTAGAGATTATGTATTTCCCTGGGCTAAAAATAAAACTAAAATCAAATACTTTTAATATAAATTGGATTACACCTGGTATAATTGCATCCAGAGAATCAAAGAGACTTTAGGAATCAAAACATTATGTCCTTCATTATAAGAAATGCAGGAAAACATCAAGTAAAGCAATTAAAAATCATAACAGATGCTAAAGATTCAATATTCTAATAATTAAAGCTATGTATCATGATGATAATGTGATAGTGTTCAGACAGGCCCAATGGAAAATAAAGTTATTCAAGAGAATCTTACTAAACGGAAGTAACATAGATGATTCAAAAACATTAGTTTGAGTATTTCAGCAACTACTTTGTAGACATTGCCAAAGAAGCAAATGTTATTCCTTCAATGAAAGATAAAATGCAATATTGATCGCTTTACCACTTGTACCGTACCGTAGAACAGTCCTTCAGCAGACTAAGACATAATAAAATCAGAAGTACCATGGTGGAAACTCAACTGAATGGCCAGATGAGTGTTCACTGAAACATTATCGCAGGGAACTTGTCAGATTTCAATAATAAGTGGTTATTTGGGAGAAATCAGAGGAGTTTGTGCTTCAATCGAGATCATATTTTTTTGTTCATTATATCTCTTATAGCATACTACTGTTAGTAAAATTTTTCTTGCAGTAAAGTATTTGTTTTATTGTCATAACCTGCAGTTATTTTACCTTCATTATGTACCCTCAATCAGGCAGCTTGCCCCTAGTCTAGTGGCTGGCGACGCCCTTCATCTCATTTAACATATTTATCGAAGTATAACTGAAGAAAATTCAAATTGAAAAACTAAGATTTTAAATAAATGACTTGGAATGGTTTGGACACAGCACACTCTAAAGAGCACCTGCCAGCAACTACAGAAACTATAGTCTCTCATTAAAATGTTCTTACTTAGTAAAAGGTGATTATTAGATAAAAACCTCTTTTTCAAATACTTTAATTAACAAAGAATGATTTCAGATGGTAGCATGTTTGTGTTCTTTGTGCAAGTCCACCAAGTGTTGATACCTATTTGATAGGAAGTCAGATGTTTGCTTCTCCATACCTGTTCTTTTCATAACTGAGAGTAATTATAAGGTATGTAATAATTAAATTATTAAATGTACGTAATCAGGACAAAGGCAATGTTTTTTTATGTGAATACCAGCACAAATATCAGTTTGTCATTCAGCTTATTTTGAATAGTGTCACAGAAAGTTTTAATCGGACCTCTTTTAAATAAAGCCATAAAATACGTAAAAAACTGACTTAAAAATGAATATGATTCATTCCAGGTAATAATTTTTAAATAAAAATGTAATATAGACTTATAAAAGTATAAGACAGCATGTATTTTAGACCTACATAAAAAAATGTTATGCACCCATAAATATGATAATTACAATTTAAAATTTTCCCTCTAATTTTCCCTCTAATCTAGTTCGACCAGTTCTCGAATATAGTTCAATAGTTTGGTCCCCTTCTTATCATAAGTACGACTTAGGCTTAGAGAGAGTCCAGAATAAATTTCTGAGACTGGTGGCTTTTAAGTTTGGAATTGAGAGAGAAAGTGGAGAATATGAAAAGATATTGAAATTACTAAATATACACACACTCTCTGCTCGTAGGAAGCAAAATGGAGTTCTATTCTTACACTCTCTGTTAAATAATCATATCAAGTCTTCTTATCTTTTATCTCTTATAAATTTTAGGGTTCCAATTGTTCATTCAAGATCCCATCATTTATTTCATATTCCATATGTATGTAATAATTATTTGTATTTTCTGCCTATTTTTAGAATAATGAGAGATTTTAATAGTCATTGTAAATCCGCTGATATATTTTACTTTTCACACAATGTATTCAGAAATTTTATTTTAAAAAATGTTTAATGGTGCAGAATTATTAAGGTGTATTTTTCTTTTATTGTAACATGTAATGTGTTATCTCCAATGTAATTGTAATTTTCATTTGTGTCAATCTTCTTTAATTAAGCTCATATGTTTATTTTCAAACTTTTCAAATGTTACCTTGGTCATTTTCAACATTTGTAATAGGACATCTGTCCGTTTAAATAAAGTATTATTATTATTATCTTATCTTAATTAATGGCACGTCATTGTAATTATTATGAGATGCAATAACCCTTATGAGCTTTCAGCCCTTAGAAAGAATTTTACTAGGCTTTAAAAATAAAATAGATGAATTAGAAATATTTTTAAATGATGGGAAAAATGTAATCTCTTCAATTATTGAGAGATATGCTTTTAACAATGAAGATGATGGTATCAAAGGTTCAGTTGGTGACAAACATAAGGTATATAATGTAGATAGTTATTCAGATTCTATGATAAATATTAAAGCTGATTCTATGGTAAAAACAAGTGACTCTATGGTAAATAAAAGTCAAAGTGGATATTATGGTAAATGGGAATGATGAATTTGAAAAAAATGACCCTCTCCTGTTCTCTGACAATAAAGGAGAGAATGATAAAAAGTGTTCTGATAATACTGCTAAGTATGTGGTAAATGTTAATCACCAATGGTTAATGCATCTTAATATCCAAGGAATCAAATCTAAAATTAATAATCTTGAAATTTTTCTAAATGAAGACCTTTCATTAAAAGCCTCAGTCATATGTCTGAATGAACACTGGCTACAGCAAGAGCAAATACATATATTAAATAAGATAAGAAATTACAGTGTAGTAGATTTTTACGGCAGAATGCATTCTTTGCATGGAGGATCATGTATACTTATAAGGGAGGATAATGAGTTTGTAATAAAAAGGAGAGATGATTTAAAAGTACATAATGAGGATATTGTATTTGAATGCTCAGCCATAGAATTGGTTGCAATTCATACCATCCTGTCCTGGAAGGAACATATTAATTCACTGGTTAAAAAGTTAAACAGTGCATGTTTCAATATGTCATGCATTGCCCCAATTGTAAATATTTCCACAAGATTGACAGTATACTATGGTTACTTTAATTCAATTTTGAATTATGGTGCCATACTATGGGGTATGGCTCCTGGTTGGCAAACGGTATTTAAAGTACAAAAAAAGATTATGCGGATCATGACCTTTTCTAAATACAGAGACTCATGTAAACCACTGTTTAAAAAATATGATATCTTGACATTACCCTGCATTTACATTTATGAGGTATTAAATTATGTTCATTCAAATAGAAAAGATTTTGAGGACGAACACAACCATAATTATGATACCAGAGGGAGAAACAATATGAATTATCCTAAACATAGACTGTCAATGTATGAAAAGACCCAATATTACATGGGAATAAAACTGTATAATATAATTCCAAAACAATTCAAAGAAAAGTATGGGAAAAACATAAAAACTTTTAAAGAAAACCGACATAAATTATTATCTAAAAAGTGTTACTTCACAGTGGAGGAATTTTTAAATGACAATAGCTTGTGAGTGAATATGCTTCAAAGGTGTTTGTAAAATGATAAATTATTTTTGCTGTTATATAAATTTGTGTAATCAAATTTTCATTTAAATGTAAGAAATTGTAATTGTGACTATGGCAATCATGTTTATGTGCATATTTGTGAATTTCAATGGAAAAATTGTAAAATCTTCAAAGATGTTGTATGTTTAGATATGTTGAATGTTTGTTAAAATGAAAAAAAATAATATTTTATATCTTCTTAAGGTGTAATTGTACTAGTTTCAGTTGACTACTGTATATTGACATGTCACCTATTCAGGGCAGAATTATTTTCTGTTTTTGTATTGAATGTTTTTGTGACGCAAATAAATTATTATTTTTATTATTATTTCTAATTCTCCAAGGTCAACTAGTTTTTAAATTTCTAATGCCCTTAATTACAAGACATTAATTGCAAGTTCTTCTGTTTTTGTACTCTCAGTTTGCAGTGATACTTCAATGAATCCAATCGAAATAATTTGAATTTAACAATAGTAATTCACAGTTTAAAAAAAAGGTATGGGTGGTTTCTGAAGTTGGCTACTCTCAGGAAAAAGCTATAACAAGAAATGGAGAAGTTTCCAGAACTCTCCAATTTATCTTATTTTCTTTCCACTCTGTTAACTCTTGAGAGCTATCAGCTCTTCCAAAGAATCATTCAAAGTCACTATGTCTAGGGATAGGTAACAGTTTTTTGCTCTTTTTATAAAATTTGTTGACTCAAAAAACACAATAATAATACTTTAATTGTCCAATGACTGGAAAAATACATTTATAGGAGTTGTCAAAGAAATAGAATCATGAAGTCATTATAAAATACAAAAAAAACAAATTATAAAAATAAACAAATTAATATACAAAATGAGTAGAAATATACAAGTAAATGAACAAAATAAAAAAGGAAGATAAGGTATACATTGCCAATTAGTCCACAAGGTGTAGATTTACTCAGATGAAAGAATCGTTGTTAAAGAATCCATCTTTATTGTAGAGACATTTTTCCAAGAGTAATTTATGTACAGCGTTTTCAAAGGTATTGAAGGATGTAATATTTTTTATTGCTGCTGGTAATGCATCGCAGAACTTAATTCCACAAACTTTCGAACTAAGAGAAAAAGTTTTCAGGTTTTGTTGAGGTGTATGGAGATCATCAATCCTCCTGGTGAAATGTTGTGATAGACTCTATTGTTTTCAAAGAGGGAGATTTTTGCTTAGCGAAAAGAAGAGTTTTGAAGATAAAAATAGAGGGGATAGTTGACATTTATATTTTTTTGAAAAGTGGTTAACAGTGGGCTCTTTGGGCATTAAAGGCTTTGGAATACGTTCCTTAAAGTCAACATTTCTAAGAAGAAAGTTTTCAGTAACCTTAGTCAAGTAAACATAGATTTAAAATTCCAGGAAAATACTAAAAGATTTGAAAGACGTTTTCTGTCAAACAGCAAAGGTTAATGAGGCAAGATTTTAAGTATATAATGAGCTGGAAAAAGGTAAATAACTAAATAAAGATTTTAGAAGAAGATGCAGAAGAATTTACTGAGAACTGGAGGGATCTTTGGCCAGTAATAAAATATTATAATCAAGGTGAATAGTGGATGAAAGATATCCAAAATAAACAGCAAAATCTGATTCCAATACCATTAATGGATTTTAATTAGTAACATCTTGAAAAGAATAAAAAAACAAGTAATTGAAAGGCACCCTGACCATTTACAAAATTATTGCTAAAATATTTCACAGCAGCTCACAAACCACAGGCTAAGGTTGACTGACATATTAAATGTGTCTTGATCGACTACTACAGCATTTTACTGAAGGAAGGACTTATTAAATATATGAGAGGGCAGATCCATCATATCCTACAAATTACGTACTACTCAGCTGTCATTTACAAGTTTCCACTGCCTTATTCTATGAAATAATTAACATCTGATTTCAGAAGAGCAAAAAGAGTATATCAGAAAAGCTGTGAGATTTTGACTTCAACTTAAATTGAAATTTACATAATCCTAAAATATTAGGGGCAGAATGAAATGTAATAAGTAAATAGTTTTAACGGCAATCTTTAGAAATAATATAACTGCAAACAATACAAATCATTAGCACTATAGTTAATAATATTTCTGATTTTCAAGTTTCATTCATCAACATATAATCAAATAGCTGTATATCTTTCCCCGAGCCAGGTTGAGTTTCAGGTTCCCAAGAGTGCATCAATTTTTCACCTTTTATTCTTATACTTGGATTGGATCACATTAAAAACCCTCTCAAACTTGTAGTGTACTGAAATAAAAATTGCTTCAAGTTCTTTCCCGGTTTCATCATGGAAGTTATAGAGCGCACAGAATCTTTGAGGAATCTCAATCTAACATTTGAAAATTATGTATACAGATGATTCAGTTAAAAAGAAACATAAATAAAACATACAGACCCATAACTCAGGGTAGTACCCCTTAATAATTTTCATTATGCAAGCACCCATTTAGTAGTTACTATATATAATGCAAGGTTGTACAAGAGGCCATATAAAATAATAAGAGCATAAATAGAGGACGCCTAGCAATAGGCAAGAAACAGATTTTAGCCTTACAGAAGGGAGATGGACATATAACAGACCAGCAACATTGAGGACTATCGCAGAATACTTTGGCAACCTATACCAGAAGAGGTAGAGATTAAGAAGAATGGTAAAGCAGGAGGAGCAGATGGGGTGTTGGCGGAGTACCTTAAAGAACAGAGATTGCTAATGTATTAGCACAATTATTCAGTAATTGTCTAACACAGAGAATGAATCCCAAAGAATCAGTGGCACAGCCAAGATTTGCCAATGTGGGAGGTCCAAGTTTGCCTAGAAAAATGCCTACCTTATTGGGGCATGCCTGCTATTTCATTAATCAATTATTCATGCACACTTATTACTATAATGTATGACAATTCTATTGAAAACTAAAAGAATTGAAAACTAGAGGAGTTTAACACAAATGTGGCCAACTTATTAAACTTTCTAATATAGTAGTATATATAAGCAAACTATTGCAAACTGATCAAAGTGTTGTTTGGATTTATAGTTTGGACTAGTCCAATGTCTATTAAAAGGTCATTATTTTTCTAAGTTAAGTTTCTTCGTGGTTTAGATATAAACTTCCCAATTCATTGAGAGTTCTTTCTTCCGAGAGATTGCCAAGGAAGAGGAGGAAAAAATATTGGTTATTTGGCAAGCGATATAAAAGTAGCATCCACTCATTAGATCCCCCAAATTGATGTGCTCATGCTTATTTGAATTTCTTTCGTTATTAAATGATATCATCAGCAGATTATGGAATTTAGTTGAAACGTCGCCTGCCTATGAAATAGATGGAAGCCAACCCAGCTGGTAGTTGTATCCAATCATATTCACCCGTAAGAGCGAATAATGGTCGGCCCCGCGCTTTGAAGAGGCACTTGGCGTATGTCTGTGGATGAGTGGCGGATCTAGGATCGAGCTGTGGCTTGAGAGTTGGGATTAAAGATTCATTTTCTATTTATCGATTTTTGTAAGAAATTTTATAAAATTAAACTCAGTATACATATTTGAATTATGCTTATTATTGTCTATCGTTGTAGATAAACAATATTTTCTTCACATCTCAATAGTATGAACGATGATACATTTAAGTAATTAATCTTCATGTTGCACTTTGAAGCCTACAGCGTTTCACTTATTGCACTTTCATTTCATACAATATGAAAACATGGTAATAAACGTTTTGACATTGAATTAGTCATTGAGTGACCAGTCTAAAGTTTCAAGTCGTTTGACTTACAGAAAAGATCTACAACTGTGACTTCTGAGGGAGGCTACAGCCACCATAGCCCCCCCCTGGATCTGCCACTGTTAACAGGGAAAACTATTTTGTACTAATTTTTTTCTCCCTATATTGTTGCTCGCAAAACCTAACCCTTGATTTCCCATATACATAATGCTTCGCCAACCGCGGGCTCTTTCGATTCCCTAACTCCCGTGGTTGGCGAGGGATATCTGTACATATATCAGCTACACCAGTTACAAGACAATTGCTAAGTTTTGAGTAATTTTTCAAGGGTTTATTCCCTACAAAACTATATAAGAAAACAATAAGTGAAAATGAACTTCCCCCATAGGTCACGCCTTAAACAGATTAATTAAGCGGGTAATTACACTGACAATCGATCTCAATCTTCCTCCCTTCTGGAGCACTTACCACAGCAGTGTGACTCTGTAACAATTAAGCGATATATCACCAATAGATCAAACTATATCAGTATTAGGCAGCCAAAGATATAAGGAAATAAAAAGCAATTTATATCCAATTATCAAATAAAATTTATTCAAGCAGATTTCTTCAGACAATGATATCTCAGCCATTTCCCAGTGGTATTGACAGTTTCTTTCTCGATTGATGTTGAGGTCAAATCTTTAAAATATCTGCGGCATGCACCTAGGGGATAAAAAATGGAATAGCCAAATAAGAATGTGGAAAGTTTATTACATATTAAACATGAAAATTAAATAGTAAATATGAAAATTAAATACCTAGCCCAAATAGTAAATAGAAAGACTAAAGTGTCTGTAGCATTTAATCCTTCCTTTTTTCACTGCTTGCATTTCAAATATCACAGACAGCCCAACAGTGAAGATCCTCTGCATTATGCACCGACGCATCTCATTGCATCTGTCACCTGATGAAATAATCGACCTGCATTGGAAATACATCCCAACTTTATACATTAATAAACAGGAATCGGGGGCAGAGTGAAATTACTAGGCATGTGATATTCATTACCTTCCAGCACAGGAGAGAAATCCAACCAACCATAAATTTGGCATGTCAATTATGTCAATGATGGCATAATGTGCCGAAACCATGGTCGGTTGCATGTGAAAATGACATCTTCTGAAGATGACGGAGGATTTTACAATGCTCTGCAAGTGTGGCCATAATAATTTCCTGATTTCTCAGTATTTCTCCCAACATTTATTTATATTTTAAAATAAAATTATCCATCAATAAATGCCAAACCTTTGTGTCCATTCTAAAAAAGTCATTCAGTGAAAAAAAAAATTTTGTTGGAGTTTTCCAGTGATGACCCTCTCTGAAAAACTCTTTTGGGATGAGTGACTGTAAAAACTATCTGAAAATGTAACAATTATGTTATTTACTGAGTAGTCTTTGGAAAAATCCATAACACATACTGATAAGATATTAAATTAACACTTACAGCAATGAGATGTGCTTCCCCTAGGCAATTCATCTGACTTTCTGGAGACCCGTATATTAATGTGGACTGCCTTTGGTGAAAGTGGTCACAGGTTCGATTCCCAGTGGAAGACAATGTGCGAAATGACCTAAGCTGTCCAATGTATGTCAAAATGTTTACATAAATTCACTATATTTCTTAGTTTTGGAATATACCAATCTCAACATGGTTGCATTCCATTAAATCTATCATCTTCTGAAAACTAAATTTACCATGATATTAAAAATATCTTTCTTATTAATGGTACACTAATTACCTTATTAGATTAGTTGACATTTTCAACAATGACCCTCTGGTCAAGTTGGATATTTTTAAGCAAAACCTTGATTTCTGTTGGAATATTATCGTAAGTTAGCAATTTTTCACTATCCAAATAGTGTTTGTTTCATGTCTCATGAGAAAATACAAAGGGTGAAAACAATTTGGATTAAATTCTGAGGAAAGTGTAAACTCTGATCCAAGGACATAATTTCAAAGTATACTGAATGTAAGATATGACTTTTATTATTAAAAAATATCTTTAAAATGCACAGTATATCATAATTATAAACTATGTCATACATAAAAGATTCTAAAAATTAAGCATTAGATTTCATTTGAAAATAACACTCTTTTAGATACATAGATGGAATGAATCGCAAATTGATTAAAGGTTTAAAATCTCCAAAAGCCATCTTGCTTGTGTTCTTCGTCTCATTCACCAGTATTCTGAGAAAACCAAAAAGGAAACCACACTTTTTAATAGCACTCAATATTTGTTTCAATAGTAGTGTTTTCATCTTCAGGAAAGGAATGTACAAAGCGGAAATAGTAGGTTGTTGGGTATATATTGTCGGAGTTGTGCAGTAAGTGGGGTTTTTCCTAATTGTGTAGGTAGCGGTAGATGAATAATAAAGAGTTTTGGTGAGAAGATTTAGGTATTAATGGTTTTCCATAATGATGTAGGAGGTTAAGGCTTCTTCGATCGAATTTGTCCAGAGTATCCTGGATTTAAAATCATCAATCCAAGGATTTTAAAGTAAGGTATATTTACATTTACAGACGGGCTATGCTACAATGGCCGCAAACATTATTCCTTGCGATTTCATTCCAGCTGCGACTTAATTTTACCGCTTGCTGACCGAGCGGTTGCGAATTTCTCATACCTGCAACGCTGCCCGATATTTTTCTTACCGAAATCGCTTCCCGTCATTCATAGCGTGCCACGTTTGATGAAGGACTCCGTGGAAGGTTGTCTAGAGTAGAAAATTGCCGAAGTCATGAATCTTTGTTAATTACTACGAATGAAAGAATTACTGTGATTCGGAAATATGGGCGGCTCGCATAGCGTTGAGATTCCTGGTGGCGGCACTGAAGGATATCACGTTTTAAGGGTGAGTTTTTGCCGATGTTTTCTTCAAGAATGACGATCTTAAGTCTTTCGCTGAAATAAAAGTACGCGAAACTTTGTGGAGTTCACTCCAAGTTTGACAGTTCTTTTATTTAAGTTCTGCTAGAATGAGTGGGAATGCAAAATCTCAAGCGTACCTTCTATATAAATCGTCTTTCAAGTGCTGGCCTAGCTTCACCATTGACGGTGTAGTCATAACTTTCTTTCATTACTTCGGTTGCTTTTCGTTTGCATATTCCTATTATACGATTCTAATTTGCGATTCTCAAATATTGAGGTGCTTAAATTATATGCTAAACTTAGTGATATCATTTATCCTACTATCTCTAAAAATGTTTTCGCTTTCGTCAAAATGAATGCTAATTAAGTAGCGGTTTTTTCTAATTTAAATACTTAACCTTGCTGCATCTCGGAGGTAGTTCATGCTATATGCTCATTCTGTGTTCGAATTTTTTAATCCTCCGAGGTTTAAAAGCATTTCTTCGTAGTTGTAGAATGTTGTGACCCGCTTATAAACTGAGGGCGTCATCAAATCTCACTTAAACAAGTTTCGGAACATTATTGCTCTCATATGTGATAGTTAATATTATATATCTGAATTATTTGCTACCATGATGATAGATGCAGGCTATTATTAATTATTGGATTAATATAGCGTTTAGAGTAATTGAAAACAATAATTCCAATATTTTGAATGTGCATTCACATGAAGCATTAATATCACCAGTTTTGATATAATTAGCAATTGAATTTTTGGGAAAGTTAACATTTTAACTCCTTTGAAATATTTGTACTCGAAAACAAAAATTTGCTTTGTATTTATGTTTTAAAAAAATAAAAATCTTCGTTTTTGCCAAACAAAAATAAACTTTCGGCCCGTTTTGGGAGACCTTAGTATTTTTCAATTCAATTAAACTTTATTTGGGTAATCATATGACCATAGTGAGAACGTTTGATCGACTTGAGATTTTGAATTTCGAAAAAAAGTTAAAAACACTCTACTGCACATGTTAAATGCTGAGCAATAGAACAGACAATATGCAAGAACTATCAAGGTTTCGCATACAAAACTTGTTTTAAATAAAATATCCCATTGGCATAGTAACACAGCAAATATACATGAAATGAACTGAGATAATACGAACAGAAATATTGCAACAATATGCAAATATACGATTATCGAACTGAAATTCATCGAATTAAAAACAAAAATTTTCAATCACCCTTTTATTGGAAAGCGAGATTTAAGGCTTCTCGAAAAATTTCATTTTTGAGGCAAATTTCTTTAATTTTGAAAACATCTTTGGTGCGGCATAAAAGTGTATATAGCACGAGAAACGAAAATTGTGTTAGGTTCACAGAACCAAACTTTAATATTTATTAAACATTTTTTTGTATTTAGGACCAAAATTGTACTGTAGGTTACCAAATAAAATTAAAAGCGGATCTAACTGTAACTTATTTAAAAAAAAAGACTAAAAATCAGCTGATAGATCATGAAAAAATTGATATCTTTTTTATTTAAAATTTTGAAAGATTCTTAGTTAATTAATGTATTTAAAAATTTTTCTCTTTCCTCTCTTTATATTTTCTTCTCAGTTTTTGTTGTATAGCCTTTCCTTTGCATTAATACATCTCTTCATTTTCCTTATATTTGTATTATGTCATCGTAATGTTATTGTAATAACACACGTCACTATTCTAAGATAAATTAGTGCTTTAGATAAAATTATGTAAATTATTAGAGGTGGAGGGAAGAGACACCACAGACAAGTACAGACCTGCGTAGCCGCCTGTGAGCAAAGGCAAAAATAGTGCATTTTATGCTCAAATTGACAATTTTTTATCTATGTTGCAATTGAACCTCAAAGTTGAAATTTAAACTGAAGTTTTATATGATAAACACCTTTAATGTGTGCAATTTTCATACTTTTATCTTGTCCCCCAACCTAGATATTGCAAGTGTAGCTTTGAAAAAATTCAAAAATGCATTTTTTAAAAGAGAATATTTTTAAAACGGTAACCTTGCCAACATTGCTACTTAATGAAAATTAACTACACTAATAGTGTAACAGTCCGAAAGATATTAAGGCTGAGAAATTGTTCCTTTCTTGAAAAATTTCCAGTTTAAAGTTGAATTTTGTTCATTTTGACCAATAATTTTAAGCTGTTAAGAAATGTTTAAGAAATACATCTAGCTACGTAATTATGGTGTTATTTCATAGGCCTGAATGTACTGAGCTCAATGCAGCTTAGCTGAAAGTCTTAGGGCAACCCATTGCTGAATAATTTAAGAAATCGTAGATAACTGCTAACGCGAAAAAATGCATGCGGCCAAGTACTAAAATGGCCACCATTTCCAAACAGTAAACATTAAAAATATTTAAAAATTACTTTTGAGCTCTTTAAACTTAAAGCTATCTACTCACCAAATATCAACTTTTTCAGAGATGGACAAGCAAGCAATTATTTGTTTTCCTGGACCACTTGGTTTGGATTGACTCACTTGTGAAACTTCAGGTTATTCGTACTTAACCAAAAAAATGTAATTTACATGTACCTGAAATATAGTATCTAATTAGTGTATTATAAAACCTACGGAGGCGGCCATGATGCTGTAGAAATTCATAATATAACGATGATGTGTACTTTTCCATAAATTTGTGGAAAATTATACATAATCTTTGAAGTATAATGTATGTTAATCCTTTTGCGCCTATTGTTGTGTGTACACGACGGAGAATTTTCTATGCAAACGAACAAATGTCCTGTATACAGAAGGCAGGTATAAGCGGTGGTTGGACTCAGAATTTTACCCTTTCTGACACTGCGTTTACCAAGCTATCTCAGATCGGTGCTGCCAAGTCAGTTCGAGTTGGTAAAAAGAATCCTGCTGAGCAGCGCGGGCTAGAACGGCTAAAAGTCAGGTGAACTCAATCCGCCAAAAAAGTGACCAAAAGTGGCTATATGACTCGCATTGGGAGTACTGTAATGGTAGTCAATCATGTCTCTCAAATTGACGTCTTATTTTGTCTCTTTCGAAGGTCGCAAATGGATCTCCTGGACAGCAAGCTGGTCTCGAGCCGTTCTTCGACTTCATTGTATCAATAGGCAACAAGAGATTGGTACGTACATCTGCGATAAACTGCCTTCGCTTGTTTTGTTTACGGGTTGAATATGGATTTGAAGAAAGTAACACAACTGGGGATCAAACCCAGATCTGCCTGCTGTATGATTTCCGTAACCTCATGTTATTTGCGCCTATAGAAGTAAAGTTAATTAACGTTAGTTGAAATACAATTTAACCCTCGAATACTTGCATACTCCCAAATCATCACGTCAGTACTCGCGTTGGGTGGAATCAACCTGACACCTTCCAAAGGGGAAAATTGTCTCAAAATGTAGTGAATACATTTTTAATTCGTTATGTCATACTAATGGCTAACCTGGTTATTATAATAAAATCAAATAAATAATTTTATTATTCTGTAAAAATTCGATATCCCTGACGCCGAGTAAATGGCTGATGAATTTGGAATATTGTGTATAAAAATTAAAGTATTTAAAAATAAAATAACATTTAATGTATTAATAATAATTATTAATTATATGAAATTTATATAACATCTCTAAAAATTAAGGCGGAAACAAGGTCAATATACAATATTTTACATAAAGGTCTTTCATCTACTTGTCACTGCTGGTAAAAATAATTTGTTTAAATAATTAAACTTCCATTTCCGGTAAAAATGCACGACTGGTTCAGAACATTCTAAAACTCAGCTACAATGAGAAAGAAGAAGAATTAAAAAAGCACTAAGAAAAAGACATGGAATTTTAAAATTCACATGGGTCGATTCGACCCAGACGCGAGTACTTGAATTTTAAACATCATTCTTGTTAGGGACTCATATTTTTTAATGCATCCACACTATCGAAGTGGGTATGGATTAAAACAGTACGTTAGTAAATGCTCTTAACGATAAAGCAAGGAAGTTTGGTATGAAAATTAATGTAAGCAAAACTAAAGTTTTGAGGTTCACTAAGGGAAAGAAAGCTAAGTTAACCGTTAGGGTGGATGGGGAAAAACTAGAGCAGGTGGATGAATTTTCTAACTTGGGAAGTACTCTCTCTTGGGGCGGAAGATGTAAAGATGAGGTTCATAAAAGAATAGCCTTAGTGAAGGAAGCCTTTATGAATTGAAGGGAATTAATGACCAAAGGTCTTGATAAAGGAATCAGGTAAAGATTGGTGAAATCCCTGGTCTGGAGTGTGTTGCTCTTTGGGTGCGAAATGT
This sequence comes from Sympetrum striolatum, assembly GCA_947579665.1. Taxonomy (NCBI): domain Eukaryota; kingdom Metazoa; phylum Arthropoda; class Insecta; order Odonata; family Libellulidae; genus Sympetrum; species Sympetrum striolatum. Next base: position 686,590 of record CANPUZ010000057.1, on the reverse strand, counting down.
GGACTTTAACCCTTTCGTGCCTAGCGTCGGCTATAGCCGTCGTGAATTTTTCTACGCAAACGAACGAATGTCGGCTCCAGCCGACGGAGAAAAACCTACGCAAAACACCGAATGTCGGCTATTCGGTATGTCGGTATGCAGTACGCCCTTGCGACCCAGCTTAGGGAGAGCCCACACCCTTTCCTCGACAATGAGCTCGACCCTTCGCCTCATTAGTAGCCCTCATTGCTGCCTGAATCCGCGGTTTATTTATCATATTTGAAATGATTTTTCCAGGGAATAAGTTTTTGCATACAACAAAATTTTTAACTTAGAAATGAATTATTTGTTTTTTGCCTAGCCTGAGCAAATTTCAAACGTAATTCTAGCGTTAATACTAACGGAGTTTCACTTCGGTACTCTATTTAGTTTGTGTGTACATATATCAATGGTGAATTATACATAATTGTAGTAAAGACTACGTTTAAAGCCCGGATGAAAAAGAAGGATGGGAAATATGATTTTGCAGTTAGTAATCGGAGAAATACTTGATAATATAATATACAATACTTGATAAGTCATAATTTGCAGAAATAATAGATAAAAATTAAATTCGTTTAAAATAACGCCAGAATGTTGTTTAAAATTGTCAAACGCTCAGAATAACATTACGAATTCATTTTAAAGTATATATTTTTGGAGCATACAGCAAAGGATTATTTTTAAAAATCAATGCTAATGTATATAATTTATAGCAGCAACCTGCTGGGAGAGGGGCTGCCGAGGGTTGAGCCGAGAAGCCTGGGGAAGGGACGGTGTCCCGCTGTGCGAGGTTCCAAAACGGTTGAAAGATATACCTGTACGATTCCTCCTGCCCAGAGAGCTCCGTACACAGATGTAAAAAAAATTTCAAGCAACCCGTAGCAGGAGAAGTATTTTCCTTCGATAGGCTTTGGCGCAAAAGGGTTAAGAAAGGAAGACGTTTGAAGGCCTTCGAGATGTGGGTGTGGCATAGAACGGAAAAAGTTAGTTGGGTTGAATACAAACACGGAGATGTTAGAGATGGTTGGGGAGGAGAGGGCTTTAATTGACGTGATTAAGCATCTTCAGAAGAAATGGGTGGGCCAAATATTGAGGGGATTGGTAAAGGTTGTAATGGAGGGTAGGATTCAGGGGAAAAGGCAGAGGGGAAGACAGAAATAAGGGGTGGGGTTAAATATAAGGATATGAAGGAGATGGCGATTAATAGGGATTGTGAATTGTGCATGAACCTACCGAAAGGTAGATGAACCTTAAGTTATTCACATCAAGTAAAGTTAAGTAATTAGTCGCGTGTGGTCAATGTGACTCTAAATACGAATTTCCTTACTTAAATTAATTGATGAAAACAAATTCAGTGATCAAACTGCATAAATTAGCCATCTCTAATGACTTTCAACTAAGTAACATCAGAACTAAATAATTAAACTAACATGAACTTATATCGCAACTATTCATAAGTGTAAAGCGCATATTAAATTATAAAATTGGTAATTCAGACTAACCAAGTAAATAAATTTAAAGTTAAAATAGAATAAAATTACGATTTGATTGCGCTTGCATTTAGATTAAATTACAACTTAAATCGCCATTATAAATACTCTCAAGGGTTAAGGACAAGACTGACCCACTAGACTAGTCGGGAGTCTACCTCCTGGGTTGTGGGATGTGTTCCTCACAGTATGCGGGTCAGAGTGGGCGCCCGGTAACTATAGACAATGGACATACCAGTTCCTTCGCTCCAAGACTCCTCCACCGCTGAAACAAAGGAAAGAAGTTGGACACACTCGAGAAGATCGAAATTTCCCTTACCCCAACCTAACCAACGACCTCACCTACCACGACCCCTCCCATCAAAACTGCAAAGTATCCTATAAATTCTGTCATTTCTGTATTACTAATTGCCTGAAGATGGCTGTAATGGTCGAAACCGGTTGCATTGAATAAATATTGTGGAAAATACGAAGAACTTTTTACTTTCTCCATATATGTAGTATAGAGAAAGTATTGTCTTCATGAAATAAATTGACTTCGAGATTTCAACGGAAATACATGTTTTGGGGTCCCTAGAACACGTTTTGACCATTTTCGGAATAATGTCTGTGTGTGTGTGTGTGTGTCTGTATGTGTGTGTGTGCTTGTCGGTGCTCTAACGTGAAAACTATTACCCGTATCGATACCAAACTTCACATATAGCACTGTGGTGGGTGCTGTCAGAGTTGATTAGTTTTTGGAGTAAATTGGTTAACCGGAAGTCGAGCTTTATTCTTCGAAGCAAATTTCCGTTTTTGCAAAATATCTCCATAAATATGATATTTAGGTATATACTATTACTTATAAAAGTTTTAGAAAATGTAATTTACTATAACTTTTGTATGAAACATATTTTTGTATCACTGATTATTTAGGACTTATTCGTGAAGTACTGATAAACCAGAAGTTGCTGATTACCGTATTTGACGGCATATAAGACGCACCCTCAATAAGTTGGCCACTCACAAGGAAAAAAAGTTTTAATAGTCCGTGCAGAAGCGCAGTACCACAATAACTTAAAATGTAGTTTCTTTTAGTTGTCACATTTCGTAAAAGCCAAATATTAACACAATCATTGAATGCAATTATGAAATAAGTAGTATAGACCATCTGGACTAAAAATAGCATTCAATATTGAAAGTTAACCCGTGGAGGTTGAACCTTCACATATAAGACGCAGGGAAATTCTTCGAGACATAATTTAGGAAAAAAGGTGCGTCTTATATGCCGTCAAATACGGTATGTACTTTGTGGGTGCTCTGGGCAAAAGGCCAATTTCAGAATTTTTCATTGAACATGTCCCAAAAAACATAATTTATAATGTTTGTGATGTAAAAGATAATATGATTTAAATTAATCTCTTATCTTCCAAGTTTAGATTTAATATAGAGTTCGAAATTACTGTCGTAGATAAATATTTACATCTTATATATGGAGAAAGTCATGTGCTGGCCAGTACAGATTATTTGATTTTATTATTATATTTTTTTGTAATTTCGTCTGAATGTTATATCTTATGTTTTTTCTTATTGTTTCCTCGTAGTTTGCTATTGCAGTTTATCCTGTTTCTAATTTTATTTTATTATTAATTTGTAATTTAGTTATAGTACTATTGCTTTTGTAATCTCCATGTTATACACAGCTTTCTTTAATATCCTTTAGCTTGTACACTGGTGGTCAAAATTAAGCAGCAATTCTAACGACCACCGGAGAAACTGCTAGCACACACTTAAAATGGCAACGGAGGTCAGAGATTACGAAGTATCTGTGCGATGTCTATGGAGAAAGTCATGTGCTGGCCACATAAGAATTTTTAAATTTATTTGCTGTGGCGTTCCACAACATTCAGCCTGAACATCTAGATTTTATACTCATGGATAATTTTGGAAAAAATGCATGGGAATATTTCAGGACAAGTAAAAAATATATAACATGGAGTTATGTTTGTTCAATGACCCTATTGTTTGTTGCAGGACTAAAAATCGACTTCGAGATTTCAATGGAAATACATGTTTTGGGGTCCCTAGAACACGTTTTGACCATTTTCGGAATGATGTCTGTGTATATGTGTGTGTGTGTGTGCGCTTGTGTGTGGTTGTGTGTGTGTGTGTGTGTGTGTGATTGTGGGCGCTCTAACGTGAAAACTATTAGTCGTATCAATACCAAACTTCACATATAGCACTGTGGTTTGTGCTGTCAGAGTTGATTAGTTTTTGGAGTTAATTGGTAAAAAATATATAACATGGAGTTTTGTTTGTTCAATGACCCTTTTCTTTGTTGCAGGACCAAGACAATGAGGGCTTGAAGGATGCCCTCAAGGAGAGCATCGGCAAAGAGGTGAAGCTGTCGGTGTACAGCAGCAAGACGCAGAATGTCCGGGAGGTGGTGGCCAAACCGGAGGAAGGGTGGGGAGGGCAGGGACTCCTGGGCCTCTCAATTCGTTTCTGTTCATTTCAAGGAGCCAACGAGAATGTTTGGCATGTATTGGTGAGTCAATAGATATATATAGTACAGCAAATGGTTAAAAATGTTACCACCCCTGACCCAACAAGAATAACTTAGTCCGAATTTTGGGCCAGCAAGCATTTCTCTCGAGAAGAGAGAAAAGAAAGATGGAGGACATAGTCCGTTACCACAGGGGTAGCATATCCTATCTTCCTCTAGCGACCAAAAGTGAAGCCAGGGGTAAAGGGGCAGATTGCGCATTTAGCCATGCTGGGTAGCACTTTTCGTATCTCCCTATACCAATACATTGTTTTTTCGTGATTTTGCGGCTATGATACAGAGTTATCAAGGTTTGATCGAGTAATTCGAACATTTTGGAACACAAAATGTAGTTTGAGCAATGCGTAACACGAAGCAATTTTGTTATTTTCGCGTTTGTAAAGGTTTTATAGGTAAATAAGCAGCGGCTTGTTTCTGCCTTCAATATGACCAATTGAAGTACATTTGGCTGTAAGAACAGATTCGTCATTTTGACAACTTTTACTGAATTGAACCCCAATTATGAATTAGAACCAACATATGCACAAGCGGAAAATCTCTAATTACCCTGATAAGCTATTATAATGTATTATAAAGTAGCTTTATCTCATTGCGGTAAACGATTATTAAGGAATTTTTATGCCATGCTCGGTATTTGATCAATTAAAAACTAAGATGGGTTAATGCATTAGAATTTACATAAAATTAATATATAATAATCAACGAGGTTTTAATAGAGTTTGCGGGAGGTTGGCAGATGATTCGTTTTTTATATCGCTCTAGCAGACAACACCGGCATCCGAGAAGTTTGCATTGCAAAAATGTTTTATTTTCCATGATGAAAAGAATCAAGAGGACTTAGAGAAAAAAATCGAACATGATCGTTAAGTAAAAGGTTCATTTAAACTATCTGAGTCCATGTCATAGGATAGACAAGCTCCTGAGTCCCATATGAGAGGAAAATAAAACCCCAAAGATACATGTAGTTAAAGGGGAGCTGGCGAAAAGTTCTCACCAGTGCTCTGCGGGCTGCGTTTTGTTTTTTCTTCACTTTTGTTACGTTAGACTCCCCCTGTGTCCGTTTTGCTAGCTCGGCTCTCGCGTTTGGATGGAGAATTTTCGTTATTTATATAAAAATCATTTACTTCTATCCATTATCTGCCACAACATTTGATGTGTTAATCAAGAATCAATCGCTTTTTGTAAATTTCCGTCCATGCGGTTGAAATGTTCACAAAATAATAAATTAAACAATTTCCTCTTTCATTAATTTTTATATTTATTATTAATTTTGAAGGATGGGGGATACTTACCACGGAATTACTCCTTCACTTTCGCTGTGGCTCTGTCAGATATAAAATGAATGTGAAAGTATATAAAGGTATTCGATTTAGTCCTTATCCAAAGGTGGTGCGAAAAATGGGAATTAGATATTAACGTAAGTAAATGCTCCGTAGTTAATTTCTTCGAAAAGAAAAAAATGCGTCCAAATCACCCATACAAAATTAATGGAATTAGTATCAAAGTAGTAGATACAGTTGAATATCTCGGGATCAACATTACTAATAAGTTAAATTGGAGCACGCATATTCGAAAAATCTGCGGCAAAGCAAGTAAAAGGCTTGGCTTTGTAAAGCGTATTGTCGGTAAATGCGATGAAAAGGTGAGAGAGCGATGTTATTTTACCTTGGTCCTTCTGGAATATGCGGCAAGTATATGGGATCCGGCGGATGAAACGTGTACTCGCGAACTCGAGAAAGTGCAGCGTAAAGCGGTTCGTTTTGTTAAGAAATGCTACGATAAAAAAGCTAGCGTTACAAAAATGCTCTCAGACGTAGGTTGGGAATCCTTGAAAAAAAGGAGATTGGAAGCTAGGCTGCGATTGCTTAATATATTCAGGGAAACTACATTTTCGGAAGATACAATCGGTATCATGCAACCCCCCTGCTACGTCAGTCGATCCAATAATGACCGTAAGTTAAGAGAAATAGATGCTAGGACGAATCGTTTTAGAGATTCATTCTTTCCGCGAACAATACGTGACAATAACCGAATAAGGAAGTTATTTAGATTCAACTGGTGTTTACACCCCCTGCCACACGCCGAAAGGCGGCTTGTAGGGTATTGATGTAGATGTAGATTCTAGCGAACATAGAGTCACGGAGAAAACACATCATTCAATTCAATACCGGGTCATTCCATGTCAACTCAACACACCCATTATTTAACCTCACCACTTCAGATTATCTTAATATTTGGTATACTTATTCTTCTTGCTAATACTAAGAAAAATACAACATTTTCTAAGGGTATCTGGAAGGTTTATGAAATTCATTGGTTAGAAGAAATAGCGAAAAAAGCCTGAAAAGATGAATGTAAATATTGAGAACGTAATTTTGGAATTAGAATTCTCCAAAGCTTAAATTTCTACAGGAGTGATCCTTATATTGTTAATATATGCTTAATTCTACTCCTGAAAGCAGAGACAGTCCGAGACATGGGCAGTCTGGGAGACCGTTCCCAGTGTTTGTGTGCTCTTCTCAGATCCCTTGAAGATTCTCAATGATAAAATTATACGTGTAGCTTAGGTAATATTAACGATCACACCCGGTCACAATATTTTGTTAAAATTTCTTTTATCCTTTAAGTTCTAAATGTCTGCCTGCCCAGAATGTCAATAATCTTCAGATTACCCCCTCCCAATGATTGGAATCAATTTCCTTCGCAATGGATGTAGCTTTCTTTGGTTCTAGTTCTCTGAGTAATTTCCTTAAAGTCAAATTGATTGAAGAAGCCGTTACTTAGCCGTGAAACTGCATTATATAATAAATTAGCTGAAGTGCCCGTTGATTCTCAACGGGGAATATAAAAGTAGATTAAATTCAAGTTGCCGGTCGTGCAATGCGTAAATTGCCTTTATAATACAGTCTAAAATCCCAAGCTATTCTTACTGTACAGGAAAATTCATGAGCTCGGCTCAACAATCGCATTGATCGTGAGGAGGATTGGCTGTTTACAATCTCAACTATTTTGGATAATTCACGCGTATTTTATCAAAATTCTCCAAATTTCGATTTGAAAACAATATTCCACGATCAAAATTAGAACATTCATTTAATTTCCGTTCTTTTGCTTCTTGTTTCGACTCCCCACGACTATTCTTCTTTTTTAATTCTTCAAAAGAAATATAGCCTGCTACCGATTAAAGTGAAGATTAGATTTATTCTTTATGGAAACCCATCTGAGCGATCTTGGTTCGAAACCAGCAAAATTATCGAATAAAATTGAGACAGTACGTCCTTCTTGGTCCCAGAAAACACGTACGCAAAATTTGACGCGAATCTGGCCAACGGTTTGTACTAAAATCGAAGACACACAATCTCCTGACTGTAATTACGTACCTGCAATTGCTGGTTACCTTCTTACAGAAAATTCTCGTTATCCATGTAATATATCGTACTCTTCAATCATCAGCTTTATGGGCCTAAAGTCCACGAGTATTTTTACAGGATAAAGCATGAGCTCGGATTCAACAATGGGATCGGTCGTCAGGGGGATGAGTTGTTTACAGCCTCGAATTTTCACGAAAGTTTTGTATATTTTACCAATATTCTCGCAAATTCTAATCGAAAGTAAGATTCCACGACCAAAATAAGAATCTTTATTCAATTTTCATTCTTTCGGTGTTCGTCTCGACTCTGTACGACTATTTCTTCTAATTTAATTCTTCAAAAGAAATAAAGCCTGCAACCGATAAAAGTGAAGCTTACGTGTATTCCTTATGAAAATCTATCTGGGCGATCTTGGTTCGAACCCAGCAAAATTCTTGAATAAAAATGCGACAGTACTTCCTTCCTGATGTCAGAGGACACGTATGCAAAGTTTGAGACAAATAGAGCAAACAGTGTGGACTCCAATCAAAGACAAACAAACCCACAAACACACAAACAAACAAACCCACAGAATTTCTGCTTTATATATATAGATTGTGAATCTTTGTCCTTAGTTATTTCTGTCATTTCAGTTGTTGAGCTGTGGCTATATTTTTACGGAAATTACATTTAGTAAAACTACAAAAACAGGCGTTATCAATCTGAGTTGCCCTGACATCAGGAAAAGCCATTTAATAATTAAAATTTAGGCTTCGTATTTTCCCTTTCCTTTTTTTAATGAGAGGACAGTTTAGTCCATCAGCGATTACTGAATAAAGCTCTAGAAATACTGACATCTCGTACCTATTATCTATGATTACTCTTAAATAAGATGGTTAAAGCTTCCCTTCATGAGAAATATGTCAGGAGAATCTATTACTGCTGAATCTTAATGCTGGTTTCATGGGCCTCGCCTATTCTTCCTTAAAACTTCTTGGTTTAAAGATAAGGAAGACATTTACGATATCTTGAAGGTGCAGAAATTTAAATGTGTGAATTGCTCGGCATTTATGATTAACTGGCGGAAGCTCTAATTGTATGCATGAATGTATGAACATTGTATGCATCAATTATGTATAGATGCTTCTCCAGATTCATTCATATATATAGGGATATAGATAGATAGATAGGATACTAATTCACAGGCTAAACCACAAGCATCATTGACTTGAAATTTTTACGACGTATTGGCCATAACGTCCTTTAGTGAAAATATCCTGGGTTCGATGCTAGGACGATGCAAAAATCTCCCCTTTAAAATACATTGGGGTAGTTTTTCATTATTTTTTTTGATGCGCTTATCGAAATTAGAGGAAGTTCTGGTGTAACTTAAAGATGTATATTAAGACTAAGTTTAAGAATAAAATTAAGATAACATCATACTATTCCTGGGTTCAATGCCAGAGCACATTAAAATTTCTCACATAAGGATTATATGTGAAAATTAGAACGTCTTTTGAGGCAGTTGCAGCCAATATTTCTGCTTGAGTTATCACACATAGTTAGAGATGGTGATATTTTGTTGTGCTGCATAGAAAGTATCACCAGGAAGACCTGGGTTCTAGACCCGACGGATAAATTGCCGCTAATTTTAAGAAAATTTTAACACAAATTTTTAAGTCGACATCATATCGAGAAGGTACTCAAAAGAACAAAAAGGAATGCTGATTTTCTTATTGCTGTAATTACTGTTCTCGCTCATCTGTCAATATGCTTACAGTATTCAAGTACAGTATTTAAGGTTTTTTATTGAACCCCTTCCTGATAAATTTGTAACTTAAAAGTTGGCATGTGAATAAAGATTGTATATACATTTCATATGCTTGAAGTATGCAGGCGACTTTTACTCGTAATTAACTGTAGCTGCAGTGGAAGTTGTTCTAAGCTGTTTTTGTTTTTATAATCTTTTGGTATTGTTTTAACAGGAGGTCCACCCTACATCTCCTGCTGAAGAGGCTGGGCTGAGACCTTTTGAAGACTATATCATTGGTGCGGACACAACCTTGCATGAAAGTGGTAAGCCCCCTTACAATTGCTTATTCTATGGGTCTGTTTACAAGGTGCATTAATTTGTAGAAGTCATTGGGTCATATAAATAAAAAGTTACTGAAATATGAATAACTAGAGAGGTCGGTTCCAGTACCAAGTTCTTGGCACTTAAAACCATAATCAAGAACTGATTGCATAAAGTCGGTACTTAGGAATCGGTAGGAACTGGTGCAAAGCAAGGATTTGAATTTGGACACGATTTGGAAATTAGGGTGTATCACGAAACCTTTTCTTTTTACTTTCTCCATATACGAAGTATAGAGAAAGTATTGTTTTCATGAAAAAATTCGACTTCGAGATTTCAACGGAAATACATGTTTTGGGGTCCCTAGAACACGTTTTGACTATTTTCGGAATGATGTCTGTGTGTATGTGTGTGTGTGTGTGTGTGTTTTGTTTGTGTGTGTGTGTCTGTATGTGTGTGTGTGCTTGTGGGCGCTCTAATGTGAAAACTATTGATCTTATCAATACCAAACTTCATATATAGTTTTGTGGTGTGTGCTGTCAGAGTTGATTAGTTTTTGGAGTAAATCGGTTGACCGGAAGTCGAGCTTCATTCATCAAAGCTCATTTCCGGTTTTCAAAATATCTCCATAAATATGATATATACCTCTATTGTATTACTTATAAAAGTTTTAGATAATGTAATTTACTATAAGTTTTGTATTTAACATATTTTTGTATCACCGGTTGATTAGGAGTTATTCATGAAATACCGATAAACCGGAAGTAGCTGTTATGTACTTTTTGGGCGCTCTAACATGAAAACCATTCATTGTATCAACACCAAATTTCATATAAGGTATTTTGGTTAGTGTCGTTAGAGTTGATAAGTTTTTGGAGTAAATCAGTTAACTGGAAGTTGAGCTTCATTCTTCAAAGCTCATTTCCGGTTTTCAAAATATCTCCCTAAATATGATATATACGTGTATTGTATTACTTATAAAAGTTTTAGAAAATGAAATTTACTATAATTTTTGTTTGAAACATATTTTTGTATTACTGACTGTTTAGGAGCTATTCATGAAATACTGATAAACCGGAAGTTGCTGATTATGTACTTTGTGGGTGCTGTTGGCGAAAGGCCAATTCCATCGTTTTTCATCGAACATGTCCCAAAAAACATTATTTATAATTTTTTTGGCGTCAAAGATAATAATATATATATATTAATCACTCATCTTCCAAGTTTAGATGGAATATAGAGGTCAAAATTACTGTCATAGATAAATATTTAGATCTTATATATGGAGAAAGTCATGTGCTGGCCACATCTTATTTTTTTGAAATTCAAAATATTAAGTCGATAAAAAGTAGTTGCTATGGTCACATGTTTACCCAAAAAAATTTCAGGCAAATTGAAAGACATTTACCGTATTTCCCAGCCTATAAGAGGCACTGGCGCATTAGACGCACCTCGATTTTTCTGGTTAGAATTAAAAAAACTCATACTTAGTTACATAAGGTTGAGTGATGGTAAACTCTTTATCGCGAGAGATACAATGTATTAGCATGGGGATGACATCTCCGTTAGCCCAATGTGTTTAAGTTTTGCAGCAGCACCACATGCGAGATTAAACTAAACGTGCTACATTGTATGCATTTCCGATGGACCTTTGAATTTTTTTAAAGGAAGTTCTGTCGTCGAAATATTAAAACTGAATTCCTTACTATGTAATGAAAAAAGTGTTATTATCGAAATTTGTAATTAACTGAACTATTTTCAATGCCTGATCAGGTAAAAAATACTTAATGGTATGCATTTATCCCAGCGAAGCGGCTTGCTTATTATAGGACAGAGTTATATCCGTAAACCATCGGCGCATAAGACGCAGGCTGATTTTAGAGCAAATTTTGGAGTAGAAAAGTGCGTCTTATAGGCCGGGAAATACGGTAGGTCTCCAGCGACGGACCTAAAGTTTGATATTTCTTTTCAAAAACATTGATGTTTGAAGTAAAAAAAAAGTCTTTATGCTCAGTTATACTTCTTAAATAACTGCATTAATTAATAAATTAAGAGAAGGAAAGAAATAGTAGACATTCAATAAATATATTCCGTAATTTATACATGGTATACCAGGTGTAGAAGTAGGAAACTGGAGTTTCCCTATAGATGGTGCTCGCTATCAGTTTAAAGACCACTTCTGCAGCGCCGTCTTTTCCCTCTAACAAAGTTTGTCAACACGCAATAACCTAAGTTTCATACACCGGTATATTTTTCTATAACATGTCGAGTTTTGTGCCTAAGAACTATGATTTGCATTGGTTTTCTGTTATCATTTGAAGAAAACTGCTGCAGAATCGCATAGAATGCTTGTCGAAGCATACGGTGAACATGTTCTAGGCAAAACTCAGTCCTTCAAGTGGTTTAAAACATTTAAAAGTGGTGATTTTGACTTGAGAATTGTGTTTTTGGTGTGGCATTCATAACCTGCCGGAGAGGTGGGAAAAATGTATAAATGCCAATGGAGATTATTTTGAATAAGATATTTTTTATAATTTTCAAATAACAGACGTGTAATTTTTACAAATAATTCTGGTTTCACAATTCTACACCTGGTGAAGTATCATCTGAGGTTGCTAGAATGGTAATTACTGTATATCCCGGCGTATAAGTCGACCCCTAAACTTTTGAGGTGAATTTCAGGTTTTAACCTACGTTCAGTGTAGAAGTCCATTGAAAAAATAAGTCAACACCACTTCCCCAGCTCTATTTTATGGGAAGATAAACTAAGGTATAAATGTATGATAGCATAAGGAATATTTACTGCATAAGATTAAGATGCTAGAATTGTTTCTTTCAGCTGCCATGCCAACTTCTCGCCTCTGCTTAACTATTACACAAGTTTCTTTTGTTGGTATCACTCAGGCTACACAAATAAAAACACATTACGAAACAGAAACACAATTGTATTGAAATTTACTATGGAAATGACGGGAATATAGAGTGGTAATATCAAAGCACGACACTGCTAAAACAACTTCCATTAACTCCTAACGCTAAGTTGAATCATAACGATTATATAAACAAAAACAAACCATGATGTGCTTATTGATATTCATTTGTAAAAAGAGTAGTGAAATTAAATTAATAATAAAATGTAAAAATAATGAAAAGGCTTGTTGTCATACTTTTTATAAAATAAGAAAAATTGGTGTGCACTGAGATTGAAGTTTGTAACATTATAAAATTAATAAAAGGATAAATATAATGAAAACGCCATATGGGGTGTAAGAGTTATAATGATTCGAAAATACAAAAAGATAAGAAGTTGGGCGCCATTATTTAAGACAGCGAATTAGTTACAGTTATCACGAAATACATACTCTCAGGGTCGCTCGGTTCCCAAAGGAAATAAAAACCATAATTCCTCTTAATTAGTCGATATTAATCAATCAAACAATACAAATAAACCTCAAAAGAAAAATACAATAGAGGATCATTTATCCGAACTTTTCTGGACCGAGGTCGGTTCACATAAAGGATATGTTCGGATAATAGGTATTTCAACCTGAATGAGAAAAAGGAACTGAAAGAAAGGCTATGACGGGCTACAGTACATAATAAGTGACGATAATGCACATAAATATTATTGAAAACTTTTATTTTAAGAAAACTATACATGACTGTAAGGTTTTTCTTTTTGAAATGACTACTGTTGAGTCAGATTCTGCAACAAATTGAAGAATTCGGTCCTTCTGTGATTTTATATCATATATAGTTGTCCTGCTAATATTGTATTCCTGCTGAAGATAGGATAAAATGACGCCACGATCTATCTTATTTAATATGTCCACTTTTTGCTGTAACATCAGCACCTGTCTTTTCCTCTTGACGTTCCCACTGCTTGAACTAGCTGCTGGACACGTTTTCTTCTTATTGTTATCCATTTAGAAGGTTAATTAATACAAATACTTACTCGTGCACACCTTCAAAAGATCGGCGCAAAACACTCGTAGCGGTGGTGTTCTAAATTATTGTATATCTATCGTGAAATGTTCGTTGTTTGGGAGTGTTCGTCGTTTAGATGTTCGGATAAACGATCCTCTACTGTAAACCTCAAAACTAATCACAACCATACCCCCAAAAGACAGATACTTTACTCAAGAAAACAAACACTAACGGAAAACAGAAGAAAAAATCTGATGTGGCCAGCACATGACTTTCTCCATATATAAGATCTAAATATTTATATACGACAGTAATTTCGAACTCTATATTCCATCTAAACTTTGGGGATGAGTGATTAATTTATATAATATTATCTTTGACGTCACAAACATTATAAATAATTTTTTTCGGGACATGTTTGATGAAAAACGATGAAGTGTCCTTTCGCCCCAGTGCCCAGAGCACCCACAACGTACATAATTAGCAACTTCCGGTTTATCAATATTTCACGAATAACTCCTAAACAATCAGTGATACAAAAATATGTTTCATACAAAAGTTATAGTAAATTACATTTTCTAAAACATTTATAAATAATAGTATATACCTAAATATCATATTTATGGAGATATTTTGAAAACCGGAAATGAGCTTTAATGAATAAAGCTCGACTTCCGGTTCACTGATTTACTTGAAAAACTAATCAACTCTGACAGCACACACCACAGTACTATATATGAATTTTGGTATTGATACGACTAATAGTTTTCAAGTTAGAGCGCCCACTATCACACACACACACACCACACACACACACACACACACACACACATACACACAGACATCATTCCAAAAATGGTCAAAACGTGTTCTAGGGACCCCAAAACTTGTATTTCCGTTGAAATCTCGAAGTCGAATTTTTTCATGAAAACAATACTTTCTTTATACTTCGTACATGGAGAAAGTAAAAATGAAACATAAAACACCACCACCAATAAACCTTGCTATACACTATAATACCCTAGCTCACATAACACGTATTAACCCTTTCGAGACTGTATAGGCGATGGTGATTTTCCTACCCTAAAGAACTGACGTTCCTATGGACGACGCCCATTTTCCAACGCAAACGAACTATCATCGTCCAGAGACGACGGAAGTATTTATCGTGAGGGGATGCGGATTCTGAGAATTGGGTATAATAACCAAACCTTTCTGACCCTTTTCTAGGGGATTTCTGACCTGGCCTCATAAACCACAGCAAGGAAACTCGGCCCTTGGGTTAATTCAATGACCCTTCGCAGCATGGGGCTGCGGTAAACTAAATGTTTTTGCAATCATTTTGCGAAAACGTTATTTGTAGTGGTAATGGTCAATATTACCTTGGAAATGAAAACCTTATAATTTTCAGAATAAGTTAAACTTTTCAACGAAATTATTCCGTTAATATTAAGGTATTTAGTATGCAAATTGTTTAATGTAATGAAGTAATCATTTATTTTTCTAATGACTGCAAATAATACTTCTCATCCTTCTTTTTCATCCAGGCTTTGAACCGGCATCGGCGAAGTTAAAATGTTTTGTTTTTAATTCATGGAAACCATGTGGAAATATAGTAAATACGTAGATATTAACGCTAGAACTTCGTTTAAAAGTTGTACATCTTTAGCGCAAGACATTGCTTTCATTTTCCATGTGAGGTTGACAAAATTTACAACAAATAATCATTTGCCAAAACATGTGCAAAAACATTCAGTTACAGAACCAGATGTTAGACCCCCCCACGGGGTTTATGACGATAGGGTCCGAAATCCTGGGGCTGAGGACTCTAAAAAGGCTAAGTCTAATACCTGAGGGCAGCAATGCTAAAAAAGGTCTCCGTATCGCAGGAAAGAATTTCTGCTGGAGTCTCCCGACATACGGTAGTCTTTCCGCTAAGCTCGCCATCTCGAAAGGGTTAACTCACACAAACTAGATAATTGGGGGACAAATTCACACAAAGGGAGGGAGCACTAAAACACAACAGACGGGGGTTATTGTAATGTTAGTTTTATGGGTAGAATTTTATGGTTAGCGAGTTCTATGGACCGCTTAAAGGCATGGATGCGCCACTCCCTGAACCTGTTTCGACCATCAGAGCGTTTCCGGAGTGCGGGTGGTTAAACATGTGTTGACCATCTGCATAAAGGGAATGGGAAAAGCGTTGGTTGAAACGTTTGAACAAAGTGTAGTGATTGGGTGAGAGAAACCGACGCTAAAGAAGACACGGACTTCTGGGCGTCCTTTTCTTTAGGAAAGAGGTAGTCAAACAATATAGCTCGACCAGAATGGTTCTCAAAAACCCTGGACCCACTCCTGTTGTGATTTTTAGTGTTCCCTCCCTTTGTGTGAATTCGTCCCCCAATTATCGTGTTTTGTGTATTAATATGTGTTCTGTGTGTTAAAGTATTATAGGGTTGTATGAGGTTTATTGGTGGTGGTGTTTTATGGTTCGTTTTCGTCATCTGTGTTTGGTTGGTATTTTCTTAAGTTACAATATGTGTGTCTTTTGGGGGTATGGTGTTCGTTCACGTATTTTCTTGTTCGAATAGAGAAATCAATTAAGAGGAATTGTAGTTTTTATTTCCTTCGGAAACCGAGCGACCCTGAGTTAATGCATTTCGCGGTAAATTTAATTTGTTTCTTCTTTTGAATATTGGCGCCCAACTTTCGATCTTTTGATCAGTAATTTAAATTTTTCTAACCTTTTACGCCCTGCGCGGCATTTTAATTTTATTTCTTATTTCATTTTAAAAAGTATCGTTACAAGGTGTATCTCTTAATTGTCCTTTACACAAATTTTTCTCACACCTCACGCCCAGAAGCCTGCGTCTTTCTTTACGTGGGTTTCCCTCACCCAACCACCGCATTTTGTTCAAATCCTAAGTACCAACGCTTTCCCCATTTCCTTTCTACGGATGGTCAACACATGGCACAACCACCCTCATACCGGAAAAGCTCTGATTACAGAAACAGGTCCAAGGCTATGGCGCACCCTGTCCCTGCGTGGTTCTTAGAAATCGATAAACAAAATAATCATTGTAAAAGAAAGCATCGAAATATATATTAGATTTAAAAAAATGATGTACAGAAACGAATATAATTTGCAAAGTTTAGATATGCATCAGCTTTAGTTTAAAGATATGAAAATAGTTTATTAATTTAACTCTTTTATAACGAAAATGTGTCATAACAATACATGCTTTAGGCTACAGTTGAATTTCGTGATGAAATTTGTTTTATGTGTTATCTACGTTAATTAGACCTGCCAAAAATTAGTTTCAGTGAGAAATAATTGCAGTGAGTTGCGAGAGTTTGTGTTCAACAAGTGTTAAGCAGGCAGTTTCACTTATTTACCCCTTGGTGGTAAAGGGTTAAATTTTATGTTTGGTGCATAAGTCGACCCCTGCATATACCTTCCTCTCAACGCATAAGATGCTTTCTTTGTCTTTGTATGTAATTATTCTGTCTTTATACCTAATAATTCTCATCTGTTTCTTTTTTTTCTCTTTTTTCTTACCTAGAGTTATCTAAATGTCCATGTTAAATACAATTTTGACTAGTATATACTGTATTTATTATTTTGATACTATTTGTTTATAGTATGCTTTTATTTTTCCTCATAATGTACTTTATCAATGAAAATCCATGTACGTTTTCCTTATTTTTCTTTTTACTTTCTCCCTATATGTAGTATAAAGGAAGTGTTGTATTCGCTTAAAAATTCGGCCTCCAGACTTCGACGGAAATAGATATTTTGGGGCCCATAGAGCTTGTTCTCGCTATTTTCCTGAAGATGTTTGTCTGTCTGTGGTAAAAAAGTTTGTGGGCGCTCTATCTTAAAAAGTAATTATCCAATCATTTCCAAACTTCATATTTAGTATTTTTCTTACAATGCCAAGAGTTGATTAGTTTTTGGTGAATATCGCTTAACCGGAATTTGCGGTTTATCCGGAACAAAATTTTGTTTCTTAAATATCTCTGTAAAAATGCAATATAGGTATATACTTTTACACACAAAGGTTGTAGATAATGTACTTTACTACAACTTTTGTATTTATAATTTGTTCGTAACACTGATTGTTTAGGAGTTATTCTTGAATAATGGTTAACTGGAAGTTGTTGTGTATCCAGAAATGGAAGTTTTTCATACATATCTCTATCAAAATGCAATGTGCGTACATACAATTATGTACCAAAGTTATAGATAATGTATTTTATTACAACTTTTGTATGAAACATTGTCCTGTAACACTCATTGTTTTGGAATTATTTATATATTACCGGCATAGGCTTCTGTTTTCAATAAATATGGAGAACGTCATGTGTTGGCCAAATCAGATTTTTGTATTTTACACTGAATGACAAAGAAACAAAGAGTTCAAGGAGTAGAAATGTAGGATTTTGGATGCATTGATTAAATCAGCCTTCGATCAAACGATTACGAAAATGTTGCCGAAAGTTTCGAACAGAAGTGCCTTGTTGTCTGATGCTCTTGAGATAGAGAGGGAGCACATTAAATTACAAAATATTTTCGGCCGAAATCAAACAAGAAATTAGGGAAAAAGCAATAAAAGGGCTTGAATGAGATGTAGAGGATAAAGTATAGGATGAGGATAATTTTATATTTTATTTATATAATAATTTTTGGTGAATATCGCTAAACCGGAAGCTCCAGTTTAACCAGAACAAAATTTTGTTTCTCTAATATCTCTGTCAGAATGCAATGTAGGAAATGTTTGTATGAAACATTTCTTCGTAACTCTGATTGTTTAGGAGTTATTTTTGAATAATGGTTAACGGGAAGTTGTTGTTTATCCAGGAATGGAAGTTTTTCATACATATCTCTGTCAAAATGCAATTCAAAGCCTCTCATACTTTCTCCAACATTTCCTTCTTACATAATATAATAAATAGCAAAGCTGATTCCCCATTCTTACTCTCTCTTTTCTCTTTCCCTAAAGTACAACACGCCTATCCGATACCTTCTCTTCGATTACTCCTTGTCTATCAATAGTAAAACGATCTCTCTTCTTTCGCATTCCTTCAATTTTCAACACTCTTTCCTCCAATACTCTTTTCGATCCTTTCTTCTCATCTCCGAAATCTATTCAGAATATGATTCCACGAGTTTGACGTGGAAAAATACAATTTTTCTATGATTTTTTATTTGTTTGTATGCGCATATTCATTTGTTATTTTATTATACGTTTAATTTGCTGATTTTTTAGGATTTTACTGTTATTTTGTCCATTATTATTATTGTTAATCATCGGCAGTAATTGGCTTCGTGCTGTATGTTGATGCTTGTTAATAAATAAATAAAATAAAATAAATAAAATACGATTATGTACCAAAGTTATAGATAATGTATTTTACTACAACTTTTGTATGAAACATTGTCCTGTAACACTCATTGATTAAGAGTTATTTATATATTATCGGCATAGGCTTCTGTTTTCAATAAATATGGAGAAAGTCATGAGTTGGCCATATCAGATTTTTTTGTTTGTTTTATGTTATTTTCTGTATTGCTATATTTTTTAAAATTTGAACTGATTCTTATTTATGTATCACATGTAAGTAATTATTAGTAGTGTATTTCTTTATTTTTAATGTTTTTTCTCTCATATTTTAGCAATTGGTAGGTTGCGCAGGTTTTTCACAGCCCCTTCCTTGCGGGTGTTTTACTGCAGTGGATTCTTTTTCCCCTAAGAATCTCTTAAGTTTTTTACATCCACAAGTCTTCTAATTATTTCTACTTCTAATTTTATAATTAATGACGATGGGTTAGATGGAAGAAGAGACTTTTAAGTCTCAATCTCGCCCAAATAAAGACGATTTATTATTGTTATTATTCAGTCTCTAAAATCGTTTTCTGTTTATTTCAGAGGACCTCTTCTCGCTGATAGAAGCGCACGAGGGGCGTGCCTTGAAGCTGTACGTGTACAACACGCAAGAGGATGCGTGCAGGGAGGTGACCATTACCCCTAATGGCGGATGGGGAGGAGAGGGCAGGTGAATAACGCTCATTAAATGTTTATTTATTATTTTTACGAGTAAAATGTTGCATTCTGCAAGCATATTGATAAATTTCAGTCTGCATCATATCGAGAGGGTCCTCAAAAGAAGAAAAAGGATTGAAAGTATTCATAAAATTCGCTGCAATTTATTCATCCGGCATCAAACCCGGGTCTTTCTGGTAATCCTTTTTATGCAGCACAACAGAAGATCGCCATTTTTAACGATGTGTGAAAATTCAAACAGAAATATTGGCTGCAACTGCCTCAAACGACGTCCTACTTTTCCCTTATATTCCTTACGACAGAAGCTTTAATGCGCTCTAGCATCGAACCCAGGAACAGTACGGTCTTATCTAAATTTTTTTCTTAAACTGATTCTTAATATATATCTTCTAGCTGAGCAAGAACTTCCCATCATTTCGATACGTGCATAAAAAAAAATAATGAAATTCTACCTCAATGTATTTTAAAGGGCAGATTTTTGCATCGTCCTAGCATCGAACCCAGGATTTTTTCCGTGAAATTCATTCATGTTTTCGAAAGATCATGACCATATCTATAGGCTACTGGAGTTTTGAATCTCTACCCATCCGGGAAGTTTTTTTTTATTCCCAAAAATCAATGCAATGCTTTCAAATGGGAAAAATGGGGACTTTGTCGTATGTTTTATTTAAGAATTACGAATGAGTAATCGTATTTGACTTTAATTAATCCTATCAAATAAAAACTTACTCTAATGTAAATATATGGTTCATCGCTTTTTAAGCCTCTATAGGTTTTATTTTCAATTTTATTACATTTACTTTACATTTCTTTCTCTGGGTGTCAATCATGAATTGCCCAACCTTTAGTTTGCAATATTTATTTTATTTTTTCCTTTATCATAAAATTTTATTAGTGCACGTATATCTCTATATGTTTTAAAATCAAAACTAGCGAGAAAAAATCTATTTATTTATTTATTGGTTTCTTAATAAGGTGTCGTCCATTAATCAAGTGATGTTTTTTTGCAACTTTTTCACTCCCCCCTGGTGAGGTTTTAGACTAACCCCCTACCCAAAATCACATGTATTTTTTGGTACAAAGTATCTTAAAGTTTTCAGAAGATTATCTTTAAATACAGGTATAATCTAATTTAATTCTGGAAAGCACCGTGATAAAAATGTCCAGACAGACATTAAGGCTGCAGGTTGTTTCAGACAGGCATAAAATAATAAATGAAAGTTGTAATCATGTGAAAAACATATAATTTTACTGGTACATGAATATATTTAATTGACCACGGATTCGTGAGACTTTCTTCAACACTAAGAAGTGGATAAGCATCTTGCAAGTCAGCTGTCGGTCTCATCAAGCCACTCGGCGTCATCATTTTCACGCACTATGCTGAGAATCTCTCTCGATCGTCGCGTGAGGATCATTAAATTCTTTCTGAGCCACGCTATGTTTTTCTTCCTTCTTATACTATGCCAATAGGTCTTTATACAGATCTCCTAGTTTGGACGTTGTTGCAATCATTTAAGGGAAAATATCCTCGGCAATGATTTACGCATGTTTTCGGTGCCAAAATCACGGACTTGACCACGGTTTTGGCCACTGGACTCTATCGAAAGTCTTTTCAAAATCTACAAAACATACACATAAGTCCCTCTTAAATTCCAGGCTTCGTTCTGCAAGTACTCTCATCACCGCAATTGCATCCCTCGTTCCTTTTCCTCTCTAAAAACCAAACTGGTCTTCTCCGATTAGCCCTTTAATTTTTCCCTCGACCGGTCTATTCAAAACCCTCAGAAGTACTTATGCCGCATGAGAGATTAGGCTAATTGTATGATAATCTCGACATTCTGTAGCCTTGTTCTTTTTCTGTAATGGAATCAAGATAATTTTGGTAATATCCTCTGGCCATTGCCCTTCATCATAAATTTTCCTAATTAAATCATAGAAACATTTCTTGGTCTTATCCCCCAGGTTCTTAAGGAACTTCACTGGGATATCGTCAACCCCCGTTGCTTTATTCCCTTTCATATCCCACAATGCCCGTTCTATTTCACTATCAAGTAACCCAGGTCCAACATCGTCTTTTTCAACTTCTTCCTCACTTTCTATTTCTATGCTAGTGGGTTTCATGTTTTTCCCATATAATTCCTCAACGTATTCCTTCCATCGTCCCCTTATGGTGACTGGATCCCTTAATAGACTTCCCTTACTGTCTTTAACCGTCACCATTCTATTCCTAATTCTATTACCCATCAGTTGCTTTACTTTACTATACATTAGGTCGGCCCTCCCGCTTTCCACCAGCTTTTCTACTTCATTACACCGCCCCTTCCACCACTGTTCCCTAGCCTTATTAGTTTCCCTTCTTAGTTCGTTGTTTAGTGCTCTGTACATTCTGCGCCCATGGTCAGTGTTGACTCTTTTCCATTTCCTTCTTTCCTCCATTTTATTTAGCATTTCTACAGTTACCCATGGTTTTCTAATTTTAGTTTGTTTAACCCTCCCAACAGTTTTTTGAGCACAGTCCTTCACACAAATTTTAAGCTTTTCCCATTCCTCGTTAGTGGTTAGTTCCCTCCCCTTACTATCAAGAGCCTTGCTGACCAACTCTTGAAATTCTTTAGACTTCCCACCCCTTAGAGCTTCTAAATTCCATTTTGGTGTACGTTTTGGTTGAATGATCTTTTTAAACTTAAGCTCGGTTTTCATCATGACCAGGTTATGATCCGAGTCGACATCAGCACCAGGAAAACTTTGCGAGTTTTTAACACTATTTCTAAACCTCTTTCTCACCAAAATGTAATCAATTTGGTACCTATCTGAATCCTCAGGCTTTTTCCATGTGTACCTCCAACTGTTCTGGTGCTGAAAGTTGTGTTTGTGATGCAGAGATTATTTCTTTTGCAAAAGTCGATCAGTTTCTGTCCTCTGTCGTTCCTTTTCCCTTAACGGAATTCTCCCACCTCTTCCCCATCTTTGCCTTGCCCGACTACCGCGTTCCAGTCTCCCATAACAACGAGATTCTTCCTCTATTTGTTCATAGGCCATATCTACATCATCCTCACTGTAATCACTAGTGGGCAAGTACACCTGAACTATAACCGTGTTTACTGGTTCAGATTTTACTTCTACCGACATAACGCGATCGCTTATTAGCTCGGTGGCTATCACGGATTCTCCCGCTTTCTTATGCAACACTACAGCTACTCTGGCTAGTATTTCCCCCACTGAAAATGACTCTAACATCATCGCTCCAGAAGTCTCCCTCGTCTTTCCACCCCACTTCGCATAACCCTAGTACATTTATGTTGGACCTCTTCATTTCTAACTTCATGTTTTCCAATTTCCCTTTCCTGAGCATTGTCCTAACATTCCATGTCCCCACCCTCGTTTCCATCTTCTCTCTTCTTTTGTTGTCGTTCCTTGTGTAAGGGTTTCGTGGAATGACGACCGAGATGGCCTTACTCCCATCACTGCCGGGCATGACACTCATCCTAGAAGGCTGAGTCCCTTTGCCAGTACCAATATTATTGTGTTTGTGCATCATAACATGGGATATGTAGTCGAGGTGGTCTCCCGTTCCCTTCCTCAATGGTGTTTTTTCTGTGACACTTACACTCATTATGGCCGCCCCACTGGAGAACAGACACCTTTGCAGTGGGAATGGGACATCTGGGCGTGGCCACTTCAGCGCATCCACCTCAGAGCAGGCCACCTCGGCACGAGCCATGGTTATGACCAAAAACAACTTCATTGTTCCTTAAATTATTAATGAATAATATGTAACTTGTAATTAGCGTAAGATATAAAATTCGGGTAGGGTTGGGTTGGGTTGGGTTTGTGTTGGGTTGTGTTGAGTTAGGTTGGGTTGTACACTATTTAAATAACTTTACAACATCTTAAAAATCAAACAATCTATATATATAAAGCTTAAATTCTGTGGGTTTGTGTATTTGTGGGTTTGTTTGTCTTGGATTGGAGTCCACACCGTTTGCCCGATTTGTCTCAAACTTTGCATACGTGTCCTCTGATATCAAGAAGGAAGTACTGTCGCATTTTTATTCAAGAATTTTGCTGGGTTCGAACCAAGATCGCTCAGATAGATTTCCATAAGGAATACACGTACGCTTCACTTTTATCGGTTGCAGGCTTTATTTCATTTGGAGAATTAAATTAGAAGAAATACTCTTACAGAGTCGAGACAAACACCAAAAGAAAGAAAATTGAATAAAGATTCTTATTTTGGTCATGGAATGTTACTTTCGATTAGAATTAGCGAGAATATTGGTAAAATATACAAAAATTTTGTGAAAATTCGAGGCTATAAACAACTCATCCCCCTGACGACCGATCCCATTGTTGAATCCGAGCTCATGTTTTATTCCGCAAAAATACTCGTGGACTTTAGGCCCATAGAGCTGATGATTGAAGAGGACGATATATTACATGGATAACGAGAAATTTTCTGTAAGAAGGTAACCAGCAATTGTAGGTACGTAACTAGTCAGGAGATTACTAGCTCATGGATGAGGGAAGTTAGATGTCTTGTATGATATAAAGCAAATATTCTGTGGGTTTGTTTTTATGTTGTGTGTCTTCGATTTTGATACAAACCGTTTGCCAGATTCGCGTCAAACTTTGCGTACGTGTTTTCTGGGACCAGGAAGGACGTAAGGTCTCAATTTTATTCGATAGTTTTGCTGGGTTCGAACCAAGATCGCTCAGATGGGTTTGCATAAAGAATAAATCTAATCTTCACTTTAATCGGTAGCAGGCTACATTTCTTTTGAAGAATTAAAATAGAAAAATAGTCGTGCGGAGACGAAACAAGAAGCAAAAGAACGGAAATTAAATGAATATTCTAATTTTTATCGTGGAATATTGTTTCCGAATCGAAATTTCGAGAATTTTGATAAAATACGCGTGAATTTTCCAAAATTGTTGAGGTTGTAAACAGTCAATCCTCCTGACGATCAATGCGATTGTTGAGCCGAGCTCATGAATTTTCCTGTACAGTAAGAATAGTTATTTTAATTTTGACTGTATTCTAAAGGGAATTTACGCATTGCACGACTGGCAACTTGAATTTAATCTACTTCTATATTCCACGTTGAGAATCAACGGGCACTTCAGCTAGTATACCTCTAATTTCCATTCCATGGAACGAATTCTATACCTTACGCTAAACACTAGTTACATATCATTCACTAGTAATTTAAGGAACAACGAAGTTGCTTTTGGTCATAACTGTGGCTTGCGCCAAAATGTCCCGCACCGAATTGGCCCGTGCCAAAATGGGCCTGCGCCGAAGTGGCCGTGCCAAAATGTCGTAGATGCCTTTGCAGCCGCCTCACTGAGGTACGAACGCTGCGTGGACTACCTTTCATCTGTCCCCTACCTATTGATCTTTCTGGTATGGGTGACCCTACCAGGAGCTATGTTCCAGCAAGTCTAGCTCTTTAGGTCATAGGAAAGCCCTTTCACCACGACAAGGTGTTAGTCCAGGGGAGGGAAGTGCATTAAAAAAATGAAAAACTACCCCAATGTATTGAATATGGGAGATATATTTACTGCCCGGCATCGAACCTGGGTCTTTCTAGTGATAATTTCTATGCAACACAATATAAAATCGCCATTTTTAACTATGTGTGAAAATTCAAGCAGAAATATTGGCTGCAACTGCCTCTAACAACGTCCTACTTTTCACATATATTCCTAATGAGAGAAATTGTAATGTGCTCTGGCATCAAACCCAGGAACAGTACGGCCTTATCTAATTTTTTTTCTTAGACCTAGTCATAATATACATCCTCTAGCTAAGCAAGAACTTCCTATCATATCGATGAGTGCATCAAAAGAAAATAATGAAAAACTACCCATATGTATTTTAAATGGGAGATTTTTGCATCGTCGTAGCATCGAACCCAGGACATTTTATGTAGAAGTCATTAATGTTTTCGATAAATCATGACCACAAAGTATCTAGTATAAAACTCAATTTTGAGCCTAAAACGATTTTCTATAAATAAAATAATAATCTTAATCAATTTCTTCTTTCTGTATTTATCTCGATTTTTTACGACCATAATTTCTGATTTAATTCCACAAAAGAAATGATGCCTGCATTCGATCAACATGAATCATACATGCGCTTCTTACGTGGGACGATTTGAGTTAGGTTTGTGATTCGGACTCAAACCAAGGATACTTTGTGCAAACAAATATCAATACAGTAGAACCACGATCCATCGTTCCCGCATTTGTCGTTTTCCCGGATTTATAGTTTATTTTCTATAGTCCCGACTTAGGCCCATAAGCAGACATGTAAAGTAATACTGCATTCATCGTTCATCGAAATATTAATTTCCCGCATCCATCGTTCAGATTTTTGGCCCAATCGAGGAAGAAAGACAATGTATTAGGAATTGCGACAAAAATTTTCTTTTAGAGCTTGGCATGAACTTTTTTAAGGCTGTCGTAGCACTTGCTCAAAATGGCCGATTTTTTAAACCCATCCGGGGCTGTTTTAATACTTTGTATCCTATTGGAGAGCTTTCACATGGGTGCGAGTACGAGCCCTGTTTGTCCATCTCAGTTTACTGGCATAATTCACCCTGTTTGGACCATCTCTAGGAGTTCAGTACGTTCTTTTTCGAAATCTTCAGGAGTTTTCTTTGGATAAACTTTCGTTTTAATAGTGTGAGCTGACTCTACATTTCCCGTTTTCATTGTTTTCCCACATTCATCGTCTTTTTTTCTCGGTCCCTTCAAATACGATAGATCGAGGTTCTACTGTATTTAATGCTCCATTGGACGTTTTACAATTCCCAAAAATTTTGTTATCCTATGACATCAAGAAGTGCATTACCAGGTATAGAAGTATGAAAGCGGAATTTCCCTATAGATGATGCTCGCTCTCAGTTTAAAGACCACTTCTGCAGCGTCATCTTCTCCCTCTAACGAAGTTTGTCAACACACAATGACCTAAGTTTCATACACCGGTATATTTTTCTATAACAAGTCGAGTTTTGTGCCTACGAACTATGATTTGCATTGGTTTTCTGCATTCATTTGAAGAAAACTGCTGCAGAATCGCATAGAATGCTTGACGAAGCACACGGTGAACATGCTCTTGGCAAAACTCAGTGCTTCGAGTGGTTTTTTAAATTTAAAAGTAGTGAATTTGACGTGAGCATTGTTTTATTGGCGTTGCCTCATGCAGAACCTGCCGGAGAGGTGGGAAAAATGTATAAATTCCAATGGAGATTATTTTGAAACAAATATTTCTTATAATTTTCAAGTAACAGACGAGTTACTTTTACAAACAATACCGGTTTTATAGTTCTACTCCTGGTAAAGCTCTAAAATTTCTCCATTTCATTTCTTATGTGAGTTACTGATATCGGGTAGTTAAAGATATACAAAACAGGTCAGACCCCTTCTGGAATATGCGGCAAGTTTATGGGATCCGGCAGATGAAACGTGTACTCGCTAACTCGAGAAAGTGCACCGTAAAGCGGTTCGTTTTGTTAAGAAATGCTACGATAAAAAAGCAAGCTCTACAAAAATACTCTCAGACGTAGGTTGGGAATCCTTGAAAGAAAGGAGATTGGAAACTAGGCTGCGATTGCTTAATAAATTCAGGGAAACTACATTTTCCGAAGATACAATCGGTATCATGCAACCCCACTGCTACGTCGGTCGATCCGATAATGACCGTAAGTTAAGAGAAATAGATGCTAGGACGAATCGTTTTTGAGATTCATTCTTTCCGCGAACAATACGTGACAATAACCGAATAAGGAAGTAATTTAGATTCAACTGGTGTTTACATCCCCTGCCACACGCCGAAAGGCGGCTTGTAGGGTATTAATGTAGATGTAGATGTAGAACAGTGATTATTTTATAAGATTATATTGTTTATATATTATTTATAATATACATTATATTTTATTTCTTCTCTTCTGGTATCCTGCCTGTTGTCCATACACCACAACTGTTTCCACTTTATCCGTTCTTCTTTGGTCTGCTCCTCTCTTCACCTCATCTTTCTTCTTCTCTTAGAATCCCCTTTCTCTCTTACAGGGTGGCCAAAGGACCTTGAAAAAAACAATTTACTTTGTATTTATGTTTAAAAATAATTATAATCTACGTTTTTGAGTATAAAAATCTAACTTTAGGACCTTGGAGGGAGGTGTAAGTATTTTTCAATACGATTAAACGTTTTTTGGGTAAACGTGTGACCATAGTCACAACTTTTTATCCATTTGAATTTTGAACAAAATTATTTCGTGATGCACCTTCTTAATACAGTGCCCACAAAAGTCTGTGAGCAAGTGTCTTTTCCCTGTCTTAGGCATTCCCCGAGGATGGTCCTCCAGCTCAGACATTTCCTCGTTGCGAGTGGGGAGTTATAGAACTTGACCTGTATAAGAGACGTCGAATTCTATCATTCTCCACTTGCGATAGAGACAAATCACAAGTAAACGTAATGACGTTGTACAGAGGACATGAAAGAACGCTTCCGAGAACATTAAAAACGCATCTTTAAATGTGCGTGTGCACCTATGTGGAACGCTGTTTTCGAGGGTGATTTTAGGCATTTTTTTCCAAGGAAACTTTATATTTAATTGAAGAAATAATTACATGGCTTTATTATACATATTTTGAAGTATACAAATTAATTTTTACAACGTCCTAAAATACAAAATGGCGGCTGTACCAGGGTACGAGCATCAGACGATTTTTCAAAGATTTTCGTCGTCGCAAATGGTCTGAGACACAAAAATCAAAATTTTTCTTAAAGTTTGAACTAAAAGCAAGGGAATTACGTACGGGTTTTCAAAAATATTGAATTTTGAAAGATAGGCGTACGGTTTTGCAAAAAAATTTTTTTTGTAAAATAAAATCTTACAAAATCAGCCGTAAAATTGAAAATTTTCAATTTATCAACAAAATCTTACGTACTTCACTAGAAAATAATGTTGTGAAGCTTGCACCAAAATTTCAAATTGATCAGATAAAAATTGGCTGAATCGTGCGGGCCGTATCAAAAAATGTGGTTTCGAGAAAAACGCATTTAAAGTTTGAAAACAAAAAAATCGTACATAACATTAAAAATATCAACTTTTAATGGCTTTTACCATCAGTCTGCGATACCAGCACCATAAAGTTGGCCTTCTGAGCTGACATTTTCCTTTTTCTTCATCTACATCTACATTAATACCCTACAAGCCGCCTTTCGGCGTGTGGCAGGGGGTGTAAACACCAGTTGAATCTAAATTACTTCCTTATTCGATTATTGTCACGTATTGTTCGCAGAAAGAATGAATCTGTAAAACGATTCGACCTAGCATCTATTCCTCTTAACTTACGGTCATTATCGGATCGACCGAGGTAGCAGGGGGGTTGCATGATACCGATTGTATCTTCGGAAAATGTAGTTTCCCTGAATTTATCAACCAATCGCAGCTTCCAATCTCCTTTCTTTCAAGGATTCCCAACCTACGTCTGAGAGCATTTTTGTAACGCTTGCTTTTTTATCGTAGCATTTCTTAACAAAACGAACCGCTTTACGCTGCACTTTCTCGAGTTCGCGAGTACACGTTTCATCCCCCGGATCCCATATACTTGCTGCATATTCCAGATGGGGTCTGACCAAGGTAAAATAACATTGCTCTCTCACCTTTTCGTCGCATTTACCGACATTTCTTATTCTCTTCTCGATGATTTTAAAGCCAAGCGAGCCTTTTTCGCCCCTTCAGTCAATGAATGCTCTGAGTACTCGACAGTTCTCTCCAACCGTGAGGCCTAATATGCTCATTACGGCATTAACACTTGAAATACCATCATTGACAGTACAAACAGCAAGGTCAGAGCAAACAGTAAGCACATTGTAGCCACTCGAAACAGTTTTTGGAGCCATCGACTAGAGCAGTGCGTTAAAACTTTCGTTGCTGTTCTGCGTGAAACCTCCTAGACAGCGTTTCAATAAATCCTCCTTGCTCAAATCTTCGTATATTGGTTTAATCGCTTCGTAGATTTTGTTACTGAGAGGTTTGTTGTGCACGTGCTCAGCTAATTTGCCCACAGCTTTCGTTCGTTGTCACGTACACCACGAGTTCGCGCCGACGGGGCACCTATCTTGCTGCGGCTTCTGATCGGTCGATAGCTTGTGAAAAAGTGTGCCCCAAATGTCTCTCTTCATGTTCTCAAGTGAATCCGGATTGCGATGAATTGCCAAGCCATAGTACTCGCTCAATTCGTCAGTCAATCAACTTGCCAGTAAGTTTGCCTCGGCCACCCAAACCTTTTTTACTTTCTCCATGTACAAAGTATAGAGAAAGTATTGTTATCATGAAAAAATTCGACTTCGAGATTTCAACGGAAATACATGTTTTGGGGACCCTAGAACACGTTTTGACCATTTTCGGAATGATGCCTGTGTGTATGTGTGTGTGTATGTGTGTGTGTATGTGTGTGTGTGATAGTGGGCGCTCTAACGTGAAAACTATTAGTCGTATCAATACCAAACTTCATATATAGTACCATGGTGTGTGCTGTCAGAGTTGATTAGTTTTTGGAGTAAATCGATCAACCGGAAGTCGAGCTTTATTCATTAAAGCTCATTTCCGGTTTTCAAAATATCTCCATAAATATGATATATAGGTATATTGTACACCTTGTAAAAGTTTTAGATAATGTCTTTTACTATAATTTTTGTATTTAACATATTTTTGTATCACCGATTGATTAGGAGTTATTCGTGAAATACTGATAAACCGGAAGAAGATGATTATGTACTTTGTGGGCGCTCTAACATGAAAACTATTTGTCGGATCAACACCAAATTTCATATTTAGTAATTTTATTAAAGTTGTTAGAGTTGATTAGTTTTTGGAGTAAATCGGTAAACCGGAAGTTGAGCTTCATTCTTCAAAGCTCATTTCCGGTTTTCAAAATATCTCCATAAATATGATATTTAGGTATATACTTCTATTTATAAATGTTTTAGAAAATGTAATTTACTATAACTTTTGTAAGAAACATATTTTTTTATCATTGATTTTTTAGGAGTTATTCATGAAATACTGATAAACCGGAAGTTGCTGATTATGTACTTTGTGGGCGCTCTGGGATCTATGGGCGAAAGGCCAAATTCATCGTTTTTCATCGAGCATGTCCCGAAAAACATTATCTATAATTTTTGTGACGTAAAAGATAATAATATATAAATTAATCACTTATCTTCCAAGTTAAGATGGAATATAGAGTTCGAAATTACTGTCGTAGATAAATATTTACATCTTATGTATGGAGAAAGTCATGTGCTGGCCACATCAGATTTTTTGATTTGACGAGAGTTCGCAAGCGAGATCCCATATGCTTTTGAACGCGGACGATGCACTCTCTTTTTTCAACTTTTAAATTAAGTTCTGCGAGTCGTCAATACCTTTGAAGGTTCTGCTGTTGCCATCACCGACGTAATGCACGTAAGGTTTGCCGTACAAACGAATCGACCGGGCTAACATTTCCTTTCCAGCGTCGACCTCCAATTTTCCGGCTGATCCTTTATGGTTGGCTTGGCATTCATTTTCGTGGGTTTCTAGCCACTCTTGGTACTCTTCTGTGTCTTCTTTTATCTTCCAGTACTCGCAAGCCTTACAGTAACTAGATTTCACAACAATATACACGACTTTACCAGTGATCCAGCCAATCAGCGTGACGACGCCGTACAACAATGAGAAGCCTCGTTTTCTCCAAGTCCCGTCGCCAGAAACTGTGATTCCAATTGTTCATCCTTTTTCTGCAGATAACTTCATTTCTTCTTCAGCTGCTCTCTTCATTGCGCGCACTTTCTGTTGCAGCGGAAATTGACTTCACGATCGTGTCGTAAAATGACTGGAACGTTGGTCGAGGAATATCTATGAAGGCACAAAATTTCCACAAGCCATTCATGCCTACTCCTAACAAACACATCGCCAATACTATTCGTCGATTGATGTCGTAGCCATTTCGAATGAATGGACTAGTGGGCACTCTTGCAGTAACTTTTTCTCCACTGTTTTTACCACACGTTTCACACACAATGTCAATTTTGAAGCCCAAGCCACGTTTTGATGATTGGTGAAACTCCACTTTCGAATGACAAACATGTCTATGTAAGAACCCTGCAAGCCGCCTTTCGGCGTGTGGCAGGGGGTGCAAGCACCTTGACTCTATTTTCCTAAACGGTTGCTTTCGCGTATACTTGGCTGAAAAAATGAATTTTTGAAACGATTCGTTCCAGCATCTATTTCCCTAATCTTTCGGGCAGTATCAGCACGGCCCATATAACAGGGGGGTCGCATTATATCGGTTACATCATCTGAAAACGTAATTTCTCTGAACTTATTTAATAAATTTATCCTTTGAATTTTTCTTCTATCTTCTAATGATTCCCATCCCGCGTCCTGTAACATCTGAGTGACACTCGCTGTTTTATCGTAGCAATTCTTTACAAATCGTATCGCATTCCGTTGTACTTTTTCTAAATCCTGAATATGACATTTCTCGGCGGGGTCCCATACACTACATGCATACTCAAGGTGAGGCCTAACTAACGCTAAGTAACATCGCTCGCGAACCTTTTCTTCGCTCCTACCGACTATTCTTTTAACGAAGCCGAGTTTCTTAAGTGCTTTACCACATATATTTCGGATGTGGGCACTCCATGATAGATTATTCGTGAGAGTTACTCCAAGATACTTTACCGATTCTACTGTCATTAGGTTTACCCCTCGGAGACTATAAGAATAATCATTTATTATAGATTTACTTTCGAAGAAGTTAACTACCGAACACTTTTCTACATTAAGCTCTAATTTCCAATCATCGCACCAATTCATAATTCTATCTAAGTCGTTCGAAAGGGTTAATCTATCCTCTGAACTAACTATTTCCCTGTTAATGACTGTGTCGTCTGCGAATATCCTAACATTGCTTTCAATGTGATTGCTGAGGTCGTTGATGTATACTAAAAATAACAACGGTCCAATTACACTGCCCTGAGGGACGCCCGAGGTCACCTTAAACATGACACACAAGATGCTCTGACAGTTGAGAAAAAACCGACACAAAGGCAATGAAACAGTACGCAAACTTGGGATCAACCCTCACGTCCTGTGGAGCACCAGTTTTCAATTTTTATGCTGACGCACTAACACCCGACAAATCTCCTTCTGCCTCGAAACGATTCAAAGGGCGGCTCTTTCCCTTTCCTCATTTTCGCTTTGTTGATTTATTGCCTTTTTTTTGTGACAAATGTTGGTCTACCACCTGTCATACTGAATGATAATTTCAACAGCAATATATTTTCAACTCGAGAACTCAAATTTTGACTGAGCAAGACAACAGGAAAACCGACGCTACACTAACGTACAAACGCAATTCAAAACGGCTAGTGCCACCTCTTGATACCAGCCCGAACTATTTACTAATAAGAAAAGTAGCTAACGGATACCTGTGGTAGGTATAAGGACTTTGTAGCAGAGCGTGCCGTGCGCGTGCCGCATAGGCCCCGACCGCACGGTGGGGCGTCCAACGTTTATGCTCATAACTCAGAAAAAAAAATTTATTTTTGAAAATAACTTACGACGTTATTCTAGACAGGTTTCCCTGCCATTTTAGCATAAAAAAATTGATTTTTTTGAAATTTCTACATGTGTTACCCCTTAACCATCATTTGGTATTCTGCCTGTCGGCCATACACCACAACTGTTTCCACTTTATACCTTTACGAGTAAAATGTAGCTTGCATACTGCAAGCAGATCAACAACCTTAATTTCATATCGGCATTATATGGGGACGGTCCGCAAAAAAAATAAAAGGATTGAAATTATTCTGAAAATTAACTACAATTTAATCATCTGGCATCGAACCCGGTCTTCCTGGTGAACTTACTATGCAGCTAAAAAGAAGATCACCATCTATAAGTATGTGTGAAAATTCCAGCAAAATTATTGGCTGCAACTGCCTCAAACGAAGTCCTCCTTTTCCCTTATATTCCTTATGAGAGAAATTTTAAGGTGCTCTGGCATCGAACCCAGGAGCAGCATTTCGTACCTAAATGTTTTTCTTAAGCTGAGTTTTAATATACATCTTCTAGCAAAGCAAGAACTTCCTATCATTTCCATAAATACATCAAAATAAATAATGAAAACTAACTCAATGCATTTTAAATGGGGGATATATTTACCATCTGGCTTCGAACCCGGGTCTTTCTGGTAATACTTTCTATGCAGCACTAAAGAAGATCACATCCTTTAAACATTTGTGAAAACTCAAGCAGAAATATTAGGTGCAACTGCCTCAAATGACATCCTACTTTTCCCTTATATTCCTTATGAGAGAAACTTTTATGTGCTCTGGCATCGAACCCAGGAACAGTAAGGTCTTATCTACATTTTTTTTCAAAAACCTATGATTAATTTACATCTTCCATATAAGCGAGAACTTCCTATCATTTCGATAAGTGCATGAAAAAAAAATAATGAAAATCTACCTCAATGTATTTCAAATGGCCAATATTTGCAACGTCCTAGCATCGAACCCAGGATATCTTCCGTGAAAGTCATTTATATTTTTGATAGATCATGACCATATATATAGGATCCTTGAGTTTCGATTCTCTACCTATCCGGAAAGTATTTTTTTTAATTCCAGAAAATCAAAGCAATGCATTTAAACGGGAAAAATCAGGACTTTGGGTCCCTCTGGAATCGAACCCATGACACTGAGGTTCAAAATCGTATTTTTTCTGGCAGTTACACCTTATGGCCAATATGTCATAAAAATTTCAAGTCAATCACGCTTGTGGTTTAGCCTGTGAATTAGTATCCTATCTATCTATCTATCTATATACATGAATGAATCTGGAGAAGCATCTATATATAATAGATTGTTCTCCTTGTATCTTCCTCTCTCGTCACCTCATCTTTAGCTTTCTTTTTCTCTTTTCTCCTTCCACTGTTCCTTCAATGGCTGTAGATAGAATCCCCTTTCCTCTTTTGTATTATTAGGAGTAATGTTTTTTCCATCTCTTCTTAGCACTTCATCATTCCTTATTCCACCCATTTTATTCTCTCCATCTTCCTCCATTTCGAAAGCGTTAATCAATCAATCAAGGATGGTCCTCCAGCTCAGACATTTCCTCATTGCGAGTGGGGAGCTATAGAACTTGACCTGTAAAAGAGACGTCGAATTCTATCATTCTCCACTTGCGATAGAGACAAATCACAAGTAAACATAATGACGTTGTACAGAGGACATGAAAGAACGCTTCCGAGAACATTAAAAACGCATCTTTTAAGTGTGCATTCATCATCATTTGGTATTCTGCTTGTTGGCATACAATTGTTTCCACTTTATCCCTTCTTCCTTGGTCTCCTTGTATCCTCTCTCTTCACCTCAACTTTAGCTTTCTTCTTCTCTTTTCTCCTTCCACCGTTCCTTCAATGGCTGTAGTTAGAATCCTCTTCCCTCTTACAACATGTCCTATCCAGCTTCCTTTTCTTTTCCGTATTGTGCGGAGTAATGTTCTTTCCTCCCTAACTCTTCTTAGCTCGTCATCATTTCTTATTTTATCCACCCATTTAAGAACCTATTTTATTATTTAAATTGCCCAGTATAAGATATGTATGCATAAATAGACGGGATGTTTGTAGTTGAAAAGTTTGGGTCGTGAACCAAGTGAATGAATGAATATATTTGCTCTAAATATGGAATACAAAATTAATACAATATAATTAACATAAGTTTAGCAGTTAAAAGAGCTTTAGGTGTCAACTATGGATATCCTGAATTGTTGGCACTGATATCTATATATATATAAAATAGAGTGTGTGTATGTGTATATGTATGTATGTATGTATGTTTGCTAAAAACTCGAGAACCAAGAGTCGCAAAACTTTGAAATTTTCTACATTATTAAAAGTCAACCCCGCGCAGAGTATAGGCTACTTTTTATTTCCCTAAGGTCCACGGTTCGAACCCAGACGGGTCATAACGTTTCCATAAGAAATACACGTACAGGTCATTTTTTTCGTTTTAGGGTTCATTTCTTTTGCAAAATTAAATTAGAAACAATGGTCGTAGAAAGTCGAATCAAGCACCAAAAGAAGGGGAATAGAATGAAGTTTCTTATTGTGGTTGTGAAATATCGTTTACTATTGAAATTGCTAGAATTTTTATAAAATACGTGAATGTTTGATCGAAATTGTGTGGTCATAAACAACCCGTCCCCCTGACGATCAAGGCGATTGTTGAGTCCCCAGCTCATGTATTTATCCGTAAGAACACATTGAGAAAATATGCCTACTTCAAATTAATGTTAAGAATAAGTGATTGATTATATGAAGAAAATTAAGGAGACATTACTAACTGCAGCTATGAACTGTGAAGAATCCAGTGTAGAA
The DNA here is from genome assembly GCA_947579665.1 of Sympetrum striolatum. Taxonomy (NCBI): domain Eukaryota; kingdom Metazoa; phylum Arthropoda; class Insecta; order Odonata; family Libellulidae; genus Sympetrum; species Sympetrum striolatum. Next base: position 650,669 of record CANPUZ010000057.1, on the reverse strand, counting down.
ATATAGGAATAACAGATTTTAAGAAAGATTTTAAATTTTATGGAAGCGTCTGTAGCAACCAAGTTTTATTTATATCAACGTAATTGTTTACTGACTATTTCGTGGGATAAATGGGTTTATAGTAGTTTGTTAGATGAAATTGCTTTCTCTCCATCAATACAACTGAATGCGTTAAAAAAACCTGGTAAGTTTTGGATGTTTTTAATATAATCTTCTGCATTGACTATTACAAATTCTCAATTTACATCTATAAATATTTAGCAATTGACAAAAATGGACTTAGTTAATATCGTTAAGATCTTATATTCTTATTCTTTTACTTTGGGTTCGATGCCAGAGCACATTAATATTTCTCACATAAAGAATATAAGGGATAAGTAGGATGTATGACAATGCCGGACGGATAAATTGCACCGAATTTTAATAATATTTTCAATCCTTATTTTTGAGGACCCTCTCGATATGATGCCGACTTGAAATTTGTGTTATCAACATGCTTGCAGAATGCAAGCAACATTTTACTCTTATTTCATACATCAGAATAAATATATAAGTTGATTTAATTCCCATTTCTTTCTTCTGAACAGTGTTGGCTGCGGCATTGGGTATGGCTATCTCCATAGGATACCATTGAGGAATGCCCACGATACCAAAAAGAGATTAGCCAAGGCAATATACCCCACATCAGTGGCTGCGACGACGCAAAACGTGAGTATTCATGTCAAGAATGGATTTTTTCAGCTGTTAATGAATTAGAGGTTTGAAACATGTTCGATTCTATATTATTACTTTCTCCATATATGTGGTATAGAGAAAATATTGTTATCGTGAAAAAAATCGACTTCGAGATTTCAACGGAAATACATGTTTTGGGGTCCCTAGAACACGTTTTGACCATTCTCGGAACGATGTCTGTAAGTGTGTGTATGTGTGTGTCTGTGATTGTGGGCGCTCTAACGTAAAAACTATTGGTCGTATCAATACCAAACTTCAGATATAGCACTGTGGTTGGTGCTGTCAGTGTTGATTAGTTTTTGGAGTAAATCGGTTTACCGGAAGTCGAGCTTTATTCTTCGAAGCAAATTTCCGGTTTTGCAAAATATCTCCATAAATATGATATTTAGGTATATACTATTATTTATAAACGTCTTTGAAAATCTAATTTACTATAACTTTTGTTTGAAACATATTTTTGTATCACTGATTGTTTAGGAGTATTCATGGAATACTGATAAACCGTAAGTAGCTGATTATGTACTTTTTGGGCGCTGTGGGCGAAAGGCCAAATTCATCGTTTTTCATCTAACATGTCCTGAAAAACATTATTTATAATGTTTGTGACGTAAAAGATAATAATTTATAAATTAATCACTCATCTTTCAAGTTTAGATGGAATATAGAGTTTGAAATTACTGTCATGGATTAATAATGAAATATTTACATCTCATACAGGGTGCGGCAGAATGAACTCCCCGATTTGGGAAGCTAATAAAAACCAAACTACGTAAGATGCAAATACAATACATACATTTATTTAAAATACGTACAATGCAGTTTTTTATCAATGAATTTTAAAGATAACATCACTCAAATGTCGGCCGTTATTGTCTATGCACTTTGAGAGTCTTTCCCAATAGTTTTCCATGACCCTTTGGGTCATTTCTGCTGGGATAGCCGCAACTTCTCGCCTTATTGCCTCCTTAAGTGCATCTAAAGTGCGAGGACAATGTTCATACACTTTTGATTTTAGGTACCCTCAAAGAAAAAAATCGCAGGGTGTTAAATCTGGAGAGCGAGGAGGCCACCCGATGTCACCACGCAAGGAGATGAGGTGGCCTGGAAACATTTCCCTCAGCATTCCGAGGGAACGACGGGATGTGTGGGATGTCGCGCCATCTTGCTGAAGCCATACGTTTTCCTCTCTATGCTCCTCAAACAGTTCGCCCAATCTAGGTCTGAGGAAGTTCTCCAGAATAGAACAATAGCGTTTGGAGTTTACCGTTACAGTAAGCCCATTCTCTTCAAAGAAGTAAGGGCCCCACACTCCAAACTGAAAAACGGCACAACATACCGTCACCTTAGGACTGTGAAGTGGTCGTTGGTGAAGTTCCCGAGGGTTATTTTCAGCCCAATAACGGAAATTTTGCTTATTGACCATTTCCGAAAGGTGGAAATGGGCCTCGTCCGTGAAAAGCAAAACTTTTCTGTGAGAAATGTTTCGCAGTTCCCGACACAAAGTTACTCGGGTTTCACAATCCCTTTCGCTTAGTTCTTGCACTACTGCGATTTTGTATGGATGCATACTCAATTCTCGGTGGAGAATTCTCCGAACACTTCGATCCGACAGATGTAAGGCAGCCGCTTGTTTTCGAGCCGAGCGCCGTGGAGATTGCTCGACCGAGGCTCTCACAGCAGCCACATTTTCTGGTCCTGTTGCAGTCCGAGGGCGGCCAGTTGATGTCCGCTTTAATGCACTTCCTGTTTGTTGGAAGTTTGACACCCAATTCCGTATGGTTTTTTTATCCGGAACGGGATCATGCCGAGCAAGCGCAAAGCGAATGCGAAAGGCACGCCAAGTCAAAATCGGCGAGCCGCCATTCCGAATAAATTCCTCCACAACGAAAGCGCGATGTACTCCGGACCAAGCCATGATGAGAACTGAAAATGGCGTGGGTGGAGCTATCTTTCTACGCATGCGCCAACGCTGTACCCCCACCCTGACCCGGACTAGGACTTTCATAAACCGGGGAGGTCATTCTGCCGCAACCGTATATGGAGAAAGTCATGTGCTGGCCACTTCAGATTTTTTGTATTATTTTTAGTGAGCAGTCTATCTTTTGTATTACGACCTATTGTTTATAATTTGATTTATTTATTTTTATGTGAGCAGATAGAATTTGTATATTCGTTTTTTTCTGCTCTTATGGGACTTATAATCCCAGAGCAAAATAAATTTGTTATTATTATTTATTATTATTCCTTCTTCCAGTAGCGGACATGAATATACTAACCCCTGTAAGGTAGGCATGTTTTACTTTCTCCCTATACGGAGTATAGAGAAAGTATTGTATTTGAAAAATAAATTCGACCTCCACATTTTGACGGAAATAGATGTTGTGGGGCCCATAGAACATGTTTTAGCTATTTTCCCGAACATGTCTGTCTGTGGTTAAAAAAGTTTGTGGGCGCTCTATCTTAAAAAGTAATCATCCGATCATTTTCAAAATTCTTATTTAGTATTTTCCTAACAATGCCAAAAGTTGATTAGTTTTTGGTGAATATTGCTTAACCGGAAGTTGCGGTTTATCCGGAACAAAATATTGTTTCTTAAATATCTCTGTAAAAATGCAATATAGGTATATACATTTACACACAAAAGTTGTAGATAATGTACTTTACTACAACTTTTGTATAAAAAACATTTATTCGTAACACTGATTGTTTAGGAGTTATTCTTCAATAATTGTTAACCGGAAGTTGTTGTTTACCCAGAAATGGAGGTTTTTCATATATTTCTCTGTCAGAATGCAATGTAGGTATATACAATTAAATACAAAAGTTATTGATAATGTACTTTACTACAACTTTTGTATGAAACATTTTTCTGTAACACTCATTGTTTTGGAGTTATTTATATATTACCGGCATAGGCTTCTGTTTTCAATAAATACGGAGAAAGTCATGTGTTGGCCACATCAGATTTTTTCCTTTTTATCGACAGCCTTTGGCAAATCCTGGCTGCGCCACTGAGCTGAAAGAGTATCTCAAACAGATAAAATCACGAGAGTTTGATAAGAAGGTGCATTGTGTGATTCCTTCAGTTTTCACGGAAAAGACCAACCTTAATCTCTTGTCTGATGTTTCCGATAGTTTTCTACGCCAATAAAACATTACGTAATTACACAAAAAAATCATGCGATGAGATTTTCATAGCCGACATAACACACAGACTGTATGTAATCATTTCTGGCGGTTAATGGTAGTTATGTGAGGGTTTCACAGTTACTTTTTTCAGGTAGAAATTTATAGGGTCTCCTTCCTAATCTGGACCCTTAGCTCGCCTTCGCAGCTCAGGAGCGCCCCACCTTCCCATCAGGGGGGACCATAAAAAAACTGACCGCGTGGAATACGATTTAAAAAGGTATAAACAATTCAAATGAGCTAAAGTTTATTATCTTCGTTGTCTCACTCATCCAAGGAGATATACAAGCGTCTTTTGATCGACGTTCTACGATGAAAATTAAGATTTTTCGTGATTTTGCAAGAAATTACCTGTTGACACACGGCAACGTTGCTCAGTCAGATTGGCGGGTGTTTTAAATATCTCAACGGGGGTTGGGTTGGGTTGGGGGGAGGATTTCTAGATTTTATTAAAATCCTCCTACCCCATATCCATTACTACCCCAACCCAACGGCAACGTTGCCGTCTTCCCCGTGGCCAAAAAAGCCAAGAATGAGCAAAACCCTAGTGAAGGCGATGCTCAGCGTCTTTTTCGATTCGGAAGGTATTGTCCACTCAGAGTTTGTGCCGCAGAGACAAACAGTTAACAGTAAATTTTACATGCAAGTCCTTGAAAGGCTCCGAAAAAGAATGCTACACGTCAGGAAGGAGATCTCTGGCAACTGGCATCTGCACCATGACAACGCGCCGTCTCACACTGCCTTCGTTGTGACCAAGTTCCTGGCCAGTCAACGCTGCCCCAGCCACCGTACAGTCCTGACCTAGCACCAACAAACTTCTTTTTGTTCCCACGAATTAAGATGAGCTTAAAGGGCCACCATTTTGGGACGTTGGAAGCTGTCAAAGAACCCGTTACGATGTGTCTGAAGGAGGTCCCCGTTCACGCCTTCCAGGAAGCATACCACCCACAAGGGTGCTACTTTGAAGACTTTAATTCGTTTGAACTTTTGTCTGCAATACATTTTTTCCCCGGATTTATTCAAATTATTTTTGGGACAGACCCTGTAACATCGGCAAAATCTTAGAAATAAAAATTCGTATGTTTGCAAAACTCGAAAAATTCTCGGTCAGTTGACTTGAAATTTTAACACGACGTTGCATTCAAATACGAGAGTGTTTCTGTCGTGAAAAATGTTGACATTTCGTCCTCGGTTCGATCCCAGACGAGTCAAACTACTTCCATAAGAAACGCACGTTAAGCTCGTTTTCGCCGCTGCAGGCTTCGTTTCTTTTTCGAAATTAAATTAGAAAAAATGGTCGTACAAAATTGAGACAAGCACCAAAAGAAGGGAAAATGAATAAAGAATTATATTTTGGTGGTGGAATTTCGAATTTAATTTTCGAGATTATTGACCACTTCTTCTAGTGTTGACCCCATCCTCTGGTTGTCTTTGCAGGTGTCCAGTCCGGCCCCAGCGGTGGCCTTCACATCCAACGCCCCACACCCTGCTGCTTCAGGGGCCTCAACCACGATTGGGGCCTCCCTGCCTCCCAGTATGCCCGCCCAGGGCGTTCACCCGCCCCAGGGGGCCTTCCAGCATGGATACGGAGCCCCTCAGCACCCTGGGCAGTCACAAATACCGAATCCTGCCATGACAGGAGGTAAGTTCAACCCTCAGCAAATCGGTCAACCGGAAGTCGAGGTTTATTCTTCGAAGCTCGTTTCCGTTTTTGCCAAATTCCTCCTTTGATCTGATATTTAGGTATGTAAAGTTATCTACAAAAATTACAAAAACATTAATTATCTATTAGTAGCAGGAACGGCGCGCCGTTCAGTAGTGGTATCATAATTCACCAATTTAATGATCGTTGCGATGTATTTACGTTAAAATTCTGTTTTCATTTATACCATTTTGTAATAATGTTATATACAACAGGATTGCTATATATTTCTATAAGTTTCATTTGGAAGTTGATTTAGACTTTGAAACACGGGTATTTATTTCAAAATAATTATTCAATTCTAATAGTTTCGTGCCGTTATTGATTACTAATAACACAATCATTGATTACAATCACAATAACAATAAAGTTCGTAACTATGGGTTTGTTTACATGGCAAGCAATGCAATGCATCTGTCGCTCAATCTCTTGCTATAGATTGAGCTCTGGCTGATTGAAAATAATTAAAAGGTTTTGTACTTTGTTTTTTGCTCCATTTGTCTTCTTAAATTGTTTTCCATTATAAATATTATTAATATTCGTTGTTCTTTGTTAATTGTTAAGTTTCAACTGTTCAAATGTGTGGTCTTAATTTTATTAATCGTTTGTGTTGATCGTGTGTTATTTTGCTCTTCTTTTTTTACTTTCTCCATATACATAGTATGGAGAAAGTATTGTTTTCATGAAAAAAAAGACATCGAGATTTCAACGGAAATACATGTTTTCGGGTCCCTAGAACACGTTTTGACCATTTTCGGAATGATGTCTGTGTGTGTGTGTGTGTGTGTGTGTGTGATAGTGGACGCTCTAACTTGAAAACTATTAGTCGTATCAATACCAAAATTCATATATAGTTTTGTGGTATGTGCTGTCAGAGTTGATTAGTTTTTGGAGTAAATCGGTTAACCGGAAGTCGAGCTTCATTCATCAAAGCTCATTTCCGGTTTTCAAAATATCTCCATAAATATGATATTTTGGTATATACTGTTATTTATAAACGTTTTATAAAAGGTAATTTACCATAACTTTTGTATGACTGATTGTTTAGGAGTTATTCGTGAAATACTGATAAACCGGAAGTTACTAATTATGTACGTTGTGGGCGCTCTGGGCATTTGGCAAAAGGCCATTTCATCGTTTTTTTTTCAAATATGTCCCGAAAAACATTATTTATAATGTTTTTGACGTTAAAGATAGTATGATATAAATTAATCACTCATCTTCCAAGTTTAGATTGAATCTAGAGTTCGAAATTACTGTCGTAGATAAATTTTTACATCTTATCTATGGAGAAAGTCATGTGCTGGCCACATCAGATTTTTTGATTAAGTAGTAAGGAATTCAATTTTAATATTTCGATGACAGAACTTCCTTTAAAAATTTCAAAGTTAAATCGGAAATGCGTACAATGTAGCACGTTTAGTTTAATCCCGCATGTGGTGCTGCTGTCTAAAGTTATACACATTGTGGTAATGGAGATGTCATCCCTATGCTAATACATAGTATCTATATAGTTTACCGGTACTCAACCTTATGTAACAAAGTATTAGTTTTTTTGTAAATTCTTACCTGAAAAATCAAGGTGAGTCTTTTGCACCGGTGCATCTTATAGACCGGGAAATAATAATAATAATAAAAGGCCTTTATTCGGGTGAGATTGAGACTAGAAAGTCTCTTCTTACACCTAACCCATCGTCATATGCAAAACAGAAAGAAAGAGATAGTTTGAAAAAGTACACGAAGAAAATTAGTATGTGGATTTTTAAAAAACCTAAGCTGAGGGCTCAGGAAAAATGTCCACTGCAGGAAAACACTCCCTAGAAGGGGAGTGTGAAAAACCTGCAAAACCTACAGGTAGAAAACAGTATTTTGTGAAGAAGGAGAATAAAAGAATTATGAAAGACAAGTAGAGAATAGATACAAATTATGCAAAAGAGACAATACACGTTCACTACAAGCAATCAAATCAAATAAAATATCTTCACAATTTACACTAAACCTAAATACAAGAATTGTAGCATTAAAAAAAATAAAACACACATGAATATTTCAAGAATAACAAAACGATTAAATACATTAAGATTGAGAATGACAAAATCAAAATATAGAGTTTATATAACATTGGGCAAAGAAAATAAGCAAAACAAAATTTAAAATTAAAAAAATAAGATTTTAAAATAACTAAAATTACCTTATCGTTAATTATGTACATATATACATATATTACGTGAGGCAGCGGATCAAAACCGATATAATAGTGTAAAGAACAAACAGATTAACTAACAGAAGAGGGTGTGATTCAAGACTTAAATACATTGTGGGTAAAAAGAAATGGGACGTGGTCAAAAGGGAAATACGGTAGTTTCTTAGTAGTGCACCTTGGTTTTCTCCTCAGTTGGTGAGAGTGGTCCGTCCCCATCACTGGTGTTCTCCCCTTCGTTGCCTCCGCCAATCGGCAGCCTCCAGAAGCCCCCGACGCCTCCTCTGCCCAAGAGAAGTGGAGTGGAGACGATCGCCACGGCCAGCGGAGTTCTGCCTTCATTCGCGCGAGTGGCCACTACCCTCGCAACGTCATCCACGGCGGAATGTAAGTACTGAATAGAGGCGTTTGTTTTTGCAATTAAATCAACTTATAACGCGAATTTTGGCTGATTTAGTGAAATAACGCTAATTTTGACAGTTTTAATAAGCAGAACGGATTTTGGTGATTTTCGCTTCATTTTTAAAGAGAGGGAAATGTAATTTTGGTGTGATTTAAATAAATGTACAACATCTATTATATATAGATGCTTCTCCGGATTCATTCATATATATAGATACCCAGATAGGATACAAATTCACAGGCTTAACCACTTGCATCATTGACTTGAACTTTTTACGACGTATTGGCCATAACGTGTAACCACCAGGAAAAAGCCGACTTTGAACCTTGGTGTCATGGGTTCGATTCCAGAGGGCCCTGAAGTCACGATATTTTCCATAAGGATACATGGTGGGGATTTTCAAAAAATTTTTTGGTGCACTTCCCGAAAAAGTAGAGAGTTGAAATTCAAGGGATTGCTAGAAGCTGTTTAACTCCAACGTAAATCAGAAAGACATCGCCGAATATGGTCCATGGTTCGATGCTAGGTAGGGGCAAAAATCGGCCGTTTAAAATGCATTGTGGCAATTTTTAAGATTTTTTTTTTGGATCCTTTCCCGATAACATGGATACTTGAAACTCGGCACGTGTTTAGATATTATGAATATATTTAATAATCAAATATTACATATTCGCTGGTGGTCCTTGGTTCGATCCCAGAGGGCCATTTACATTCCTCAACGCATTTCTTACGGAGATAAAGGAAACAAATTTTAGGTACTTTCCGGCATGATATCGACTTCAAACTTTGCAGAAGGCAAGATCAAGTCCATACTAATCAAAGTGTGCATTTACAGCTATCATTGTGTCCTGGGTTCGACACCAGGCGTCTCTACAATCAGTAACTGATCCGATCTTCAATAATTATTTTGAACCCTTTCCTAATAATATAGAAACTTGAAATTCCGCATAGAGATACAGATCGTAGATACATCTCAAAAACATGTTTTAGATTTCCAAGATCGTCCTTGGTTCGAATCCAGAGAGTTATTTACATTCGTGAAAATTAGAACGTCTTTTGAGGCAGTTGCAGCCAATATTTCTGCTTGAATTTTCACACATAGTTAGAGAAGGTGATCTTCTATTGTGCTGCATAGTAAGTTCACCAGTAAGACCTGGATTCGATGCCAGACGATTAAATTGCAGCGAATTTTAAGAAAAATTTCAATCCTTTTTTTTTTCTTTTGAGGACCGTCCCGATATGATGCCGATATGAAATTAGTATTGCCGATCTGCTTGCAGTATGCAAGCTACATTTTACTCGTATAATTGTATTATTTACGTATTTCTGTCATATTTTTGATCACTAGTGACATCTTTGCTTACGCGAATTCAGCTTTGATCTTTTGCAATTAATTCGCAAAACTTTCTTTCCATTATCACAAAATCTCACCCAATTCCATGAAGAAATATGTTTTGTTTTTCCTTACATTTATCGTTATTAATATGTTTTTAATGAAAATATAATGTTTTGTCGTTTGCAGCTGTGAACGCATTTTCCTTAAGTGTAAACAGCACAGTTTTAAATAAACTTAATTTAATATTTTGTATAATTTACAGTTAATATCATTTCCAATGCTTTTAATGTTTATGCTAAAGTGTGCCTAATATTATTCCTTTGCTCCAAAATGAGTGGTTCAATGTTAAGGATGAATACATTTGTTTGTTGAGCAGCTGTAGTGTTGCAGTGACCAAAAAACACAAATTGGAACATCACTTCAAGACAAACCATGCCACTTTTAATACCAAATATCCACTTATTTCTGAATTAAGAAAATAGTTCAACTGAAATTGAATGGGTCTGACCAACAATTGGTTTTTACTAGGCCTGTGGCAAAATCTAAACACTGTTGCTTCTTTGAAAACTTGTCACATGCTCGCAAAGAAGAAAAAACAATTCCAGGAATTGTTAAAAGGAGCATTATTCCGTTGCTTGAATGAGACTCTGTGAAAATTAGTAACAACAAATTTAGGAAGCACAATAAAAACACAAAACACCACAATTTGGTTTAAAAAAATAAAAATCTGATGTGGCCAGCACATGACTTTCTCCATGTATAAGATGTAAATATTTATCTACGACAGTAATTTCGAACTCTATATTCCATCTAAACTTGGAAGATGAGTGATTAATATATATATTATCTTTGAAGCCAAAAACATTATAAATAATGTTTTATGGTACATGATTGATGAAATTGGCCTTTTGCCCATAGAGCCCTGAGCATCCACGAAGTACATAATCAGCAACTTCCGGTTTATCAGTATTTCATGAATAACTCCTACACAATCAGTGACAGAAAAATATGTTTCAATCAAAAGTTATAGTAAATTACATTTTCTAAAACTTATATAAATAATAGTATATACCTAAATATCATATATATGGAGATATTTTGAAAACCGGAAATTTGCTTCGAAGAATAAAGCTCGACTTCCGGTCAACCGATTTACTCCAAAAACTAATCAACTCTGACAGCACACACTACAGTACTATATACGAAGTTTGGTATTGATACGACCAATAGTTTTCACGTTAGAGCGCCCACAAGCACACACATACACACATACACACACACACACACACATACACACAGACATCATTCCGAAAATGGTCAAAACGTGTTCTAGGGACCCCAAAACATGTATTTCCGTTCAAATCTCGAAGTCGAATTTTTTCATTTAAACAATACTTTATCTATACTTCGTATATGGAGAAAGTAAAAATATTTTCAAACACCTCTATGACGAAGGAATATAAGCATCTATCCTGCAGCGTAGGCAACCTTCAAGGCGGTAGGGTATTCTAAAATTGCCTAATCTCCAGGATACAGTAATAATAAAACGTCTCCAAGGCCGGGTGGCCACAGAATGCGAAGCGACGCTGAGCTGAGCGGTACGGAGTGAAGCGTAGCTAAGTTGAGTCTCCGAGGGTCGGCTACTGGAAGAGCAGCTGAGCTGAGCGAAGCGATTTGTTATTAAACAAGATGGCGTTAGATCTAGCCTTTAGTCGCCGTCTGAGAATTTAATTCTCTGATAATACGGATAAATCACGAAATTTCCCTAAGAGACGGATCCTGTTATTAGTTTTGTATTAAAAAAACTGATTTCAATGATTCTATTTACGAGCGAATTTTTCTCGACGGTATTTGATCCTTTCGGACGTCATTTTCACAATGATTGCTTTCCGCTAAGACGAGTAAATATCTTAAATTATGACTTAACCCTAGAAGGGTATCGCTATTTTTTTACCTATTCGGGGATCGCGGGGTGAAAAACACCCCAATTTTCAAGGGCCCGTATCTCGGGCCCAGTATGACTTTGAGGGTTCCATGAGAGCTCATCTTTTTCGTCTTTAAATCCAAAATTCAGGGAGCTAAACAGTTTTGGCTAAAAGTTTGAAGGGTCCGTGGAAATCGAACAAGAAGGGCATAAATCTTGAAAAACTACCAAAAATGACATTTTTCGTTAAAATTACGATATCTCAGTGAGTTTTTGACCAATTTGAGTAATTCCAACGAGGTTCTAAAGGGGAGATACTATGTTATAAGGGTATTATAGTGGGTTTGGCCAATTCTCCGAAATAAGGCATTTATTTTGAGAAATCAAAGTGCGCAAATAGCAAAAACTTGAAAAATCGATTTTTGCCGCACAGATCGTCATAATGATAAAGAATTTCGTTAAAATTTGAAAGAAATATCTTTATTTGGAACGATAAAGTTCAATTATTGAGAAGGAATATCAAATTTAACACTGACAATGAACACATCTTCTCTGTTCCACCTACGTTCCGTCTTATTGGCCCTTCATCCAATACCTCCTGTATACAGAACACTGTTTTGTGTGGTAGATTTTTCAATTTTTTCCTCCTCCGGATATGAGGATTTGTGACTCATTACTTACCCAAAAAGTGCAAAAAATATGAATATAAAAAGAACTTTAAAATGACAAAAACTATACACAAAAGGGATCGAGGGGTGAGAAACACCCCAGACGCACGTCAAACGTTCACTGCTCGAGCTTCCACATGCTACTGACGCTGAGTGTGTGCTTCCTCTACTCTCAGACGTTGAAACTGAATTATGGTTACGGTCTGGGATCTTAAACGTAAGCCGTTTCTTTTTGCTGCGAGATTTAAACCGGTCTGGGGAGTTTTTTCACCCCGCGTTCCCGTTCTAGGGTTTGTGGCAATTTTGTCGATAATCTCGTGCCGACGTGACGTCGTGGCTGGAGTGGCCCGAGTGGCGTGACTTGTGGTGACTTGGGTGGCGAAGGGTGGCGCCTTCGATTCTTGATCGCTTTTTATACCAACGGTGGAAGAATACAAAATCTCTGTGAACAGTTAGAAGTTCGAACTGAGGCTATTCCGCGGTTACGTGTGAAAGGCGTGCCAGCCAGCTCTCCTGTTCCGCGGCCCTGTTTGACCATGAACTCAAGGGCGAGTCTAGGGTTTTGTTGAGAGAGCCTGCCAGCTGTTCGAAAGAGCGGCACTTTTATGGAGAAAGCACTCGGAGGTGAACCTTGTTCTTGAAGAGAGAGAATTTCGCGACGTCTTGTAAATTCGGTGTCTTCCCGAATTGACGTTCGTATTGGGTGATTTGTTTGTACTAATTGTCAATGAGCAGTTCAATTCAATTGATATTTCGTTGTATGATATTGTTTGACATCTTAATATTATTACTTATTATATTATTGGTTGAAACTCATTTACTGATTGATTTCCCGATGTCGATATCCCGAGCTGATTGCTATTCAGAGTAGTTATTGAGTTACCGAATGTTTTTCAGTAATTTTTAGTTCTGATCAACTTGCTGGCACAGGTTAATTGAAGTGTATTCACATTGGAAGTAATTGAATTAGGTGTTCCGGTCACAATTGTCATATATTGACTGAAAGTGATTATTTTTTCAAAATCGAATCGGTCGTCAATAATTATATTAGGTAATGTTTCTGAAAGAATGCTGTAATTGAGAATTAATCGCACCTTTCACTCTTGTGAATGTAAATCTTTCACAAAATGATATCAATTCAGATACTGCCGAGGATAGAAGCGAAAGGCTCCCCCCTCCACCGCTATCACGTTGAGAGCAGTGGAGGGGGAAGCTGACTTCGCTTCAACACGACCCTTAGCCGTGCAAAGTTGAATGACCTCACAATTCTCAGCTTAACTCCGCTTCGTATCCGGTGGCCACAGCTGCATTCAAAAGTAAAGGTTGTGAAAGCATAGTCCGCTCAGAAAAACTGCTCTCAACTTGGCTTCGCTTTGCATTAGAGTAGAAGTAGTATTTATTTATGAAGGTACCTCAACAGTTGAGGTCATTTTGCACTTTTTCACGTATAAATGATTTAACATCAGATTTAATGTTTCAGACCTTCTTAACCATACAGAAAGGTTATGTCATAGGTGTGCTAAAAAAATAAACTAATAAATTAATAATAAACTGATACTAGACTGATATAAATTAAGTTATTCTATTTTTTAAATCAGGCACCTGCTGAGAAGTCCTATGTATGGACTGTCTGTATTTATATATTTCTACATTTATAGTACATAATGTTATTTGTTGCTGTAAAATATATGAATATTATGTAAATATGGATGATAAATATGTCATTCAAAGATAGGTGAATATAGTCTTTTCAATTAATATTTAATTGTGTTGACATGTATGATTTTGATATCTTTGTTAATCATTACTTCTTTGTTTAAAATGCACCACACGCCATTTTAGGCTTAGCAGGACCTACAATGTTAATTTTTCTCTCTTATATTGTATTTAACTTCTGTGTAATTTTTATAATTCAATATGCAATCCATTTATCATATTTCTTGTTGATTATAGAATAAAAGCTATATTTTTTGTCAGATGATTAATTATAATCTATGTGCAGTATTGTAAAATTTATTCACTTAATAAATGTATAATAAATATATTTTGTAAAAACATTATTACCTGCAGGGGCCGTTGATTAGATTATTCTTTGTCTCGTTCCAGCATCTTACCTTTCCCAGCAACAGCAGCTCTCCAAGGCGCAGCCCCCGTTGATTCCAGGCATGCCGGTGGTCACCATCCCCATCTCCCTCCCAGGGATGCCACCGATCACAGTGTCCACGTCAGCCCTCAGCTTCTCCTCCCAGCAGACGCCCTCGTACCTGGGAAGTGCACCACCTCAGTCGAGCATCGTCACCATGCCAACGGACTATTAGCGACGTTATCCCAGAGGTATGATTGAGCAACAGCTTGTCATCGACCCATCGAGGAACAATTGGTTTTTGACCCATTGAGTACAAACTCGGATAGATCGGCCCTTTATTGGCGAGGTTATGTCCATCATTGACCATCGAGGACCAACTGATCATTTACATTTAAACTCTGCAATCTGCCAGTGGTGTGTGGCAGGGTATAAAATAGGGGTGGGTGATTCCGATTCGATTAATCAAAAGATCGATATTTTCAATACGATTTACAATATTTTCGAATCTATTTTTTAAATCCGATTCAGATTCGATTTTCTTACAACTGAATCCGATTTTTTTCTGATTCGATTTTTTTCCGATTCGATTTTTTTCCGATTCGATTTTATTCTGATTCCAATGCAATTCAATGCGAATCGATTCATCTTCAAGTATCGGATACCAGATGGCAGTACCGTATTATGCCAATACTATTCATCTTTAAATATCGATACCAGATGGCAGTACCGTAGTATTCCAATTAATAGGATTTGGATTATATTATTTTCAAAAATGGATACGAGATGGCACTACTCGCAGTACCGCTGATTGTTGTAGCAGAAGCACTAGCCATGACAATTATGTCATGGTATTTAACCTAAAAAACTATGTAAAGGATAGTTATTAATTAATTTACGTTATTCAGTATTGATATTCGTCAATATAAATGGATTGAGATTAGATGACGAACATGATGTACATCCTTAGCATCCAATTCCTGGAACTCTCATGCAGTCATGTTAATCTATAAACATACATTATTTTTAAGTATTATCTGTTGTTATATCCTTTCTTCCTTTTAACGTTATGTAAATGTTCATTTGTAATAGATTTTCACTGTGTTAGGACTTCTTATACCAATAATTTGCGGCAGTAATAGGTATCCCAAATCGCGGTTCAAGAATTCTCATCACGTGACTTCAATATCCAACAGAGTTCCAGGAATTCGATACCAATATTATAACGATATGAATATGATTCTGATTTTAATATGATTCATTCCAATACTAGACAATTCGAATTGATTTCGGCAATAAGATTTTAAAAGTGAATCGATTCATGGAAACCGATTCGATTTCACTGAATCGATTCTCTGCTCCGAATCGCCCATCTCTAGTATAAAACGCTGACATCCATATCTAACCTGGAGAGCTATTAGTAGAGGTGTTTGAAAATGTTTTTATTTTTTCTGTAATTTGTTGATTTTAAAAACGAATTGTGGTGTCCCAATTGCCTGTCGGTTGCTCTAACCAATAAGCTACCATTTGAGACACGGATTCGATCCCCAGCTACGGCAGACTTTTTCTCCTTCACTTCCATCTCCTAATCGTTGTAGAAGTAAGAAAATTTCCGAAAAATGAGAATTTGCATCAGCTTTTCAAGGATGTACAGTAGAATCACGATCCATCGTTCCCGCATTTGTCGTTTTCCCGGATTTTTCGTTTATTTTCTATAGTCCCGACTTAGGCCCATAAGCAGGCATGTTAACCCTTGTGTAGGCACCCGGGTACCCACTAAGGTATATTTTTACTTGTACGTTGATTATAAAGAAAGATATCGCTTTGATGCTTCAGATCGTCGTTATCTACCTGAATCCCTAGTAAATACTACCATTATAAATACGTTAACTATATTTAAAGGTTGAATAAAAGCATTAATAGTTCACATACTTCTTGGGGGCACCCGGGTACCCACCTGAAATTTCCTTCTCATTTTCTGACAAATATGCGTTGGAATTCGTTCCTTGAAAAATTTATTCAATAAATAGACATTTTCTGAAGATATTAAAGCCATTTCTATATCAATTGAACGGTTAGAACTTTTACTATGAATAAAAATAGAAAGGTATGTTTCTTACTTCCGTAAAACGGCCAGCGTCAGTCACGCGAAATATCGGATTTTTTGTTAAGGAGGCTCAACTTTGGAGTCGTATAAAAGTTTAAGTAGAAATTGCACAAAAAAACAAGTGACATCAACGTTTAGTACGTTCTATTGCGCGTGTAACCATATAAGCTAATCATTTCTGTTTTCATAACATTTGGTATTTATCAAAGATGGAACGGAAAAGTGCCCATTTTTACGAGCTGTTTCACGGAGTGCTCTTTTTGAACGTTTGTTCCTCAAACGCTATTACTTCAATCACAAAGTAATATTGATAGAATATTAATACGGGTATTAGTAATTTAAATACGAAGTTTCAGAATATTTGTATGAAACAATAAAAAGTTGTTGTCGATTTTGTGAAATAACTTTTTCTTACCTTACCTCTTTCTTTTCTTACCTCTTAATACCTTCATAAAATATCTATTTATTAAATAAAATGTTCAGAGAACGAATTCCTTTACAAATGTGTTCAAAAATGAGATCTAAAGAGGTGGGTACCCGGGTACCCAACAACGTAGGTAAAGTTGAGTGCCTACACAAGGGTTAAGTAATACCACATTCATCGTCATCGAAATATTATTTTCCCGCATCCACCTTTCAGATTTTTGGCCCAATCGAGGAATAAAGACAATGTATTAGGAATTGCGACAAATATTTTCTTTGAGAACTTGGCATGAACTTTTTTTAAGGCTGTCGTAGCACTTGCTCAAAACGGCCGATTTTTAAAACACATCCGGGGCTGTTTTAATACATTGTATCCCATTGCAGAGCTTTCACATGGGTGCGCGTACGAGCCCTGCTTGTCCATCTCAGTTTACGGGCATATTTCACCCTGTTTGGACCGTCTCTTGGAGTTCAGTACGTTCTTTTTTGAAATCTTTAGGGGTTTTCTTTGGATAAACTTATGTATTCATTTTAATGGTGTGACCTGAGTCTACATTTCCCGTTTCGATCGTTTTCCCGCATTCATCGTCTTTTTCCCTCGGTCCCTTCAAAAACGATAGATCGAGGTTCTACTGGATTCTTTTTAATTCAATTTTTGATGGAAGCCTGCAAGTGATGAGAATAAAGAACTTTCTGTGTGTTTCCCAGAGTAAATATTTAGGATCGAACCAATGTTCTTCACCTTTGTATAAAGCAAGCAATTTTAAAAGATGTATTGACAGTAGTGATGGGTCGATTCCAAAATTTTAGCGATTCCGATCCCGATTCTGGTTCTGACATTTCGATTCCGATTCTACCAATACCGATTCCGTCGATTCTTATACCATAGGCTCCAAGTAGGGTTACCAGACGTCCGCTTTTCCTGTACCGTGTCCGCTTTTTTACTGAAATGTCCACTTTTTTCTCTCAATCAACTCAACTCAATTTTTATACATATTTCCATCTTACACAATCTTTCACCAAGTACTTCAGTATATTTTTTGCCTGACAGTTGGTAGACACTAGAAAAAACTATCGTGGTTTGACACTTAACGAGTAAGTAACACTTTTTTGATAAATTTTTCAATTTTTTTTTTAATTTTATAATTTAAATTTTTTTCCATTCTTCGATTAGTAATGGGGGGGTGGTCGTGGAATGTCCGCTTTTTCGACTCAGAGCATCTGTTAATCCTAGCTCCAAGAAAAATATCAATTAATTCCAGGTAACAGGACAACCACGTAAAAAATTATTACTCTGTGAAAGAATCAGTTAACAAAAGCATCACTCATATCATCGCTATGTAATTAAATGGTGAAATTGCAAGTGTCCCATCTTTCGGTGATGAAACCTTTACTAAGGAGCTATGTTTTTTATTAAAATGTTTTAATAAATTCAAGGTAGATTTTGAAGTTCCACCGCGAAAATTCTTGCGTGGCAGTGGATACACACTGCAATTTGATCATATATAAGATCAATATGAAAATGATTCCACACTGCCGACATTACAACACTCAGCAGAAGTGGAGGTAAATTTCTAGATTCACAATGTTTGCGTTATTTTTTAACCCACTAGATTTAGCCCGTTTTCGATATTTTCAGGGATGATACTTCAAACATTGCGGCTTATAATACGAATTATAGGGAGGGAAAATTTCTAGGTTCACACAGTTTGCGTTTTAACTGTGTGAAACTAGAAATTTACCGAAGTCGACGACAACATTGTGCACCTAGAAAACTTATGTATCATTAACGTGACTACGGGACTACGGCATGGAAGAAACGGTCACTGCGCTGATTCGAATATGTTTTGTTTTTATGATTACATGGTGCGAAAATTCAAATGACTGTTGGAAGTACGGTCGTATGTAAATTAGTGGTTTGAAGTACTACTGGAATATGAATCGATTACTCGAGCTTAATGTAGAAAAGTGTTCGGTAGTTAACTTCTTCAAAAGTAAATCTATAATAAATGATTATTCTTATAGTCTCCGAGGGGTAAACCTAATGTCAGTAGAATCGGTAAAGTATCTTGGAGTAACTCTCACGAATAATCTATCATGGAGTGCCCACATCCGAAATATATGTGGAAAAGCACTTAAGAAACTCGGCTTCGTTAAAAGAATAGTCTGTAGGAGCGAAGAAAAGGTTCGCGAGTGATGTTACTTAGCGTTAGTTAGGCCTCACCTTGAGTATGCATGTAGTGCATGGGACCCCGCCGAGAAATGTCATATTTGGGATTTAGAAAAAGTACAACGGAAGGCGATACGATTTGTAAAGAATTGCTACGATAAAACAGCGAGTGTCACTCAGATGTTACAGGACGCGGGATGGGAATCATTAGAAGATAGAAGAAAAATTCAAAGGATAAATTTATTAAATAAGTTCAGAGAAATTACGTTTTCAGATGATGTAACCGATATAATGGGACCCCCCTGTTATATGGGCCGTGCTGATACTGCCCGAATGATTAGGGAAATAGATGCAAGAACGAATCGTTTCAAAAATTCATTTGTTCCGCTAAGTATACGCGAAAGCAACCGTTTGGGAAAATAGAGTCAAGGTGCTTGCACCCCCTGCCACACGCCGAAAGGCGGCTTGCAGGGTTCTTACATAGACATAAATACTCATTTCCGATTCCAATTCTTGGCATAGAATCGAAGAATCGAATCGACCCATCACTAATTGACGGTTTGATGTTAATGGATGTATATGTGCATGCTCATTTGGATGTGCAATTATCAAACGTCTTTTTCCTTTCTTTGCAGGGATTTCTGCAGGTGCTGAGTAATTGGGGACGGAAGAGGATACCTCTCTGTGTTGTTTGTTTGTTTTTGCGGGAAGAATTTACCTTCTGAAACTTTTATCAATTTCCAGCCGGGAGTCCTTCGCCACTCTCAAACATTGATTATCCATTATTATTATTGTATGTGTAATAATTTTAAGCTGTAGTGAATAAAGAGATTCCATACAAACGACTTTCATTATCTCTCGTGATGGTTAAAACTAGAGGGAGCACTAACTTCAGCACTTTAAACGATGCCTGGAGATCAATCATGCACCTATGAAACCTGTTATTCAACTATACGATATAATCCATGGATTTAACTGTGGCTTTCAGAGGTAATATACAGTAGAGGATTTTTGAGGACCGAGGTCGGTTCACATAAAGGATATGTTCGGATAATTGGTATTTTAACCCTCATATGGATTTAAAAATTTAGTTACGTTGTTGGATTTTCGGCGCCGCAGAGGCGCTGCGGTATTCTTTGTCATTATCTTCCAAATTTGGCTCTTCTTAGCAAGTTTTTTTATTGATAATGCTACTAACTTCTAAATTCTTTATTTTTAACTGTGTTTTGTTCGATTGAACCCATTATTACAGAAGTTTTAAATAAAAACCTTTAACACTGCATTATTTTCCATTTACTGTCAAATAATGATAGAGGTCATAGAAATAACACCCTTAGGCTAGCCACGAATTCCTAAAATCTATTATTGTATTTAGATGAAGTTTTGTAAAAGAACATTGTAAAAAAGAAAAATTCATGATACTTTGATAATAGATGAAAGAAATTTGGCATAGCAAACTTGGCCCTATGTTAAACAATTTTAAATGATTTAGAAAGCTTCATCGTTTAAATATTATGATTGTAAATATAATATACCATTTCATGCGTAAAATAAGAACCATTAAATGAGTATTGAATGGCCAAAATAGTGACGAGAAAACTCGCATAGCCGCAGCGGCGCCGAAAATCCAACGACGTAACTTTTTCCATTAGTGGCCTATAAAATGAAAACTATACGCACTATGCGGGCAAAATTAAACTTGTAGACTAAGAATGCAGAAAAAATAGACTACTGAAAGTTACAGCAAGATCCATGGGATTGGGCAGTATTTAAAGCATTTTAAAAACCACGAGCGCCGCAAAGGTGCAGAGGATCCATATGAGGGTTAACCTGAATGAGAAAAAGGAACTGAAAAAAAGGCTTTGATGGGTTACAGTATGAAATAAGGGACTATAATGCACATAAATATTACTGAAAACTTTTATTTAAAGAAAACTATACATGACTGTCCCCGCAAGGTTTTTCTTTTCGAAATGACTACCGTTGAGTCAGATTCTGCAACGAATTGAGGAATTCAGTCCTTCTGTGCTTTTATATCATCTATAGTTTTCCTGCTAATATTGTATTCCTGCTGAGGATTGTATGAAATGACGCCACGGTCTTGTTTATTTATTATGTCCACTTTTAGCGGTAACATCATCACCTGCCTTTTTCTCTTGACGTTCCCACTGCTTGAACTAGCTACTAGACACGTTTTCTAATTATTTTTATCTATTTAGAAGGTTAATTAATATAGTATAAATAGTTACTCGTGCACACCTGCAAAAGATCGGTGCAAAAGGGCATTCAAAATTATTGTACATCTATCGTGAAATGTTCGTTGTTTGGATGTGTTCGTTGTTTAGATGTTAGGATAAACGATCCTCTACTGTATCCACAGGGGTAGTAAATCCTATCTCCCTCTGGCGACCAAAAGTGAAGCCAGGGGTAAAGCGGCAAATTGCGCATTTCGCGATGCTGGTGAGAACTTTTCGTACCTCCCTATACTAATACATTGTTTTTTCGTTGTTTTGCGGCTTTGATACAGTGTTTTCAAGGTTTGATCGAGTAAGTCGAACGTTTTGGAACACAAATTGTAGTTTCAGCAATGTGTAACATGAAGCAATTTTGTTATTTTCGCGTTTCTAAAGGTTTAATAGGTAAATAAGCAGGGGCTTGTTTCTGCCTTCAATATGACCAATTGCAGTGCATTTGGCTGTAAGAACAGATTCGTCATTTTGACAACTTTTACTGAATTGAGCCCCAATTATGAATTAGAACAAACATTTGCACAAGCGGAAAATCTCTAATTAACCTGATAAGCTATTATAATGTATGATAGAGTAGCTTTATCTCATTGCGGTAAACGACTATTAAGGAATTTTTATGCCATACTTAGTATTGATCGATTAAAAACTAAGTCGGATTAATGCATTATAATATACATAAAATTAACATTATAATAATCAACAAGGTTTTAAAACAGTTTGCGGGAGGTTGGCAGATGATTTGTATCGCTGTAGCAGATGACACCGGCATCCGAGAAGTTTACATTGCAGGCATGTTTTATTTTCAGTGATGAAAAGAATCAAGAGGACTTTGAGAAAAAAATCGAACATGATCGTTAAGTGAAAGGTTCATTTAAACTATCTGAGTCCATGTCATAGTATAGACAAGCTCCTGAGTCCCGTATGAGAGGAAAATAAAACCCCAAAAATACATGTAGTTAAAGGGGAGCCGGCGAAAAGTTCTCACCAGTGCTCTGCGGGTTGCGTTATTTTTGGCTTCACTTTCCCGACGTTAGACTCGCCCTGTGACTGTATCTATATAATAATGATGAAGCAATTAATCAGAGAATGTTTCACTCAGTTTACAATTCACAAAACAATTGTTTGTTTTGTAATCTTTCATTTTTAATACAAATGATAGTAGAAAATATGTATTGATATTTTTACTTATTCTTGCGTAAAAGAATGGGGATATTTGTATTTCTTCCCAATTCCAGGATGAAGAGAGTTGATGTGGGTGAGGAACGAATCCAATTGGCGTAAGGTGCTCCATATGCAGAAGACGTCGTCCACGTACCTGCACCAACACTTTACCTTTTTACTTTCTCCATATACGAAGTATAGAGAAAGTATTGTTTTCATGAAAAAATTGGACTTCGAGATTTCAACGGAAATACATGTTTTGGGGTCCCTAGAACACGTTTTGACTATTTTCGGAATGATGTCTGTGTGTATGTGTGTGTGTGTGTGTGTGTGTGTGTATGTGTGTGTGTGTTTGTGGGCGCTCTAACGTAAAAACTATTGGTGGTATCAATACCAAACTTCATATATAGTACTGTGGTGTGAGCTGTCAGAGTTGATTAGTTTTTTGAGTAAATCGGTTGACCGGAAGTCGAGCTGTATTCTTCAAAGCTCATTTCCGGTTTTCAAAATATCTCCATAAATATGATATTTAGGTATATACTATTATTAATAAAAGTTTTAGAAAATATATTTTACTATAACTTTTGTGTGAAACATATTTTTGTATCACTTATTGTTTAGGAGTAATTCATGATATAGTGATAAACCGGAAGTTGCTGATTATGTACTTTGTGGGCGCTCTGGGCTCTATGGGCGAAATGCCAATTTCATCGTTTTTCATCGATCATGTCCTGTAAAACATTATTATTCATGTTTTTGGTGTCAAAGATAATAATATATATATATTAATCACTCATATTCCAAGTTTAGATGGAATATAGAGTTCGAAATTACTGCGGTAGATAAATATTTACATCTTATATATATGGAGAAAGTCATGTGCTGGCCACATCAGATTTTTTAAAAAATCAACGGACGAACTAAAAAGGTTTTCTTCGAAGTGAGTCATGAAAACCTCAGCTAACAGTGGTGATAAAGGGGACCCCATGAATAAGCCTTGGGTTTGTTTGTAATAGTTTCCGTTAAACAGAAAGAAATTTTGGTCCGTACAAGTTTTCACTAAAGTTATGGTTTCATTTCTCGAATCACTGACCATTACCGCACTATTTAGGAGATTATTAAGGAGTTCGAGTGTTTCTGGCACAGGTATGCTTGTAAACATATTGGAGATATCTGATGATGGCGATCACTCGCTGAAACCAGTCGTCCTGAAATAAAACTGTGGAAAAAGTACAACCCCGTCTACCTATTCCTGGTAGCTTTAATCAGGTGAGGGACATCAAAAATGTAAAATACCTCAGCATCATCAACAACAAAATAAGGCCTACTAGGTGTAACTCCCAGAATTTTAGTTAGTTGCTGAAAATTACTTCCCATGTCTGAAATAACACATTGGACATATATTCCCTGGCTCCTTAATTTCCTTATTGCATCATTTAAAATATTTGCCAGTTCAACAGCTGGACATGAGTCTTTAACAAAATAATACCCAATTGCTTGCTTCCAATTTATCAAAACTTCTCTAACCATCAGAACCATCGCAGCCATGCATCTCGATCCATTTCTTTCATTTCCATTATCAACAAAACCAATTACCTCATCTCTTGTGATATTATCTATTATATATAGACGCTTCTCCGGATATACCTATAAGTTATATATAGGGGATCAAAAGTCTAACCATGTTCCACAAGTGCCACCGACTTGAAATTTTTACCACGTTATGGCCATGACGTGTAACCTCCAGGAAAAAGCCGACATTGAACCTCGGTGTCATGGGTTCGATTCCAGAAGGCCCCAAAGTCGCGATTTTTTCCATAAGAATACATGGCGGGGATTTTCGAAAATTTTTTTGAGGCACTTCCCGGAAAAGGAGAGATTTGAAATTCAAGGGATCGCTATATGCCGTGCATATCTAAAGGAAACCATAAAGACATCTACAAATATTATCCTTGGTTCGATGCTAGGTCAGGGCAAAATCGGCCGTTTAAAATGCATTGTGGCGATTTTTAAGATTTTTTTTGGGCCCTTGTCCGATGGCATAGAAACTTGAAATTCGGTATGAGGTTAGATACCATAAAAATATATCATAATCGAATTTTACATATTTGCTGATGGTCCTTGGTTCGATCCCAGAGGGACATTTAAATTCCTCAATGCATTTCTTACGGAAATAACAGAAACAAATTTTAGGTACTTCCCGGCACGATATCGACTTCAAACTTTGCATAGAGAAAGATCAAGTCCATACAAATCAAACAGTGCATTCACAGCTATCAATGTGTCCTGGGTTCGACACCAGGTGTCTCTGCAATCAGAAGTTGATCCGATTTTTAGGAATTATTTTGAAACCTTTCCCAATAATATAGAAACTTGAAATTCGGCATATAGATAGAGACCATAAATAACTTTCAGAAACATATTTTAGATTTCCAAGATCGTCCTTGGTTCGAATCCAGAGAGCCATTAAATTCGAGAAAATTAGAACGTCTTTTGAGGCAGTTGTAGCCCATATTTCTGATTGAATTTTCACACATAGTTAGAGATGGTGATGTTCTATTGTGCTGCATAGTAAGTTCACAGTAAAAACCCGGGTTCGATGCCAGACGATGAAATTTCAGCGAATTTTAAGAAAAATTTCAATCCATTTTTTTCTTTTGATGGCCGTCCCGATATGATGCCGACATGAAAGTAGTGTTGTCGATCTGCTTGCAGTATGCAAGCTACATTTTACTCGTAATATAAATTAGGCTTTAACGCCATTTCATCAACACATAACACACAATGTTTACTACTTTCTCCCATAGCACTCATTTTCATCTTTAAAGATTTTAATACCCAATTCGAAATACCAGTGGAGACAGGCAAATTACTTAAAATTCAACGAATAGTCCTTGAGGAGGGCAAAGGAACAAAGCTCCTGACATAAGTATAAGCTTCAGGGCTCAGAAAATGCAGACCAAATGCCATTGACTTGACCTTGTCTTTGTTTACATGACAACTTTCACTGTCATTTCCTTTTGCAAACATTAACACAAATTCCTTAATCTTCTTTGGAAGAAGCTTATCACATAAGGATGTAACAGAATCACAACCACCATTCTTGGCTTCCTGTAGCTGCTGATTTAGGACAAAATTTGCTTTCCTAAGCCTGTGAATCTCCACCCTTTGTCTGCTAATTATCCTCTTCAGTCTTTTCAGCTCATGTCCTGAAATAATTGCATAGATACCACATACAGACCTTACCTCTATCCTCGAAACACTTTCGTTTAGCCGGACCTTTCCTCGTACTTGTGACCGTTGGAGGAGGATTTGGAACATTAAAAAGACTAGGAACAGCATTGCTTTTGAGTCTGTTCTTTAAGAAGTTCAGGAACATGATTTCCTCGAAATGAATGCTGCAAATCTTGCAATTAGCATACAGATAACTAGGAGTTTTGTTCTCCAAATCTTTTCGTGGAGAACGGATAACCCATTCCTTACACCTGAAAAAACACGTTCTTAAGATTAGCAGGTTGGGAAGTTAACTAAATGTCTCTGATACAAGCTACAGGGTTAAAAAAAACTTGTATGAACACGCATTAGGGAAAATACTCCTAACTTACCTTGCCGGGTCTTTGGGAAAACGGAAAGCACGGATAAACTAGTTAAACACTAGTAAACTTTTACCTACTTTCACAAAAAGTCGAATCTCTCGCAAAGCTCAGACGTTACTACACACAACGAAGTAAGAGACTGTTAACTTGCTTCGAACATGGCAGAATGCGCAAGCAAGAATTACAGCTTTTGGCGCTTTTGTCCCCTCTGTATACTCTGTGGTCACGGACTAACGTCCGAAACCGGTCGCAGATACGAAAAACTTTTAAACAGTGGAATCTTCTTATTTCCCACTCATTTACTTATTAAAATTAAGTATAAATACATTGACAGGTGAAATTATTTTAAAAGTTGTGCATTTACATTTAAACCCTGCGATCCGCCAGTGGTGCGTGGCAGGGGGTGTAAAACACCGACATCCTTATTTAACCTGGACAGGCTCCTCTAATACTTTGCAAGAAAAAGACCAAAAATAGCTATCATGGCTGGCAACTACTTCCCTGTATCGCTTTTTTGTTTTCTCCTGAAGATTGCCTTAGTTTATAACTGGGATAACAATATCTCCTCCCTGAAATCGGTAGCGATAAATTTATCAAAGAGTTTCCGTCGATATTCACGTCTTCTATCACTAAAAGAGTTCCATCTGAGGGATTATATCACAACCACTGCTGTCAGATCTGTAACGTATATTACTGCTCTACGTTGAACCATCTCAAGATCATTAATACTACTTCGTGCGTATCGCACAGCTATACTCAAGTAGAGGTCAGAGAAAAGTACGCTATTTCTTTCACTCTCGATGAACATCCCCTAAAAATTGTACTGGCTTACCTTTGCATCCTTTTTGCCTTTCCTATTACGCTTCAAATATGCTCTTTAAAGGAAAAATTACTGCTGAGCGTGATTCCCAGGTATTTATGATGCATGAAAAGCTCCAAGCGATTTCTTGAAATTCTATACGGTACGAAGTAACGTTGGTAGTAACCTAAAAAGAGTACTGCCTCAAATGACGTCCAACTTTTCCCTTATATTCCTTACGTGAGAAATGTTAATGTGCTCTGGCATCGAATCCAGGGACGGTACCGTCTTATCTGAATTTTTTCTTAAATCGAGTCTTAATATACATCTTCTATCTAAGCAAGAACTTCCTATCATATCGATAAATACATTTAAAAAAATAATAAATAACAAACCAGGGTTGTGCAAGTCCTTTTGCCTAAAGGAGTATATAATTATAACTAAATAATAACATAATATATTACCAATAATTTTTACGTTAGAGGCATTTTCATACTTAAATACACACGTCTTGAGTTAAATCTTATAGAAAATTCCTCCGAGTTGGTATTGATTCAGCAGGTTAATGAAATAATGGTAATTAGTAAAGTAAATACTGAAGATTATGATGAAGTAAAAATATTTATTACAAGGAATAATTACATTAGTTTATAATAACAAAATGGCTCAATCCTATTTTATCATATAAAATGTCTTTAACAAAACTAAAATCACATTTTCATAGCTGCCCACTTGTGATCACTAATGATAGAGACCAGGAACAGATCTAGAGAAAAAATTTGGGGGGGTCCGATCAAAATATTTAAAAATAAAAGACATTTCGGCTTTCACAAACGTGACGTAAGAATTTTGTTAGACAAATTCGAATATTTTCGCTAGTGATTGCTTATTAAATTGTGTTTTATTTGAGTTAATCGAGTTTCATTTCCGAAAAAATAGGCACAAATGATATTTCGGGGGGGGGTCCGGACCCCCAGGACCACCCCCCTGGATCCGTCCCTGATAGAGACCAAAATATATCATCTTCATTGGCGTTGTTCAATTTTGACTTTGGTTTCCCAATCGTCACGGAGAATCCTACCTAGCAGGTCGTCTGGGTGCAGCTGCATGAATTCCTGCAATTATGAAACAACATTTAAACATTTTTTAATTTTTACTTTCTCCATGTACATGTATAGAGAAAGTATTGTTAACATGAAAAAAGTTGACTTCGAGATTTGAACGGAAATAGATGTTTTGAGGTCCCTAGAACACGTTTTGACCATTTTCGGAATGATGTCTGTGTGTATGTGTGTGTGTTTATGGGCACTCTAACTAAAAACATATTAGTCGTATCAATAGCAAACTTCATATATAGCATTGTGGTTGGTGTCGTAGGAGTTGATTAGTTTTTGGAGTAAATCAGTTAACTGGAAGTCGAGCTTCATTCTTCGAAGCAAATTTCCATTTTTGCAAAATATCTCCATAAATATGATATTTAGGTATATTTTATTACTTATAAAAGTTTTAGAAAATGTAATTTACTATAACTTTTGTGTGAAACATATTTTTGTATCACTGATTATTTAGGAGTTATTCGTGAAATACTGATAAACCAGAAGTTGCTGATTATGTACTTTGTGAGCGCTCTAACATGAAAACTATTTATCGTATCAACACCAAATTTCATAAATAGTACTTTGGTTGGTGTCGTTAGAATTGATTAGTTTTTGGAGTAAATCGGTTGACCGGAAGTTGAGGTTTATTCTTCGAAGCTTGTTTCCCTTTTTGCAAAATTCCTCCATGAATCTGACATATAGGTATAAACAGTTATCTACAAAAATTACGAAAAATGTATTTGTATATGTCTTAAAAAGTTTAGATTGAATGTACAGTTTGAAAATACTGTCGTAGATAAATATTTACATCTTATATATGGAGAAAGTCATGTGCTGGCCATATCAGATTTTTTTAAACTGTTTATTTTCATTCTGGACTAAACGTTGTTGTACATGAAAACTAAATTTTGCTTTGTATTCGTGTTAAAAAAATGAGAATCTACGTTTTGACAAAATAATCAAACTGTTATGAAAAAAAAATATATATATATATATTTTTGTATCTGTGTATATGTATACATACTATATGTATACATATATATATATATATATATATATATATATATATATATATATAGTATGTATACATATACACAGGTACAAATATAACAAGAATTAGTTACACTTACCTTAAAGTTTATTGGAAGAGGCACTACCTTGCTAATTCGAAGTGTAAACAACTCATTGTCCTCCTTATTATGGATTCTTAATATAGCTGCCATATGCTGTGCAGTTATTCTTTCAGGTGTTGTGTAATTCTGAATATTGTTGCAAGTCCAGCGAAAAAGTTTCCAGAAATTAAAAAGAAAGAGAATCGATGGTCAATTTCTTATCCTATAATTCCTATAATAAATATCCAATTATCTTATAATATATATATATATGATTTTTTATTAATTGTAGTAATCTCGAAGTTGTTGATTAAAGCAAGTAATTAGGGTAGGGGGTATTTAATCTTACCGCCGGAGAGTGCCACAGCCATGTTAAATGGTAAAACGTTTTCTTTTTTTGATAATTAAACACATTAATGACTCCAGTTTAAGGTTAAAAGAGGCTTTGACTTGTTTGTTAGAACTGGGAATCATCGACTTACTATGTTTCGATTCAAATTTTAGGTACGATGCCGTAAAGATAACCCAACAAAATTTACGTGGTAAACAGCTGATGCACTGAAAAAGGTTTTAAGATAGGTGACAAAAAATCTTGGATCAAGAGTTTCCAATGAATTATTCATGGTTATTTACATTTATTGTTAAAAGATTAAAACGTTTATTTTTTCCACGTCCTTAGATGCACACTCCAAGAAACGTAGTACATACATCCATCCATATGTTCTATGACATACATCAGTTTGCATGTAAAAGCGAGTATCGCATTTATTTTATGCGATCGCATGTATTATCGCGGCTTTGATTTACATTCTGCTAATGACGAGCATTCAATCAACGCATTTTCCTTGGTGATATTGTTAAATACGCATACAGAGACATAGAATTGTTCTGATATTATTAGTTATCGTCAACACTCACCTTTACATTCAGCAAATACGTCTTCACCGTAGCATCACTATAGCCCGTTATACACGCGACATCGTAGACCAATTTTGCTTCTTTATTGACCATGATGGTCAACTTCCCCAAAAAGGACTTAATTCGACGAATGTAACCGGCCATTAGTTACACTTGGCAAGTTGATTCTGTACGTAGCGATGCTACTTTACAAGTGGTACACGAATGAAACTTGCTTGACTAGAATTTCTTTTCAGGGTGACTGATCCGTTGACTTTGTCACCCGGTGACTCTCGGCTCTTAAAATGACCATTGCATTATCTGTTGTATATATTCACATTAGGTTGGTTCACTAATTTCTATATAGAGGGCCTTGGGTTCACTGACAGTGTACATGTAGTGTTCTATAATAA
Source organism: Sympetrum striolatum (assembly GCA_947579665.1). NCBI lineage: Eukaryota > Metazoa > Arthropoda > Insecta > Odonata > Libellulidae > Sympetrum > Sympetrum striolatum. Next base: position 620,408 of record CANPUZ010000057.1, on the reverse strand, counting down.
CCTGTTTAAAATATAATTTTTGTAGTAAAATAATAATATTTTATTATTTTACAATGATTCCATTGTCTAGTAGAATTAAATTTACAAAAAATGTTATTATTTCTTATTAACAGATATTTGCGAAGAGTTGACTATCTACCATGCGGAAGCGTCTTATGGATTTCGTTTGAATCATAGCAACGGTTCTTCGAAATAATTTTCCAAAGAAAGTAAAATCTTATTTTTGGAAGGGGAAAAATTTCTAAAAGATATAGAATTTCTCCCAAACAGACCTCTTCTAGAAATCTACCTTGGAAAGGTTCTAAATGCGCAATACTTGCGTTGTTAGAGGTTGTGAATCTAAGTAAGTTTTACAGGTTTCCACGAACAATCGCCAGGTAAGATTATGTAGACCACTCATTTTAAGTGTAGTAATTACGTTACGTTACGTTAAATGCACCAAAACTCAAACGAAACTAAGCTTTGGACCCTCTTAGCTCACAAAATATCGTTTACTGGCCATTTTATGACACTCAAGATATTGTTTAACTACCTAGAGAACCCAGCTGCAGTCCGTTCCCATATGGGAACGTCAGTCCTTTAAGGGTTAAGTCAAGGGAAATATTTCTTATGATTTTTCGAAAAACAGGGAAATTTTGAGATGGATCCTTCTGGCAACTAATTTTTATAAGTTTTACTGTTTTTAATTTAAAGTAGTCTTTTGCTTGTATACCTTTAGTATGATGTTCTAATCATCGAAAGAAATTAAATAGAGCAGAGTTTGAGGTTATTTGTTGTTGTTATAACGTTGTTTATTGCTGCGTTCCCATATGGGCACGTCAGGCCTTCCCACTACTACGCGACTTCCTTGCCGATGTCTGTCAAGGAAAGCTATAAATAGTATATTAAGGCGGCCATACACGGGGAAATGTTTCCAAAAAATCCAACATGGTGGATCGGCCATACACGGGGAAATTTTCCTGGGAATATTTCCTGGAAATATTCCCAGTTATGGCGGATCCGCGACGTTTTGGTCTTTCTTAAGCGCAATTGCAGACATTTTTTCTTTTGCAGAATTAAATGAGAAATAATAGTCGTACGAAATCGAGATCAGTACCAAAAGAAAGGAAATTGAATTGAGACTCTTATTTTGGTCGTAGTATATTGTATTCGGGTCGAAATTACGAGAAGTAGTGCAAAATGAACGGAAGTTTACGACCAAGGCTATTGTTGAATCCGAGCTTATGCGTTTTCTCATTACAAATATTATAAAAGATGGCAATTGACTGAGATGCCAACATTTGCCAACTGATTCATAAACAATAGGGATAAAATTACGGCGATTTAAGGAGTTTTTTGGAAATAAATCTACAAAATTAAAACTGCGACAATGAATTGTATTAAAAATTAATGAAAATACAAGTTGTAATTGTCTTTCATATTGTTACTAACATTCAAATTTTAAATTTCCTAGGTATCGAAGGGAATTAAGGATAACAACACACCCTAATAAGGTATTTGCACACGCTCACAGCTAACTTAATAGAAAAATAATGAAAAAATATATAAGCAATGATTACATAGGTATACTCATTGACAAAAGAGCTTCAGTAAAGTTCAGACTTAAAAATTCAATGAATCACGGTCGAATTTCGACCACTGAGCGATCACTAGTAAATATAAATGATCCAAAATGCGATGAAAATATTCTTAATCCTTATCACACGTAAGATTCTCGTGAACAATTTTCGAAGGTTAAACCGTGTAAACTTACGAGTAAGAATAATATGCATTAAATAGTTGTTTTGCCAGTATTACGTGTACTTCGTTTTACTTTTACAGTATACCCTATAGCTAGGTAGTAAAAAGTGTTATTCCATTTAGAATATACGGGGATTTTATCTTCATACCAAATTAACGGTAGGGAGTTATGACAAAAATTATAAAAAGGGGTAATTAACTGAGATGCCAACATTTGCTAACTGATTCATAAATAATAGGGATAAAATTACGGCGATTTTACGGAGTTTTTTTGGAAATAAACCTAGAAAATGAAAACTGCGACAATGACTTGTATAAAGAAATTAATGAAACTGCAGGCTGTAATTGTCTTTTTTATTGTTACTAACATTCAAATTTTAAATTTCGTAGGTATCGAAGAAGGCTAACATCACACCCTGAGTTACTGACGTAATTGTACACTCTCACAGCTGATGTAATAGAAAAATAATGAAAAAATATATAAGCAATGATTATAAAGGTATACTCTTTGAAAAAGAACCTCAGTAAAGTTCAGACTTAAAAATTTAATGAATTACGGTTGAATTTCGACCACTAGTAAATATAAATGGTCCAAAATTTGATAAAATATTCTAAGTTCTTATCACACCTGAGTATGATTCTCGTGAACAATTTTAAAAGGTTAAACTGTGTAAACTTACGAGTAAGAATAATATGCATTAAAGAGTTGTTTTGCCTGTATTACTAGTACTACTGGGCCCTTATTATGACTTTCTTTCGATAAGTGATACGTTTACTTCGAAAGCCTGCCTCCGGAACGAATATCACACAAAAACGGTATTAGGAGACCAAGTTACCTATCATTCGTTCGGAAGAACTTCTGCGATAAGTCGTTCGAACAACGTTGCCAAGTTGACCGTATTTTTGGGATTTTTGGCCGGAAGTCGTCATAGAAATCGAGGTTTAAGGTCATTTGGCGGAAGAAATTCAACTTAGTAAGACATGAGGTATGTATGATCCATTGTAAGATTTCAACTTTAGTCGTATGCAGAGTTAATAATGTATCATGGAATATTTTGCGAGAATGAGATATGCTTTCGAAGATAATTATATGGTGTAAGTAGCCGTGAGATGATAGCATTTAATTTCTTAGCCATGATTGTGTAGCATAACGTAATAAGGTTAGTGTTGCGTTTTAATATGTAATGTCCCTACTTAACTGTGAATTAATGTTTCATAAATTAATTTAGTGTGAAGCTATGTAGAGTTGAACGGGATTCCAAAGGATAGTCACCTTTTTGGGGTTCGATAATTTGAACACAAGCATCCACATGTGATTGTACCTAAAAGTGAGAATTTATCTCTAATAATTATCAGCAGCACTCATTCACTCTTTGGTTACATCTTATTTACCTATTCTTAGTTACTGCAGACTTTAACTATTCAATATTTGCAAGTATTTATATATTTCTGTTTTGACATGCTTCACTCTGAGGTTACATCTTATTTATCTATTCTTATAGTTACTGCTGATTTTAACTATTCAATATTTGCAAGTATTTATATATTTACTTTTGACTACCAGGTTTCATCTTATTTATCTTTGGGAAGTTCTAGTAGATTTTTAATTTTGATTGTTTGGTAGTACTTAGATATTTATGTATTTACTTGTTTGAATCTCAGATTTTATCTTCCTTATATATTCATACTGCTTGGAGAACTTCACTATTAATTCATGGCTACTATTTAAATATTTATGTATCTTATTATTTTACAATCAGATTATATTCCTAACAGAACATGTTTGCTTTTTAAAGATTTTAACTGTACATAAACTGTATTAAAAGATTTAGTTTCTTTTCCTTTTCTGAATCCTAATCTCGCTTTCCTCAATTTCTTTTGGCATATACAGATATAGAAAGCATATGCTTGTTTTTTAGAGATATGGAACTTCTTATCTTCCTACTGTACTTCTTGCTGTAAACTTCATTGAAGATACACAAAAGTTACTAGACATATCATCCATTGCTTCTTTTCTACTTTCTTAAGCTTCTCAGAGTAGGTTTCGCAGTTCTTTCACGCTCACCTTGCGTTTATGTAATCAGTGTAAGGAAATAAAATCACTTATTTAAAGATGTTGTTCTCATTTTTAACCTACCCAACTATCCGCAGATCGCTAATGGGTTGAAGAAGGTCGTAAAAAAGAAGTACCGAGATGAAGGTGCAAAATGTTTATTCAACCAACGTATATTCAATTCTTGCTCACAAGTGAGCCGTTAAAGAAATCAAAACCATGAACAAAACAGTAAACCTTGCTCAAGGAAAGAAGTTGAACCTTAATTATTAAGTATATGTAGTATTTATACCAGGTTGCAACAGTATTTCTTTCACTTAATATGCAACTGAGAACTATGTACAGCATGAAATAATTTACCAAAAACATAAATCTTGGTCAATGACAAAGTTCAAAGTAATTACATAAACGATATAATCTACGATATAAACGTACGAAATCGCTGTCTAGTATCTCGAAAGGATTACTAGCATCCCGTAATGTCCTCCGAATAGCTCGTAAACGGTTTCTTCTCCTTCTGGCTCTGCGGTACACATCACATATACAATCTCGTCCTCCATCTTTACTCTTCCTTGGCTAGCGAAAGTCTCTAACACCACCTCCAGAGCAGTCGATAGCTTCGTTCGATAAGTTTCGAATATCACGTAGGTCATAATACCACTTTCGACTGCGCTTTCGTTAACTGGCAAAACATGGCGGATTTATCGAAAATAACGGTAATTCTATCGAATATCACTTATCGAAAGAAAGTCATAATAAGGGCCCTGTTTAACTTTCACAGTATACACTAGATAGTAAAACGTGATATTCCATCGACGGTGCTCACTTTCAGTATATCCTTTTAAGATGATGGTCAATCTCGATTGATTTCATTTATTATCATAAGCGGTTTTCATATCTACATACCGTTTTATTGCATATCTATTCGTCGGTTTTACATTTCGCAAACTTGTCCATGTGATTTGGACCGAGAGCGAAACCGAAAGCTTGAAAGCAACAAACACCTCAAAAGGTAAACAAAGCAGTGAGGACGAGTCGTTCTCTTTGGCGGATAAGACAACATCAAATGTGTCCCTCGATATGGCAACACTGCAGAGAAGCAGAAGATATAGCAGACGATCGTCATGACGGTAAAGATAGCATTCAATCGGAAAAGTAATCATATTATTCATAACAGTGGCGTAAAGTAAAATAAAACCTCCTGAAATCAAAAAGTATTATTTGTAACTTATTTAAAGAAAAATGAACCCTCATTTCCATGTGAAAACACACCACATCAAAGATTTCAAAGCAAGGATACAACCAGCGGCATATCTGTGGAGCTCAATGTAAAATGCGATGAATTAACTATTGCTGAAGTGTGGAAATCGGGTTTATCCATTTGCTTTTAATGCTAAAGTAATAATATTCGGTTTGAATAACATCAGCTCATTTGCACGAAGTATGAACACATGATTAAACATAGTGTACCATGAAGACAACATCTCGACGTACCTCGGTTGGGCAATATGAAAATGGATGTACAAAATTCAAAGTTTATAGCAAACCAAGGTTTATATCCTCATTTTAAGTCCTATAATCCTAGTTTTCCACGAGAAAACACACAGGCAATGGTACTTATAGCATTGAGCCATATTCTTGAGGAAGGATGTGGGTGGGTAACATAGCGACGAACCTCCGATGTAAATTAGGATAGATTAACTATTGCTTAAGTGTTGAAATCGGGTTTATTTTTAATCAAACTTTCTTCATAAAACTTATTTTTCCCTTCTCCAGGACTGGACACATTAATTTCTACATCTTTTATATTCTTCCCATGCTTCATGTACCAATTTATGATTACTATACATTTTTTAGCATCCTAAATCTATCATAAGCCTTTTGTTTTCCTCTCAATTTATCTTGAATCCTAACATTAAACCAAGGACAAGGTTTCTTTTTAACATATCTATCAGGACCTTTTGACACATTCATACAATCTAAAATATCTTTTAAAAATCTTTCATATATTTCATCCAACTTTTCGATTATCATCTCTCTATCCATTTTTTCGCTTAATTCCAACCTCATTCTCCCCATATTAACTTAACCCCTCTTCAACTTCCATTTCCGTTCACTTTGCACATTCTGCCCTTACCCATATAATGTCATGGTCTGAGGTATTTGGTGTTTTTAGTACATTTCAACTCTCTTACCTTAGAAAATAGCAGATCAATTTGCAAACTAGTATTCACCATTACTCTTGTCACCTCAATTGTTCTAGTCTGTAACCTTGGGTGTAATTCTCCTTAAGTGTTTCACTCGTTTATCTCTACCTTTTTACCAGTCAATACTCAAATCTCCTGCTATCAAATGTTTATCCCCTCTTGCCTTCTCTGTAATACCTTCAAGCCACTCCTCCAGAATATTCAGAAACTCTTCTTTTATTGAACTTGGTGACCTATAACATCCTATACAAGTCCACCACTCCCCTCCAAAGCATTCAGCCCTAACTGCCAGCCTCCACCACTTCTTCTATGCTATACAACTGTCAAACTCCACACTACATATTTTATCATAAACTTACATCATTATACCTCCACTGCGTCTTGAACAGGAGGCACAACTATATACATAATAACCATCAATTTTAATCAGCTCCTCCTCTACAATACAAGTCACCAATATTACTATCATCACTGGATTCATTTTCACAGCCAATCTTCTCACCTCATCAATCAGCCCATTAACATTTATAATCATTACCCCTTCAATTATTTCATCTTTTGTCAAATTGATGCAAGATATACTGATAATCCAGAATCCTTTAATAAATTAAATTTTATAATTTTAATAAGAAGATGAAAGGCAATAGACTAAAGAGGGCCAACAATCTTTTCATAAAGGTGGAAGAATTTGAATTCGTGTTTATGCTCCATTTTGGAAATCGAATACTGAGACATTTTTCAAAAGTAAATAAAATTCTTCAAAGCTATAATATTTTACTAAGTAGTTGTGCAGATGAGTACAGGTCACTTTTGGGTATTTTACAGAGGAATTAGGGATGATTTTGATGTACTTAAGCAACAAGCAAAAAACATGTTGCGAAATACTGAATATAGAACTGCCAAAAGGATAATGAAAAGTATAAGGCAAGGGAATTACGAAAATTCATCTGACCCTGATGCCTTAGACAAACACTCTTCAAGAGATAAATTTAGAATTAAATAATTAATTCCTATATTAGATGCATTAGAATCAAATTTAGGAAGAAGAGCTTCTGTTTAAGATGATCCTAGCAAACATGAAAAATGACTTTCTGATCACTCCTTTACATACAATATAAACTTTTATAAATTGGCAAGAAATGCTTCCTTTCAGAAAAAGTAATATCGGGATGCTGCCCAAGATTCATACCTGTATCAAAAATTTGGACAAAAATGGTCTTTTATTTGAATTCAGTATTAAGTCAAGGAAAAGCAAGACATAGGACAGTCAAAACTTTAAAAATGAACCATATTACTGGGTGCATATGTATAGTAGATTCATTGCAGCATTTATTCAGACAATGTCTCCATTTAAATCGCATCTCAAGGTCTTTATATAAGACATCTCAAAAAGAAACCAATGTACTCCAATGAAGCCACTCCAGTAGTTAACTTAAAACACATTGCATATTTGCCAAAATATATAGGTATCGAATTTTGCCTCAATATGCAAAGAAACTTTAAAAAGTGAGGTAAATATTAGCTTTCCACTTCATATAAGCAGTTGACGTAACCAGACTCGTGACAGGGTATAATACATGGTAGAATAATAAGAGTTTCAATCAGTATCAGATTCATTTATTTAAGCAGTGTAACGATACTTTTTACAATAAAATAAGGAAATAATAAGAAAAAATAAAAAACCATAATTTCTCTACATGTCTGAACATGAATATATTCCAACAATCATCCAAACAATGAAACCTCAAAATTTAGCAGAACCCAACCCCCCAAAAGACACACATATTATTTATTAATTTAAACCCTGCAAGTTGGCATTCATACCAGATGGCAACAGTTGAGAGGGGAATAAAAATATAATCTGTCCGGCATTCGCCCAAGGACGGGAGGGAAACCCCTCAAAAAAACCTCCCGTGGACAGTTCACATCTTAACACTAGCAATAGGCCAAATATGTCAAAAAAGTCAGATAAACAATATACAAGCACCTCCACCAAACACAGATACAGTCGGCTTTTAGATATTTAAATATACTACATGGAACTATTTTCTTAAATAGAATAAATTACTTGAGGAAACCAACAGCAAACGAACACAAATGAAATAATGAAACATAAAACACCACCACCGTTAAACCTTACACTACACAATAATATCCTATCTCACACAATATATATTACCACACACAAACTACATAATTGGGGGACAAATTCACATGAAGGGAGGGAACACTAAAACACAACAGGAGAGGGTCAGGGTATTGGAGGACCGTGCTTCACTTCGAACAACTTCATTGCTATACAAGCACATTAATCATACATGAAAATATTAACACAATCAAATACCCAAATACCAAAGTGTTAAAGAATCAATTAGATACATAAATAATCAAAGTAGTGAAGACCAACTCCAAGGAACAGGCTTAATGCGTAACCCTAGAAAGAAGATGATATTATAATTAAATTAAAAAAGGCATAAATTAGGTCAATCTACGACAAAGTGCATAAGAACTAGTGAATAGAGGATTGAAACTAAAGCTAACCTTCATACTTCATCATCTCCCTCAAACTGCTGCAAGCTCTCCCTCACCTTCAATAGAAATGACGGATTATGTAGAAAAACAATTTAACATGACCAATAATACAGAAATGAAAATAACCTGTTTCTTTTTCAGAGGCTGAAACATTTTGCATTAATAGCATACACATTATGAATAGGAAAGTCAGATATATCTTAATATAACATTTTCTCTAATGATGTGAATTACTAAGGATAATATTCTGCATATAATAATTTATTTTATTAATTCCAAACTTATCTTTCCGTGAGGGGAAAGGAAATTCAGGATTGGTCCGATTAACCAGTAGGTTTAGAAAGCAGCCGTTTAAATCCATATATTAAGAGAGGAAATTTTTAAATGAAATTATATGAAGTTAATTATAGTGATAATAATATGAAACTAACCATGGGTGTTTACAAACCCTTTTAGGAGCATATTTTATAATGTCTGCAATTGCTGCTACTATCTCCGACACTGTAGCAGCTTTAAAATTTCTTTGGCAGGCTCCTGTATTGGAAGGTTGTTGTAAGCGACAAGTTTAACAATAACAAGAAGCACAATGAAGCTACACCTTTCATCTGCAACAAGGATCCAATTAGGAAATCTTACATTTGACAACAGCATTTACAAATCTGTAGAGTAGCTTTCGATAACCAAAATTAAGTTCTTGATAATTCCATAAGCCCAAAAACTTACCCACAATACTGATAAAAGATGACTTAGCAAATTGCAAGGTCTTGCAATGGCAGCTTACCCTTCCTTCCTTTTAGGCTGTATTCAGCCCACAAACTGCTATTGCCAACTTTCTTTAGCATCCTCCTGAGAGTATCTTCACAATCGTGCTCACTCCTAGTGAGCTGAGATGGAGAATCTGAAAATTCAATAATGTAAATCAGTGATAATATTATTTTTCTTTTCAAAGAGCTGTGGATATTAATAAGTGAATCTATTCCGCTTCAGTAAAAACTTTGGATCACCTTGAGCTTGCATTTCTACGACTGAATATCTAAATAGACTATTACAGTTGCCACTTCATGTAAGATAATTGAAAGAGGAAAGAACACCAGCCTCCATGAACCACACAAAACCAACATCATAATGACATTCAAAGTACTATGTAATTCTTGCAGCCTCGGGATTTTGGGGCCTTCTGAAATTGAACCCATCACACTGATGTTCGAAGTAGCATTTTTTCAGGCGGTTACAAGTCAGGGCCTATACGCTCTAAAATTTTCAAATCAATGACACTTGTGGTTTAGCCTGTGAATTAGTATCATATCTATCTATATCCTTGAATGAATCTGAAGAAGGAATTTTATATAATAGATACAATAAACATTAAGAAAAGCTGGGAAGAGCAATACTTGTAAGGACATGCAAATATCAAAATCGAGTAGTATCACGTACTCCTTTGATGACATCATATATGTATTCCCGGTATTCATACGGATCAAACTCGGATGTTGTACATAGCCTTTTGGCAATCTGTTCTGCATACCATGCAACAAACACCCCACAATTATGCCCATCTTCTTGGAGAGTATGTTCAGGTAAGCGAATTTCCCAATCTAATGCATCACTTCCAAGAATACTATTTAAAATAATTATCAATCTTTTCAATGCACGTAACTGGTCAACCGTTATATCACAAGAAGCTGGATCATAGAAATGAATCTCCTTCTCTGGAATCAGAACGACTGAAAGTACCCAATGACTATTGCAGATATTAAAGGGAAGGAGTAAATTGGAATTACCTGAGTGAGCCTTACGGAACCAAGATGCAAGTTTCTCTGAAGGATTTCTTAAAACTAAATGAGACAACGCAGGATCTACCAGATCAAAAGAATTGTGATCAATCACAACCTTTTGTAGAAATGCAGCAATTACGGTGTCATACAACCAACCCCGTTGAAAGTCTCCAGCTACCTCCTTAAGTCGAATAAGTTCCTCCTCCGAGATATAATAGTCGAGTGATTTTAAATGCAGCTGGCTAACTGTGTACCCACCAATGCTGAACAAAGTTTTTGTGATACTGGCAGTTTCTACAAGTGGCAAAGTAAAGCTATGATGATGACTTCTACGCATCAGAGTCTCTTTAATTTCTGTCTTTCTGGCAGCATTTGGTTTCCGAAAACGATGCGTATTTGGACGCCTCTCCCTGATTGTCTGGTAAAACCTGCATTGCGGGGTAATCTTTGAGTTAGGGGGAATAGATTCTGGTTCAGCAAACTCTGGTTTGTTTTCGGATAACTTGCTAGTAATTAACCCCTCACACCTTTTAACAAGTAACTTTAAAGAATTATTAATATATCCCTGTAATCCTTCAACTTCTCTGTTTGAACTTAAAATCTTCAACTTATCACAAAGGTTACTTATAGAGTCGATATAGTCTTTCCTTCCTTCTTTACTATTAATAGGAGAAGAAGTGGCAATAAAAACATTTTCAGATTGCTGAGGATGGGGACTCAGACACACAGAACGAACTCTTAGAGAATGGACTTTGTGGATGTGTTTGCACAAAGAATGACAGTCACGACAAGAACAACTGTACATATGGCAACAAAGATTGGAACATGACATTTCGCAGCATTTTATGAAGCACGAATCTGACAAATTGCAAGTTTTACTGTAACTGGTAACAGTGTATGCCACCTTTGATTTCGATTGAGATGTTACTTTCCATGAGATGCCATCTACATTCACCACTACATCACCATCTGATATTTGCATTCCTATTGTATGTCGTGCAGAGTTTGACCCCGAAACTCCTAATGGAGGTCTTTCCGTCATTCTTTTAAAAGATAAAGCCAAATGACTTGTTTTGTGCATTCGCAAAAGCACAGCAATAAGATCATCCAGTCTACGGTTAACTTTTCGGTTCAAATAATTAGTTTTTAACTTGTTGTGGAAACTTTCAACAAACATGTTAGTGTCAGTTTTGGCATGGGGAAAATTACGATAGCTAAATGCCCATTTTTCGATATTGTTACAATAATGATCCATAAAATACTTAATGAAGGCACTAGCAGAGACTCTATACTTAGACAAAAATGCTTCAAGCATACTGTGAAACATCTCCTCATTCTTTTCCTCCATCAAAGTCTCTAAAATTTCATAGATTTCAGCCAATAATGTGTCATTTCCTGACACTTTCCTGTGCAGATTCTTCTGCCAATTTCTTTTAACATGCCAAGAACAGAGTAGGTGTCTGACATCCTCACCAAAAACTTTTCTAACTGCATTTCCTAAAACTTCATCTCCATCGGTCATGACTGCATTTACTACTAGGTTAGGACATTGATCTGTAATGGAGCTCAGGAGACAAACTAGCGTTCCCTCATCCATGCAATTAGTTACAAAGTGTGCAACAGGATACCCTATCCCATACTCATCAGGAACTACGAAATTAAGGAGGTGATATTTGTATTGATTAGTTCCATGTGTAGCGTCAATACACAAGATTCTTGTACAGCCCTCCATCATTTCCTGCATTTGCTGAACATGCTGAAGGCCAAGACAAAAAAGCTGAGAAGAGTGAGGCAAATAATCAAGATCCGTTTTGCCTATTTCTGTCGGTATACCAAATGGTTTATATATTAACACTGAGTAATCATCTCTAGGCAAGGAATGTACAAGCAAATGAACAGCTAAAGCATCATCTTTGTTTAACCGCTTTCTCAGATGAAATTTGTACCTCATTTTGTTTATATCAGTTGTAGATACAAAGTGCTCTTTCACAGGAGTTTCACTGTTTAAAGATTTAGGCTGAAGTGATTCCTGAATAGTATGGGCAGGGACATCCTGTTCCAGCATCGTGTCAATTTTAGCTTTGGTGGACTCATCCCAACGATAAAATTTCACATTCCTAAAGTTGAGGTCATGATTGTGACTATTGAAATACTTAACATTAATGCAACTACTTGAGTCTCTTACAATCAATCTAGACATGCAGTCAGTGTTGGGCATGCAACCAAATTTCCTTTTTCTACTTGTTTTGTTAATTATAAGTTCATTCTTGTGTTTATTGTTGAATTTACATATATAATAGTGCAATTTAACGTTCTCTAGACAGCGGACTCCAGATTGCCTTACCATTGATATGTTGTTCTGCTGACACAGATCTTTCTTCCAGGTATTAAATTCAACCATGTCTGCAAACTGATGGTTTTCTACAGACAAGTCGTGCTCGTGAAAGTCTACTAAATGTTTCACTACATCCGAATTACTTTGAAATTTTACTATACACCCTGGACATGGACAACATATGTATTTCGTAGCTGATTTGCATATTTTCTGATGCCTACTGTAGCTAAACCTATCAGAATATGACACATCACAGACAGAACAAACCCTCGGATATGTGATTAAGGCCTTTATTTGGTTTCCTGAAACGTTTCTACAATTCTTCTTATGATTGTAAAATGACGACTTGCACGAATATTTATTTTTGCAAACCTCACAATGACGGGGATAAATTGAAACAGTTTTTGCACCCTTTGCAGAACCACCATTAACAGATTTAAATTTACGATTGAAACAATGGACATATGGAATTGTGGACATGGGTGCTACGTCACATACATCTTTCAATGCTTCCCAACGATTGGCCAAGGGAATTGGATAAGAGGGATGGATGTCGACATTACTTTTCTTGGTTTCACTGAATGATTTCCTCTTCAAAACAAAACTAAAATGACAACTAGTGTGGGACTGTGATGCAGGCAGGGTCCAGGGTTACAGGCAGTCACTCTAGGTTTCTTAGCTTTAACAAGAGGTGAAAAATTAGGAGGAGACAGTGAGGGCATTCTAACTACGGATTTAGTCACTCTAAGTTTATTAGCTCTAACAAGAGGTGGAAAATTAGGAGGAGACAGTGAGGGCATTCTAGCTACAGATTTAGTCACTCTAGGTTTCTTAGCTCTAACAAGAGGTCGAAAATTAGGAGGAGACAGTGAGGGCATTCTAACTACGGATTTAGTCACTCTAAGTTTATTAGCTCTAACAAGAGGTGGAAAATTAGGAGGAGACCATGGGGGCATGCTAGCTACCGATTCGGCTACTCTAGGATTACCAGTTCTAACGAGAGGCGGAAAATTAGGAGGAGACCATGGGGGCATGCTAGCTACGGATTCAGCTACTCTAGGATTACCAGTTAAACAAGAAGCGACTATATTTCCCAGCAGGATTTTCACTCCTCTTGGAGAAAGGTGAAGGCCATCCCTTGATAGCATCTCCTTAGGCGAAATGGAGCACTTGGCTTGGAATTCCATCTAGTTCTCAATGAAGGTGACACCGATTCTAAATAAAAGGAGATATTTTAAAGTTAGCCCAAGAAAAACTTTGAATAAACTGTAGGAAAAATAAGAAATAACATTACCTATCAGCCAGCTCCTTAAGAAGGATATTCAGCCTTCCTATTTTAAGATTCATCGCCTTTATTCTCCTGACTTCATGATCTGACCATGGCTTGAAAAGGCTTGGACTCCTTTCAAGCACGCTGGAGATAAACAGCCTCACTCCTGGATTTAGCAATAAAACTTTGTCCATCAGTTTCCTATGATGCTGGCAAGCTTCCTCTGGTGTATCTCCTGCAAAAATTCATGAAAAATCAAATAAAGATTACTAATGCTGTTGTAAATGGAACCAACGATACAATAACAAATAATTTCTACAAACTGTAATAGAACTCACCACAAATCAAATTGTTGGTCCCCAGGTGGATAACTACATCGTGGAAGAATGTAGTGGCCAGCAGCATGGAATCGTCAACCTCTTCGACCCTCATTCCTGACCTACAAATTGCGGTAACCTCAAAGGCTGGGAATAGGTGGGAATATTCATGTACATACTTCAATTGGGAATCGCCAATCAAAAGTAGCCCGGGAACCATTTCTATGTGGAATAAAGATTTGCATGACTGCAACATTAATCAGGTGTATGCGAGTTAAGCCAGAGAAATCTACACAAAAATGTTTGATTGAGAAAATGAGATAAAAATTGCAGCAATAAATATTCCTTAACTATAACCATTGGAACTTACCAAACAACAAATGAAGGATCAGAAGCACCAAGATGAGTAAAAGAATGGAGATGAAATCTGAGAACAAAATTTAACCATAAAGAGAATTATTGCCAATAATTACTAGAGATTTTCACTAACTCCTTCAATAGAAATGTAACTGAAGAACTGAATGGAGTCAGAAGACAATAACCTATCATCATATATAGGATTTAGCACTTGCATAACAGCTAAACAGGAAAGTAAAAAAATATATACTTATTATGGATAAAGGATGGAACTATCATTTTAAACTCAATCAGCCATATAAATAGATTGTTGATTTAGACACATACTTTTCTCTATACTGTAACTAAAGGCAAATGATAATCAACCAATTCACAAATGAAAAATGTAACTTTCTTTCTTTGGCTTTCTCCCAATCAATCGAACTAACCTTTCACGTCACAATTCTTCAAATCTATATTTATATCCAAATTTTCCGCCACAGTATCTCAGATTCACTTTAGGCGAATAAACTCTTAAAAAGCATCCTTGTGCTATTTTTCTCACCTCTTTTACTTCCAAAACCTCAGTATCTTCATAGAACGAATTTATATGAATACAAATTCAGAAACAACTAGACGCTAATTGAAATTCATACAAGTTGCTTAGGATAAATTAAGAAATGACACCACCCTCAGAAAAGTTTATGACTAGAAAGTGATAAATAATATTAAAATTAAAAAAAATACATTTCAGAGCAAACGGAACAAAAATTTTCATGTACTCGCTATTGTCTGCTACGTGTAGACTACCAAAAGAAATGCAAACAATAAATAAATTCAATACTACACTAGGAAATTCAGAAAATACAGTTAGCAATCTAATTAGAATGTAAAAACTGACAAATTTACAACTAATAATACCCAATATCAGTTCATCGCTCAACTACTCACTTAAAACTGGAGGAAGAAATTCCTTTACGGCATCGAAATCATCCGCTAGTTACATTTTAAGCAAGGGGTCCCACGTCACTAGCGATAACTATTGTATTTAGTTACATTGTATGCCAATACAGCCTTAGCAGTGCCAAGTCAAATTTATGAATACGGAATTCGGAAATAGTCACACGTTAGCTGTAGCTAAGGGTTGCTAAACAAACTATGATTACAGCCGAATGAATTTTGTTGCACCATGGTCAAACCATTTCAACCTTACTTCCATATAGGGATTGATAACAATTATATTTTCGATTTCTCTGATATTGCCAACTCTTTCATCCAATATTGAGTCAGTTGGAAATACATAAACTTCGGATCATAATGAAATTTCAAGTTGTATTTGCATTTGAAAAGGTTTGGCATGAAGAACTCTTTTCCAAATGGATTACATTGTTGAATGCCAATTTACCATACATGTTGCTACATCACTATGGTGTTTTGTTTATGTTTACAAAAAACAAAAGTATATATAGTCTTCGTTGTTAATGTTGGAATAACCTGATGTCTCTTACTTCTTAAATTAAATAACTAAAGGTAGATACAATTGGAACTTATTTACAAATTGGACCACAGAAGATACCACACTATATAGTTCAACATACATAAGTGTAATTTTCTATCTTCATTCTGCAAATTAGTAATTCATTTTCTTGAATGAACTGATGAGGCGGTGTTTAGGAAAACATTGTAATAGTCAAAAAATCGAAATCTAAAATATAAGAGCGGACAAGAAAAAGAATCTTGGTAAATATTTCTGCAAATCTATTTATACCTTGGAATCAACTGCATATGAATAAAAAAGCTCAAAATAGAAACCATCTCATATTATTTATTTCAACAAAGTAAAAGCAGATACATGATAAAAATACAGGATTGACACATCAATGAAAGAAAAATCAATAGGATAAAATTAAACAAGAAACCAGAAAGACAGCAAAGAACTTTATTTCAAGACTTGATAATATAAAATAATACAAAAAGTATTAAAGATAGTAAAGCTAACAACCACTATGGATGAAAACCGACGTTTCCACCTTATAACAAAACCAGACATGGAATACAGAATGACCTATAACCACTTTGGCAAGCATTGATAGAAAATCACATACAAGGAACCTACATAAAAGGAGCTTGCCTGAACACCAAAACATTTCAATGAGATGGATATGTTAAACTAATGATGGTTAGCAACAGCCATTCAATCAAGCAGTAAAGGAAGAATCTTAATCCATGCCATACTCTTTCTACTTACCACTCTTTAGACCAGCAGAAGTGACTCCATTTCCCAAATTTACACTTCCTTCGACAAAGAATACTACCTAGCATGCCAAGAACCCTTCCATGATAGCATAACAAGATATACATGAAGCCATAACAATATAAAGAAACAGAGATACTAACACAATTAGGAAATAAAGAATGATTAAGAGTACAGAAATCTAACTGAATGCACTTTTCATTGACCTGTATATGAACAAGTATAGGCTTATTAAAAACACTCCTATCTCCCTATTTTCTCTTCATGTAGCATCAACTGGGATACACCTACTAGCAAACATTTAGGTTTAAAATCCTCCTAAAATTTTCAAGAAGAAATAAAGGAAATAATCTTCGAAATATTTGTACTTATACCACAAATTTATTTATAAAAAACAAAAACACGACTGGTTTCAACGATAGATCGTCATCTTCTGGTTTTTCAAGAAGAGTTCTTGAGTTAGGAGTGAAGGTATACCATAAAGGATATAAAGTTTTAGGTTTCTTTTTCCCATAGATATGTCTTTACTTCACATTCACTTTTTTACTTAAAAATAGCAATAAAGTACTCAAAGTTATCCATTCAACTTCATTAAAATCTATTAAGCATTGAAATATAGTAATACAACTAACTCACTCAGAAAAAGGTTGTTAGAAAACACTGCACGAGGAAATTACTACATTTTGGTCTTAGAACATATATGTGAAATACTAAATAAAAAGAAGCCTAAAACAGAAAACTAGTTCTGAGAGACAGTATCATTGGCCCATTTAGAAATTTTGAGTTACAAAACAGAATAGACTAAAACTCAGAAAGAATACTAAGACTAATGATTTAAATGTGGAAGTCAAAATGTATCCTTTCTCTCTTAATGCTTTCATTTGCATTGTGTAACTGCAACCCAATTACGTTTCCTTAAACTTAAAAATCAAATTAATTACCATTAGTACCTGAAAGCCTCTACAGATTATCTATAAAGCGAAGTCTTTCTGATAGTTTTTTTCCATATTCCACAATCTCAAATTTCAGCAGATAAAATATTCAACAACAACTACTTCAATTCAGGAAGAAAAGATATTTACAGTATATAATTAATTAAACCTTTTCCATTAAAGTAGTTAAGTGAAGAGAAGTTTTTCCATGATTAAGATGTGAAAAAAATTCTCCTTAAGAATATGAGAATCCATCCATCCTCCAAAATAATTATACATACATCAACTGTGTCATTCTTCATAAATATGAATATGAATATATAACATGTGTTTACATGTTTTGATCTGGTGATCAAGGTTTTCAGGGAAAGAGCAATTTATATCTCAGCTTTTAGTCCATAAATGATGGATAAAGCCAACATACTCCATGCTAATAGCTGAATAGAACAGACCCAGCTACAAATTTTTCAATTTTGAACCAAATAATATTTTAATCAGAGTCAGTTTTTACCTGCACTAGGTGACTTTAACTCTTATTCTAAAAAATATCTTAGAATAAAACAAGTATTAAAACTTATCACATCATAAAGAATGTCTAAATCCATGACAAGGGATAGATTAGGTTTGAAGGATAGTGAAAAAATGGTCATACATCACGATGATAAACTATATAAATGATGCACATATCTGAAAAATAAAAGCTTTAGAACCAAAATTCATCTAAGTTCACCACTGCTTAAGAAAGATGTGCAATCAGATTCAACAAAAATATATCATTCTAGGCAAAAAAATGCATATAATTAGGTCTTCGCAGACTTTCAAGACAAAATTATAACATTTTCAAGTAAATTAAATAAAAATATGTAAAAATCTATAGCTTCCTTTGTTAGAATTGAAAGGATACTGTCCTCAGGAGGCTTGTTTTCAGTGGAGTCCATCCCAGGAAGAACTGCTGCAACACATCTGAACAGCTACAAAATTAAACATACTTGATTAAAACAAATTGAACAGTTTATCTGATTAATTCACTTACTTAAATAATTAAAAACTAACTACCGTCATAATGACCGAAGTATATAATATGACATACTAAGATCTTCAATGATTTATGATATTCAAATTTCTTAAGTGTACAACCACTTACTATGTCTGATCATAGACTATATATTTTTATTATTTGCAAAAAAATCCATCCTTTACAGCTCCCAAGTTCAATGAAAATCTATTCCTTTCTCAGAATCCCCAAAACCTTTTTTTGGAGCACATCAACCCAATCTACTCTTCTTAGAAAATATGCCCAACCAAGATTTCAAAGGCTTTCAGTCTTTTGGTGCACATTCCTTAGGGTCCATATTTACAATCACAGCTAATTTCTGTTCAAAGAATCGTTCTACAACAGCAGCTTTCTCTTTGTATGACATCCTCAGCTGCAGCTATTGATCTTAAAACATTTTATCAGTAATCTTTAATAACTCCTTTAACTATTCAATACCAATCCTATTAGACTAAGTAAAATTTTCCTTCACCTACCTTCCTTCTACCACCACAACTGATTTTACCTATCATTCACCCTTGGCAAATCTCAAAGTTTGTATGCTTTCATCAAAAAATACTTCCCTTTCATCATGTGGCCTCATATGGTTGCTGCTTATCTTATAGCTTAACAAGAATTCCCTCTAAGCTTATGGAGATTGCTACTTCATAGTAGTTCCTTCTACTTAAAAAATATGATAATAATCATTAACTAATTATTCATATCCTTCCCCAGAATCTTGCTGCAGCTACATAATCTAATTATCAATTTTGATCAGGTTAGACAAATAAAAATTCGTTACGAAATATAAACACAACGGTATTAACAATTTATTATAGAAATAATAGTAATATAGAGTGGTAATACCAAATCACGAAACTGCTAAAACAATTTCCATTAACTCGATCCTAATGCTAAGTCGAATCATAAGTATTACAAAAACTAAGTGCCTTCAGATAAAATCAGTTAACTAGCCGATTAAAATAAAGTGCAATAATGGCAGGATGAACAGTAAGTCGATGATTACTTCCTAAATATAACTCACCTGGTATGTATTATCAAAACTGTCGTACATAAATCTGGTAATTAATGATGTCTTCCCAACTGTAAGAGAGGATTTCTCGGGATTAATTTAGCATAGAATCAAAACATACACATTCAAATAAAACGAAGGTTATGGCCATAAAACTGAACTTAAAAAAGAAATATCAATACTTTAGCCAAAGCTTTCAATACACATACGGATGAATCTAATTGTAAATTAATACTTTCATTACGATTACATCAGAAGGATCCACCATAATAGAGGAAAAAGGAGTTAACTCTATAATTAAACCAGATCGTACGCGTTTTAGATTGCACGACCTCATGGTTAACGATGAGTTCATTCCGAGATAAAAAAAGCACAGTAATAGAATAAATAATTATATATACTCACTTGAAATCTTGACGCAGAGATCCAAGCTCTACTTAAACTCTTCGTACAAAATAGCAATGCGTAGACTCCAGTTGCTTCTCTGTCTTGGGATATCTTCTTGCTCTTCTATCTTCGGCGACTACAGCAAAAGAACACGGACGCCACAGAACACCAATACTAATTTACAGCACACTGTTTGCCCTCTTAGTTGTTGGGCGCTTTTTTAATTCCCAGCCCCATGGCTACTAATTAAATTTTTCAATATTTCTCTGTCTTACTTAATTAAACCAATACTAAGATGACCGCTACAAGAAAATGGAAGAGTTTGCGACCATTTACTGCAAATAGCGCTGCATGTCTTCCGCTGATAGCAGACATAGAAACACGGTAGAGTACCCGATCTGCGGCATTGCAACACGTTGATGTAATTGCAGATAATTTTATGAGAATATATAAAAATCCTTTTGATTTTGGGAAACAAGATACCTAATGGGAAAAAGTTCTTCATATCTCTTAAATAATTACTCCGCAGAAATGCTAATATGTGTATCGCGCTTTGTACTCCACGTTAAGCGACTTACAGAAGCTGAATTATGTATTTCAATCCACTGTTGGCCAAGAAACGTAAATAATCGGCAGTTTTTCATAATGCATATATCGTCACGATCTCAATTCAGCTATTAGCAATGAATTAATGGAATTATACGGAATGGAACCTTCGAAGCGGATAAGATGGGGAAACTTTTTCCCCATTATATCCCTATCTCAGTCTTGGGGATATGCTTTCCCTATTATTGCCCTTTCCTATCCGTAAGAGATATCTGCTGTGCTGCCTGGGTTCTGGCAACTAATTTTTATAAGTTTTACTGTTTTTAATTTAAAGTAGTCTTTTGCTTGTATACCTTTAGTATGATGTTCTAATCATCGAAAGAAATTAAATAGAGCAGAGTTTGAGGTTATTTGTTGTTGTTATAACGTTGTTTATTGCTGCGTTCCCATATGGGCACGTCAGGCCTTCCCACTACTACGCGACTTCCTTGCCGATGTCTGTCAAGAAAAGCTATAAATAGTATATTAGAGTTTATTTTGCGACATAGTACATTATTTTTGGTGCAATTAAGATAAGAATTATTTTAGTTTTAAGTTGTGACAAGAAGACTATGGCAATTATTATGCATATTTATGAACTAAATCTCGGAAAACCTAAATTTATATAGTAGAAGCGGCAACAACATATATTAGCAAATGATTATTGTACTAGATATACAAATCCTTTCAAATTTTATTAGCTTCACATAAAAATGATATCATTAGAGGTGTTATAGTTTCTATTCAGGAAAAACGTAAGTTTTCATGAGTCGACTTCACTGAAGGAGGCTCTCCGAATCCTTGACGAGGATGAAGAGAGTGAGGTAGATGTTACCGATTTCTTCATTTCTCCAACATAAGAAAATGAGCGAACTGATGAAGCATTGGCTGATGAAGATGAGGAAAGATTGGTTGACAATTTTACTGGCAAGCAAATGAGGGCACAAGCCGAAATTCGGTTGGCAACCAACGAAAGTATCGGTGCGGGAGAAGACGATGGGGCAAAAAAATCTGTGCGGAAAAAATGGATAAAGGGCAGCATTGAGTGTACGGGAAGTTTTTCTGAAGCAGATTACTTTTCATACTCTAAACTTAGCTGCATCTAATTGCTAGAGCTCTTCATCGATGACGATTTCGTCGCATTCATAGTGGAACAAAGTGAGAATTACGCCCGATTTTTTTATTGCCCCAGTCCACAAATTACAGCAGAGGAGATGCAAGCCTTCATTGGTATTTTGATTGTCTTTGGATACAACGTTCTTCTCGGAAAAAATATTACTGGAACGCGAAAAAGGATGTAAATATTGAATTGGATAGTGGAGCGATGAGGAGGGACTTATTCTTCAAAATAATGAGGTTTTTACACTTAGCGGATAATACTAAGTTAGACAGTGAAGCGATGGTTTCTACAAAGTCTGGCCGACGATGAAAAGGATTACACAGAGATGGATGCAGCATTTGGTGCCTTCCCAGTTCTTAGATTGTGGAGGAGAGATGATAAGATACTACGGAAGACACAGATGCAAGCGATTTAGTAGAGGTAAACCGATACCATTCGGTTATAAGTCTGAACTCTGACGCTGGATACTCGTTAATTTTTAATTTCTACCATGGGAGAATTCTCTCAGTAAAATAAAACATGAAGAAGCGGTTAGAAGAGCATGAGCTCCTCTTCTCACTATGCTGGAGAAAATAGCTAAAAAGGAATTACAGTACAGCATATTCTTTGATAATCTTTTTACAGAATACATTTATTTTTATCTATGTTCATTTAAAGTAGTATGTGAAATAATATAATAGCATTAATTTATTTTACTGAATATCTATTATATATAGATGCTTCTCTCGATTCATTCATACCCAGATAGGGCACAAGGACTTTTAGTATCGTATATATATGCAGACATTTAAGACTCACCTTCGCGAAATTTCCAAGTAGTGCCTTTGCCTCAATGTCTTCATTTTTTGCCATTTATTATTCAAAGTTAGTCGTGATAAAAATAGTTGTGTAGAATGTCAATATAATACAATTAGAGATAGTTACAAACAAGATTGTTTGATAGCGGAATATCAGACGTGAACATTTTGAGGTATTATTTCGCGAATTAAAGGTCTAAATACTAGAATTGTGATGGAATTGAAGTCTTTCAAAGAGATTTCAACACTTAAAAATTCGAATTCAGAAACCACTAAGATGCGTCCTATTCTTACCTTTCTATTTTCTCTCTAGCAGTTTTCCACTGCTTAAGGCATTAAAAATATCCCTTCGATGAATCCAATCTAATCCGTGTTTTGAAGGAGTTCAACTTTTCCAAGAGCTTTTAAGCAATTAAAGCTTTTTAGCAATTAAAGTTTTTACAGGAATTGTCATCACTATTATTAACTTTTAAATAGTGGAATCGGTAATCAACAATTTTCAGCTCTATCAGGCTATATGTAATAGGGAGTAATATTTTTGTAATAACAAATTGTGTTTTTCATGAGACATCAATGCACTTTAACCATACTGACTGAAAAAAATATAATAAATTGCAACGGTACCACATCTCTATTGATGTTACAGTCATTCATCACACCACTCATACGATTTTCATCTTCAGTGAGTGTATTACTCTACAACAGTTAATATCAATCTAATTTATCCAGAGCTGTAACATATTTGATTAATTAGCTAAAATGCAATCGAAAGTAGGTTCCATTATATACCAACAGTTCAAATCTTAAATGCTAATACAAACTGATGATTTGAATGTCCGATAATCAATCATTAGATGTTCCGTACTCGCCTCATAGTGTAAACATATTCACTCACATTTACGAAATTCATGTTCCCCACAGATTTTACGCTGTAGAACGGGGCATATTTCAGAAAACACTTGTTACAGTATGATCTAAACATGTATAAAGTTTCCAAGAGGCCGGTATTCACTTCTCTACTTTCTCCGTAGCGATGAATAAAATTTTTCGATTCCAATTTGATCATCTTGATTTCCGTATGTTAGAATACTTCTCAAGGCTACTTAGATCCATATATTATACGCCATATTCAGCTATTGTTCGCTGATTTTACTAAAATTTGTGTGCACTTTTCGGACTCTTCCGAAACACTTCCAACCCCCTCTCCCTCCATGAAGACCGTAGTTTTAATGTCGTTTGCTAGGTTGTTTTGCGGTTTAGATGCAAATAGATTAGAGAATAGAGCAAATATATGCAGACAAAGTTATTCTTTAATTTAGCAGTAGAAATAGTTACTAACGCCCACTTAAATAGGCAAAAGGGTGGGCTTGAGCTTACAAGGGGAGACTCTCACTTTTGTCCGGGGATTTTGATGAAAATTTTAGTGGTGATGCAGGAAGTGGAGTAATGAAAAACTATATTGCCGTTCGTCTGAATGGGCCTTAGTTTATGTGCAATAATTAATTGAAAATCGATAATCTGAGTATAGGCAACCCCGCATTACACACCCGCTCCTGCCAAATCGGTAGAGAAAACCCGCTGTTTGTGAGTAATTCTGATAAATTATTTTCATTTTCTTTTAATATATCTTTTCCTTGTTACTCACTGATAGACTTAAGAGCAATATTTACATTCTTTCACTCGACATCCGATGGAATAACTTTATTTCAATCAAATGAACTTCGATGACGGAGAGCCTCACATAAAGTATGATGAATGAAGTTTCGTAACATAGCTTTCTAGAATCCTCTGGTATTCGATGGTAATAATTACATTGGCTATCTTCTTAAAGTTGATATTAGTCCCGTAAAATATCATTCATAAGCGCGATTTTTCATTTAAGGTTCGTAACGCAAAAAACGCAACGTAAACTTGCGTTTGACTTTTTCAAAACTTTTTCAAAAACGATTCAAGATTTCGTAATTGAAAGTAGCGGATTTCTTCCGTAATTTAATTTCTACACCAATCACTAGTTGTTTTATATTTGTTGACTGGATAATGAGCAATCAGCTCTGACTACATATACGCCAGCAACTCCTTGGTTAATGGGAAACTTTCCAGAGCTTCCATCTTACTGAACGTCACCTCTCCTATTGAAGATACTCAAACCTACCATTTATCCAAAAATGTAAGAATATTCGAAGTTAAACGTCCCTTCGTTGGAAAATGAGAATAAATTTGAAAAAAAATTACGTCCCTGAAAAAGGAGCCGCTGTGCCTGCGACGGGCGCGTGACTGTGCGGATGTCATACAATGTGCACATCTCTGTTTGAGTATAGTTTCTTCTTTAAGGGTTTTAAAGGACTCTTCTCTCGTTTTCATTAGATCTTACATATGACCCTCCGATTTTCTAGATATTTTCCTCTTCAGTTTAAAGTGAGACGTTCTGCAGTGAACTTATAATTCTGTTTTAAGTGTGCTTTCCAGTCAGGAGAAGAAATTATAACTTGCTCTTCATCAGTTACTCATTTTTCTTCGTTGAATTTATCATGGAATTTCTTTCCTCTTCTCGTGTGAGATATCCAGTATGAACGAAGCGAAGCCAGCAGCTGTCAGCGAGTATAGCAAGAAGGATGCTACGGGTGCAGTTTAATATTTACTAGGTTAGCTTGAGTAATTTTGCAAATTTTATTTTCACCCACAAATAATGCCTTTATATACAATTTAAAAATAAAATTTTGTTTTAAGAGAAAAATTCTCTATCGGTCGAGTGAAATTTCGTTGAACAATATTAACACAAATATCCTTTTTATCTTATTAAAAATTGGATTCGTTCCTGTTAATACCGAGAAATAGTACAGTAAATATAATTCTTTCGCATAAACGTTAATGTCCTTGAACGTCATTGAAAACCTCACAAATGTGGAAATATCCAATAAGGCTCGTTTACTTGGAGAGAAAGCCGTTGATAGATTTATGAATATTATAGAAGAAGTTATTTTTGTTGAGGAAGATGAGTTACTCCTTGAAAATGAAGATGCAGATGCAGAATTCGTGAATGATAGCGATGAGAAAGCAGAATCGGGAGATAGATGGATAACAGTGATTTCTATGAGCCATCATCCAAATCTCCAAAATAACTTCGTGTTCCGTTGGATGTGGAGATAAAGGTCGTTAATATTGCTAGGGAACATCTTAAATGGTCACTATCAACCTTAAGTCGCTAGGTTCACAATTTTTACGACGAAAATCTCAAGTTACTGTGTGGAGTAGGGATATTGGAAATGGAGGAACACGATTTGATAAGATGCAAATGATAAATAAATGTACATACGATAGGTTTTGCAAAGCAAGGAAGGGAATGGAGCACGTTACCTCTAAAGTGCTCCAACAGTGGACTTTATCAGTAGGATATCAGCAACTGTCAAATGAATTCAATTTCACTGGTTCGAGATCTTGGCTGATTCGATTTAAGAAAGAATTTCGAATATGACAGCGGAAAGCAACGAGTTATTTTCCCGTAGAAATGTTGTGTCTCCAGAAATAACCCTCAAGGCTGCGGAACTTTTCACTAAACAAACGTGTCATCTAATTAGATAATACAGTACCAGCCAGACAAAGACAGATCAGACAGGTTGCGAATATAAAGTTGATATTAAAAGAACTTTAACCCACCAAGGGGAAAGGACAGTACCACTGTGTATTGGAGATGGGGGGAAAATAACGCATTAATATACTGCGCAATATTCAATAACAGATTCAGGTAAATTATTACCTAAAATTACCTCTGCATGCAGGAAGCAGCGGGCAATTTTGGACCACAGGTGAGCAGAAAAGCGGCAGAATTAGAGGAAAACGTTTAAAATATTTCAATGACATCATCGAAATCTGGAAAACTGTCCGTCGAAACTTACCAAGTTTTCTTAAAAACCGTGTTAAAACCATACGTCTCCAATAATCGTTTTTTACTAATCGTGGATTCATGGGGCGGGCAGACAAACTCCGCAACGTATGATGAGATATTTTTTGACGACGAAAATATGCCAACATGCGCCTTTAAGGTAAGACCACCGAAATGCACACCACTGTGCCAACCTTGTGATGTGTATTTTTATAGACAAATCAAGATATTCATTTCAAGGCTGCAAAACTGTACTAACCTCATCCAGGAGAAACGGGAAATAAGTTCCAGAGAGGATGGAATTCGTATTCATTCGATAGTGCATAATCAGCTTTCCACTGTTATTAAATGTCACCAAAATCAGATCCTGTAATTAGTATCGGCTTCAATAAACATTGCAATAGAAGTGTTTTTGTAGTGTTGAGTAAGGGAATTTATTTACTTTGGATAAAGCTTCACATGCATGTTTTTTGCGTTACGAACCTTAAATGAAAAATCGCGCTTGTGAATGATATTTTACGAGACTAATATCAACTTTAAGAAGATAGCCAATGCAATTATAACCACCGAATACCAGAGGATTCCAGAAAGCTATGTTACGAAACTTCATTCATCATACTTTATGTGAGGCTCTCCGTCATCGAAGTTCATTTGATTGAAATAAAGTTATTCCATCGGATGTCGAGTGAAATAATGTAAATATTGCTCTTAAGTCTATCAGTGAGTAACAAGGAAAAGATATATTAAAAGAAAATGAAAATAATATGTCAGAATTACTCACAAACAGCGGGTTTTCTCTACCGATTTGGCAGGAGCGGGTGTGTAATGCGGGGTTGCCTATACTCAGATTATCGATTTTCAATTAATTATTGCACAAAAACTAAGGCCCATTCAGACGAACGGCAATATAGTTTTTCATTACTCCACTTCCTGCATCACTACAAAAATTTTCATCAAAATCCCCGGACAAAAGTGAGAGTCTCCCCTTGTTAGTCCCAAAACATAGAAAAATTGCAATGGTGAAAAAGAAAAATTCACTTAAAAAAAGATAAAGGTTATTCGAAAAAGGAAACCATGTTTTAATTTGCGAACTGAGAGATCTAAAAATTATAATAGTAAATTGCAAGAGCTTACGTAATAAACAGGCGGAATTCTTTAACATTACGATGAGAACTTGCACGGGTATCATACTAGGAAGAGATTTGGTTAAGCGAGGATATTACTCAAAGCGAGATATTTCTCCCGATTATATGATACACCGAAAATATGACTATGTAGATCTAGCGGTAGAGTTTTTATAGCAGCATGGACTCATTTAATTAGTAAGCGCGAGAATTCGTATAAAATAGCAGGAGCGAAATCATTTGGTGCTCGATTCAAAGACAAAACAGAAATAAGGTAAATGTTTGTTCTTTTTTTCGTCCTCCCGATGAAAAAATAGGTTGTATTGTTGATTTATCCGAGGCCTACAGAAAAATGGCGAGAAAATAAAAGATCCAATCATCGCCGTAGGAAGAGATTTTTACCTAACAAATATTCATTGGGAAAATCTAAAATTCTCCAGCACTAGCAGTGGGAAAAAAAATTCACGAAATACATCTTACTTTTTCGTTGCATGCTTTAGATCAGGTAAATATGACAAAAACTCGAACGAATCGTGCGAGGCAAGGTATCAATTTAGATTTTCTTAGCCACTTCCCACCCACAAATAATAACTAGCCTCGCTGTAGTTGACGGTACAGTCTGACCATGATGTCATAATGTCAGGGATGAATGTAGTAGCGGTTATATCTCTTAAGCCGGTGAGGCAAGTGTATGTAATTCGCAAAGAAATTATTTCTGAGTTTAAGGTTTTATTTGAACGAAGGCTTGGATATTTTTTACGCTTTTCGGGTGAAAATACAGTAAATGATAGTCGAGTAGAGTTTCTACTGATAATCAAAGTAGATTTAGTTAAATATGTTCCGTCTAAACAGTAGGTGAGACGAGGAAGAAGTTTGAATCGTTGCATAGGAGTCATTCACTACGGATTGAGAAAGCTTAAACCGTGCGGTGAGATCCATGAGCTTGGTGATCACAACTATAGAGAAGTGCTGAAGCTATTCGAGGAAAGATCACGAAAAGAATACCAGGAATATAGATCTCGAACCCTGTTAAAATCACTAGTTGGCGATTAGAAAGAATTTTGGTCATAAGTGCGTGAGATTCGTGGTGATCAGTTTTCTATGCCTAGCTTTATAAGCTAAGAAGGTATTGCCTTAAATAAGTCGGCAGAAATAGCTAACTTACTTATTCCGTACTTCCAGAAATTTTTCTCATTAGATGATGGTTGAGTTAACGATTTTACCTCGAGCATTGATTCGGAGACGATTTCCATAGAGATATAAGTTGATGCGAGTGGAAATTCACTGCAACAGATTGATAGGAAATTCTATCGGAAATCAATAAATGAGGGTACTGTCCTAATGTCGTGGAAGAAATTAAACGTCACTCCGGGGCCTAAGAATGATCAGATTATTATGGGTAATTTTCGTTAACTTCGAATTTCTGCAAAATAATGGAGCATATTATAGCAAGCTCTATTATTCAGTTTCTTACCATAAAGATAGGAATCATTCGGATCCAACACGGATTCCATAAAGGTAAATCTTGTAAGACGCACCAAGAGTTTTTTGTGAATGATGTATATAAAGCGTAAGGATGTTAGATATCATCCAAAAACGTTATTTCCACGCAGCAACAAATTTCGCGACAACCCTTAGTGTTAGTGCGCCACACAAAATATCTAAGTGTCACGTTTAGCTGTAGTTTATCTTTGAAAGAACATATTAGAGATGTGATAGGAAAAGTGAATAGAATGCAAAGATTAACTAGTAGATCGTTGAGGAGATGCTCATCGTGTTTCAAAGAAAAAACTCATATTCCTCTTATTCAACCTAGCCAAACGAGAAAATACTGTTTCGCGATTACACTGATTATTTCTTTTATATTACAGTTCGTTTACGGCATTTGTTTGATTGGTTGTATACGATACGATTCGTACAGAATTGCCATGATAAAACGGCGAGTGTTACTCAGATGATGCAGTACGCGGGATGGTAATCATTAAGAGATAAAAGACTAATTCAAAGGATAAATTCCCTAAGTAAGTTCAGAAAAATTAGGTTCTCAAATGATGCAATCGATGTAACGCGACCTCCCTGTTGATGCGGGCTGCTCTGATACTGCGAGGAAGATTAGATAAATAAATGCTAGAAGGAATCGTATCAAGAATTCATTTCTTCCGCGCATGATACGCGAAAGAAATTGATCAGGAAAATAGAGAAAAGGTTCCTGTACCCCCTGCCACACGCCGAAAGGCGGATTGAAGGGTTCTTACATAGACATATTTTTATGGTGTTTTTGTGCTGTCGACATTTTAACTCAGCAATCGGAATATTTCGTATTTATTAAACAACATATAATTTAAGAGGAAAAATTCATCCGTCTCCGCTACGATTGGTCTTCGGTTTCCTTCAAAGTAACTGGGTTGTCCAAATTGTAGTGCTACCTCCAAAATACTTACGCTTCAATATCATCTCCTACATCACTACTACTAATTTATTTCTTCTCATATTCACTAACAGTTAAAGGAAAGTTAATTTAACCTTCCTTTGATTCCAAAAAACTCTCAAAGGCACTCGAAATTAATATTTACAATGATAAAAACCTTACACCTTGAGAAATAATGACAATGTAAGAGAAATTGGCCCTATCAAAACTGGAAATCCAAATATCATTGAGGATTATTATTCATCATTATTATTCAATTATTCATTTTACAAACTAAAATCTCAAAAAGGTTTTAATTTTTCCACATAACCGTGAACGTATCCTAGTTTTCTATGCATTTTATTTTTTTTTAAAGAATTTAACATATCTTCTATCATGTAGCGTGCATGAATATACCGGCTTCTGAAATTCAGAAATGTTTTCGCTATTTCTACTCTTTATGACCCTCTCCCCCATAGACAAATCCTGGCTGCGCCCCTGCAACAAAGCAATCATTAATTATCATCTATATATTCATGTCCACATTCGATAGAATCCGTAGATTCTTACACGTAGATGATTATAAAAGAAATTCAGCTCCACCATAGACCTCCATCCCCGTAATGTTACTCAATTTTCATGTTTTTAAGAGAAGGAGACTATTTAACATAATTTAGAGCAAATGGAAAACATTTATATATATGTTGGGAGGCCTTGCGATCACGTGAAACTAAGTGCAATTCACGTGGTCCCATGAGTCGTACTGTCCTTTGGACCCCCAGCGAGGAGCCCTCAGCTCCTCTTCCCCCATCAGCAAACAGCAGGGCTGCTATTTAAGGGCCACGCCCGATTAAGTGAGGCTCTCCGTCATCGAAGTTCATTTGGTTGAAATAAGGTTATTCGATCGGATATCGAGTGCAAGAATGGAAATATTGCTCATACGTCTATCAGTGAGTAACAAGGAAAAAAATACAATAAAAGAAAGTGAAAATAATATTATAGAATTACTCGCAAACAGCGGGTTATTTTCTACCGATTTGGCCGGCGCGGGTGTGTAATGCGTGGTTGCCTATACTCAGATTATGGCTTTTCAATTAATTATTGTAAAAAAACCAAGGCCCATTCAGACGAACGGCAATACAGTTTTTCATTACTCTACTTCCTGCACCACCACAAAAATTTTCATCGAAATCCCCGGACAAAAGTGAGAGTCTCCCCTTGTTAGAGATGAGAGCTCCAATGGATCAGGACGGAACCCTATCAGGTTTTTCTGATTCCGAAGAATCAGATGTTGAATCTGATGTTGATTCCGAATAATCCTCTAATTTATATTATATGTTGTATAAAATTAATTCCTTATTTTTCCTTTCAATTTGTTTTGTGATTACAAATTATTACTTACCAAATTTATGTTTTACTGTACCTATTGTATTGCACATTGATCATCGATCATATTAAATTGTTATTATTTATAATAAAAATATGTTAAAAGATATCTTAACACTTTCCTTCCTGAGATTTAAATAAACTCATATCCCTCTCCTTGATCCGAACTAGACATGCCGCTGCCATTTGCGCTTTTTCTCTTTGGGGCTATGTGTGCCTTCTTTGCGTGTGGTTGTGTTTATGCTTCATGTAAACATTTCTCTCGCATTCCAAGACTCAATTCCAGTTAATAACTCAAGAAATTAATATATTTTCCCAACTGCGCTTGATCCGCGTAGATAAGTAAGAAAATTGACTTTTGTCCCTCTAGATTACGAAAATATCACACTGTGCGACGTATTGGCCATGACGTGTAACCTCCAGGAAAAAGCCGACTTTGAACCTCGGTGTCATGGGTTCGATTCCAGAAGGCCCCAAAGTCGCGATTTTCCCCATAAGATTACATGGCGGGGATTTTCGAACTTTTTTTTGAGGCACTTCCCGGAAAGTTAGAGAACTGAAACTCAAGGGATCACTAGAGAACGCGCATATCCAACGAAAATCAGAAAGACATCTTCGAATATGGTCCATGGTTCGATGCTAGGACGGGGCAAATATCGGCCGTTTAAAATGCATTGTGGCGATTTTTATGATTTTTTTTTACCCTTTCCCGATGGCATAGAAACTTGAAATTCGGCATGAGTATAGATATCATGAATTTATTTAATAATCTTATTTTAAATTTTCGCTGATGGTCCTTGGTTCGAATCCAGAGGGTCATTTAAATTCTTCAATGTATTTCTTACGGAGATAACGGAAACAAATTTTAGGTACTTCCTAGCACGATATCGACTTCAAATTTTGCGTAAAAAAAGATCACATCCATACAAATCAATCTTTTTACACACAGCATACAATATGTCCTGGGTTCGACACCAGGTGTCTCTGAAATCAGAAGTTGATACGATTTTTAGGAATTATTTTGAAACCTTTACCAATAATATAGAAACTTGAAATTCGGCACATCAATGGAGATCATAGTCAAGTTTCAAAAACTTATTTTAGATTATCAAGATCGTCCTTGGTTCGAATCCAGAGAGCAATTTTCATTCATGAAAAGTAGCACGTAGTTTGATGCAGTTTCAGCCAACATTACTGCTTCAATTTTTACACACAGTTAGTGATGTTGATCTTCTGTTGTGCTGCATAATAAGTTAACCAGGAAGTCCCGGGTTCGATGCCAACGATGCGATGTCCTGGTTGTAGACGAACAATGAATAATAATATGCATAAGAATGTCAATAATTCTCAAGGCTTTTTTTTTAAGCGTAAAAATGAAAAAGATTCGCTTGCGTGGTCCGCTGGTTGTCCGTCTATCGACGTGAAGACCTAAATGAAGAAATAGTCACCAATAAGCCTGAGCTCCTTGCCTTACGACCGGTTTGTTGCTGCGAGTGACGCATAGGCTTTCGAAAATCCGCTGCACTGAAAGCGAAAGGTTCATCGTGCTTCCAGAAATCAGGTGGCCCTGTCAAATACCTCTAATTGTGGAAAATGAGTCTATTGTCTTTCAGCGAACGACCTCGAATCCTTGGTAGAAGAGGAATCTCCACTGACACACGAAACATGTTCTTGACCGAATATTGGTGATGAATCGGTTCCGAATCTTTCATGTCCAATGGTCATTTTTCCATAATGAATTGCATCTCTCTGGTAAATATATATATTGATCAATGAGGCGTTTAAATATATGTGGAAACCATATCTTACATTCGTTCATTTCCCGAACAAGAGAAGTTTAAGATAAAAAACTCATTTAACTTAAGCGGAATTCGAGCTCGTGCCCTTTCTATGCCAATAACATGTGTCAGATAGCTGCAAAATCACCTCTTAATTAGCAACTAGTTATATTTATGACACTTCCCAACAAACTGAGAAGTCCATTTTAGCAGCTTATTATCAATTTTATTATGGCAGCATAATCCTGGATAATTAACTTTATAAAGTCAGACGTTCATAAAATACGTATCAGTACTAAAAATTTGGGTTGTTTATTAGGAAGTCTTTCTTTAGTAAAATACGCTAATATAATAATATTATTTAGGAATATTTTTACGAGTGCAATAACATCTAATTTCCTTAGCACCATGGTGAGGAAGGAGCTTTGAATTAGCCAGAGGATAGTTTCTACTGGGCGACTGTAAAATGAGGGTCCTGAGTCTAGCTGATATAGGCACGAAAAGGAAAAATATACCTGGCACCTGCAATACTTGCTTTGAAAGTGCTCGACGTATGGTTTTCCACGCGAGGTAATGCATAACAACGTTTGTTTTGTATTGGCGCCTGCAATACTTTGAAGGGATCAACTTGTGGTTAAAGACTTTCCTCGCGAATTATCAAAGCCTTAATGCATTCCTACGTGAATTTCTCCGCGCCAAGGCAACACAATTGACTAATGACCAAGGTCACCGAGCTCCCTGTTACAAAATGTAAGACAAGTCCGATATATGCGCAGAAATTTTTCTATTTTATGAAATCATGTTTGTTTTAACTTTGGAATTGGTATTTTTCCTTTTAACTCCGGATGGACAATGATTTCATGTATTCTAGGTGACAAATGGTGTATATAAATTTATATTATGAATTTCCTTCGTCTGCATGATTAAGTTGGCGAAAAATTATATTCCGGAGACAGAATACAAATTTTACATTGTGTCATAGTTAGTAACTCAGTAATCGCTCTAACGACTTCTCGAATTCTAATTGCTGAATTGAAAACATAAGCCTTGTAATCAAAAATCCTCCTCGGGAGGATTTTTGATTACAAGGCTCCACAAATAATGAATATCCTATGTTTGAACTGGACGTTTGAAGAATTACATTTACATTAATATCCAGCAGGCAGCCGTAAGACGTACGTTCGAGTGAGAAACCAAACTACCAAAATAACGCCTTATTAGCGCACAAATTATCCAGAAAAAGAGACCATTATAGGCCATCTGTTCTCGCTATAATCTCGCAAAACATCATTTTCCTCTAGAATTCAAAATTCTCGTTCTCTAAAGGTGAGAATCACCACATCGCATATTCCTACTCCAATCCCACTTACTCCTTATTGCTACGCATTATTAAAACCGAATAGCATTCTTCATATTATTTAGAATTAAATTTCAATTATTGTCCATGTATTTTATTACATTTAAGATTGAAATTGGAATAAATATATATTTAACCTATCGTTCTATAAATACGATAACTATCTGTGAAAGAGAAACGCCGAAATAAACATGACGAACTCGGGGAGAGATCGCGCGAAGGCTCTAAGAAGAGTTCGAAAGAAAGGAAATTTGTGTATGTTCTAGGCTCCGACTCAAATATTACCGCTTTTCGAGGCTTTTCTCGGTGTTGCCAGTCAGTCACAGAAAGCAGAATTCCATATAGTTGCTGTGAAAGTCACTGATGCGCGCGCAAAGTGTTGCGATAATTTTTTCCGCCACTGTAAATATTGAATTAGTTAGTAGAGCGATGAGGAGGGACTGATTCATCCAAATAATGAAATTTTTACACTTAGCAGATAATACTAAGTTAGACAGTGAAGCGATGGGTTCTACAAAGTCTGGCCTACGATGAAAGTAATTACACAGAGATGTTTGCAGCATTTGGTGCCTTCCCAGTTCTTAGATTGTGAAGAAGAGATGATAAGATACTACGGAAGACACAGCTGCAAGCGATGTAGTAGAGATTGGTGACATACCGTAGAACAATGGAAAACGCTGCGCATATGAAGAATGCGAGAGTCGTGGGAGAACAGTGCGTAATAAGTGCGATGTTGGGCTCTGCGTTAAATGTTTTACAAAGTACTTAACAAAATAATTATAAAACTAATACTTATATCTTCCAAGAAAAACCATTTCATACAATATTTTTTTGAAATAAATATGATTTTTTTCAATAAAATGCTTTTTTTAAATTTCATCATGGCGCGCGTAATAGTAGTAGTGGGAAGGACTGACGTGCCCATATGGGAACGGGCATTTGCAACGAACCTATTATTGTTAACTTTTTTAAAACAATTTTCTGTTGTTAATTTAGGTGATCTGAATACCAATATACTAAAATTAGGGTAATTTTTAAGAAAAAATAATTCTCGTCCTTGGAGGGTTAAGATAAGAAGCACCAAATAAGCACCTTTTAGGAGAAGTTTTCTGAAAGGGAAAATTGGTTCTCGGAAACGATGATTAAACACAAATAATAAAAATATATTATATATCACTCGAAAACCAACGAAGAATATTCATTGCACACAGTAAGTGTATTAAGGAGCTGGCTTGTACCCCAATTCTAAAATGTGCAACATTAACATGGAGCTCATCAAACAACACAAATGCAATCACAATGCCAAAACAGAAACAAAGATTAAATACCGATAACAGAAAGATAGTTAATGTATAAGAATTGGAAGCACTTAAAAAACCACAATTAATTACTTTTTTATTCTGCGTGTAACCAAACATGAGCTTGCTTTACCTTTTCGATCAAGGGATACGATGTTGGAGATTTGCTACAGCTTTACATATCGCCGTTTAGCTCCAACACTGAATCTGGGAAATCTTTACGATATTCACTAAATCCATTTTCTTCAATCGCTAAATATTTATCGATGTAAATTGAGAAGTTGTAATACTTAATGAAGAAGATTATATTAAAAACATCCGCAACTCACCAAGTCTTTAAGTTGAATTGATCGAGAGAAAGCAATTTCATCTAACAAACTACTATAAACCCGAACATCCCAAAGATTAGTCAGTAAAAAATTACGTTGATATAAATAAAACTTGGTTGCTAAAAACGCTTCCATAAAATTTTAAATCTTTCTTAGATACTGGTATTCGTATATTTGTACTGTTTGTACGCACGATTCTTCACAGTATATCGTTCATAGCTGCAGTTACTAATATCTCCTTAAATTTCTCCCTCTTCGTATAATCTATCACTTATTCTTAACATCAATTTGAAGTAGGCATATTTTCTCAATGTTTTCTCACGGATAAATACATGAGCTGAGGACTCGACAATCGCCTTTATCCTCAGGGAGATGGGTTGTTTACGACCTCAAAGATTCGATAAAATATCCACGTATTTTACTAAGATGTGCGCAATTTCGAATCGCAAATGATATTCCACGACCAAAATAAGAATCCGTATTCTATTGTCTTTCTTTTGTGCTGAATTCGACCTCCTACGACTATTATTTCTAATTCAATCTTGAAAAAAAAATTAACCCTGTAACGAAAAAAATGACCTTTACGTCTATGTCTTATGTCTTTGACCCGTCTGGGTTTGAACCGTGGGTTTTAGGGAAATAAAAAGTAGCCTATACTCTTCGCGGGGCCGTCTTTTAATGTAGAAAATTTCGCTCTCGAAGTTTTGCAACTCTCGGTTCTCGAGTGTTTAGCGAACATAAACACACACACTCTATTTTATATTTATAGATGAATTATATCGAAACTAATAAGTCAAGAAGCGGATATTGAATGAATGGTTGCGTTTTTTACCAGCGATCATTTTTAAAACTGGTAATGTTCTATTTCAATCTAATATAAAATGCTGTATTTTCCTCAGTTGTTCTTTGTATCTTTAGCTCGAATGCAAATCACCTGTTAATAAGTTTAGAGAAACCGAAAATTTAAAAAAAATGTTTAAGAAGAACGTGACCTCAGAGAAAGTTCGCCGTGCAACCCAATTTAATTGTCACCTAAAACTTTTTATTCCGTTCGACACTAAAACGGAACTGAGGAAACTTTTTATGCATGGATGAGGTTCTGTTGCTAATTATTTAGTATAATTCAGTTGTTATTAATTTCTCATTACTTCTCAAGCCCCAATGATGTTCTTTGAATTTCCTCCCGAGATGCCGGGTGAGGTTATTAAATTTTTGCAACCGGATGACTGTATGCGGCTCTAGTGTAGATAAATCATAACTCATCACCGATGGGGTAGAGTAGAGTAATTCACAAACCTCTCAAATGGGATAATACCGAAAAACCCTCAGGGAATCAAAAGATACTGATATCTCATCCTACAGATTTGGAAGCGGGATCGTATTTAAGTCTACGTTTCTTCTTGCTCTTCTTGAGTTCATACGGTTTGTTTCGTACAGAAAATAAAATTTGCATTTTCATGATGACATTTTACAATCTATTTCACGTAAAATATTGAAAAGTATAACGACCGAAACGGCGCCTTTCTTGTCGGTTCACCTAGAATATTTTGGTCATAAATATTTCAGCTGAATTCTATCGTGTGACTGTGAAATTAATTAAGAACATTGGCAAAAATTGTATTGTCTTAAATAATTAGTGCATAATCCTTGTGCTCGCTTACGTCCTCGATTTTCTAGATGCCTACTCATCTCCGATAACGGAGATGAGTAGGCATCAGAGATACTGTAGCCTATGTTCAGTTTCGCCAGCGGACGAAAACATTACACCAGAACTGCGATTGATCAAGGAAGTCCCAGCAATGTCATCGTTGAAGTTTTTCCCACAATAACATTTTCGTCAATGTTTTCTTCGTCAGTTCTTTCTTTTTCCAAATGATAGTGAAGGAATCGTACTCCAGTATATATCTGTTAATTATTTTCTTATCAAACCAGTTTTTGTGACTATTGCTTTTGCCTTGTTTTCATTTGTCTTCAGCCATGGTTGATCCATAGCTCAAACGTGCAGCATTTGTTATTTCTCCTCTTATCCCTGATCTATCTAAGGCACTTACTCTCGGGTCTTATTCTCACTAATCTAATCTTGAATGAAACTGATCTTATTGGAACCAAACCAGATGAGTCATTTTGTCTCAGAGACTTTTGAGCGTGAAATGTTGACGAGAGTGGATGCTGAGCGGTCGAGTCGCCATTGTAAGGCAATTGTTATCTTCTAGATAACAAAACGATTTACATAATTTTGTCGTACGATTGACCACGGCTCACCAACGCTAATGCTGGTTGCGACAAGAAAAATGAATAGTGGTAGAATCAAAGAGGGAAGCACTCCGGTCAGAAGAAGTTAGGAGTAGTATTGGCGATACGTAATCAATCGAAAGATCCTAATTCCCAAAATTCCCTTTATCACATTATCAATGCAGTAAAAACCTTCGTAATTAGAATACAGCCTTATTACAATTCATCACATTGTATAGGGGTCATTTTTATACTGCGCATATAGTTTTCTGAGCTAAGTTACTTTTATAGCATGCGCTCCGAATTCTGCATTTGCGGACTCTGTCCAACCAAAGTTGCGAAAACGTTGATTTCAGCCTTCAAATTAAATGAGAAATACATCTTTTTATTCCAGAATAAAGAATGTAAGACATTTGAAGGATATTATTTTAATTAGAGATATAGATGACAGAAAAAACATATTTAAATAATTCTTTAGAAAAACAATATTCCTCAGCGATTACTTATTTATTATTTATTTACATATTTAAAACAACAATGTCGCGTTTTCGCAACTTCGGCCAAAAATATGTTAAGATACGTCACCAAAAACACTTTCGAAGATAGGACGCCATGACGACACCATATAATAATAATACGATGAAGTTATAAAGTAAAACACCGTAAACTTCCACACTATAGGATTTTATTTCTGACCGATTTCGGCGCAAAGGCCATCATCAAGGCTGCTTCTGAACTACGTCAAAAAAGCATAACACCTCGATGCATTGACGCGAGCCCTCTAGTATAATTACTCTATGGTTATACATAGTCACGTTCTTTTGACCCAAAAATCTGTTTAATTCGTTATGCTGAAAAATTAAAATACCATATTAATGTCAAGTTGATCAAGTACGTCTCACAACAAACATATTCATGCATAATATTCTAGCTATGCTTGAGGTGGGGTGAGAAAGAATTACCTT
The DNA here is from genome assembly GCA_947579665.1 of Sympetrum striolatum. Classification (NCBI taxonomy): domain Eukaryota; kingdom Metazoa; phylum Arthropoda; class Insecta; order Odonata; family Libellulidae; genus Sympetrum; species Sympetrum striolatum. The sequence continues at coordinate 580,946 of CANPUZ010000057.1, read as the reverse complement.
CAATTTGTTGCACAAATATTTTAATCAATATTCCATAAGATAGAATTTGCTACATCAATAAACATTTTCTTAACATTGGTATTTCACTTTTTATTAGTATCAATTTCCTACATCTTCCTTTTCTTTCTTGAGTTACATTTTACATTCCTATTAAGTTTCTTCAGTGTATGGTAAATTTTCATGCGAACAAATTATTTTTGGCAATAATCAATCGGAAATAATGGGCATGGTACTTCAAAGTCAATATTTTGAATTTTCAACAAAATAAAATTCCCCACCCTACTCCACCACATATCATTCGGAAATTCCTTTTCAAAAGTTTCATTCATACATGATAGATACTTCACAAACTTTGTATTTGGCATTGTGAGCTTACCAAAAGAATATATTATCCTATAATAAATATCCAATTATCTTATAATATATATATATATATATATATATATATATATATATATATATATATATATATGATTTTGTATTAATTGTAGTAATCTCGAAGTTGTTGATTAAAGCAAGTAATGAGGGTAGGGGGTATTTAATCTTACCGCCGGAGTGCCACAGCCATGTTAAATGGTAAAACGTTTTCTTTTTTCGATAATTAAACACATTAATGACTCCTGTTTAAGGTTTAAAGAGGCTTAGACTTGTTTGTTAGAACTGGGAATCATCGACTTACTATGTTTCGATTCAAATTTTAGGTATGATGCCGTAAAGATAACCCAACAAAATTTACGTGGTAAACAGCTGATGCACTGAAAAAGGTTTTAAGATAGGTGACAAAAAATCTTGGATCAAGAGTTTCCAATGAATTATTCATGGTTATTTACATTTATTATTAAAAGATTAAAACGTTTATTTTTCCACGTCCTTAGATGCACACTCCAAGAAACGTAGTACATACATCCATCCATATGTGCTATGACATACATCAGTTTGCATGTAAAAGCGAGTATCGCATTTATTTTATGCAATCGCATGTATTATCGCGGCTTTGATTTACATTCTGCTAATGACGAGCATTCAATCAACGCATTTTCCTTGGTGATATTGTTAAATACGCATACAGAGACATAGAATTGTTCTGATATTATTAGTTATCGTCAACACTCACCTTTACATTCTGCAAATAGATCTTCACCGTAGCAACATCATAGCCCGTTTTATCCGCGACTTCGTAGACCAATTCTGCTTCTTTATTGACCATGATGGTCGGCTTCCCCAAAAAGGACTTAATTCGATAACTGTAACCTGCACTTCGTTACACTTGGCAAGTTGATTCTGTACGTAGCGATGCTACTTTACAAGTGGTACACGAATGAAACTTGCTTGACTAGAATTTCTTTTCAGGGTGACTGATCCGATGACCTTGTCACCCGGTGTCTCTAGTTTCTAACAATGACAATGAATTGCGTGTGCATTGGATATATACGAGACATTGGGTCGGTTTTGCATGGTGCTGCACTATGTGAGACGTATGGAGAAAATTGGCGGCAATTCACACCCATGTATCGCTGGTAAATAAATAATAAATAAATGTAATTTTATTATGCCCTGTGGCAAGCCACCTAAGGGCAACAGTAAATAATAACAAAAAGCAGTCGAAAATCTGTGAAATACTACTTTCAACTGTTTAGATTGGACAAATAAATTTTAAAAAAGAAGTGCAAAATGATAATATTATGATTTTGTACTTCTTTTGTTTTGTTTATTTATTTGTTTGTTACTTTATAGTCAAAAATATTCAAATCTTTAAATTAAACAAATAATCAAATAATAGAAATTTATTACCTATTTATATTTGTTACATTACGGATTACTATTGGTAGGGAATTCCAGAAATTGATGGCGGATACTGTGAAAGATTTGTGAAAGGTCTATGAGATGGAATGTAAAAAGTACGTGAATTTTGTCTCAACTCAGGACGAGATAAGTGAGAAGGAGGGCAAGTGAAATCATTTACTAAATACAAGGGCCTATTATTATTCGTAATAGTAAACAATAGAAGTCCGATAAAATATTTCCTTCTTCTTGAAGCTGTCAGCCAGCATAAATTTTGTAGACAAGGGCTGGTAAGTATTCTCAAGAAGCGTTTCAGGTTAAATTTACTTGTATTTTTCAAGAGTGACAAGAGGCTAACTTTTAACCAATTCTCAGATTTATAGCTGGGATAAAATTTCAGTAAATTTTATCGCACATATCTTAAACGCAATATGGGAAGGGGTGACCTCGTGGAAGGTCATTACGATGAATGAAATACCATTTCGTACACTTCCACAGCAATTTTATTTCGGCGACATGTTTCGCTAGTGTCCTAGCATCAACAGGCAAAGAATTTTTCCACATTTTCAAATATTTACGTAACCAGGAAGGAAAGAGTTGACTTGGAAGAGAGAGAAAGGGCGAGGGATTGGGATAAAAATCCTCAATTGTGAGAGTTGTATTAATTGAGAGGCACACTATTTCTATTTCCTGTAGGAGGTCCAAGCGACGGCCACTACGCTCCCGATGAATTTCGGGAAGAGGGTTATTTCTAAAAAGATGCGGATGCAAAATCTATATTCCTAGTTGATGATTGTTATTTTCCTTCCGGTTGAAATACCGAGAACTCTTTCTACATTACATTCACCGTGAAAGGACTTCTTCTTTCTATATTCCTAAGTATGGATCAGCACAACGAAATAGGTTGTCAGCGTTCAGCGCTTCTCACGGCCGATTGTGGAACTACGTCCCTCATCGTGCCTTCTTCAGTCATCATTAAAGACGTTCAATTGTCACCGTGTTTACCGTCGGATTGATTGTTGATCCGCTGAAAAATCCTTCAGCGTCGAATTTCGACGAAATTTAAACTCTTTCGAGCATGTTCCACCTCTGCAGGCTTTGTCTGAAGTCGAGCTTCTACCACAAGCACATCTACATCGGGCAATCAACTGACAGCAAGCCCACATTCGAGGTCATCAATTACGCTTACGACTTGGAGGTGGGTTCAACACATTGTATTTTCCGAGATTTGAACCGTATTTGCGTACCCTGTTGGGCTGTCCAAGTTGTCGTTTCACGCACTGTTTACATCTCCATCGCTTGCAGGCTTCGTTTCGTTAGCGGAATTAAATCAGAAACAATGGTGGTGCGAAATCGAGACGAATGCCGAAAGGACGGAAATCGAGTAAATATTCTCATTTCCGTTGTGGAATATATCGTATTCGAGTCGAAATCGAGAGAAATTGGACGAAAATTACCAAACATTTGTGCGATTTTGTGGGAGTAAACAATTTCCTAACGACAGAGGCGATTGTTGAACTCGACTAAATATTTAAACTGGAAATAATGGTAGTAGAAAATCGAGCAAAGTACCTAGAGAAGTGAAATTGAAGTAAGATCGTTAGTTTGGTCGTGTTTTACAGTTTGGGTTAAATGAATCACGAGAATTTCGAGGAGAAAAGACGAAAATAGTATTTGATTTCGTGTTTTGTAAACAACCGGTGAACAGGAAAGATTGCGGATAGCGGAATGGTCGACCGAATGTATAGAAAAGTAAAGCGATTGACGGGGAATAAAATTAGTAATAGGCTGGTGACGGATGGAAATAGAAAGTGAGGAAGACGATGTTGGACCTAGAGAGACCTACTAGTGAAATAGAACGGGAATTGCGAGGGCTACTGGACAAAACAATATTTAGTTTTAATAGTTATTCATATTGGAAATGTATTATAATTATTGTATGACGTACTTTATTTTTGATGAAACATGTTAGCAATACCTTCTTATAATGATATTAATTTAAATATCAACTACGCATATAACACAATATTTAAACAACTAGTAAATAAGTACTTGCATATTGCAAGCAAAGACAAATTAAAGAATTAAACTTACTCAAGAGAATAGGAGAAATTTTCATCGAAATTGCTTTCCTTTTCCCCCAAAGTAAATTCAGTGTAAATTTTTCAACCTCATCGTCGAGAAATCTCCCTACTTACATGAATTTTATGATTATCTTCGTTGATACATGATCCTCTATATAAAATTCTGCTATTACGAGTAAAATGTTGCTTGCATACTGCAAACATGTTGATAACACTAATTTCAAGTCGGCATCATATCGAGAGGGCCCTCAAAAGTAGAAAAAGTATTGAAAATATTCTTAAAATTAGCTGCATTTTATCCGTTGGGCATCGAAACCGGGTCTTTCTGGTGATACTTCTTATGCAGCACAATAAAAGATCAACATCTCTAACTATGTGTGGAAATTCACGCAGAAATATTGGCTGTAACTGCCTCAAACGACGTCCTACGTTTCCCTTATATTCCTTATGAGAGAAAAGTTATTGTGCTCTGGCATCGAACCCAGGAACAGCATGGTCTTATATAATTTTTTTCTTAAACCGAGTCTTAATATACATCTTCTATCTAAGCAAGAACTTCCTATCATTTCAATAAGTGTATCTAAAAATATTAAAAAACTAACCCAATGTATTTTAAATGGGAGACATATTTACCACCCGGCATGGAAAACGTATATTAAGACTCGGTTTAAGAAAAAAAATTCTATTAGCCCGTACTATTCCTAGGTTCGATGCCAGAGCACATTAACTTTTCTCTCATAATGAATATAAGGGAAAAGTAGGACGTCGTTTGAGGCAGTTGCAGCCAATTTTTCTGCTTGAATTTGCATAGCTAGTTAGAGATGGTGATTTTTTGTTGTGCTGCATAGATAGTATCGCCAGAAAGGCCCGGGTTCGATGCCGGGCGGTAAATATATCCCCCGTATATAATACATTGGGGTAGCTTTTCATTATTTTTTTTATGCACTTATCGAAATGATAGGAAGTTCTTGCTTAGATAGAAGATATATATTAAGACTCGGTTTAAGAAAAAATTAGGTAAGACCATGCTGGTCCTGGGTTCGATGCCAGAGCACTTCAAAATTTCTCTTATTAGGAATATAAGGGAAAAGTAGGACGTCGTTTGAGGCAGTTTCAGCCAATATTTCTGCTTGAATTTTCACACATAGTTAAAGACGGTAGTCCTTTTTTGTTCTCATATAAATTATCACCAGGGAGACCCGGGTTCGATGCCGGACGGAGAAATTGCAGCGAATTTTATGAGTATTTTCAATACTTTTTCTACTCTTGATGACCCTCTCGATATGATGTCGACTTGAAATTTGCGTTATCAACATGTTTGCAGAAGGCGAGCAAAATTTTACTCGTATATGAATATATCCATGAATGAATCCGGAGAAGCATCTATATATAATAGATAGAATGCATTCATGATTAATTCATTTCCTGTGCAGATATTTGCAGTTCTTTTTAATGAAAGATACACTTTCGTGATGTTTAATAATAACAGATATCGAAAAACGTTAAAAATATTCAAAATACATCAACATTTCATTTGAAATTAGGATTGTGAACAAATTTGTGTCTGACGTAAACAAGGTCGTTGCCATGACTTTAAACTTCGAAAGTTGGAAAAAAGACGCAATAAATTGGCGTAAAACTAAAATTTCGTACCGGAATGATAAACTCTACTGCCAGAAAAGAAAACTTTGAACTTTTAGACGTAATACAGCCCAAGTCTCACTGCTGTACGCGAACTTTTTTATACTTTAACGAACGAAAGAACTTTGTTCTACGTTGCCATTTTTCGTTTCTCCCGTTTCATCCCATTGAAAAATATAATTCTCTCTGGACTGAAACACAGGAAAAAATCTCGGGATGTTCGAAATTTTCCCGAATCGGCTGTGAAATATAAATCTCTCCTGAAAATTTCAGCCTTCCAGCTCGATTAGAAATGCCCAGGAATTTGTGTCAATGAGTCAGATTTGCAGCTTTATATATAGTAACTAGTAAATGGGTGCTTGCAGACTGCAAGCAAAGAAAATAATTAAGGGATACTATCCTGAGTTATTGGTCTATATGCTATATTTATTTTCCTTTTTATTTATGCCATTGTCTTTAGCATACATAATTTTAAATCTAAGATCGAGATTCATCAAATAATATAATAATAGAATAAGTACTTCGAAGGCCTTTCACGTTCATTTTTTACGGTAGTTTTGGAGTTGAGTCCTTAATGAATACACATTCGTAAAGTTAAATTAAGGGAATATGCCAAAGTAAAATTAGAATAAAAATCTGCAATAAGATAAAAATGCGGAAAATTGATAGACGGTTTGTTACCTGTGGTATGTACTCGGTTTAGTGCAAAACATACTCCAATTGAATCCTATGGCCGCGGTGCCTGCTTCTGGGCTGAACACCATGTGATGATGAGGAAAATATTGATGGCGTGCGGAATATTATTAAATTTCCTTTCCGGTGAAACTAACACCCTGATATTTTCTGAGGAACGTACTCTTCCTAGCGCGACACAAAGCTGGCATAGTGAAAACACGTCGCTTCTCAAATCAATTCCTACGTTACTTAGTTTTGGATTTCAGTCCTCAATGAACATCTACGGTCAAAGGTTTCCACGGCGATCGGCTGATTCCATGGTATCTCTTTCGGGATCCCACCGCGATGAATGTAGCAGCTGCGACGACGAAGATTTAATGTGCATTCGTAAAAGTAAATTAAAGAAATAAGCTTAAGAATGTTAAGTTAGAATAAATATCTGCATAAAATAAAAAGGCTAGAATTCTATAGTCGATTCGTTACCTAAAGTACTCGGTTCAGTGTAAGACATATGCAATCCTATGTTCATTAAATGGCGTCTACCACGACAATGAGCTGCGTTTCTATTTAAATAAACATATATACAATAGGCAACGTAATTATGTAAATAGTTTTAAAGAACGTAGAAAAAGAACTTTATTCTAAAGGCCGTTTGGAGAAGATGGGAAAATAATATTCATACAATGATACATGCAAAGATTGTTTTTACTAACCAAGAATTATCCAGCGTAGAACAACGTGATCAGAAGGTCGTTCAAGGAAATCAGTTTATTTCATGTGTAGATTTTTGCGAATTTTTAGATTCATTACGTATTTACGTAATATACTACGTATAATTAAAGAAACGTAGAAAAAGAACTTATTATTTCTATTATTTCTACAGACTGACGTTAAAACTATTAATTTGCATTAATATTCTGATAGTAAAATTTTAGGATTATGTAAATTTCAGTTGTACTTACTTTTACTCAGGCATAGGTAGACTTGATCCGGTATAATACGTCCTTCATCAGTAATTAATGAGTATTTTTCATCCTAATTGCTTTCCTATCCCTCTAATATAGATTCAGTGGTGACTTTTCATTTAATTCCTCGAATAATCTCACTACTTACATGACTTTTCCGATTATCTTCGTTGATAATTGGTCTCGTATCCTCTACATAAACTTATGTTATCACAGCGTGCATTCACGATTGATTCATTGACTGTGCAGATATCTACTGTCTATTTTGATGAAATTTACATTTGTCAGCATTCAGTAATAACATATATCGAAGGAAACATTTAAAATAATTAAAAATGCATCAAACCTTTATCATGGCGTATGAAAATAGGATCGTAAACAAACTTGTTTTCGATTCAAACAATGGTTGTTGCCATAGATTTAATTTTCAAAATGAGGAGAAAAAACGTAAAAAAATTGGCGTTCAAACTAAGATTTTGCGAATTTCGTGCAGGAATGTTAAAATCGGTCGCAAGAAAAGTAAACTTTAATCTTTTAGACGTAATACAGACCAAATCCCACTGCCTTACGCCTACTTTTACACATTTTAATTAACGAAAGAAATTTTCTCTGCATGGCCATTTTTCGTTTTTCCCGTTTAATTACATTGAAAAATATAATCGTCACTGGGCTCAATTCTAGGACAAAATCTGGAAATTTTCGATTTTTTCCCAACTCGACTGTGAATTATGAATCTCTCCTGAAAATTTCAGCCTTCTAGCTCGATTAGAAATGCCCAGGAATTTGTGTCAATGAGTCAGATTTGCAGCTTTATATATAGTAATAATGTAAAATAGTTGTATAAATAAATTTTTACTTTCTCCCCGTAGTATAGAGAGAAAGTATTGTATTGGCAAAAAAATTCGACCTCTAGATTTAAACGGAAATAGATGTTTTGGGGCCCATAGAGCTCGTTTTCGCTATTTTCCCGAACACGTCTGTCTGTGTGTCTGTGGTAAAAAAAGAATGTAGGCGCTCTATCTTAAAAAGTAATTATCCGATCATTTTCAAAATTCATATTTAGTATTCTCGTAACAGTGCCAAGAGTTGATTAGTTTTTGATCAATACCGCTTAACCGGAAGTTTCGGTTTATCCGGAACAAAGGTTTGTTTCTTAAATATCTCTGTCAGAATGTAATGTACGTATATACAATTATATACAAAAGTTATAGATAATGTACTTTACTACAACTGTTGTATTAAACATTTTTTCGTAACACTGATTGTTTTGGAGTTATTCTTGAATAATGGTTAACCGGAAGTTGTTGTTTATCCAGAAATGGAAGTTTTTCGTACATATCTCCATCAGAATGCAATGTACGTATATACAATTATATACAAAAGTTATAGATAATGTATTTTACTACAACTTTTGTTTTAAATATTTTTTCGTAACACTGATTGTTTTGGAGTTATTTATATATTACCGGCATAGGCTTCTGTTTTCAATAAACATGGAGAAAGTCATGTTGGCCACATTAGTTTTTTAAGCATACTTTTGTAGTTTTCGATATACTAATTTTCGACGCTGCCATGCAACACAGAATATAAACAATATAAAGTTATTATTGTGTATTTATATTCTATTCAAATTATAATATAAGTTGTAAGTAGTGCCTCCTAGAACTTCTACTACTGTACATCTGGTTCTCTTCACATGGCTTTTATTATGAATGTATTAATCGAAGTTTATTTATGTATTAATTTCTTGACAGGTCATTAATGGCATTTATTCCTTCTAATTTAATTCTCCAAAAGAAGCAAAGCCTGCAAGTGTTAAAAGTGAATTTTACGTGTATCCCTCATGGAAATCTATGTGAGCGATCTTGGTTCGAACCGAGAAATATTAACCATTAAAAAAGCAACAGTATTTTCTTCCTGATGCGAGAGAACAAGTATGCAAAGTTAAAAGCAAATCGGGTAAGACATAAGACAATCAAAATCACAAACCCACTAAATTTCCGCTTCATAGACAAGAAAAGACAACTTCCCTCATCAGTAAGGTGGTAATCTTTATCCTTCCTGACTGTAATTACGTGCCTGCAATTGCTGGTTACCTTCTTACAGAATGATTCTCGTTATCCATGTAATATATCGTCCTCTTTAATCATCAGCTTTATGGGTCTCGAGTATTTTTACGGTATAACACATCGGATTCAACTATGGGATCGGTCGTCAGGGGGATGAGTTGTTTACAACCACGAATTTTCACTAAATTTTCGTATATTTCACCGATATTCTCGCAAATTCGAATCGAAAGTAAGATTTCACGACCTAAATAAAAATCTTCGTTCCATTTTCTGTCTTTCGGTGTTTGTCTCGTTGACGTGCGACTATTCCTTCTAATTTAATTTGGCAAAAGAAATAAACCCTGCATGCGATGAAAATGAGTTTTACGTGTATTCTTCATGGAAAACTATCTGAGCGGTCTGCGTTCGAACCCCGTGAAATTGTGGAATAGAAAGGAGACAGTGATTCCTTTCAGTTAGCAGAGGACGCGTGAATAAAGTTTGAAGCAAATCGGACGAACGGTGTGGCCTCCAATCCAAGACAAACACACAGAATTTCTATTCTATGTACGTAGATAGATAATCGCCGTTGTGTAAATATTTATTTATCCGATATCAGCTCCCACGTAAGATCACTGCCTTTTTAAGGTGCCTTGAAAAGTCAACTTAAAGGCAGATGTAAAAGAATCTTACTTTTACGGTGCCTTTAGAGACTGTACATACAATGGAATTGCATTTCCCAACCCATTTGCAATACATATATCAGCTACAAAACAATTGCTAAGTTTTGAGTAATTTTTCAAGGGTTTATTTCCTACAAAAACTATGCAAGAAAACGATAAGTGAAGATGAACTTCCCCATAGGTCACGTCAATCTTCCTCCCTTCTGGAGCACTTACCACTACAGTGTGACCCTGAAACAATTAGGCGATATAATAATAATAATAATAATAATAAAGGACTTTATTCAGGGCGAGATTGAGACTATCAAGTCTCTTCTTACACCTAACCCTTTGTCATGTTGGAACAGAAAGAAATAGATAGATTGCAAAAGTACAGAGAAGAAAACTACTATGTGGGTTTAAAAACCTAAGCTAAGAGCATAGGAAAACATTTCCACTGCAGGAAAACACCCTCAAAAGAAGAGGGTGTGAAAAACCTGCGAAACCTTCTTACAGAAAACTTAATTTAAATATGGTAGTAGATAAAAGAGCTACATAAGACGAGAGAAAAAGAAGTCATTAGAATGTACAAAAAAGAGCAAGTTATAACATATTAACATAAAATTCTGACACAAAAGTATTAACATATAAGTAATAATGTATAGCTAATTTACGATTGAGTTATAGTGTTCAGACTATCTTAAACTTTCGTCAATTACATGTTAAATTATATGAACATAATAGACGCACTGAACAAAAATACATTATAAGCATGATTTCGCTTGGTAAAAGCTCGTAAAGTATATAGATTATAAATAAGTAAAAACGGTTCAAAAACACTGAAAAAAGACAATGAAGAAAATACAATGAGAGTTTTAGAGTAATGAATAAAAGAACATATTGCAAATTTAAAAAAAACATTCGTTTTGACGGTGGATAAGATAAGGAGGAGACATGTTCTGAAATTGAGGTGGAAAGACCAATAAATTTTGTTATCTCAATGAGTTGATGGAGTTGTGCGTTTCCGTGCGATTTAAGTTCTGCTTTGTATGATTAAGAGATGATTGTGGCATTTACTCTTGAAGCTGAAGACGGAAGATAGGTTTTTTATCTTTTGGGGAAGTGTGTTCCAGAGGTTGCTAGCTGTTACTGTAAACGATTTATGGAACATTTCAGTTCTGTGCTGGGGAATCAAGAGTTTCTTGCAACCTCTCGTTTTGCGGTCATGAATGGAATCCAAAGATGTGAATAAGGAGTTAATATATTTAGGTGATTTTGTTGTTAAAAATCTATTGGTGCTAGACAAAATGTGATGCTTCCGACGCAAATCTAGTTTTAGCAAGGATAGCTTGGAGTAATATTCCGAAACGTGATCGTACTTTTTTAAGTTGAAAATAAACCTCACGGCAGAGTTTTGCATGCGCTGTAATTTGATGGCTAGTTCCCCTGACAGATCCTGATAGACTATATCACAATAGTCGAAGTGAGGCATAACTAATGAGTTTACAAGTTGTAGTTTTACTGAGGGGGAGAGGAAATTTCCTGAACGTCGAAGTGAATACAGCGAGTAATTAACTTTTTTACATATTTTTATGACATGATCAGACCACGTAAGGGTTTCGTTCATGTAGAGACCGAGGTTTTTCACTGAATTTTTTAGTTGAATTTCGGTACCATTTAGTTCTATCGCCGGTAAGATAGCTCGATTTACCGAGTGAAGTAATTTAGGTTGTCCGATCAAGATCGCCTGTGATTTATTTGGGTTTAGATTGATAAAATTATTTCTACTCCAATTATGGATGAGTTGGAGATCGTAATTAATTTTATGGATTGATTGAGGTAGTTCTGAGGGACTTATGTCCATGTAAATCTGAAGGTCATCTGCGTACAAGTGATATCTAGAGTATTTAATTACCTTTACGCAGTCATTGATATAAATTGAAAAGAGTAAGGGGCCTAAGATTGATCCTTGAGGAAGTCCTCGGTCAATTTCAATCCATTCAGATGCCGATTCATTTGAAATTACTTTCTGCTTTCGGTTGTGAAGATAAGAGTAGAACCAAGAGACTGAATTGTCAGAGAGACCCATCATCTTAAGTTTAAGCGTAAGAATGTCTATATCGATCGAGTCGAATGCTTTTGTGTAATCGAGTAGTACCAACGCGGTTAGCTTTTTACAATCCATAGACCTGCGAATGTCTTCTGTAATCTTCACTAGAGCAGTTGAGGTCGAATGAAGTTTCCGAAATCCAGACTGTAATGAGTCAAGGAGAGAGTTTGTTTCAATGAATTCGGTAACCTGTCCATGGACCAGCTTCTCAAGTGCTTTTGATAAAACAGAAAGAATGCTGATCGGTCGATACTCACTGTCGTTAGAATGCCCATTTTTCGGGATCGGTCGGATAAGAGCTTGTTTCCATTTCGATGGGAAATTACCTTGAATTAAGGAACAATTGTATATGTTAGTAATAAACGGCAGTACGATATGCATCAGCTTATTGATTATAATGATGGGAATTCCATCAGCTCCTAAAGCTTTGGATTTTACATTTTTCAACGCCCTCAGCACATCAACTTGAGAAACTGGTTTAAAGACGAATTTTACTTGGTGTAGTGGAGCGGTAGTATTCGAAGCAAGGTTGGTTAACAGATTTTGCTTAAGTTCGGAATTTATTTGAGTAGGGGGAAGGGAGAATTTTTCGTTGATAGCGTTAAGACTTTCTGAAGAAAGACATGGAGATTCTTTGACTTTACCTATACCAAGGCCACGTAGATCTCTCCACAATACTGCCGAGGATTTTTCTTTGGAAATAGAGTGCGAGAATCTGATTTTGGCGTTTCTTATTAGTTGTTTTGTTCGGTTTCGTAAGCGTTTATATTCACTAAAGATTGTCACATCTCTACAATGTTTGAATTGACGGAATATTGTATCGCGATTGGCCATCATATACTTAATGTCCTTTGTTAACCAAGGAGCAGAGGGCTTGGTTATTCTAATTTTTCTAACTGGTGCATGCAGGTCGAGTAAATTTACAAGGAGAGTGTTTAGAATTTCAACCTTATCATCTAAATTGTTGATAAAGTCGATGTCATGCCACGGCAGAAGGGCCGCATCATTTAAAAAATTTTCATTATTAATACTTTTCAGGTCGCGATGGTAAATGTATTTTTGTTTGAATTAAGAGAGTATGACAAATAGATTGCATCGTGATGAGAAATACCCGGTGTTGAAAGCTGCCCATGGATTTTTACTCGGTCTGGATTGGCAGTGACAATGATGTCAATCCAAGTGGATGAATTTAAGGTGTTATGCGTTGGTTGCAGCGGAAGGAGAGATAAGTTATGAGCAGAGAAAGAGTTTTTCAGAAATTTTGAATCGTAATTATTTTCAATCATATTAGCATTCAGGTCACCTGCTATTATTATGTGCTCGTATTCTTGTCTGAGTTTAGCTATCGCGTCGTCGATAGGTGTCCGAGTTTAGGCGGTCGGTATATTACTCCAAGTAATATCTTTTTAAAATTAACCGTAACTTCGATGAAGAGGTATTCTGGTCTTTTGCAATAGTTTTGATCGCTTGTGAGTATTGTTTTGCAATGTAAATCGCTGCGAACATATATTCCGACCCCACCACCTCTTTTCCCAATTCTGTCATTGCGGTATAGAGTATAACCTGGTATCGTTATTAATGATGGATTTACATTTGGATTTAACCATGTTTGTTAAAGCGATACCATGAATATCTGATTGCGGAAGGATAGCTCGTAGTTCGTTAAGGTGTGGTACAAGGCTTTGAACGTTAAGATAAAGAAGTTTAAAAGTTCGCGGAAATGGCCAGAATTTTTCCCTGAGTATATCTTTAGTGCTTGTGAATAGTGGGAGAGCATTAGTGATAGGAATTGTATTTTTACTTTCTCCATATACGAAGTATAGAGAAAGTATTGTTTTCATGAAAAAATTCGACTTCGAGATTTCAACGGAAATACATGTTTTGGGGTCCCTAGAACACGTTTTGACCATTTTCGGAGTGATGTCTGTGTGTATGTGTGTGTGTGTGTGTGTGTGTGTGTGTGTGTGTGTGTGTATGTGTGTGTGTGATAGTGGGCGCTCTAACGTGAAAACTATTAGTCGTATCAATACCAAACTTCATATATAGTAGTGGTGTGTGTGCTGTCAGAGTTGATTAGTTTTTGGAGTAAATCGGTCAACCGGAAGTCGAGCTTTATTCATTAAAGCTCATTTCCGGTTTTCAAAATATCTCCATAAATATGATATATACGTATATTGTATTACTTATAAAAGTTTTAGATAATGTAATTTACTATAACTTTTGCATTTAATATACTTTTGTATCACCGGTTGATTAGGAGTTATTCGTGAAATACCGATAAATCGGAAGTATCTGATTATGTACTTTGTGGGCGCTCTAACATGAAAATTGTTTGTCGGATCAACACCAAATTTTATATATAGTATTTTGGTTTGTGTGTTTAGAGTTGATTAGATTTTGGGATAAATCGGTTAACCGGAAGTCGAGCTTTATTCTTCAAAACTCATTTCCGGTTTTCAAAATATCTCCATAAATATGATATTTAGGTATATAGTATTAGGCATAAAAGTTTTAGAAAATGTAATTTACTATGACTTTTGTATGAAACATATTTTTTTATCACGGATTGTGTAGGAGTTATTCATGAAATACTGATAAACCGGAAGTTGCTGATTATGTACGTTGTGGGCGCTCTGGGCGCTGGGTCGAAAGGCCACTTCATCGTTTTTCATCGAACATGTCCTGAAAAACATTATTTATAATGTTTGTGACGTAAAAGCTAATAATATATATAAATTAATCACTCATCTTCAAAGTTTAGATGGAATATAGAGTTCGAAATTACTGTCGTAGATAAATATTTACATCTTATATATGGAGAAAGTCATGTGCTGGCCACATCAGATTTTTAAGAATGGGGTTCATAGATATGATGTTGTGATGGGAGGGAATGAAAGGGGTTGCAAATGGGTTCAGGAAGGACCTCCTGGAATGCGAGGGGACAAAAGTCGGTGCGCAAGGGTTGAGCAGACTAAGAGAACTATTGTAAATTGAAGATGGTGAAAGTTGAGAGCCGCTACAGGTGGTCATGACCACGGGAGAGGTAAGGACGTTTGAGGAAATAAGAGAAAGGTTTAGATGAGAATTTCTGGAAGTCGTAAATGCCACTAAGAATGAGTCAGTTGTTCAAAGATTTAAAAACGTGTAAGTTTTGGGAATGTATTCTTAGGAAAAAAAGAGTAATGACTGAAAATCAGAAAGAAGTTACTAACGGGAGAAAGTATTCCACAGTTCCAGTTAGATCGTATTAAAATAGTTCATATATAAGTAAATTTTGTTCTCTTATTAACTAAAAAGTTTTTTAAAAAAGAGTTAATCGGAAAGTTTTCATAAACCGGGGGAAATATAGGGGTAGAACGAACTGAGATGAAAATAATATATAGATATATATAATTAACTAAGGGTAAGTGATGAGAACTGAGTAAACACCGCACTTGGGGGATACGCACTGCACTGAGAGGACACACTACACTAAAGGGGAATATTACTCTAGGAAGACTGAACACTGTATGGGGATAACTTAAGCACAAAACACTTCACTGTGTGAAAAAAAGCACTATCAATGGATAATATCGCACTAGAAGGGAGCACTACACTGATGGAAAATCCAAACAAAGGGATAATTCACTTGGAGGACTGAACACTGTATGGGGAAAACTATAGCACTACACACTTAAGGAGGGCACCACGGAACGATGATAGATGAGTTGAGAAACAGGAACAGGAATGCCGGGCTTGAACTTATAATCTACACCAGATCTAATTAAAGACTATCAAGTGCCAAATTGATTACTGTTGTTTTTAAAGAAAAATAATGAGACACTGTATTTAAAGCGAACTGGGAAGGGCAGTAGGGGAAAATAAGAAGTCTAAAGAGGGCTGAGCACAAGTATAAGTTAATCTTCCTCTCCCAAGGAAGTATGAAGAATGCGGAAAAGCATAAGAGTAGTTGGAAATAAAAATGAATTTGGCCATTAATGGGATATGTTCAACTGCTTTAATTCCTTCGAGGTGGAGACGAAGGAACGGAGACCGTTTGCACCACAGATAACAATTTTGCCATCAAAGGTCCAAACGTTGCTGTTGCCATGCAATTCTTTGGCCTCCTTAAGCAGCAAGGATCTCGTTTTGGTAAGCGACTCCGTGATGACGATTCCAGAGCCCTTGAGGAGTCTCTTCGCTCGCCAAACCGTTGCGCGTTCCTGGTAGCTCACGAATTTAACTATTATCGGGCGAATTTTGGAATCACGCAACTTACCTATCCGGTGGGCACGATCCAAGAGATAGGGTGGAAATTCAGTCCGAAGTCGTGACTGAAATAAATTGTATGCAAGGGAAATGCAGTTCTCGCCCTTCTGCTCCTGAAGACCATGGATGAGAAGGCAGTTTCGACGACTGTATTGCTCCAGATCGTCGAGCCTTTCATCCAAATTGATGGAAACGTCCTCCAGCGATGACATGCGAGAGAAGAGCTTATTTACCTCCACCGTAAATTCCTTGCGAAAATTCTTAATGTCCTCTTCCACGGAATCAAGGCTGGACTGGCGGGATGATCCATCGAGAAGCCTGGCCTCATTAATCCTCGAATCGTATGTAGTCATCTTGTCTATTACCCTCTGCAAACTCTCGCGCAATTGCGTGTTTTCCTGTTTGAGTGAGGATATTTCGCTCTCGAGTGCGGGAGTGGTGCGGTTTGGGGCCATACCTAATGCGCTTAGAGAAACTTTAACGTAAAAGGGAGAGGAGAAAGGATCTCTACCTGCGCGTGACCGTCACCTTTGGCTGCTGGATGACGACTCCTATCATATATCACCATTAGATCAAACCGTGACAGTACTAGGTAGCCAAAGGTGTAAGGAAATAAAACACAAACTTTTATCGAATTTACAAATTACATTTATTCAAGCAGATTTCTTCGGACAATGATATCTCAGCCATTTCCCAGTGGTATTGACAGTTCCTTTCTCGATTGATGTTGAGGTCAAATCTTTAAAATGTCTGCGGCATGCACCTAGGGGATGAAAAATGAAATAGCCAAATAAGAATGTGGAACGTTTATTACATATTAAACATGAAAATTACATAGTAAATATGAAAATTAAATAACTAGCCCAAATAGAAATGCGAAATTAAGGAGATAATTGGTACTTTTTCCACAAAAATTTTTTCATTTAAAAATCGTACTTCCGGTTTCAACGGAGGACCGTCATTTTCGGGTACAAGTTATACAAATGAAACAAACATATATACCAAGAAGGGAGAAGAGGGGGGTGAAGGAGAGGTTGAAGTCTGTGCGTGCGTTCGTGCTTAAACGAGTTCTTTTCCATTCAACGCTGGTTCGTACATTCCTTCTCCCCCACTGATAACGTCCCTTTTACTCCCGTGCGCTTCTTCCCGATCTTCCCCAAACGCACTTTGTATTAAATCTCGTTATTTTCTCCACATACGAAGTATAGAGAAAGTATTTTTTCATGAAAAAATTCGACTTCGAGATTTCAACGGAAATACACGTTTTGGGGTCCCTAGAACATGTTTTGACCATTTTCGGAATGATGTCTGTGTGTATGTGTGTGTGTGTGTGTGTGTGTGTGTGATTGTGGGCGCTCTAACGTAAAAACTATTAGTCGTATCAATACCAAACTTCATATATAGCAATGTGGTGTGTGCTGTCAGAGTTGATTAGTTTTTGGAGTAAATCGATTAACCGGAAGTCGAGCTTACTTCATCAAAGCTCATTTCCGGTTTTCAAAATATCTCCATAAATATGATATATACGTATATTGTATTACTTATAAAAGTTTTAGATTATGTAATTTACTATAACTTTTGTATTTAACATATTTTTGTATCACCGGTTGATTAGGAGTTATTCGTGAAATACCGATAAACCGGAAGTAGCTGTTATGTAATTTCTGGGCGCTCTAACATGGAAACCATTGGTTGTATCAACACCAAATTTCATATATAGTACTTTAGTTGGTGTCGTTAGAGTTGATTAGTTTTTGGAGTAAATCGGTCTACCGGAAGTCGAGCTTCATTCTTCAAAGCTCATTTCCGGTTTTCAAAATATCTCCATAAATATGATATATACGTATATTGTATTACTTATAAAAGTTTTAGATTATGTAATTTACTATAACTTTTGTATTTAACATATTTTTGTATCACCGGTTGATTAGGAGTTATTCGTGAAATACCGATAAACCGGAAGTAGCTGTTATGTAATTTCTGGGCGCTCTAACATGGAAACCATTGGTTGTATCCACATTAAATTTCATATATAGTACTTTAGTTGGTGTCGTTAGAGTTGATTAGTTTTTGGAGTAAATCGGTCTAACGGAAGTAGAGCTTCATTCTTCAAAGCTCATTTCCGGTTTTCAAAATATCTCCATAAATATGATATTTAGGTATATACTATTATTTATAAACGTTTTAGATAATGTAATTTACTATAACTTTTGTATTTAACATATTTTTGTATCACCGGTCGATTAGGAGTTACTCGTGAAATACCGATAAACCGGAAGTAGCTGTTATGTAATTTCTGGGCGCTCTAACATGGAAACCATTGGTTGTATCAACACCAAATTTCATATATAGTACTTTAGTTGGTGTCGTTAGAGTTGATTAGTTTTTGGAGTAAATCTGTTTACCAGAAGTCGAGCTTCATTCTTCAAAGCTCATTTCCGGTTTTCAATATATCTCCATAAATATGATATTTAGGTATATACTATTATTTATAAATGTTTTAGAAAATGTAATTTACTATAACTCTTGTTTGAAATATATTTTTTTATCACTAACTGTTTAGGAGTTATTCATGAAATACTGATGAACCGGAAGTTGCTGATTATGTACTTTGTGGGCGCTCTGGGCTCTATGGGCGAAAGGCCAATTTCATTGTTTTTCATCGATCATGTCCCGAAAAACATCATTTATAATGTTTGTGACGTCAAAGATAATAATATATAAATTAATCACTCATCTTCCAAGTTAGGATGGAATATTGAGTTCGAAATTATTGTCGTATATAAATATTTACATCTTATCTATGGAGAAAGTCATGTGCTGTGCTACATCGGATTTTTTTAATATTGAACAAGGCAGGAAAGGAAGAGTTTAAAGGGCAAATAACGAATTCTGCAGCGATTCTTTATGAAAAATATTACTAAACCATCGTAATCAAACACTTAGTAACTTCCACAATTCTTGGAATTGGAAGTTACTGTTTGATTACGATGGTTTATGCTGAATTCCACAAAGTGAGGATGGAACATATTAATTATAAAAACAATACTATTTTGAAATGATTGTTATCAATAATTTTTCGCGAAGAAGAAATGTAATAGCTAGAGGTGTTTGAAAATGTTTTTATTATTTTCGAAATTTGTTGATTCGAAAACCAAATTGTGGTGTTTTGTGTTTTTATTACGTTTCCTAAATTTGGAGTTACTAATTTTCACAGATTCTCATTTAAGCAAAGGAATAATATTAGGCACACTTTAGCATAAACATTAAAAGCATTGGAAATATTATTAACTGTAAATTATACAAAATATTAAATTAAGTTTATTTAAAACTGTGCTGTTTACACCTAAGGAAAATGCTTTCACAGCTGCAGATCAACGAAACATTATATTTTCATTAAAAGCATATTGATAACGAGAGATTTTGTGAAAATGGAAAGAAAGTTTTGTGAATTTATTGCAAATCATCAAAGCAGTATTCGCGTAGGCAAAGATGTCACGAGTAATCAAAAATATGACAAAAATACGTAAATAATACATTTATATAGCATACATTTATTTAAATAATACCAAAATTACATTTCCCTCTCTTACAAATGGAGCGAAAATCACCAAAATCCGTTCTGTTTATTAAAACTGTCGAATTTTGCGTTATTTCGCTAAATCGGCCAAAATTCGCGTTGTTTGTTGGTTTTATTGCGAAAAACAAATGCCTCTAGTATTAGCCGAGGGAGCGCATCCGCAATGCATGTTGTCTAGTAGGTGCGTAATACGGAATATGAAAGGTTAATAGGAATCAGGACTTCAAGTGGAAGATGCTAATTCCTACGGCAAAAGGATAAGAGGGGATATTCCACAAGAAATAATTCCAACCCGCATAAAACTAATGTAACTCAAACTTCGTGCAGTACTGTTAAAAGTGCTTCGACAGCTTAGGCCATTCGCACATTGGCTCCCATAGGGGATCGAACCCGGGACCGCTTTCACCAAAGGCAAACGCGCTGTCCACATGACTATCCGGGAGCCTAACTATAATGCAATATTTCACAGTTTAAGTGATTAACACAACTTCAACTAACTTTTTGAGGAGACTGGAGATCGTTGACCAAATCAATGCCCAGTCCAACTATAGTCGAACGATTTAGTCCTCATCTAAAGGTGGTGCGAAAAGTGGGAATTAGATATTAACGAAGGTAAATGCTCAGTAGTTAGTACCGGAAGTTCCGGTTTAACCGGAACAAAGGTTTGTTTCTTAAATATCTCTGTCAGAATGTAATGTACGTATATAAAATTATGTACAAAAGTTATAGATAATGTACTTTACTACAACTGTTGTATGAAACATTGATTGTTTAAGAGTTATTCTTCAATAATGGTTAACCGGAAGTTGTTGTTTACCCAGAAATGGAGGTTTTTCATACATATCTCTGTCAGAATGCAATGTACGTATATACAATTATGTACCAAAGTTATAGATAATGTACTTTACTACAACTTTTCTATGAAACATTTTTTCGTAACACTGATTGTTTAAGAGTTATTCTTCAATAATGGTTAACCGGAAGTTGTTGTTTACCCAGAAATGGAAGTTTTTCATACATATCTCTGTCAAAATGTAATTTAGGTATATACATTTACTTACAAAAGTTATAGATAATGAATTTTACTACAACTTTTGCATGAAACATGTTTTCGTAACACTAATTTTTAGGAGTTATTCTTCAATAATGGTTAACCGGAAGTTGTTGTTTACCCAGAAATGGAGGTTTTTCATACATATATCTGTCAGAATGCAATGTACGTATATACAATAATGTACCAAAGTTATAGATAATGTACTTTACTACAACTTTTCTATGAAACATTTTTTCGTAACACTGATTGTTTTTGAGTTATTTATGTATTACCGGCATAGGCTTCTGTTTTCAATAAATATGGAGAAAGTCATGTGTTGGCCACATCATATTTTTTCTTTAGAATAACTAAACAGTTAAATACTAGACTATTTTTTGTCACAGCTGCATCCATTTAATCAGAATAAAACTTTAAATTTCAAAAAGTGTGACGTCATGAATTTGAACAAAATCTTCGATGCCAATTTAAAATAGAAATTTCACCTAAATTAATGGAATTAATATCAAAGTAGTAGATTCAGCTGAATATCTCGGGATCAACATCACTAATAACTTAAATTGGAGCACGCATATTCTAAAAATCTGCGGCAAAGCAAGTAAAAGGTTTTGTAAAGCGTCGCTAATGCGATGAAAAGGTGAGAGAGCGATGTTATTTTACCTTGGTCCTTCTGGAATATGCGGCAAGTATATGGCGGATGAAACTCGAGAAAGTGCAGCGTAAAGCGGTTCGTTTTGTTAAGAAATGCTTCGATAAAAAGTACAAAAATGCTCTCAGATGTAGGTTGATAATCCTTGAAAGAAAGGAGATTGGAAGCTAGGCTGCGATTGATTGATAAATTCAGGGAAACTACATTTTCGGAAAATACAATCGGGTCGATCCGATAATGACCGTAAGTTAAGAGAAATAGATGCTAGGACGAATCGTTTTAAAAATTCATTCTTTCCGCGAACGATACGCCACAATAACCGAATAAGGAAGTAGTTTAGATTCAACTAGTGTTTACACCCCCTGCCACACGCCGAAAGGCGGCTTCTAGGGTATTAATGTAGATGTAGATGAAAGAAATCGCTGAGAAACCAGGGGTCGACTTATACGCCGAACATAAAGTTTAACCCTTTACCACTGAGAGGTAAATATGTGATACTGCCTGCTTTACACTTTTTGTACACAAACTCTTGCAACTCACCACAATTATTTCTTAATTAAACTAATTTTTGGCTGGTCTAATTAACGTAGATATCTCATAAATTAAATTTCATCACGAAACACAATTGTGGCCTAAAGTAGCAATGTAAAGCCCTGCAAGCTAATTAACGGCAAGTTCAACAAGGACTTCTCAATTTGATCCAAGATAATCCATATGATGATACACTAGCTGCCAAAGATTTAATGTTTATGTCAGATGAGGAATTTTTAGGGTTTTTAAATTTCCACGTATGAGTTATGACACATTTTCATAATAAAAGAGTTGAATTCATAAACCATTTTCATATCTTCAAAATAAATTTGACTCATATTTATTCTTCGCAAATTATATTCGTTTCTTCACATGCATTTTTAATAAAAAAAATTGAATATATACAGTCAAACCTCGATAACTCGAATTTCAAGGGCTAAAAAGTTCGAGTTATCGAGGTTTCGAGAAATCAAGGTTTCGACTTATCGAGGTATTATAACATAGAATTCGACTTATCGAGGTTTTCTTATGATTACCACTGCATTAAAGTTTCATTTTTGATTAAGACCATCCAACAAAATCTAGTTACTTTTTTCAGTGCTTACTTAAAAGTGGGGCAATAAATCTGGGGAAATAAAAGAGACAGCTGGAATTAGGAACATTTTAAGTGCGTAAGCTTTTTCTTTGGGTAAATTCAAATTTTCATTACAATTAAAAGTTGTACATCTCTCAGAATACGGAATGAATCACTGCACAAAATTTGGTAATCAGCAACACTTATAAAATCGAGATAAAAAAATCTGATGTGGCCAGCACATGACTTTCTCCATACATAAGATGTAAATATTTATCTACGACAGTAATTTCGAACTCTATATTCCATCTAAACTTGGAAGATGAGTGATTAATTTATATATTATTATCTTTTACGTCACAAACATTATAAATAATGTTTTTCGGGACATGATCGATGAAAAACAATGAAATTGGCCTTTCGCCCAGAGCGCCCACAAAGTACATAATCAGCAACTTCCGGTTTATCAGTATCTCATGAATAACTCCTAAACAATCAATTATAAAAAAATATATTTCATGTATAAGTTATAGCAAAACACATTTTCTAAAACTTTTATAAATAATAGTATATACCTAAATATCATATTTATGGAGATATTTTGCAAAACCGGAAGTTTGTTTTGAAGAATAAATCTCAACTTTCGGTTGACCGATTAACTCCAAAACCTAATCAACTCTAACAAAACCAAACACAGCTCTATATATGTAATTTGGTGTTGATACAACAAATAGTTTTCATGTTAGAGCTCCCACAAAGTACATAATCAGCTACTTCCGGTTTATCAGTATTTCACGAATAACTCCTAATCAACCGGTGATAAAAAAATATGTTAAATACAAAAGTTGTAGTAAATAACATTATCTAAAACTTTTATAAATAATAATATATACCTAAATATAATATTCGTGGAGATATTTTGCAAAAACGGAAATGAGCTTTGATGAATGAAGCTCGACTTCCGGTTTCCAAAAACTAATCAACTCTGACATCACACACCACAGTGCTATATATGAAGTTTGGTATTGATACGACTAATAGCTATTATGTTAGAGCACCCACAATCACACACACATACATCATTCCGAAAATGACGTGTTCTAGGGACCCAAAACGTGTATTTCCGTTGAAATCTCGATGTCTATTTTTTTCATGAAAACAATACTTTCTCTATACTTCGTATATGGAGAAAGTAAAAAAAGAGTAAATTCTTGGAAAATTCGAGTTATGGAGGTCGGGCTGCCGAAAATTCTACTTATAAAGTTTTTTACGCTCAAAACGTCGTCAGGAAAAATTCGAGTTACATACTGTTTTTTCTTCGACTAATCGAGGTTCTCTCGGGACGTTTTCTTCGAGTTATCGAAGTATTCGAGTTATCGAGGTTCGACTGTATATTTCGATGTTTTCTTCTTACAAATGAAGATCAATAAGCACATTTAAATAATCGTTATGATTTGACTTAGAGGATGGAACTTGTTTTAGCAGTGTCATGCTTCGATATTACAATGCTATATTACCATTATTTCTGTAATAAATATTTATTACTATTGTGTTTCCGATTCGTAGCGTATTTTTATTTGTAAAAGCTGAGTGACACCAACTGAAAAGAGTTGTGTGATAGTTAAGGAGATGGCCGAAAGTATGTTAAGTCAGACATGTTCTCGTATCAAAAGAGTGTAATTAATATACAAGTTTCATATCTTTTAAATAAATTTGACAGATATCTAATCTTCGCAAATATATTAATTTCTTCACATGTATTTTAATTTTACAAAACTTAAATATATATTTACGTGACGGAAATGAAGGTTTGTTGTTGTTTGTTTAAATATATATATTTCGATGTTATCTATTTACATATGAAGATCAGTTAGCAAATCTGTTTTTTTACTTTCTCCATATACGAAGTATAGAGAAAGTATTGTTTTCATGAAAAAATTCGACTTCGAGATTTCAACGGAAATACACGTTTTGGGTCCCTAGAACACGTCATTTTGGGAATGGTGTCTGTGTGTGTGTGTGTGTGTGTGTTAGTGTGTGTGTGTGTATGTGTGTGTGTGATAGTGGGCGCTCTAACGTGAAAACTATCAGTCGTATCAATACCAAACTTCATATATAGTACTGTAGTGTGAGCTGTCAGAGTTGATTAGTTTTTGGAGTAAATAAATTTTTAAAATAAATTTGGAGTAAAGTCGAGCTTTATTGATTAAAGCTCATTTCCGGTTTTCAAAATATCTCCATAAATATGATATATACGTAGATTGTATTACTTATAAAATTTTTAGATAATGTAATTTACTATAACTTTTGTATTTAATATATTTTTGTATCTGCGGTTGATTAGGAGTTATTCGTGAAATACGGATAAACCGGAAGAAGATGATTATGTACTTTGTGGGCGCTCTAACATGAAAACTAATTGTCAGATCAACACCAAATTTCATATATAGTATTTTGGTTGGTGTCGTTAGAGTTGATTAGTTTTTGGAGTAAATCGGTCAACTGGAAGTTGAGCTTCATTCTTCAAAGCTTATTTCCGGTTTTCAAAATATCTCCATAAATATGATATTTAGGTATATACTATTATTTATAAATGTTTTTGAAAATATAATGTACTATAAGTTATGTTTGAAACATATTTTTGTATCACTGATTGTTTAGGAGTTATTCATGAAATACTGATAAACCGGAAGTTGCTGATTATGTACTTTGTGGGCGCTCTGGGCTCTATGGGCGAAAGGCCAAATTCATATTTTTTCATCGAGCATGTCCCGAAAAACATTATTTATAATGTTTGTGACGTAAAAGATAATAATATATAAATTCATCACTCATCTTCCAAGTTTAGATTGAATATAGAGTTCGAAATTACTGTCGTAGATAAATATTTACATCTTATATATGGAGAAAGTCATGTGCTGGCCACATCAGATTTTTTGCTTGTATATTCGTTATGATTTGACTTAGCGTTAGGAGTCAATGGAGGTTTTTTTAAAGAATGCGGTGATCTGATATTACCACCCTTTATTACCATTATTTCTATAGTAAATTTAAACCATTGTGTTTCTGTTTCGTTACGGTCATTAAGCCTGACTGATACCATTGAATGGAACTTGCGTTGTAGAGGCGAGACGTTGGCATGGCAGCAATAAGAAACAATTCTAGCGTCTTAATCTTATGCGGTAAATATTCCATAAGCTATCTTATATATAAAGAATAAACTCCAAAAATCGTCAAGAAACTTGCAAAGCGGCTGTACGTATTTCGACTTCAAAGAAGTCATCGTCAGGCTAAGGTCGACAATGAAATTCAAGGAGGTGGAGAGAAAAGACGGTAAGGAACAAAATTGACATCGTGGATAGACAATGTTTCACTAAAGGAGTACGTTGAGAAACTATGTGTCATTATGAGATCGTAGAAAGACTATGTGTGAGTTAATTTGAAGAGAGTTTGGTTGAATTCCAAATCCTGGTTCATTAATATATCATTATTTTTATAAATGCACATATTTTTCAAGGCGTTTAAATGAGTATGCGAAGAATGTGGAAGATTTAAATCATTCAAAGAAATTCGATGACCAGTGTCGTTCATATGTTTAGCCACACTAGACATGTGTGTTCTTTAAAACGAGTAATCAAATTTCGTCTGGTTTGACCAATGTATATTAAATTGCATTCAGGGCATTTGATGTTGCAAATGCCTGATTTGTCAAATGTTTCAAGAAAAAATTTAAACCTTTGGCAATGAAAATTGCCGACCTTACCTCGTCTGACGATGACTTCTTGGAGGTCGAAATACGTATAGCCGTTTTGCAAGTTTCTTGATGGTTTTTGGAATTTATACTTTATATATACAGACTAGCTGAAGCGCCCGTTGATTCTCAACGGGGAATATAGAAGTAGATTAAATTCAAGTTGCCGGTTATGCAATGCGTAAATTCCCTTTAGAATACAGTCTATAATCCCATTCTATTCTTTACAGGAAAATTCATGAGCTCGGCTCAGCAATCGCATTGATCGTCAGGAGGATTGGCTGTTTACAAACAATTTTGGATATTTCACGCGTATTTGATCAAAATTCTCGAAATTTCGATTCGGAAACAATATTCCACGATCAAAATTAGAACATTCATTTAATTTCCGTTCTTTTGCTTCTTGTTTCGACTCCGCACGACTATTCTTCTGTTTTAATTCTTCAAAAGTGATATAGCCTGCTACCGATTAAAGTGAAGATTAGATATCTTTATGGAAACCCATCTGAGCGATCTTGGTTTGAACCCATCAAAATTATCGAATAAAATTGAGACAGTACGTCCTTCCTGGTCCCAGAAAACACGTACGCAAAGTTTGACGCGAATCTGGCAAACGGTTTGTACTAAAATCGAAGACGCACAATCTTCCGACTGTAGTTACGTACCTGCGATTGCTGGTTACCTTCTTACAGAACATTTCTCGTTATCAATGTAGTATATCGTCCTCTTCAATCATCAGCTTTATGGGCCTAAAGTCCTCGAGTATTTTTACGGGATAACACATCGGATTCAACAATGGGATCGGTCGTCAGGGGGATGAGTTGTTTACAGCCTCGAATTTTTACAAGATTTTTGTATATTTTACCAATATTCTCGCAAATTCTAATCGAAAGTAAGATTCCACGACCAAAATAAGAATATTTATTCGATTTTCTTTCTTTCGGTGTTTGTCTCGACTCTGTACGACTATTCCTTCTAATTTAATTCTTCTCAAGAAATAAAGCCTGCAACCGATAAAAGTGAAGCTTACGTGTATTTCTTATGAAAATCTATCTGGGCGATCTTGGTTCGAACCCAGCAAAATTCTTGAATAAAAATGCGACAGTACTTCCTTCCTGATATCAGAGGACACGTATGCAAAGTTTGAGACAAATCGGGCAAACGGTGTGGACTCCAATCCAAGACAAACAAACCCACAGAATTTCTGTTTTATATATATAGATAACCATCAGCAGCCGCTTTGATTTTTCGAAGCTATCTTATATTAATGGATACCGTAGTTTTTCTTCCCATAAAATAGAACTGGGGAAGTGGTGTTACCTTATTTTTGGGTCGACTTATACGCTGAACATTGGATAAAACCTTAAATTCACCTCAAAATCTTAAGGGTCGACTTATACGCCGGCATATACGGTGAATAATACACGATGAGGAATATTTGTTAAGCTCCCAGGAGGTGGATGCCGAAGGACTTACCTCTCGTTCCTTTTGCAGATTTGCGAGGGTGATGGCCTACCGGAGTACATCTGCAGTGAGTGCTACTCCAAACTGGAAGACTTCGTCGGTTACAAGAAGAACGCCCAGAAAGCAAGATCAGAGCTCGTCCTCTTGAAATGGCAGTTGGAGAAGGTATTTCTGTTTTTTTGTGTGGGCGTCGGAATCTGGGAATCTTGTGTAATCTTGTTCACCGTTGTGTATACATTGTCAACATCCGACGACAGTATCTTCCGTAAAGGCCGCCATGCGCGGGGAAATATTTCCAGGAAATCCAACATGGTGGATCGGCCATACACGGGGAAATATTTCCAGGAAAGATTTCCTGGAAATATTTCCTAACATGGCGGATCCGCGATGTTTTGGTCTTTCTCAAGCGTAATTGCAGACATTTTTTCTTTTGCAGAATTAAATGAGAAATAATAGTCGTACGAAATCGAGATCAGTACCAAAAGAAAGGTAATTGAATAGAGACTCTTATTTTGGTCTTAGTATATTGTATTCGTGTCGAAATTACGAGCACTAGTGCAAAATGAACGGAAGTTTACGACCAAGGCGATTGTTGAATCCGAGCTTATGCGTTTTCTCATGACAAAAATTATAAAAAGGTGGCAATTTACTGAGATGCCAACATTTGCAAACTGATTCATAAATAATAGGGATAAAATTACGGCGATTTAAGGAGTTTTTGGAAATAAATTACGCCGCCATGTTAGGAAATATTTCCTGGAAATATTTCCCCGTGTATGGCCGATCCGCCATGTTGGATTTCCTGGAAAAATTTCATGAAATGTTTCCTGGAAATATTTTCATGAAATGTTTCCTAGAAATATTTTCATGAAATTTTTCCTGGAAATATTTACCCGTGTACGGCCGCCTTAAGAAATTTTCGAACATTATTTTTTGGTGCAGAATGAAAACTTACATCTTCAGGCTCTGATGTAAGCTCGCTTCAGGACCTTAAGCTCGCTTATGAAACCGGTCGCAAAATAAATTTTCTGAAGAAAAGTACGAAGTGTTTTCATTCTGCAAATGGCTTTCCACGAAGTCACGCCTTCTCATATCGATTATATTAATATCATGTACTAATTGAAGAACTAAGAATTTCAAAACTCAAAATAATTATTCAGACTACAATTACTCTGAAATTTTTATCTGAACAACATATAAAATGAGTGGATTATAATTTAGAGCTGTTAATCTGCTATTTTCCCAATAAAGTTGAAGTAATTGCTTTAATTACATTAAAGATTACTAAGATTGCAAATTTTGCTGGATTCAATTGTTAGAAATATCAGCTTCAAATGGTTCACAACCCGTCGACGCTTTTCCAGGCACTGCTCCAAAGAATGCAGACATTATCTACAATGTAACTTGAAATGCAAGCATTATCTAATAAAGGCCAATAAAACGTTATGCTTTACTAGAATGTAAGTGAATCTGGTTTGGATAACCTCTTATCAATTTTGGAAGATTAGCCTGACTCTAAACATGTTGATCTCGTGTCCCACTCCCTTACCAGTTGTATCGCAGCGAATAAGCCATATCCTTCCATCTTCAGATGGCTCTTTAGCTTTAAGCTTAGCATTGCTTTGGTTTTTTTGCAATTTCCAATGCAATTATGTTCTAATTACGGCTGAAAGATGGCACTAACTCTTAAAGCCAAGAATCTGATGTGGCCAACACTTGACTTTCTCCGTATTTATTGAAAACGGAAGCCTATGCCGGTAATATATAAATAACTCCAAAACAATGAGTGTTACAGGAAAATGCTTCATACAATATTTGTAGTAAAAAACACTATCTATAACTTTGGTACATAATTGTTAATACATACAGTGCATTCTGACAGATATAAGTATGAAAAACTTCAATTTATGGATAAACAACAACTTCCGGTTAACCATTATTCAAGAATAACTCCTAAACAATGAGTGTTACGAAAGAATGTTTCATACAAAAGTTGTAGTAAAATACATTATCTATAACTTTTGTGCACAATTGTATATACCTTAATTGCATTTTGACAGAGATATATATGAAAAACCTCTGTTATATATGAAAAACCTTGTCTGTGGTAAAAAAGTTTGAGGGCGCTCTATCATAAAAAGTAATTATCCGATTATTTCCAAAATTCACATTTAGTATTCTCCTAACAATGCTAAGAGTTGATTAGTTTTTGATGAATATCACTTAATCGGAAGTTACGGTTTATCCGAACAAAGGTTTGTTTCTTAAATATCTCTGTCAGAATGCAATGTAGGTATATACAATTACATACAAAAGTTATAGATAATGTACTTTACTACAACTTTTGTTTGAAACATTCTTTCGTAACACTCATTGTTTAGGTGTTAATCTTGAATAATGGTTAACCGGAAGTTGTTGTTTATCCAAAAATTGTAAATTTTCTTAAATATCTCTGTCAGAATGAAATTTAGGTATATACAATTGTAGAAAAGTTATAGATAATGTATTGTACAAAACTTTTGTATGAAACATTTTCCTGTAACACTAATTGTTTTGGAGTTATTTATGTATTACCGGCTTAGGCTTCTGTTTTCAATAAATATGGAGAAAGTCGTGTGTTGGCCACATCGGATTTTTTAAATTAATTTTAATGGCGTCATTTTTGACGGGAGAAGTATAACAACGTAAAAATGTCATAGCTGACAATGTTTTGATAGCTTTTGAATCGTAACAAGTAAATTGAAACGAATTCGTTACTGTGATATCTTTTATCTTTTGATGTGTGACGATCTAATCGGTTTTTCCAGGCCCACGTGAAGGAGGAACAGGACGCCTTCGAAGAGATATCCGAAGAGTACAATGAAGACATTGTGAGTACATGACGTAATTAAGTACGGTACATATTGAGTCAATGTTTAGATTATGTTGAATATAAGGCAGATATGTCTATGCAAGAACCCTGCAAGCCGCCTTTCGGCGTGTGGCAGGGGGTGCCTTGACTCTATTTTCCTAAACGGTTGCTTTCGCGTATACTTCGCGGAAAAAATGAATTCTTAAAATCCAAATCTATATCGTAGTATCAGAACAAATAACAGGGGGGTCGCATTATATCTATTAAGAACGTAATTTCTCTGAACTTGTTTAATAAATTTATCCTTTGAATTCTGTTATGATTCCCTGTATCATCTGAGTAACACACTCTGTTTTATCGCAGTAATTCTCTGCCTTTCGTTGTACTTTTTCTAAATCCCGAATATGACATTTCTCGGCGGGGTCCCATACACTACATGCATACTCAAGGTGAGGCCTAACTAACGCTAAGTAACATCGCTCGCGAACCTTTTCTTCGCTCCTACCGACTATTCTTTTAACGAAGCCGAGTTTCTTAAGTGCTTTTCCACATATATTTCGGATGTGGGCACTCCATGATAGATTATTCGTGAGAGTTACTCCAAGATACCGATTCTACTGTCATTAGGGTTTACCCCTCGGATGCTGTAATCATTCATTACAGATTTTCTTTCGAAGAAGTTGACTACCGAGCACTTTTCTACATTAAGCTCTAATTGCCAATCATGTATACATTTGTATCCCTTGAGCTCGGATACAACAATCGCCTTGGTCGTCAGGGGAAATGACTTGTTTACTGCGAAGAAATTTCACCAATTTTTCGTTAATTTCTCCCTAGTTCTCGTAATTTGGACTCGAAAAATATATTTCACGACCATATTGATAATCGTCATTCAATTTTCTTTCTTTTGGTGCTTGTCTCGACTTCATACGACCATTATTTCTGATTTAATTCTGCGAATGAGACGAAGCCTGCAAGACGTGGAAACGAAGTCGAGTTTCTTAACCCTCCAAGGACGAGAATTATTTTTTCTTAAAAATTACCCTAATTTTAGTATATTGGTATTCAGATGACCTAAATTAACAACAGAAAATTGTTTAAAAAAAGTTAACAATAATAGGTTCGTTGCAAATGCCCGTTCCCATATGGGCACGTCAGTCCTTCCCACTACTACTAATACGCGCGCCATGATGAAATTTAAAAAAAGCATTTTATTGCAAAAAATCTTATTTATTTCAAAACAATATTGTTTGAAATGTTTTTTCTTGGAAGATATAAGTATTTGTTTTATAATTATTTTGTTAAGCAATTTGTAAAACATTTAACACAGAGCCCAACATCGCACTTATTACGCATTGTTCTCCCACGACTCTCGCACTCTTCATAAGCGCAGCGTTTTCCCTTGTTCTGCGGTATGTCACCGATTAATTGATCATACCATAACTCTTGCGTGGAGCCAGTTTTTGACGTGGAAGCCTTGCTGAGTCGTCCACCGGGTGGTTTTTATTCCGTCTTGTACCGAGTAAAGTACACCTGAGCAATCTTCCGTCTAAACTCTAATTTTGTCCTTGGATCTGAGGATTTCCTTTTATTATTATTATTATTCGATTGTCTGAGTTGCAAATAATTTATATAAATCATATCTTACCAATATGCAGTGAATTTACATGAATTTGGTCAGTTCCACCCATATGCTTATTATACTGGGATATGAAGTAGGGTTATGGAAGCTGAATAATTTTCTTTTGTTTCCTATAAAATCTTTTAGCTTTCATCAACGGCGTAACTCCATACGCTGTTGAAGCTGCCACAATTAACAAATTGTCCAGCCATTTAGTGATTCCTATTCCTTCGCATGTAGAAATAGCTGTGATGCTCTTTCCACTTTCCTCCTTTTTTAGATCAATTTTTGGCGGTAGCGGACAATCTTTCGGAATCCGGTTCTTTCTGATTCGCCCAGTTCCATTGTAGCCACATCCTTTCAAATGTGACAATAAATTCTTTCGTATAAATTATATATTGAAAAAATAAATCAATGCTATTATATTATTTCACATTACACTTCAAATTATAATAACCGAATCTTATCGATTTACCTCTACTACATCGCTTGCAGCTGTGTCTTTCGTAGTATCTTATCATCTCTTCCTCACAATCTAAGAACTGGGAAGGCACCAAATGCTGCAAACATCTCTGTGTAATTATTTTCATCGTAGGCCAGACTTTGTAGAACCCATCGCTTGATTGTCTAACTTAGTATTATCCGCCAAGTGTAAAAATTTCATTATTTGGATGAATTAGTCCCTCCTTATCGCTCTACTAACCAATTCAATATGTACATCCTTTTTCGCGTCCCAGTAATATTTCTTTCCAGGAGAATGTTGTACCCAGATACAATCAAAATGCCAATGACGGCTCGCATCTCCTCTGCTGTAATTTGTGGACTGGGGCAATTAAAAAATCGGGCGTAATTCTCACTTTGTTCCACTATGAATGCGACGAAATCGCCATCGATTAAGAGCTCTAGCAATTAGATGCAGCTAAGTTTAGAGTATGAAAAGTAATCTGCTTCAGAAAAACTTCCCGTACACTCAATGCTGCCCTTTATCCATTTTCTCCGCACAGATTTTTTTGCCCCATCGTCTTCTCCAGCACCGATACTTTCGTTGGTTGCCAACCGAATTTCGGCTTGTGCCCTCATTTGCTTGCCAGTAAAATTGTCAATCAATCTTTCCTCATCTTCATCAGCCAATACTTCATCAGTTCGCTCATTTTCTCCTGTTGGAGAAATGAAGAAATCGGTAACATCTACCTCACTCTCTTCATCCTCGTCAAGGATTCGGAGAGCCTCCTTCACAGAAGTCGACTCATGAAAAATTACGTTTTTCCTGAATAGAAACTATAACACCTCTAATGATATAATTTTTATGTGAAGCTATAAAATTTGAAAGGATTTGTATATCTAGTACAATAATCATTTGCTAATATATGTTGTTGCCGCTTCTAGTATATAAATTTAGGTTTTCCGAGATTTAGTTCATAAATAAGCATAATAATTGCCATAGTCTTCTTGTCACAACTTAAAACTAAAATAATTCTTAACTTAATTGCACCAAAAATGATGTATTATGTCGCAAAATATTCTTTTATATACTATATATAGCTTTCCTTGACAGCCATCGGCAAGGAAATCGCGTAGTAGTGGGAAGGCCTGACGTGCCCATATGGGAACGCAGCAATAAACAACGTTATAACAACAACAAATAACCTCAAACTCTGCTCTATTTAATTTATTTCGATGATTAGAACATCATACTAAAGGTATACAAGCAAAATACTACTTTAAATTAAAAACAGTAAAACTTATAAAAATTTGTTGCCAGAAGGATCCATCTCAAAATTTCCCTGTTTTTCGAAAAATCACAAGAAATATTTCCCTTGACTTAAATGCACCAAAACTCAAATGAAACTAAGCTTTGGACCCTCTTAGCTCACAAAATAGCGTTTACTGACCATTTTATGACACTCAAGATATTGTTTAGCTACCTAGAGAACCAAGCTGCAGTCCGTTCCCATATGGGAACGTCAGTCCTTTAAGGGTTAAGTACTTTACCACATATATTATTTCGGTTGTGGATAACTCCATGATAGATTATTCGTCTAGAGTTACTCCAAGATACCGATTCTACTGTCATTAGGTTTACCCCACCGAGGCTATAAGAATAATCATTTATTATAGATTCACTTTCGAAGAAGTTAAGTACCGAACACTTTTCTACATTAAGCTCTAATTGCCAATCATCGCACCAGTTCATAATTCTATCTAAGTCGTTCGAAAGGGTTAATCTATCCTCTGAACTAACTATTTCCCTGTAATTCCCTCAGTCGTCATCCAGCAGCCAAAGGTGACGGTCACGCGCAGGTAGAGATCCTTTCTCCTCTCCCTTTTACGTTAAAGTTTCTCTAAGCCCATTAGGTATGGCCCCAAACCGCACCACTCCCGCACTCGAGAGCGAAATATCCTCACTCAAACAGGAAAACACGCAATTGCGCGAGAGTTTGCAGAGGGTAATAGACAAGATGACTACATACGATTCGAGGATTAATGAGGCCAGGCTTCTCGATGGATCATCCCGCCAGTCCAGCCTTGATTCCGTGGAAGAGGACATTAAGAATTTTCGCAAGGAATTTACGGTGGAGGTAAATAAGCTCTTCTCTCGCATGTCATCGCTGGAGGACGTTTCCACCAATTTGGATGAAAGGCTCGACGATCTGGAGCAATACAGTCGTCGAAACTGCCTTCTCATCCATGGTCTTCAGGAGCAGAAGGGCGAGAACTGCATTTCCCTTGCATACAATTTATTTCAGTCACGACTTCGGACTGAATTTCCACCCTATCTCTTGGATCGTGCCCACCGGATAGGTAAGTTGCGTGATTCCAAAATTCGCCCGATAATAGTTAAATTCGTGAGCTACCAGGAACGCGCAACGGTTTGGCGAGCGAAGAGACTCCTCAAGGGCTCTGGAATCGTCATCACGGAGTCGCTTACCAAAACGAGATCCTTGCTGCTTAAGGAGGCCAAAGAATTGCATGGCAACAGCAACGTTTGGACCTTTGATGGCAAAATTGTTATCTGTGGTGCAAACGGTCTCCGTTCCTTCGTCTCCACCTCGAAGGAATTAAAGCAGTTGAACATATCCCATTAATGGCCAAATTCATTTTTATTTCCAACTACTCTTTTGCTTTTCCGCATTCTTCATACTTCCTTGGGAGAGGAAGATTAACTTATACTTGTGCTCAGCCCTCTTTAGACTTCTTATTTTCCCCTACTGCCCTTCCCAGTTCGCTTTAAATACAGCGTCTCATTATTTTTCTTTAAAAACAACAGTAATCAATTTGGCACTTGATAGTCTTTAATTAGATCTGGTGTAGATTATAAGTTCAAGCCTGTTCTTCCTGTTCCTGTTTCTCAACTCATCTATCATCGTTCCGTGGTGCCCTCCTTAAGTGTGTAGTGCTATAGTTTTCCCCATACAGTGTTCAGTCCTCCAAGTGAATTATCCCTTTGTTTGGATTTTCCATCAGTGTAGTGCTCCCTTCTAGTGCGATATTATCCATTGATAGTGCTTTTTTTTTCACACAGTGAAGTGTTTTGTGCTTAAGTTATCCCCATACAGTGTTCAGTCTTCCTAGAGTAATATTCCCCTTTAGTGTAGTGTGTCCTCTCAGTGCAGTGCGTATCCCCCAAGTGCGGTGTCTACTCAGTTCTCATCACTTACCCTTAGTTAATTATATATATCTATATATTATTTTCATCTCAGTTCGTTCTACCCCTATATTTCCCCCGGTTTATGAAAACTTTCCGATTAACTCTTTTTTAAAAAACTTTTTAGTTAATAAGAGAACAAAATTTACTTATATATGAACTATTTTAATACGATCTAACTGGAACTGTGGAATACTTTCTCCCGTTAGTAACTTCTTTCTGATTTTCAGTCATTACTCTTTTTTTCCTAAGAATACATTCCCAAAACTTACACGTTTTTAAATCTTTGAACAACTGACTCATTCTTAGTGGCATTTACGACTTCCAGAAATTCTCATCTAAACCTTTCTCTTATTTCCTCAAACGTCCTTACCTCTCCCGTGGTCATGACCACCTGTAGTGGCTCTCAACTTTCACCATCTTCAATTTACAATAGTTCTCTTAGTCTGCTCAACCCTTGCGCACCGACTTTTGTCCCCTCGCATTCCAGGAGGTCCTTCCTGAACCCATTTGCAACCCCTTTCATTCCCTCGCCAAACCCCCATCACAACATCATATCTATGAACCCCATTCTTAAAAATACAATTCCTATCACTAATGCTCTCCCACTATTCACAAGCGCTAAAGATATACTCAGGGAAAAATTCTGGCCATTTCCGCGAACTTTTAAACTTCTTTATCTTAACGTTCAAAGCCTTGTACCTCACCTTAACGAACTACGAGCTATCCTTCCGCAATCAGATATTCATGGTATCGCTTTAACTGAAACATGGTTAAATCCAAACGTAAATCCATCTTTAATAACGATACCAGGTTATACTCTATACCGCAATGACAGAATTGGGAAAAGAGGTGGTGGGGTCGGAATATATGTTCGCAGCGATTTACATTGCAAAACAATACTCACAAGCGATCAGAACTATTGCAAAAGACCAGAATACCTCTTCATCGAAGTTACGGTTAATTTTAAAAAGATATTACTTGGAGTAATATACCGACCGCCTAAACTCGGACACCTATCGACGACGCGATAGCTAAACTCAGACAAGAATACGAACACATAATAATAGCAGGTGACTTGAATGCTAATATGATTGAAAATAATTACGATTCAAAATTTCTGAAAAACTCTTTCTCTGCTCATAACTTATCACTCCTTCCGCTGCAACCAACGCATAACACCTTAAATTCATCCACTTGGCTTGACATCATTGTCACTGCCAATCCAGACCGAGTAAAAATCCATGGGCAGCTTTCAACACCGGGTATTTCTCATCACGATGCAATCTATTTGTCATACTCTCTTAATTCACCGAAATTCAAACAAAAATACATTTACCATCGCGACCTGAAAAGTATTAATAATGAAAATTTTTTAAATGATGCGGCCCTTCTGCCGTGGCATGACATCGACTTTATCAACAATTTAGATGATAAGGTTGAAATTCTAAACACTCTCCTTGTAAATTTACTCGACCTGCATGCACCAGTTAGAAAAATTAGAATAACCAAGCCCTCTGCTCCTTGGTTAACAAAGGACATTAAGTATATGATGGCCAATCGCGATACAATATTCCGTCAATTCAAACATTGTAGAGATGTGACAATCTTTAGTGAATATAAACGCTTACGAAACCGAACAAAACAACTAATAAGAAACGCCAAAATCAGATTCTCGCACTCTATTTCCAAAGAAAAATCCTCGGCAGTATTGTGGAGAGATCTACGTGGCCTTGGTATAGGTAAAGTCAAAGAATCTCCATGTCTTTCTTCAGAAAGTCTTAACGCTATCAACGAAAAATTCTCCCTTCCCCCTACTCAAATAAATTCCGAACTTAAGCAAAATCTGTTAACCAACCTTGCTTCGAATACTACCGCTCCACTACACCAAGTAAAATTCGTCTTTAAACCAGTTTCTCAAGTTGATGTGCTGAGGGCGTTGAAAAATGTAAAATCCAAAGCTTTAGGAGCTGATGGAATTCCCATCATTATAATCAATAAGCTGATGCATATCGTACTGCCGTTTATTACTAACATATACAATTGTTCCTTAATTCAAGGTAATTTCCCATCGAAATGGAAACAAGCTCTTATCCGACCGATCCCGAAAAATGGGCATTCTAACGACAGTGAGTATCGACCGATCAGCATTCTTTCTGTTTTATCAAAAGCACTTGAGAATCTGGTCCATGGACAGGTTACCGAATTCATTGAAACAAACTCTCTCCTTGACTCATTACAGTCTGGATTTCGGAAACTTCATTCGACCTCAACTGCTCTAGTGAAGATTACAGAAGACATTCGCAGGTCTATGGATTGTAAAAAGCTAACCGCGTTGGTACTACTCGATTACACAAAAGCATTCGACTCGATCGATATAGACATTCTTACGCTTAAACTTAAGATGATGGGTCTCTCTGACAATTCAGTCTCTTGGTTCTACTCTTATCTTCACAACCGAAAGCAGAAAGTAATTTCAAATGAATCGGCATCTGAATGGATTGAAATTGACCGAGGACTTCCTCAAGGATCAATCTTAGGCCCCTTACTCTTTTCAATTTATATCAATGACTGCGTAAAGGTAATTAAATACTCTAGATATCACTTGTACGCAGATGACCTTCAGATTTACATGGACATAAGTCCCTCAGAACTACCTCAATCAATCCATAAAATTAATTACGATCTCCAACTCATCCATAATTGGAGTAGAAATAATTTTATCAATCTAAACCCAAATAAATCACAGGCGATCTTGATCGGACAACCTAAATTACTTCACTCGGTAAATCGAGCTATCTTACCGGCGATAGAACTAAATGGTACCGAAATTCAACTAAAAAATTCAGTGAAAAACCTCGGTCTCTACATGAACGAAACCCTTACGTGGTCTGATCATGTCATAAAAATATGTAAAAAAGTTAATTACTCGCTGTATTCACTTCGACGTTCAGGAAATTTCCTCTCCCCCTCAGTAAAACTACAACTTGTAAACTCATTAGTTATGCCTCACTTCGACTATTGTGATATAGTCTATCAGGATCTGTCAGGGGAACTAGCCATCAAATTACAGCGCATGCAAAACTCTGCCGTGAGGTTTATTTTCAACTTAAAAAAGTACGATCACGTTTCGGAATATTACTCCAAGCTATCCTTGCTAAAACTAGATTTGCGTCGGAAGCATCACATTTTGTCTAGCACCAATAGATTTTTAACAACAAGATCACCTAAATATATAAACTCCTTATTCACATCTTTGGATTCCATTCATGACCGCAAAACGAGAGGTTGCAAGAAACTCTTGATTCCCCAGCACAGAACTGAAATGTTCCATAAATCGTTTACAATAACAGCTAGCAACCTCTGGAACACACTTCCCCAAAAGATAAAAAACCTATCTTCCGTCTTCAGCTTCAAGAGTAAATGCCACAATCATCTCTTAATCATACAAAGCAGAACTTAAATCGCACGGAAACGCACAACTCCATCAACTCATTGAGATAACAAAATTTATTGGTCTTTCCACCTCAATTTCAGAACATGTCTCCTCCTTATCTTATCCACCGTCAAAACGAATGTTTTTTTTAATTTGCAATATGTTCTTTTATTCATTACTCTATAACTCTCATTGTATTTTCTTCATTGTCTTTTTTCAGTGTTTTTGAACCGTTTTTACTTATTTATAATCTATATACTTTACGAGCTTTTACCAAGCGAAATCATGCTTATAATGTATTTTTGTTCAGTGCGTCTATTATGTTCATATAATTTAACATGTAATTGACGAAAGTTTAAGATAGTCTGAACACTATAACTCAATCGTAAATTAGCTATACATTATTACTTATATGTTAATACTTTTGTGTCAGAATTTTATGTTAATATGTTATAACTTGCTCTTTTTTGTACATTCTAATGACTTCTTTTTCTCTCGTCTTATGTAGCTCTTTTATCTACTACCATATTTAAATTAAGTTTTCTGTAAGAAGGTTTCGCAGGTTTTTCACACCCTCTTCTTTTGAGGGTGTTTTCCTGCAGTGGAAATGTTTTCCTATGCTCTTAGCTTAGGTTTTTAAACCCACATAGTAGTTTTCTTCTCTGTACTTTTGCAATCTATCTATTTCTTTCTGTTCCAACATGACAAAGGGTTAGGTGTAAGAAGAGACTTGATAGTCTCAATCTCGCCCTGAATAAAGTCCTTTATTATTATTATTATTATTATAAATGACTGTGTCGTCATTGCTTTCAATGATATGCACGTTAAGTTTATTTTGATCGATTGCAGACATTTTTCTTTAATAATTTTTAATAATTGAAATATTAAATGAAGAGTATGGGTGAAAACTATCATATTTTTTATTTTAATTAGATTTCGGAGTGACTTCCCCGCGAATACTAATTATTCTTCAAAGTATAAAGAATATCCGCGTATCAAGAATGCAACCGTCGCACAGTGTGATATTTTCGTAATCTAGAGGGACAATTGTCAATTTTCTTGCTTGTCTACGCGGATCAAGCGCGGTTGGGAAAATATATTAATTTCTCTTGTGTTTCTTGAGTTATTAACTGGAATTGAAACTTGGAATGCGAGAGAAATGTTTACATGAAGCATAAACATAACCACACGCAAAGAAGACACACAGGCTCAAGAGATAAAGCGCAAACGGTGACGGCCGCTAACGGCCGAGTTAGCAAGGAAAGGGATATGAGGTTATTTAAATCTCAGGAAGGAAAGTGTTAAGATATCTTTTAACATATTTTTATTATAAATAATAACGATTTAATATGATCGATGATCAATGTGCAATACAATAGGTACAGTAAAACATAAAATTGGTAACTAATAATTTGTAATCACAAAACAAATTGAAAGGAAAATTAAGGAATTGATTTTATAAAACATATAATATGAATTAGAGGATTATTCGGAATCAACATCAGATTCTTCGATATCACTTTCTGATTATTCGGAATCAGAAAAACCTGATAGGGTTCCGTCCTGATCCATTGGAGCTCTCATCTCTAAGAGGTCACATGCCTCCCTACTGATTTTGCCTCGTTTGGTTTTAGGAATTGATCCTATGCTTGCTATAAATGGGTCTGAAGTCAAGAGTAATCTATTCATTAAATCTTTGTTCTACCTCTGTCTTAATGACATTCGCAGTTTCTTTGGCAAACTCGAACTTTGTGGGACGACAATATCTTGTGGAGGATGGGGAAGGGTTTTGCCAAAGAATATTTTTAATTTTTTGGTCAGTCACTGAGAATATCTGAATAGGCACCATCGATACACTAAATAAACTTTCGTCTGAGCGATTTTCACAAGAAAATCTCTGTTTGCATGTACTTTGTTCTGCCCCATCACAACCCCACTTCACAGTTATGTCAAGAGTTTTCAATTCTCCTATGGACCTCTTCTTGCGCTTTGCACAATCGCCTCATGGTGTGGTCCATTAAAGATTGTAATTTTATTTCTGCGAAGGTTTCTGTAGCATTGACGTCACTCGGATAGCACAGCTGTTTTGCTGCTTTAATATTATAATATGCTGGATACATGTTCTTATATAATTTGTTAGTTTGTTGTCGGATAACATTGTGTTGATGTGTTGACAGATTCGCATCAAACATCAAAGCAAGCGCTTGGTCTGAGCATTTTTCTGGCAGTTACACGTTATGGCCTATACGTCGTAAAAATTTCAAGTTTCAAGTCAATGACGCTTGTGATTTAGCCTGTGAATGAGTATTCTCTCTATCTATCTATATACATGAATGAATCCGGAGAAGCGTCTATACATAATAGATGTTGAGTAATTGAATCACCCCCTGCCACACGCCGAAAGGCGGCTTGTAGGGTATTAATGTAGATGTAGATGTAGATGATACGTCTTCCACTCAGAGCTTGAAGCGGAACACTGAATTTGATGAATTCCAACACGTGAATACATGGTGTCAAGAAAAAACTATGAACACTATTTTCTGTTCGGCAACATGAACCTTAGCGGTCACTAGTGAACCACATGGGGCCAATTTTCGAAATTTTCTACACTTTATCATAGATGGCTTTTACAAAGCTATTAACTCATTTGAATTTTATCATGAAGCCAAACTTCCACAAAGTTACGCCTGAAAATGTTGATTTTATACAATGTATCAGTCTTGCAAACATATAAACACTTGTGTTTTTTATAAAATCGTTTTAAAAACTAGAGAAATATATTCTTTACAAGCTATTAGGTCAGGTCAACTGCAAAATTTACTAATCAGGATAGTAAATCTATCGGATAAACCACCAAGAACGCCATCTCAAAATTGACGAAAAAAACGTTTTTTTCACGTTTTTTTCATGACGAATGAAAAAAACGTTTTTTTCAAACGTTTTAAACGTTTAAAACGTTTCATTTTTTTCGAGGTTCCCATCTCTAGTCATGACGTATATTAATAGATTGTGCTGTTAGCAATCTTATCTTATCTTATTATATCTATTATATACAGATATAATAGATATAATAAGAGATATAATATATACAGATATAATACTTTAAACATCGTAGAATCAATCGCTTTACAAATCGCCGTTTAACTCCAACACTGAATCTGGGAAATCTTTACGAAGTTCACTAAATCAATTTCCGTAAATCGCTAAATATACATCAATGCAAATAGATTAGATTTAATACTTAATTCAGAAGATTATATTCAATACATACGCAACTTTAACCAGGATATTTATACGCAAGCAGTTGAATCGATGGAAGGAAATCATTTTTCGTTAAACCACACGTATAAAACACATTTATTTTACGAAAAAGTCTGTAAACAATTTCGTTGCTATAAATGAAACTTGGTTGCTACAGACTCGTCAACAAAATTCGAATATTTTATAATCTTCGTATTTTTTCCGAGAAGTTGTTCACAGGATATAGTTTGTATTTGCTAATTTTTAAATATAATAGATAATAATGTTTAAATCTCATCTTCGTATATTCTGCCTTATTTAAGCATTAATTATAACTGAACATAAAAACCTTCTAAAGGATAAACTCATGAGCTAAAATCAACAATTGCCTACGTCGTCAAGGGATTGTTTACAACATCGACATTTTGACAAAATGATCGTATATTTTATTACAATTCTCGCAATTTCGAACAGTTAACGATATTCCACGACCAAAATAAGAATCTTCATTCTATTTCCCTTCTTTTGATGCTAGTTTCGACTTCCTACGACAATTCTTTCTAATTTAGTTTTGCAAAAGAAATTAACCCTGCAACGAAAAAAAATTCACTCTACGTGTATTTCTTATGCAAACTGTTTTGCTCGTCTGGGCTCAGCCCGTGGACTTTAGGCAAATAACCAAAGAAAAGGAACTTGTCTAGCGGTAATTGGTGGAATTTCATATTAAACACAGTTCAATCACACAACTTGTACAATTCCAAAAGGTAAAAATCTGATGTGGCCAGCACATGACTTTCTCCTTATATAAGATTTAAATATTTATCTACGACAGTATTTTCGAACTCTAGATTCAATCTAAACTTAGAAGATAAGAGATTAATTTGTATCTTATTATCTTTTACGTCACAAACATTATAAAAAATGTTTTCCGGGACATGTTCGATGAAAAACGATTAAATTGGACTTTCGCCCACAGCGCCCACAAAGTACATAATCAGCAACTTCCGGTTTATTGGTATTTCACCAATAACTCCTAAACAATCAGTGATACAAAAATATGTTTCATGCAAAAGTTATAGTAAATAACAACTTCTAAAACTTTTATAAATAATAGCATATACCTAAATATCATATTTATGGAGATATTTTGAAAACTGGAAATGAGCTTTGAAGAATGAAGCTCGACTTCCGGTGAACCGAATTACCCCAAACACTAATCAACTCTATCGAAACCAACCAAAATACTCTCTATGAAATTTGGTGTCGATACGATTAATAGTTTTCATGTTAGAGTGCCCACAAAGTACATAATCAGCTACTTCCGGTTTATCAGTATTTCACCAATAACTCCCAAAAAATTAGTGATAAAAAAATATGTTTCATACAAAAGTTATAGTAAATAACATTTTCTAAAACTTTTATCTATTATATATAGATGCTTCTCCGGATTCATTCATATATATAGCCATATAGCTATATAGATAGGATACAAATTCACAGGCTAAACTACAAGTGCCAATGCCTTGAAATTTTTACGACGTATTGGCCATAACGTGAAACCCCCAGGAAAAAGCCAACTTTCAACCTCAGTATCATGGGTTCGATTCTAGAAGGCCCCAAAGTCCCGATTTTCTCCATAAGGATACATGGTGAAGATTTTCGAAAAATTTTTTTAGGCACTTCCCGGAAAGGTAGAGAGTTGAAATTCGAGGGATCGCTAGATGCCGTGGATATCTAACGAAAATCAAAAAGACATCTTCGAATATTGTCCATGGTTCGATGCTAGGTTGGGGCAAAAATCGGCCGTTTAAAATGCATTGTG
The DNA here is from genome assembly GCA_947579665.1 of Sympetrum striolatum. Lineage (NCBI taxonomy): Eukaryota > Metazoa > Arthropoda > Insecta > Odonata > Libellulidae > Sympetrum > Sympetrum striolatum. The sequence goes on along the minus strand of CANPUZ010000057.1, from coordinate 536,515 downwards.
GCGATTTTGAAGATTTTTTTTGGACCCTTTTCCGATGCCATAGAAACTTGAAATTCAGTATGAGGTTGGATACCATAAAAATAGAACATAATCGAATTTTACATGTTCGCTGATGGTCCTTGGTTCGATCCCAGAGGGCCATTTGTACTTCTCAATATATTTCTTACGGAGATAACGGAAACAAAATTTAGGTACTTCCCGGCATGCTATCGACTTCAGACTTTGTAAGATACAAGAGCAGGTCTTTACAAATCAAACAGTGCATTCACAGCTTACATTATGTCCTGGGTTCGACACCAGGTGTCTCTGCAATCAGAAGTTGATCCGATTTTTAGGAATTATTTTGAAACCTTTCCCATTAATATTGAAACTTGAAATTCGGCATATAGATAGAAATCATAAATAACTTTCAGAAACATGTTTTGATTTCCACGATCGTCCTTGGTTCGAGTCCAGAGAGCCATTTACATTTGTGAACATTAGAACGTCTTTTGAGACAGTAGAAGCCAATATTTCTGCTTGAATTTTCACACATAGTTAGAGATGGTGATCTTCTATTGTATTTCATAGTAGGTTTACCAGTAAGACCCAAGTTCGATGCCAGGCGATGAAAATTCAGCGAATTTTAAGAAATAATTAAATCCTTTGTTTTTCTTTTGAGGACCGTCCCGATATGATGCCGATATGAAATTAGTATTGCCGATCTGCTTGCAGTATGCAAGCTACATTTTACTCGTAAATAATAGTATATACCTAAATATCATATTTATGGAGATATTTTGAAAACCGGAAATGAGCTTTGAAGAATGAAGCTCGACTTCCGGTAAACCGAATTACCCCAAACACTAATCAACTCTAACGACACCAACCAAAATACTCTCTATGAAATTTGGTGTCGATACGACTAATAGTTTTCATGTTAAAGTGCCCACAAAGTACATAATCAGCTACTTCCGGTTAATCAGTATTTCACGAATAACTCCTAAACAATTAGTGATACAAAAATATGTTTCATACAAAAGTTATAGTAAATTATATTTTCTAAAACTTTTATAAATAATAGTATATACCTAAATATCATATTCATGGAGATATTTTGCAAAAACTGAAATGAGCTTTGAAGAATAAAGCTCGACTTACGGATAACCGATTTACTCCAAAAACTAATCAACTCTAACGACACCTACTGAAGTGCTGTACATGAAGTTTGGTATTGATACGACTAACAGTTTTTACGTTAGAGTGCCTACAAGCACAGACGCACACACACACACACACACATACACACATACACACACATACACACCCACACATACACACAGACATCATTCCGAAAATGACGTGTTCTAGGGACCCCAAAACATGTATTTCCGTTGAAATCTCCAAGTCGATTTTTTCATGAAAACAATACTTTCTCTGTACTACGTACGTGGATAAAGTAACAAAGCGATACTAGCCGCTTATCTCTTTCTGTCATCGAACGCCTTCCTCAGGAGTCGCAAGAGGGCAGTCGTTCGGTGGCTGCACCAGCGGAAGCTTCGCCATCAACCGGGGTCAAGACCGAGGGTGTTTCGGACTACGTCAATCTGATCATCTGCAAGACAGAACCTCAGGATGACACTGAGGACGCGGACCAGGAGGCCAACAACGCCTCGGACGGCGGCTTCGACCACTCCGCGGAGGCATGCCCGGATGACCGCTGGCAGAACCCTGATGAATACTTCTGCAAGGTGCCCCTGGTCAAGACGGAGGTCGTACCAGAGGATACACAGGTTGGTCATTGCGACAGTTAGGGTGTGTAATTTAGGGGGTATCACGAAAAATATTTCTTCGAAATTCAAAATTTTAAGTCGATAAGAAGTTTTCGCTCTGGTCACATATTTACGCAAAATATTTTAGGCAAATTGAAAGATATTTAGGTCTCTCGCAGCAAAGTAAAGTCTGATTTTCTTATCAAAAACACAGTTTTTATTTTTTCTTGAAAGCAAATTTTGGTTTTCAAGGAAAAAAGTTTAATATGTTAATTAACAGTATATAAAAATTATATTTGTCGTGTTTTATTTAAGCCTCCGGGATGATCAGTAAAATTATAATTTTTTCGCAACATTATGGTAATTGTTGACCATTTTATTCGCTTCTTAGTCTACGTTTCCGTTTAGAAATTTCTTAAAACCATCAAATTTAAGGTATTCCACGTAATATAATATATTTTTTTACATTGTCAACCAAAAATTGTTGAAAACAAAAATTGGTTACTGGTAGCTAAGTGGGGTTTTCACCATTATTTTTTTTCAGGTAGAAATTTATAGGGTCGCCCTCCTAATCCGGACCCTTAGCTTGCCTTCCTAGCTCAGGAGCGCCCGACCTTCCCATTAGGGGGGACCATAAAAAACTAACCGCGTGTAATACGATTTAAAAAGTTATAAACAATTCAAATGAGCAACAATTTATTATCTTCCTCGTCTCACTCATCCTAAGAGATATACAAACGTCTTTTGATCGACGCTCTATGATGAAAATTGAGATTTTTCGTGATTTTGCTAGATATGACCCGTTGACACACGGCAGCGTTGCTCAGTCAGATAGGCGGGTGTTTTAAATATCTCAACGGGGGTTGGGTTGGGTTGGGGGGAGGATTTCTAGATTTCTAATTTTTTTTAGAAATCCCTCCCCCATACCACATTTCAACGGCAACGTTGCCGTGTGTAAACGGGTAATTTCTGTGGTGAAAACCCCGCTTAATTACCATCAACCCAAAAATTTGCTCGTATTTACGTTTAAAAAAAGAAAATCAATGTTTTTGATAAAAAGTTCAACCTTTCCGCCAGTTGCAGTATATATATCCTGTATTCGTGGCTGTTCTTCCATGGGAACTATCACTAAAGGCTCACTCCCGGAGATGTCTCGGCATAGCCCTGGTAACTGTAGTTCACAGGTGTAACCTTCTCTAATTGAGCATTTGTAAACCGTTGTTTGTTCTCTAAAGAGTCCCTTGCTTAATCCACAATCAATTTCTCCATTAATTTACAAACCACGGAAGTTGAGCTTACTGGTCTGTTGTCCTGCCACCTTATGGTAGCTAATGATAGAGAGAAGGTACCGACAACAGTGACACCCATCCTCCGTTGTCCTTCTAGGCAGGCTTCCACGCCCCGGTGGAACGCCCGCCCTGCGACCTGGGACCCACTGGGACAACCCAGCCGCCCCTCCCCCCGGTCTGCCCCTCCCGGTGGGAGAACGGCTCTAGGGACTTCCACCTGGAAGGCCTCGGCATGAAGCTGCAGCCGGAACCCTCCGGAAGCAGTCTGCAGAGGAAGAAAGCAGGGGAGGTGGAGGTGTGGGCAAACACCACCGCCCACTTCCCCTCCAGCACCCTCCCCGGGAAGTACATGTACCCATGCACCGTGTGCTACAAAGAGTTCACCTCGGAACACTACCTCCAAAAGCACTATCTAACGCACCGGAAGGACAAGACGCACCGGTGCAGCCTCTGCGGGGAGGTGTTCAACGAGGTGGCGGCTTTGAGGCGGCACCGCAACGTCCACAAGGACCGCAAGGAGATGATCTGCGTGCACTGCGGGAAGAAGTTCTACATCAAGTCCATGCTGGTGGTGCACATGAGGGCCCACACCGGAGACAGGCCCTTCAAATGCGAAAGGTGCGGAAAAGGGTTCGCGCAGAACGGGAACCTGCAGTCGCACTACTTGGTGCACATGAGGAGGGATCGGTGCGCGTGCACCATTTGCGGCAGGACCTTCCTGCACCAGAAGCACCTCTCGACGCACATGGCGCTGCATTCCGGGGTGAAGCCGCACAGGTGCGAGCTCTGCGGGAAGGCCTTCGCCCAGGAGAGCGTGCTGAAGGCGCACGTGGCGAAGCACAGCGGGAAGAAGAGGTTTGCCTGCGACACGTGCGGGAAGACCTTCAACAAGATGGCGGACAAGCAGAGGCACGAGGTCGTTCACGGGAAGTAGGTTACACACTGGTGGATTATGTACAAGTGTTCCGAGACGGCGGAAAAGGAACTGGGGTGTATCTCACCCCACTGAAATCTGGCATGTAATTTACCCCACTGGTTAGCAGGGGTGTAATTTACCCCACATGTTATCACATCAGAATATTGTAGGAGGGGGAAAGAGACACTGGTGGATTATGTAAAAGAGGTCCGAGATGGGGGACAAGGGACTGGGGTGTATTTTACCCCACATATTATCACCCTAGGTTATGGATTCATGTATATATTTATGTAAATACTCATTGCAGTATGTGCAGGATAGCTAGAGAATCATTCATTGGAATTTCAGCAGTAGTTATTTGTTACACTTCGGTTTCATACGACCGTAATACGAACTTGTTCAAGGTTAACACTTCGGGTTTACCGCTACCTAGGCCATGGATGTATATCTTTTTTTACACAAATATCGCTGCATGAGCTGGGTAGCCTTCAACAAGATGGCGGACTAGGAACGACGTGTGCATGGAAAACAGTAGAGCAATCGATAGTCAAATTTGATGACGGTAGGTTTATTGAGCTCTCTACGAATGTGGACGTTCATGTATATATATATATATATATATATATGTGTGAGTGAGCGCTAGGATATTTATATATAACCTCATTGTAAACGGTAAAGTGTCAAACAATATGGCTGAAAAACAGCTTCATGTCCACGTGGTGTGTTTTTTGAAGACGGTGATCCCAAGTTGGGTTATGTATATATATATATTTGTATGTATTTAAGGTGTTTGGGTCAAATATATGATACTACAAAATGTTATGACTCGAGAATTAATTAAGATATTCATTGGCGGTTCGTTTCTACAATCATGGTAGCTCAATTGTTTTTCGTACACGGCTAATACACCTCGATGTGTGCCCCAATAGTGGGGGAGAAGCATCTACTCTGTGTTCAACTTCTCTCCGAGTGTTTTGCAGCATTGCAAGCTGTACATTTGCGATAGCTGCACTAATGCTACGGCGCAGTTCTGGTAGATCACCAACTGCTGTCTGGTACACTTGATTCTCGATAAACCCCGCAGAAAAGTGGTATCATGTCTGAGTGCGCCAAGCAATCCGTGGATCACCCCTCCCACTCTGGGCACTAATCCAAGAAGTCCTTATTAATTACCGCGTAATTGCATGGTCCATACAGGTGTAGAGAACATTTCAGTTACCGTAGAAGCAAACCGCCAATAAATATCTCAGCTACTTCTCAAGTTATTACATCTTGCACTATTGTATGTTTATCCCGGACACCTACATTGATACACATTATGAGGTGCTGATAAACGTGTGTCAATATGCGGATGATCACAGGTACGACGTCGTGCAAAGAAAGTAAGAGGCGTTTGAGGATAAGGACACTATGGTGGGAGATATGTGTATGAATGTACGTACACGTTTCTATGTTTACTAGATGGTCACCTATGGGAGAAGTGTGTAGTGATCTACTGCTTGGTGATTCCATGGTGCAGGACTGACTGGCTACAGGACACTTGGGCGAAGGAATACTCGCCTAAGAGGCTATTTATTGAAGAACTACTGTTCTTAGAGCCTATTTGGCAAATGACTACTAGTCTAACAGAGTACTTGAAGTAGGACTACTCGTCTTAAAGATTCTTTGGCGAATGATTTCTTGTCTAAAAGACTACAGTGGAAGAAAATGCAGCAGATGGTACAGTCATTGATCCAACCAGCGCATCCTATCATCATATTTATCGATGATTCTCCATGCATATTAACGATTGATCAATCACTTGTATTTTCTTCCATCTCCTGGTCATTTCTTTTTACCGCAGAGATAAAACCCACAAGCAGTCTATCTGTTGTTAAAGAGCTTTTGCCCCAACTTTATGGGGTGATTCTGACCCCAGCGAGCGAGGGAAAGAATAAACCAGAAATTCAACTTGAAGTAGAGGTGTTGAAAATGACAGGAGTGATGCCAAACAGTCTCTTCGAGGAGTAGTCATTGGCCAAAGTGTGCGAACAGTCAATCGCCAAGCAGTCCTTGAGCCCAGTTGCACCTGACTCGTTACAAGATGGCTACGTATGGGGAAAGCCTACAGAGAATCAAGATATCCGGAGTTTATTACAATTAGGGTATCATGTGCACTATATATTTATAATTAGAAACGTCCATAAGCTGGGGTGTATTTTACCCCACACATGGGGTGTGTTTTACCCCACATATAGGTTATCACCCCAGGTTATGGATTCATAGATGTAAATACGGATTGCAATATGTGCTGGATAGCTAAAAAATAGCAGATTCCCAATTCATGGGAATTTCAGCGGTAGTTATTTGTTACACACTGGTTTCATACAACCGTACTATGAACTTGTTCTAGGTTAAAACTTGGGGTTTTTCACACCCCAGGTCATGGATGTATATATTTGTGTACACACACATTGCTGCATGAGCTGGGTAGCCTTCGACAAGATGGTGGACTAGGAACACGTGTGCATGCTAAATAGTAAAGGAATCGGTAGTCAAATTTGAGGACGGTAGGTTCCACGTTTATTGTGGACATAAGTGTTCATATGTGAGTGCTTGGTTGTGTATATATAACCTCATAGTGAACGGGAAAGAGTCCAACAAGATGGCCGAAAAGAAGCTATATTACGCTGACCACGTGGTGTGGTTTTTTCAAGATGGTGATACTAAGTTGTGTGATGTATCTATGTTTGTACATATCCCGTGTGTCCAGGTTAAACGTATGATAACACGAATTAAGTTGAGAATTAATTCAGAAATTCATTTGCGGTTTGCTTCTAGAAGTATGTTAAATCACAATGTTTTCGTACACCGCTAACACGCCTCGAAATGTGCATCATAAGTGGCAGAAAGGCATGTAATCTGTATTTTACTCCTCTCCGAGTGTTTTGCAAGCAGCGTAACATTTGCAAATAACTAAAAGGAATTCGATGTTGCAGTTCCGGCAGATCGCGAACTGGTACCCTGTGTCAATGGTCACACACAGATATATACTCATCGGTGGTTATAACACAAGATATCCTAGGCTGACTCGGTCTTTTATAGGTGCTACGCGAGGTAGAGATTTACTGTAGGATTTCGGTTGGATTAAGATAAAAGATTTCGTCGAGCAATACTCCTTTGTTGCTTTCCTGGTTAACTCTGCTTTAAACTTAGACGTGAAATAAACTCATATTGAACGCAGAATAACTGCGATAATACGCTTAGTGAAATTTTTAGATACAAAGAAGGACCTTAACTAATTAGGTATGCATTAAGTTATTGCGCAACGAGAATCTATTTGCGTGGGGTAAGGGAGACCCCAAGTTAGTGGGGTATTTTATACCCCGGTTCCGGGGCATAAAATACAGCTGACACAGCTACACAGCTGACCTCTATGTGGCAACTGAGCGCGTCTCCTTTGCTGAAGGTATTAATTGAATGAACGACAAGCAAAAGAAATGTTACATTTTGAACGAACCCAACCCTTATTCCATCTAATGTTATTTTGAATACTAATTATTGTTATTCATTCATTAATTATTATTATATTTAAATACCAGGTTTTTTATACGCATTCAGTTGCATTGATCGAGAGAAAGCAATTTCATCTTACAAACTACTATAAACTCATTCATCCCACGAAATAGTCAGTTAACAATTACGTTGATATAAATAAAACATGGTTGCTACAGACGCTTCCATAATATTTAAAACCTTTCTTAAATACTGGTATTCGTATGTTTGTACGCTCGATTCTTCACAGTATATCATTCATAGCTGCAGTTACTAATATCTCCTTAAATTGCTCCCTCTTAATATAATCTATCACTTATTCTTAGCATTAATTTGAAGTAGGTATATTTTCTCAATGTGTTCTTACGGAGAAATACATGAGCTGGGGACTCAACTATCGCCTTGGTCGTCAGGGTGATGGGTTGTTTACGACCTCAAAATTTCGATAACATATTCAACGATTTTATCAAACTTTTCGCAATTTCGAATCGTAAACGATACTCCACGACCAAAATAAGAATCCTTCTTCTATTCTCCTTCTTTTGGTGCTTCATTCGACTTTCTATGACCATTATTTCTAATTTAATTTTGCAAATAAAATGAACCCTGCTACGAAAAAATTGAACTTTACGTGTATTACTTATGAAAAGATTTTGAACCGTCTGGGTTCGAACCGTGGACTTTAGGGAAATAAAAAGTAGCTTATACTCTGCGCGGGGTCGATTTTTAATAATGTAGAAAATTCAAAAGTTTTGCGACTCTCGGTTCTCGAGTTTTTAGCGAACACACAAACACATGCACACTCTATTTTATAAAATAGATTTGATTGTTCACTTATCTTTATTGATTAAAATATTCTTGTAATAAGATAAGATCGATGCTCCTTTATTGATAAGAATGAACAGTAAATAAGTAGTGATTTTAATATCTAATCTAACGCAACCGGTTGAAAAACTATAAACATATGTTTACACGAATTCGTAGTAAAACAGTTATCTTTAATTAGATATCTAATCTGCTTTAATCAGTTATCGGTTGAAAGATACCAGCTAACTCGTTTCTGCATTCAATATTTACTGTGTACGTTGCCGTTCATTTAATATCGTCTGGCAACGCTCAGTTGTCGGGTCACGTGATACCCCACGCGAAAAAATGGCTGCGCGTAAGGAAAATGGGCCTGGTCTAATTACGTATGCATTATTGTGCGATGTAAACGCATTCGTGTGAATCAGGGGCGGATCCAGGCGTAAATTTGGGGAACACTCGGGAAGGGCCACAGCGAGTGGCCAAGGCGTTCACCCCCCCTCAAATTTTGGGGTACAGTTTAAAGTGAACCTCCCGAAAATAATAATATTATAAATAATAATAAAGGGATGTATTTTTCACTGTGAACACCTAAAAATTACTACGATATAATACATTAATTAATTAGGTGGGGCGGGGTAGGCATCCATTAATTACGTGAGGTGATTTTGGCGATTCTTTGACACCTCCTGGTGAGATGTCGTTCGATTTGGCTCGACCCCCTCCTCTAATATCACGTGAGATTGTTCAAAATGCGCGTTTTCAGTGTAAGCATGTTAACCTAAGCTTCATTGTATAGGATTTATTAAAAAAACGTTATTTATTTAATTATTTTTATTTGGGACTAGTTGTGACTAGTATTTAACCCTTTTAGGCGGGTTACACACTGGTGTCCCGCGACACGTGTCTCATGAAACATGTCGTGTCGTATGAAATTGAATGCGACATGCATGTTTCGTGTTTATGTCCCATGTTTCATGTCTCTTGCCATTTACCTGATGTGTTGTGGTCTTGCAAGATGTCCTCAGAAGAAGACGCTTTTTTGTTACTTGCCCTAGTCAGAAGACGACATCGACGGCTCAGGCTTATAAATAGATAGTTTAAGTAAGATCAAGTAGCAAAATTATGGTGTTTATAAATGATGAATATATGTACATTATACGGTAGCTGAATTATTTCTAAACTTAACCTGCCGGAATCTCCCGAAATTTCCTGCTCTTGGAACGGAAAACTCCCGGAATCGACGTTTAAGGAGTTGGCAACCCTAAGTACACCTCGTTGCTCGAAGATGTGCGCCAGTGCGCATGCGCCAGACGGGCTTGTCCCGCGACATGTCTCACCAAACACCGACCAACCGGTTTCATGGGACATGTTCATGGAACACGGATGTCCCGTCTTACCGATGTCTCACGCAGTGTGTAAGTCCCAACTTGAATACACGGGTTGGTTCTGTTGAGACATGAGTGTCCCGCGACATGTCTCATGGGACACGTGTCGCGGGACACCAGTGTGTAACCCGCCTTAGAGCCTGTGTCCAATGTATTGGACACCGTTTTCTGTGCTTCCTGCGCAGTATTCATATTAATTAATATTCATGATAAGATGTTACTGCTTATTGAATAACGGAAACATCAACTAAATTCAAAAACAATTTTGTCTTCATAGAAAAATTCATTTCTCAAAGGGTTGAGACCAATGAGATCGCGTGTTCGGCTAGCCGGTGCTTAAACAATCGACTACGCTACTTTGTGGCATAACCGTGATAAATATTATCGTGTAAAATTTAGTCATATTTTAGTAGAGAAACACGTTTTACTCAATTTAACCCAGTTATCTCATAATTCTACACTGTTTTTTGCGGATAAAAAATTACGTAATCTTTGGGGAACGCCCCCACTCCCCCACGTGAGTGAGATTCAGCTTAACCCCTCCGCCCCCCTAAACGCCTCACTTAATTAATGGACGCCCCCAAACTGGCTATAAACTAAAACTTACCTTGAAAAATTGGTGCGTGGTAAAAATGCCACGGTGAAAATTCCACGGTAAAAACGCCACACATTTTGATAGGTAAAAATGCCACGGTAAAAATGCCATAGTAAAATTGCCACGGTAAAAATGCCACGGTAAAATTGTCACGGTAAAAATGCCATGGTAAAATTGCCACGGTAAAAATGCCATGGTAAAATTGCCACGGTAAAAATGCCAAGGTAAAATTGCCACGGTAAAAATGCCATGGTAAAATTGCCACGGTAAAAATGCCACGGTAAAATTGCCACGGTAAAAATGCCATGGTAAAATTGCCATGGTAAAAATGCCATGGTAAAATTGCCACGGTAAAAATGCCATGGTAAAATTGCCACGGTAAAAATGCCACGGTAAAATTGCCACGGTAAAAATGCCACGGTAAAATTGCCACGGTAAAAATGCCACCTTAAAAATGTCACAGGTAAAAATGCCACGGTAAATATGCCACACTGGAATTCTGTAGGTGCCAAAAATGTTACAGCAAAACTTGCACATAACCATTTTGACAATGGCTCATATTCTTGTAGTCACTCCTGTATAGAATGCAATAATTTTGTCAAATGTCAATCATTTTACGCTATAATACACCATTTGACAACGTTTAAGGTCATATTGACAATGGAACATGCCATAACTATTAGATCGCATAGCGGCATTGTTTTCCATTTGGCACTTAAAGATAACTTTGGCTAAAAGCGGATGGGTGGGGTTGGGTTGGGTTGGGTGGGCGGGGTTCCTTTAATTAAATCGTATATAATTGTTATCACAGTCTCTGCATTAAAGATAACTTTGGCTAAAAACTGATGGGTTGAGTTGGGTGGCATTTTTACCGTGGAACTTTTACCGTAACATTTTTACCGTGACATTTTACCGTGACATTTTTACCGTGACATTTTTAGCGTGGCATTTTTACCTGAATTCGAAAAATTAACTGTAATTGCCAGTTCGCAGGAAGAAAGAGGAGGTCTTAGCCGAAGCGTACTCTCAGCTGTCCGATGCGACACTAAAATGAACTTCAGCTTCAGTCGTTCGAGGGAGGAGTAGACAAAGTAGAACTTCGAGTGAAAGGCAGTCGCCGATTTTAAACATTGTGTTTCTTCCCTACAACTTGGCGCTACTATGTTGTCTCACGGTTGGCATCGCCACCGCATGCGACTGAATGGCGGCTGCGTCCAGTGGCGCGTCTGATTTTGTGCCCGCTACTTGTGTGAACTCCTCCATTTGAAACAATGTTCAGCTATGAACGACTTGGAAGCAGCGCAGAGTGGCCTCGTGTAAAGGTCTGGCCACGCTTCACCGCACCGTCACCGTGCCGTGGCTCGGCCGGGTGTCGGCCGACATACGGGAATTAATACAACAGTGCTGTACAATGTGCTAGTCCTTACCTCTCCGCACCGGATCGTCACCTCCACGCCATCACCGCTCCCGACTAGTTGGGTTTAAATTTGACGGGCACGGATCGGACACGGAAGAGAACTCTCCCAGTTCTTTCCTTTCGAGTGAAACAATTTTGAGTGAATTTTATTGACTTCAACAATATTTAGCATAATTATGTTAGATGCCGAGAATTTTTCAATTTCCTTTTTAGGCTGGTATTGTTTTTTATATTATTAATTTCCTCTAGTGCTAGCGCTATCATTCCTAATTCACTATTACTGAAATTATGTAACGTCACTTCTACGTAGAAGTCAAAAAGAATACTAAACTGTTCCCGCCGCAAGGTGGAGACCGAGCCAGAATACGGACAAGGTACGGGCGCGGCGCGGAAAAGTGTGGCTTCACGAACCGTGACACGGCCGACTCGCGGCCTAGCTACGGCACGGTGACGGTGCGGTGAAGTGTGGTCAGACCTTAAAGGAACACCAAGAACATGCGGCAACATTAACTCCGACAACCGTCATCTATAGACGACGCTCGGTCTTATATATACATAACTTATAAGAGTTAAATTATTGGCCTCGAAAAATATATTGGATTTGGGGGAGAAATTTCCCCCTTCCCCCCCACCTGGATCCGCCACTGGTGTGAATGAGGATGGAAATCATCTTACTGGGAATTCATGACCACAATTGTCTGCTCATTTTTCCTGAATTCTCTCAATTTGGACTCGAATACGACATTCCTCGACCAAAATAAGAATCTTTATTCAATTTCTTTCACACCCCAGGGAGAGAAATCAACGTTGTGGGTGGGCCACACCCAATTTCGTGCTTCGGGAGAAAATTAATTCACCATAAGCTTAAGAAGTCATGAAGAAGATAATCAAAATATAGGTTAATGGTAGATATATGGGGGTTTCACCATTACTTTTTTCAGGTAGAAATTTGGAGGGTCTCCGTCCTAATCCGAACCCTTAGCTCGCCTTCGCAGGTACTGAGCGCCCGACCTTTTCATCAGGTTGGACCATAATAAACTGACAGCATGGAATACGATTTAAAAAGTTATAAACAATTAAAATGAGCAATAATTTATTATCTTTGTCATCTCACTCATCTAAAGAGATATACAAGCGTCTTTCGATCGACGTTCTACGATGAAAATTAAGATTTTACGTGATTTTGCTAGAAATTACCCGTTGACACACGGCAACGTTGCTCAGTCATATAGGCGGGTGTTTTAAATAGCTCACAGGCCCACTTGGTTTAGTTTGCTGTCTTATTGTCAACTAGCTGAGGTACCTGTTGAATCCCAACGGGGGTTGGGGGGGAGGACTTCTAGATTTCTGATAGTAATCCTCCCCCCAACCCAACCCGACCCCGGGGCAACGTTGCCGTGTGTCAACGGGTAATTTCTAGCAAAATAACGAAAAATCTTAATTTTCCTCGTAGAACGTAGACCAAAAGACGCTTGTATATCTCTTTGGACGAGTGAGACGACGAAGATAATAAATTGTTGCTCATTTGAATTGTTTATAACTTTTTAAATCGTATTCCACGCGGTTAGTTTTTTTATGGTCCCCCCTGATGGGAAGGTTGGGCGCTCCTGAGCTAGGAAGTCGAGCTAAGGGTCTAGATTAGGACGGAGACCCTCCAAATTTCAACCTGAAAAAAGTAACAGTATAACCCCCAGATATCTTCCACTAACCAGATAATCAAAATAGGAATGGTAGATTTCCTTAGTGCGGTTCCTTTAGAAATTAATTCGAAGAGAACACATGTATTATATATATGCAAATTGAGTATATTCTGAGAGATCTTGTTGTATATAAGTGTGTGAACATAGTGCGACCTGAATTGTGGAAGGTTCCTTTGAGTGACCCCTTCAAGTATATTTTCTGATTTCGATGTCTAAGATGTTAACTCTTTTCTGTTGCGAGTTTATTAAAGATAATTTTTGGTACGAATGGCCATCATTATTTTCCTTCTTCTCCTTCCACCTTTTTGATTTGTTGGATGTTCTCTAAAATGTGACGTAATTCTGGAATGAAAAGTGTCTCTGTGTTTATATACGAGTAAAATCTTTCTTCTGCAAGCATATTAATAACTCAAATTTCAAGTCGACATCATATCGAGAGGGTCCTCAAAAGAAGAAAAAAGGATCTAAAATATTCTTAAAATTCGCTGCAATCTAATCATCTGGCATCGAACCCGGGTCTTCTTGGTGAACATACTATGCAGCACTACAGAAGATCACCATCTCTAACTATGTGTAAAAAATCAGGCAGAAATATTGGCTGCAACTGCCTCAAACGACGTCCTACTTTTCCCTTATATTCCTTATGAGAGAAATGTTAATGTGCTCTGGCATCGAACCCAGGAACAGCATGGTCTTATCTAAATTGTTTCTTTAATCTAGTCTTAATATACTACTTCCAGCTAAGCTAGCAATAAACCAAGCTAGGCAATCCTATAATTTCGATAAGTGCACCAAAAAAATAATGAAAAACTTCCCTAATGTATTTGAAATGGAAGATTTTTGCATCGTCCTAACATCGAACCCAGAGTATTTTCTGTTATGTTAAGTTATTTATAACATGAATTCATTCTCCCTTTGTACCCTGAAGATGCTTTTTGTTCTCAACAGCGAAATGTACATCGGTGGAATTTTACTTTTGATGGTTTTTGGAGTTTGGGTAATTTTTTATCATTAAGTTATTTATGTTTTCGATAGATCATAATTATATCTGTAAGCTCCGTGAGTTTTGATTCTCTACCTATCCGGAAAGTGTTTTTTAGAAATTCTCGAAAATCAAAGCAATAAATTTTAATGGGAAAAATCGGAATCTTAATCGGAAAATACGGCCTTCTGGCATCGAACTCATGATATTAAGGTTCAAATTCGCCTTTTTCATGGGGTTTCACGTTAGGGCCTATTCGCTGTAAAAATGTCAAGTCAATGACGCTTGTGGTTTAGCCTGTGAATTAGTATCCTATCTGACTATATATATGAATGAATCCGGAGTCTGTATATATAAAAGATGTATAAAGGATGCTTTCTTGCATTCTGCAAGCGTATATTTAAAGTACGCTAAACTCCCGTTTATCCGAATTGTGTTCATCCGAAATCCGTTTCATCCGAATGCACCCACCGAATACCATCGCGACCCATTACTTATTTGCTCGTGACACCTCTTCATATATGTTCATTTTTTCCGCTGCCAGATAAGGCAGATTTTATCTGTAAGAACGCAAAATAAACGAGTTTTGCCATTCATCATGTGAAAGCTTTGAGTTTTCAATCATACTTCGGCGCCTTTTTAATACGTCAACACAAAATTGAAACATTTGACAAATCAGGTATTTACAACATTAAATGCCCTGAATGCAATTTAAATACACTGGCCAAACCAGACGATATTTGATTGCTCGTTTTAAAGAACACGTATGTCCAGTGTGGCTAAACATATGAACGACACTGGTCATCAAATTTCTTTGAATGATTTAAATCTTCCACATTCTTCGCATACTCATTTAAACGCCTTGAAAAATATGTGCATTTATAAAAATAAAGATATATTAATGAACCAGGATTTGAAATTCAACCAAACTCTCTTCAAATTAACTCACACATAGTCTTTCTACGATCTCAGGTTTGTTCCGTCTCTTCTCCCGACTTCCTTGCATTTCTTTGCCGACCTCTGCCTGACGATGACTTCTTGGATGTCGAAATACGTATAGCCGCTTTGCAAGTTTCTCGACGATTTTTGGAGTTTATTCTTTATGTATAACAAATTTTTCAGTCAAAAACATGCTTATTCACAACCATATCGATAGCATTCTACGTACGTGTTAGGAATGAGTGACGTGACGTCAGTTTGCAAACTTGTGTTTGGTTTTAAAATTTAGGAGGCCAAGTTCGACTTTGTAAAAATAGATGCATCCAAGTGGCCTGGTGTCGAAGCCATCTTTAAGATGAAATTGCATTTAAACATCTGCTTTGGGATAATCTGAACATTTATGAAATTCCAAGTCGATTATCTGGAATGTATTGAAACCGAGTTCCTTATTTGCGTATAATTGAATTCTAGAATGTAAATGGTGCACTGTCTTCGAACCAATGATCATAAGATGAAAGGTGATTATGAAATAATTATTTTTTAAGTTCACATTTATAATTTAGATACAGAGTTGATTTTTTCTCTAGAATAACTATAGTCATTCACGAGTGTTCTACTTTTTGGTAGGTCCATGCACAATCCCTATCAATCGCCATCTCCTTCATATTTAACCCCTTCCAACAGCTTCTGCCTTCCCCTCTTTCCCCTGAATCCTCAGTTACTACCTTTTCCCTCTCCCCTCAATATTTGGCCCACCCATTTCTTCTGACGATGCTTAATCACGTCAAATTAAGCCCTCTCCTCCCCAACCATCTCTAACATCTCCGTGTTTGTATTCAACCCAACTAAATTTTCCCTTCTAAGCCACACCCACATCTCGAAGGCCTCCAAACGTCTTCCTTTCTTAAAGTCCACGTTTCGCACCCTTAGAGAAACACACTCCAGACCAGGGATTCCACCAATCCTGTCCTGATTCCTTTGTCAATACGTCATCAATTCCCTTCGCTTCATAAAGGCTTCCTTGTTCTATTCTTTAATAAACCTCATCTTTACATCTTCCGTCCCAAGAGAATCATTAAATTAATCCAGATTACAGTACATGTATTTTCCGTTGACACAAATAGTGCTTGTTAAATGCATTATATTTTTATTGGTATCTTTCTGATATATTCATACGTGGGTTGAGTTCAACAATCACCTTCGTCGTTAGGGAGTTGTTTATGCCCACAAAATAACACGAATTTTCCGTCTTTTTTGTCCGAATTCTCCCAATTTAGACTCGAATGCCATATTCCATGACCGAAATAAGAATCTTTGTTCAATTTCCTTTCTTTTGGTGTTCATCTCGATTTCGCACGACCATAATTTCTGATTTAATTCTTCAAAAGAGAAAATGTCTGCAATCGATCAAAACGAACTTTACGTGCATTTCTTATGAGAGAGACGGTTCGAGTCGTCCAGAGTCGAACCAAGGATACTCTGGACAGAGAAATATCGATGTGTGACACTCCCTTGGACCTCTGAAACGACTCCGAAAAATGAATGATCCTATCACGCCGGGAAGTGCATGAAATTAATGCTCTTTCCTGATTCCTTTATCAATACGTCATGAATTCTTCCATGGTCTATTCTTTTACGAACCTCATCTTCACATCTTCCGTCCCAGGAAAGAGTACTTCCCAAAGAAGATGATTGTCCCATCCACCCTAATAGTTAACTTAGCTCTCTTTCCCTCGGTGAACCTCAAAACCTTAGTTTCACTTACGTTAATTTTCACTCCAAACTCTCCTAAAGTGACTAGCGACGGAGTTTCGCTAGTCACTTAAAATGTCATGGTTACGAAAAGCGGTTTTAGCTCTATGGAAACCAGAGGAGGACAGTTTCAGTGATACTAATTCTGTTTCCTGCTTCATTTCCCAACCGAAAAGGCTAGGATACAGAGAAATAGTTTCGGAATGCGAAAATTATTGCGAAAAACAACCATCTCTAGGTATGACCTACTTTTGATAAGGTCAATGACACCGGTCAGCTGATTGGATGCATACCAACCGGCAGAGCATCTGAGACTCACTGGTTGCATAACATACAGGATAACACGCACCTTCGAATTCTAAATTTAATTACCTCTCAACAAAAACTATTATCGCACTCGTCAGCGTTTCTCTCGTCGTGCGATGGAAGGTGTTTCACGAACGAAGCTGTGCTTTACTAAAAACCGTAATGTTTTCTTTCTTTAATGAAGACGACGGAGTTGAACTTGGTAATGTAACGGATAGAGGCGTTTGTTCTTCGCAATTAAACCAACGAATAACGCGAATTTCGACAGCTTTAATAAGAAGCACGAATTTTGGTGATATTCGCTTCATTCATCATTTGTAGTAGAGGGAAATTTGATTTTGGTATTATTTAAATAAATGCACAATATATAATTGTATTATTTACGTATTTTTTGTCGTATTTTTGATCACTCGTGACATCTTTGCATGCGCGAATTTGATCTTTTGCAAGAAATTCGCAAAACTTTCTTTCCATTATCACAAAATCTCGCCTAATTCCACGGAGAAATATGTTTTGTTTTTCTTTAACATCTATCGTGCCAATATGTTTTTAATGAAAATATAATGTCTTGTTGATCTGCAGCTGTGAAAGCATTTTCCTTAGGTGTAAACAGCACAGTTTTAAATAAATTCAATTTAATATTTCGTATAATTTACAGTTAATAACATTTCCAATGCTTTTAATGTTTATGCTAAAATATGCCTAACATTATTCCTTCGCTTAAATGAGACTCTGTGACAATAAGTAGCACCAAATTTAAGAAACGTATTAAAAACACCACAATTTGGTTTTCGAATCAACAAATTTCAGAAAAAATAAAAACATTTTCAAACGCTTCTAGTAACGGATGAGGAAAACAACAGAAATATTTATCTCAAAAAAACACGTTCACATAGCATTTGAGTCACGAACAAAGCAATCTTCAAAGCAATCAAAGGTGTGAGATGGGTAGAGAAATGCCAATGCACATTTAGGGTGCATAGCGAAAAACTTTTATTCGGAAAACATTAAGTCTCTGACGATGTCTTGCGGAAAAAGTACAAATTGTTCTTTTTACTTTCTCCCTATGCGTAGTACAGAGAAAGCATTGTATTCGCAAAAAATTCGACCTCCAGATTTCGACGGAAATAGATGTTTTGGGGCCCATAGAGCTCGTTTTCGCTATTTTCCCGAACATGTCTGTCTTAGTGTCAATGGTAAAAAAGTTTGTGTGCGCTCTATCTTAAAAAGTAATTATCCGATCATTTCCAAATTTCGTATTTAATATTTTCCTAACTATGCCAAGAGTTGATTAGTTTTTGATGAATACCGCTTAACCGGAAGTTACGGTTTTTCCGGAACAAAAGTTTGTTTTTTAAATACCTCTGTCAGAATGCAATGTAGGAATATACCATTACATTCAAAAGTTATAGATAATGTACTTTACTACAACTTTAGTATTAAACATTTTTTCGTATCACTTATAGTTTAGGAGTTATTCTTGAATAATGGTTAACCGGAAGTTGTTGTTTATCCAGAAATGGAAGTTTTTCATACATATATCTATGTCACAATGCAATGTAGGTATATACAATTACATACAAAAGTTATAGATAATGTATTTTACTACAACTTTTGTTTGAAACATTTTTCTGTAACACATATTGTTTTGGTGTTATTTATATATTACGCGCATAGGCTTCTGTTTTCAATAAATATCGAGAAAGTCATGTGTTGGCCACATCAGAATTTTTTAATAAATACAAAGCAAATTTTAGTGTTAAAAAAAATGATAAAACTTTTCATGATAAAATTCTTTTTATTTAATGCACCACAATAAATTACAAACACGACCAGGTTTCGTAGCCAAGCTACATCTTCAGGTGAGGAAGCATTCAACAACGTTATACAGGGGGCTGATAGTAAACCAATGGGAAAAGAGGAGGAGGAAATGGTAAGTTTAGAATCCTTAACAGTATAAAAGAATATTTCGTATTATTTCGAATACTTTTAATTTGTATGGTTTTAAGAAATTTCTGAATGAAAACGTAGACCAAGAAGTGAATGAAATGGTCAGGACCTTAATTTTGCATAAAAGTTATAATTTTACTGCTATTCCAAGAGGCGTAAATGTGACCGATATAATTTTTATATACTGTAAATTAATTAAACTAATTCTAAACTTAAGATTTTTTCACCGCTAACCCCGGAGGATTAAATAATATACGACAGATGTAATTTTTACATGCTGTCCATTAACATTCTAAACTTTTCATTTTTGTTCTTGAAACAAAAAATTTGCTTTGTCTTTATGTTTAAAAGAAATGTAAATATACGTTTTTGAAAAGAAAATGAAACTTGAGGCCCGTAGCGGGAGATATAAATATCTTTCAATTTGTCTAAAATATTTTTCGGGTAAACACGTGACCATGGCAACGACTTTTTATCAACTTGAAATTTTGAATTTCGAAAAAAACGTTTTTTCGTGATACGCCCTCTATGTCATCACCAAAGGTTGGAACAGCAGCGCCACGCCGCCATTTTCCGGACGCCATTCCAGCGACGGAGAAGAAATCCAACCCAACGAGGAAGTGCGCGGTTTGCTCCCGGAAGCGGGACTCGAACGGGAAACTGTTACGGAGGGAGACGAGGTACATGTGTCCGGATTGTGATGTGCCGCTGTGTGTGACGCCGTGCTTCCGACTGTACCACACGAAATCAAATTTATGAATAAAAACCTCCAATAAATATTTGCGTACTCGAATATTAACTACTATGTAATGTCCGCCCCTTTTGGTTATTAAGGGAGACGGAACAATTACATTAATTTACTGGGTTCTTGCCAGGTGTCAGAGTTGCAGGAGGAATAACTAATAGTTCAAATCTTTTTAAATTAAATAAAATTGTATTCTTACTTTCCGATGGTGGTTAGTGCGGCCGGTGACGAGATAGAGAATGTCGGGATGGAGGTGATCTTTTAGGCACAATAAACCTTTGTGTGTGACTACGTCTAGCGACGTTAACCAGAGACTTCTACCGGGAGACTTTGTGGGAGACTGCTTTTAGGTGGTCAGTTCTTTTATACTTAATTGTTCGAATAATATTTATCACGTTATTCGAATTGAAGAAGCTCTGACATTTAAAGGTTAACTTATTTTCGATAATCACAATCAAGGTGACTTTCCATGTCTTTAAAAAACATAGTCAAAAACACTTTGACTATTTCGGAATGACCTTTCATACGAAAACAAAAGACGTTATGAAAATTAACTCTTTATACATCGGTCAATTTAAGACATAAGAAATATACAAAGAAACTTTAGTAAACACACAACTAGATGACCGACGGTGAACTTCGTACCACCTAAAATTGACTTGATTGTAATACTTCGTAAGCGACTATCAATCCTAATCAACTTTCCAACTCCGATTCATTTAGATCGATGATATTGGTGCGGTTTGAGTTTCGTTATTAAAATAAACTCCAACTACGAAGACCTTTGTCAGCTCATCCTCTCCTTCATTTCCTTTTTCATCATGAACACTGTGAAACGACACGTAATTGTATTCACAGTCACTCAAATATGTCGAACTTACCTTCAGAAGTTTACAATATTGAAATCCACACAGTAAGTCCTCGAGTATAGAGAGAGTAAAACCATTTTAAAACTAAAAATGCAGTAAACAATTACGTTGCTGTAAATAAAACTCGGTTGCTACTGACGCTTAAACAAAATTGTAATAAAATTAAAATTTAAACATTCGTACTTTTTTCCGTGCGATTCTTCAGAAGATATTGTTCGTATCAGCAAATGTTAAAATCTCGTACATTTTTTCTTCTTCATAAAGTTATTATCATGATTAATTTCAACTTGTATTCTTAATGCATTTTGATGGATAAATAAATGAACTTGGAATCAACAATCGCCTTCGTTGTAAAGGGGGATGGGTTGTTTACAACCTCGAAATTTTGATAAAAAATTCACGCATTTTATCAAAATTCTAGAAATTTCGATTCGTAAGCGATATTCGACGACCAAAATAAGAATCTTTATTCTATTCCCCTTCTTTTGTTGCTTGGGTCGACTTTGTAAGACTATTATTTCTAATTTAAATCTTCACATGAAATGAAGCCTGCAGCGAGAAAAATGAACTTTACTTGCATTTCTTATGGAAATGCTTTTTCGTTTTTTCGGCTATTTCTTTTGGGTTTTTCCTAATTTTCGTGTTTTATAAACCACCTCCGTACCGAGGCGAACAAAACGAAAACAATTTTTTGCAATTGTTTCAATTTTTTCTTCTTCATAAAGGTAATCACTTATTATCAGGATTAATGTTAACTTGACTTATATTCTTAATGCATTTTGATGGATAAATACACGAACTTGGAATCAAGTTTGGTTTGCTGTCTTATTATCAACTAGCAGAAGTACCTGTTGAATTTCAACGGGGGTTACACAGCTTTTGCAATATCCTCTCCACGCGCCTGACCTTCGAGTGGCGATAATCCTATAGTTCCTCTTTAAAACCTGAATGAGAAATAAATCTTACGATGAGCGAAACTTGCGACATATCATTTGTGTCACATCACTCGTCAGCTGCTATTGATAAAGCCGAAACTGATTTCAGATCTTCGATTTGCTGGATGGTTACATTGTAACACATTTTAATCGATCTATCTTTCATTGTTTTGGCAGACAGTGGCAACTCCTTTATTTTTTACTTTCTCCCTATACATAGTATAGAGAAAGTTATGTATTAGCAAAAGAATTCGGCCTCCAGATTTAGACGGGAAAACATGTTTTGGGGCCCATAGAGCACGTTTTCGCTATTTTCCGAAACGTGTGTCTGTCTGTGGTTATAAAGTTTGTGGGCGCTCTATCTTAAAAAGTAATTATCCGATCATTACCAAAATTCATATTTAGTATTTTCCTAACAATGCCAAAAGTTGATTAGTTTTTGATGAATATCGCTTTACCGGAAGTTCCCGTTTAACCGGAAGAAAATTTTGTTTCTTTAATATCTTGTCAAAATGCAATGTAGGGATATACCGTTACATAAAAAAGTTATAGATAATGTACTTAACTACAACTTTTGTATGAAATATTTTTTCGTAACACTGATTGTTTAGGAGTTATTCTTGAATAATGGTTAACCGGAAGTTGCTGTTTATCCAGAAATGGAAGTTTTTCATATATATATATATCTATGTCAGAATGCAATGTAGGTATATACAATTATGTACCAACGTTATAGATAATATATTTTACTACAACCTTTGTATGAAATATTTTCCTGTAACACTCATTGTTTTGGAGTTATTTATATACTACCGGCATAGGCTTCTGTTTTCAATAAATATGGAGAAAGTCATGTGTTGGCTACATCAGATTTTTTTAGAATAACTGCTTTGTTCCTAATATTTCGAAATAGCTCTTCGGGTGCATTGATTAATCAAGTTTTTATGTATTCGCCGTCTGTGTACGGTTTCCCTCTCTTAGCAATATCTTGACTAACAACAAAACTTGCCATATTAACATTGTTGGAAGATTGCATCCAGTTATTAAATGCATTTGATGAATCGTGACTCTTCTGCTTTCTTCCTTGCATCACCGGCAGGATATTTAGTGCTAAATGACGCATGCTTACTTCTAATTGTCTCTCCGAATTTGAATTCTTGTTGTGCGCGAATTTCTCCTTACAAGTAAGACATGTCGGATGGCCATTCAAGTTTCGAATAAATGCGAAATTTTCGGTCCACTCAACTTTAAAATCGCGGTTTTAATATTCCGTTTTTCTTTGCTTCCTTTTGGTAGCGATGTAGATTGCGGCACCTATTTATAAAAATATCCCAAATTATATTTTTTATTTTCTTCACATACGAAGTATAGAGAAAGTATTGTTTTCATGAAAAAAATCGAATTCATTCGATTTTTTTCATTCAATCAAGGATTTCAACGGGAATACATGTTTTGGGGTCCCTAGAACACGTTTTGACCATTTTCTGAATGATGTGTATCTGAATGTGGGAGCTCTAACGTAGAAACTATTAGCCGTATCAATACCAAACTTCATAAATAGCACTGTGGTGTGCGTTGTCAGAGATGATTAGTTTTAAGAGTAAATCGGTTGACCGGAAGTCGAGCTTTATTCTTCGAAGCAAATTTCCGGTTTTCAAAATATCTCCATAAATATGATATTTATGTAGATACTATTATTTATAAAAGTTTTAGAAAATGTAATTTACTATAACTTTTGTATTAAACATATTTTATATCACTGATTGTTTAGGAGTTATTCGTGAAATACTGATAAACCGGAAGTTGCTGTACTTAGTGGGCGCTGTGGGCGAAAGGCCAATTTCATCGTTTTTCATCGAACATGTCCCGAAAAACATTATTTATAATGTTTGTGACGTAAAAGATAATATGATATAAATTAATCACTCATCTTCCAAGTTTAGATTGAATCTAGAGTTCGAAAATACTGTCGTAGATAAATATTTTCATCTTATATATGGAGAAAGTCATGTGCTGGCCACATCAGATTTTTTTCTAAAGCCATCAATACAAAATTATTATCATTATAAAAATTATGACAAAAATAGCTGTAGGATGGGTAGCTGGACGAATTATAGGGCCCCACAAAAACAAAACAATGCTGTGTTAAATTCATTTTGAATCGAATACCTTAAGGGCGATAAACTTACATCGCGTAAAAACGTATTTAGTGCCCTATGGTTATATATACATGTAGATAAATTTAACTGTGGATACAATTATATACTCATGCAAAAGCCGAGTTTTTCTGCACACTTTTTATGCTGAGTACAAGGCTTCTTAAACTCGAGGGAGGGCTCCCCTTATCATTTCTCCCGTGGCAAAGAAGCGTCATTGTCGTAAATCGGCTGGGAAATTCCTCACTTGCTCATTCAACAGTTCCTTCTCAATTCTCTCTTACTAAACGACCGATGTTACTAATTACTGTAATTTCATTGTGTACTTTACCTGCTGCATTTCCCACCGTAGGCTTATATTCGACTCGGTTACTTTTCCCAGTTTTTTGGAATAAAATTAGGTACCTCGGCTTATAATGAGTTCGGCTTACATTCGAGTATAAAAAGTATACTCTTTCACAAATACTGCTGCTAAGACTATTGAAATATCGGCTATTCTGTTCCACAATTAAGTGGAAATATTCTATCTGGAGGGGAAAACTCAAAATATCGATTTCTGTTTCGGTTGCCTCAGTGAGGGTCTCCGTTCGAACCCCGGCCAAGACACTATTTTTCACTTCTTGTACAACCTCAATATTATATCTCCATATTCATCTCTGTGTAGAATTGATTGAAAGAAATGTATTTTCACTTGAACAGTTTTATTGCAAAAGGAATCATCAATCTTAATTTTCAATATTTTTAAGTGCGAGTGTATGTCCGTTTTTCTTCTCCCAGAAAATAAACATTTTGGTTATGATCTTTCTAAACTCATGGAGCAAAAGCATAATTCATTTTTCGTGCAAGTGAACTCCAGTGCAACTTCTGCGGCTCAAATATTATATTTATTCCATCATAACTCACGATAATCCACTCTCTGCTGAGACAATATTAAATGCGTAACTTCCCATTGCTACATAAAACGCAAAGGAATAATTTCACTCTAAAGACGGTGTAAACAGCATCACGCATCAGTGTCATTTAATTAGTGAAACCGAAAGACTTCTGCAACGATTTATGTCTCTAAGAATTTGAAGCGCAATCGAAATAAAGATTTTACCATCTTGTTCATACATCATTAAATAGTTATGTCTCGAAAAGGGATGAGTCCTTTGAGCTCTCTTTCCCCTTAATTAGTTTGAGGGACCTGATCACCGATAAGAATATTCCATTGCGCAATTAAACCGAATGTTTCAGCCTGCTTTTCTGGTGGCTATTCTATCCCTATGGGTAGTAGATAAGGGGTGACGTGGAAGGTGGATTTCGCAAACAAGAAATATAGAAATGCTTTGCGTGTAGTCATGTTTTGGCCTTCATTTTCAGTTCTTCGCGTGCAATCGAGATGTTCGCATCGAAAACGTATCTTTCAGAGGACTTACCTATATTGGCAAAGTGCAAGTGTGTTTCGTGCTTTATCACCAAGAAATCGTACTTCCAGTTTTTCTTGCTGAACATACAAGGATTTTAGTCGGTATACGAAGTGCTGCGGAAAATAATTCGAGTGTCGCGCAATTACCGTAAGAAATATTGTGGAATTGTGACTGCAGTGCTTATTTCTAAAATATCATTTGTTCTCTGTGTTTAATTTTCAAAGTACACTTAATCCACTCAGTTAACGGAGAGTGTTAGGCGAAAGAATATGCGTGTTAATAGGTGTTGCTTTTGTGAGCGAAAATAGATGCAGTGAGGTTGAGCAATTACTCGGCAAATTGTTTTTTCGTCACCAGTGATCATCAGATATGTTGTAATGTATTCGCTCAAAATAAAGTTTTGTAAGGAGTGCTGTGATTTTTTATTTAAAAGCGTTATTTGAGGAAATCTAAAGAGGTAAGAAAAACTATCAATTGCTTCTTCATGCCGTATTTTTTAAACGAATTGATATTTTTTTACTGTAAATATATCAAGTGACTGATCATATTTCTCACCTTCTTTCCATATTTTTTTATGAAAATTATTATTTCTTCAGTTTATCTGAACAGAGACTTCGCGGAAACTAATTTCATATCGTGCTTTAAATTTATCTTTTGTCGCTTTTTATTGAATCACAATGTTATTAAAACAATAGACTTTAAACGAAATAATGCATAAGCTGATATAATGTCGATGTGCAGATTTGATCTAATCACAGGACGGCTCATGAAAAAAAGTAATTCTTTAGAATCGAAGAGTATTTTCAATTGAAACATCCGAAATTAAATTGCTCAACCCTGTTGTATAGTTTTATATAGAGAAACGACTGTAAGCTATTAATTTTCATTTCAGCATAGTACTTGTGGTGACAATAAATGTGGCTACGATGGAGTCGAACTGCTATTCTTTTGATTATATATCCTCACGATCTAACTAAAAGATTGCGTCCAGAAAGCATTATTATTAAAAATATGATTTTTAAATACATCCGTTTGTTTTTTATAATTTTTAAATTAAAGTTGATTATAATGAAAATAGACTTTAATTTGACAGCACTACGAAAGTCGTTTCTCGGCTATTTCTTGATATTTAATTAGGAAGCTTTGATTCTAACAATTAACTCTGGTGAGCGTTATAATTTAAAACAAGATTTTCAAATATATCTTTTTGTTCTTTTAAATAAAATATGGTTGTAATAAAAAAGGTTTTATTTTGAATACCATCACGACTACTTAAGTCGTTTTCTTGCCATTTTCTTGATTGTTAAAAAAAATTGAAATAAACTTTTGATTTTAGAAAACTTTGATGTTAACTATTATTTCCGATAAGCAGTATTAATTTAAAATACGATTATTAAAAACATTTAATTTTCATTGATATGCAAGTGGACTATAATGTAAGTAGATTTTATTTTGACATGAAACACTAAATTCAAATTGCTATTTTTTGTACAATATTTTATTTAACTATCTTACTCTTAATACAAGGTATAGTTATTGTACAAAAAATCTTAAATAAAAGGTGAATTGGTAAAGAAAGAGTTATTGGCAAATAAAATAATTTGAAAAATAAAGAATAAATTCATATTTACAAGAAAAGTCAGGGAAAACAGGATAAGGTGAGTCTTTCTTGGCTCATCTGTTAGTTCCTGGTTTTGAATTGTTGTATGGTATACTTATGTTAATATTATACAGACTGATTTAAACTATATATAGGTACAAAATATTACACAAGGCATAGAAAGTGTGATAACATTTAATATTTTTCGTTCCAAACTTATAAGAAGTCACTTAAATATGGTCCTTAAGTCTAAATTTATGGACATAGTCTTTCTCTTTGGAGCTACAGCCCTATGTAAGCCTCCATTCCGATCTGCCTCCACTTCTCTGTCTTCTCACTTTCATCTTCTTCATGTCCTTTATGAATTAGCCATCTCAATCTGGACCTTCCTCTCCTTCTAGCGGCATTCAGTCTCCCTTCTATTCCCTTCTTCGGCATTCCTGTTTCATGCATCCTTTCCACATGGTCCAACCATTATATTCTCAAAGATTTTGTGAACTTAACTACATCTTCCCCAATTTAATATTGTCTTTAACTCCTCTTTGGTTCTCCTTTGCAGTTATTCATTCTTAATAACAGGTCGGAATATTCTCTGCAATTGCTTTCAAATCTTACCAGGGCCATACTCTTGTGAGTGTCCATCTTTATGCTCCATAGTTACCACTGGTCTGGTAATTGGTTTATATATTTGTATTTAAGTGTTTCAGTTTATAAACTTTCTCTTGAGTATCTTCGTATTTGCAAAGTAAGTTTTATTCCTTGCTTGTATTCTCTCATTTATTCATATTTTGCTTTTTTGTAAGTTATATATTTTCTAGATATTTAAACTCTTCCACACTATTAAATTTTATCTATTCTATCTCCAAATCCTGGGTGACTCTAGGTTTTCCAGAAGTATATATTTAGGTTTACTGGTATTAACTATCAATCCCATTTTGCTTGCTTCATTCTATTTATTTGTTAAATATTGTTCCTCTTTGATCTATTTTTTCTTCAGATTTTTGTAATCCTAGAATATCCTTGCATTATTCCAGTGATGAATTCAAATTCATTTTATTATGTATGTTTACTTTAGCCATGCTCTTCTTCAATGCCTTTATAATCAATATAATTATTTTGGATGGAATTTCCATGTCCTCCATTGCTTCTCAGAGTTTGATCCTTTTTATACAATCAAATGCTTGTCTAAAATATACAATAGCATATGCAGTTGAACATTATGATCATAGCATTTATCTAAAATTTATCTGATTACAAACAGTTGGTCTATTGTACTTCTATTGGATCTACTCCCACACAGAGAATCTCCAATTATCCTCCCAGTTACTACTTTCAGCCTTTCTTTTATGATGATTTCATATACTATATTTAACAGTATTTTCCATCTATATTTCTCGAGAACCAGTTTATTTCCCTTTTTATATATTAGGCTTAGGATTCCCATGCTCTATCCTTCTGGCATTTTTCTGCTTCCTATATTATACAACTAAGTTTATGTTTAGCATCACTCATTATATCTCCTCCATATTTTACTAGCTCTGCTGCAATATTTTCTTCCCTGGGTCTTTATTATTTTTTAACTTTTGTATTTATTGTGCAATTTCCAGCCTAATGGGTTTAATTCTGAGTAAGTTTGATATATTTGATTTGATTGATTCTATACTTGAATCTTTCCTTAGCCTGTCATTTTCCTCAGTTGTTACTCTCTCCTTATCTTCTGTACAGAGAAGTTCTTTGAAATGTTCTACCAATCTTTCCAGAACTTTATTCTATTCTTGAACTAAATTTCCCTCATTATTTTTAAATCCTTCCATTCTTGGTTTGTATCCTCTTTTTACCTTTTCTAAAACTTGGTAGAACTACCTCTGTTTATTCTGTTTGGTGTATTCTCCTATATTCTCTAGCTGTTCTCCATTTTCTCCTTTTCTTGCACATCCTATTTGCTTCCATCCTCATTTCTTGGTATCTTTCAGTGTTCGTTTTGGTTTATTTTCTTATCATGCTTTCTCTAGCTTTATTCTTCTCCTGTATAATTTGGGCACACTCGTTGTTAAACCAATCAGCATGTATTATTCTCTTGTTTCTTCCAATTGCTTCTTCCACAGCTTCTTTGATTGCTTTCCCTATTTTTCCCATTCTTTTTCTATGGTTATTTATAAGTTTTTTCGTCGGCTGTTGGTTTGCATTTTACTAGCTAATCCTTTTCGGTTTTGCTTCGTGACTTCCTAGTCTTCATTTAACTAATCTGTGTCCCATATTCTCTTAACTATATTTTCTGTTTTAATTATTCTCTCCCTTACTCTTATTATCCATTATTCCTCATCTTTCACAGCTTTTCCTCGGCTGAGAGTTCGCTTGAAATTGCGTCACTCCCTGCAACGTCTAACTAATTATTCTTCCATCACTTCTTCTATAAATAAAATGTTGTAAAAATAATTGTATGATATTTTTTACCGTTTATAGCTCTTCGATAACTGAATACAGTAGACCGAATGGTATGAAAGAAATTCCATGGTTCCATTTTCGTACATTAAGATATTTCCAAATTTTTCTTGTGCAATGGTATCAAAAATATCTACTTCAACATTAAAGAATCTCTGTTGAAATCGATGATTATTGAAGACTGAGAAACTTCACCTCTCTGAATCTAACCCTTTACCCCCGCGCCTTTATGGACTTCCAAAAAATACATAAGGAAGACATCCTTGTCCTCCCAGTGGTTTCAAACATTTCTTCCCCATGTCATAAGCTGGACACTGAATTTAATCATTTAATTACTAATTTATCAGACTTTATGCCATTGTGTGAAAAACTCAGTGGAATTTGCACGTAAAAGTGAAAGACTTGAAATTTCCTAACATTGCAAAACTCTTTCGATGTTTATATCTCATTTACCAGAGTTCCTTGTGTAGAGTCTGTTGTTGTGTTGGGTTACTAAAAAGGAACAATGCGGATGAATTAGTTACTAGTAACCTGTTGTCGTTGGCGAATGTGTGTTTAAAGAAATCTTTTTTTCAGTTCCAAGGCGGTTTTTATGAACAAAAAGATGGTCTTGCCCTGTTTTAGCTAACATTTTCATGGACTCCCTAAAAGAGAAATTGTTTTATTCAAATTCCCATTTGATAATATTTGTTTTATGCTGGTTTCGGTACGTTGATGATGATGGCCGGGAAAAACCGACAACTCTCTTCCTTTGTCTCTGTCCTGGATTCTATCCATCCTAGTATTTCATTTTCCCATGAAATTGAAACTAATAACACCTTGAACTTTCTTGACCTCACCCTACGTCTAGTTAATAAAAACTTCGAATTCAATGTTTATAATTATATTATTATACAGACAATCAACTTATATTAACAGTGCCATCCCCTTTACTTCCAATCACCACTACTCACATAAGCTAACCGCTTTTCACTGCCTTATCCACAGATTATTTAATATTTTCTTTATCTACTATAAACTTTCTTCGCGAGCTTAAAACTATTAAAGAAATACCTGTTGCAAAT
Source organism: Sympetrum striolatum (assembly GCA_947579665.1). Taxonomy (NCBI): domain Eukaryota; kingdom Metazoa; phylum Arthropoda; class Insecta; order Odonata; family Libellulidae; genus Sympetrum; species Sympetrum striolatum. The sequence goes on along the minus strand of CANPUZ010000057.1, from coordinate 505,972 downwards.
GGTTATTATAATGGTTCAACGGAAAGAAAGACGCATCATCGACGATCGACTTTTTCCTCTTGCATCCCAATCTAATGATGCTGGTGGAAAAAAGGAATCATATAAAAGAGCAAAAAATTTATTTCAAAACCAAAATCTTATACTTAAGTTAAAAATTTGACATTTCGGACCTTAGGCGCAGTAAAATCATTAATAACATCATCAAAGTAATTTTGTCGGTCACATTTTTTCGATAGAATTGCTAAATCATTCAATCTTATGGAGCTCATGGTAGACCTTAAGTCATTTTTTATTAATTTATCAACTCATGTGAATTTGAAAATTAAAATAACTTTTTATTAGTGCTTATTTACTTCTTCTTTCTCATAGAAGCTGAGTTTTAGAATGTTCTGAATTATTCATGCATTTTCTCCAGGAAATGGAAGTTTAATTATTTAAACAAATTTCTTTTAGCCGTAGTGCCAGGTTGATGAAATACCTTTAAGTTTAATATTGCATCTTTGACCTTGTTTCCACCTTAATTTTTAGAGATATTATATAAATTTCATATAATTAACAATTTTTATTAATATATTAAACTTTATTTTTAAACAGTTTACTTTTTATACGCAATATTCCAAATTCATCACCCATATACTCGGTGTCAGGGATATCCAATTTTTACCGAATATTTTTGCTATTTAGTTAGCATGTCCTTTCAATAACCAGGTTAACCATTAATATGACATCATCACTACTGAATTATAAATTTATTCACTACAATTGGAGACAATTTTCCCCTTTGGAAGATGTCGGGTCGATTCCACCCAACTGACGTGACAATTTGGGATGCAAGTACTCGAGCGTTAAATAATAATTCTTCATCAACATCACCCTCCACTATCTGCAAAAATGCTAACATTAAATCTTAGTTTTTAAAACCCAAATAAAACAGCGGTCAGATTCGACCGTACCTTAACTGTGTTCAATCTGTTTTGAAAACCTCCTTACTGGAACCTTCCACAGCTTCGTTCAAACATTCCCAAACGATGCATCAGAATATGAATGTACGGACGTATTTTATTCATGTTATACTTGCTTAGCCCATTTAGAGTGGTGGCCAACATACGGCATGTTCTCGTTAACAGTTTTGGGCATAAAGGTCTGGGCACATCATAAAATGTCTTCCGATGCCTACACAGTGGCAATGATGTCTGTGTGTATGTGTGTGTGTGTGTATGTGTTTGGGTATGTGTATGTGTGTAGTATAGACAGTGTGTTAGGAGAATCACATTCAGAGAAGATTGCAGACTTTCCCCACAAAAGCTAACTAATAAAGCCCATAGCTCTGAAAACATTCGTAGCTAGAGGTAAAAGCAAAAGTCAATACTATAGACATAAAGTTCCAATTTATTCACGAAGATATATTTTATGAAATTTAATTTGGCTTTAAGCTACGTCCATGGAATCCTATATATAACTCACTTATTTTGCCAGCATCAAAAGAAAACGGCTGATTGTATTTAGTAATATATGTAGTTTTAAAGTACTGTATTCATTAATTGGAGAAAATACAGTTTTTGTGTTACCCAATCGGTTCAGCTGTGGTTTCTTATTTCGGCGTTTTAGAATCTGCTGTAATATGCCACAACTTTAAAATCCAGAAATAAGAGAAAAGCTGTGGATAGCTTTCTTTTAAGATTTACAAAACGTTTTTCTTGGCTTATCCTTGTTAATTTTAGTATGCCCAGTTAATTTAATTAAAAATCTTTGCTAGAGAAGTAAGATTCTAATTTAACCCTTCCTTGACTGTGCCCTGAAAACTTCCGAAAACAGCTGTGTGGGGTACTCGGCGACCCCAACGCTTTCTTCGCAAATATTACGTTGTTTTTTAGTTTTTCTTTAAATCAACCTTTAATTATGTTTAGAAATACATTATTCATTATTTTGTTGAGATTATCTTTCATTTTTCTTTGGAGGTTGGGTTAGAGTTGATGGCTATTATATGACGTCAGGCAAACACAAAAACATCCCGTTAAATGAGATGATACTGTGATATAATTACTGTTAATGCAATAAATAATGAATCAATTTAAAAATCCATACCAAAGGGTGACTGAATTGCCACAATCACAAGACATTGTGTATAGCAATCCAAGTGAAAGTGGCTGTGCGGGGTACTTTGGTACCCCATTCGAATAAATAAAGATATTTTTGAAATGAGTCTGTGAAACAAATTTCTTTAAATTTCATAATATAAAAGAAACATCAATGCACAAATACATGGTATAAGAAACATGTTTGGTCGAAAATAAAACTTTTCTATCGAATTTAGCTATTTTGGGGTCCTCTGGCACCCCGCAAAGTGAAGGAAGGGTTAAAAGAATGTAGCAATAGAAAATATAGTTTAGAAAAAGAGAGAAAAATTGATTTTTTATTCTTTTAAAACATAACATAACAAGGTTTAGAGATTTCATATAGTGATGAACAGTTTCACACACAAATTGAAGCACACAAATTTGAAAAATGGTTCAAGTAAAAACAGATGCTCAAAAATTACTCTTTGCATAAATAAAATTACAATTAGATAATTACAAGAGATACCCTCTTCTGCTCTGAATGTCCAATATGTCCAATCCAATAGTGTTTTCCTCAGCGGCAGCAGGCGTATGTGAAATGCTTCTGACATCGGATATAACAAATCCAAATTTCACATCCTGAATTGCTTCCAAATCAGCTGTATGTGAATCTGCTTTTGTGGCAGGTGGTTCCTCTGTGATCTATAATAAGAAATGGATGAAATCTCTACCACATGAGGCAGTTTTTCATTCTCACCTCATATACAGCTAAGGATATTGTTAAAATTTAGGAGTCATATTGTTAAAACATTAAATTTGTGGTGGAAAGACTTTCTCCATATATAAGATTTAAATAATTAACTACGACCGTATTTTTGAACTCTAGATTCAATCTAAACTTAGAATATATATACAAGTATATTTTTTGTGATTTTCGTAGATAACTGTATATACATAAATATCAGATTGAAATTTGGTAAAAACGGAAACGAGCTTTGAAAAATAAACCTCAACTTCCGGTCAACCAATTCACTCCAAAAACTAATCAACTCTAACGACACCAACCAAAGAGCTATATATGAAATTTGGTGTTGATACGACAAATAGTTTTCATGTTAGAGCGCCCACAAAGTACATAAAAGGCTACTCCTGGTTTATCATTATTTCAGAAATAACTCCTAAACAATCAGTGATACAAAAATATATTTCACCCAAAAGTTATTGTAAAGTGCAGTTTCTAAAACATTTATAAGTCATAGAATATACCTAAATATCATATATATGGAGATATTTTGCAAAAACGGAAATTTGCTTCGAAGAATAAAGCTAGACTTCCGGTTAACCGATTTACTCCAAAAACTAATCAACTCTGACAGCACCCTAAACAGTGCTATATGTGAAGTTTGGTTTTGATACAACTAATAGTTTTCATGTTAGAGCACCCACTATCACATACACAAACACGCATACATCATTCCGAAAATGGTCAAAACGTGTTCTAGGGACCCCAAAACATGTATTTCATTTGAAGTCTCTAAGTCGATTTTTTTTAAACAATACTTTCTCAATAATACGTATATGGAGAAAGTAAAAACAGAAGCAAAGATGAAACATTGATTACAGAAAGGTAGTATATTGAGTGAAATCACTTTAAAAACAACAAATCAATCACATTTTGCATAAAAAAATACAAACCTTCTTTACCTTTTTGATTAGGTGCGGCAACTGCAGCAGAAATTATAATAAATAAATAAATAATGTTGAAATATTTACCTTTCCTTCTCCGTGCTTTAGTTGATGACGATTTCTATTACTTTCTCTTTTGAATTTACAAATACCACAAGAATAATACGGCTTCTCCTTGAGATGAATTGCCATATGCCTTTTCAGTTTGGCTTTTGAAAGGAACCTTTTGCGACATGATACACCTGCTGATAGATCGCAATCGTTTACTTACTTAACGGAAAACATTGATGAAGAGTGGAAGCAGGTGTAAAAGCATTACTTTTTACTAATGTTAATTTAAATTTTAATATGTATATTAAATTATTCTGAAAAACATTCTAATTTTTCATAATTTATAAATTGTATTCTATGTTTTTTGATATAATGCTAAAATCATTTAGATAATATACATTCCATACATTATTGTAAATATAAATTGCTAATTGTTGAGGAGTTATTAGTGAATACTCACTAACTGTATGTTGCTTTTTATCCAAAAATTGTAGTTTTTCTTAAATATCTCTGTCAGAATGCAATGTAGGTATATGCAATTACAAACAAAAGTTATGGATAATGTGTTCTACTACAACTTTTGTTTGAAACATTTCTTGTAACACTCATTGTTTAGGAGTTATTCATGAATAATGGTTAACCGGAATTTGTTGTTTACCCAGAAATGAAAGTTTTTCTTACATATCTCTGTCAGAATGCAATGTAGGTCTATACAATTACACACTAAAGTTATAGATAATGTGCATTAACACATCTTTTGTTTGAAATATTTTTTCGTAACACTAATTGTTTAGGAGTTATTAGTGAATACTCGCTAACTGTATGTTGCTTTTTATCCAAAAATTGTAGTTTTTCTTAAATATCTCTGTCAGAATGCGATGTAGGTATGTACAATTATATATAAAAGTTATAGATAATATATTTTACTACAACCTTTGTATGAAATATTTTCCTGTAACACTCATTGTTTTGGAGTTACTTATATATTACTGGCTTAGGCTTCTGTTTTTAATAAATATGGAGAAAGTCATGTAATGGCCACATCAGATTTTTATATTTATTTCAATTAAAGTACCCTTTGCTATAAAGGTAGAGCAAGCACTTTTTGAATTATTTTTATCTTCACTCAAATAATAATAATATTTATTTTACCAAAGACCAAATAGGTATAGGCATAGTCAAACATATGAATTAATAGATAAGGTGTTGTACAGCAGATATGTAAAACAAAATTGGAGTGACAAAGCAATGAAACATTTTAAAACATACAAAGATCACACCAATGGACATATTAATTCAAAGAACAAAATTATACAGCATAATAAATTAGAGAGAACATAATATTAGTTACATTGGCTACAGAACTAAACTATGTTGATATTCATATTTAAAAATTCGTCAATGGAGTAGAATGGATTTAGTAAAATCCTGTCATGAATGACGTTCTGAAAGTTTTCGAAAGGTGTATCTCTCACTCTTGAGGGTAGCTTATTAAATAATTCAATTGTGGAGTAGTTGAGGCTATTTTCAGTCTTCTTGAGTCGATGTTGAGGAATATCAATAAGTTCAGAGTGACGAGTATTGTGTGAATGAAAACTGGAATGCAGGTTAAACTTAGGTAAATTGTTTTTGGCATAGAGGAGTGATTAAAAAATAAAACCGGAATATACTGGCATAATCCTTTGTCGAATAAACAGTGGTCTTCTTAACTTAGGTCATTCAAATCTTAATCAGAAACTATCAGATTTTAGTAAATGGGTGAGAATAACTTAGCAATATTCCACTGTTTAAAAGTTTTTATAATTGCGACTGGTTTCGGACGTTAGTCCATTATCAAGCATCAGAGTTATTCAGCAGTACACAAATATATACAAAAGGTACAAAACCAAGGGACCAATCAGATTAGCTATTAGCGGTGTTAGGGGGAGGAGGAAGGGGAAGCAGGTTAACAATGGACAGCAGGTGAGAACAATTAGGGGAAAGATGGATGTTGCTGAGTGTGTAACTGTTTTTTAAGTGGTGTATTATTTCTATTTGTTCGAGATAATTTAGTTTGCGTCCTTTGTGTTCACAATGTAATAGAGTAGAGGAGAAATCAGAGGTGTGATTGTTATCTAAAAGATGTTTTGCAAAATGTGATGCCTGTGTATTGTTACGGAATGATTTTAAAGTGTTCTTTGGTTCTTATTTGTAAATTACAGGATGTCCGAACCTCAGTAAATCGCCCCACAATCATGTAATTTGTAAATGCCACTTTTTCGTGTATGGTTGAAGGTATCTTTGTTTTTCATTTATTTAAAGCTATTAATCGGCAAAGCCAATCCATTAATTTATTCCGTTGTTCGTGTTTTTTAAGTTTGTCTTCTTTTGTTTCTTCCGCCAACCAGCCAAAACAGTCTATAAAAAAAGGGAAATCGTCCAGGATTTTGAAAATAAGAGAGAGAGTCTTTTTGAATGCGAAATACACATATATATATATATATAAATATGAAAACATAATCAGAAGAGATGAGAGATATTTTCCCACAGATTTTTACGTCAGGTTTTTTTCTCGTCGTAGTCTCGTGTGTTCCACGTAGCGGGAATTCTCCAAGCTGGAATTTCAAATCTCGGTGTCGTGCAAAATGTGTGCGTGTAACGATTTTTAAGGGAAAAGTAGGGATTTTTAGCAAGAGGAGGCGTGTCTTTCTTTTTCGGACGAGGAGGAGGGGTATTTAAAATTTAAACCGCGCGATTGGGTTTCAGGTCGGAGTTTTGCTAACGATTGACGTGCCCTGTAAATTTTTGATGAATTAAATTGAGAGCGTATTAAATAAAAGATGGAAATCTGTTAATATGTGTCGGATTACGGAGTTTCACCAAGTTGAGGCTTCTTCAATTGAGCTGATGATTTCAACTTGGTGGCAAATAGGTGGTGGATTGGTGGTATCGGAATCTATTCGATCCGTTCCCCGTCCAAATCAAAATTATCCTTTGGGATGCGTTTACGACAACATGTGGATGCGTTTATGACGTCTTTAAGGGCCGATTCGTTTGTAAAATCCCCGATTAGAAACCCACGCAGGGTCAGTAGTGGACAATTTTAGCAATTTCAAAACTTCATGCTGCATTTCAAAAGAGGGTGCGTACCAACTGTGTATCTTTCTAGGCTTATTCTTAGTACTACAACAACGAGGAGATAAAAAAACAGTATCGAAAAACAGAAAAAATGGAAATCGATCTCCGATTGGAAACGCAGTCGGAGAGAGAGGATTCTAATCGTGTAACAAAACAAAAAAAATGTATCGTCGTGAGTGAGTGAAACGCGCTGGAGCGGACGGGAAAGGGTCAACATCTCGTGCGCTTTTTTGGGCGCAAATGGGTGATTTCTCCCGCCCGTTCGTTCCGCGCAAAAGCAAAACAGAGTGCATGGGACATGTTCCTGACTTATGTGTTTTCTATGGTATTACTGTTGTCCTTTTTTAAGAAAACGGGCCGATTATCAGGTCCGTGAGTGTGTGGATATGTTTTCAGAAAAAACCAGTCTTTTTGGTGATAAAAACAATTTGTGAGACTGTGTACATGTGTTTAAGGAGGCGAGACTTGTCTCCGAATGTGAATGTGTAAATCAATGCTGTGCCCCACTATATATATAATATATATATATATGAAAAGTTTTTTTATATTGTCGGAAAAAGAATAAATTTTTTCCTGTCTGGTGAAAAAATTTAAGCCTGGTGTTTTTATTCCCTACCTTGGGTTGGGTTGGGTTGGGTTGGGTTGCGTTGGATTGGGTTGCATTGGGTTGGGTTGCATTGGGTTGTGTTGGGTTGGGTTGGGTTGGGTTGCGTTGGGTTGGGTTGGATTCAATCAAACCTTTAAAAGGACATTATTTCGGTCGTTTTTATCGCATTCAACATTAGCAAATCAGTTTTTGAAAACAATTGAACCAAAAATGAATCCAAGATGGTCAAATACGATAAAATTTGAATGAATTCTTACGAAGAAGGTTTGAAGTCAAATTCAACGAAATGCGATTAAAAAGGAAAACAAATTTCCTCTTTATTTTTGAGATTCATTATAACAAAGCCAAACTTGAGGAAATAAATACAATCTTACTTTTAAAGGACACATTTTCAATCAACTTGATCTAATTCAACTTAAAAAGATGTGTTTTTGGAAAAAATTGGAACAAAAATGAATTTAAGATGGCCAAATGCGATTTGTCTAGAAAAACTTTCTTCTTCATTTCTGGGATTATTCAAAATAATTCTCAACCTGAGGAAATATAAGCTGAGAAAATTCTATAATGAATTCTTATGAAGAAGGTTTGAAGACAAATTCAACAAAATGCGATCTCGAAAGAAAAGCAAATTTGCTCTTTATTTATTAGATTCATTAAAATAAATGTCAACCTGAAGAAATATAAACAGAAATAATTCTCTAATCAATTCTTATGAAGAAGGATTGTAGTAACAGTCAACGAAATAAGATTTTCCATAACTAATTTAAACCTAATAAATAAGTAAGAAGTGTTTCAGAAGTCTTATTTATTGAAGGAGATAAAAATCAAATTGAATCCAATGTGACATTATTTTGAAGAAAACCATTTCACCATTATCTCTGAGATTCGAGGAAGTAATTCCAGGCTCGAGAAAAAAAGTTGAAAATAATCCTGAGGAAGTCTATCTAACTTATTAAGAAGGTAAGAAGCAAATTCAACTAATAATTAATAAAAGAAAAATCAATCATAGTTTTGAAGAACGTTATTAGCATTGTTTTGATCGAAATCGACGTAACTAAATCCGTTTTTGAAAAAACAATTGAACGAAAACGAATTCAAGATGGCTAAATGCAATTTAACCATAAAAACTTTCCTCTTGGATAAATAGATTCATTAAAGTAAAGCAAAACTTGAGGAAATAAAAACTCAAAATATTTGTAATGAATTCTCATGAAAAAGGTTTGAAGCAAAATTCAATGAGATACGATTTAAGAACAAATTTCCTCTATTTCTGAGACTCAAATAATTCTAAACTCAAGGAATTAATCATTTTAAAAATTCTGGAATAAATTCATAGGTAATTCAAATTTGTAAATCGTTCTTAATGGCAGTTTGCAAAATCATGCAGTGATTTTATTTAATTGAAAATTAATTCAATGGGAGAGGAATTGGCTGCGATACTCACTTAATGTTGGGAAATGTCACCATAGAAACATTTATATCGTTTGCTTCAAGACCGGATATCTCGTTTGCCAGAATGACATAGCGCATTACTTTCCATCTGCAATTTCCTTCAACTTCTCGACAGTTTTTAATTATTTAAATCTTGAGTTTAAGACAAAGAAATTGCATTTGAGGAGTGAAAGGTGGGAAATGAAAGATCACTGATATTGACGCTTAGAATGACAGACTAAATTCAAGATTTTCGGTGAAACAATTCAAAGAGAGACATTACAGGAACCTCAACAATAGATAATAATAATAATAATGGATTTATTACGGGTATTAAACCCATTTACATAATACATAATCAATATAAAAATACTTATAGAATAAAGCGAAACGTTCAAGTAAATTAAAATACATCAATAACAAAGAAAATAAAAGAATATAAAGCAATAAATGTATACTGAGATCACATTTGCAGTAATAAATAAATAAATAGGTAAACAATTCCAATATACAAGTACATGCATACATACACACATACATACATACACATACATACATACACACACACATACATACACATAATATATATTTACGTTTATTCATATACAATACAATGTTGCAACAATAACATACTCATATACACATTCAAGAAGTTAAAACAGGCAATAAGTACAAGTAAAATGAAGTGCATCCATAGATGTTATTTATATAAACATAAACGATTCACCATAGTGCTGTAGCAACTAGTGGCAAATTGGTCACTCAACCATTAATTGAGGCATTATTTGGTTCAAAAGAATTTTTAATTGAGCAAGTGAAGAATTTACTAAACAAGTTCTAACTTGACAGACGTTTTCCACTACAGGTAAGTGAGGCCCTGACTCGAGTATAAGCCAAATTAGGGGCTTATAATCTTCATGAAAAATGTAATGAAAAACACTTAAATGAGTATATCTGTGCTTAAAAAAATTCGAGGAAGAACTGCACTGTAAAATAGATGAACCACTCTGATTTTTTGGGAGATTCACTTTCAATAAATTCATCTTATATGAGTGTGAATAGATTCAAGGGAAACGCAAAGAAAAGTAAAGCAATAATATTGGGGAGTTGTTGATTGTGACTAAGAGAAAACTTTTGTCTTTTTAAAGTGTTGCAGACTTAGCATTTTTAGTAGTTTTACCAAGTATTTGCTTGTGTTTTTTTAATTCTTGTCTCATTCCGAATGTTTGACGAGCTTTTATGAAGCAAAATCCTGTTCATGCTAATTTAATGGTAATAATTGACAAAGTAAGTTTAATCTAGTGAATATTCTGTTTCTCTGTTATGTTATTTTCATGTATATAATTTTTATTTTTTACTTTTGATGCATTTCCTGTCATTTCATCTGAAACTTATCTCATAATTAGTTTCAATTAGTGATTTTTATGCAAATGTGTCATCATTGTAACGATACTTTTTAAATAAAATAAGATAATTAATAAAAAATGCCGTGCGGGGCGTAAAAGGTTAGAAAGATTTAAATTACTGATCAAAAGATCGAAAGTTGGGCACCAATATTCAAAAGAAGAAACAAATTAAATTTACCGCGAAATGCATGAGCTCAGGGTCGCTCAATTTCCGAAGGAAATAAAAACTACAATTTCTCTTAACTGAATTATCTATTCTAACAAGAAAATATAAGACAAATAACTCTCAACGTTAATGAACACCATACCCCCAAAAGACACACATATTGTAACTTAAGAAAACACCAACCGAACACAGAGGAAGAAACGAACCATAAAAACACCACCACCAATTAATCTTAATTAAACACGATAATTGGGGGACGAATTCACACAAAGGGAGGGAACACTAAAAACACAACAGGAGTGGGTCCAGGGTTTTTGAGGACCGTTCTGGTCAAGCTATATTCTTTGACTACTTTTTTCCTAAAGAAAAGGACGCCCAGAAGTCCGCGTCTTCTTTAGCGTCGGTTTCTCTCACCCAATCACTACACTTCGTTCAAACGTTTCGACCAACGCTTTCCCCATTCCCTTTCTGCAGATGGTCAACACATGGTCAACCATCCGCACCCCGGAAATGCTCTGATGGTCGAAACAGGGTCAGGGTGTGGCGAATTCCTGCCTTTACGCGGTCCTTAGAAATTTTTATTGCTGTGTTCCTTCCAGATAGATTTTTATTTATTTTTTATATTTTCTTTAATCTTAGCCCATTTCTTCATGCGAGTGTTTTTTCATTTTACTTTGTTTGTGATTAGAACTCGTTAACCATAAAATTCTAACCATAAAACTAACATTACAATAAACTAACATTACATCATTTATTCTTTCTTTTTTGTATTCCTTCATCAATTTTCCTTCTTGTCTTTTACAACTCTTTCAATCTTATTTCTTAATCAAATTTAGCTATCTATCTGTAGGCTTTTCAGGTTTTTCCCAATCTACTGAGTGTTTTCCTGCAGTGGAAATTTTTACTAAGCTCTTAGCTGCGGTTTTTTAATATGCATAGTATTTTTGTACTTTTGCAAGGTATCTATTCCATTCATTTCTCATTTGATAAAGGGTAAGATGTAAAAAGAGACTTCCTAGTCTCAATCTTATCCTAATAAAGTCCTTTTATTAATATTTTTATTATTATTAATTTAGAAATAGTGGATGATTGTAATAATTTTTAATATTTAATAATAGTAATATTAATTCACAGGCAGAGTTGCATGAATAAAATACAGTAAATTCAGAAATACATATATATTTAAATGCACAGAACATATCAACACATTCCAAAAAGAATATTTATGAAAGAAAAATGAATTTTAAATAAAATTTTGTAATACAATTAAGTAGAAGATAAAATCACCATAGCACTTAGGACCTGACATATTTTTTAAACATATAAATAGATGTATGAAAATAATTCCAATACAGAACTTGTTGGTGTCTCTCATAATCCCATGCAAGGGAAGATAAAAACAATAAATTTGCAATAATTTTGGGATACTAAAGAGATCAGGGTTTCAAGTGTTAACTATGGGACAATTAATATTAATCACAGATAACAGTTCTGAATATTTAATGTGTCCATTCAAATTTTATATAATATAAAAATAAATAATTGTTTCCTTTTAGAGGACAGAAGATGTGAGCTCAAACAATTCATTATGGAGTTAATTAATGGGAATTGCCTTTAAAAAGGTTTAGATATATTATAAAATTGATATATTAAGAGAAATTAAAATACAGCAATATACATTTTGTTTCTAGTTAGGAAAAATAATGGTAAAATATTAGCATATATAAATAATGTAATATACTAAATATTGCATTAAGTCAAGATAAATCCCTTAAGTTATAGAACATACGCAAATTACAAAGTTCAATGACTAATAGGTTGCATATATGCAGTAACGAAAATCGTTTTTTTTATTCAAAATTTCAAGTCTTTCAAGTCAATAAAAATTTATCGCTCAGGTAATATGTTTACCCAAAAAAATTTCAAACAAATCGAAAAATATTTAGGTCTCCCGCATCGGGCCTAAAGTTTGATATTTTTGTCAAAAACTAAGATTTTCATTAATTTTTAAACCTAAAGACAAATCAAATGTTTGTTTTCAAGTACAAATATGTAAAGTGTAGAATGTTTAACAGTATAAAAAAATTATTATTTCGAATACTTTGTATTTGTATGGTTTTAAAAACTTTCGAAATGAAAAAGTAGACTAGAAGCAACTAAAATAGTCAACAATTAAGACCTTAATTTTGCAAACAAATGGTAATTTTAAAACTAATCCCGGAGGCTTAAATGTTATACGGCAGATGTAATTTGCTTATACTGTTCGTCAACATTTTAAACTTTATATTATTGTTTACGAAAACAAAAAATTAATTTGTACAGAACATTCAATACATGTATGTTATCTACATAAATCTATAACTAGCACTAAAACTTATATAATATTCCTTGGATCCTTTAGAAGCAAGTAAACATATTACCGCTCAAACTTTAAACTTCAGCAATCCTATCGTCACCAGATAGGATCGATAGTACACCACGATATCTCGACGGAATCGATACTAGTAAACAGTAATGGCGGCTTCCGACGAGGTCTATCTACATCGTTATAAGAAAATGTGCAAGGCGTTCAGGTAATGCTCGATGTCTAGTTTTAAAGTACGTAGTTCCTTGAATTAATCCTTGAAGATTGTATTAGTACCAACTAAAATGTCGATGGGCTCCAAGGTTCCTCAAAGAGAGAGTTCCATAAAAGAACAGGATATGAATGCTATATTTTGACTTCATCACGAAGTTTAGGAGTCAACGAAAAGCATGGAGTAAACTTTTTCGGATGTGTTTATCTATAAGGAGTGGAGGGGAAGGGTTTAAGCCTAGTTTTTTGTCTAGTTCACGCTGGAAATCGACGAATTACATTTTAAGTTTGGAGCCAACATAGTAAAACCTACCAACTTGCTTTTTCGATCTGTTTTGTGGCAAATCTTTCGAAGTGTCACGCCGCAGTTTATTCCTGTACATTATTTGATTGCTTATAATTTTGTGAATATAAATACTGAGTATATTAATGCCTGCATAGATTTGGTTGTGTCTTCTTCTTTCATTATTTATTAATTTCTTATTCCAGGTGTATGGAAGATCTTTTCCCCACGTTTTTGTGTACCGATTGTGATTACAAATCGTGTGAATTCACGGACTTCGAATAGAAATGGGATTCGTCGAGGGAAATTTACAAATTGACACAATTCAAGAACATGCAGCGCCAAACAACAACAATAGAAGTTAAGGAGTTAAGTTTGTAAACTTTGAAGGTATTGGATGAAGTCTTCTCGGGTTGCGAACTGTCCTAAGATATATTTAAGACGGTAATGAACTAATTTTTAATATTTACGTCTAAATGTGTTCGTTGATCAATGATCTACGTATTATTACGCGAAGAAAAACATAGTATCCATTTTTGAGTGTATTATAACCACGGAGGAGTGCGTGATTTAGCATATTTAAAGTTCATATAACGGAGGATTGGCAAAAGCTAATGTCTTTGTCAAAATTATCATTTGGTTCAACTCTGGACGACTCGAATCGTCTCTCGTTTAAGAACTGCACGTAAATTTCATTTTGATCGATTGCAGACGTTTTTTCTTTTGCGGAATTAAATCAGAAATAATGGTCGTGAGAAATCGAGATTAGTACCAAAAGAAAGGAAATTGAACAAAGATTCTTATTTCGGTCGTGGAATATCGTATTCGAGTCGAAATTGGGAGAATAAAGAGAAAAAAGACGAAAAATTCGTGTAATATTAAAGCCATAAACAATTCCTTAGCAACAAAGGTGATTGTTGGACTCGGTTATTTATCGTCTAAGTTTAAATGCATTAAAATGAACATTTCTAACGAAAAGTCCAATATCGTAAGATTCTTATTTTGGTCGTGGAATATCGTATTATAGTCTAAATGACGAAAATTTTGTAAAAATTAAAGTATTGAAAATAAAATTATATAAGTACCTTAACAAATATGAAATGTATTTGAAATCCACTTTATCTTTTACCTCTATGAATTATTGGTTCTGGTCTGCTACTTCACATCATATAGATATGTACATAATTACCGATTAGTTAACTTAGATTATTTTTTTGTATTTTCAAATTGTAAGCCACAGATATATTAGTCTTTTTGAAGTTCGCACATCTTTTTATTTTTTTTATTTTAATTTTTATTATATTTTTTATTTATTTATACATTTTTATATATTTTTTGTTTATTTTCTCTTGCTGTCTTTTAACAATTTACTGTAAACTATGTTTTTGATAATTATCAGGGTACCAGACCTTTTAATCTTTCATTTGTATTTCTCAATATAATTTAATTTTCTTAATTTCTTTGAGATTTATCTCCTATTGTCCAACGTATATTTTAATTCGTCTAAATTTAATGTCAATTTAGTGGAGTTGATATATTTTATTAAAATCCATATTAAGAAAACTTTTACTAGACCACAGATAAAAGGTAAAAGTTTTCTCAATATGGATTTTGATATTATTAATAACTACCACAAAGTTACGCCTGATTCCGTTTCGTTTGATCTATTTTATCTGATTGTTTGTTGTAGTTACGAGTAAAATGTAGCTTGCATTATGCAAGCATATCGATAACAGTAATTTCAAGTTGGCATTATATCGGGACGGTCCTCAAAAGAAAAAAGGGAATTGAAAATATTCTTAAAATTCGCTGCTATTTAATCGCCCGGCATCGAATCTGGGTCTTCCTGGTGAACTTACTATGCATCACAACAGAAGATCACCATCTATAACTACGTATGCAAATTCAAGCAGAAATTTTGGCTGCAACTGCCTCAAAGGACGTCCTACTTTTCCCTTATATTTCTTATGAGAGAAATGTTAATGTAGTCTTGCATCGAACCCAGGAACAGTACGGTATTATCTCTATTTTTTTCTTAAACCCGGTCTTAATACACATATTCTAGCAGAGCGAGAACTTCCTATCAATTTGATAAACGCATCAAAAAAAATACTAAAAATTTACCTCAATGTATTTTAAATGGGAGATTTTTGCATCGTCCTAGCATCGAACCCAGGACATTTTCCGTGAAAGTCATTTATGTTTTCGATAGATCATGACTATATATATAGGCTCCTTGAGTTTTGATTCTCTACCTATCCGGGAAGTATATTTTAAAAATTCTGGAAAATCAAAGCAATGCATTTAAATGGAAAAAATCGGGACTTTGGGGTCCTCTGGAATCGAACCCATGACACTGAGGTTCAAAATAGCAATTTTTCTGGGGGTTACGCGTTATGGCCAATACATCATAAAAATTTCAAGTCAATGACGCTAGTAGTTTAGCCTGTGAATTAGTATCCTATCTATATATATTTATGAATGAATCCGGAGAAGCATCTATAATAGATATTTTTCCCCCTTTCTTTTTGTACAATTTTTATATTTTCACTGCCTGTCTATCATAACTCTTTTCTTTCTCCTTCATCAAAACTATAGTTTTTGTAGGTTTTGCAGGTGTTCCCCTTCCTGTGAGTGTTTTCCTGCAATGGAAATTTTTTCTCAGCTTAGGTTTTTTCAATCCACATATTACTTTTCTTCGTGTACTTTTGCAAACTATCTCTTTCTTTCTGTCCCTCAACTGACGATTGGTTGGATGTAAGAAGTGACTTCCTAGTCTTTATCTCGCTCAAATAAAGGCCTTTTATTATTATTACTATCATGAATATCAAAGTGTCATTTTTATTAACATTCATTTGATTCATTATTAACATGATATATTAAAAATGACAATGAATGGAAACAAAACATAAATAAATCTATGAGCTGTAATTGTGTTTTTACTTTCTCCCTATACACAGTGTTGTAAGGAAGCGTCTTTTACTGGGAGCACGTTCCCCTGAGCGCATTCCGATGTGCGGGTGGGTCCAGCACCCATAAATTCAGGCGGTGACTGGTGGGGAACCCTTGGTCCAGTTCGCAGATGGGCCAGGGGTGGGGAAGCGCTCTCCTCACTCATCGCATCGTAAGTCGGCAATGATCTTGAGAGAGACCGCGGTGATAACTTACAAAGGACCAAAGCCAGGAATGACAGGGTACAGGGAATGCGCAATCCGAGACTTGCGCTAGGGTACGCCAAGCTTTGGCGTTGCCACGCCATTCTTGGGCGCGGGGACGCTAAGAAAGCGCGGGAACACCACCGATGCTTCCCCACGATTAGTATAAATACGCCCCATTTTTGGGAGGAAAGTCACTTGGGGTTAGGGGCTCGAAGGGAAATAGTCTTCCTCCGAGCTTCTAATTCAGGGTCTCCCCGTAGGTCCCCGGGCCCGATCTGGAACCAGATTTGGGACCCCCTGCTCCCCAGCCACGAGAACAGTCGGCTTGCCGATTAGGACTCTTTCCGCTGATGGAGACATCCCCGAGAAGACAGGTCCAGTTTGGACTCATCCCGTTGGTGGTGTTTCCCCATCAGCCAGTAACGACAGTATGTGCGATATTTCCCTTGTGATGGATAAATAAATTCTTATAATAGATATCGGCCAATCCCTTTATTATTCTAACCGTTACTCCCAATGTTGTCGCTGTGACAATAGTATAGAGAAAGTAATGTATTCGCAAAAGAATTCGACCTCCAGATTTTAACGGAAATATATGTTTTGGGGCCCATAGAGCTCATTTTCGCTATTTACCCGAACATGTGTGTGTGTGTCTGTGATAAAAGTTTGTGTGCGCTCTATCTTAAAAAGTAATCATCTGATCATTTCCAAAATTCATATTTGATATTTTCCTAACAGTGCCAACAGTTGATGAATATTGTTTATCCGGAAAAAAATTTTGTTTCTTAAATATCTCTGTCAGAATGCGATGTAGGTATATACAATTACATACAAAAGTTATAGATAATGTACTTTGCTACAACTTTTCTATTAAACATTTTTTCGTAACACTGATTGTTTAGGAGTTATTCTTGAATAATGGTTGACCGGAAGTTGTTGTTAATCCAGAAATGGAAGTTTTTCGTACATATCTCTGTCAGAATGCAATGTAGGTATATACAATTACACACAAAAGTTATAGATAATGTATTTTACTACAACTTTCGTTCGGAACATTATTCGGTGGCACTCATTGTTTTGGAGTTATTTATATATTACCAGCATAGGCTACTGTTTTCAATTAATACGGAGAAAGTCATGTGTTGTCCACATCAGATTCTTTTTATTTGTTACCAACATTAAATTTTAAATTCTGTAGGTGTTGCAGGGATTAGTAAAACACCCCAAAGACGTTTGTACAGGCTCCCAGCTGACGTAATGGAATAAACTTCAAAAACATTGTAAGCATTCATCTTAGAAGCGTAATCATAGACAAAAGAGCCTCAATGACATTCAAACTGAAAATTCAATGAATTAGGGTAGAATTTTGACCACTGGGTGATCACTAGTAGATTTAAATCTACTGGTAAGGAGTTAAGTAACTAGATTTCTTTGAATCCTACAGTAGCTCTCAGCGATTTTGTCTGCATTATGGTAAAGTTAGTTTATACTTAACTTAAAATGAGCCCAAGTAGGCCTAAGCGTATTTTAAGCATACTGTAATTGCCCTAAACATATTATGTCTGTGTAAGAACCCTGTAAACCGCCTTTCGGCATGTGGCAGGGGGTGCTGTGACGAATTTCTAGGGAAATTTGGCCATAGTAAGTTGCCCATTTTTAAGTTGCCCGTTTACAAGTTGCTGTCAGAATGGCTCAGTCAGAAAGGCCTCAGGCAGAAGGGCTGAACGGAGAAGGGCCGTTAGAAAACACGACTTTTATACTGACCAGTGCAGTGATACTGTCGGCGATCGGACTAATTAACACGGCGGAGTTCTGTGACAGTTTCTAGCAATCTGATTGGTCAATTTGCGGAACCCCTTTCGTTACGAATTTCTGTGCTTCATTGTTTTTCCCTCTTCTTCACGAAAAACGGACTCCTCCGAAGAGAAGGTCATTTTGCAAGAGAGCGCGGGTCGCTGAACATTACGTCGACGCCGGTGGCGGCAGACTTTTCTTTCGATCGTGTGTTCCCGACATTCTCGTGAATTTACGTGGGACACTCTCTAAAGGTTAAGTTGATATCATTATTATTTGTGCAAACTGAACCATATCATTTAATTTGTGTATAATAATGTGTTATTTTCACTTGTTCGCATTTACTTAGTATTATTTTTCTGTGGTATCGTACTAGAGCGTATTATCCGTGATAAATGTCTTTCAGAGTCATTGTTTCTCATTCTTTCTTTATTTCGTATTTGGTCGTTTGTGTCGCTGGCCCTGTTGACTTTCTAACAGGTATTTCACGAAAATAATCGAATGCCGTGTACCGGTGGATGACAAGGTGGGTTCACCTTCGTTTCTATTTGGTATATTGCAACAGTGCAAGCACCTTGACTCTATTTTCCTAAACAGTTGCCTTGACGTATAGTTTGCGGAAAAACTGAATTTTTGAAAGGATTCTTTTTCTAGCATCTATTTCCCTAATCTTTCTGGCAGTATCAGAACATACAACGCGTTATATCAGTTACATCATCTGAAAACGTAATTTCTCTGAACTTATTTAATAAATTTATCCTTTGAATTCGTCTTCTAATGATTCCCATCCTGCATCTTGTAACATATGAGTAACGCTTGCTGTTTTATCGTAGCATTTCTTAACAAATCGCCTTTCGTTGTACTTTTTCTAAATCCCGATTATGACATTTCTCGGCGGGGTTCCATACACTAAATGTAAGGTCTAACTAACGCTAAGTAACATCGCTCGCGAACATTTTCTCCGTTCCTACCTTCGCTATTCTCTTAACGAAGTTTCGTAAGTGCTTTTCCACATATACTTCGGATGTACTCCATGATAGATTATTCGTGAGAGATACTCCAAGATACCGATTCTACTGTCATTAGGTTTACCCCTCGGAGGCTGTAAAGGCGTGTTCACATGTAAGTGCAGGGATGCATCGAGTGACATGCAGCGAAACGTTGGGAATACAAATTGTTCACATAGTGGCGTAAATGTCTATTGGCGCTCACTTGCTGTTAGCGATTTTGGTGTGTTTGGCGTTCACTAGTTTTTCTGCAATCGGCGATTCCGGTGTGTGCAGTGTTTTCCTAAAGGATACGATGGCGTAATAATGTCATATTAGCACTGCGCACCTCCACCGTGTTCACATGTTATGCACGTAAAAGTTGGGCTTTCGGTGACGCGTAGTGGAGCGTTGGTTTCTTGATTAGCTGTCTTGCCTCTGCGCCCTTGAAACGCCTACACGTGAACGTACCTTAAGAATAATCATTTATTATAGATTGGTTGACATATTTCCAAAAATCTTCTTCTAATTTTCTGTCTTGTAAGATTAAGTATGTTTGAAAAATTATAATTTCCTTTTCTGATGACTTTTGATCCATAAGCAATATGTCTGAAATATTTTGGCTAATGCGTTTCACGCTTCTTTTATAAAGGGAAAATTTATAAATTCCACAATTTCTTTAATTTTTTCAAAATCCTGGATTATTTCCTCGAAATCTTCAATTTTATTTTGGATTTCCGCGACGTATTTTCGATATCATTATTAATATTTTGATGCTTTTGTAGGTTATTCGCCATATTTGAAAAATTATTCAGATTATTTCGTTGCAGATCTTCTTTTAGCAAAATAAATTTAGTTTTATATGCATCTTTGTAGCTGATCACATATTTACATCTACATGAATACCCTACAAGCCGCCTTTCGGCCTGTGGCAGGGGGTGTAAACACCAGTTGAATCTTAACTACTTCCTTATTCGGTTATTGTCGCGTATCGGAAAGAATGAATTTTTAAACAATTCGTCGTAGCATCTATTTCTCTTAACTTACGTTCATTATCAGATCGGTAGCAGGCGGGTTGCATTTGTCCTTCTTTCTCCTTTCTTTCAAGGATTCCCAACCTACCTCTGAATGCATTTTAGTGCTTTTTTATCGTAGCATTTCTTAACAAAACGAACCGCTTTACACTGCACTTTCTCGAGTTCGCGAGTACACCTTTCATCCGCCATATACTTGCCGCATATTCCAGAAGGACCAAGGTAAAATGACATCGCTCTCTCACCTTTTCATCGCATTTACCGACAATACGCTTTACAAAGCATTTTACTTGCTTTGCCGCAGATTTTTCGAATATGCATGCTCCAATTTAAGTTATTTGTAATGTTGATCCCGAGATATTTACTGTTTAATTTTTACCTTCTAATTCTAAATTTAAATGACTTAATATTGAAGTAAAATCTGTAAGAAATGCTAAGTCACTAAGCCAAGTTTCATCATTTAAATTTTCACAGTTTCCATCTTGTTTGTGAAGAAAATCTATAATTACAAGCAATAAATCATGAAATCACGGCAGAAATTTACCTCTGCTTAGCCATCTGACATTGAAATGTAGTTATAATTCAGGATTGCCTTCATCAAGAGCAGTTGGAATAGTCGCTGTTTGAGGGAACTTCCTCGAATTGAATTGATAATTTTAAATGCTACATCCATTATCTCTTTTGAGTTTAGTCTCTTGCTTGCTAATACTTGCTGGTGAATTATGCAGTAATAGTACGAAAATGCTGGGAATTCTTCATCCTCAATTTGACATTGGGTATAAATCCATTTATGCAACCTATCATTGCATCTGCGCCATCCATTGTTATGGTGACTAATTTAAAAAGCAGTACTTTCAAATCATTGAACAAGTTTCCAAAGGCTTTGAGTATGTCTACACCTCTAGTCCTTTCCTTCAATGAAATCATACCCAGCTATTCTTCTTTAGATGTAAATTCCTTAAAAACCATACGAACGAAAACAAGTAATTGTCACTTATCAGGTGTAGTAGTAGGACACCGGAATTTCCCTATAGATGATGCTCGCTATCAGCTTAAAGACCGTAAGACCGCTTTTGCAGCACCATCTACTTCCTCTAACAGCTTACCATGTGTTGACCATCTGCATAAAGGGAATGGGAAAAGCGTTGGTCAAAACGTTTGAACAAAGTGCAGTGATTGGGTGAGAGAAACCGACGCTAAAGAAGACGTGGACTTCTGGGCGTCCTTTTCTTTAGAAAAGAGGTAGTCTAACAATATAGCTTGACCAGAACGGTCCTCAAAAACCCTGGACCCACTCCTGTTGTGTTTTAAGTATTCCCTCCCTTTGTGTGAATTCGTCCCCCAATTATCGTGTTTTGTGTATTAATATGTGTTCTGTGTGTTAAAGTATTGTAGGGTTGTATGAGGTTTATTGGTGGTGGTGTTTTATGGTTCGTTTTCTTCATCAGTGTTCAGTTGGTGTTTTCTTAAGTTACAATATGTGTGTCTTTTTGGGTGTATGGTGTTCATTAACGTTGAGAGTTATTTGTCTTATATTTTCTTGTTAGAATAGATAATTCAGTTAAGAGAAATTTTGGTTTTTATTTCCTTCAGAAACCAAGCAACCCTGAGTTCATGCATTTCGCGGTAAATTTAATTTGTTTCTTCTTTTGAATATTGGCGCCCAACTTTTGATCTTTTGATCAGTAGTTTAAATCTTTATAACCTTTTACGCCCCTCATGGCATTTTTTATTATTTTTCTTATTTTATTTTAAAAAGTATTGTGTATCATTACAGTGCCTACGAAGTATGATTTGCGGACAGCATTGGTTTTCTGCTATCATTTGAAGAAAACTGCTGCAGAATTGCATAGAATGCTTGTTTAAGCATACGGTGAACAATCTCTTAGCAAAACTCAGTGCTTCGAGTGGTTTAAAAATTAACCTTAAAAGTTGGTAAGGCAAATTAAACAACAACATTTATCATGTAATGATTATTACCACTCCATTTTCCCCCTCTGAGCTCCAGAATAGAATATGGTAACTCCATCACTCTTTATCTCTCCTTGTCCATCCCACCTCACCTCACTCAGTCCTATCGCATCCATCTTCATCTCTCTCTTAATGTTCTCAATCTTTCCACTCTGCAACATTGTCCTCACATTCTATATTCCCACTCTCAATCCCCCGGAGATACGACTGCGAAGCTATTTTAACTCCGGAATATTTGACAAAAGAAGCCGGCATCGTGGCATAGTTCTAGGAAATATCATTTGGATCTTTAACCCTTAATCCTCGAGCACTAGCGCTGGCGTTTTCCATTATATACATTTTCATTCGTAACTTTTTTATCTTTCCTTGTAATCATCCTGCGTCCATCAAGTCTTCCTACAATAATTTTCTCTATGTACCACCTGAGTTTCGCATAAATTGGGTTCAATTTACAGCAAAAAAGACACTCTTTTGAAGCTCATGTCGCACCCCGTGCCCAGGTTCAATTGAATATTTTACTGTAAACAGGAGTAATTCTTTTATGATAATAAAACCAATTCTGAGTAATAATAAATGAATGTGAACTGTGAAGGTTTGTGCACAACTTTATACATAAGTTATTTCCTTGAAGGTTTCGAGTGTTTAAAAATGTTAAAGCGTGATTAATTCCGTTTATCACTAAAAATCTATTAAAAATAAATGCAATCAATCGATTATCAAGGCTTAAACTATTGTATAATGGCTATAAATTATAAACTAATGGAAATCATCTGGTTTCAAGAAAATAATTTAAAAAATCATTGGTACACAATCACAGTGCTCGAGGGTTTAAGGTCCAACATTTTTATTTATTATTCCGTGGACTAAGGGAGGGTCAAAAAATATCCACTTTTGTTTTTTTTTTTTCGATAAAATAATAATGAAACGTAATATCTCTTCAGCAATTGCCTTCTCGGATTTTTAAAAACTTCCTACGATGATTTTTGTCGCTTAGAATTGTACTACTGCGATAAAAATAATGAAATTTTTATTTAAAAAAACATCAAAGACGAGGATATGATAAAGCTTCTTCTCTATGGTACCTGCTTTAAAGCTGTAATTCGGAAATAAGTTTGTAAATCACCGTTAGTTGTGCTTATAAATCAACAACAAGGTATAATTTAAGAAATCAAACTATTAGAATTAATTAAATACTATTTATCAAAATATATGACTCCATTTGGTTCAAATTTATTCGTCGCAGGTTAAGGGAGGGTCATTTTGTGCATATTTCCGCTCTCATTACATTGCTTTCAAAAATACGTACAAAATGCATCAACTTTTATCTTTAACAACCTATATTTGACAATTTAAGGAAGTTATAAGACTGTATAACACAATTAAGTTCTTAAAATGTTGAAAAAGAAAAGTGGTGGACACTTCTTAGCCCTCTCTTAGTCCTTTAACCCTTTCGAGACTGTTGTCGTCTCTGGACGACGGTGGTTTTCCAACGCAAACGAACTATCGTCGTCCAGAGATGACGGAAGTATTTATCGTGAGAGGATGCAGATGAAGAGGATTGGGGTGTAATAACCAAACCTTTCTGACCCTTTTCTAGGGGATTTCTGACCTGGCCTCATAAACCGCAGCAAGGAAACTCGGCCCTTGGGTTAATTCAATGACCCTTCGCAGCATGGTGCTGCGGTAAACTAAATGTTTTTGCAATCATTTTGCGAAAACGTTATTTGTAGTGGTAATTGTCAATATTGCCTTGGAAATGAAAATCTTATAATTTTCTGATTATGTTAAACTTTTGAACGAAATTATTCTGTTAATATTAAGGTATTTAGTATACAATTTGTTTAATGTAATGAAGTAATCATTTATTTTTCTAATGACTGCAAATAATACTTCTCATCCTTCTTTTTCATCCAGGCTTTGAACCGGCATCGGCGAAGTTAAAATGTTTTGTTCTTAATTTATGGAAACCATGTGGAAATATAGTAAATACGTAAATATTAACGCTAGAACTTCGTTTAAAAGTTGTACATCTTTAGCCCAAGACATTGCTTTCATTTTCCATGCCAGGTGGACAAAATTTACAACAAATAAGCAATGCTCAAAAAGGTCTCCGTATTGCAGGAAAGAATTTCTGCTAGAGTCCTCCGACGTATGGTAGAGTCTTTCCACTTAGCTCTCCGTCTCGAAAGGGTTAAGGGTTAATACAGTGGTATTCCTTTGCCTTCTGTATTCCAATACCGCTGTCTCCAGAAGAAGATCATCTGCTTTTAGGGGCTGTTTCCTACCCCAAGGACAATACAGTGCCCTGAACCCATTACCTGCTCATCCGCTCTCGAAAAACCGTTGGCACTTGGTAATAGGGAACTCCTTATACTGGGAGTCGTTCGGTCACCATGTCGTTGTCAGTTTTAAAAACGGGATAGCACGGGAAGGTGAGGTTGACCTTTGAGGGTGAGAGGCTATTTGACGAGCGTCACTCTCCTTACCCACCCGCATAAGATTAACCCGTGGAAGGCACACCTCCTTCCAGCACTTTAGGAAGGCACACTAGTGCGAATTTGGCTTTTCCAACTTTGAACCCTTATAACTTTTTTGTTTATTTAGATACAGTAAAAATTGCAGCGCATTTAAGACGTGCAATTTAATTGTGCTTTTAGATGTATCATTAATTTTTTAACAAAATTTTACTTTGTTAATGAAATATTGCAATTTGTAAGTCGCCGTTTTCCAAAAATCACTATTTTAAATTTTTACATATCTTTTATGAACAATCTTCCTAACTGCTGAAAGTTATTGAAATTCTTAGCTAAAGAGTTATTGTTTTGAATAATTCAAGTCATTATTTAATTGGTAAATAATAAATATTTTTAAAAGCTGTCTGAACATGCAGTAATTCTGGTATCTGAAAATGAGCAAATATCGATTAAGTACCAAGAACTTTTATTGTCTTACAAATTTACATGTAAATGATTTTGTCATTTCGGTAAGATTATTATTCATAAAATGTTATATAAGAAAGATTTACTTCGATATCAAATTCATTTACTCATAAAACAAAAAAGCAGAATGATTAAAAAACAGAACATGTGATTCGATTACAGAAGATTATCTAGCCTGCAGCATTAGCTAATTAAGCAAAAAATAATATAAATATGCATTTATGACATATTAAAGGAAGAAGCGGCTTAAAATTATTTACTTTTCCATTGTTATCGCCGTGATTGAATTCATTGAAATAATAAAAAAATATTTAGCCAATGTTTTACTTCTTAATTAATTACAGACTGACGGACAAACCCTCATCAAAAAGAACCGTTTTAGACAGTTTTTAAAAGTTTTTATCATGTTCACAGCTGGAAAAGTTAAATATTTCACTGTTTAATTACATGATAAGGAAAAACAGGGCCAAATTAACCCTCAACGGGGCCCTAACCATCAATTAGGGGGCCCCTTTTTTCACGTCCGTTCCCTCCTTTTTTCAATTAGAATTGAAACTTATAGCTTTCATTAAAATTTTATTGTCAAAACGTAATCTATATCTATATATATAATAAATCTGTAGAGGGGGTCGTGTCTGTACATTGATCCGATTTCAAAAAAAGTTGTATTGCTGGATACTGGGGTTGTTCCCGAGTCCGAAACACGTTTTAGAAATTTTCATGTCTGTCTGTCTGTCTGTCTGTTACAGCATCACTCAAAAACTATCCAACCGATTTTGATGAAATTTGGTATGATGGTCATTTGTCATCCGGGGAGTGACATAGGCTACCTTTTATCCACCTAGCTGTCCCCAGTTCGTCCCCAGTTGGGGTCAAAAATCTATTTCACGCTATAACTCTAAAGTTAATTATTTATAAAATTTTAAAATTTGTACAATATTAAAAGTCTCCCTAGCGCAAATGATAGGCTAATTTTTGTTGACCCAACTGTACTCGGTTCGACTCCAGAGGGTCGAACAGTTTCCATAAGAAATACATGGGAAGACATTTTTATCATTTGCACGTAACTTTTCTTTAACAAAATTAAATTAGAAATAAAGGTCCTTTGAAACTAAAACTAACACCAAAACAAAGGAAATAGAATAAAGTTTCTTATTTCGGTCGTAGAATATTGCTTTCACTTCGAAGTTGTGAGAATTAGTAAGTTAAATACGAAAATTTTATGAGAATCTGATATTCTAAACAACCCGTCGTCAAGGCCGATCTCGATATCTTTAAATTTAAATTCATTAGCATTAGCGCATCATCAACAACCAAGCTATGTTTATAGCAACACCAGCGTTTGTTGATTATTTACGTGGAATTAATGATTATCGTCGTATTAAATGAATCTTCTTTTTTCATATAAAGTAATTATATCTTCTTAGCTTTGTAAGTTGATAACCTTTTCATACATATTTTCCAATCTATGTAATAATCATTTCATTTAGCTTCCCGCAGTGTATTTTATCGTTAACGCTGAAGAATGAATCAATCAATATATTTGAAATATCCCTGAATTCAGTGATTGCTTCCGTTGAAGTGTCAATAATTGGGCTTAAAGCAGCAAGGAATGACATGCCTTTTATAGCTGACTTGAAAGGTAAACGAATTTTGTACTTTTAGATATAGAATTGGAAATGATTCAGTAGATTATCTATTGTGTTTAAGTGTAGGTACAATCCGCCTTTATCTTTTTTTGATGGTATGATCATCATACTCATAGTTATTTTGTTATATCATAAATATTTTTTAAAATGTTCATGTCAAACGGTTGCCGCTACGTTATTTAGTTTGTTAGAATATAAAATATGCAATTCCTCTCTCATATTATGGCTACTGTCATATATTTTTGAACTTCGGTTCAATGCAGGCTGATCAAATATTTTCATTAGAAATATGCTTCAATAAGTCTTTCGTATTTTGCAGGGTTTATTAATTCGAACATATCAAAGTGGTTTTTAATTGTACGGACAAGTGTCGAAAGAAATAAAATATACAAATAATCTTTTTATTGCCGTAAGTTTAGATTGTATGTCTAGGCAAAGAAAAATTGGATAATCTTAATAATAATTTAGTCGAATAAACATTATTTTCAAACAAAATTCATCAGACAAGATATTTAACTTTTGAAAGCATACTTATCATACATATATAATTTACTTCACATTTTCATTTAAATACTCGATAGAATTTCACTCCAAAGAATTATTGGTGTACATGGTTTGCAATTAGTCCGATATTTAACTCCGTCAATTTTGCAGGTATGTTACTTTTACATGAAATTATATCATCTTCGAATGTTTTAACTAAAGGTATCATGTCCCTGAATTACAATTATTTGCCGATATCACCGAAAACAATCGCAAATGATTAACATAATCGACACAATATTTAATCATTTTTATATTTATATTGATAGCTTTTTTATGCAACTTCATCATGCAAATGAGACAGAAAAAAATGGCCAAGTAAAGGAAATGTAATTAATTTTTTTATTCGAATTTCATGAATTTTTGAGGAAAAATCGCGAGAAAAACTTGCGAACATTTCTTATCACTACCGATTACATCGCTTAAATGAGATAACTCCCATAAGTTTGAATGTCTACTTTCGCTTGGATTAAGTTTCCTCATTCCACGTTTATAAACATATCAGAAGACATTATTTTTCGTCAACGGGATCTGAAAACATTGAAATTAAATTAAATCATATTCAAGAGAATAGGTAATAGTTCCCTCTGATTTTGCAACATAATGGTTAAATTATAATTGCGTTTTTATTAAACAGATGCGCTGCTTACATTCTCAATAGGATAATAATTTTCTTCACAATTCTTACAGTTAATTTAACAGCAGAGGTTTAGGAATAAAGTGTTAAGTAATTCAATTGAAGAACAGCCAACGCCATCTTAAGGAATAAAATAGGTATTAATTCATAAGAGGACGCGTTCTAATTAGATAAACTACTTAACATCGTAATTCGTTTGCAGCGATTATTTTTTTATTCGTTTATTAGAAAATTGCGATGATTTCACTCACTCGCTCGGTGTCTGTCAGACATATTGGACGTGCTAAGCAACTGGTTCATTCGTTTTCGTTTGTGGTTTACAAGATTTGTGCGGCTATTTTGGGGATTTCTTCTCCATTCATTTGGTCCTCAGTTGTTTCCTCTATTTGTTGTAGCGACCGGTGCATTAGTTTAGTCTGTGATTTAAATTTGTGTAGCTGTTTTTGCGATTTCGTAAGTCACATAGGATAAAGAGAAGTATTGTTCTTTTTATAAATTTAAGACTTTTCATATCCAAATTTTTTTCAAATCAAAATTTCATTACTTTCGATTTACATACACTTTCCGTTGAGAATCAACGGGCACTCCGCTAGTAATATCAATAAAATTACCATCTACATTTTAAACATGTCGTTTTCTACGTTTGTTTTCGGCTAATTCATCAATTATATCATCAATATGAATTTTCTTCAATAAATCTGACTCAATACAAAGTATACCTAACATGTCTTGTCGCGTTGTAGCTTTTTCAGCAGCTTTGATTCTTTTTAATTGCGAGAAGGCATAACAATTTGTGATCATCAATGTTAAAAAAATCCGAAGAGCTATTTCTGTGTTAGGAAATACATCTGCTAATTGATCTTTCATTAGAATCTGATACAAATGACTATGAGTTTTTGTGCATCAGTGTATTTAAAATTTTCAGAGATATTTTCATTTTTCGGGGGCCCCCTGGCAACTGCCTATTGGTTAATCCGGACCTGAGGATAATGTTAACATTTAAAAGCTCGAATACTTTAATCTACACAAAAAGGAATAAAATATTATTACTCAGTATTTATCACCATCACGATTGAAAAGTTAACTGTGCATTGTTTATATATTTGATAAGAAAAAATGTCAGCATTTGAACGCTTAAATACATTAATCTACATAAAAACATTTTAGGAAACACCTTTTACGTTGGGGATCAGAAGAAAATTCCTCTTGCTTTAAATCACAATATAACGTATTTCCTGGCCTATAAGATGCACTTATTTTACTCCAAAATATGCTCTACAATAAGTCTGCATCTTATGAGCTGATGGTATACGGGTATAACTCCGTCCTATAATAAGCAAGCCGATTCGCAGGGATAAATGCGTATCATTAAGTATTTTTACAGTATCAGACATTGAAAATAGTTCAGTTAATTACAAATTTCCATAATAATACTTTTTTACTTTCTCCATATACGAAGTATAGAGAAAGTATTGTTTTCATGAAAAAATTCGACTTCGAGATTCCAACGGAAATACATGTTTTGGGGTCCCTAGAACACGTTTTGACCATTTTCGGAATGATGTCTGTGTGTATGTGTGTGTGTGTGTGTGTGTGTGTATGTGTGTGACAGTGGGCGCTCTAACATGAAAACTATCAGTCGTATCAATACATAAATTCATATATAACACTGTGGTGTGTGCTGTCAGAGTTGATTAGTTTTTGGAGTAAATCGGTTAACCGGAAGGAGGATTTTTTACAATTTATTTTTAAAAAATGCAAAATAAGATCTCATAGTATCACACAATCTATACAACAGAACATTAAATGACGAGGACATCTTCAAGAGTACAATAAATAAACTTACAGAACACAACCAAATTACCAAATGCCTCCATATCAGAGATAATTATGAGTGGAGATACAAAGAAAGAAATTTTTGGAACACAGATGATAATGAATTAGAGGTTTAAAATCTTTAATAGCCGTCTTTGTTAGCGTTCCTCCTCTTGCTTCCAGTTAGATGGAGAAAGAAAGAAACTAATGCCTCAAATTTATGATTCCAGAAGTACTTTTCAAAGGCAATGCCTCCATTCTCAAAGGTCGTAAGACACGACTCATGTATCTTGTGAACCCCTACGGAGCGAGGTATTGCCTTCAACAAGTACCGTATATGTCCGCATATAAGTCGACATTTTGAGGTGAATTTCAGGTTTTAGCTTATGTTCAGCGTATAAGTCGACCCAAAAAAAATAAGGCAAAACCTCTTCCCCAGCTCTATTTTATAGGAAGAAAAACTACGGTATCCATAATTATATACGATGGCTTAACGAATATTTACTGCATAAGATTATGACGCTAGAATTGATACTTTCAGCTGCCATGTCAACTTCTCTTCTCTGCTTAACTGTTACACAAGTTTCTTTCATTTGTATCACTCAGGCTACACCAATAAAAATGCATTACGAAACAGAAACAAAATGGTATTGTATTACAGAAATAATGGTAATATAGCGTGGTAATATCAAATCACAATATTTCTAAATCAATTTCCATTAACTCCTAAGGTAAGTCGAATCATAACGATTATATAAACAAAAACAAATCATGATGTGGTTGTTGATCTTCATTTGTAAAACAAAAACATTGAAATATATATATTAAATTTTTGTTAAATAAAAATACATGTGAAGAAACAAATATAATTTACGAAGAATAAATATGCATCAAATTTATTTTTAAGATATACAAATAGTATATTTCTATCTAGCTTTCTACACTTTGAACAATATAGGTAAAATATTTACTAATTGTAAAGAGAAGTTGGACATTTCTCGTAAATGTGGGGTTTGTAAACCAACCAGTAATGACTGTGGAGCGATTTATTTGTGTCAAACTGGTAGAAGTCTGTGCACTAGGATTAAGGAACATGAGCAATCCTTCATAAATGGTTCTCATGCTTCACATTTTTCCATGCACTTGCTGCAAGAAAATCATTCTTCGGACTCTCAGGCTAAGCTTCTACATCAGTTACCAAAGGGCCCAAAGCTTTATATCTTTGAACAAATGGAGATTTTAATGCACAAAAGAAATGCCTTTAACCTGACAAATGTTTACCTTTTCAATTATTCCTCCCCCCTGCTGTCGCTCGTCAACCTGCTTCCTCCTCTCCCCTCATCCTTTCCCAACCCACCCCACTTATCCCTCCCCTATTGCTTATTGTTGTCTCTTGTATATACCAGTAAAATGTAGCCTGCATTCTGCAAGCAGATCGACAACACTAATTTCATGTCAGAATACTATCGGGACGGTCCTCAAAAGAAAAAAAAAATTGAAAATATTCCTAAATTTCTCTGCAATTTAATCGTCTGGCATCAAACCCAGGTCTTCTTGGTGATCATACTATGCAGCACAACAGAAGATCACCATCTCTAACTATGTGTTAAAATTCAAGCCGAAATATTGGGTGCAACTGCCTCAAATGACGTCCTGTTTTTCCCTTATATTCCTTATGAGAGAAATTGTAATGTGCTCTGGCATCGAACCCAGGAACAGTACGGTCTTATCTAATTTTTTTTCTTAAACCGAGTCATAATATGCATCTTCTAGCAAAGCAAGAACTTCCTATCATTTCGATAAGTGCATCAAAAAAAATAATGAAAAACTACCTCAATTTATTTTAAATGACAGATTTTTGCATCGTCCTAGCATCGAACCCAGGATACTTTCTGTAAAACTCATTTATGTTTTCGATAGATCATGTTCATATATATAGGCTCCTTGAGTTTTGATTCTCCACCTATCCGGGAAGTATTTTTTAGAAATTCCCGAAAATCAAAGCAATGCATTTAAACGGGAAAAATCGGGACTTTGGGGCCTCTGGAATCGAACCCATGACACTGAGGTTCAAAGTCGCAATTTTTCGGGCGATTACACGTTATGGCCAATATGTCGTAAAAATTTCAAGTCAATGACGCTTGTGGTTTGGCCTGTGAGTTTGTATCCTCTCTATATATATGGATACATGAATGAATCCGGAGAAGCATCTATATATAATAGATACGTATGTCACTTTTTGTATTTTCTGCCAGAAGATGACTAGACCGTAGTCGAAACCGGTCGCACAATAAATTATCCTGTGGAACTAAGGCAAAGTGTTCTTTTCCTTTCCTACGTTATGGAGTTCCACACAGTGACAGCTTCGTCAATTGATTTTATATGAAAATAGTTTATTAATTTCACTCATTCATCATGAAAACATGTCATAACATAATTGACTTTTGGCCACAAATATATTTCATCTACATCTACATTAATACCCTGAAAGCCGCCTTTCGGCGTGTGGCAGGGGGCGTAAACACCAGTTGAATCTAAATTACTTCCTTATTCGGTTATTGTCACGTATTGTTTGCAGAAAGAATGAATCTCTAAAACGATTCGTCCTAGCATCTATTTCTCTTAATTTACGGTCATTATCGGATCGACCGACGTAGCAGGGGGGTTGCATGATACCGATTGTATCTTCCGAAAATGTAGTTTCCCTGAATTAATCAACCAATCGCAGCTTCCAATCTCCTTTCTTTCAAGGATTCCCAACCTACGTCTGAGAGCATTTTTGTAACGCTTGCTTTTCTATCATAGCATTTCTTAACAAAACAAACCGCTTTACGCTGCACTTTCTCGAGTTCGCGAGTACACGTTTCATCCGCTGGATCCCATATACGTGCGCCGACACGCGTTTCTTCCCATCTTCAGACCTCTTCATCTAATTCCACCGATCTCGCAGCATGGTTTTTCAACATTCTTAAATAAGTCCAATCTGCCCACTCCATCAAAGACCAGAAAATCATAATTTTAAAAGAGTTGATGTCATTATATTCAACCCCTTAAATCGCTCATCGCACAAGTGTCTCACCATCCTCTCCTGGAACTGTAACAGTGTAATTAACAAAAAATCAGAATTCATCGACTTTGTACTTCTTCATTCTTTCGATATTATCTGTCTACAAGAAACTTTCCTCAAATCTAGTCATTCTTTCTTTGTTCCGAACTATAATATTCATCGTTTCGATCGTCCCACACGAGGAGGTGGACTGGCGATTTTAATCAAAAATCACATTAAATTTACCTTGCTCCCTACCCCCATCTCAACCTCTTTGGACACCATAGGAATTCAGATTCAAACAAACAGCAAACCGGTCAACATCTATTCCTTCTACGGCCATAATAACTCATTTTCAAAAGACGAACTTGCTCCTCTCTTTAACACTGACGAAATATGCATTTACACTGGCGATTGGAATGCGAAACATTCCGACTGGGGCTCAGTCAAAAATAATAAAAATGGCATTACTCTTCGTAACTTCTTAATCAAGAACTCCATCCAAATCCACTCTCCTCAAGAGCCCACTCACTTCTCATACAATTCTTCTGATTTATTAGACTTTGCAGTTACGAAAAACTTCGATCTCAATCTGTTCACGCGCTTAACGCCCTCTCGTCCGATCTACGTTAATTAGACTTGCCAAAAATTAGTTTCAGTAAGAAATAATTGTGGTGAGTTTTTGTTCAACAAGTGTTTAAGCAGGCAATTTCACTTATTTACCTTTAGGTGGTATTAAATTTTATATTCAGGGTTTAAGTCGTTTTCTGGTTTTTGAGAGATTTTTTTGGGCTTCAAAGGCAGCGGCAGTAGCTAAAATTAGTGGTAGTGCTGTTCTAGAAAAATTTTAGCCTTTGTTTCAACCTTGTCCGCCAGAATTAAATCCCCACAGGTGGGGGTCCTGTTGCCGGATTTCAATTTGGCCATTTAAAAATCTTGTACACCTGTTAGTTAAAAATTATATATCTCGCAAACCGTTGGTGATATTCATCCCAAATAAAAAGTATTTTGTTACTAATCTACATATCTAAATAGAGCAAAGTTATCATTTGCTAACAATAATAATCTTCAAGTGGTTATAATTTAAAACAATCCAAATTGTCACTGAATGTTTTTACCTTTTCCCTACACGTAGTATAGATAATGTATTGTATTCACAAAATATTCGACCTCCAGATTTCGACGGAAATAGATGTATTGGGGCCCATAGAGTTTGTTTTCGCTATATTCCTGAACATGTCTGTCTGTGTGTGTGTGTGTGTGTCTGTGGTAAAAAAGTTCGTGGGCGCTCTATCTTAAAAAGTAATTATCCGATCATTTCCAAAATTCGTATTTAGTATATTCCTAACAATTTAAAAAGTTGATTAGTTTTTGGTGAATATCGCTTAACCAGAAGTTGCGGTTTATCCGGAACAAACCTTTGTTTCTTAAATATCTCTGTCAGAATGCAATTTAGGTATATACAATTATAAACTAAAGTTATAGATAATTTAATTTACTACAACTTTTCTATGAAACATTTTTTCGTATCACTGATTGTTTAGGAGTTATTGTTGAATAATGGTTTACTGGAAGTTGTTGTTTATCCAGTGATGGAAGTTTTTCATACATATCTCTTTCAGAATGCAATGTAGGTATATACAATTACATACAAAAGTTATAGATAATGTATTTTACTACAACTTTTGTATGAAACATTGTCCTGTAACACTCATTGTTCTGGAGTTATTTATATATTACCGGCATTGGCTTCTGTTTTCAATAAATATGGAGAAAGTCATGTGTTGGCCATGTCAGATTTTTCCTTTTCAGGGTCTGGAGATGGATATATTCCCCAATTTTTTTCAAACTTTCAACTATTTTATGCAAAATCTGGTTGATTTATTAAATATTTTCGTAAAGCTTACCCTGAATTCCACCTCTATTCATGGAATGGATCCTATATCCTATCCGTCTCCTTATTGCTATTTTTGAGCTTTTTAGAATATACTAGTATAATGTATTTAGTAAGGGAATGATTTGGACATGCAGGGCAAACATTTCTCCCTTTACTGATGTATTAGTTTGGGCCTAGGGGCTTTCGCGAATCGAGGCGGAAGGCAGGGTAAGTTTTAGGAAAATAATTTATAAAACAGCACAATTTCCGGTAAAGCAGTTGAAAGTTGGAGAAAAGTTGAAAAACGTATCCATCTCCAGACCCTGGAAAAGAAAATTTTCTAAATTTAAGACAAAGGATATTTTTCATCAAAATAGTTGCGTTACAAAAATTGACGTGAGCACTGGAGGGTTAATATCAACACATATACAGTCATACACTTCCTTAGCTTCTGCCACGAGTGTCTTCGAAGAATTCTCGCAGCACTTTGAGTTTCTGAATTCTAAAAAAGCAGTTTTGAAATTTGTTATGTATTCATTAACTTTCACTAATATCTCGAGATTGCATCTGGATGTAAATTATTCCAACATGAGGCGTAATCTGATGAAAAAGCTTGAACCAAAAGTTGAAATTGTCATCATTCAGCTATTTTAAAATTCCTGTTGCTTCTGCAATTGTCTGATCTGCATTTATTTATTACAACCACAAGTAGGCACAAGGCCAGGTGGTAATCATATCATGGGAGGGAGGAAATCACATATCTGCTGGTATTCACCCTAGGCGGGAGAGAAACCTCCCGAAGGCAGTATGTAATACATATCTATTATACATAGATGCTCTCTGGATTCATTCATATAGATAGATAGATAGGATACTAATTTACAGGCTAAACCACAAACGTCATTGATTTAAAATCTTTACGACATATTGGCCATAATGTGTAACCGCCAGAAAAATTGCGACTTTGAACCTCAGTGTCATGGGTTCGATTCCAGAGGGCCCCAAAGTCCCGATTTTCTCCATATAGATGCATGGTGGGGATTTCCGAAAATTTTTTTGATGCTTTTCCCGGAAAAGTAGAGAGTTGAAATTCAAGGGATCACTAGAAGCCATGCATATCCAACGAAAATCAAAAAGACATCTTTGACAATTATCCTTGGTTTGATGTTAGGTTAGGGCAATTATCTTCCCTTTAAACTGTATTATGGCGATTTTTAAGATTTTTTTTGGACCCCTTCCCGATGGCATGGAAACTTGAAATTCGGCATGATGTTAGAGATCATATATATATTTCATAATCTAATTTTATAAATTCCCTGATGGTCCTTGGTTCGATCCCAGGGGGCCATTTACATTCCTCAATGCATTTCTTATGGAGATAATGGAAAGAAATTTTAGGTACTTCCCGGCATGATATTGACTTCAAACTCTGCATTAAATAACATCATGTACTTACAAATCAAACTGTGCATTCACAGCTGTCAATGTGTCCTGGGTTCGACACCAGATGTCTCTACAATCAGTAACTGATCTGATTTTCAAGAATTTTTTTGAACCCCTTCCCGATAATATAGAAACTTGAAATTCGGCATATAGATAGAGATCATTGATACATATGAAAAACATATTTTAGATTTCCTTGATCGTCCTTGGTTCGATCCCAGAGAGCCATTTACATTGCCGTATGCATTTAAGATGGGGATAATGGAGTCTTATTTCAGGACCTTCCCGTAACGACATAGACTTCAAACTTTGCATTAATTAAGATCAAGTCCTAACGAGTTATTTTGTCTATTCGCATCTGCCAATATGTCCTGGGTTCGACACCAGGCGTCTACGAAAATAAGAAAATGCTACGAATTTTAAAATTATTTTAAACTCTTACCGATAACATTGAAACTCAAAACTAGGCAAGTGAATAAAGATTATAAATACATTCCATATGCTTGCAGTATGCAAGCAACTCTTACTCGTCTATTATATATACAAAATTCTTCAAAATTTACAACAATTATACAACATCTACAATATTACAGTAATATTACAATATTATAAAAATCACAACACTACAACAAAATCACCGAACCCTTTTAGTTTTATTGATAAATATAATATAAGAAGGAGGAAAAGGTTCTAAAACTTCTCCAGGTAAATTGTTCCTTCCTTATATTACCCAATTTAGAAATAAAAATTTACAAACATCTTTTGTCTGTTTAAGCGACTTTGTGATTGTGGTCATTTCTCCCTGTTTCCTGAGTCTATTGTTTAATTCTTTCAACGAAGGCTTTCCAGTAATAGTTTTGTATATATTCCCTAACCTTTTTACTTGACGTCTATATTCTAATTTTTTGCAGCCAAGTTCTTCAATCATAGCAGTTACGCTGTGTTGACTGAATTTCAGTTAGGCTGTTTTTTTAAAGGTAGCAAACTTTTGTGAAATTTTCTTCACAGGATATTGTTCGTAACAGCAAACGTTAAAATCTCATGCAATTTTTTCTTCTTCATAAAGTTATTATGAGGATTAATTCATATTCTAAATGCATTTCGATGGATAAATACACGAACTTGAAATCGCCTTCGTTGTCAAGGGGGACGGGTTGTTTACAACCTCGGAATTTCGATAAAATATTCACGCATTTCATCAAAATTATCGAAATTTCGATTCGTAAACGATATTCCACGACCAGAATAAGAATCTTTATTCTATTCCACTTCTTTTGGTGCTTGGTTCGACTTTGTGCGACTATTATTTCTAATTTAAATGTTCAAATGAAATGAAGCCTGCAGCGAGAAAAATGAACTTTACGTGCATTTCTTATGGAAATGCTTTTTCGGCTGTTCCTTTTGGGTTTTTCCTAATTTTCTTTTTTCCTAAACCACCTCCGTACAGAGGCGAACAAAACAAAAAAAATATTCAAATTGATCAAGCCGTTTTCAAGTTTTAGATGACATCACGAGCATCATTTTATTTTTAATTGAAGATTATATAATTAAAGAAATGAACTCAAGTGTAACTTGGAGGAATTCGTACAAATCTTTGTGTTTTTTTTATTTTTAGTGTTTGAAGATTATATACATAAGATTATTGTGTTTAAATTTATATATATCAGTGAATGACTCCTGAGAGAAACTGTTTTTTACTTTCTCCATATACGAAGTATAGAGAAAGTATTGTTTTCATGAAAAAATTCGACTTCGAGATTTCAACGGAAATACATGTTTTGGGGTCTCTAGAACACGTCATTTTCGGAATTATGTCTGTGTTTGTGTGTGTGTGTGTGTGTGTGTATGTGTGTGTGTGTTAGTGGGCGCTCCATCGTGAAAACTATTGGTCGTATTAATACCAAACTTCGTATATAGTATTGTGGTGTGTGCTGTCAGAGTTGATTAGTTTTTGGAGTAAATCGGTTGACCGGAAGTCGAGCTTCATTCATTATAGCTCATTTCCGGTTTTCAAAATATCTCCATAAATATGATATATACGTGCATTGTATTACTTATAAAAGTTTTAGATAATGTAATTTACTATAACTTTTGTATTTAACATATTTTTGTATCACCGGTTGATTAGGAGTTATTCGTGAAATACCGATAAACCGGAAGTAGCCGTTATGTACTTTGTGGGCGCTCTGGGCGAAATGCCAATTTCATCGTTTTTCATCGATCATGTCCCGTAAAACATTATTATTCATGTTTTTGGCGTCAAAGATAATAATATATATATATTAATCACTCATATCCCAAGTTTAGATGGAATATAGAGTTCGAAATTACTGCGGTAGATAAATATTTATATCTTATATATATGGAGAAAGTTATGTGCTGGCCACATCAGATTTTTGCTGTCAGGATTGCAGTACAGTTTTGCTTGATTTTTCCTTATAATCATTAGCATGCTAGGCAGTTACAATAAATTCATTAGAGATAAACTTTTATCTATTATTATTAATTGTATAAGTGAGGGTAAAATATTTCTAAAATCTTAGCTTAATCTTTAAATTAAATCTATGAAAGGATTGATCAATATTTAAACAATATACAGGATGTATCTTACTTGTCAATACATGATACAGCATAAGGTTTTCTAAAAAGAGGTTTCACAAAGACCAAATTATACCAGATCTGTGGGATACTTATTATTTAATTAATTATTTCTGTGAACATTTACTGAGATTAAGAAACGTTGACCTCATATAAGTGTTCTCAACAACGAGACATATTTTGTTTTTATATTTATGTTCATATAAGTCAGTTTCCCAAACTATGTACAATTTGGAGTGTCAATGAAGAATTGGAGAATAAAAGACTTTAAATGCTTTATTGATTCATATTTTAAGTTCTTATTGCAATATTATAGTTTTATATTTAAAAATAATCACCAAATAAATAATTTGTTATAATTAAATGATTTTTACTTTCTCCATATACGAAAAAGTATAGAGAAAGTATTGTTTTCATGAAAAAATTCGACTTCGAGATTTCAACGGAAATACATGTTTTGGGGTCCCTAGAACACGTTTTGACCATTTTCGGAATGATGTCTGTGTGTGTGTGTGTGTGTATGTGTGTGTGTGTGTGTGTGTCTGTATGTGTGTGTGTGATAGTGGGCGCTCTAACGTGAAAACTATTGGTCGTATCAATACCAAACTTCGTATATAGTACTGTGGTGTGTGCTGTCAGAGTTGATTAGTTTTTGGAGTAAATCGGTTAACCGGAAGTCGAGCTTCATTCATTAAAGCTCATTTCCGGTTTTCAAAATATCTCCATAAATATGATATTAAGGTATATATTATTATTTATAAAAGTTTTAGATAATGTAATTTACTATAACTTTTGTATGAAACATATGTTTGTATCACTGATTGTTTAGGAGTTATTTGTGAAATACTGAAAAACTGGAAGTTGCTGATTATGTACTTTCTGTGGGCGCTCTGGGCTCTATGGGCGAAAGGCGAAATTCATCGGTTTTCATCGAGCATTTCCCGTAAAACATTATTATTCATGTTTTTGGCGTCAAAGATAATAATATATATATATTAATCACTCATATTCCAAGTTTAGATTGAATATAGAGTTTGAAATTACTGCGGTAGATAAATATTTACATCATATATTTATAGAGAAAGTCATGTGCTGGCCACATCAGATTTTTTTTGATTTTACAAGTAGAATTACCTAACCTAAATATAAGCTTAGTGTTCTGTTAAACTTCCCAGATTTACGAAGTGTTCCATTGCAGAAAAAGTTTGGGAAACCCTGATATAAGTGATTTATTTTATAGATATACTCGCTACTTACTCAAAACAACAAAAATTATTTCATGGTACCCATTTTACGTATATATAATTTTATTTAAATCAGGAAATACTTTTTCTAGACTTCATAACCTTAGAACCATTTAATTTGGTGTAACCACTTTAACAATGGTTTGGACAAAAGCTATTCCTTTATCAATTACATTTATTTTGTGATTGCCTCCTGACTTTTTCTTCAAAGAATTAGCACTTTAGTATGAGAAAGAATGACCTTAACCCTTCCCTGACGTAGCAGGGTACTGGAGGACCCCAAAATAGCTAAATTCAACAGAAAAGTTTTATTTTTAAGCACATATGTTTCTCATTCCATGTATTCGTGCATAAATGTTTCTTCCATATTTTGTAATTGAAAGAAATTTGTTTCACAGACTCATTTCGTAAATATCTTTAGTTTTTTAATGGGGTACCAAAGTATCCCGCACAGCCACTTTCGCTTGGATTGCTGTACGCAATGTCATGTCGTGTGATTGTGGCTATTCAGTCACCCTTTCTTACGGGTTTTGTAATTGATTCATTATTTATTGCATTAACAGTAATTATATCACATTATCGTCAGTATATTTCATGTACAGGGATGTTTTTGGGTATGCCTGGGATGACGCCATATAATAGCCAAACCTCTAATGCTACCTCCAAAATAATGAAAGATAATCTCAACAAAATAATCAGTAATGTATTTCTAAACATATTTATAAGTTAATTAAAAGAAAAACAAAAAAATTACCTAATATTAGCAAAAAAGGCATTGGGGTACCCTAGTACCCCGCACAGCTGACGACACAGTCAAGGAAGGGTTAAAGTGTCATAGAATATATTTCATTCTTTAAAGTGGGCTTCCTTTCAATAACAATATATTTTATAAACAATTTGAAATAGCGTGTTTCCTGGCATGGACAATTAACCCTCCAGCACTGGTGCTTTGAGTGCACCAGTGTACACATTTTAATTCTTAACTTTCTTATCTTTTCTTTTCGTCATTCTGCGTCTCTTAGGTCTTTTAACCCTCGAGTACTAACGTCCCAAATCGTCACGTCAGTACTCGCGTTGGGTGGAATCGACCCGACATCTTCCAAAGGGGAAAATTGTCTCAAAATGCAGTGAATAAATTTTTAATTCATTAGTGATGATGTCGTATTTATTAATGGCTAACCTGGTTATTAAAATAAAATCAAATTTTTTTCAAATAATTTTAATATTCCGTAAATATTCGATATCCCTGACGTAAATATATATATGACTGATGAAGTTGGAATATTGCGTATAAATACTGTTTAAAAATAAAATAACATTTAATACATTAATGATAATCATTAATTATATGAAATTTATATAATATCTCTAAAAATTAAGTCGGTAACAAAAATGCAATATTTCACATAAAGGTCTTTCATCTACCTGGCACTACCGCTAAGAATGAATTTGTTTAAACAATTAAACTTCCATTTCTGGCAAAAATGCACGACTGGTTCAGAACATTCTAAAACTCAGCTGCTACGAGAAAGAAGAGGTAAAGAAGCACTAATAAAAAGATATGGAATTTTAAAATTCAGATTCGACCAAGACGCGAGTACTCGAGGTTTAACAATAATGTTCTCTATGTACTACCTGTCATTTACATAAATTGGGTTTAATTTAGGGCAAAAAAGACACTTTTTTGAAGCTCATTGGCACACCCTGTGCCCATTTTCATCTGAAAATTTTACTGCAAATAGGAGTAATATTTTTTGTATAATAAGACCATTGCTGTGTTATAATAAAGGCATGTGAACTGTGAACATTTTTGAACATTCCTGAAATGTATTTGTAGCCATCATAGGAATATTCATATAAAGTTTCTTCAATCTTTCTGTATAACGTGAGCTAAAAGGTGTAATGGAAATTATTAAAGTTAAAATAACAAATCACCTTGCATAGTGTGATTTATGTTATATTTTTCAAATCAGCAACCAGAAATACCTATGTCTATGTAAGAACCCAGCAAGCCACCTTTTGGCGTGTGGCAGGGGGTGCAAGCACCTTGACTCTATTTTCCTAAACGGTTGCTTTCGCCTATACTTTGAGGAAAAAATGAATTTTTGAAGCGATTTGTTCCAGCATCTATTTCCCTAATCTTTCTGGCAGTATCAGAACATATAACAGTCGCATTATATTGGTTACATCATCTGTAATTTCTCTGAACTTATTTAATAAATTTATCCTTTGAAGTTTTCTTCTAATGATTCCCATCCTGCGTCCTGTATCATTAACACTTGCTGTTTT
Organism: Sympetrum striolatum; assembly: GCA_947579665.1. Lineage (NCBI taxonomy): Eukaryota > Metazoa > Arthropoda > Insecta > Odonata > Libellulidae > Sympetrum > Sympetrum striolatum. The sequence goes on along the minus strand of CANPUZ010000057.1, from coordinate 463,571 downwards.
ATCGTAGCAATTCTTTGCAAATCGCCTTTCGTTGTACTTTTTCTAATTGCCGAATATGAAATTTCCCATAAACTACATGCATACTCAAAAGGTGAGGTAAAGGGTTAAAATACATCGAGGTAGTTTTTCATTATTATTTTTGATGCACTTATCGAAATGATAGGAAGTTCGTGCTTAGATAGAAGATGTATATTAAGACTCTGTTTAAGAAAAAAAATGAAATAAGACCGTACTATACCTGGGTTCGATACCAGAGCACATTACAATTTCTCCCATAAGGAATATAAGGGAAAAGTAGGACGTCGTTTGAGGAAGTTGCAACCAATATTTCTGCTTGAATATTCACACATAGTTAGAAATGGTGATCTTCCATTGTATTGCATAGGAAGTATTACAAAAAAGACCTGGGTTTGATGCCGGGCAGTAAATATGCCGCCCATTTAAAATACATTGGGTTAGTTTTTCATTATTTTTTTGATGCACTTATCGAAATGATAGGAAGTTCTTGCTTTGATAGAAAATGTATATTAAGACTTGGTTTAAGAAAAAAAATGAAATAAGACCATGCTGTTCCTGGGTTCGATGCCAGAGCACATTACAATTTCTCCCATAAGGAATATAAGGGAAAAGTAGGACGTCTTTTGAGGCAGTTGTACCCAATATTTCTGCTTGATTTTTCACACATAGAGATGGTGATATTCTGTTGTTCTGCATATTAAGTTCACCAAGAAGACCCAGGTTTGATGCCAGACAGAGAAATTGCAGCGAATTTTAAGAATATTTTCAATACTTCTTAAGACCGTCTCGATATTATGACGACTTAAAATCAGAGTTATCATCATGCTTGCAGAATTAGACAGCAAAACAAGCAACATTGTACCTGTAAAGGAGAAAAGCTCAAAAGGAAAGATGTATCTAATGTTCATCTTATTATAAGGACAAGCAATGTGTTTGTATCATTTTTTTTTTAATTGTTATACGTAGTCAAATTAAGTATAGTAGAAATTGTAGAAGTATATGAAAGTAATTTAACTGCATATTCCTGTTAGAACGTTAGCTCCAATTGTCAATGAATATTTAGTTAATGGAAGGAAACACACTTACATATTGACACTGTTCACCAACAATTTAAGTAGATAGATCAAATAAATATCTTCCTATAAAATAAATCTCTTATATCAACTTTAAAATAAAAACTAAATATGTAGTCTATATGAGAAGACCTATAAAAAGTCGAGCTTTGTGAAGCTCAGAATATTCTCTCAAAGGGGAATTAATTAAAAAATTAGTATTTCTTGGAATCGGTCATATTTTCTCTTTGTATAACCCCTTTTAAGTTAGCACGTTATGCAGATATTTGTATTGCAAAGTTTGTTACGTTCAGTACGTTGATTAAATTAAAAAATATATCAATTCAAAGGTAAAGGATTTAAGACTATTCGGCAAACAATAATACAAATTAACATTTTTTCTTCCATATTTATTAGCAGTCTTCAGTAAAGAAACATATGAATATGCTAAAGGGACAAACATAGACAATAAGAATATCATTTTTTTCTCAAATGACTTAATGCATGTACAGTCTTATATTTCTTTCTCTTGAACCTCTTATCACAAATATCACAGACATATGGTCTCTCAGAAGAATGAATGAGCGAATGATCCTTCAGATTACCCTTTTGATTAAAACATTTCAAGCACACTTTGCATTCAAATGGCTTCTCTTTTGTGTGAGTTGTTAAATGTCTCTTAAGAGATAAATTATCCCCAAAACATTTTCCACAAGAGCTACATTTAAATTTACTACTATGGATATTAGAATGTCTCCATAGGCTATAATTAGAACTAAAATTCTTTGCACATAAGTCACAAGAATACAGCCTTTTTTTGGTTCCCTTTTTAGTTCTTCCAAAATTAATTTCGTCTCTAAGATGTATGAGCTCGTGTTTATTCCTCACATTGTCAAACTTAAAAGTTTTATCACATTTACTACAGCTAAATGGTCTTTCATCATAATGGACCCTCATATGGTGACCCAAATTCTGCCTATTTTTAAAACGTTTTTTACAAATATCACAAATAAACCCACTCTTAGAAAAAGGGGCTTTTAAGTGTGACCGTCCCGATTTCCTAACATCCAGAATGCTCGTTGACACCTCAGAAGATAGAGATTCCTCTTCTGGTTCAATATCATCTCTTAGATCTTCCTCATGTATCCCCTTTTTGGTGTCTCTCATCTAAACGGAGATACTTTGAGTAGAGCAAATGCTCTCTCCCTCAAACGGACTCCCAACAGCTTCTTCTGGAGCCTCCAAACTCAACATATTCGTTAAATCCGAAGACCGAGGGGTCTGAAATGAAGAAAATAGTAATCAGTATTGATATGAAACAAGTTAAAGTAGTTTATTTAAAAAAACAAACTAGTCCCAGTATTAGGAAATCAACACGAAAGACCGAAAAAGACGAATGAATAAATTGATAAACTCTCACTTCATATTTGACATCCGTATGCAATGAATCGTAGACAAAATTACAAGTCAATACACAGAACTGATTATTATTTTCTGTCAATTGCTAAGCAGAAATTAAAATGTGAAAGATATTATTGAAAACATAAAGTAATCATAAACATATTTAAGATTCCATTACACGACATCAACAGTAATATAGTTATATGTCATGAGGTTTCCCAGTTACAATTACTTTACTGCACAAACCCTATTTGCAACCCAAATAAATATATAGCAAAGTCTGAGAGATGGACATTCAAGAGAAGATATATATATTAGAACATAATTACAATACCGAGAATTATAATTACCTGAATTGCTTCCTCTTGGTCAATAATCAGCTCCTCTTGCTTCAGCTCTAAGTTTATCCCTTGCGATATCTAAATTGGATAAAAGTTGCTTTCATTAATTGAGAATAATAAAATAAAACGTTAGCACACAATGTACAACACAAATTAAAATCATTGAAACATTCTTTGAGCATTATTCTGATTTTAATTTCCAGTCAAAGTGAGCATAATACTTATGATTAATGAATAAATTCAATGCTCACCACTTCTGATGAAGCTGACTCTTGATGAATATTCATGATGTTTCCGTCTGAATGCAGTAATGATTCATAGCCATCTCCCTAAAGAAAAGAACAGTTATGTCAATGTATCATATTTGGGAAATCAAAGAATCTCAATTGAAACCAAAAAGATGATAATTATTAAACTCACTTCAGTATCCATTGGTCTTTTCAAATCCTCTGGCATCTGCCATTCTTCTATATCTATCTCCTCTTTGATATTAACCTGGAAAAATGTACAAATATATTTCCCAATCAAATATTAATAACCATAACTGTCAAATACTCATTAAACATGTAATTACCAATTAGAGTACATTATATACGTATGTATATCAAATTTGGTAAGTACACGAAAAAGGTAAGCAAACAATAGTACTTCTAAGAAACTGCTTGTATCCTTTAAAAGTAATACATGATGGAGTGAAATTTTACCCATGATGGTTTTTTAATTAATAAAAAAATAGTAAACAACTACTTAAGCTTCTGTACTACTGCCATTAGTAATTTAACTCAATGCCAAATGGGCCATAAACACAGCATTTAGGAAAACAACTAATGTCGTATTTATGCTTTTTCAACAGTGATCATAACTTCAAAACAATGACTTAATAATAGACATTTCCATAAACTCACCGGAGGTATACAATCAGGTTCTATAGGCGAGTCACCATTCTCGCTATTGCCAGAATCTTCCACACAATCCTAAAAGTAATTTAAGGTAAGACAATTTTTCGGATGTGCATTTAATGTACTGAAATATATATTTAAATGAAATTCACACCAGTTCGCTTCAACATTTATTGAGAGAGTACTCACAGGCCTTATCTCGTTCAACAATTTTACAATCTCTTCCTTTGCAAAATGAACATTCATCTTGTAACTGTTGAATTCGAGCATTTTCCAAGTGCACGGTGCACATATTAGAGGTGGCAGACTGTCGTCAGGGCAAATCTAACAAATATAAAATATAATTATTAATCCAATAAAGGCAATCACACGTTTCAGCAACATCTATCATTCCGGGAGAACTCAAGCGCTAAGCAAACGTAATTCCCAAATTCGTTCGTGCTAACAACCGGCACTAGATTTCCGATGAAACTTCTCCCTCTAAGACATTGCATTCTCGAGAAATACCGTCCAAGCAAAAGAAATACGTCATATAAAAATTCGATTATCTCTTCTGGATTAAATAGGAATCAAAACATTAACATTTCCAAGTGGTCGTTGCTGGAAGATAAACTTAAAACAACCGCAACATATATCTAAAAGACATCACAGCAAACTAACCTCTAAATTGTACACGAAGTTCAACACTTGGTAAATCAGTTCACCTGAAGGAGACTGGCTGGAAAAAATATTTCTGAGAGAAAAAGTCTCTCTCAGGCATAGCCGACAGAAGGAATTAATAACAACTTCGCCCATCTTCGGGAAGGATAAAATATAGTGGAAGCCAATATATGACTCTCTAAGTTTTGAATTATAATAAACAATATCCGTGCTTATCACCGATACAAATCTTATTGTATCAGAAATATTACACCAGAACACATATTAGATCCAGACACGACAAGCGCTTGAGAGGAAGACACAATACTGGGCTTGCAATGCCGGCGACTCATCCAATGAAAATCTATTTCCGGCTGCTGTCAAAAGTGCAATTATATAGATTTTAGTTTGACGAAATAAGAAATATTTACTTAGAATTTTTATCAAAACGGTAATAAAATAAGAAGATTAATATTACTTTGGTATTCCGCCGAATGGGCTTGTTGTTCGCCTACATTGCTTTTAGACGCACATAAGCTTGAAAGAACCTTTTAAGGCGGCTAGCACGAAACGAAGTTTTCTGTAAACTTTCAAGGGCTAATAATGTTTGACGAGTTATGAACTGATACTTGAAAATAATATATCGCAAACGTCTGTAAATAGTTTTCAGTTCATTTTTATTTTTTTAGTTAAGAATATATCTCAGTTAAATGTGGAATAAGTGTTTACATCCTAACTAGCTGAAACGCCCGTTGATTCTCTACGGGGAATATTGAAGTAGATTAAATTCAACGGCGTTAAATACTAAATATGGCATCGTTAATGCTCATTATCTTTTAAAAAGTGTTCAAACTGATCAGCTAATTTGTACAGTCCAATTCTTTCCCCAATTAAATAAAAATCAATGGTTCTGTGAAATCGAGAGGGGTATCAGAAGATAAGGTACAACGTAAACAAAGCATACGTATGCTTTCTTTCGATGAAACCAAAATGCAAATTTCTGAGGTTATAATTTTCTTCGATAATTAGTTATTATGTGATTTGGTAGCCTTAAAATTGTAAAATTACAAGATGATTAACATACTTCAAATACAATTTCTAGTGAATTTATCGGACATACTTGTGACTAGAGGGATGACGGAATTCCTTAACTCGATACCTGAAAATAAAAACTGTTATTATTACGTTTCATATTAATGCCTTTTGTTTTAATGGTTGTTTTTTGTTCTCTTTGGCCTAATAGATTTTAATTTGAAATTCGGCCCAAAGGCAAACATTCGAGCATCGATAGTGCGTACCCCTTCGTAAACTTTTGTTGGAGAAAAGGCTGACAACCAGCAGAGAAGGTTTGAAAAATCTCTCGGATTGTTGACTATCCGCTCCGCCTCCCTGCTGTAGAAAGCCAAAAATGGATTTTTGGACCTCTAAATCGTGAGTAAACGTGCGAGTTGGCTGTGTAATTCTTTTCAACCTCGGGTTTATTTCGTCGAGGGAGTGAGAGAAACTAGCCGCGGTCGTTACAAAGTTCTCAGTGAGTCATTCGGCACATGTTTCGGATTGCAACTAATTTAATCGATCAACTATCTCTACTAATGTGTATAAAATGTGAAATAATCATATTTTGTGTGTTTTAAATCGAAACTTTCGGCCCCGGATCGTGTTTTGGCAATAATAATGTCCTATTGTTAGCAATGCTGCATCGCATAGTTTACCATTCGAGTATAAGATGTACATCAATGTAGTATATTACGGCTTGGCTTCAAATTGTGGTAAATATACATGATTAACGTGGGTTATAATGTTATTTTTCATCGGAGGCAGCTGATATGCTGGCAGTTCGTCAGAAGAGACGTATATATGAAATTACGAACGTATGGGAAGGCATTGGGCTAATAGAGAAGAAGTCTAAGAACAGTATACAATGGAAGTAAGTATGATCCCGTTAATTGATTTTCTGGAAAATATTGCGAAATCGATCTTTTTTGTTCGAAAGCAAACTCGGTGAGTATATTGCTTAGTTTTTACGATGTTTTTACCGTAGCCAATACGTTAAAAAATAACTTCATTGTTCTTTTAGCTGATTAGGATGCAATTTAGAGAAGCTCAGTTTGCTTTTTAGTTAATATTTAAGGTGTTTGAATGATGTATGTGTTTTCTGCAGATTATTTGCAATTATTATGACATCTGTAGACATGAGGTCTTAGCTAATAGTTTCTCGTGTTGATCAAATTGTCGTCATTATATGCAATTCAAGTTAGTTTTTTTATAAGTTCAGTTATAATGCCATTGTGGATTATAATTGTTTGTGCATCTGATAATATGTGAGGAATAATTTCACATATCATGATTTCATCTCGAAAACAATGTTGTATTTCCGGTAATGCATCAACGGTGATTATGACTGTTAATTTGTTTATGCTGTAATTGTAGTATCGTCTATTAGTATTCTATTTAGAATTTAAGGATATTTTGATGGTAACATTTTAAGATGGAAGTATATTTATGTGAAGGAAGAGTTTCTAACTGATTAAAAGCCTTTGTTTTTCACTCGTTTAAATTAGTTTGTGATTTTACATAACTTATTTTTGTCATATTTTGCAATTTTGTGAACAAAATTATACAGTATATTAAATTAGAGAGAACATAATGTTATTTACATTGGCTAAAGAGTTAAACGATGCTGATATTCATATTTAAATATTCGTCAATGGAGTAGAGTAGATTTAGTAGAATGCAGTCATGAAATGCATTCTTGAAGGTTTCGAAAGTATTTCTTACTCTTGAGGGAAGCTATTAACCCTCCAAGGAAGGGAATTATCTTTTCTTAAAAATTACCCTAATTTTTTGTTTTTTTGGTATTCAGATGACCTAAATTAACAAGAGAAAATTGTTTTAAAATAGTTAACAATGATAGGTTCGTTGCAAATGCCCGTTCCCAAATGGGCTCGTCAGTCCTTCCCACTTCTACTATTACGCGCGCCATGATGAAATTTAAAAAAGGCATTTTATTTCAAAAAATCTTATTTATTTGAGAACAATATTGTATGAAATTGTTTTTCTTGGAAGATATACGTTTTTATTTTATAATTATTTTGTTAAGTACTTTGTTAAATATCATACACAGAACTCAACATCGCACTTGTTACGCATTGTTCTCCCACAACTCTCGCACTCTTCATATGCGCAGCATTTTCCCTTGTTTTGCGGTATGTCACCGATTAAATGCAACTCTTTCGTGGAGCCAGTTTTTGACGTGGAAGCCTTGCTGAGTCGTCCACCGGATGGTTTTTATTCCGTCTTGTTCTGAATAAAGTACACCACAGCAATCTCTCTTCTAAACTCTAATTTTGTCCTTGGATCTGAGGATTCCCTTTAATATTATTATTCGATTCTCTGAGTTGTAAATAATTTATATAAATCACATCTTACCAATATGCAGTGAATTTACGTGTTCATGAATTTGGTCTTTTCCACCCATATGCTTATTATACTTGGATATGACGCAGGGTTATGGAAGCTGAATAATTTTCTTTTGTTTCCTACAATATCTTTTAACTTTCATCAACAGCGTAACTCCATATGCTGTTGAAGCTGCCACAATTACCAAATTGTCCAGCCATTTAGAAATTCCTATTCCTTCGCATGTAGTAATAGCTGTGATGCTCTTTCCACTCTCCTCCTTTTTTAGATCATTTTTTGGTGGTAGCGGACAATCTTTCGGAATCCGGTTCTTTCTGATCCGCCCAGTTCCATTGTAGCCACATCTTTTCAAATGTGACAATAAAGTCTTTCGTATAAATTATTCTGCAACCATCTTGATAACACAAATTTAAAGTCGACATCATATCGTGAGGGTCCTCAAAAGTAGAAAAAGTACTGAAAATATTCTTAAAATTAGCTGCAATTTCTCCGTCCAGCATTGAACCCATGTCTTACTGTTGATAATTACTATGCAGAACAACAGAAGATCACCGTCTCTAACTATGTGTGGAAACTCAAGCAGAAATATTGGCTGCAACTGCCTCAAACGACGTCCTACTTTTCCCTGATATTCCTTATGAGAGAAATGTTAATGTGCTCTGGCATCGAACCCACGAACAGTACAGTCTTATCTATTTTTTTTCTTAAACTAATTCTTACCATACATCTTCTAGCCTAGCACGAACTTCCTATCATTTCGTTAAGTGCATCAAAAAAAATAATGAAAAACTACCTCAATGTATTTTAAACGGTAGATTTTTGCATCATCCTATCATCGAACCCAGGACATTTACTGTAAAAGTCATTAATGTTATCGATAGATCCTTACCATATCAATTGGTGTCTTGAGTTTTAGTTCTCCACCTATCTAGGAAGTATTTTTTTTTTATTCCCAAAAATCAAGGCAATGCATTTAAGTGGAAAAATTCAGGACTTTGGGGCCCTCTGGAATCGAACCCATGACACTGAGGTTCAAAATCACAATTTTTCTGGCGGTTTCACGTTATGGCCACTATGTCGTAAAAATTTCAAGTCAATGACGCTTGTGATTTAGCCTGTGAATTAATATCCTATCTATCTATCTATCTATCTATATGAATGAATCCGGAGAAGCATCTATATATAATAGACATTGTGTAAAATAAATTAATGCTATTATATTATTTCACATACTACTTCAAATGATCATAGATAACAATAATTATATTCTGTAAAAAGATAATCAAAGAATATGCTGTACTGTAATTCCTTTTAGGAATTTTCTCCAGCATGCTCTTGCAACCGCTTCTTCATGTTTTATTTTCCTGAATAAATTCTCCCATGGTAGAAATCATAATTAATGAGTATCCAGCGTCAGAGTTCAGACTTATTACCGAATCTTATTGGCTTACCTCTACTAAATCGCTTGCAGCTGTGTCTGCCGTAGTATTTGATCATCTTTCCTCCACAATCTAAGAGCTGGGAAGACACCAAATGATGCAAACATCTCTGTGTAATCCTTTTCATCGTAGGCCAGACTTTGTAGAACCCATCGCTTGACTGTCTAACTTAGTATTATCCTCTAAGTGTAAAAACCTCATTATTTGGATGAATCAGTCCCTCCTCATCGCTCCACTATCCAATTGAATATGAAAATCCTTTTTCGCGTCCTAGTAATAATTTTTTCCCAGAAGAACATTGTATCCAAAGACAGTCAAAATGCCAATGACGGCTCGCATCTCCTCTGCTGTATTTTGTGGACTGGGGCAATTAAAAAATCGGGCGTAATTCTCACTTTGTTCCACTATAAATGCGACGAGCTCGTCATTGATGAAGAGCACTAGCAAATAGATGCAGCTAAGTTTAGAGTATGAACAGTAATCTGCTTCAGAAAAACTTCCCATACACTTGATGCTGTCCTTGATCCATTTTCTCTGCGCAGATTTTTTGCCAATTGATTTCTCCAGCACCGATTCTTTCGTTGGTTGCCAACCGAATCTCGGCTTGTGCCCTCATTTGCTTGCCAGTGAAATTGTCAACCAATCTTTCCTCATTTTAATCAGCCGATTCTTCATCAGTTAGCTCATTTTCTTCTGTTGGAGAAATGAAGAAATCGTTAACATCTACCTCACTCTCTTCGCCTTCGGCAAGGATTCGGAGAGCCTCCTTTAGTGGAGTCGACTCATGAAAACTAACGTATTTCCTGAACAGAAAATATAACACCTCTAATGATATAATTTTTATGTGAAGCTAATTAATTTTGAAAGGATTAGAATATCTAGCACAATAATCATTTTCTATTATTTGTTGTTGCCGCTTCTTCTAAATAATTTAAGATTTTCCGAGATTTAGTTCATAAAAATACATAATAATATCCATAGTCTTCTTGTCACAACTTAAAGCTAAAATAATTCGTATCTTAATTCCACCACAAATAGTGTCTTATATCCCAGAATATTCTCTAGTATACAATATACAGCTTTCCTTAACAGCCATAGGCAAGGAAGTTGTGTAGCAGTGGGAAGGTCTGACATGCCCATATGGAAATGCAGCAATAAACAACGTTAGAAATCCAACAAATAACCTCAAATTCTGCTCTATTTCATTTCTTTGGATGATAAGAACATCATACTAAAGTTATACAAGCAAAAGACTACTTTAAATTAAAAACAGTAAAACTTATAAAAATTAGTTACCAGAAAGATCCATCTCAAAAATTCCCTGTTTTTCAGAAAATCACAAGAAATATTTCCCTTGACTTAAGTGCGCCAAAACTCAAATGAAACTAAGCTTTGGACCCTCTTAGCCCACAAAATAACATTTACTGACCATTTTATGACACTCGAGACATTGTTTAGCTACCTAGAGAACGCAGCTGCAGTCCGTTATGGGAACGTCAGTCCTTAAAGGGTTAAAGAATTTAGTTGCGGAGTAGTTTAGGCTATCTTCAGTCTTCCTGAGTCAACATTGAGGAATATCAATAAGTTCAGAGTGACAAGTATTGTGTGTGTGGATATTGGAACGCAGGTTAAACTTATCATCGGTAGTCTGTTTGTTCAGGTCCTGGGTGTTGTTTCTCCAATTTTCTCTATCCTCCGCTCTGTTCTTCATTCTTTAAAGAATTTCTCTCTTCACTTCCATTTACAGCATATCCTTAAGTGAGCACTTCCTTCTTATTGCATACCCTATCCAATTCTTCTTCCTTTGCATTATCAAATCTACCAATCTCTCTTCATTTACTCTCCTCAGTATGTCTTCTTCTTTGTCCTTCCACTTTCTGTTTAACATTTTTGTCCAAACCCACATTTGGAACGCCTCTATTCTGTTTCTCTCTTTGTTCTTTAGGGTCCATGTCCTGCAGCCACACAGGAACACACTGCACACAAAGCATATAATCATTCCTTTTCTTCCTTGGCACTACAGCCCAGTGTGGGCCTCCCTCAAGACGCCTCTCCATTCTCCCCTGTTCTATGCTTTCTGCCACCATCTTTCAATTCTCATAGCCTTTATCTCTTCTTCCAAATCCATCTTTTCCTCAGTCTTCTTCTATTTCCGTCCATCCTTCCATGTAGTAATTTCTTGGGCAGCCTTTCTTCACTCATTCTTTCCAGATGACCCAGCCAAGCTAGTCTCTGAGCCTTCACAAATCTCACAATGTCCTCGCCTCTTAGTGAGCTACTCGTTGCCACGTTACACCTAAGTACTTGATGATGTCTCTGTTCCACCTGTCCACAGGTCTTCTTCTTGGTCTCTTCACATCTCTTGGTATCCAGTTGAGAACTGCAGATGTCCAACGGTTGTCGTTTCTTCTCACAACATGGCCGGCCCACCTCCATTTAAGTGATCTTACCTTATCTCTGATGTCAGTAACTCCAGTCATCATTCTCACCCAATGTTGAGTTTCCTGTCTCTTCTTGTAATTCCCAGCATACACCACTCCTTGCTCCTTTGCGTTGTCGGAAGTCTCTGGGTTATTGCAGCATTTAACACCCAAGTTTCACTTCCATAGGTCAGGACAGGTAAAATGCATTGGTTGAAGACCTTCCTCTTCAAAAATCATTGGCATTATTGACTTCAGGATGTGTGAGTTCCTACCAAATGCGCTCCAGCCAAGTTTCATTCTTCTGTTCACTTCATTAATCCTGTTTTTCTCTCCTGTTGTTACAAGTTGTCCCAGGTATGTGTATTCCAAGCAAACATCCATAGGTTTTCCTTGAAGTTTGACTGGTTCTTGCACTGCAAAAGAATTATACATCACCTATGTTTTTGTTAGGTTTATCCTGAGTTCTATCTTCTGTAGATCTTCTGCGTTAGCTGCAAAGAGAATTATATCATCTGCAAAACGGAGGTGACTGATGTACTCCCCATTTACTCTTAAGCCCTTCTCTTCCCAATCAAGGGTTTTAAAAACTTCTTCTAAAATGACTGTGAACAAGATGGGAGATAGACTGTCACCTTGTTGAACTCCCTTCTCAATCCTGAATTCATCGGTCTCTTCATGCAGCATTACAGAAGCTGTCGCATTCTCATTGACACTGCACAAGAGACGGATGTATTCAGAATCTATTCTTTGATTCTTCAGAGTTTTCAGAGTGGATGAGGTATTTACCGAGTTGGAGGCTGTTTGTAATCCACAAAGCAAAGGACGAGTGGCATCTCGTACTCATTCGTTCTGTTAATAATTTCCTGTAGTGTGTGGATGTGGTCCATAGTGCTGAAGCCTTTCCGGAATCCCGCTTGTTCTCTAGGCTGGGCTGAAGACAGGGTCATCTTAAGACGTTCCGCTATTATCCTCATGAATGTTTTATAGACAACTGGAAGGAGGCTAATGTGGCAATAGTTCTTCAAATATTCTTTGCTTCCTTTCTTGTGCAGAAGGGCAATCCTTGTGTGGTTCCATTCCTTGGGAATCGTTCCTTGTTTTAGACAATTTCTGAATAATTGTGCTAAAACATTAGCCATATCTGTTCCACCAGCTTTCAGATACTCCCCCAACACCCCATCTGCTCCTCCTGCTTTCCCATTCTTCATCTGCTTAATTGCTGTCATTACCTCTTCTGTGAGAATGGAGAGGAGATTTTGTGAGCTTTGTCTTTCCTCTTGTTTTTCCTCTTCGGCGTTTCCCATCTTCTTGTATAGGTTGCCAAAGTATTCTGCTACAGTCTTCAATATTGCTGGTCTGTTATATGTTGTTGTGCCATCTCTTTTCTGTAATGCTAAAATCTGTTTCTTACCAATTGCTAGGCGTCCTCCAGCCCTCTTTATGTTCTTGTTATTTTCTATGTCCTCTTGCACAATCTTTTCATTAAAATTCCTCACATCTTCCTTGATCTCTACTCTGATGGCTTTGCAAAGCTCAGCATATTCGATGTTATCTCTTGGAGTGTCTGAATTCTTCAGTTCCTTCCGTCGTTTCATCATTTGCTGGGTTCTATCACTAAATTTCTTATCCTTAGGTTTTCTTGGCATGCTTGCTACTTCCTCTGCAGCTTTCTTTACCACTTACTTTGGTTTCGAGTTCTTCCTCCTGAAGTGTTGAGAATCTATTTTCTAAGTTCCAGCTGAAACTGCTTCTTGTTATCTGATAGTTTAGCTATATTTATCTCATCCTTCTTGCAAGAAACCAACTATTTTCGTTCCATTCGGGGGTTAATATTCATTCTGCATCTAACAATTCTGTGATCAATTACAGTGTTGAAGTTATTCAAAACTTCATAGTTAGTTACAGTGTAGTCTGTTTACCAATATGTAGTCTATTTCATTTTTTGTTCCATTGGGACATCTCCTCGTCCATTTCCTTGTAGGACTTTCTAAAATTATGTATTTGTTATATTCATATTGGTGCATTCTGCAAACTCTACTAAGCGGTGACCTCGCTCATTTCTCTGGCCCAGTCCGTATGTGTCATCAGCTTCCCGCTGACCTACACGAGCATTGAAATCTCCCGTAATGACTTTGTAGTAGTGGGCTTCTTTGTCATGTTCAGTGCCGAGAGTTAGGTATAAGTTTTCAATTTCCTCTCGAACCCCTTTTCAATAATATAGAAACTTGAAATTCGGCAAATAGATAGAATCATAGATACATTTAATAAACGTGTTTTAGATTTCCTTGATCGTCCTTGGTTCGATCCCAGAAGGCCATTTACATTACCTAATGCATTTCAGATGAGGATAATGGAGTCCTATTTCCTATTCCCGGTATCATTTGGACTAGACATGGGCACTGTTATAATTTTTGTCAGCGGTGGCGTTGGGGGAACATGAAGCCAACGGCGTGAACGCTGACTGCTTAATCTTCGGCGGCGGCACGGCTTAACCACCAGCGAGTAAAACTTCATTCGTATACGGCACAGAAAGAGGCGAATAACTTGAATATCTGAGAGTACATCATTACAATTATATCAAACCAATAAAGACAATGTAGAGCTGACTTGAATACGCAGAACAATGAGCTAGAATCCAAAAAACCTGGCAAAAAAATCCTTTTCTCGAGTGCGGACTTTAGTACTTGCAAATTTCGAATAAATTCTGCCTATTACTACCAAATTATTTACGCTGATTTCTCCCTATTACAATTCTACAGGTGGTCAAAATTGACCAAAATTCACGAATTATTCCAGGTTTAGATTTTTGCAAAATTCTTCAGCCTCTAACCAATCTCGAATGAGCAAAATCATCGAGAAAAAATCAATACAGTGTTAAATAATAAACCCTTAAGCTTAATTATGATTTTTTAAGTGATCACAGTTGAATATTTGAATTATTGCATCACTACCATCAGATCTCTGAATTAGCTTCTTTTGGTGAAATACTCACTTCATGCAACATTTCTTTTAAGCTACATTTCTTTCTCTTATTTAAGGAAAACGAGCTCACATAAGACGCTGTCTGGGAATATTATATGCAGAACTTATTGAGGTATGGCAATATGAAGTTTCAAAGTTCACACTCAAAAAATATTTCCTTATTCTTGGCCAGCATTTTTCGATTCTAGCTCGCTCTGCGCTGTAAAGGGGTTAATTTGGCAATACGTTGCTTTCCTTATTTTCACAAAAGCATGCTTTTTATAATTACACTGCATTACTTTAAGAATGTTTAAAGAGTGGTATCACAAATTGTGCACAAATAGCAAGTAGAATGTCAATCAATGGATGTACTATTGTTGTGAATTAGTTTAGCATCACATTTGTGCCACAGGATTTTGATCCCGTATATATATAAGTATATCCAGAGAAGCGTCTATACATATATAGTTGATGTTGGTGTATACCACAGCAATAGAATATCCCATCTCCCTCTGGCACTCAAAAGTGAAGCCAAAAAAAAGGGCAGATTGCGCATTTAGCCATGCTGGGGTGAACTTTTCATATCTCCCTATACCAATACATTGTTTTTTCGTGATTTTGCGGCTTTGATACAGAGTTATTAAGGTTTGATCGAGTAAGTCGTATGTTTTGAAACACAAAATGTAGTTTGATGAATGCAAAACACGAAGCAATTTTGTTATTTTTGCATTTCTAAAGGTTTTATAGGTAAATTAGCAGAGGCTCGTTTCTGCCTGCAGCATGCTCAATTGCTGTGCATCAGAACATCTGCCCCAACAAAATGTTCCGAACTAGAATTTATGTATCTTCCTTAATTTTAATCTTTCATTCGTTATCTGAACTCACTGAAGCAGAACGAAGGTCAGTATTAATCCACAGCGTTTTAATCAGGGTCGGATCCAGGCACAAGGCATCGAGGAGCTTGCCTAGAAGCCTCCACCACTTGAGAATGTCTTTTAATAATACGTATTTGTTCTCATCTATAAAAACACAAGTTAGAGTTTCCCCAGTATAGCACAAAATGCAGCCGTAATTGCCATTTCGAATTTCGTGTGTATCAAATGTATATACTGAATTTGTATGTAATTCCATGACCATTTATAATAAATAGAAAATGTTAGATTTCTCCGCCTTTAAGAGGGCCTCCACCAGTTGTTTGCCTGTGGGCCCTCGCACCCCTTGATCCGCCCCTGGTTTTAATGAACATTTCATTGTGCTCTCGGCTGCACCTGCAGGTCTTGTGTTGTATATAAGTTCTCGTATTTGTCATTTTGACAACTTTTACTGCATTGAGCCACAATTATGAATTAGAACAAACACAAGCAGATAATCTCAAATTACCCTGATAAGCTATTATAATGTATTATAGAGTAGCTTTATTTCATTGCGGTAAACGATTATTAAGGAATTTAATGCCGTACTTGGTATTGATGAATTAATGTATTAGAATATACATAAAAATAAAATTATAATAATCAACGAGGTTTTCATAGAGTTTGCAGGAGGTTGGCAGATGATTCGTTCTTTATAACGCTCTAGCAGCCGACACCGGCATCCGAGAAGTTTACATTGCAGGCATGTTTTATTTTCCATGATGAAAAGAATCAAGAGGACTTTGAGAAAAAAATCGAACATGATCGTTAAGTAAAAGGTTCATTTAAACTATCTGCGTCCATGTCGTAGGATAGACAAGCTCCTGAGTCCCGTATGAGAGGAAAATAAAACCCCAAAAATTCATGTAGTTAGAGGGGAGCCGGTGAAAAGTTCTCACCAGTGCTCTGCGGGTTGTGTTTTTTTTGGCTTCCCTTTACTGACGATAGACTCCCCCTGTGGTAGTTACTATCAATGAAATGCACTGGTTAAAGTTAATTTTTGACTCATTTTCCCCAAATATCTCTTTGCTTCGACCAAAATGTGATCATAATGAATTATTATTTTCTTTGGGGAGAAATTAATGCGTATATTTATACTGTCTCATTTCTATTTATGTGTGAATTGTTTCTTAATAGTTGTTATTTATGTTATAAGTTAATTATTTGTGAAACCACTTCGAAAATAAATTAGCAACTGTGAAATATTGTAAATTAATTTGTAAGTATAATATATGATAATTATTTTTAGATAGCTTAAATCAGAATTGATATAAGAAACCCATTATGAATTTCGTTTTATTATATATTAATGGATAACAAACATAAAGGTTTTTTTTCTATTTGTTAAATTTGTATTTAATTTAAGTATCAATATTATTAATATAATCATTTTTGGTATAAAAACTGGATCCCCCTTGTAACTTCTGGTATAAATTTCCATAAAACTCAAAACTGAAGGTGAAAAAAGTCAAATAACGAACACATACACTGAGCAATACTTTTTATTTTGTTTATTTACAATGCTATATCCATGGTTACATAGATACAAATATATATATCCATATATGATGAGAAACGAACACAAAATAGCTTTTTATTATTTTAAGAAGATTATGTTCATTGATCAGCGAAGGTTGCATGTGTAGTGTGAGGTACGTCAAGCCCACAAATGACGAAATAGGGATCCAAGTTACAATATCTTGATTTATATGAAGTATAAAGTTTGCTTTTCCTAATTAATGTTAATTCTAAACAGCCTCTCTACATAAAGTGTTGACGATTGATTGAATTTGAGAGAATATTATGGAAGATTCAGTGAATGCAAGTCTGTTTTTAGCATTGGTCCATTTCAGCTTCCATAACTTTCACAGAATATTAATGCAAATATCTCGAAGCTGTTTATGCAGAAAAAGCGTTAACATAAAATCATTTTGTTATTTGCTTTGAAAGTACTCTCACAATATTTCTAGGATAACTTGAAAAATCAATCATGGCATGGAATATCAATTGACTATCGGAACATTATTACAATATTCTGGTTATGTTTGTGAATGTTTCACTTAATTTTTATTTCATTAAAAATTTTGATTCTTAAATATCTCAATCAGAATTTAATGTATGGATATACAATCAAATACAAAAGTTATAGATAATACATACATACTCTACAACAACTTTTGTTTGAAACAGTTTTTCGTAACACTGATTGTTGCGGAGTTATTCTTGAATAATGGTTAACTGGAAGTTGTTGTTTATCCAGAAATGGAAGTCTTTCATACATCTCTCTGTCAGGATGCAATTTAGGTATATACAATTACTTACAAATATTATAGATAATGTATTTTACTACAACTTTTGTATGAAACATTTTTTCGTAACACTCATTATCTTGGAGTTATCTATATATTACCGGCATAGGCTTCTGTTTACAATAAGTATGGAGAAAGTCATGTGTTGGCCACATCATAATTTTTGCAAATGTTGTAAGATTATTCTAATAAACCTTTTTTATTTTTGCATAAACATGTTTCTTTATTTCTACTTAAAGTACCCCAATTTGACGGAGCAGATAACTTGAACTTGGCATCCTTAAATCTCTAAATTCTGTGTACATAGTGAGGATCCATTTTTAATTTCCTTTTATGTTTTTGGAAATTATTCTTTATTGTCCATAGTAAAAATTCCTGCTGTTCCTGTGATGGAGATTCACCAAGTGACGTCCTCAGTGCTTGATTATACACACAGTAATCAACTAATTAATTAGGACGATAAGTTGAAAGATGTGAAGGAAATCAGAGTGAGGAAAGTCTTCCAGTGCCAAAAAGTTGAACTTTCTACTTTTACGAATGCAAGGATTACTGGCACTAGTAATCTCTGCATGCGGAAACGCAGCCTTAAATGCTTTTATAGGTTAGGAATTGCTCCTTGATACTTTCAACTGAGCTATTTTTTCTGAAACTTTCAAGTAAATTAAAAGTATTTCAATCTATGAGCCACTTGATCAAAATTAGATCACTATAAGACAATTTTGTTTTTGGGGAAAGAAGAAATACCAATACTAAGTACCTCTGAGAAAGAATTTCATCATTAGGATTTATTCTGGCTTAAAAGTAGGATTGAATATGACTCTAATAAGTGAGGCAAGTATTGTGGGGTTGGAACATAGGTAAGGGACACCTACGTCTGATTTTCCTTGTAGAACCAAAATTTTAGGACCCAATATTATCTAGAGTTATTATTGTATTCATCAAATTTTGAGCTTGATTTTATTTTCCATCCCCAATTCAATGTTGTCCCACTCTTACTAATAAGCACTAAATCATGGCTCTAAAGGTTTTCAAGATCAAAAGAATATAGTAACATTAATATCAATAAATATTTGCTCATAGTTTCCATTTCAAATGACGTGCAAGACGTCGTTTTATCATAGGATCCAAACCTATGATTTACATCATATATTAGGTAGAAGCTGTTAAGGGTCAAAGTTAATCCTTCGACCTGAAGACACTGACTGGATAGTCAGCAAAACTTTAGTCACCAAGCCAACCTACGCAGACGGACACCTGAAAAAATGCAGAGAGCACTGCTCTGTCCCTATGCCTTGTTGCCTGCTTTTAATCCTCATGGTTATTAAACAGTTCATTTTAGTACTCCCCCACAATCTTATTTTCACTTTCAATTCATTGCCCTGTACTTATTTTCATTCCATTTAATCATTTCCACATTTTCCTCTCTTTCCGTCATATTCATACTTTTATTTTTCCTATAATTTTCAATTGCAAATTACGAAATATCCAAAATCGGGAATCTGAACGCAGTTTACAGCCAAGAACGAAAACTAATTTACAACATCATTATTTGTATGTGGAAGGAGGCCGATGGAGAAATGCAATATAAGTTTTAAAAAGTTTTTGATAGGGCCGTGTCATCAACAGAAAAAATCCTTGGAACTACTATGTACATTCAAAAGTAGAGAGATGATTTAAAACGTTCTCTCGGGGAGATATGTGTTTTTTAATCGGGTTGAGACTCATTATACTTTTGCCAAATAACCTTAAAGCAGAATTTTAACGGCAGTTACAATGTCCGTATTTCCATTTAAAATGCAATATTAGCCGCACTGCAAACAACGTTTCGGCCCCTTTGCTTTCCCCTCCCCTCCATTCCGTCAGTATTCCACGGATTAGGTCAACCCCATTCGTGACGCATTCTTCTGCCACAAGCTTTTGCGAGAGCTGAGAAAGCATTTATCACAATGTTTCTGACACCAAAAGGCTGTAGCGTCAAAAGTTGAAGATCGAAACAGAGATGTCAGTAATATCCTCAGTGGCCATTAAATACACCAACTGCTCAAGGGGGCGGCGGCTGGACCTCAGCAGCCCTTCAATATGACTTGGGCACAGAACACCACCATAAGACTTCTCAGCGCCACCGTTAGGAACCACTGATGTAGATTCGTGGGAAGTGCAACCAGCAACGTGGTCGAGGTAGGTCTCGCCGATAGACACTGAAGCTTACTTATAATTATTATTACAACTTTTGTTGTTAAATTGCATTTTTATTGAATATTATTAAACTGAACAATAATTATTTGCAGCAGCGATCTTAATGCTGCAGAGAACTTTATAATGACCAAAGAAGTTTATGCTGATGGTTCAATATACGCTTACTGCCTTCTTCATTCGGTTAATAATTGAGTATTATAAGTTGTATTTACAGAGCGGCCAAATGCTTGAAATGTATGTAAATTAAAATATATTTATTTTCCTAACAAAATGGTTCAGTTATAATGCCATTGTGGATTATAATTGTGTTGGCATCTGATAATATGTGAGGAATAATTTCACATATCATGATTTCATCTCGAAAACAATGTTGTATTTCCGGTAATGCATCAACGGTGATTATGACTGTTAATTTAATTATACGGTAATTGCAGTATCGTCTATTCCTATTTTATTTAGAATTTAAGGATATTTTGATGGTAACATTTTAAGATGGAAGTATATTTATGTGAAGGAAGAGTTGCTAACTGATTGAAAGCCTTTGTTTTTAACATGTTTAGATTAGTTTGTGGATTTACGTAACTTATTTTTGTCATATTTTGCAATGTTGTGAACAAAATTACACGTCATAATAAATTAGAGAGAACATAATGTTAGTTACATTGGCTAAAGAATTACACGATGTTGATATCCATATTTAAATATTCTTCAATGGAGTAGAGTAGATTTAGTAGAATGCAGTCATGAAATACATTCTGTAAGGTTTCGAAAGTATTTCTTACGCTTAGTAGTAGCTCATTAACCTTCCAAGGATGAGAATTATCTTTTCTTAAAAATCACCCTAATTTTAGTATTTTGGTATTCAGATGACCTAAATTAACAAGATAATATTGATATTGCCCATATGGGCATGTCAGTCCTTCCCACTTCTACTATTGCGCGCGCCATGATGAAATTAAAAAAAAGCATTTTATTGCAAAAAATCTTATTTATTTGAGAACAATATTGTATGAAATTTTTTTATTGGAAGATATAAGTTTTTATTTTATAATTATTTTGTTAAGTACTTTGTTAAATATCATACACAGAACTCAACATCGCACTTGTTACGAATTGTTCTCCCACGACTCTCACACTCTTCGTATTTTCAGCATTTTCCCTTGTTTTGCGGTATGTCACCGATTAAATGCAACTCTTTCACGGAGCCAGTTTATGACGTGGAAGAATTGCTGAGTCGTCCGCCGGATGGTTTGTATTCCGTCTTGTTCCGAATAAAGTCTAAACTCTAATTTTGTCCTTGGATCTGAGGATTCCCTTTAATATTATTATTCGATTCTCTGAGTTGTAAATGATTTATAAAAATCACATCTTACCAATTTGCGGTGAATTTACGTGTTCATGAATTTGGTCTGTTCCACCCATATGCTTATTATACTTGGATATGACGCAGGGTTATGGAAGCTGAATAATTTTCTTTTGTTTCCTACAATATCTTTTAACTTTCATCAACAGCGTAACTCCATATGCTGTTGAAGCTGCCACAATTACCAAATTGTCCAGCCATTTAGAAATTCCTATTCCTTCGCATGTAGAAATAGCTGTGACGCTCTTTCCACTCTCCTCCTTTTTTAGATCATTTTTTGGTGGTAGCGGACAATCTTACGGAATCTGGTTCTTTCTGAATTGCCCTGTTCCATTGTAGCCACATCTATTCAAATGTGACAATAAAGTCTTTCGTATAAATTATTCTGCAAGCATCTTGATAACACAAATTTCAAGTCGACATAATATCGAGAGTGTCCTCAAAAGTAGAAAAAGTATTGAAAAAAATATTTTTTAAAATTAGCTGCAATTTCTCCGTCTAGCATAGAACCCATGACTTCCTGTTGATAATTACTATGCAGAACAACAGCAGATCACCGTCTCTAAATATATGGGAAAACTCAAGCAGAAATATTGGCTGCAACTGCCTCAAACGACGTCCTACTTTTCCCTTATATTCCTTATGAGAGAAATGTTAATGTGCTCTGGCATCGAACCCAGGAATAGTACGGTCTTATCTAAATATTTTTCTTAAACTAATTCTTACCATACATCTTCTCGCCTAGCACAAACTTCCTATCAATTCGTTAAGTGCATCAAAAAAAATAATGAAAAACTACCTCAATGTATTTTAAACGGCGGATTTTTGCATTTTCTGTAAAAGTCATTCATGTTATCGATAGATCCTGACCTTATCAATAAGTTTCTAGAGTTTTAGTTCTCTACCTATCCGGAAAGTATTTTTTTTAAATTCCAGAAAATCAAAGCAATGCATTTAAACGGGAAAAATCGTGACTTTGGGGCCTTCTGGAATCGAACCCATGACACTGAGGTTCAAATTCAAAATTAATGAGTATCCAGCGTCAGAGTTCAGACTTATAACCGAATGGTATCGGTTTACCTCTACTAAATCGCTTGCAGCTGTGTCTTCCGTTGTATCTGATTATCTCTCCTCCGCAATCTAAGAGCTGGGAAGGCACCAAATGATGCAAACATCTCTGTGTAATCCTTTTCATCGTAGGCCAGACTTTGTAGAACCCATCGCTTGACTGTCTAACTTAGTGTTATCCGCTAAGTGTAAAAACCTCATTATTTTGAAGAATCAGTCCCTTCTCATCGCTCCATTATGCAATTCAATATGTAAATCCTTTTTCGCGTCTAAGTAATATTTTTTCCAGGAGAACGTTGTATCCAAAGACAATCAAAATGCCAATGACGGCTCGCATCTCCTCTGCTGTAATTTGTGGACTGGGGCAATTAAAAAATCGGGCGTAATTCTCACTTTGTTCCATATGAATGCGACAAGCTCGTCATCGATGAAGAGCTCTAGCAATTAGATGCAGCTAAGTTTAGAGTATGAACAGTAATCTGCTTCAGAACAGCTTCCCGTACACTTGATGCTGCCCTTCATCCATTTTCTCTGCACAGATTATTTTTTCCAATTGATTTCTCCAGCACCGATTCTTTCCTTGGTTGCCAACTGAATCTCGGCTTTTGCCCTCATTTGCTTGCCAGTGAAAAGATTCAACCAATCTTTCCTCATTTTCATCAGTTAGCTCATTTTCTTCTGTTGGAGAAATGAAGAAATCGTTAACATCTTCCTCACTCTCTTCATCCTCGGCAAGGATTCGGAGAGCCTCCTTCAGTGAAGTCGACTCATGAAAACTTACGTTTTTCCTGAATAGAAAATATAACACCTCTAATGATATCATCTTTATGTGAAGCTAATAAAATTTGAAAGGATTTGAATATCTAACACAATTTTCATTTGATGTTATTTGTTGTTGCCGCTTCTACTATATAATTTAAGATTTTCCGAGATTTAGTTCATAAAAATACATAATTATATCCATAGTCTTCTTGTCACAACTTAAAACTAAAATAATTCTTAACTTTATTCCACCAAAAATTATGTCTTATGTTGCAAAATATTCTCTAATCTATTATCTATTATATATAGATGCTTCTCCGGATTCATTCATATCTATTATATATAGATGCTTCTCCGGATTCATTCATATATATAGCTATATAGCTATATAGATAGGATACAAATTCACAGGCTAAACTACAAGCGTCATTGCCTTGAAATTTTTATGACGTATTGGCCATAACGTGAAACCCTCAGGAAAAAAGCGACTTTTATCCTCAGTGTCATAGGTTCGATTCCAGAGGGCCCCAAAGTCCCTATTTTTCCCGTTTAAATGCATTGCCGTGATTTTCCGGATTTTTAAAAAAATACTTCCTGGATAGGTAGAGAAATAAAACTCAAGGAGCCTTTATTTATGGTCTTGGACTTTTGAAAACATCAATGACTTTCACAAAAAATATCCTGGGTTCGATGCTAGGACGATGCAAAGATCTGCCCTTTAAAATACATGGGAGCTGTTTTTCATTATTTTTTTGATGCAATTCTCGAAATAATAGGAAGTTCGTGCTTAGCCGGAAAGTGTAAGGTAAGAATTGGTTTAAGAAAAAAATTTTCATAAGACCGTACTATTCCTGGGTTCGAAGCCAGAGCACATTAACATTTCTCTCATAGGGAATATAAGGGAAAAGTAAGACTTCGATTGAGGCAGTTGCAGCCAATATTTCTGCTTGAATTTTTGCACATAGTTAAAGAATAATATCTTCTATTATGTTGCATAGGAAGTTTAACCAGAAAGACCTGGGTTCGATGTCGGGCGGTAAATATGTCTCCCGTTTAAATTACATAGGGTTAGTATTTCATTATTTTTTTGATGCACTTATCGAAATAATAGGAAGTTCGTGCTTGGCTAGAAGATATATGGTTAAAACTGGTTTAAGAAAACGGTTTTCAGAAGACCGTACTATTCCTGGGTTCGATGCCAGAGCACATTAACATTTCTCTCATAAGAAATATAAGGGAAAAGTAGGACGTCGTTTGAGGCAGTTGCAGATAATATTTCTGCTTTAATTTTCACAGATAGTTAGAGATGGTGATTTTCTATTGTGCTGCATAGTAAGTATCACCTGGAAAACCCGGGTTCGATGCCGGACGAATAAATTGCAGCAAATAATCAGAATATTTTCAATCCATTTTTTTTTTCTTTTGACGGCCTTCCCGATATGATGCCGACATGAAATTAGTGTTGTCGATCTGCTTGCAGTATGCAAGCTACATTTTACTCGTATCATATATATATATATATATATTTAGAGAGGATACAAAGTCACAGGCTAAACCACTAGCGTCAATGGCTTGAAATTTTTACGACATATTGGCCATAACGTATAACCTCCAGAAAAATTGCGATTTTGAGCCTCGATGTCATGGGTTCGATTCCAGAGGGCCTCAAAGTCCCGATTTTTCCCGTTTAAATGCATTGCTTTGATTTTCGGGAATTAAAAAAAAATACTTTCCGGATAGGTAGAGAACCGAAACTCAAGGAGCCTATATATATGGCCATGATCTATCGAAAACATAAATGAGTTTTACGGAAAATATCCTGGGTTCGATGCTAGGTCGGGGCAAAAATCGGCCGTTTAAATTGCATTGTGGCGATTTTTAAGATTTTTTTTGGACCCTTTCCCGATGGCATGGAAACTTGAAATTCGGCATGGAGTTGGAGATCAATAATAAATTTCAGGATCAAATTTTACATATTCGCTGATGGTCCTTGGTTCGATCCCAGAGGGAAATTTAAATTCCTCAATGCATTTCTTACGGAGATAACGGAAACAAATTATAGGTACTTCCCGGCACGATAAAGACATCAAACTTTGTATTATGAAAGACTAAGTGTATACAAATCAAACTGTGCATTCCCAGCTGTCAATGTGTCCTGGGTTCGACTCCAGGCGTCTCTACAATCAGTAACTGATCCGATTTTCAATAATTATTTTGAACCCTTTCCCAACAATATAGATAGATAGATCCCAGCATGATATCGACTTCATACTTTGCATTGAATAAAAGTTCTAAGAAGTCGTACTGTGCATTAACAACAGCCAATATGTCCTGGGTTCGACACCAGTCGTCTCTACTACAAGTAACATATCCTACATTTAAGAATATTTTTGAACCCATTCACAATAATATAGAATCTTGAAATCAGGCATATTGTTTGAGATCATAGATACATTTCGAAAACATGTTTTAGATTTCCTTGATTGTCCTTGGTTCGATCCCAGAAAGCCATTTGCAATAACCAATGCATTTAAGATGGGGATAATGGAGTCTTATTTCAGGACCTTCTTGGTACGACATAAACTTCAAACTTTGCATTAATTAAGATCAGTTCCTAACAAATTATTTTATCTATTAACATCAGCCAATAGTTCCTTGGTTTGACACCAGGCATCTGAAAAGAAAGAAAATGCTACGATTTTTAAAATTATTTTAAACTCTTACCGATAACATTGAAACTCAAAACTTGGCATGTGAATAAAGATTATAAATACATTTCATATGCTTGCAGTATGCAAGCAACTCTTACTCATCTATTATATATAGATGTTTCCCCGGATGTCATCATCATCAGTCCATCATCACTTTCCAATTTTATTCCTGAGCTTCTCGTTGCCACGTTACACCTAAGTACTTGATGATGTCTCTATTCCACCTGTCCACAGGTCTTCTTCTTGGTCTCTTCACTTCTCTTGGTATCCAGTTCAGAACTGCAGATGTCCAACGGTTGTCGTTTCTTATCGCAACATGGCCTGCCCACCTCCATTTCAGTGATCTTACCTTATCTATGATGTCTGTAACTCCAGTCATCATTCTCACTCAAGTGTTGCGTTTCCTGTCTCTTCTTGTGATTCCCAGCATACAGCGCTCCATGCTCCTTTGCGTTGTCGGAAGTCTCTGGGTTATTGCAGCATTTAACACCCAAGTTTCACTTCCATAGGTCAGGACAGGTAAAATGCATTGGTTGAAGACCTTCCTCTTCAAAACCATTGGCATTATTGATTTCAGAATGTGTGAGTTCCTACCAAATGCACTCCAGCCAAGTTTTATTCTTCTGTTCACTTCATTAATCCTGTTTTTCTCTCTTGTTGTTACAAGTTGTCCCAGGTATGTGTATTCCAAGCAAACATCCAGAGGTTGTTCTTGAAGTTTGATTGGTTCTTGCACTGCAAAAGAATTATACATTACCTTTGTTTTTGTTAGGTTTATCCTGAGTTCTATCTTCTGTAGATCTTCTGCATTAGCTGGAAAGAGAACTATATCATCTGCAAAACGGAGATGACTGATGTACTCCCCATTAAAGGCTTGGGCACACAGAAAGCGGTCTGTCGCGACGGGCAGCGAGACGGTCTGGAGGCCTAGTTGTATTAAACATCATTGTATCATCTCTGCCACACAGAGCGCGGTCTGTCGCTGCCTGCTAGTCTTTGTCGCGACGACAAGCGATCTGGTTGTACAAGTTTACAGATTCTAGCGTGACCGCCTTGCCACCTTCGATCCAACAAGATGAGTGAACAAGTTGAAATTTTTATAGAAAATGTGCGCAAGTACAGGTTTTTATTTGATAGTTCACACGAACATTATAAAAATGTTTTTAAAAAGGCTGAAGCATGGAATGAGATAGCTCAAGAACTCAATATGACAAGTAAGTATCATTTTATTATAATTAGTGTAATTATAAACAAAAATGAAAATTACAGTAGCGTTTGTTACATAAACATTACAATTGTGTGTTATTTTATTATGTTGCGTTGTTTATTCTGTGAAAGTAATCAGCGAAACATTCGCGAATTTGAATTGCAGCCTTGGGCGACCTTCGATTTGTTAATGTAGTATCCACAAATGCGCGTGTAGGCCCGCACTCTTCTTGAGTCTCTGCGTCTGTCCACTCTCTACTATTCTTCTTTGATATAATGTAATTGTGCAAACAGCAAGCTGCTTTTACAATATAACCCGCTGTTTCAACATCTGCCTCGATAGCTCTTAAAAATACCCGCCATTTCATTGCCAATATACCAAATGCGTTCTCCACTACACGACGTGCTCGGCTGAGATGCAAATTGAATTGTTTCTTTCGTGCATTATTGATTACTCCTTGTTTCGGATATGGTCTCATTAAATAAGTTTTAAGTGCAAAGCCTTCATCACCAACCAAAACATGAGGAACTGGAGTGTCTGCACCCGGCAGTGGCTTCGGCGGTAGAATAGTTTTTCCATCAATGTACTCTCGGTAAAAAAGGGAATTTTCGAAAATACCGCTGTCGCTGTGACGTCCGTAACTTCCTATATCAACTACCATAAACTTATAGTATGGGTCAACTACTGCTAGAAGAACGATTGAAAAAAAATTTTTGTAACAGAAAAACTGCGACCCACTGTTAGCCGGGCATTTCAGTTTGACATGTTTTCCGTCTATGCTTCCAATGCAGTTCGGAAATCCCCATATTTCTGCGAATCCTTCCTCAGCTCTGTTCCACATCTCTAACGTAGGTTTAGGTAAATATTTTGGTTGTAGAATGTTCCAAATTTCTCGGCATACTTCCTTCACAATTTTGGAGACGGTAGAACGACCCAGCCGAAAAGAGAAAGCAATGGTCTGATAAGTGTCGCCTGTAGCCAAATGTCTGAAAAAAATCAATGCCTCGTTAATTTAACGAAGTTATTGTATTTTCATGTATTGTTTCATGGTCAGATTCAAACTACAAATCATTAACATTTGTTTTAGGTGATGCTGCGAAAACGAAATGGAAAAATTTACGTGACTCTTATATGAGGTTCAAGAAGAGCATAAAAGGTGAGACAGGGCAAGCCACAAAGTATTCCAAGTGGCCATGGAGTAGTCAAATGTCATTTCTGGATGCGACGATTCAATATCGTCCTCAGAGCAGTAATGTAACCCAAGCGACAAGAGAAATTGAGGATGAAAGCCCCACACCAGAGCCTACGTCGCCTTTGGCGACCAACAATGACGCATCGAACCAACTCCATTCACCACCAGAAATGCTACCTCCACCGCCACCGAAGAAGAAAATGAAGTCACATAGTGAAGCCACGGGAAATGTTTCGTCTGACTCTGAGGTTGACAAAGTAATTTCCTATTTACAAAGTAAGAAATCTCAGGAAAAAAATATTGACGGGGTAGATCACTTGTTTCTTAGTTACGCTGCGACTTTTAAAACATTCAGGCCAAAGACTCAATCGTTGTTAAAGTTAAAACTAGCTACTCTCTTCTCGGAAACTGAACTATATGAGCTTCAAGAACAGGAAGCCACATCGCCAGCATTTTCTACTTCAAGTTCAAGTGGATTTGAGACACAAGGCTTTACAACTTACAACTACTCTGAAGAAATACTGGATTATAGTGGTTGTTCACATTCGACTGTCAAAAGTAGCAATGCATTCCTTTCTGAGCATGATGTACATGAACAATCTAATCTTAATAATTAACAACAATTTCTGAGTTTGTAATTTCGTTTATCTATTGTTTTATCAGAATAAAAATTTATTGTATCATATTATTTCTTATTAATACGTTTTATAACTTACCTTAAACAAATAGCTAGTCTTTGCCTTGGTTCAATTGGTTTTCTCCAGTTCGTTGTGCACTTTCCAATCCTGCATTTTATCAAATCATGCAATTCCTCGAAACATTCTCGCGACATACGAAAATACTTGAAAAACCTATCTTCATGTGACTCCAGTTCGATACATAAGCGGTGGTATTCCCCAAATTGTTCTCTCTTCCTATTGATTTCATGCACCCAACATCGTCTATTCTTCTTTTTGCTTCGCAAAGCTAATAGCAGAAGGAGTTCTTCTTCGTCCGAGCTCATACTCAATCTAAAAAATATGAAAACGCACTACTACTTCTCAAGAAGAAAGCGACCAGACTCGTCCGCTCACACAAAGATATTGCGTTCTATGTGACGTCCCTATATCGCTGCTCGTCGCGACGACCGCTGGGTAGCTGCCCGTCGCGACAGACCGCTTTCTGTGTGCCCAAGCCTTTATTCTTAAGCCCTTCTCTTCCCAATCAAAGGTTTGAAAAACTTCTTCTAAAACAGCTGTGAACAAGGTGGGAGAAAGACCATCACCTTTATGAACTCCCTTCTCAATCTTGAATTCATCAGTCTCTTCATGCAGCATTTCTGAAGCTGTCGCATTCTCATTGACACTGCGCAAGAGATGGATGTGCTCAGAATCTATTCCTTGATTCTTCAGAGCTTTCAGAGTGGAGGAGGTACTTACCGAGTCGAAGGCCTGTTCGTAATCCACAAAGCAAAGGACGAGTGGCATCTCGTACTCATTCGTTCTGTTAATAATTTCCTGTAATGTGGGGATGTGGTCCATAGTGCTGAAGCCTTTCCGGAATCCTGCATGTTCTCTAGGCTGTGCTGAAGACAGGGTCATCTTAAGACGTTCAGCTATTATCCTCATGAATGTTTCATAGACAACTGGAAGGAGGCTAATGGGGTGACAGTCCTTCAAATCCTCTTTGCTTCCTTTCTTGTGCAGAAGGGCAATCCTTGTGTGGTTCCATTCCTTGGGAATCGTTCCTTGTTTTACACAATTTCTGAATAATTGTGCTAAAACATTAGCAATCTCTGTTCCACCAGCTTTCAGATACTCCACCAACACCCCATCTGCTCCTCCTGCTTTCCCTTTCTTCATCTGCTTAATCGCTGTCATTACCTCTTCTGGGAGAGTGGAGAGGAGATTTTGTGAGCTTTGGCTTTCCTCTTCGGCACATCCCATCTTCTTGTATAGATTGCCAAAGTGTTCTGCTACAGTCCTCAATATTGCTGGTCTATTATATGTTGTTGTGTCATCTCTTTTCTGTAATGCTAAAATCTGTTTTTTGCCAATTGCTAGGCATCTTCTAGCCCTATTTATGCTCTTGTTATTTTCTATGGCCTCTTGCACAATCTTTTCATTAAAATTCCTCACATCTTCCTTGATCTCTACTCTGATGGCTTTGCAAAGCTCAGCATATTCGATGTTATCTCTTGGAGTGTCTGAATTCTTCAGTTCCTTCTGTTGTTTCATCATTTGCCGGGTTCTATCTCTAAACTTCTTATCCTTGGGTTTTCTTGGCATGCTTACTACTTCCTCTGGCGCTTTCTTCATAACTTTGGTTTCGAGTTCTTCCTCCTGAAGTGTTGAGGATCTATTTCTAAGTTCCAGCTGAAACTGCTTCTTGTTATCTGATAGTTTAGCGATATTTATCTCATCCTTCTTGCATGAAACCAACTTCTTTCGTTCCATTGGAGGGTTAATATTAATTCTGCATCTAACAATTCTGTGGTCAATTACAGTGTTGAAGTTATTCAAAACTTCACAGTAAGTTACAGTGTAGAGTCTGTTTACCAATATGTAGTCTATTTCATTTTTTGTTCCATTGGGACCTCTCCTCGTCCATTTCCTTGTAGGATTTTTTTTAAAGTACTTATTTGTTATATTAATATTGGTGCATTCTGCAAACTCTACTAAGCGG
Source organism: Sympetrum striolatum (assembly GCA_947579665.1). NCBI lineage: Eukaryota > Metazoa > Arthropoda > Insecta > Odonata > Libellulidae > Sympetrum > Sympetrum striolatum. The sequence continues at coordinate 432,595 of CANPUZ010000057.1, read as the reverse complement.
TGACCTCGCTCATTTCTCTGGCCCAGTCCGTATGTGTCATCAGCTTCCCGCTGACCTACTCGAGCATTAAAATCTCCCGTAATAACTTTGTAGTAGTGGGCTTCTTTGTCATGTTCATGAGAGTTTGGTTGAAGTTTTCAATTTCCTCTCGAACCCCTTTCCAATAATATAGAAACTTGAAATTTGGCATATAGATAGAATCATAGATACATTTCAAAACCGTGTTTTAGATTTCCTTGACATTACCTTATGCATTTCAGATGAGGATTATGGAGTCCTATTTCAGGACCTTCCCGGTATCATTTGGACTAGACATGGGCACCGTTATAATTTTTGTCAGCGGCGGCGTTGGGGGAAAATGAAGCCAACGGCGTAACGGCGTGAACTCTGACTGCTTAATCTTCTGCGGCGGCATGGCTTAACCGGCGGCGAGTAAAACTTCGTTCCTATACGGCAGAGATAAAGGCGAATAACTCGAATATCTGAGAGTACATTATTACAATTATATCAAACCAATAATGAATATGTAGAGCTATCTTGAATACGCAGCACAATGGGCTAGAATCACAAACTTAGAAAGTATAGGACTGGAAGCTGCTGAAATTTTTTGGCTCCCTTAATGTCCCCAACTGCGAAATGGTAGCAGCGAGATGGCAGCACTGAAGTTCGCCCTTCGAAACCATAATCTTATATGGAGTAAACGGTGAAAAAGCACGATTATGATACATATGTAATAAAGAGTAATATTTACCAAAGATGGAATTAAGAGTAATTGTTTTATCCATCAATAGGTACTTTTGAATTGAATACAAAACATTTGAATGAGACGGACAAATTAGCAAATCCGAAGAAAAGGTGCTTGCCTTATGTGCAAAACACAGGTAACTTTGTCGCCGTAAAAATATTCTTTGTAAATCACTGAAATGATACGAACCGTACCGTAGAATGGGGTGAATTTCTGTATTCAATTACATTCTCTATGCTCAGAAAATTTAAATTACATGAAGGTAATTCTTATTCATGCAAATAGTATATAAAAAATTTTCGTAAGCAACGGAATTTGTTTGAAAAATAAAGAATAGAGGCGTTAGGCACCCCAATCGATGGGGTGACTTAATGTCACAAAAAACTAAATACGTTTCCTAAATATCGCCTATAAAATTAACTATATGACTAATATTACGAACATTAATATATTTTAAAATCTTTAAATTATTATTATTACATTTAATCTTTGTTTAATAGGTACTGAGATAAGAAGTTATTGACTTATAATAACTTTTTCCTTTTTATTTATAAATTTCAAAAGAAAAATAATTTTTTACATTTTTTAATTGTTTTCCTCCAAAAACAAAAAGAATGAAAAATTCTTGTACTAAACTTCTACTCACTGTCACTCGAACCCTTTTAATTTTTAGAGTGAGTATTTTGTTTCTACTAATGAATCTCCGAAAACAAACAATTTCTGGAATTTTTGTGAAAGCACTGAACATTTACTTTTTACTGTTCAAATACGTTTGTACTAAAATTTGGATATCACGAATACTCATAAAAAATTTAACAGCACTTCCACTAGTCTAATCTCTTTTTCACGAAGAAGCACTGTTTGGCCTCCAATTGTCTTCAAATGTTTCCCATCTTGTTGAGTGTTACTGATAGAAGTTACCAGACTGAGGTTTCGTAGACTTGTCTCGAGAATGCACGATTTTCAATTTAGTTCCCAATGACAATTGTACTGTCAATGTTGCAAGGAGCGAGACGGATTTGCTGGCTATATGTCAAGACAATCTAAATTCTAAGGGGCAGGAAAAAATAGCAACTTTGTGAAATTTTAGATATTATACTACAAATTTACAGTTTATCGGGCTCGGGCCGGGCCTGGGCCCATGAATAATTTTCCATAAGGTTTGCACGTAAATCTATTTTTTATCGCATGCTGGGTTTGTTTATTTTGCAAAATTAAATTAGTAAAAGAAGTCGTACGAAGTCGCGACAAGTACCAAAAGAAAGTAAATTGAATGAATACTTATATTTCAGTCGTGGAATATTGCTTTTTATTTGAATTTCAAGAACAGCAATGAAATAAACGAAATATTCCCGGAAAGTTTGAGGTTGTAAACAAAAAAATTATCATGGATAGCCACAGTGATTTTTGAATCAAAAGTTAAGGTTTTCACCGTTAGATTAGATAGTGTAGATCAACCTGATAGATGGGTGAACAATATTTTAAAGCGTCACTAACAACCTAACCTTATTTATAGCAACGTATACTTCTAATATTGGAATTTTATTTCATGAGTAGAAATATAGAATCTATTAACCGAAACGCTTCTACTAGCCATTTACTTATTCAGATAAGTGTTTATTATGTAAGTAGCATATGACAGAGCCTTTGTGCGACCACCAGCCTTATCATACAATGTAAATTACTGCGATGTAGATACTTATCAAGTGATATGTTTTTTTGTAAAAGGCCCCTGGACATATGTTTGACAACTTTTTTTGCTGAAGACCATCATGACATGAAATTACTGTCCTTTTTTCAGAACAAATTATCATTTACTTGCTAACATTATTTATTTTTATTATTATCATTTATTCAGTACAATCACTTACAAAATAAATTAAAACTTCTATGACAAAAAAATACAAAATTATTGATTAATTTTCATTTAATCTAGTTTCTATATATTTTGGCATTGCTGAAGAAGTGAAATAAATGTACTGTTTCTACGTTCGGGCCGGGCTCGGGCTCAACAGCGGACGGGCCGGGCCGGTCTTGGGTTGAAATTTTCGGCCCATGCAGACCTCTAGTGCACGCGTGGCCGAAGTCAACCCTTCCTACTGTAACGTTGATGTAAGTTGGAAAGTGCGACCACGTTGTGTGAGTTTGAGATCTTCACTGTTGTTACTGCGCTTAAAGACTTTTGATATATTTTAAGATATCCTTAAGGTATCCTTAATCTTAAAAATGCCTGGTCATCGTTGTATTGCACCAGATAAAGTAACACAGCAAGTGTGCTGTTTGCCAGGCAGCATTAATTCATCCGGGGGCATTCTCTTGCCATCCAGTAGCTAAGTTAACAAATATGAAAAGTATGGGTGGTTTGGCTCATCCTAATGTAAACCTTCGTACTTTCATCCTCAAAGAGGAGGAAAAATTTGCAAAGCACTGTGAGTCAAATGATGTGCTTGAGTGCATAATTACAGAGTTACTTGAAGGTGATGAAGAGATAACTTTCCCATGCACGGAAGTGAAATCGTAGCATATATAATAAAATAAAATGTAACTATGAGGATTAGACAGCATGCAAAGTTTATAAATTTAAAGAAAGTGCATCGAAAAGTAAAATTGTGAAACTGTCTAAAACTTAATGTTTGGTCAATAAATTTTTTATACCACTCTTGTATAACCTAACTTCACATTTCAGCCTCCTCAAGATAAAATGCAGTCCACGCCAGTAATTAGAATTTGATACTTTCGGATTTATGTATGTTTCAACAATATTTGACCGTTAACTCATTTCCTGGACACTATTTCTGGGAACTTTTTTTTCAGGAAATGTATATACGAGGGTGGTCTGAAAATTTTCCAACCCCAGATTTTTCAGATATCTTCAGAAAACGTGTCAAGAAATGTTGAAATGTCGGAAACTTTTCAGACCACCCATGTACATCCTGCAATTCTCGTTTTAAAAGGCCTAGTTGAAAGTAGATGTAACGTTGGTAATTTATTAAGGATCAATTATTTTCTGTGTATCCAAGCAGAACACTTCGCTGATCTACGAATAATGTTTTCACAAGTCACTTGTGGTGTGCCCTGAAGGCAACCTGCACTTATTCTTCAGATTTACTAATTTGCCCATTTTATTCAATTGTTTTAAGTACTTATAAATGGATAAATCACTAACTCTGAATTCCATCTTTGGTATATACTACTCCCGCAAAGAAAAACAGGGAAAAAGTATCATAATCGTGCTGTTTTTTCCATTTACTCCATATGAGATTATGGTTTCAATGGGCGAGCTTCAGTGCTGCCATCTCGCGGCTGCGGACATCAAGGGCGTCAGCCGATTGTACAGTCAGCATAGGGGAGCTTCAGGGGCGTGGCTAGAATCGAAAAAAACCTGGAAAAAAAATCCTTTTTCTCGAGTGCGGTCTTACTTACTGGCAATTCTTGAATAAATCCTGCCTATTACTACCAAATTATTTACGCTAATTTTTCCCTATTAAAATTTTACAGGTCAAAATTTACCGAAATTCACGAATTATTCCAGGTTTAGATTTTTTGCAAAATTCTTCAGCCTCAAACCAAACCCAAATTAGCAAAATCATCCGGAAAAAATCAATACAGCGTTAAATAATCAACCCTTGAGCTTAATGATAATTTTTTAAGTGATCGCAGTTGAATATTTGAATTATTGCATCACATCCATCAGATCTCTGAATTAGCTTCTGTTGGTGAAATACTCACTTCATGCAACATGTCTTTTAAGTTATATTTCTTTCTCTTGTCCTCTCTCGGACCCTCCGATTTAAGGAAAACGAGCTTACATAAGCTGCCTGGGAATATTATATGCAGAACTTATTGAGGTATGGCAATACAAAGTTTCAAAGTTAACACTCAAAAAATATTTTCTTATTCATGGCCAGCATTTTTCGATTCTAGCTGGCTCTGCCCCGTTAAGGGGTTAATTTGGCAATACGCTGCTTTCCTTATTTTCACAAAAGCATGCTTCTTATAATTACACTACATTAAGAACGTTTAAAGAGTGGTATCACAAATTGGGCACACATAGCAAGTAGAATGTTGATCAATGGATGTACTATTGTTGTGAATTAGTTTTAACATCACATTTGCGCCACATTTTTGAAGTATGGAATCCAGGAATAGACATTCAATTGAAATTTCCAGAAAATAAAAAATGTATAATAGATGATCGCAAATCAAAACATTTACGTTTAAACGAACTAAAGTAATCATAAGCAAATGAATGAATGAGAAGAGTTTAAAATTAATATATTTATAACATTCAGCAGTAGGTTACACTCTGTCAACAAAATCTTTGCACAACGCATAGTTGTCATTGATGAATACCAATTTATTCAATCTCTGTGGCTCTAGTCTGCTTTTCTTATTGTTGAAATTGAGCCTGCATATACTAAAACTCCTCTCAATGGGAGTGCTGGTTGCGGGAATACACTATGTTCTAATGAAGATATTCAAATCGATTATAATGTTTTAGAACTCTGAATTAGACGTTCTTTTATAAATCAAAAGATGCTTCAATTATTAGGAATTGAAGGCAATCCAGGAAAACACTGTTGTACCCAATGAAGAAAATTCTCTTATTGGAGTTAACATTTTGGTTTACATGTATGTTCAAGATGCTTGTATAATGCAAGCAGATCCACAAAATTAATTTCATGTCGGCAAATTATCGGGACGGTCCTCAAAAGAAAAGAACGTTTGTAAATATTCTTAAAATTCACTGCAATGTAATGATCTGGCACCGAACCCAGGTCTTCCTGGTGAACTAACTATGCAGCACAACAGTAGATAACAATCTCTAACTATGTGTGAAAATTCATGCAGAAATATTTGCTGCAACTGCCTCAAACAACTTCCTACTTTTCACATATATTCCTTATCTGAGAAATTTTAATATGCTCTGGCATCGATCCCAGGAACAGCATTGTCCTATTTAATTTTTTTCTTAAACCGAGTCTTAATATACATCTTCTAGTTAAGCAAGAACTTCCTATTTTTTCGATAAGTACATCAAAATAAATAATGAAAACAAACACAATGTATTTTAAATGTGGAATATATTTACCGTCTGGCTTCGAGCCGGGGTCTTTCTGGTAATACTTTCTATGCAGCACAACAGAAGATTACCATCTCATACTATGTATGAAAATTCAGGCAGAAATACTAGATGCAACTGCCTCAAAAGACATCCTACTTTTCCCCCTATATTCCTTATGAGAGAAATTTTAATGTGCCCCAGAATCGAACCCAGGAACAGTACAGTCTTATCTGAATTTTTTTTAGAAACCTATACTTAATATACATCTTCCATATAAGCATGAACTTGCTATCATTTCGATAAGTGCATCAAAAAAAATCTGATGTGGCCAGCACATGACTTTCTCCATGTATAAGATGTAAATATTTATCTACGACAGTATTTTCGAACTCTATATTCAATCTAAACTTGGAAGATGAGTGATTAATTTATATCATATTATCTTTTACGTCACAAGCATTATAAATAATGTTTTTCGGGACATGTTCGATGAAAAGTGATGAAATGGCCTTTCGCCCCAGCGCCCGGAGCGCCCACAACGTACATAATCAGCAACTTCCGGTATATCAGTATTTAATGAATAACTCCTACACAATCAGTGATACAAAAATATGTTTCATACAAAAGTTATAGTAAATCCAATTTTCTAAAACTTTTTTAAATAATAGTTTATACCTAAATATAATATTTATGGAGATATTTCGAAAACCGGAAATGAGCTTTGAAAAATGAAGCTCGACTTCCGGTTAACCGATTTACTCCAAAAACTAATCAACTCTAACAACACCAACCAAAATGCTTTATTTGAAATTTGGTGTCGATCCATTTAATAGGTTTCATGTTAGAGCGCCCACAAAGTACATAACAGCTACCTCCGGTTTATCGGTATTTCACGAATTTCTCCTAATCAAGCGGTGATACAAAAATATGTTAAATTCAAAAGTTATAGTAAATAACATTATCTAAAACTTTTATAAGGTATACAATATACCTATATATCATATTTACGGAGATATTGTGAAAACCGGAAATGAGCTTTGATGAATGAAACTCGACTTCCGGTTAACCAATTTGCTCCAAAAACTAATCAACTCTGACAGCACACACTACAGTACTATATATGAATTTTGGTATTGATACGACTAATAGTTTTTACGTTAGAGCGCCCAGAAGTACAGACACACATACACACACACACACACACACACACACACATACACACAGACGACATTCCGAAAATGGTCAAAACGTGTTCTAGGGACCCCAAAACATGTATTTCCGTTGAAATCTCGAAGTCGATTTTTTTCATGAAAACAATACTTTCTCTATACTCCGTATATGGAGAAAGTAAAAATAATGAAAAACTACCTCAATGTATTTTAAACGGCCGATTTTTGCATCTTCCTAGCATCGAACCTAGGATATTTTCCGTTAAAGTCTGTATTGTTCTCGACAGTTCCTGACCATATATATAGGCTCCTAGAGTTTTGATTCTCTACCAATCCAGGAAGTATTTTTTAAAAATTCCCGAAAATCAATGCAATGCATTTAAATGGGAAAATTCGGAACTTTGGGGCCCTCTGAAATCGAACCCATGACACTGAGGTTCAAAATCGCAATTTTTCTGGCGGTTACACGTTATGGCCAGTACGTCGTAAAACTTTCAAGTCAATGAAGCTTGTGGTTTGGCCTCTGAATTAGTATCCTATCTATCTATGTATATGAATGAATCCGGAGAAGGATCTATGTATAATAGATATCCAGAGAAGCGTCTATACATATGTAATTGATGTTGGTTTATACTATCAATGTAATGCACTGGTTAAAGTTCATTTTGAACCATTTTCCCCAATTATCTCTTTGCTTCGACCAAAAATGTGATCAAAATAATTTTTTATTTTCTTTGGGGTTAAATTAATCCATATATTTATACTGTCTCATTTCTATTTATATGTTAATTGTTTTTTAATAGTTATTTATGTAGTTAGATAATTATTTGTCAACCTGTTGCAAATAAATTTGCAATAGAAAATATTGTAAATTAATTTGTTTGTATATTACGAGTAAAATGTTGCTTGCATACTGCAAGCAGATCGACAACACTAATTTCATATTGGCATCATATCGGGACGGACATCAAAAGAAAAAAAAATTCAAAATATTCGTAGAATTCGCTGCAATTTAATCGCCTGGCAGCGAACCCCGGTCTTCCTGGTGTACTTACTATGCAGCAAAATAGAAGATTACCATATCAAACTATGTGTGAAAATTCAAGCAAAACTATTAGGTGCAACTACCTCAAACGACGTCCTACTATTCACATACACTCCTTATTTGAGAAATTATAATGTGCTCTGGCATCGAACCCAGGAACAGCATGGTCTTATCTATTTTTTTTCATAAACAAAGTGTTAATATACTACTTCCATCTAAGCAAGAGCTCCCTTACATATCGATAAATGCATAAAAAAATTATGAAAAGATACCCCATAGTGTTATATATGGGGGATATTTTTACCGCCCGGCATCGAACCCGGGTCTTTCAGGCAATACTTTCTATGCAGCACAACAGAAAAACACCATCTCTAACCGCGTATGCAAATTCAAGCAGAAATATTGGTTACAACTGCCTCAAATGACGTCCTACTTTTCCTTTATATTCCTTATGAGAGAAACGTTATTGTGCTCTGGCTTCGAACCCAGGAACAGTACGGTCTTATGAAAATTTTTTTCTAAAACTTATTCGTACCATACATCTTCCAGCCAAGCACGAACATCCTATCATTTCGATAAGTGCATCTAAAAAAATAATGAAAAACGGCTCCCATGTATTTTAAAGGGCAGATCTTTGCATCGTCCTAGCATCGAACCCAGGATAACTTTTGTAAAAGTCATTGATGTTTTCGAAAGTCCAAGACCATAAATATAGGCACCTTGAGTTTTACTTCTCTACCTATCCGGAAAGTATTTTTTTTTAATTCCCGAAAATCACGGCAATGCATTCAAACGGGAAAAATCGGGACTTTGGGGCCCTCTGGAATCGAACCTATGACACTGAGGATCAAAGTCTCTTTTTTCCTGGGGGTTTCACGTTATGGCCAATATGTCATAAAAATTTCAGATCAATGACGCTTGTAGTTTAGGCTGTGAATTTGTATCCTATCTATCTATATAGGTATATATATGAATGAATCCGGAGAAGCATCTATATATAATAGATATGATAATCATGTTTAGATAGCTCAAATCAGAATTAGTATAAAATGCACATTATTATGACTTATGAGAATTGTTTTATTTTATATTAATGGACAGCAAACATTAATATTGTTTCTTTAGATTAAATTTGTGTTTAATTTAACAATTCTATTAACGTGATGTTTCTTGTAAATGTTTTCGAATCTCTTAACAGTCTACCTTGTGTATTTACTTTGATTTTTAAATAATTTGTATTTTGTGCTCTTGAAACTGCCACATTTAACTGAGAAGAAACCTCATGTTATAAATACACACCTACATGATCAAATGTCTTATTAATAGTTATCGCCAATATTAAGTGAAGCTGGCGTCTCTTCAAAGTAAAAGGTAGTTTCAATGAGTGCCAAAATTATTCGTGGTATAAAAACTTGATACCCCTTCTGACTTCTGGTTTTAATATCCGTAAAAACTTAAAACTGAAGGTGAAAAAAGTCAAATAACGAACACATACAAGATAGAAGATTATGTTCATTGATCAGCGAAGGTTGCATGTGTAGTGTGAGGTACGTCAAGTCCACAAATGACGAAATAGGGATCTAAGTTACAATAACTTGATTACATGAAGTACGAGTAAAATGTAGCTTGCATACTGCAAGCAGATCGGCAATACTTATTTCATATCAGCATCATATCGGGACGGTCCTAAAAAAAAAGGATTGAAATTTTTCTTAAAATTCGCTGAAATTTCATCGTCTGGCATCAAACCCGGGTCTTACTGGTGAACCTACTACGAAACACAATAGAAGATCACCATCTCTAACTATGTGTGAAAATTCAAGCAGAAATATTGACTGCAACTGCATGAAACGACGTCCTACTATTCACGAATGTAGATGGCTCTCTGGATTCGAACCAAGGACTATTTAGGAAATCTAAAACATGATTTTGAAATATATCTATGTTCTCTATCTATATGACTAATTTCATGTTTTAATATTATTGGGAAGGGGTTCAAATTAATTCTTAAAAATCGGATAATTTACTGATTGTAGAGACGCCTGGTGTCGAACCCAGAAAATATTGGTAATTGTGAATGCTCAGTATGATTTATTAGGACTTAATCTTATTTCATACAAAGTTTGAAGTTGATATTATGCCGGGAAGTACCTAAAACCTAATTCTGTTATCTCCATAAGAAATGCATTGAGGAATGTAAATGGCTCTCTGGAATCGAACCAAGGACCATCAGCGAATATGTAAAATTTGATTAGGAAATATATTAATGATCTCCAACCTTATGCCGAATTTCAAGTTTCCATGCCATCGGGAAAGGGTCCAAAAAAATTTTAAAAATCGCCACAATGCATTTTAAACGGCCGATTTTTGCCTTGACCTAGCATCGAACCCAGGATATTTTCCGTAAAAATCATTTATGTTTTCGATAGATCATGGCCATATATAAAGGCTCCTAGAGTTTCGATTCTCTACCTATCCGGGAAGTATTTTTTAAAAATTCCCGAAAATCTAAGCAATGCATTTAAATGGGAAAAATCGGGACTTTGGGGCCCTCTGGAATCGAACATATGACACTGAGGATCAAAATCACAATTTTTCTGGCGGTTAATTGTTATGGCCAATACGCAGTAAAAATTTGAAATCAATCACGCTTGTGGTTTAGCCTGTGAATTTGTATCCTATCTATCTATATATATGAATGAATCCGGAGAAGCATCTATATATAATAGATAAAGTTTGCTTTTCCTAATTAATGTTGATTCTAAACAGCCTCTCTACATAAAGTGTTGATGATTGATTGAATTGAGAGAATATTATGGGAGATTCAGTGAATACATGTCTGTTTGTAGCATTGGTCCATTTTAGCTTCCATAACTTTCACTGAATTTAAATGCGAATATCTCAAAGCTGTTTATGCAGAAAAAGCGTTAACAGAAAATCATTTTGTTGTTTGCTTTGAAAGTACTCTCACAATATTTCTAGGATAACTTGAAACATCAATCATGGGATGGGATATCTCATGGGACTATCGGAACATAATTACAATATTTTAGTTGTGTTTGTAAATGATTCACTTAATTTTTATTTCATTAAAAATTTTGATTCTTAAATATCTCTTATCAGAATTTAATGTATGTATATACAATCAAATACAAAAGTTATAGATAATGTATTTTACTACAACTTTTGTTTGAAACAGTTTTTTGTAACACTGATTGTTTAGGAGTTATTCTTGAATAATAGATAAACCGGAATTTGTTGTTTATCCAGAAATGGAAGTTTTTCATACGTATCTCTGTCAGAATGCAATATAGGTATATACAATTACCTACAAAAGTTATAAATAGTGTATTTTACTACAACTTTTGTTTGAAACATTTTTAGTATCATAAGTCACGTGTTGGCCACATCAGATTTTTTGCAAATGTTGTAAGATTATTCTAATAAACCTTCTTTATTTTTGCATAAACATGTTTCTTCATTTATCCTCAAAAAACCCCAAATTGACGGAGCAGATTACTTGAACTTGGCATCCTTTGGTCTCCTAATTCTCTGTGTACATAGTGAGGCTCCATTTTTAATTTCCAAAAATTCCTGTTGTTCCTGTGATGGAGTTTCACCAAGTGACGTCCTCAGTGCTTGATTATACACACAGTAATCAACTTATTAATTAGGACAAGTTGAAAGATGTGAAGGAAAACAGAGTGAGGAAAGTCTTCCAGTGCCAAAAAGTTGAACTTTCTACTTTTACGAACGCAAGGATTACTGGCACCAGTAATCATTGCATGCGGAAACGCACCCTTGCAAGCTTTTATAGTTTAGGAATTGCTCCTTGATACTTTAAACAGAGCTATTTTTTTTTCTGAAATTTTCAAGTAAATTCAAAGTATTTCAATCTATGAACCGCTTAATCGAAATTAGATCACTATAAGACAATTTTGTTATTGGGGAAAGAAGAAATACCAATACTTAGTACCTCTGAGAAAGAATTTTATCTTTAGGATTTATTCTGGCTTAAAAGTAGGCTTGAATATGACTATAATAAGCGAGGTAAGTATTGTGGGGTTGGTATATAGGTAAGGGACACCTACGTCTGATTTTCCTTGTCGAGCCAAAAAATTAAGACCCAATATTAACTAGAGTTATTACTGTTGTTATCAATTTTTAAGCTTGTTTTTAATTTTTATCCCCAATGCAAGTTGCCACACACTTCCAAATAAGCACTAAATCATGGCTTTAAAGTTTTTCCAGATCAAAAAAATACATTAACATTAATATACATAAATATTTGCTCATAGTTTCCATTTCAAATGACGTGCAAGACGTCTCATTATCATAGGTTCCCAACCTATGATCTACATCATACATAAGGTAGAAGGTGTTAAGGGTCGAAGTTAATCCTTCGACCTGAAGACACTGACTGGGTAGTCAGTAAAACTTCAGTCACCAAGCCAACCTACGCAGACGGACACCCGAAAAAATGCAGAGAGCATATACAATGTAATGTCTGCTCCATCCCTATGCCTTGTTGCCTGTTTTTAATCCTCATGGTTATTAAACAGTTCATTTTAGAACTCACCCACCGTATTATTTTCACTTTCAATTCATTGCCCTGTACTTATTTTCATTCCATTTAATCATTTCCACATTTTCCTCTCTTATCGTCATATTCGTACTTTTATTTTTCCTATAATTTTCAATTGCAAATTACGAAATATCCAAAATTGGGAGTCTGAACTCGCTTTACAGCGAAGAACGAAAACTAATTTACAACGTCATTATTTGTACGTGGAAAGAGGCCGATGAAGAAATGCAATAAAAGTTTAAAAAAGTTTTTGATAGGGTCGTGTCATCAACAGAAAAAATCCTTGGAACTACTATGTATATTCCAAAGTAGAGATGATTTAAAACGATCTCTCGGGGAGATATGTGTCTTTTAATCGGGTTGAGACTCATTATACATTTGCCAAATAACCTTTATGTAGAATTTTAACGGCAGTTACAATATCCGTGTTTCCATTTAAAACGCAATATTAGCCGCACTGCAAACAACGTTTCTGCCCCTTTGCTTTCCCCTCCCCTCCATTCCGTCAGTATTCCACGGATTACTTCAACCCCATTCATGACGCATCCTTCTGCCACAAGCTTTTGCGAGAGCTGAGAAAGCATTTATAACAATGTTTCCGACACCTGGTACCAAAAGGCTGTAGCGTCAAAAGTTGAAGAATCGAAACAGAGATGTCAGTAATATCCTCAGTGGCCATTAAATACGCCAACTGCTCAAGGGGGCGTCGGCTGGACCTCAACGCCCCCTCAATATGACTTGGGCACAGAACGCCACCATAAGACTTCTCAGCGCCACCGTTGGGAACCACTGATGTAGATTCATGGGAAGTGCAACCAGCAACGCGGTCGAGGTAGGTTCTGCAATCGCCACTAAAGCTAACTTATAATTAATATTACCCCTTTTGTTGTTACATTGTATTTTTAGTTAATATCATTAAACTGAACAATAATTCTTCGCAGCAGCGGTCTTAATGCTGAAGAGAACTTTATAATGACCATAGAAGTTTATGCTGATGGTTCAATATACGCTTACTGCCTTCTTCATACGGTTGAAAATTGAGTAATATAAATTGTACGTACACAGTGGCAAAGTGCTTGAAATGTATGTAAATTAAAAAGTATTTATTTTTCTAACGAAATGGACAGAAGGGCGTGGGATTGTTGATGCTGCCTCAAGGTCCTTTCTCAAAATTTATGCAATCAGTGCTGTTCAATAAAGAGAAACTTACATGAGAATATTTTTCACGAAAAGTGTAGCGGAGGTGATAAATTAAGTTTTTTCATTTAGTTGTTTCGACACTAATATAAGTGTTTGAATAAGAAGTGAAATATTTCAGAAAAGACGAAGAATTACTTGGAATTGTTACTGATTGATGGAGATTATCTACTGTCCATGCAAAAAGTCTACATACTGGAGTTTGAAGTATCTCAGTAACCTATTCATCGATTGAAATGAAATAAACTGGAAATGATAGAAAATTTATTTCTGTCTATTTAATTTCATAATTTGGTTGAAATGAGCTTTGAATAATCACACGTAAGGCTAGATAATAGCCAAGTTCTTTAATAGTTTGGCAAATAAGATTATAGAAATTAGATCAGCATACAAAATATGTTATTCATCTATGCTTATCATTTGAAAATTATTATCAAATCATGCAATACTTTAATTTTGACAATTTTATCATAAATTAGTTAGTTATTATTTTAAATAACATAACAATTAAACATTCCAATTAACTTTACTCCAAAAAAATAGAAAAGGTACAAGAAATGTTATGAATGATACAAAAAGATTTGCTAGATTTATCAATGCACAATCAAAATATTTATTTATGGTTAACATATTTGACAACAAAAATAAATTAGCAGGAAAGGCTGATCAAATTGTTTTAAAACAATAATCTCTTCTGAGATAAATCCTTTAAGAAGTGCAAACATGTTGCACTTATTCATGTTTTATTTAACAAACCCAGCAAACAAATACTTTCGAAGGGCCACCTACTTTAAGTTAAACAAAGAATACTTTATTTTTATTAAGTCACTACATATGAGATATTTAAAATTTACTGAAGTAAATTGTAATTTATTTATGAGTACAGGTTAAGCCCAAATCATTATATTATAGCTTATATGTTAGAGTCAAATTGAACAACAAGAAATTGTGCAAAAAATAGCCAAATATTACAAGAACAATGGCCACTTTATATTTTGACTTAGGCACATATTGGTGCATACTTTGTGGGGCACCAGCTAGGTTGTTTCTAAAACAAAACAACTGTCTGCCCATAATCCCTTTCCATATTAATGATTGAATGATTTTAGTATAATGTTGTGATTAATGGCATAAAATAATGACCTGTAAAAATACCAAAACCGTATGTTATCTAAGCATATATGAAGAAAATAGGAATATTTTAGGAGAGATACATAGTTGATGTTCTTATTTATCCATCAAAGTAAATAATATTACGTTTTTTGAATAATAGCAAAAAATTATTCTTATGATCAGCAAATTTTAAAATTTTAACGACCTAATATGTATCGGTACATCACTAAAATCTTCCATTCCAATTACATTAGATTTCAGATGATTTTTACTGCAGTCATTGTTGTTCCAGGTATTACAAGAAGATTTGGAGATATATCTTCAAGTCAATATCACATTTCATCAGTAATGGAAGATATGATAGCAGTTACAATCATAGGAGTGTTTTGACCCCAATCAGAAGATGTGAGCACCTGTTTATTATCCTATAATTTAATCTATCACTTCAATTAGTACAGTAACAACAAAATGGATTATCAACACTGATTGTATCATTTGCAGCAAGAAATAGCAGAAATGAAAATATGAATCTCATCAAGTGGTTTAAAACTTGATCTAGTTATGATGATTCAGGAAAGCTAAAGAGTATCATCATTCACTTTATCATGCTTTAATCATGAGCATTCTACTGATAAATCTCATGATAGCCCCTTTCAAAAAATTAATTACCAATGATTTTTCATCTAACCCTAATTATATGAGAAGATGGCTAATTCCATTACAAGTTCAAAATTTAATGAAGATTCAAATTATTCTTAGGTCTAGGTAATTCTAGCTGATACAACATTCATAGCAGACATATGTATAGGGAGCAATATTGCTCCCTAAAAACAAATAGCTTTTAAGTTAATAGTAGTTATTATAGTTATAATAATAGTTAGAATCTTTCATGATTATCTGTCATAATATAGGAAGATTGTATTTGATGATATGAAAGAGGAATTAGAGAAAAAGCAAGATAACAAGTAATTTTTAGGATCATATCAGGAATAAAACTTATTTAAGAGGAATAGATTGTCATTTAAAAAGAAATAACTAATTAACCTTTTCTATACAGTTTTTCCAATATAATGTCCAAACTTAAAGAGAGAAAATTTTAACTAAAATAAATTTTTATGCTAAGCAAATTATTCAAAACTACAAATTCTATTCATGGAATTAGCTACAACATCAACTCATGTAAACAGAATTTCTTTATTTGAAAGTATCTAATTATTTTCTGGGTTATGAGAAAAATATCAGATATATGGTATTAATCCTATGTGTTATCACTTTGCATTTATCTACCAATATGAAAAAGCCACAGCATTCCCAATTTTATGTACAAGAGCACTTGAGCATTTAAAGCACAATTTTAGGATTGAAAATGGGTTTAATGATATTAATTCCATACTTCATGAAGAAAGGATTTCCTACTTCACAGATATACCATTTGCTTTTGGACATCTTTTCTTGAAAATTTGAGATTTACATTTAATAGAAACTAAGTTTATGAGTATTAGCTTCAAAGATGATAGTTCCTATAGAGTGCTAACCTTATAGGCAGAGAAAGTTTATGATAGTTTATAAGAGAATCTTTACAAATGTTATTAAAAACCTTTTTAATCAACCCTGCCTAAAGATTTATACTGAGATTTACTTTTTATTTATAATATGGCCAATGAATAAAATGAAATCTCTATGAAATGAAATTACGGAATATAGAATTACATATTTCTAATTTCCATTCATCAATGAATTTTTAAATGAATAGCAGCAATGAAAAGCCATAGTAACAGCCAAATTAGTAAATTTATCAACGCAACTAATTTCTTTGCATATATGATGATTCAGTGCTAAATTTTAATAATGATGTATAATATTTTATGTAGAATATTTTATAAATATTTTGGAATATATAAGTACAAAAATCTGTTAGAATTTTATGTTGGTGCCATTTTATTGGTTAATAATGTTGCTCCACAATATAAAACTAGCCATACCCACATGTGGCATCTGAAGATTGTGCTGAAATTCTCTTCGACAATCATCTATCAAATGAGGCAACATTTCAAAAATAATTGAAAACTATCCATTCATAAAGTTAACATCACTTAAATGCAGCAACGGTTTGTCAAAATCATTAAAATGGAAGAAAGATATTCTCAATTTCATACTGTAAAAACCATTTTTATAAGCAAATAATGGCAATTAAGCTTGTACCTGTATCTTTGACTTAACAGTTAAGTTGAAGTTCTGCAATTTAAGTATTGGCTCAAGGAATACCATGAAAATAGTGAAATATTTGATAAATTAAAAAAAATCATCCTTATGAATAATATATTAATTTTCTTCATAAACTAAAAATAACACAAAATGTCTTGAGGTTTATTACATAATTCCTGCAAGTAACTAGATTTTCATTGTACACAATGGGTGAATAAGTTAACTCTTCTCTGAATATCTCTTAGAAGATCAGTTATTAAGATAATCAGTTCTGGATAGCATTCAACAAAGGTTATAAAATAAGCAATGATGATTTAAATCAGTCAATTAGCCAATCGAGCACCTACTAAGAATACCCAATACATATTTTTCTTCAATCAAGCAATGACTTGGACTCAATCAGTTGAAGATAGCATTTATCTCATAAAATGGCTAAAAATTATGACCATTCAATTTTTTTTAGGTAAATGTGCTAGGTCAGGATGATTGAGGTAGCCCTTTTTCCTCAAGGAATTCCAAAAGACTCATTTCCTCCATAAATAATATTAAAATATTACATCATCCATTTAACACCAATTAAATTAATAAGAAAAAGCTATAAAACAATAAATCACTCACTCATTCCTAGGTCAAATCAAAAGAAATGACCCTTTAGGACCTAAAAATTTTAACCTGATTGCAAAGGACATCTGCATGCATGAAAATTTAGTCTGAAATAAGATTTCTGCTTGAATTTTCACACATAGTTAGAGATGGGGATTTTCTTTTGTGCTGCATAATAAGTTCACCAGGAAGACCCGGGTTCGATGCCAGACGATAAAATTGCAGAGAATTTTTAGAATATTTTCAATACTTTCTTTTTCTTTTGAAGACCGTCCCGATATGATGCCGATATGAAATTAGTGTTGTCGATCTGCTTGCAGTATGCAAGCAACATTTTACTCGTACCTATATACATCTATTATACATAGATGCTTCTACGGATTCATTCATATAGATAGATAGATAGGATACTAATTCACAGCCTTGACCACATGCCTCATTCAGTTGAAATTTTTACGACATATTGGCCATAACGTGTAACCGCCAGAAGAATTGCAATTTTGATTCTCAGTGTCATGGGTTCGATTCCAGAGGGCCCCAAAGTCCCGATTTTTGCCCTTTAAAAGCATTGCTTTGATTTTCGGGAATTTTTTTTAAAATACTTCCCAGAAAGCTAGAGAATCAAAACTCGATGACCCTATATATATGGTCATGATCTACCGAAAACACAAATGACTTTCCCTGAAGATATCCTGGGTTCGATACTAGGATGATGCAAATATCTGCCCTTTAAAATATATGGGAGAAGTTTTTCATTATTTTTTTTGATGCACTTATCGAAATGATAGGAAGTTTGTTCTTCGCTGGAAGATTTATGGTAAGAATTCGTTTTAAGAAAAAATATAGATAAGACGGAACTGTTCCTGGGTTCGATGCCGGGGAACATTAAAATTTCTATCATAAGGAATATTCGTCTATTTTTATAACATTTAGACTGAAATTATATCAATACACTAAGTGAAAATCAATTAACAACAAAATAAATTTTGAATAATAGTCATGTTGAAAAATATTTAATCTTAACTACAGTAAACAAATTTAACTTCAATAAAAAACTTTTATCCAGACTTTCAATTGACATTAAAACAACAAACTTTTGTGAAGATAAAAATTCAATTTCTAACATTTAAAGTTTAAAAAAAATTCAATCTCTAAATTCAAGACATTGAAATACATAGCCTCAATAATTGAAAGTATTCTTTTCCCAGGATACAACACCTAATAATGTTACCGATCAACTTGCAAATTCTATCATTATGTCATGCAATTATCTCACCTCACCTCTATAACTCACTTATGAAAATATCTAAGAGAAAAATCGATTTCTTGAAAAAATCAAGCAAAAAATGGACACAAATCTAAAACAAAACAGAACCCTATTCAAATTCAAAGTAGCATTGCTATAATCTTTGTTTATCATGAAGTAAATACTGAAAAATTCAGTCTTCAACAGTAAGTAAGAGAAATACTGAAAAGGATTCAATTTGTTTTTACTAGAAACGCATTTCCGGTCAACTACCATATTTCCCGGCCTATAAGACGCACTTTTTTACTCTAAAATATGCTCTAAAATCAGTGAGCGTCTTATGCGCTGATAGTATACGGGTATAAATCCGTCCTATAATAAGCAAGCCGATTCGCCGGGATAAACACCTACCGTGAAGTATTTTTTACCGTATCAGGCATTGAAAATAGTTCAGTTAATTACAAATTTCGATAATAACACTTTTTTTTTAAGTAGTAAGGAATACAGTTTTAATATTTCGATGACAGAACTTCCTTTAAAACAATTCAAAGGTAAATCAGAAATGCCTATAGTGTAGCACGTTTAGTTTATGTTGTGCTGCTGCAAAACTTATACACATTGGGCTAACGGAGATGTCATCCCTATGCTAATACATTGTATCTCGCGCGATAATGAGTTTACCGGCACTCAACCTTATGTCACAAAGTATGTTTGTTTTTGTAAATTCTTACCTGAAAAATCAAGGTGCGTCTTGTAGGCCGGGAAATACGGTAATTATCAAACAACCTACTGGCTTTAAAAAATGTCAAAATAATCAATAATGATACTACCAAATATTATTAATTGAGGTCAAAATATTTAAAAATTTACTTATTTTATGAGGAAATAACAAATTCTATATCATTTTTGTTACAATACAAGCCACTCATAATATTTAGTTAACAGCTATTCTTAAATATTCAACAAACAAAGCTTTATGTTAATGAACAGGGAAGGAAACCCTCATAATATTCTACTCAGGCCAACGTTGCAAAGGATAACGACAAGCATTCAATTCAAAGCTTCATTTGAAGATCAAGAACACAACTGACAAAACTATTCTACCATTGAGTGCAACGAAGAGTAATTTCAACCCACTTATGAAGACGTCAATGAAAATCTATTTATCCTTTAACATTGCTGATGTTTACAAATCTATAAATAAGCACTTGTCAATTAAAAACCAAGAACAGAAGAAAACAAGGGGTATGCATCATAACCTAAAAGCTAAAAAATATTCAATGTTCTGAAAACGTAATTAACAGCGTGCGGATGCACGATTGATAATAGCCTAGAGCAGGTTATCTGGAAGAGCGGAAAAAAAGCAAAGTCTACTATCGTTCAAGATTCTCAGTGAACACACTCTATTTTCATCAAGTGTCCCTCTATTGAGACGCCAATACATAACAAAAGCAACTCGAAAACAACACATACTACCAACCTTTAAAGATAAACCTTTTTGCCTTTCGTCAATTTGACAAATGTTCTAAAGGTAATTTGCATCTTTGGAGTTAAAATTCTCAGAAGAAGAACTACGTAATGAGTCACCTGCACCCTCTCAAATATTTCCTTACATATTCAATAATTAAACATTGTAATAATTTTAATTTCTAAATGTAAATTCATGCTAAAGTCATTTGATAAATAATTAAAATCTTGAAAAACATTTTCTCCCAAACAGTTGTCCTATGTAAAATGAATTCAAACTAATTCATAAATAAATTGTTGAATATTGTTGTACACCCAATAAAGTGAACTTTAAATGAATTAACACCTAAAATTGCAAAATACTGACATTGATAACGAAAGGGTCTTGAATTGTAAAATAAGATGCAAATAGTAGTTATTGACCTGTGCCAAAATGAGAGTTTGCACTATGAACCTATTGTTTGTTGAAATACTTTCCTAATATCAAAAGAACATAATGAAATGTTGAGAGATAAAGAAAAATTAAATTAAATTTGAGAATATTCAGTTATAAAGCAACTACAGAAGATTTTGAACAATTATATAAAGATATTCAGCAGTTTATAACATGTGATGAAGATATTGTTTGAAGTGAAATGAATTCCATGATATTAATAAAGCTAGAAGACAACTTGACACTCAAAGAACAATCTGAGTAGCAATATAAGAATCCGAGAAACAATCAAGGATAAAAAGTACCTAATGCACTTAAACTGTGTAGCCATATAATGGGAGATGCAAGAAAACCAAATAAAATCCAATCAAATAAAGAGGAAATTTGAAACCAATAAAAACATATTGAAGCACCGTAGAAGAGACTAAGGAAACATGTAAAGACAGCTCTCCAAAGGCAAAGTATTAAGAAGTGCAATTCACAGAAGTGAAAAGTGAAAGTCAAACACAAGAACTGTACACTAAAACCAGCAACTCTTTCAAGCGGTATTCCTCTGAATAACTTTAAAATATTGAACCCCATAAGTATTTGGAAAGAAGAACTAAATTCAACAAAATATAATAATAAAAAGAGAAGGAAAGGAACAAGTGATATGATTTCTAAAGAATAACTATCTAATTTTCACAATCTTATTCAATTCCTCTTTGTTTGCGTGAATCAAGTTGCTTAAATAATTACTGATACTCATTAAAAATCACTCTTCCAGAGATCAATTATCAAATAAGAGATCTGTATGAACTATCAAAATTACTGATGTTAAAATAATTAAGTATTTTCACATCATAAAAATTCGATAATATATCTTTCACACATTATGACAAAAATGTTTTTGAAGAAATTAATCTAATCTAATGAAAACAACAAAATACCTGAAGATATGTAAATAAATAGCAACCCAATGTAATATATACATGCAGACCCTTGGACATGAAAATAAAGCGCCTTAGATGTTGGCATAACAAAATAAAACTTTACAAAATAGGGAAAATAGAAATAAATCTCAATGTGATAGGGTTCAAATTCTTTCTTGAGCTATCTTGAGCATTAAATAGAATTTAGAGTTGTGAAAACTTTCAAGAAATAAATAAAGTTCTGCAGAAAACAGTTTAAGAACTCCAGGATATGAGAACTTAACCAAAGAAAATGTTTTAAGTAGAAGAGAAATCATAGTGTACGCATAGCCATCCAGAGCAAAACTTTAAGTCCTCAAGGTCATCTGCTTATTTGCAGCCTAAGTTCCCAAAGAAACCTTAACCTAGAGAATCACTAGAAACCACTGAAAACTTTGCAGTTGGAGGACTTCAATTATTTCACAACCTACACAATGCAATGATTCAGAAATCCTAATCATTATAAAGCATTCATTACATAAGAGACTCTTTAAATCCAATGAAACACTTTCTCTCAAAGAGACCTCCTAGGTTATAGAAATTTCAAGTTATTTTTCTTAAATGTAAATGTAGCCAAGAAATTTTAAGCCCAGAAGGATGTTAAATTCAGATGACTAACACCTGGGATTTAAAATGCTGACACTTGTAAATGAATGGCCATAATTTTCAAATTAATATACAGAAAATAGTTGTGAGACAGACAGATGAATTGAGAATTTGCAACACAAATAAAAACCTCTTCTGTCAGGAATTCAGTGAGCCTAGAGCTTGTTCAAACACCTTTCTATAAATCCATTACATTTGATAGGACTGGCAAACTGAGACAAATTTCAAGAAGATTAAAACAACGTTGAAAAGAAACTATTGAAGACTTGTTAAAACAAGCAGATAAATAGCAGAGTGTAATATGTAACAAATATATTGCAGAACTTGCATCAAGATATACTATTCAAACTTGATGAAATCCTTATCATTACCTTCCTCGTGTCAGTTAGGTGATAAAGGTCATTCGCTTCTTTGGAGTGTAAGTTCCCAAAGGATAACTACTAAATGAACGATAATTTAACACTGAATTGTAGAAATTCAGATCATAATAGTCAGACAAAATTTAATCTGTAAGAAAGAAACCCTTACTCTCAGAGACTATGTAAAAAGAGCCATAACTATTTTCTCAAAATAAATGCAGTTAGAAACTGTTTTACCTACAAAAAATCTGTTTTACTACAATAAAAAACTGTTTTACCTACAATTAAATCCAGAAGGATGTAAACATACTTCATGATAACAATAATTAAAGTTCTGCTTGATAAATTTTAAGAACTCCATGACATGAGTATATAATTTTAAAAGATTTTATAAGTACCGAAGAAATTATGGTGCATGTATAGCCATCTTAAATATACAAAGTCCTCAACATTATTAACTTATTTGGAGCTTAATTTCTTAAAATATCACATAAAAATTTTTCAAAAGGAGCACTTCAAATAGTGCAAAAATAGTGAACAAAATGCACTTTTTTCATTACTAATCTCAAATGTATGCTTCCATTAAAGTAAAGAAATATGCATATATATTGATATTGATTAATGGAGGAAATTTAAGCAGCCCCATGGCTCTACTGGCCCAGAGCACTTCATTTAATAATAGAAAAAAATACAAATAGAAGCAAATTTAAGTTTATAACCCTTAAGAGGCTGCGTGGCATATTGGGAGTAAGGGCTCAGCCATTTTCAATCTGAAATCGGACGTATGTTTATCTAAGTTATTACATTCTGGGCTTCTCTTTGCCATGTTACTCCTAAGATGTCTCTGTTCTATCAGATCATTAGTTGTCTTCTGGGTCTCTTTGCATCTCTCTGGATAAAATTTTCTACAATATAAGTGTAGAATCAGAAATATTACCAAAATTAAATTGAGAATGAAAAATTAAAAGACAGAATAATGAAGGGGTGGGAATTCCTAGAGGGTGTATTCTATATGGGTTCTAGCAGAAGAAAAACGATTCCAAATATTGAAAAAAAAAATTCAAAGCTTTTCCTTCCTCAAGAAAACCTGTTTCCTCTAAGGAAGAGAAAAAATTCATGTAGTTAAGTAATGGACATAAATACGATGGAAAGTAGATGATATATTACAGAAATTTATGCCTTTTACCTGGTGACTGTAATGAAAATGAAACATTTGTGATTAATAAATTGAATCATTTAGAAAGAAAGTAGGCTTCTACTTAGCTTGGGGTAGATAAATAAATCAATGGTATTCAGGGTTTTGTAACGCAATATACTGCAAACTCGTTCTTTCATTTGGATTCGTAGTCCCTCTTTTGAGATAAATTGGACCATTTACAGCGGCACAGCATCATCATGCAACATCTATTATTTTTGTCAGCTGTCCCTAACATGCAACATTTTTCTCAGCTATACAAAAGATTTTATTAAATTTACTAAGCGTTATGAAGTTCTAAGTTTCATCCAAAAAATATTAATTCTATTAAATAAGAAAGGCTTGATGGAATTATTAGAAGAAAATTGCCTCAAAATTGATAAGTAAAAAACTGAAGAATGCAAACAGAATGAAATTGCTTACAAAGAAAACAATATGCCAATGACTTCTAAAAATGTAAGAATTGTGTTGTATTTGCCAAAACAGCCACCTCTTTCAAAGGAAGATGGTAGTATTACAAACAATTTTTTTAATTCCATTTTTGTTCTCGGGAAGGTGGTCATTTCGTATGATGACGTTTCCGGAAGTCCGACCTGAAGAAGCCAGCAGTACCGCCGCGAAACGTCGTCACATGAAATCTCCACCGCTGCGTTCCAGAGAACCAACATGGAATACACTACGTGCAGTGAACCCCTTCGAACCAATTCTTTCAAATTTCTATAGAGAATGGTTGTGTGATTGCCGAATTAAAATACAGTATTTACAGAAAACGCCAGACAATGACAATCAGTTATTTACAAACCTTTTAATAGCTGATGAACATTTGCTTTGATTTTATGAAAATTGTTACCAATAATATATGAAAGAAAATTATGTGGAAAAATTAGTAAAAAATAAGACTCATCAACTTCTGAAATTTTATGTCCAAAGAGAAAAGCACTTGTAGCGTAGCTTGCTATTAGAGAAATAAGTGATCACGTAAAATCAAATTAGATTTTAAATACAGAATGAGACTGTGCGAACAGGTTTTCAATCTCTTCCCCAGGAATAGAAACTATCATGTGATCAAGGGGACCAATGTCTACAATTTGTTTTCAATATAGATTTAATTGAATTCCAAGTAAGGATGTTTACAGTTTTTAATAAGTCAAGTGGTTTCCCAGGGAAAATACCATTTTGCAGTGAGGTCCAAATCACCGTCCACTACTGCCCATTGTGATTTTTAATCCATTTTATTTAAGTTCCGCGTTCTTGCGCGAAAACAGCATTAGAAATATATTGAACCTATCCTCAATAACTGGGTGCTTTGCAAGGAAACACTAAGAACAGAGTCGCAAAGAATATATCCAAAGTTTAATTACAGAAATGGTCTGAGTCCCATTTCCGCAATGAATAATTTGAAGCCGATATAATTTATCTCAAAGCATTTATTATTAACAATTACAATGAAAATATCAGAAGCTATTAGGATAAAATCTTGGAATCCCACTAATGGAAAAGAAGCACACCAAACTGGAGGAATTCCTGGAAGAATAGAAAGCCTGTATTACATATTATTACGATATAATTTCGAGAATATATATTATTACGATGTAATTTCGAGAATTTAAATTCCATTGGTTTTCTTTAAATTATTTAATAGCAATCACTTTCTAAGGTGTTGGCTTGATATGCAGCATATTCTGAGAACATTAACAAAGAGGCTTTTGAATAAAAATAGTTAGACTCGACATTGTTTAATCCCATCAAGAGTATTTTAATGAATAAAAAAACTAAACATTTTTTAAATAACCATTGCAGTTTATAAATAGCTGAGTAAATGGAATTTTTTAAATTCATTTTTGAATCAGCATATCTATTAAGTTTTGATTACTATCACCGTTCTGAAAATAATTTTGCTATTGAAAGTTAGGAAAACTACATTCAAGCCTTCTTTAGCTTTAACAAGATTAACCTTAAGGACTACAGAAAATTCATTCTAATAATAACATTACTTAGCTACAACACACTTTTAGAAAAGCTTCAACATCTAAGGAGAGATTTCAAACAAACTTCAAAAAATTGTAATTTACGTACCCAGACGTTTATCCGGAAAAAAGTTCTTCAGGGCGTTGAATTTCCTGTCGCTTGTTGACAAATTCTCCTTGTTTCTGGAAATCAAACAAAAAATATTAAAACTCATTGGTACAGTTTCGTAGGTTAATGTGTCAATCATTCAGTTTCTAAAAATTAATTAAAAAAACTCAATTTCTTACAGTTATTAAATAAGAGATTACAAATAAAGAGATTTTGCACGAGTTTCCAAGCCACGTAATGACGTATCGTGCACAGCTCGTTTTCCCTTTTTTTTAAAATGGAGGGATTTCGCCAGAAAACTGCAACTGTTACCATAAACCTTTCAGGGGATTGGGACGCTCGCGACAGTTGCAATTAACCAGCCCTATAAAACCATGGTGTGACAATGGCATGAAAACCATTGACACGGAAAAGATAGAGAGAGAGAGAGAGAGAGAGAGACTTTTAAGAAGACTAAATTTATTCGTTAATGGCTGTCGAGCCTGTCTGTATTTGTGTGTGTAATACCGGACACTTCAATTTCCCACTCCCCCCAAACAATACAACACAAATTTCTCTATCGCCCATCAAGTGGGCCCTACTTCACTAAGTTTCCCACTCCCCCCAAACTCTAATGCAGGCCTGTTTCACTAACGCCCTTTGTCGGGCCCTTTTCTAAAAAACCTACCACCCTTTGACCTGTAAGACGGCGATCCTTACCTTGAGATGTGGGAATCCTCCAGCGGTGGCCGTGCTCAGCGTTCCATCGGCGTACTGAACCTCCACTTGAAGTCACTTCACTATTTTCACTATTATGCACTAAAATGACCATAGCTCACAACACTAAAACCATTCACTTTCTTCTTAACTGGAGGCTGGAGATTCCGATGCTCAGCAGAAGCTCTATCCGTAGGGGAATTCTTTTTTCGTCGTCGATTTTGTCGAGAATGTTTTTAGAACACAGGGAATTCGGCTGGCGATCTTCAGTGCTGTCAAAGCATGGACTTTCAGAAAAGAGTTCGATCGGTCATCTCCGCAATTCAACTCTCCGTCATGGATCGAATGTTCCAGATATTTCTAACTGCAGGAAAACGGCGTGGATTTTGACAGGAATGAGATGATTCCTCCGGTGACTGGTCCTTTGGTTTTCTGGAGTTCTTCCGCGAAGCGTTGGGTATTTCTCTCAGTGGAACTGTCTCGAACTCATTCTCCCGAAAAACAGTCTAGTTTCGAAAGTAAATCTTCCGCGTCAACGTCAGGAGGTGCGGAAGAAACCTCTTCTGAAGTAATGAGACAATGGAAGGTCGTCGCCGAGGAGTCTCGAGTAGATCAGGTGTTCGCTGTCGAGGGGTCTCCGCTTGACGTCTCGTCGATCCTCACGTTGAGTCGAAGAATGGGATGAGCGCTGATTGCTCGTGGTTTATGTAGGAACACTGGTGAGGGAGAACGCTGGGAAGTCGGGGAGGGGAAGAGGGGCGACCTGCCGCTCGGACGGATTCGTAGGAATGGATCGCTCCTACTTCACTTTTTTGTTCTCTTATACGCATTTTCTCATTTTCAGATAAATATATCGAAAGTCGAGCGAGGAAATGTTCAAAATAATTAAATTGTCGTAGCCAATTTTAGGTACCTACATATTAATATAGGCTTTTAGTTTTTTTCGGTGGAGATTTTCGAAATTCGCACTGGGGAAAGCGATTGCTGAATTGCAATTGTAATTCCTTACATTGTATATGTATTACGATAAATTATCATTCGACTTAAGTTCTGCATGAATTATATTCCTTCCTTCGTCGTAATAACTGCAGTCCTTCGAGAACATTAAGAAAGTCGAAAACCAATCAAAAAATTCGTAGACATTTTATCGACAATTCCAAGGAAGATTTGCTGTGTGTTTTTGAGAGGAACTGAACGAGGGATCCTAATTAAATTTTATATCAAGTGTTTAATTATTCATAAACTGTTTGAAAACACGTACTGTTTGCATGTGGTCATTTAGACCAGTTTACGGTTGGGTATTTTTAAACTGCTCTTCCACAGGCGTGCAATTCATTCTTCGTAAATGCCATTTTGACGGAATGTTATTTAGAGACATTAACGGGCGAATAAGAAAATTTGAAGAAATGAATAGTGGAATACGTTCTCCTCTATTCCACTCCCTAGCTCATTATTCTTCGTGAGGAATGTTCACTCTAAGGGGTCATTCGAATAGTATTAACATGGCATTTTAAAGTCCCTTTTCTTAGCAATGCAGAGATAATTCCATTGCACTCCAAAAATTGTTCTTCGGCGCAAAAATTAAGTTTTGACTGTAGCAAATTATTAAATTCAATTAAACTTCCTGTTGATAAGTTAAGCCTAACGTTATGACGTGCATCCGAAGACTTTATACCCGAACTTAATGCCAGGCTTAATAGAAGGTGAAATCACGCAAATTCTCGCCTCTAAATTCGACCTTATCTTCGCATAAACGATCGAAGAAATGAACATCAGAATCACATTTCTCCGAATGAACGGAGAAGGGAATCGTTGTGAAATGAGGATTTTTGGCAGCGAGGCGAAAGGTGAAATTGGAGTTGCGACATGCGCAATGAATTCGACTTAGTGAGGAGGCGACAGAACTAAGTAACATGAGTAATTGATGTGTGAAAATTGTGAAATAAACCGATTTTTTGTCATTTATCGTCACATTGGATTAGTGTGATGTCCCTACACTCGTTGCGAAGCAAGCACCAAAGGAAATAAGAATGTCCGTATTTCCTTGGGTGCGGGTGTTTTTAAAGAGATTCGACCCCCGGAGTGCACTCGTTGAGGGATTGCGAACCTCCTGTTATTTGATTAATACGTTGCATAGCATTTAAAATGGACAGTCATATAAATTTCGCTTGCACCATACAAAGTGCGACGGTCATTGATAGAAGATACCAGAAAATGGGAAATTTGTTCCAAAAAATGTGTTCACTCACGTCTCTCCGCCTCATCCAATTCAACCGCTTGGAGTCACCAAGGGCGACAACGCCCAGGTGCGGTGGCTTCACCTTCGTAGGCGCGGCCACGAGCCTCGTTATCGGAAGCAATGCGTATTTCTCATGCGGCTTTTTATCAGAAAAGTATAGGGGAAGAAGTATCCGTGGAAGCATGATGGAATTAAAACCTGCCTTTCATAATGGAATCTAAAATGCCTAATTTGGCAGTGCAGATGCCAAATTTTGTGCAAGTGATCAGATATTCTTATAGAGTGATATTTGACTGAAGTTTGAATGGTCTGGCAGTGTCTGAAGATTGAAAGATGCACTTGAAAGATATGAAATCTATTTCAAACTGAATCTCACGCTAGGTTTCATACTCGCATCCATGAAATGTTTGCAGAACGAAATAATGCTGATAAGTCGGTGGTTGTCAATTCCAGTGCGCGGTAAAAATGCCACGGTTAAAATGTCACACTTTTTGATAGGTAAAAATGCCACAGCAGAATTTTCATGGGGGGACATAACCATTTTGAAAATGTTATAAAGACCATTTTGACAACGGCTCATATTGTTGTAGTTACTCCTGTATAGAATGCAATAATCATCTTTACGCTATAATACACCATTTGACGACGTTTAAGGCTATATTGACAATAGAACATGCCATAATTATTAGATCGCATAGCGGCATTGTTTTCCAATTGACACTTAAAGATAACTTTGGCTAAAAGCGGATGGGTTGAGTGGGGTGGGCGGGGTTCCTTTAATTAAATCGTATATAATTATTGTCACATTCTCTACACTTAAAGATAATTTTACCCGATAAAAGCCGATGGGTTGAGTTGGGTGGCATTTTTACCCGTGGCATTTTTACCAGTGGCATTTTTACCAGTGGCATTTTTACCAGTGGAATTTTTACCAGTGGCATATTTACCTGGATTCGTCAATCCCAGAGCCGCGCCCCGGTGTCGGCACCCGAGCGCAATACATATTTCTCCTCTCTCACTTCGAAGCCTTTTATGACGTAATAATGTGTGGTGCCCGCTGGTCGTACACTTTTAGTGCGGCTCAATTCGTACTTTAAGGCTTAGATATCGGGCGGATATGCAGTAAGACCTCGTTCACGCGTACTTCTTGATGGCACGAACACTAATTACACGATTCAGTCAGATATATTTAGCATCCAGTGGAGTTTTAATCGCTGAAAAGGAAATTCAGTCAATGCGAATTTCGAAATTGCATCTCGATCAAGATCGCTCATCAGCAAACACGAGTGGGAGATGTTGCAGACACTGATGTCGACTAACGTGAGAATATCGTCCGTTGCTCGGTGGGTAAGGTGACCATAGGTGCCGGTTTGGCCGGGACAGTACCTGTTTTGGGGCGTTTGTCCCGGTGTCCCGGGAGACTAAACAAAAATACTGCTTTGTACCGGTCTTTGGATTTATGCTATCAAAATAATCAGTTTGTCTTTTAAATTTTGGTCTTTTTTTAAACGCTTGTAAAAATAGTGGTTGAAACAGCATCTTACATGAAAAATCCGCAATTATGTTTAATACAGTAACTGCAAAAACAAAAAAGGATAAAATTATTTAGTTAAAGTCAATATATACCATTTTAAACTATTTTAAAAATAAAAGTAATACATTTAATAATTTTCAGCAAAAGTTATCTTTTAATCATGAACCGAACAATTTGTAAGCCAACCTACACTTTAGTTCGTTTTCGCTGAGCAGAAAAATTTATTCAATTCAAATTTCCATCTATAACATAAGTGTAGTTCTGGATCAAGGTAATTTAATGATCGGTTCATTCCTAAATGTCCTCCTGGTCACTCCTTGTTGAGTTTTGCAACAAAATTGTCGGTCATTTTCTTGTACTTTTTTATTGTTCTTAATTCACGCTTAAACATTTTTTGTGGTTATGTTTTTGAAATCGGCTTAAAAAGCCTTTTTTGCTTAACATCTACATTTTTTGTCCCAATTTCGCCTTGTATACATCGATACATATATATACATACACACATACACGCATGTAAAATTGCCTATGCTTCAGGAGAAGTGACGGTTTGTCCCGGTTGAGCAGATCAGAAATCTGGTCCCTTTATCGATGGGAGTTGTACATTTTAGTGTCTTTATTGCACTTGGAATTAAAAAAAAATAAAACTAAGTATTGGAATCCTAATATGAGAATGCACGTATTAGAATAGGGAGTTGACAAATGACCACCTCGTTTCCGAAGGAGGGAATATTCATAGAGAGGGATAGGGCTTACTATTAGATAGGCAATTTGAGGTCCCTGCCGTGAAGTACCTCGGTTCAAATCCAAAATGTTCTTCTTTGCCACTTCTTCTTCATCGCCATTGCTGTTTTCTTTTTGCCTCCGTTCGAATGAAAGTTCAGTTCTAACTCAGTTCCAATGGAACTTAGCAAAGACTCAGTAAACTCTTTCTCTCTCTCGACGATATTCCTTTTCGGAACGCCGGATTTCTTTTAATTAAAACCTCCATCCTTACTTTGTAGGGTAATTGGAGATGGTTCTCTTATATTCCTTTATGTTAAAAATTTTAGGTTGCAGAAATTTTTTGTGTGTCCATACCCCTTACAATTCATGTGTGGGTGCTGCTTGCTTCTGAAATGATTCCAATTCTTAATCCTAATAGTGCCTGTAGGCTTTTGAATCTCTCGACATCTGTGGCAGTGTGAATTTATATACAGGCACTGGTGTCTTTTCTACTGATAGAATACCTTCCTCCTTTTCTTTAGGTGAGTGGACAAAGGAGTCTTTATAAACAATTAATGTAGAATTATTAGGTCAACTCTTTCATTTTACTTTTGCACACCAAGATAGCATCGTTGTCATAAGTGGAGAAAAACCCATTCAGGATGGACTCGAACCCTATATCTTGGTGCTAAAAGGGCAATACAAATAAGCTGTATTATGTGTACTCTTCCAGCTTTTGCAAATTTTTAGAATAATCCCACCACTTTTAATAGGTATCTCTCTTACATATTTTTTCTTGTTAAGAACAATTTAAAAAGTATGAATAAACGTACATAAAGGAGAAGGAGGGAGAGCAGAAGAATTGTCACATAGAAATAGTCGTGTGCGTAGAGAGAGCAGAAAATGAGTGTTGCGTGCCTAGAGAGGAGAAGGACACACCAAATCCAAGACCCTCACAGCTCTGTTTGCCGAGTCCCTCATTTGAACTGACCTGTTCACATATTGCCCATCACTAGTGCAGCCTTTTCAAGTGAGAGTGATACTGATAAAGAAATCACACCATCTGTGAGTGGTCTTGCAAGAGGTGAAGGATTACAGATGGAAATATATACTAAAACTTGAAGCACCCCCTGATTTTAAGGACGATTGTGGCCCCATACATAATTTGGAAGTAGACGTTTATTAACTAACTTATCCTAGGTATATACATGAAGGTGATGGTTTTCTTCAGTAATATTACTGTAAATGCTAATTTTTATGTTAGGTTATGTCAAAACTGCAAAGGGATGATTGATAAAAACTGAGTAATTTCACTCTAGACTAAATTTTTTGTTACTGTATGTATGGGAATTTTTGATTTAACTGAAAATACGGATGACTAGTAAAGTAAAGATATTCATTCATAGCAGGTACACGGACATAGCAAAGTACACACCAGGCCAAAATTAACGCAGCGCATTAACATGCTAAACATTGAAGTTCATGGAATAATATTTTGATAAACTATATTTATTTTGCCTAACTTTGAATATTGTTCATCCATTTAATGTGGTGCCTATGATGAAAGCTTACAAAATCTATAGGAATTGCAAAATAGGGCCATGAGAATATTTCATGATATGGTTGATTTGCCCCTATTAAATGTATGTTAAATACTCTTCAATGGATGTTAATAAAATAAATAGTGTGACTGCATGTCATGAATTTTTAATTGTTGCTATTCTCAACTTCATTCTAATAAATTATTCTTTGCCCTTGTGGATTTTGACAAAGGATCTGATATTTTCCAAACCCTTCGAATCAACACTGCTCCAGTTTTCATGCATTTTCCAGCAAAAGGAGAGCCTAAACACAGTGACACAATGAGAAAGTATGGTTTGCTGCTAAAGCAAATGCAGAGTGGATTGGGGAAAGAACAGACATGCAATTGAGGGACCTCCTAATCACTCAGGAACTGTTGTCCTAATCATACTATTTGCATTAGTCGGAGGTTTCCTGTACTTAAAATGTAACAATCTTGACTTTATGTAAAATAAAAAAGTATGGGTGGGAGGTGCCTTATTTTTTACCTTTCCTATGACATCTGAACAAATGTGATAAGTTATTCATACTTAATATAAGTTCTGCAATACATAATTTAGATTCAACATATATTTTTATATCTGTTATCTCTAAGTTAATTCCTTCATTTGATGGATAATTTCACACCAGAGAAAACACCTACACTAAATGAATTCCCCTGAACCACTTGAACTTCCTTGAGCTTCCTTGTAGCTAGCAAGAGTCTCAAATATTGACCAAACTGATTCTCATGGTATCATGAGAATTCTCAGCAACAGATAATTTAATTTAATGAAATACCTAATGGAACAACTTCACTGACTTCAGTGATCATAAAATGTAGGTCTTCACCTTGGCAAAGGAGGCAATTTCAGCTAATA
Source organism: Sympetrum striolatum (assembly GCA_947579665.1). Classification (NCBI taxonomy): domain Eukaryota; kingdom Metazoa; phylum Arthropoda; class Insecta; order Odonata; family Libellulidae; genus Sympetrum; species Sympetrum striolatum. Next base: position 398,924 of record CANPUZ010000057.1, on the reverse strand, counting down.
TCTCTGCTTGAATTTTCACACATAGTTAGAGACGGTGATCTTCTATTGTGTTGCATACTAGGTATCATCCAAAAGACCCGGGTTCAATGTTGGACGGTTAAATTGCATTGAATTTTAAGAATAATTTCAATCCATTTTTTTCTTTTTAGGACCCTCTCGATATGATGTTATCAATATGTTATGATATGAGTTATCAATATGCTTGCAGTATGCAAAATACATTTTACTTGTATAAATATATATACGAGCAAAATGTTGCTTGCAGTATATTGATAACAGATATTTCAAGTCGGCATCATATCGAGAGGGTGCTCAAAAGATAAAAATTGAAATGGATTGATAATATTCTTAAAATTCAACCCATTTTAACTGTCCAGCGTCAAACTCGGGTGTTCCTGGTGAAGTCTTCCTCTAGCAAAGAAAGAACTTCCTGACATTTTATAAGTATAAAAAAGCATTCATATAAGTGCATCATAAATAATGAAAAACTAACCCAAGTGTTTTATTTGGGAGATATATTTATCACCCGGCATCGAACCTGGGTCTTCCTGGTGATACTTCCTATGCAGCACAATAGAAGATCACCATCTCTACTATGGGTGAAAATTCAAGCAGAAATATTGGCTGCAACTGCCTCAAACGACGTCCTACTTTTCCCTTATATTCCTTACGTGAGAAATTTTATTGTGCTCTGGCATCGAAACCAGGAACAGTATGGCTTTATCTAAATAAAAAAAAAAAAACTGATTCTCATTATACATCTTCTAGCTAAGCAAGAACTTCCTGACATTTTATAAGTGCATCAAAAAACTATTAATCAAAACAACATCACCATAGAAACATTGAAAATTGGATTGAAAGCAGTGAATTTCCACGTTTCTATGATGATTTAGAAATGTCAATACATAGAAAATCAGTTTCTCTCACAATAAATTTCAAGGTATTCCTGAATTTAAACACCATGAATTTTAGCATTTAATTATCACAGATATATGCTTTAAATTATTTTTTTATTTATCAATACCTCACATACAGCATTTAAAAAATTTAATTTGTGAGGTTACAAAAAAACTGTAGAAGTAAAGATATCAGAAAATTAGCCAATCTTAATCCACCCTTACTGGGATAATATGGAAAGGGCAGATGAGAAGATTAGGTAAAATGTTTTTGGATTATATAAATTTATCATAAACTTTGAATGCCCTCAGCTTTAGTTTTTAACAAATGCATTAATTTTTTTTTGTTTCTATGACTAGTATGATATGACTAAATGTTTCATTTAAATGAAGAAAATCTGAGAATTACATTTATTCCAAATTAATTCCTATTGTCATTTTATAACCATTCAAACATAAAAATTTGAGGGTTAGGAGATTTGGCCACCAATTGTAAGGGATCAAAAATATATTTGTAATGAATGTTAAAGAAACTTTTAACCAATTTTGCTTTAACAGATAGTCACTCTGAGAACATGATTCATAATGAAATTAACAGCACTATTATTTGCAAACATGTAGCATACTTGGAATTACATATGTTATTGATGAATGACCTAATATCACAAAGATTAGTCACTTTGATGCCCTGGCTACACTGTTTATTCAAAGAAGGCATCAATTACTAATTTGAAGTGGCATTGAAATGAAGACGTCAATCACTAATTTGAAAACTTATTACCCATGAAAAGCTATGTACTGATTGAACTTTCAAACTGGGATGGAAAATTCTAAGGCAGAGTGAATAATACAAAGGAGAAAAATAAATACAGATAACAGATTAAATTTAGGATTATCTTGAAAGATAGCACAGTCATAAGTTACTGAATAGGTTGGGTCATTTAAATGAGACAAAAGTTTAAAGAATACAATGCAATATTGCTCTAATTTTTACCGCACCAAGGAAAATGATCTCTAGATGCCGAAAACCCTAAGATGCAATAAACAAAACATTCAGTTGCTGTTGGGACCTCAAAATATCAACCTTAAGAGGCACAAAAATATTATAAACAAGAATGTAGGATCAGGATTCCACTATATTTTGAAGAGTGAAAATTGAAGTATTAGAAACTCTTTGGCTTTCATAACTACATACCGACGTTAGGAGCTTTAAATCTACTGTGAAGAATCCACATGCTGTAAATTTAACCTTTGTATTCAGGATTTGAAGTGAGAACAAGTGCAGCTGAAATAAAGAAAAAAATAATTAATTTTATTTCCTTTATCTTAATTTCTCTGTTACATAAAAATAATTTGGGGTAAGGTAGATAGGAGGAGGAAGCTGTAGACATATGATCATAGGATGATAATAATATATATATATGTAAATAAATAGGATTGTCAAATATTATGATTGTATTATTATAAACTCGATATAAAGTGTACTGGTTATATCTAGTTTCTGATGCTAAATGTCTGCCCTAGTGCAGGGAGTAGAGCAGAATGGAGCTGTAGGGTTTTTAATCCTTACGCAAATACTGAATGCATAAAAATTACATTCATTCATGTCAAAAATATTATTTCATTGATTCATAAACCATAACCAAATTGCATTCTCTAATGTAAAATGCGGAAAAATATTGCTCAATAATCATCCAAAAGTAATGGTATATCATTATGTAAACTAATTCATACCAACTGGCTTCTTAAAGATATTTTTCATAATCCACAATGTGACGAAATAGCATGAAGGCTATTATTATTTTTGGATTGTTTTATTTTTTCTATTACCTGTATTGTATGATTTTTTGTACTGTGTTATGCATTTGTTTTTTTTGATGAAGTGGAGTGTGGTGGCACTCTGGTCACATAGGACTCAAATATAAGCGAAGTGACCAAAAGAAAAAAGGAATTTTCCACGTTGCTGGGGGGGATTCCACGTCGTGGGGGATTCCATGTCATTATGGATGCGCAGCACCTCACCCCAAAGGAGATAACCGTGAAGAAGTTGGATGACCACTTGGTGATCAGAGGAAAGCACAAGGAGAAAAAGGACTAGCGGAGCGCAGAGGAAGAGGACGAGCCAGCGGGGAACCTGAGGCCTCAGAAAACATCGCTGAAAAAGGGGAAGACGTTTGGTGACCATGCGGTCTTCCCCTTTTTCAGCGATGTCTTCTGTGGCCTCAGGTTCCCCGCTGGCTCATCCTCTTCCTCGGGAAGACCCCATGGTCAGCAAGCAACGTGAAGCACCGTCACTGCCTGTGTAGTAGATTTTTGGTGTGTAGAACTTTGGTTTTTTTTTGTCAAATAAAGAAAAAACCGTCACAATATTAGCACTGCATTCATCTCCTATATTCCCACCCATCCTGGATCAGACAATTTGTTGCCAGGTTTTGTATTAAAATAAATCCCACCGGTGGATGCTAGTTAGATGAGAACTCAATTAAAAATTCCCTTGCAGGCTAGAGGGAGCGTTGGCAAAAAGAAACGAGAAGAATGCATAGGATGCACTGAGGGACAAAGTGGAGAATGGAACTTGTGAGAAGTCTCTAATCAAAGCTCCCAGAGGCATCCTTGCCAAGGAAATGTTGCACAAGTTGTGGCAAACAAATGCATGAATTATGTGACTATCATAATAGCATTTAATTTTTTTTTACTCTTTGAAGTGATAACATGACTCAGATTACTGTTTGCTTGTCGGACTAGATCTCTCACTTCAATTGACGATTCTGAGATATATCTCTTGCTAGGCAAATACAGAAACGTGGCACTCATTATAGCGATACTTCAGAAATAACCACTTGTCTTAATAAACATAACTCCCTATTCTTTTTGCTGAGAGACAGACAATGGCCAAAATTTCACTAGATCTCAAAAACTCAACTCTCACTACATGCTGTACTCATTATAATGTTCTTCTTCTGTATTCTACTGTATATTTTGTGTGTGTGTGTGTATATATATGAGTAAAATGTAGCTTGCATACTGCAAGCAGATAAACAATACTAATTTCATATCGGCATCATATCGGGATGGTCCTCAAAAGAAAAGAAAAAAAAGGATTGAAAATATTCTTAAAATTCGCTGCAATTTAATCGTCTTGCATCGAACCCGGGTCTTCCTGGTAAACTTACTATGCAGCACAACAGAAGATCACCATCTATAACATCTGTGAAAATTCAAGCAGAAATATTGGCTGCAACTGCCTCAAACGACGTCCTACTTTCCCCTTATATTTCTTATGTGAGAAATTTTAATGTGCTCTAGAATTGAACCCAGGGACAGAATTGTCATATCTAATTTTTTTTCTTAAGCATAGTCTTAATATACATCTTCTAGCAAAGCAAGAACTTCCTATTATTTCGATAAGTACATCAAAATAAATAATGAAAACTAACTCAATGTATTTTAAATGAGGGATATATTTACCGCCTGGCTTTGAACCTGGGTATTTCTGGTAATACTTTTTATGCAACACAATAGAAGATCACCATCTCTAACTATATGTGAAAATTTAAGCAGAAATATTCGCTGCAACTGCCTCAAACTACGTCCTGCTTCTCCCTTATATTCCTTATGAGAGAAACATTATTGTGCTCTGGCATCCAACCCAGGAAAAAAAGGGTCTTATGAAATTTTTATTTCTAAAACTAATTCTTACCATACATCTTCTAGCTAAGCACGAACTTCCTATCATTTCGATAAGTGCATCAAAAAAATAATGAAAAACTACTCCCATGTATTTTAAAGGGCAGATATTCGCATTGTCCTAGCATCGAACCCAGGATGTTTTCTGTAAAAATCATTTATGTTTTCGATAGATCATGACGACAAATATAAGCTCCTTGAGTTTTGATTTTCTACCTATCCGGGAAGTATGTTTTTTAAATTCCCAACAATCAAAGCAATGCATTTAAACGGGAAAAATTGGGACTTTGTGACCCTCCGGAATCGAACCCATGACACTGAGATTCAAAATTGCAATTTTTCTGGCAGTTACACGATATGGCCAATACGTCATAAAAATTTCAAGTCAATGACGCTTGTGGTTTAGCCTGTGAATTAGTATCCTATCTATATACCTATATCCCTATATATATGAATGAATCCGGAGAAGCATCTATATATAATAGATGTCTTCTAAATTTAACAATATTTTATCTGCAACATACCAAAAGTGTAATAAGTGAAGAAAAAGGATAGAATTTTTTTGCTAGAACTGAGGTCTAATCTTAGGCATTCTTTTTCTGTGTGAGGAAGACACTTCGTACCTAATTTGGAATCATTTGTTGTTGCAGCCAGCTGCATTTTACTCGTATACAATATACAGCTTTCCTTGACAGCCATCGGCGAGGAAGTCACGTAGTAGTGGGAAGGCCTTACATGCCCATATGGGAATGCATCAATAAACAAAGTTATAACAACAACAAATAACCTCAAATTCTGCTCTATTTAATTTCTTTCGATGATTAGAACATCATACTAAAGTTATACAAGCAAAAGACTACTTTAAATTAAAAACAGTAAAACTTATAAAAATTTGTTGCCAGAAGGATCCATCTCAAAAATTCCCTGTTTTTCTAAAAATCACAAGAAATATTTCCCTTGACTTAACTGCGCCAAAAATCAAATGAAACTAAGGACCCTCTTAGCCCACAAAATAACATTTACTGACCATATTATGACACTCAAGATATTGTTTAGCTACCTAGAGAACCCAGCTGCAGTCCGTTCCCATATTGAAATGTCAGTCCTTGAAGGGTTAATATACATCTTCCATATAAGCAAGAACTTCCTATCATTTCGATAAGTGCATGAAAAAAATAATGAAAATAATGAAACTACCTCAATGTATTTTAAACGGCCGATTTTTGCATCGTCCTAGCATCGAACCTAGATTATTTTCTGTAAAAATAATTAATTTTATGAATAGATCCTGACCATGTCTATTGGCTCCTTGAGTTTTAATTCTCTACCTATCTGGGAAGTATTTTTTTTTAATTCCAAAAAATAAATGCAATGCATTTAAACGGAAAAAATCGGGACTTTGGGGCCCTCTCGAATCAAACCTATGACACTGAGGTTCAAAATCGCAAATTTCTGGCGATTACGGTCACTTAATAATTACTGGTCACGTCATAGCCGATAGGTCGAAAAAATTTCAAGTCAATGACGCTTGTGGTTTAGCCTGTGAATTAGTATCCTATCTATCTATATAGGTACATGAATGAATCCGGAGAAGCCTCTATGTATAATAGATATCTATTATATATAGACGCTTCTCCATATATACCTAGATATATATACACTCACTCACTCAATGGGGATCAAAATTCTAACCATGTTCCACAAGTGCCACCGACTTGAAATTTTTACGATGTAGTGTCCATTAAGTGTAAAAACCAGAAAAAAAACACCACCAACTTTGAACCTCAGTGTCATGGGTTCGATTCTTGAAGGCCCCTTAGTCCTGATTTTCTTCACGAAGATAAAATACATGGTAGAGATTTTTGAAATTTTTTTTTAGCTCTTCCGAAAAAGCAGAGAGGTGGTATTCGAGATATTGCTAGAAGCCGTATATATCTTATGAAATTCTAAAAGACAGCTTCAAAGAATATCCACGGTTCGATGCTAGGTCAGGACAAAAATCTCACACTTAAAATGTATTGAGGCGATTTTAATGATTTTTTTTTTTGGACCCTTTCCCGATGGCATGGAAACTTGAAATTCGGCATGAAGTTGGAGATCTATGAGAAGGGAGACCATCGTCTCGGAAATATTAATCATACAACGTTATTCGTAATCATGTGTAGTAATCACCGTGCATGTATATACAGGGTTACAATACTTCGCTGGAGAAAAACCAGTACATGTTAAATTTTTAAGGGAGTTAAAACGAAATATAACTGGTGAGTCGCTTAAAAACTTATGTGTTTCATCACATTTTACGAGTTTGTTAGATTCCTCCAATATGAGCGCAGTTAAGTCATATCCTTTGTCTTATCCATACGTTTCTGGATTCCGGTACCTCACACTTTTAATTAATCTGAGTTTTCAATCAAATCGGGAAAATTAGACCGGGACCATCCCAACGAAGAGGGAGTCTAGGACTAGAAGATATGTATGGCAAGCCAATGTACGTGCAAAAGCGTACTTACACATTTTGGCCATCTAAATACATAAGAAAAAGTGGTTGAATCTTCATTCGCTCTCAATGTCTGTTTACTCGATGCATAGTTTGTACAAGTTATTGTGTGAGCGGTCTTTTAGAACAATATCACGTATTAATAATATCACTAAGTACTAACTACAAACCAGCAAGAGGTAATTCTTACTTCTAAATTGTATACGAAGTTTAGGGCTTCGTATATCACATTTCCACTCATAGATCGATCAGAGTATATGTTCATTGATTGAAAAAGGTCACTTGAACAGCCTGCATAAGCTTTGTTTACTTTTTTCGGCCCTTTCGGCCATGCTTTCGAAAAAAGTATGTTACAGAATGCGCACCTAAATAAATGGGCGAACTCATTAAAAAAAACTCACGGTAATATCTTATATTTATTATGAACTATTCCTTTCACATTTACAATCTACTTTCTTAACTAAGACAACAGAAACTTGGTATTCATGTCTTATTACATTTGAAGCCATTTATATTTATGATTCACTAGCAAATCTTTATTTCTAGCCGAGGAAAGTGATCTTAGCTGTGAGGAAGATGCAGAGGAAGAAAGCAACTTGGAGGACGCAGAATGCAACTCAGAGGATAGTAACTAGTAATTAGTGATGGAGAAATCAACTCTGAGGATGATGATGAGGGAATGGATTGTGATTTAGCGGAGATTAGTGAACAGAGAGAGGATGAGTTAACTTGTGAGAGAGTGGTTGACAAATATTCCATTCTCTGTGGTAGAGGAGAAAATAAATCCCCAAAACACCAATAAATTGTGGGCTCTTGTTCTAACACCGACCAGAGAGTTAGCGATTCTAGTCTATAAACAGCTTATAGCAGTTGCCAAGTACACATATATCAAAGTTAGCAATAAGTTTTTGTTTTCACTGTTTCTAATTACATCAAATTCTCAGCAAGAATTAGCCATTTGGGCTTGCTAAGAGACCCAATAAAAGCTAGCAAAATGGATTTTTAACGAACCCTCTTGGTTTATTGAAATATTTTCCTATCTCATAATAATTTTGAAGGGTTCTATAAAAAATGAATGCTTTCATTATGGCTATATTTTATTAATTTTCGCCACATTAAAACTCAAAGGCAGCTGTTTAGCATTCTATGACTGTATTTTCATAGTTGAATCTGAATTATAATTTTAGGAAGAACTTGATTCATCTTTAAAGTTTAAATTCGCTTTTCCAGACAGCTGTTCTTGTTGGAGGCTCCTCAAAAGGAAGAGATAATGCCGCGTCGCTTTAGATAGTTGTGGCTACGCCTTTGGATACAGATACAGGGTGTATATGCCCATTACTCTGAAGTGGATAAAATCAGGTAAAGCTTCCTTAGTTACTATTGTAAATATCCGTTGTACCGTTTACGGAATTCATATCTCCTTTATGTGTGACACTAGAATTATAATTATTGCTTTTATAGACAGAGTAAAGATTGCACATTATATAATGATAAAACACTTTTATGTCACTGCCTTTATTATTTAGATATAAATCTGCGAAAATTATCTCTTTCACTACTTTTGATGCCGATATTTCGGCTTTTAGCGAGCTTCTGGTGACGGGAAGCTATAGCTACTGAAAAATCCAATAAGGAGGTCATGGATTTCGGTAGTTGTCGCACATAAAACACTGCCATTGCCTCATTTTTCGTTTTTTCACAACAAAAAACGTATATCATTTTAATGCGCAAGGATGCCTCTATCTACTGAGTAAAATTCCTGGAATCAAACATTTTCTAGAGGGAGAAAAGAATTTTTTCCGTAAACCAGGTACAACAGATAGTTAGCATTACTATGTGGGTCATTCACCATCTCAGATTTTCACATAATTTTCCCTGTAGTTATTTCCAACCTTAGTTAAGAAAAATCCTAAGTCTTTTAGCCCAAATGCTTCTACTTTCTAAGATATGAGTTTTTCTATGCACCATGGCACGAAGTAAAAATCTGCCCATGAGTCAAAACATGCAAATCAACCATTTTCGTACCCCAATAAAAAATTAAATTAGGCAGCAAAGCTATTAGAAATTTAAGATGTGATGAACATGTAACTCTAGTTTTCAAAATTGTTATCACAAAGATTCTCACTTGTCAACTTTTTTTGTTATAAATAATCAAAAATGGCAGTTATGACAAATTTCCACCAAAAATGATATTTTCAAAAGCATTTAAAATTCACATATAACTTGTTAAAGCCATTAAAATTTGTATTAACATTGTAAACATTATCAACTTTGAATTGGTATGAGGTTTGGGCTAATTTTGGACTAATTTATTGAAGAATTTACTGAAAACTACTACTCTGCTTATGTTTTTTGTTGTTAAATGCCACCTTTGCAACTTCTAATAACAAAAAAGGGACACCAAGAAGGAGAATGAATTTTTTCACTATCCATCCTCTTTCAGGAAATACAAACCTGAAGTTGCTCCCAGGATTGATAGTGTCTCTATAATATATTTTAACGATGCATGTAAAACGGTAGGTCACGACACCTATATCTCAGGGCTTTAAGGTTCTTTGAGTGTGAGTATTGAGATTCCTCTGAACACATATCATTCTTTTAACTGTCCATCTAATTACTTTTGATATCAACCCAGGGTTCAATGTGTATAAAATACCACTGTATTAGCAATTTTATGAATTTATGATATTATTGCAAATGGTAAATAAATAGGAAAGATTTTGCTCAATACATACCTTTATCCTACTCCAGGCCTTTTCCACTGCTGCATTTATGTCCTCTGGCAAAGTATACTGTCTTCCTGTGATGGTCTTTGGTACAGGTACTGACATCAACAGTAGGGTGGTTCGAAAAATACTTTTTTTTTTAATTTCAGATCGCTATAGTGCGGAAAAGTTGCGATTGGTAAAGACATGAAAAAAGCACTATTTGTTATTTTTTTATAAATTTTTCTTCCGTTCGCGCAATGTCATCGAAGTTAGCAAAAAATTGTGAAAAACCTTAATTTTTCATAATTTTTTAAACATGGTTTTAATTGCGTTCCTATACCATGAATTAACTACTAAATGTATGTGAAATCAATTTATATGCACTTATTGTACATTTGTTTCATATCTTCCGGTCGCGCAACATAGTACAAAATGAGTAAAATTAGTAGTTTTTTGCAAAATTTCAAAGTTTGACAGTTTAGTACATTTTAATCATACGACCTTTAGAGATGCTATAGTTTAACTCAATTACAATGATAATTGGATAATAAATAATAACAATAATATATTTAAATCCAAGCATATAATATAAACTTTGATATTCAAGTAGAATTCGGTCGCTCAGCTTCGTCAGAAACAGCAGAGTAGCGTACCTGGACAGAGAGGCGGTTTCCTTTCAGATAATTTATAAATTTTCTAATGGTAAATATTTGCTAATTTTTTGTTTCAATATTCAATTGTTGGTGCAGATCTTCGCTCATTTTGTTTAGAAAACGACCCAGAACTCACCACGGGGACGTGGCTGCACTTCTTGAGTTCCACCCACACCCTACCCAACCAACCATCCAATGTAGAGCGTGTTATTTACAAAATGTACAGATTTATTTCGCTTTCTCTCTCTTTATGTTTCCTTTCTAGTCTTTATCTATCGATAAACAACGAAATTCGGATTTGTGTGAAAACGTTGGAATCTCTGAGTGTGATGGTAATGTGGTTGTAATATAGCCGTTTCTGGAACTGTGTCGACATACTTTACTTGAAGCTTCGGTCACTGGCTTAACGTATCTTTCAACTGCCTGTGTATGGCATGGGAAAGCATCTACTCTCATAACTGGCTTGAAGTCATTGCCCACATACTGTTTTATCTCTTCATTAGTCAATGTTCTTAAGTGAGGAGGAGGAGTCAGTGTACTGGTGTTCCATTTGATAATTTCGATATAGTCTTTAGCTTCAAAGTTTAGGTTTGGTGGTTTAAAGTTTCTCATCGAGTCACTTTCAGATATTGCTTGCTTTGCCTCCATGATAAGCCTTACGCCCAGCTCTCGGATATGGTTTCTTTCATCAGTTACCATAGCCAAAATTAAATTTTCGGGATGGGCAAAGTAAGCATTCCGTTGCAAAACGGGATCAACAACTTGAAGCAGTTCTTCTTGTAAGTTTGTAGATTCAATACATTGCCATAAGAATAAACCAAAAATTCACAGATGAGCGTAGACATATTTCCAAATCATAACCAAGATTATCAAATGGAACTTGAGGGAAATGGTTGAGGGTATCCAGCACTCATCAGGATGTTTGGGCCACATATAAGATTATTCAAGTATAGGACAGAGAAGCAAAGTGTACAGAACTTTAAGCAAATAAATATTTTTTGTATCAGAGGCTATCCTGCTAACAAAACCTAACATGCCCACTGATCTGATGAAGGATGGGTTTTTTCTCAAGTAAAAAAGTAGTCTTATCCTAAAAAGTACAAGGATTTGAACTGTAAACATCCATGTTGAGTATTATTGTAACATAAGTTGAAAGAAACCTCTAAACAATTCTTGTATAATCTTGGGTTAAGTTTCACGCTTTCCTGTGCTAAGCAAAAACTTTATTTCCATCATCTGTAATATTTCCTGGAGGGGATTTTTGTGTTTCGTTTGCCTCAGTAAGTACCTCTGGTGGACCTATGAGGATCACCATCACCTTGAACACCAACCCTTAAAGGCCCAACCCTTTTTCTGATTAGTCCGTAGACCAAGGGAGGGTCAAAAATTGTCCAGTTTTGTTTTCTTCCATAGAATAATCATCGTCTTCTGGTGTTCTGCCTGTCGGCAGGTCCCACACACCACAACCGTCTCCACTTAAACCTGTCCTCCTCCTTGGTCTTCTTGTATCCTCCTCTCTTCACTTCATCTATTAACTTTAGCTTTCTTCTTCTCTTTCCTCCTTCCACCGTTCCTTCAATGGCTCTAGTTAGAATCCCTCTTACAACATCTTCAATCCAGCTTCCTTTTCTTTTCCGTATTGTGCGGAGTAATGTTCTTTCCTCCCTAACTCTTCTTAGCACTTCAGCATTCCTTATTCTATCTCATTCTCTCCATCTTCCTCCACACCCACATTTCAAAAGCATCCTATCTTTCTCTTTTCTTCCCAAGGTCCATGTTTCGCATCCATATAACATAACGCTCCATACATTTCACCAATCTCTTCCTCTTCCGTAGATTAATACCACTGCAAAGCACATTTCTCTTCTTATAATTTCTTTCATAGAATAATAAAGAAACATAATATCTCTTCAGCAATTGCATTCTCGGATTTTTCAAAACTTCTTACAATGATTTTTGTTGCTAAAAATTGTACTAATGCGATAAAAATAATGAAATTTTTATTTTTTTTAAACTCGTCAAAGAATTGGATATGATAAAGCTTCTTCTCAATGGTGACAGCTTTAAAGCTCTAATCCGGAAAATAAGTTTGTAAGTCACTGTTAGTCATGCTTATAAATCAACAACAAGGTATAATTAAAATAAATTAAATTAAATGAATAAAATTAATGAAAAACTATTTGTCAAAATATATGATTCCATTTGGTTCAAAAATACATCGCAGGTTGGACCAAGGGAGGGTCATTTTGTGCATATTTCCGCTATCATTACGTTGCTTAAAAAAACGTACAAAATGCATCAACATATAGTTATCTTTAACAACCTATATTTGACAATGTAACGAAGTTTTAAGGCTGTATTATGCGATTAAGTTCTTAAAATATTGAAAAAGGAAATTGGTGGAAATTTTTTAACCCTCCCTTGGTCCTTTAAGGGTTAAACTCCCCATTTACAGAAGTGAAAAAGTCGTGGCTCGGTAGTTTCGTTGGTAATAACACCTGCCTGGAAAGTGAGAGACCTGGGTTCGAGTCCCAGCAGTCAATATTTTTCACTTCTTGTATAACTAAAGTTTCTTTTGGACAAATTTTGAATTACCTGGTAATGAATTGACGTGTTTGATGTGAGCATTCAATGAAATCATCAAAAATTGTGTATATTAGGATAAATATTTTTAATTTTTGTAGTATTAGTAATTCACAGCATTTAGTAATGTTAGTGATTTATTGTTTTTAATCATTGAAATAGGATTTTAGCTGTTGACAAAGCCGACAGGATGTTGGAAGCTGGTCATTTTCAAGAGTTTAAGGATCTCCTTGAAAGTATTATTATTAAGGTCTTTATTAAAGGCGAGATTGAGACTGAAAAGTCTCTTCTTCCATCTAACCTGTCGTCTATGGTATTATATTCATGAAAACTTGTGTGTGGGTGAATAGAAACAGAGAGGAAAACTTAAGAAGGAGCGGAAGTAAAAGAAAACCTAAAGTGATATCTCAGGAAAAAATATCCACGGCAAGAAAACACCCACAGAGAAGAACCTGCGAAAACCTACTGATAGAACAAGCTAAAAGATTTTAAAGAAAGCTGTGTTTAACATAGAGATCACAAAAGCAATAGTGCCATAACTAAATTACAAATTAATAATAAAATCAGAAACAGGATAAACTACAATAGTAAACCATAAAGTAACAATAAGAAAAAACATAAGATATAACATTCAGACGGAATTACAAAAAATAATAATAATAAAACAAAAAAAGAGGTAACTGCAGGAATACACTATGGGAAAAGGTAAATATCCAAAAAACGTAAAAAAATTAGATAAAACATTCAAATAATCAATGCAAATCAATAATCAAATACAAACCTATCAATAAAGGTGGCTGTCGAAGGCAAAATTTGTTTATTGTGCAACTTTATCACTGGTTCATGAAGATGCATGTGATCCGCCAAAAGAAGATGCGCCAGCCGACGATTCTTGAGAGTTTTGGACTGATAAGTACATAACTTGAGAAAATAAAGCCATTTTTACAAACGTCTTTACTACGCCTCTCTTGCTCGGTCCCGACAGGTGGCATAGTAACGAGATTTTACTGTATCTCTGGTGTATCATGGGAAGACTGTCTTTCAGTCCTTGAAAATACTTTCCCTACCCTCAATGTATATACTCAACAGGGCTGGATTTTCCAATAGGCTTCAGCCTCAAGATCAAGAGACATTCAAATTGTTAGCAAAATTAAAATTACAGCATTGATACTTTCTTTTTTTGATCTGGATTTTGTTTTAATTAACTTCCATTTTTGGTTTAGTTTAAGACAAAACGAACCGCTTTACGCTGCACTTTCTCGATTTCGCGAGTACACGTTTCATCCGCCAAATCAGATTTCAGAAATTCGTCAGAAGCTAAGGAAACTTCCCCTATTTTCACAATATTTAAAAGAATAGCTTACTCATTGCTTTTCTTTCTTGCAGTAAAGTATTTGCTTTATTGTCATAACCTGCTGTTATTTTACCTTCATTATGTTAAATGACAAACACTGATTGTTTAGGAGTTATTCTTGAATAATGGTTAACCGGAAGTTGTTGTTTATCCAGAAATGGAAGTTTTTCATACTTATCTCTGTCAGAATGCAATGTAGGTATATACAATTATGTACCAAAGTTATAGATAATGTACTTTACTACAATTTTTTTATGAAACATTTTCCTGTAACACTTATAGTTTTGGAGTTATTTATTTATTACCGGCATAGGCTTCTGTTTTCAATAAATACGGAGAAAGTCATGTGTTGGCCTCATCAGATTTTTTTAATGTTTATTTTTCTTATGAAACTTTAAACTTTTTTATTTTTATTCAGAACTATTCTTTTACAATTTATATATATTTTTCTTTAATTCTTGCTTTTTTGATGCCTATATTCATGTTTCATTTATGATTACCTCATGTTGAGGCCTCTTTTTCCGTGAATATGATTTTGGCTATTATTGAAGTTAGGGTGTTATTCCCTATTACGAGTTTTTTCATTTATTACTTATTTGGGAGTGAAATTTAATTTTTTATGAATAGGGGTTTGTTTAGTAGGAGGAATTATTGTTAGATTAATTTGTTTATATCAAGTTGATCTAAAATCATTGATTGCTTATTCTTCTGTTGCTCATATGGGAATTGTGTTAGCTGTGTTGATGACTTATTGAGGCTTAAGAGACTCTACTATACAGTAGAGGATTGTTTAACCAAACATCTAAACAACGAATATTTCACGATAGATATACAGTAATTTTGAACGCCACCATTATGCGTGTTTTGCGCCGATCTTTTAAAGGTGTGCACGAGTAAGTATTTGTATTAATTAACCTTCTAAATGGATAAAAATAAGAAGAAAACGTGTAGAGAAATAGTTCAAGCGGTGGGAACGTCAAGAGAAAAGGACAGGTGATGATGTTACAGCAAAAAGTGGACATAATGAATAAACTAGATCGTGGCGTCATTTTATCCAATCTTCAGCAGGAATACAATATTAGCAGGACAACTATACATGATATAAAATCACAGAAGGACTGAATTCCTCAATTTACTGCAGAATCTGATTCAAATGTTTTCATTTCAAAAAGAAAAACCTTGCGGTGTCAGTCATGTATAGTTTTCTTTAAATAAAAGTTTTCAATAATATTTATGTACATTATTGTCACTTATTTTGTACTGTAACCCGTCAAAGCCTTTTTTCAGTTCCTTTATCTAATTCAGGTTAAAATACCTATTATCCGAACATATTCTTTATGCGAACCAGCCTCCGTCCCGAAAAGTTCGGACAAAACGATCCTCTACTGTATATTAATACTTGCTCATGGTCTTTGTTCTTCTGGTTTATTTTGTTTAGCACATATTTCTTATGAACAATTGGGAAGTGGTAGTATCTATATTAATAAGGGATTAATTAACTTAATACCTATATTATTTTATAATGTACTAAAAGAATGGTTCTTTCCTCTTTATCCTCGTTTACATTTTGATGGGAATTTATTTATGCAGTGGCCTTTGAAGGATGCAATTAATTCTCAAGTTCATTTTATTTCATGTGATAAAAGATGGACTGTTTCCTCTGGAAGCTGGTGAACTGGGAGGATATATGCGAATATTCTTGCTTGCTCTTGCTAAATTTTGGAATCGATCCATCACCAAAAATAATTTCGCAAATTCAATACTAATAATGAGGTACATAATCATTGGATCCAATTCTTCCATCCATATTACTCATCACAAAGGTATCTCTGCGAAAAATCCCATTGCTGTATGATCACAAATGTATAATCGCTTACCAGAAAACATGAAATATATTAACTTGTTTAAAAGCAAGTTGAAAGTATTTTTACTGGAGAGATGTTATTACTCTGTGAAATGAGTTTTTTACAGGTGGACATTAAATAATACATCATCATAATTATAGTATTTATATAACCTAATGTTCTTTTCTGTATATATATATATATATACTTTTAATTTATTAAATATGTATAATTACTGTGTTTTATAAGTGTTATGGTCACTTTATCTTTACCATGTGTTTTTTATGTACCAAATAAGACGTGTCCTATATCAGCGAATGTCCGATTTATTCATGTGATTCTGGGACAAATAAATATAATTATAAGTAGGATCACAAGAGTCTTTCCTTGGTTCTACCAATATTAGAATATGGGTATGGAGTCCTTTTTAGGGGCTTCATTTATAGAATTGAAATATTTTGTATGTTCAAAGAAGTGTGGTGTTGACACTCTCACAGTGAGGTGTGTAAAGCCTTAAATATTAATACTTAGGAGGATATATGCGGGTATTCTATTTATTTATAAGTGGATTTCTCGCCCAGGAAGACGAACGCTGGAAATTTCCATCGGAGATTTTCCTATGCTAGGGAACGAACGACGTATATTCCCGTCGCTATGCTTTCCTCTCTTTCTGGTCTTCGCTGGTTTAGTGCTTCTTTGTTTCCGAACCAAGCGCAGCAGGGGTCAGGCCTTTTCCTCGGTACCCAGGAGCAGTTACCTCGAACCTTAGACGTATTAGCACCCTCATTATGACAAAGGGTTTGTGGTCCTATCATTATTTTTCCAGTGGTTTTACTAAATAAATATTTGTTGCTTTTTCAAAAAGTATAATATCAGAATTGAACCCCTTGTCTTTGCTGAGCGTTTGGAGTTTTTAAGTGAAAGTCTAGCATCAATAATAACTGATATCATATTTCATGGTAACTACCAATCCTATCTTTATATTATAAATAATTATATAATATTTTTTATCTCTTTCCTGGTTTTCTTTTATTTGGTATCTTTGGTCCTTCAACTCTTTTTACTTGGAAATTTTATTGCATGCAAACCTTTGGAAGTAGTATAATCGATATGAGAAGGCGTGACTTCGTGGAAAACAATTTGCAGAATGAAAACACCTTGTACTTTTCCACAGAAAATTTATTTTGCGACCGGTTTCATAAGTGAGCTTACATCTTCAGGCACAGAGAAAAGATTTGTCACAGCATATATAGGATAGTGGAAGGGTTAAAAATGGGGGGAGGTGTGGGTGCATCATAGGAATAACTTGCTTGGTAGGGAGAACAAGTGTTCAGGAATAAATGGTCGTTGGCCATCCTTCGGGATACTCCTTACTTCCTCCAGGAGGTCTAGGCGGTGGGAATTCTCCTCCTGATGTAGGCGTTTTGGTTTGAAATCGCTGGTATGCCCATTGTCTAGGAGGTGAATGGCGAAGCTTGAGAAAGGTTGTCCTCTCTTCAGGCCGTAGTCTCTTTGGTGCTCTGACGCACGGGTTTCTCCCAGTCCTTCCGATATATTTGGTGGGGCAGTTAGCACATGAGACTTCGTAGACCCTGCTACTGGATTCTTTGGGTCTTTGTCTTTTGAATTCCCTAGCAATCTGATTATATTGTTGGGGGAGCGAAACGCGTATATACAATTATATATAAAAGTGATAGATAATGTATTTTACTACAACATTTATTTGAAACATTTTTCTGTAACACTTATTTTTTTGGAGTTATTTATATATTACCGGCATATGCTTCTGTTTTCAATTAATATGGAGAAAGTCATGTGATGCCTGTGTATTCTTACGGGATGATTTTAAAGTATTCTTTGGTTCTTATTTGTAAATTACAGGATGTCCGACCCTCAGTAAATTGCCCCACAATCGTGCAATTTGTAAATGCCACTTTTTCGTGTATGGTTGAAGGTATCTTTGTTTTTTATTTATTTAAAGCGATATTAAAAACTTTTAAACAGTAAAATTTTGCACAAGAAATTGTGCACATATTGCAGCCCAATTTTATTGGAATAAAATAAACCATGATGGCAAATAGACGAAAGTTTTTCCCTAACAACGCAGAAGGGCAAGGTGGGATTTTTATCTGACTCTTCGACATCCATTTAGAATTAGTGGAATCGCAATATTTAGTGCAATAATGCAAATTCTGAAGAAAGAAGTAATAAAGATATGATGGAATACGATAAATACAGCAGCTCAGTTCAAAACGTGGCCATGTGAGAGTGTGAATAAAATATGTCAATTTAAATACTTACTGAATACTAAACAGCTGTCAATTTTCTAGAGGAACTCAAGTGGAGTATGGATGAAATTGGAAGGATCCGAGAAATGAAAATATGGCAAAAATCACAATTAAAAAATACTCGAAGTAACACACAACAGAATGGCCAAATAGTCACGAATTAACCCAAGTCTCTACTAAAGATTCTTTACCCATGTTTCAACAGAAACTTTGCTATAATTTGTTACTTTGTTATAATTTGTTATTTTAGTAAATTAACTATCTTTGAATATAATTAAATTTACTAATTATTCTCCCATTCTGTCCATTGTCAACCTGCTTCCCCTTCCTCCTCCCCCTAACACCGCTCCCCCTATCAACAGCAGCTAATCTGATTGGTGCCTTGGTTTTTTATTCTTTGTATATTTATATGCACTCCTGAATAAATCTTGTGCTTGAAATGGACTTAAGTCCGAAACCGGTCGCAGATATTAAAAACTTTAAAAGTGGAATTTTGTTAAGTTATTCCCATCCATTTACTAGGATGGAGTTCCACAAAGTTAAAGCTTACCAGATTGATTCCTATCAGATTTGGACAATATTTCTTGCTTGCCAAGATCGTCTGCCCTCTCAGGAGCCTGATTTTCTATCCAATGTAGCGGCATTGTGATCCATAATATATTTTCTTTGAAGAATTCATAGTTTCATTCATTCATTCATAGAATAATTCATCAACTGGATGAGATCAAGAGAAGGAAATAGAGTTATAGTTGAGTACTTGAAGTTTTTGATAAGGGAACATTCATTTATTCAGTACTAGCTGTACCCGTTCACATGTTGTTGTGTTTGAACAAAAAGGCAGTTTTGATATCTCAAACATAATTTATTAATGATCAAATTCATACAATACATCAAAATGAAAATTAACAATAAAATTGAAATGTTGAAAATAGATGACATTTGTAATCAAAGTCAGTAACGTCATCAACTCACCAAATTGTGCAGTACATACAATCTCTTCAATTTATCAAAATATCATTTACATTAAATATCAAAAACCGTTTACTCCACGATAATATACGTAAATATTTACGTTGCTATAAACAAACATAATTTGAATACTGGAATATATTCTCAATGTGTTCTTATGAGAAAATTCAACAATCGCATTCGTGACTGAGAAATAGTTTGTTTATAGCCTCAAAATTCATCAAAATTATCATCTAATTATTCAGAGTCTCATAATTTCTGATCGTAAACTATATTTCATGACCAAAATAAGAAACTTTATTCAATTTCCCTTCTTTTGGTGCTACTTTTAAATCCATACGTTGGTTATTACTAATTTTATTTTGCAAAAGAAAGGAAGCATGCAAGTGATAAAATCGAAGTTTACATGTATTTCTTATGAGAACAGTTTTTCCCTTCTGGAGTCGAACTGAGTTCTCCGATTTAAAAAAAAATTTCAAAAACCTTCCCGGGGTTATACCTAATAATTTTCCAAATTTTCACGACGATTGGATGTATGGTTTTTGAATCTATCGAGTACAGACAGACAGACACACATTCATTTTTATATATATTGATGATTTGCCTGAGACTGAGAAAGGAGAACCCGCAAGGACTCTCAAAAACAATGGATGCAAAGAAAGATATTAAAGTTTTACCACTCCATCCTTTGTATTATTTGCAAGAAGATCATGAGAATGGTAGCTAAAGATCTGAAGACAACCATCCACCCAGCCTCCATGCTGGAGTTTACGAGCTCTTTGGACCACTTCTACTAACTTCCAAAAGTTATGGTACTGACTGGTATTTTGGAAGCCCTGCAGAACAACCTATTGACAGCAGCTGGAACTTGGTTGTTTTTCGATTTGCGATGGATATAATTATTCAGTGTTGTAAAGTATTGCAGATTTTTTTTCTGCCTATAAGCACCTGTATGAAGTAATCTCAAATTCATATAATTGCTTAATATGAGTAAAATGTTGCTTGTATTCTTCAAGCATGTTGATAACACAAATTTCAAGTCGATCTCAAATCGAGAGGGTCCTCAAAAGTAGAAAAAGTATTGGAAATATTCTAAATCTTCGCTGCAGTTTATCCGTCTGGCATCAAACCCGGGTCTTCCTGGTGGAACTTACTATGCAGCAAAACAGAAGATCACCACCTCTGACTATGTGTGAAAACTCAAGCACAAATATTGGCTGCAACTGCCTCAAACAGCATCCTACTTTTCCCATATATTCCTTATGAGAGAAATGTTAATGTGCTCTGGCATCGTACCCAGGAACAGCATGGTCTTATCTTATTTTTTTCTTAAGCCAAGTCTTAATATATATCTTCTATGTAAGCAAGAACTCCCTATTGTTTCGATAAGTGCATGAAAGAAAATAATGAAATTCTACCTCAATGTATTTTAAAGGGCAGATATTTGCATCATCTTAGCATCTAACCTAGTATTTTTTCCGTGAAACTCATTTATGTTTTCGATAGATCATGTGTATATATATAGGCTCCTTGAGTTTTAATTCTCTACTTATCCGGGAAATATTTTTTTAAAATTCCAAAATAAAAGCAATGCATTTAAATGGAAAAAATCGGGACTTTGGGGCCCACTGGAATCGAACCCATGACACTGAGGTTCAAAATCACATTTTTTCTGGAGGTTACACATTACGGCCAATATGTCGTAAAAATTTCATGTCAATGATGCTTGTGGTTTAGCCTGTGAATTAGTATCCTATCTATATCCATGAATGAATCCGGAGAAGCGTCTATATATAATAGATGTTGAGTAATTGAATATTGAAGAACTTTCCAACTTAAATAGCCACTGACTCTCTTTTACTACTTGTGGGGGTCTCAACTAGACTGATTGAACTTAGCAGATGCTCCCAAAAGCAGTGTAAGCCAGACATCTTATAATTGACTCATTAAAGATTGCTTTGCTAATAACAGATATCTATAGTTATGAAGTTAAATAATTTTAATTAATCATAAAGGAAAGTTTTTGTGTTCAAAGATTTAGTTATGCTCATTTGTCTTTCTAATTAAAATGGGTTTTTTTGAGAAATGCGCTAGATTGCCATTGAAAATTATACGAAATAACATAATTTTTGATGACTCCTTTCTAAAACTATCAATTCTTCTGGAATTCAATAGTAGATTATCAAATTCATTTGCTTGAAGAATGTAAAATAATTAGAAAAATCTGATGTGGCCAGCACATGACTTTCTCCATTTTTAAGATGTAAATATTTATCTACGACAGTATTTTCGAACTCTAGATTCAATCTAAACTTGGAAGATAAGTGATTATAATTTATATCATATTAACTTTTACGTCACAAACATTAAAAATAATGTTTTTTGGGTCATGTTCGATGAAAAATGATGAAATTGGCCTTACGCCCACAAAGTACATAATCAGCTACTTCTGGTTTATCATTATTTCATGAATAACTCTTAAACAATCAGAGATACAAAAATATGTTTCATACAAAAGTCATAGTAAATTACATTTTCTAAAACTTTAATAAATAATTGTATATGCCTAAATATCAGATAAATGGAGCTATTATTTTCACTAGACCTTTTTCCAATCTCAGAAGAAGCATTTGTTGGGGTTGACCGAGGTCTTAAAATCAAACCTTCTGAGTTATTGTCATAATTTAATTCGTAGTATATAGATAATTGACGCAAAAGGGATTCTTTGAGAGAATTATTTTGAGCTTCCCTTATTTTTCTGACTTTCAACTAAACAAGATAAATCGGCATTGAATTTTGATATTGATTCAGTTGCTACTATATTTTCTTGCTTTACTGAGGATTGATTAGAAAATTTGCCTTAGTTCAATATCTTTGGTGTCTCAGGAAAACTTCTCATTGTTGCAATCTATCTATTATATATAATTCCTTCTCCGGATTCATTCATATAGATAGGTATATAGAAAGGATACTAATTCACAGGCTAAACCACAAGCGTCATTGACTTGAAATTTTTACGACGTATTGGCCATAACATGAAACCCCCAGGAAAAAAGCGACTTTGATCCTTAGTGTCATGGGTTCAATTCCAGAAGGCCCCAAAGTCCTGATTTTCTCCATAAGGATACATGGTGGGGATTTTCGAATTATTTTTTTAAGGCACTTCCCGGAAAAGTAGAGAGTTGAAATTTGAGGGATCGCTAGAAGCCGTGCATATACAACGAAAACCATTAAGACATTATCGATGATTATCCTTGGTTCGATGCTAGGTCAGGGCAAAAATCGCCCGTTTAACATGTATTGTTGAGATTTTTAAAATCTTTTTTGACCCTTTTTCAATGTCTTGGAAACTTGGCATGTGATTATAGATCATAAATATATTTCATAATCGTATTTTACATATTTGGTGATGGTCCTTGGTTCGATCCCAGAGGGCCATTTGTACTCCTCAATGCTTTTCTTACGGAGATAACGGAAGCAAATTTTAGGTACTTCCCGGCATGATATTGACTTCAAACTTTGCATGAAATAAGATCCATACATACCATGAAGTCCATACAAATCAAACTGTACATTCACAGCTACCAATGTGTCCTGGGTTCGACACCAGGCGTCTCTACAATCAGTAACTGATCCGATTTTTAAGAATTATTTTTAACCCTTTCCCAATAATATTAAAACTTGAAATTCGGCATATAGATAGAGATCATAAATACATTTTAAAAACATGTTTTAGACTTCCAAGATCGTCCTTGGTTCGAATCCAGAGAGCCATTACATTCGTGAAAAGTAAGACGTCGTTTCAGACAGTTGCAGCCAATGTTTCTGCTTGAATTATTACACATAGTTAAAAATGTCAATCTTGCGTTGTGCTGCATAAAAAATATTACCAGGAAGACCCTGGTTCAAAGCCAGGCGGTAAATATATCCCCATTTTAAAATACATTGAGGTAGTTTTCATTATTTATTTTGATGCACTTATCGAAATAATAGGAAGTTCTTGCTTAGATAGAAGATGTATATTACGACTTGGTTTAAGAAAAAAAAATTAGATAAGACCATGCTGTTCCTGGGTTAGATGCCAGAGCACATCACAATTTTTCACTTAAGGAATATATGTGAAAAGTAGGATGTCGTTTAAGGCGGTAGCAGCCAATATTTCTGCTAGAATTTTCATGCATAATTAGAGATGGTGATCTTCTGTTTTGCTGTATAGTAAGTATCACAACGAAGACCCAGGTTCGATGCCAGACGATTAAATTACAGCGTGTATTAAGAATATTTTGAATCCTTTTTTTTATTTGAGAACTTTCCCTATATGACGCAGATATGAAATAAGTGTTGTCGATCTGCTTGCTACATTTTACTCGTATATTATAGAATTCCTGGACTATTATTATGAATCTCATCCAATCTCCTCTTTCCTTGATCTCCACCCAAGTGATTTTAATTTTTATTTGTGAGGAAACTATGACTTCAATTTCGTTCCTTGATAAACCTGAGTTTAACTCATATTCATCCTCTTTCTTTAATATATTTTCACATTTCTTAGGATTATCATCCTCTAAAAGGACTATCACTTCTGGACATTTATTCGCTGTTTGTGGTTCTATCAGCTCAGATGTTCGTTTAGTACACAGTGCGATTCTCTTTGATTTTATCATTCGATGATCAGGGGCGTATTAACCCCATTTGCCGCCCTACACCAGTCAATGTCTGCCGCCCAATTAAGGAATTAATTTTCTCCATTTTCAATGTAAACCATATCCTTACTCTATGATGTAAACACACAATCCGCGCTCCTGGCGGATAATGGCGGAACTGTTTTTTTCTAAAAGGGAACACACGCGGGGTTTTGAATCGATGGAATTGAATTGAGGATGGAAACTGTTCCAAAAAAAATAAATTAGAAAAACTCTGGGAGCTGCCGCCATACGCCATGGCGTAGTTGGTGTACTGGTAAATACACCCCTGTCAATGATGGATAATTGGGGCTTTTCCTATCCTCCTCAACCAGATCATTCACCAAATCAGCGGTGGATCCAGGGGGGGGGGGGGGAATTTCCCCCCCCCAAATCTAAGAGAATATATTTTCCGAGGCCAATAATTTAATGCAGTGGTACCTTGGTTAACGATGGCCTTAGTTAACGACGGACTAGGTTAACGAGGAGTTGCTGTAACCAAAAAATATCTTGGGTAAGGACGTAGGATTTGGCTTAGGACGCCTCGTCGATTGGTCTTTCCGGAGTTTCACGTGTTTCAGCACGTCTATTTTTAATCACTACATTATAAACTAATATTTGGTGTACGTTACGATGTTACATCATAAAAACATACTGAATAGCAGCTAGCGGAGAATATTAAAAATAGTTCAATGCTAAATTGTAGCTAATTCACATCGGCACATGTTGTCTCACCGGAGTTAAATCGGTAAATATTATAAGTTTTGCTTCCAATAACTGGGGTGCGTCCTCAAAGCCAGGAAATACGGTAATCCATTACCATTTATAAACCTGTGGAAAATCACACCTTGGATGACGACGGTTTTGGTTAACGACGATTATCCTGGAATGGATTAGCGTCGTTAACCGAGGTACCACTGTACTTATAAACCGAGGGTCGTCTATAGATGACACGTGACGGTTGTCGGGGTAAATGTCGCTGCATGCTCTTGTTGTGCCTTTACACGAGGCCACTCTGCGCTGCTTCCGATTCATTCTAAGCTGAACATTGTTTCAAATGGAGGAGTTCACACAAGTAGCGGGCACAAAATGAGACGCGCCACTGGACGCAGCCGCCATTCAGTCGTATGGGGTGGCGATGCCGACCGTGAGACAACATTGTAACACCTAGTGGTAGGGAAGAAACACAATGTTTGAAATCGGCGACTGCTTTGCACTGGAAGTTCTACTTTGTCTACTTCTCCCTCAAACGACTGAAGCTAAAGTTCATTTTAGTGTTGCATCGGACAGCTGAGAGTACGCTTCGGCTAAGACCTCCTCTTTCTTCCTGCGAACTGGCAATAACATTTAATTTTGCAAGGTAAGTTTTAGTTTATAGCCAGTTAACTGTCATAAATATTTTCGTCATAGATTTTCTTTTGTAGTAATTTTTAGGTGTTCACTCGGAGGGGGGTCGGACTCTACCCCTGATGTCAGTGAAAAATAACATCCCTTATTATTATTTATAATATTATTATTTTCGGGAGGTTCACTTAAGACGTACCCCAAACTTTGAGTGGGGGCTGAACCCCTTGATCCCCCCCACTCGCTGTGGCCCTTCCCGGAAGTTCCCCCCCCCAAAATTTACGCCTGGGCCCCTGCACCGAATCAGCCTTTTCGTATTCTGCTGTGAATTTTGCATCATAATGCTTATCTGAATGATTATTTCCCAGGTTATGTTTGATATCATTTACATATAATAATAATAATAATAAAAATCTTTTTATTCCTCGGCCCTTCATAAATTACATTTTATACGAGGGTTGTTCGTCAAATAAGGTTCTCAGTGTTTTTTCACAGTGAAAACATGTTTAATTCCATGAATGCATACATTTTTGGAAAGTTCAGACTTTTACCTATTTTTCTACATAGTCGCCACTGAGGTCAATGCATTATTGCATGCGTTGTACGAGCTTTTGAATGCCCGAGTCAAAAAATCTGCCGCCAAGCCACGCAGAAACCTGAAAACCGCTTCTTCCAGCTCTTCTCTGTTGCTGAAATGCGTTCCACCCAGGTGTTTCTTCATGTTAGGGAAGAGATGGTAGTCACTTGGGGCTAAGTCCGGGCTGTAGGGTGGGTGTTTGACAATACCCTATCCAAATTTTGTGCCACCGCTTCAACGCGTAGACGTTTGTGATCTTCGGTCAACATTCTTGGCACCC
This sequence comes from Sympetrum striolatum, assembly GCA_947579665.1. Classification (NCBI taxonomy): domain Eukaryota; kingdom Metazoa; phylum Arthropoda; class Insecta; order Odonata; family Libellulidae; genus Sympetrum; species Sympetrum striolatum. The sequence continues at coordinate 372,562 of CANPUZ010000057.1, read as the reverse complement.
ACTTCGCGCAAACCTTAGCATTCCTTAGATGCTCCGTCAAAATCTTGTCAATAGAGGTTTTGCTGACATCAGGGATCATTTCGGAGAACTCACGAACCGTCACTCTTCGATCTGAGAGTACCGCTGTCTCCACTTTTGCCATTCTTTCGTCAGAAACAGATGACCGTCCGGAACGCTCCTCATCATGGACGTCAGTACGCCCGTTCTTGTACTCTCTGCACCATTTGCGCACGTGTTGTACGCTCATACACATGTCTCCATAGATTTTGCATAGCTGGGAATGGATTTCTACCGGTGCAATGTTTTTTGGAGACAGGAAACGGATCACCGAGCGCAGCTTACATCTGGCGGACGAAGTGAGGGGGAGATCCATCACGTACGGCTGCCAAGCCAAGACCGAGCACCGCAGGCAGCTCGCTAGGGAAGGGATTTGGAGTAAGGGAACCCAGATAAACTAAAAAATCGCGGGAGCCACCGTAACAGCAATTTTCAGGACTGAAGGGCCATGGGAACCTTATTTTACGGACAACCCTCGTACACCCCTAAGGTGACAGCCACCTGTTTCGTGGGTACCGACTCTTCATTTACTTAGTAAATAATAAACAAGCCATTTAATTTGTTTCATAAAATAAAATAAAATGTAGACCATGCGTATTAAAAAATACAAAATAAATTATAATAATGAAATCATAAAATTCAACAAAATAGCTTTCATACAATTTTTTTAAACATAAATTCAATACCATCATATTTAAATAAATACTCCTTAATTAATTTTATAAACTTAATTTCTTTTTTAGCAGTGGTTATATTCTCCGGTAAATTACAAAAAAATTTTGAACAAATATACAAAAAAGAATATCTAAAGAATTCACAGTTGGGTTTTGGGATTATCGTTTGTTTAGATCTTAATATATACGGTGATGGTTTATTTTCAACACCGCCACGATTATAGTACATCGTCAACACTTTATATACAAATAGATGTCTCAGTGGCAAAATTTTTACCTTAAAAAATGGAGGAAAAGAATGCACAGTACTATGCGCTCTTGACATAACTCGAATAACTTTCTTCTGTGCCACTATTAATGGCTTTAAATTGGTAATGAATGCACCCCCCCAACAAACAATACCATATTGCAGCCTCGAGTTCACTAGAGTATGGTACACCTTAATTAATACAGTATATGGACATACATATTTTAATAAATAAAATATCCTAATTGATGAGATTTTCTCAGAATACAATTTATTTAATTTGTTGTTTCCAGTTTTGGTTCTCATCAAAATAAATTCCCAAACATTTGATGTAATCAACCCTTTGAATTGGTATGCAATATGGACTTGAAGAAACATTTTCTTTTACACATTTCATACATCTATAATACAGATTATTTAGTCCAACTGCACCTTTCCTCAAACTAAATTGAATAAATTTTGTTTTATCGCTTAATGACATAGAATTCGCAGAAAACCAATGCTGTAGCTTATTTAAATCATTCTGCATCTGCCTGTACAGTGCATTTGAATCACTGGCTGTATAGCTAAGGCAGGGGTTTATTTATTTATTTACAAATTCAACAAATTCAAATTTAACAACAAATTTTCAATTTAAAACAATTAAATATAATAATTTCATTTTATCTTCAATTCATCATTCGTGGAACTTTTTGTATGAAGGATCCTCATGGGGGAGGGGTTTCAAACCCCCCCGTGCACACGGGCCTGCATGTAATGTGTGTGGATGGTGAAACATCTATATATCTATTATATATAGATGCTTCTCCGGATTCTTTCATGGATATATATAGATAGGGTACTAATTCACAGGCTAAACCACAAGCATCATCAACTTGAAATTTTTACGACATATTGGCCATAATGTGTAATCGCCAGAAAAATTGCGATTATGAATCTCAGTGTCATGGGTTCGATTCCAGAGGGCCCCAAAGTTCCGATTTTTCCCATTTCAATGCATTGCTTTGATTTTCGGAAATTAAAAAAAAATACTTTCCCGATAGTTAGAGAATCTAAACTCAAGGAGCCTCTAGATATAGTCATGTTCTATCGAAAACATTAATAACTTTTACAGAAATTATCCTGGGTTCGATGCTAGGATGATGCAAAAATCTGTCATTTAAAATACATTGAGGTAGTTTTTCATTATTTTTTTGATGCCCTTATCGAAATGATAGGAAGTTCTTGCTTTGCTAGAAGATCTATATTAAGAATCAGTTTTAGAAAATAATTTAGATAAGACAGTACTGTTCTTGGGTTCGATGCCAGAGCAGATTAAAATTTCTCTCATAAGGAATATAAGGGAAAAGTAGGACGTCGTTTGAGGCAGTTGCAGCCAATATATTTCTACTTGAATTTACACACATAGTTAGAAGTGGTGATCTTCTGTTGCCCTGCATAGAATGTATTACCAGAAAGACCCGGGTTCGAAGCCAGGCGGTAAATATATCCCCCATTCAAAATACATTGAGGTAAACTCGATATGAACTGACTTTACTTTACCCAGATTGTTCTGCCGTATATCTGGGTCAGACGGGGAGATCACTTAAGTTTAGGGCACAAGAACACCAAAGGAGTTGCCGGTTGGGGAATTCCTTGTCCACCTTCTCGAACCACCTCATGGGGAGCGACCACACCAGCTCTTTTGTGCCGCGGCTCCTTCATAGACAGTCAAAAAGGAAGAAGTTGGATTGCCTTGAGATCGTGGAAATAGTGGGGGCATCTGCGACCCTAACCAATGACATTACGTTCATCAACCCCTCTCCCCTTCTCACTCTGCCTTCAAGACCAGGGGTTATGTTATGAATTCTGTCTGTTTTCCGTTGTATGTACCTGAGGATGGCTGTATGGCCGAAACCGGTCGTGTATTAATAAATTTGTGGAAAATACAAAGTCTGCGGTTTACTTTCATACTTTTTGGTAGTTTTCATTATTTATTTTGATGCATTTATCGAAATAATACAAAGCTCTTGCTTACACAGGAGATGTATATTAAGTCTCGGTTAAAGAAAAAATATTAGATAAGACCATGCTGTTCCTGGGTTCGATGCTAGACTACATTAAAATTTCTCTCATAAGGAAAATAAGGGAAAAGTAGGACGTCGTTTGAGGCAGTTGCAGCTAATATTTCTGCTTAAATTTTCACTCATAGTTAGAAACGGTGATCTTCTGTTTTGCTGCATAGTAAGTTCACCAGGAAGACCCGGGTTCGATGCCAGACGATTAAATTGCAGAAAATTTTAAGAATAATTTTAATCCTTTTTTTTCTTTTAAGGACCGTCCGATATGATGCCAACATGAAATTAATGCTGTCGATCTGCTTGCAGTGTGCAAGCTACAGTTTACTCGTATAAAATTAAGAACAAGTTTGTGGAGTCCGCAATCTTTACTATTTTCAAGCACAACCTAGGTTTCGTTACTGAGTAACATCTTCAAGTGAAAGGCTAAAATTCCAGAAATATCCCCAATATAAGCAGGAAAGGAGGGATCAAAAGAAGGGAGGCAGGGTAGGGGAAAGGACTTAGGGGGGTAAGGATTGGGGGGGAAGGGGCAAAACCGCCACTAATTCCATACAATTATACAAGGTCAATACAAAGGTTAAGAGGAACACCTCTTGCGAGTCATAACAAGGTCAAAATAGAAAAGAATGCACAACACATCTTGCAGGTTGAATGAAGGTTGCTGGTTATTTTTCTGCTTTGCCTAGGTAAAACCTATTGAGAATAGTAAAGATTGTGGACTCTACAGAGTTGTTCTTTATTTTATATTATGAAGGAGTTCCACAGAATTACACCACAAACCGTCTCATTTATCTAACTAAATAACAGAAATATTAGCTCACTTAGTTGAGTTGTAAAAATTAAAGAAGATATGCAAGAAAATTCTTTCATGTCCATGCTTGAAGTTTTATCGGAATGTTAATATTCGTGAATCATGAAGAATTTGCTTAAAGTTGGTAAAATTAGCAACAAAGGAATAAACATACCACAGTTGGAAAGGAATGACATAAAATGTATATACCATACTATGGTGGTTATGAAAGTAATGCAAAGTTCACAGTCACTGCAATGTGTCACAATTAATTAAAAAATGATGCCAAACATCCTTCTTTAATATTTCTAATATAGTCAGTCTACCTTCGTAGCTTATCTTCATCTCATAAAAAATAAGATTCAATTTTAAAGTTTTTAAACTTAGTAGTGGACTAATCCTTTAGAGGAACACAAAATCTCTAATGTGAAAGAGATACTAAGTACGCAGGGCTTAACTCTTCTGAAACAAGAACATTATCAATTACAAGTCATTTTGTACTGTAAAAATGTTCTTAAAAGAAAAGTTAACTTTCCCCTCTAGAAAGACCTACTAAGAGGCAGTAAGACGGAGGAGTGAGGTAAATGCCCTTCAAACTGGTGAGACATGACATATTGGTCTGTTTTGAGTAAACTATTAGCAGCGCCGGCTTTAGACAATTGGCGGCCCCAGGCAAAACGCATTTGGCGGCCCCAAATGCGTTTCTCCCCCGTTTGTAATATTGCAAATTCAATAATGGTGTAAACCTGACAAAATATCACAACAGGCTTCCTTACATTGAATAATAAACTAAATAATTAAACTATGAAATGTTTTACAATGAAATATTAATAAATTATAATTATTAAAATATAAATTTTTCACAGTATTCAGTTTATATTTAAAGCAACTGTGACTTAGTAACAATTTAATCATTTCTTTGATTAATATAGTTTTATACAAATTATACTACGCGATGGAAATGAAAGCGAAAAAGTCTGCCGTAGCCGGGGATCGAACCCGGGTCTCCAATTGCCGGTCAGTTGCTCTAACCACGGCAGCACAATCCTCCCTTCATTTCCAAGGGTTATTACGGAGAATACCGGCGAATTGCCGGTCGGTTAGAGCAACTGGGGGACCCGGGTAAGATCCCCGGCTACGGCAGACTTTTTCTCTTTCATTTCCATCGCGTAACTTAACAAGCATGTGTAATCATGCGAATCTTCTTCATCTTTGTTCACAAATCATACTGATCAAAAGAAATATTGATTAACGACTATCACATTTCAAATACAGTGTTAAAATTTAACTTTTCTAGCCATTTTGGTAGCAAAATCGTTAATAAGTTCGGAAAAGTTAAAGGTACGGGTAATGCTGTTTTCGATGGAAATCACAGATAGATTAACAAATCTTGCGCCATCGCAAATATGTCTTAATCAGTTTCAGTTTTGAGAAGCTTCGTTCTCCACTGTCACAGGAGTGGTAAGAATAATTCGTTACGGAGGGCTATGAGACGTTGCCTGAAATTCATTTGTATTATTAAATAAATTAAACGGTTTCCGACCATAAATAGACTTATTTAATATTCTTATATTATTACTGTCTTATATTATTATGATTCTTTCTATGTAATGTTTTTGTGAGTTATTTGAGTCAATTAATAATAATAATCTTGTAATGTAATAATTTGGCAGCCCCAGGCCTTATTTGCCTGTCCATAAAGCCGGCCCTGACTATTAGTATGCTGCAATATCAGAGAATAAAATTTCCTCAAATTATTGATAAAAGATTATGGTATTTATTTGCATAGATTATAGACAACAAATACATAAATATAAAATTGTGAGATATTTTGAAGTATGGACCTTGAAGGTTTGAACCTTGTTAAGCAATAAATGTTTTATTGTTAATATGAATCTTCAAATAAAACAATCTAAGCTCAAAGAGACAAAGATTTATTTGTGTGACCAATTAAATTTGATGTTCGTACAGAAGTTATAGAAATATACATGTGAAATACCAGCCACTGAGAATGATGATTATATAGCGTTATAAGAAGAAGCGAGTGATATCAAAGCAGTTGAAAATTAAATCTTGCTGATTCTATTACTTCTACTTTCTTTTTGTATAAATTTGAGGATATTAATATTAAGAAGAATATATTCTTAGGCTTCAAAACATCTTATGTTAAAAGCTTTTCCTAAGGACAGATTTACAATTTTCTAATTAACCAAATCCAGTTAAAAATGCATTAATTTGTGACTGGGTAGAAAAATAATGTTTAGATTACCATTAAATACTAAGAAATGCTACTTTGACCTTTCACAAAAGTTTGATTAGTATGCAATAATGCCTGTTAACAAATGATTACATTACCTTTTGATATCGCTATTGTTTGGTTTAGAGTTATGATTTTCGGTCAAGAGCAATTGGGTAAATTTCTACTCTAGGACTGTAAAGTAGAAATTTACCAGATCCAGAAAATAAACATAAATATTTGTTTCACGTTATTATATAGCTATCTCTCATAAAATTAATGAATGAAGTCTTTGCTGTCGTAGAATAGAATATTTATTCGCTGGCACTACTCTGCAAAATAACAGTAATATTATAGAAAAAGATACATAATAATTGAATTCACGATATATATAGAATAGATACTTTATTGTCCAAAGACATGATAAAAAAATACATGTATAGGACTCGTCAGAAATTCAAAATACACAATCTCATCTACAATGAAATGAGCTAAAGGTGGAAAGACACGCAACTTAAATCAGTTAATAAAAAATTCACCTACATTATAGAGGCATTTATCCACAAGTAATTTATGTACTGCATTCTTAAAGGCATAAAAAGATGTAATATTCTTTATTGATACTGGTAAGGCATTGTAAAATTTAATGCCTCTAACTTTAGGACAAAGAGAAAAAAAAATTTAGATTTTGCAGAGGAGTGTGTAGATCATTTTTTCTTCTAGTGAAGTGATGGTGAAAATCCATATTTTTTTCAAAGAGGGAAATATTTTGCCTGGTAAAGAGGACAGTATTGAGGACAAAAATGGAGGTGACGGTTAACAATCCTAATTTTTTAAAAGTATTAATGATTTGGGAGGAGGAACCCCAAAAGATTATACCATAGGAAGCATGGGAATTGAAATGGGCAAAATAAACCTTCTTTAGCACATCGATACTAAGGGAATGCTTTAGTACAGATATAATGTAAAAAACAGAGTTAAGCTTTTTGCATAAATAATCAATATGTGCTGTCCACTTCAGCTGAGGATCTAGATGAATTCCTAAAAACTTAACTGTATCAGTTGTTAGATTCAGGTCATCGCTAGAACTGATACTATGCAATTTCCTTGACGAGGTAAGGAAAAGCACTGTTTGTGTCTTTTCCATATTTAGAGTTAAACAATTGGACTCGCACCAGTCTCTCATAATATGGAGGGCCATTACTTTGTCTCTTACATAATCATTTGCACATGAGTCGGGCATTAAAACACTAATATCATCAGCATACAAAATTACCTTATTATCATTGATTGCGGATAAATTACCTGGTAGATCGTTGATAAAAACTAGAAAAAGAATTGGGTCCAGAATGGAACCTTGTTGTATGCCTGAGGGCACCTGTTTTGGCTCCGATAGATATTCTTTATCCTTTCTAGATACAGAAACTATTTGATGTCTATTGTCTAAATAGGACTTTAACCAGTGATATGCTAGTCCTCTAATACCAAGAGAACAGCATTTAGCCAAGAGAAGATTGTGATTGACGGAATCAAAAGCTTTACTGATTTAAAAAAAAACTCTTTACTTTACTTTACTGATTTAAAAAGTATGCTCTTTTTCAGATTTAGTTGCTCAGCAATCAAGTTTACAGTATGAAAAAGGGCATCCCTGGTAGACTTGCCCTTGCGAAAGCCGAATTGTGAACTGGATAAAATATTGTATTAATCTAGAAATTCGATTAAACGAATACTAAAAACATACTCGAAAATTTTAGAAAATTGCGAGACAAGGGAAATTGGTCTATAATTATGAACAGAATTTTTATATACAAGGATATTAAACGGATATAGTTTTCGTCAAATAAGTAAAAGTAGTAATAATACGAGGCTTATTTGTAAAGTAAACAGTATTAGCAGTAGAATTTACGAACATTACCAAGATGAAATTTTCGAACGGTTCTCTTCGTTCTCTTTGAATTTTGAATTAAACCAAAGACACAACGATGGTCCTGTTACTTAGGTTGCCACCTGGTAGCCAAACTTGGAAACGAGACCCGAAACGAAGCGACGAAGCTATGTCTTTCATAAGTGTATATTAATTAAAAATACTTTTAAGATTTATTCGAGCTGGATAAACGCTGTTTTAATTATGATCCTTCCCTTTAAACTAAATATAACAGTTTTTTCTTAATTAGTTGTCTTCGTAGGGTGTTGGCGACGATTCAGTAGTTGTCGCAACGGCCGTTTCAATCAGTACGTCTTGGGAAGAAGTCAGTCTTCCTATAAACGGTTTCTCGCTCAAGCATGGTGGGTTTTGGAGAGTTGTGCTCTGAAAGGGATGTGAGTTTGTTGTAAACTTCGTTTTGATTGATTGGGCGAATACCTAGTTTACTCCCAGTTAAATCCTTTTTCCGTTGTGTTGGTTTTAAACTCAAGCGGAAATGGGTGCGTTCCTTTCTGAGCCCGTGACGGAAAAAGTTACTGCCGAGGAAGATCACGACAGACTAACTTATGGTGTTTGTTCTATGCAAGGATGGAGGTTCACGCAAGAGGTAATTATTTCATCACTTTCGAATCCTCACGGATTCTCGTTCATGCTTGAAGTGGACGTGAAGAGTACATATCCATCGAAAATCGCCTCGTGAATTAGTTTCGCCGGTTGGTACCACATGTGGTTGAAAGAACAATACAATTTCCTATTTTGATGTTTAAACGAGCATCGTAAGGTTTCTCTTGGTCTCTGTTTATATTAATGCGTGCATTTGGTATGGAACTATTGGCTAAATTCGTTGTGGGGATTCATTTTGGTGTTTTCTCTACTTCTACGAAGTGTGCTACCGGACGTTAACGACTTCTTTTGTCTTCAAGTACGTCCTTCTTCTTAAATTATCCATCCGTGCATCCTTTTAAGCAATAAGATCAGTGTTAAAGTGTGCCAACACTTAAATAAATCTCCAATACAGTGTCAAACTCCAATTTTTTTCATCACGCCGGCATGTGTTTGGCCATCTGTCGCCAAGAGCAATTTTTACCGCCCAAATTTCGTTTTAAGCTCGCGTACCTAGCTCAGCACTGTTTTCGAGTAAGTTTTGACGCTATTCAGTTCCTGAAAGCTCTTCTTCGTCTAATTTACTGTAGTTTTCCCGTTAATAAGCATTGAGCTTCGTGAAAGATTTTTCATAAATTTATTTCATTATCATACTAGCTCAATTCCCCCTTGATTCTCATCGTGTAGAATAGAAGTGCGATTAAATTTATTTGTCTTTGTTGTAGAGAAGAGAATCTTAACTTATCCCAACTTAGTTTAGTATCTTCGGAAAAATAACATTATATTATATAGTGACGTCATAGTGAAATGTTTTCAATCATAATCCTTCCCTTTTTTCAAAGATATTATAATTTGCGGTGGTAATACATATTCAGTTACATTCAGAAAGACCCCGATTGTAATAGCTTTGATGAGATGAAGGAATTATCTGTGAAAACATTTGGTAAAATTTCCGTTTAGGACTGTTTGGGATTAATTCTATCTAAACGATCATTTTACCAAACATTTCACCATGATATAAATTATTATTTCCCCCATTCGTTTAGTTAGTTGGACCCGGTATCGTATTATTATATCGTTAAAAATCAGTTAAGGTCTTCACTAATGTGTTTATATAGTCGATGACGTACTTATATTGTTAGCAACGTGTTAATATCCACAATAATGCGCTCAGATGATTTATGTCGTTAGAAATGAGTTTGTATGGCTAAGAATGTTTTTTTTACTTAACAAATAATGTGAATATTATTATACCCGAGAATAATTTTCATACCCGTTGCTGTGAGTTTTGTTTGAACAGTTGCGAATCGTAATAGGAATACGCGTCTTTTTGTTTACAATACTTAATATATTTCCAAGGAATAATAAATGGATGACATAATAAGCAGAAACTTATTATTAAATTTAGTCGAGGAAATAAGCGAAGTTGAGAATAAAATTAGTAACTCAACTACATGAAAGCAGAAGGTAAGTTACGGGGTTTTGGCATGTCTGCTTTCTAAATGAAGTTCTTCATGAGAGAACTAAATAAATACAGGAGGCAGCATGGATAAGGATGAGTGGTAAAATTTTTGTAAAAAGGTTTTAATTTAGGTGAAAAGTTATGAGTAGGGATCTACGTTGCACTATTTGAGTGATGTTTCAAACAAAAGTAATTCCATTCTATCTGTATATTGTGTACTATATATTGATTTTCCTTTAGGTTTAAGAGATGGAAATAATACTCAAGCCATGATGGTAAATACGTTTTTCTTATTTGATTTTTATATCGTAACACTCGCTGCGCTTCTAATAATTTGTGGGAAATTTTGAAGCATCAAAAACGCATATTTTTGTATTTCGTATAACTATAGAGTGGAACCTCGTTTCACGAACTTAATCTGTTCCTGGTCGTGAACTGAGACAATTTCTCCCGTTGAAATTAATGTAAATACAATAAATGTGTTCCAGACTCTGAAACTTTGTATTTTTAATAATAATATTCGTAATAATTATTTTCGTAGTATATTTTATATAATAATATTCGTAATAATTGCACAATTATATAAGTATAATGTTGCTTGCATACTGCAAGCAAATCGACAACACTAATTTCATGTTGGCATCGTATCGGGACAGTCCTCAAAAGAAAAAAAAGGATTCAAAATATTCTTAAAATTTGCTGCAATTTAGACATTGGCATCAAACCCGGGTCTTACTGATGATAATTACTATGCAGCACAAATGAAGATCACCATCTTTAACTATGTGTGAAAATTCAAGCAGAAATATTGGCTGCAACTGCCACAAACGACGCCCTACTTTTCCCTTATATTCCTTATGCTAGAATTTGTAATGTGCTCTGGCATCGAACACAGGAACAGTATGGTATTATCAAAATTTTTTTCTAAAATCGATTCTTAATATACATCTTCCACATAAGCAAAAACTTCCTATCATTTCGGTAAGTTCTTCTAAATAAATAATGAGAAACTACCTCTACATATTTTAAATGACAGATTTTTGCATCGTCCTAGCATCGAACTCAGGATAATTTCAATAAGAGTCATTGATGTTTATGATAGCTCATTACCATATATATTGGCTCCTTGAGTTTTAATTTTCTACGTGTCCGGGAAGTATTTTTTAAAAATTCCAGAAAATCAAAGCAATGCATTTAATCGGGACTTTGGGGCCCTCTGGAATCGAACCCATGACACAAAGGTTCTAGATCTCAATTTTTCTGGCGGTTACACGTTATGGCCAATACGTAGTAAAAATTTCAAGTCAGTGACGCTTGTGGTTTAGCCTGTGCATTAGTATCCTATCTATCTATATATGAATGAATCTGGAGAAGGAATTATATATTATAGATGACATTGAGTTGGATGAAAGAAGAGAGTCTTGCGTAATTGACGATTTCTACTACTAATGTGATGTCGCATCCTATTTCCCGCAGGACAACCACTCCTGTTTCCCGTCATTGGACAATAAGACGTCCCTGTTCGGTGTCTACGATGGACATGGAGGTGCGGAAGTATCGCGGTACGTAGCAGACCTCCTTCCGGATTACGTGCTGCAGAGAGAGTGCTGGAAGGATGGGGAGTTTGGGAAGGCGTTGGCGGAGGCGTTCCTGGCGTTGGATGCCCACCTCGGCAGCAAAAAGGGCCTCAAGGTGCTGAAGAAGTTGGCTGCCGAGGATGACGCTGCCCTCGACAAGGACAAGACTAAATCTTCAGGTATTTGGCAGAAGAAATGCTTAATCTTGGTTAATTCCATGTCAACCATTTAACCTCAACATTTCAGATTTTATTAACATTTTGTTTACTTATACTTCTTGCTTATACAAAGAAAAATGCAAATTTTAGATTTTTATCTCTAACCGCTTCCGAGATATGGCTATGTAAAGATTGTTTGTCAATTCAATGTTTTCCAATTATTTTACAGTCATATCATTGTATTTCTGTCCACAGACAGGTCTTAATGGAACTGCTCTCTCCATCTCTATCCTCAGCATCCTTTTTTAGAGCCCTTTCCTCTCTTCAAATCAGTAAGAATTCCAAATTTCCTTCTTCCTCGTTTCCCATTGACCCTAAATCTTCTTATGTAGGCTCTTAGCATATCCATCTTGCTTTCCTTTTCCTCATGTTTTTCCTAAACTCTCCTCCAACCCTCCACAGTTCCTCTTCATTTCTGATCTCGTCTGTGCAACTCGTCAGGCTAAGGTCGGCAATGAAATGCAAGGAAGTCGGGAGAAGAGAAGGCAAGGAACAAAATGAAATCGTATAGAGACAATGTGTCACTAAAGGAGAACGTTGAAGAAACTATGTGTCATTATGAGATCGTTGAAAGACTAATCTATTAATTTGTAAAGAGTTTGGTTAAATTATAAATCCTGGTTCATTAATATATATTTTTTATGTGATTAAAAAGTAAAAAATGGGTTTTATGACCATATTTTGCCTTAGAATCGTAAAACACTATTCATGTTTGTACTCGCTTTGTGGCTTTTGACGAAATTGACCCAAAGGTGCTATCAATATCCGTCCAGCAGTTCACCTGAAAACCGTCGAAAAATCAAAAACTTTCGGCAAAATTTCACTTTTTTGGTAATATTTTGCTAAAAAACCAGAAAAATAATCTCGACCTTTTTCAATTCAACTGAAACTTTTTCTTCTTGAAATTCTGAAAATATGTTTTTCGTGATACACCCATACGTATTGTAACCTTCCGTACGTCTGTGATACTTAGCCGGTACTGAGCAATTACGTCTATTTTCACAAAGACAAAAAACAGAAATTCAATCAAAGAATTCAATTTAGTGGTGACCCAAGATCAAAGAAAAACGACACCAATGGAACAAAACAATAATTCATGAAATAGTCCAATTAAAACGAAGCAAATTAATCAATAATGAGATGGTGAATGACGGTGCTTCAATGCCTTCTTGGAGGTCGCCTTCTGCTGAGTCCAATCGCCGACTCCCATTTGAGCTACGCTGCTTAGCCAACTGCCTTTCGCCCCGCTTATTAACCAACTGCCGTCTCCCGAAATTCATTTCTTCTCCTTTCCCCTTAAAACTATCTTTATTCACTTGTCCATTATTTCCCCTGCTTACGCCTTGTGCAGGCAGGAGAAAGTACGGGTTTTCTCCGCTATGCGGGAGCGTTACAGTAGAGATGGGCGATTTGGAGCAGAGCAAAATCGGTTTGCATGAATCGATTCACTTTAAAAATCATATTACTGAAATCGATTTGAATCGGAATGAATTATGATAAAATCAGAATCGTATTCATATCGTAATAATATTGGTATCGAATTCCTGGAATTCTGTTGGATATTGAAGTCACGTGATGAGAATTCTTGAACCGCGAATTGGGATACCTATTACTGCCGCAAATTACTAGTATAAGAAGTCCTAATACAGTGAAAATATATTACATATGAACATTTACATATTGTTAAAAGGAAGAAAGGAAAAAACAACAGATAATACTTAAAAACGATGTATGTTTATAGATTAACATGACTGCATGAGAGTTCCAGGAATCGGATGTGAAGGATATACATCATGTTCGTCATCTACTCTCCAAAATTGTGTTAAATCCATTTATATTGATGAATATCAATACTGAATAACGTAAATTAATTTATAACTGTCCTTTACATAGCTTTTTAGGTTAAATAGCATGACATAATTGTCATGGCTAGTGCTTCTGCTACAACAATCAGCGGTACTGCGAGTAGTGCCATCTCGTATCCTATTTTCGAAAATAATATAATCCAAATTGTCCAAATCATATTAATTGGAATACTATGGTACTGCTATCTGGTATCCAATATTTAAAGGTGAATCGTTTCACATTGAATTGCATTGGAATCAGAATAAAATCGAATCGGAAAAAAATCGGATTCAGTTGTAAGAAGCATTCGAAAATATCGTAAATCGTATTGATAATATCGATTTTCTGATAAATCGAATCAGAATCACCCATCACTACGTTACAGTATATATATCGATAGAAATGTGTATGTATCTATTACGAGTAAACATTGCTTGCATACTTCATCATACAGATGAATTATCGATGAATTTTGTTCATTCTTTTCAGTGGACGATGACGCAGAATCTGACGAATCTGAGGATAGCGTCAAGAACCTGTTCAAAGAGGCAAAGATGCCTCTGCAGGCGCTAATTGCCAAGTACGGCAAAGCCATGGCAGCTATAAACAACGGTTAGTACCTCTTCATTTAATCTTTTTCGGATATGTAATAATTCCCGACAAAATTAATTAAAAAGATTCACAAAAACATTGAAGAATTGAATTGTCTATAGTAATACCTAGACCTAGCAACAGAATCACATGTTTCGTTTGAATCTTTTTCCCCCAAACCTGGTGTTTCCCTTATAACTATGAATTCTTTAAACATACGTATATGTATACGAGTAAAATGCAGCTTGCATACTACAAATGGTTTAATTTAGAGTAAATTTACCACCTCTTCTATGTGTTGATGTTGATGTTTTTTCCTATTTTGTATTTCCATAATATTAACTTATTTTAGATTATTGTTTATGCCTAAATCATGATTTTAACTCTCTTATATAATTATTGTTCAGCGTTATTTTGGATTGATCGTGTTTTATTTTGCTTTTTCTAGTTCAGTCATATTTTTATCACAAGTGTATGTATCTACTGCATTCTCTGCGTTTCATTTTTTGTCAACTTTCATTATTTGTCTTGATAATACGTCTCCAACATTTCTTGTAATTTTTCAGGTTATATTGTTTTCTTCAATGGCTTTTAGTTTATGTTATCGTTAGGTTTGCACAGGTTTTTCACACCCCCCTTCTTTGTAAGTGTTATCCTGCAGCGGATATTTTTCCTAAGCTTTTTCTTAGATTTTTTTAAAATCCGCAATCCCTTCTTACATTTTCTGCTATTTTCCTCTAAGTTTCATTGATACATATAATATACTCTTAATAATGTAACAACTTAACGACAGGTTAGATGGAAGAGGAGACTTTTTAGCCTCAATCTCACCTATAATAAAGACCCCTAATAATAAGAAATAATATATGTGTGTGAAATATATAATAATAAATATGTGTGAAAATTTAAGCAGAAGTATTTGCTGCAACTGCCTCAAACGACGTCCTACTTTTCACATATATTCCTTATGTGAGAAATTTTAATGTGCTCTGGCAACGAACCCAGGAACAGTTCCGTCTTATCTTAATTTTTTTTCAAAACCCTATGCTTAATATAAGCTTCCATATAAGCAAGATCTTCCTATCATTTTGATAAGTGCACCAAAAAATAATGAAAAACTACCCCAGTGTATTTTAAATGTGAGATTTTTGCATAGTCCTACCATCGAACTCAGGATATTTTCTGTGAAAGCCACTAATGTTTTGGATAGATCATGACAATATCTATCGGCTCCTTGAGTTTCGATTCTCTACTTATCCGGGAAGTATTTTTTAAAATTCCCAAAAATTAAAGCAACTCATTTAAAAGGGAAAAATTGGGTTTTCGGGGCCTTCTGGCATCGAACCCATGACACTGAGGTTCAAAATCGCACTTTCCTGGTGGTTTCACGTCAGGGCCTTTACGCTGTAAAAATTTCAAGTCTATGACGCTTGTGGTTTAGCCTGTGAATTAGTATCCTATCTATGTATCTATCTATATGAATCCGGAGAAGGAATTATATATAGTAGATAGCGCCTTAACTATTCTCTCCCAGGCAATCTGTTTATTCTAACTCCTATTTTTGTATTTCTTAGAGATTTAAGGAAATGTCTCTTTTCAAATGAAAACTTAGGAAATATTTTTCAAATACACTCTTTCTGTTTTTCCTTTTTTCATTATTTTTTTTCTATTCAATTATTGTGGCATTATATTTTTTTTTGTTTGGCTGTATGCAAATATAATTTGAGGTAACCCAAAGAGAAGTTCTTTTAGTCAACCCGCTCCCAAGCTCACCGGGCGATGTGTAGAGTGTCGAGCAACGTGAACTCCTTTCCCTCGACAGATTCTGTCCTCTTCCTTGCTTCAGCCACGTGAACACTCCCTCCTCACGCTTCGGGTCGTGTGCCTTCGTCAACTTCATACGCTTCGATGGGACTCGTGCCTTTTAACAGTCACACATTAGTAAAGAGAGTAGGGGGTGTCAGAGTAAATTTATTTTGTATTGAATTTTGTCGGGACTGAGCGAAAGTGGTATAATAGCGAGAGTGGCATGGTAACGAGATTTGACTGTACATCTTAACTCATGGAAATTTGTGAATTTGTTATTTCCTGAAAGTGTATGAAATTACGGAGTCTTTTTTTCAATGTTACTTTTTTCTTTCCAGCCTCCGAATCATCGGAAGATGAGGACAAAGATGCTGCGTCAGGTTAGTTTCTCGTCATGCATTTCCGTTAGATGTGAATGGTTCTGAAAGTGCTGTGAATTTGTGTAGAAATCTCTAAATTTCTGGAAGGGTGCATTTGAAAGTCGAAGTGTTCATTCTGGCATTCCATTTCCACACTCATAAAATTCAGAATGTGTAAAGTTATACAAATAAACATAGTCATTAATTTATATATATTAATTCATATATTTATATAAATACTAGCTGAAGTGCCCATTGATTCTCAACGGAGAAATTAACAATGATAAATACCAGTGTAACAGTCTGATTTTTTATTGTAACACATGCTTCATAATTGTAGGTAGCTAATGCCAAGCTATGATAATTTACAAAGCAATAAACCCAAAAAAAGTTACAAAAATGTGTATAAAAACACAATAACTCAATATTTTATCTCGTATCTTTTGAAAGGATAATTCCTTCAACTAAGGCAGCATTGGTTTAAAAAATATATTCTAAGATCACATTAGGATAAGCAGCATCGTATTTAAAGAGACAATTTCAGGGAAAGGGTTGAAGGTACTTAGCACGTAAGGGGAATGTGCACCCAGGAAAAATACCAAGAAAAAATGGACTCGAAAAAAGTCTGACAGGGCCGGGAATTGAACCCTGGATCTTCCTCTATCCGGGAGGCTGCCTTAACCATGTAGGCTACCCGGCCAGAACATTTTAACAAAACCGGATGCAAGAATTTAAGAGGCGCAAAAGGTTAAAGGAAACGAAGATTGGACACAAATAACTCTCCATTCTTCTCCACGCCCACATTTCAAACGCCTCAATTCTCTTCCTTTCCCACTTTCTTTACGTCCTTAGCCTCACATCCATACTTTGCTCCAAACATAACACTTTGCTAACCTTATTCTCAGCCCCAGATCTAAGTTCTTACAGCGTAGCAAGTTTATCTTTTGGCTGAGGACCTCTTTTGCTATTCTTGCTTTTATTTCTGCAACAATTCTCCAATTATCTCTTATCATAGTTCCTAGGTACCTATAGTTTTTAACTAGTGATGGGTCGATTCCAAAATTTTAGCGATTCCGGTTCTGACATTACGATACTGATTCTACCAATACCGATTCCGTCGATTCTGATGCCATAGGCTCCAAGAAAAATATCACTTAATTCCAGGCAACAAGACAACCACGTAAAAAAATATTACTCAGTGAAAGAATCAGTTAACAAAAGCATCACTCATATCATCGCCATGTAATTAAATGGCGAAATTTCAAGTGTCCCATCTTTCTGTGATGAAACCTTTACTAGGGATCTATGCTGTTAATTAAAATGTTTTAATAGATTTTGAAGTTCCACCATGAAAAATTCTTGCGTGGCAGTGGATACACACGGCAATTTGATCATATACAGAATCAATATGAAAATGATTCTAGATTTCTAGATTCACGCAGTTTGCATTTTTTTTAACCCACTAGATTTAGCCCGTTTTCGATGATATTTTCAGGGATGATACTTCAAACACTGCGGCTTATTATACGAATTATAGCGAGGGTAAATTTATAGGTTTACACAGTTTGCGTTTTAACTGTGTGAAACTAGAAATTTACCAAAGTCGACGACAGCATTGTGCACCTAGAAAACTTATGTATCATTAACACCACTATGGGACTACGGCATGGAAGAAATGGTCATTACGCTGATTCGAATGTGTTTTGTTTTTACGATTACGTCGTGGGAAAATTTAAATGACTTTTGGAAGCATGGTCGTGTATAAATTTGTGGTTTGAAGTACTACTGGATCAGAATCGATTTTTCACCTTCGTAAATACTCATTTTCGATTCCGATTCTTGGCATAGAATCGAATCGACCCATCACTATTTATAACTTTTTCTATTATGCCTTCATTTATTCTCACATTTGTACGATCTCCACAGTTTACTGGCATCACCTTTGTCTTTCCTATCTTTATCTTCATCCCTTCTTCCAGAACCTTTAGCAGCCTTTGCAGTGCATGTCATCAGCCAACATTACTAAATCATCTGCAATTGTTATATATTTTTACTTTCTATCTATGCGTAGTATAGAGAAAGTATTGTATTTGCCAGATACGCTATATATGAAGTTTGGTATTGATACGACTAATAGTTTTTACGTTAGAGCGCCCACTATCACACACACACACACACACATACACATACATACACACAGACACACACATACACACACACACACATACACACTCACACACACTTAAGAAAATTATTGGTCTGATGAAGTGAATTTAAACTCAAAGTGTTTGTAAAACTATTCTACTGAGTGTGTTTGTTTGCATTCCAGGATCTACAAGTCCGAAGGCGTCAAAGGCCAAGGAGGAATCCGAATCCGGAGGTTCGTCAGGAGCAGCTGCATCAGGTCATTGCCGATTCTTTTAATTCTCATTAATTTTATTGGATTTGCTTAATGTTTTACATTGAGCTCCATCATGCTTGTGGTGTGAATTAGCACTTGGAAGTATATTTACAATAATAATAATTATATCTTTATTTGGGCGAGATTGAGACTAGAAAATCTCTTCTTACACCTAACCCATCGTCTTATGCGAAACAGAAAGACAGAGATAGTTTGCAAAAGTACACGAAGAAAACTAGTATGTGGATTTTAAAAAACCTAAGCTGAGGGCTCAGGAAAAAGAATCCACTGCAGGAAAACACTCACAGGAAGGGGAGTGTGAAAAACCTGCGAAATCTACAATAGAAAATTAAATTTTTGATGAAGGAGATAGAAAAGTTATGATAGACAGGCAGTGAAAATATAGAAATTGTACAATAAGAAAGGGGGAAAAACAACTGCATTACAAACAATCAGATAAAATGAATCAACTTCACTAAACTGACATTAATTATAGACGAATTAAAATAAACGTTGAACAATGGGAGATAAATCTCAAAGAAATGAAGAAAATGAAATTACATTAAGAAATACTTACAATTGAAAGATTAAAAGGTCTTGTACATTGAAAATAATCAAAAACATAGTTCATAGGAAAGTGTTAAAAGACAAAAAGAGAAAATAAACAAAAAATACAATATATTAAATAAAAAAATTATCTGCGGCTTGCAATTTGGAAAATACTAAAACATAATCTAAGTTAACTAATCATTAATTATTTACATATATTTATGACATGATACATTTATAGTATGGTGCTAGCAGAAGTACCCAATGATTCTCAAGGGAATGAAAGAATGAATAAGATGAATTGATGTACGAACAATATGTAATGAATTTCTCTCCATATCAAAAGGAAAAAAATACTCCAAAATTTTTAAAACCACTGAAAGTGGTCATTTTTCTTTCATCCCAAATGCAGTATTAACAAAAACTTCATTCATTAGTATCTTCATTGCAGTAAATAACGTTGTATAATAATACTGGAGGTGGAATAAAGGCTCCGTCATTTGCAACATGCATAATAAACACCTGAATAATTAAGTTACTAGTAGAAGCGTTTCGGTTAATAGATTTCCATATCTCTCTCGTGAAATGAAATTCCTATATTAGATGTTAACGTTGCTATAAATAACGTTAGGTTGCTAACTTTGTGTAATTTAAATAACTGAAGATTCTGTAAGTTACAGGTATTTTGAAGACAGAATAAATGATACAGACTTTCTCTGGTTTTGTTGTGCCAATGTTGCATTTACGTAAACATTTCGAATACTACATACCGTTACGCCTCCTATAATACAGTAATGGCCTTGAAATTGGCTGCATGCTGCATAATAAGATCATGATGGAAAATTAGCGGAAAAAAAACATTTTTGCGTATATGTCGACGAAAAAAATTAAAAATGGCGGATATTTAGGTTGGATGCGGTGCCGGGTGTGATTTGCATCTGATTGTTAAAACCTTTCAGCAATGATACAAACTCCTGATTGATTGTTCATTATGGGCAATTGATTCGTCTACAAAATGCATTAAACAGCGTCATTCTACGCTTCGTAGCTTTCTCACCAGAGGTTCATCAACACGAAAATTGGTGAAAAATTTCCCAAATTCCGTTTTTCCGACTGTTGCTCATAAACAAATCAATCTATTGCTCTGAAATGTGGTTTCTCTTTTAGCTCATAAATCAATCTCATTATCTAAAACATGATACAGACTTTATTTTCTCACGTTTCGTAGTTTGTGACTTACATGTGTTTTACTTCGGAAGTGCATTTCCGCGGTCTTTTAAATTTCCCGCGCTAAGCAGGGGAGTTAATTCAGCAATTTTTGTTGTGTTTACACAAATTTATAACAGTACGAAAAATACCGTATTTACCTTTTTTCCTAAATTATGTCTCGAAAAATTTCCCTGCGTCTTATATGTGAAGGTTCAACCTCCACAGGTTAACTTACAATACTGAATGCTATTTTTAGCCCAAATGGTCTATACTACCTATTTCGGCTCCATTATATCAGCTATACTCTGATTATCACTTTGATATTACTTATTATGTAGTTTGAAAATGAACATTGGGCGGATTTGGACTATTTTAGCGCTATCTGGCAGCGGTATCGCGGTATTTTAAGGTTTGGATCAGCCAGTTTGAACCAGTTGATCATAACAAAACAGCGTGTCCTCTTCTTGCTGAGTAAAACTATTTATTAAAAAAAATACCCTCGGAAATATGACTACAGGAAATAAGAGATTAAACTACACTATTCAACATAAACTAGGAGTGTTAAATTACGCTAAAGTGCATGGAAACAAAGCAGCAGCACAAAGCATTTTGGTCCACCACCTACCGAAAAAATGATACTTACTTGGCGACTGCAGGAAGATCAATTGAAGACTGCTAAAAATCATAATATGTTTTCCACGAATCTGTATTTTATATTGTTTCTGCTTTATTTTGTATTTTGTTCCATTGATTGCCGTTCAATTATTGAAATATTTAATGTCAAAATAGCTTCCGTTTGTTAAAATTTCTTAATAGTAAATATCTTTGGTAATCGCATTCAATGATTGTGTTAATATTTGGCTTTTTCGAAACGTGACAACTAAAAGAAACTACATTTAAAGTTATTGTATTACTGCGCTTTTGCACGGACTATTAAAACTTTTTTTCCTTGTGATTGGCCAACTTAATGAGGGTGCGTCTTATATGCTGTCAAATACGGTAAATAGTTTTTGTAGGTCAGCAGTAGAGTCTTAATGTCTGGCGGTGAGTCATTTTTTTTTAAAAGTGTCAATTAAGGTGACTCCTCAGTAATAAAATAGGAGTCAAATTTTATAATCTAAGTATATATAAAGCCCTTCGTGTAATACACTGACATATACAAGTTCCCACGCACTTCTGCTAGTTAATACAAAAAGTCTAAGTTTTTGCCCAAATATCCCACACCTCGCATTAATCGTCAACCAGGTTTGAAATATTACCACGGTCATAATTACGCAAAGTTTTGTCCAAAGTATATCGTTTAGAAGATTTATGTGTACCCTATTATTATAGGATCAGATTTAAGCTTTACAATGTCCAAGAATAATGGATTCTACATTCGTCTCTTTTAAATTATGCGACATAAAGTCAAGGCCAAACTTTCAATTAACGGCAAACAGAAAGTTACCGAATGAATTAATAAATCTGATGTGGCTAACACACGACTTTCTCCGTATTTATTGAAAAAAGAAGCCTATGCCAGTAATATATAAATAACTCCTAAACAATGAGAGTTATGGAAAAATGTTTCAAATAAAAGTTGTAGTAAAATACATTGTCTATAATTATTGTACAAATTGTATATAAATACATCACACTCAGTAAGAGATATTTAAGAAAAACTACAATTTTTGGATAAATAGCAACTTATGGTTTGCGAGTATTGACTAACAACTCCTAAACAATCAGTGTTACAAAAAAATGTTTCTAACAAAAGTTGTAATATACATTATCTATAAATTTTGTGTGTAATTGTATATACCTACATTGCATTTTGACAGATATTTAAGAAACAAACTTTTGTTCCGGATAAACCGCAACTTCCGGCAAAGCGATATTCACCAAAAACTAATCAACTCTTGGCATTGTTAGGAAAATACTAAATATGAATTTTGGAAATGATCGAATAATTACTTTTTAAGATAGAGCACCCACAAACTTTTTTGCCACAGACAGACAGACACACACAGACATTCGGGAAAACAGTGAAAACGAACTCTATGGGCCCCAAAACATATATTTCTGTTGATATCTGAAGGTCGATAATACAATACTTTCTCTATACTACGCATAGGGAGAAAGTAAAAAGTGAATATGGAATGTGTATAAAAATACTCTCTTCGATAAGTTCTTGATAGGTTACAGATCTTTTACTTTCGCTCTGTTGAGAATCAATGGGTAAGTCTGCTAGTTATTTTCTAACTTAACTAACCTAAAAACATTCCCAATATTAAATTAATCCTATTTGTATCATTTTAAAGCCTTGGCTTCAGCTGTTAAATGAAATTGTTTGTTTTTGCATGAGTTTGTTAACGTTTTGATCCCATTTCAGGCGCCAAGGACGATGAGGAGAAGCCCAAAGAAAATGGATTGCCGGAGGAAGAGGAGACGGCCAAGAATGGATCTGTGAGTACACTTTACGCTCCAGCGCAGGACGTAGCTTGATTTATGCATTCAATCAAAAAATACTAGGATGATTATTATTATCAAGGGACTTTATTTGACGGAATTGGGACTTGTTAGACCCATCTTCCATTTAACCAAGATATTTACATAATATCATCATAAGTGTTCTACCTTTCGGTAGGTTCGGTCAATCAAAAATCCCTATTAATAGCCATCTCCTTCATATCCTTATATTTAACCCAACCCCTTATTTCTGTCTTCTCCTCTGTTTTTTCCCCTGAATCCTACCCTCCATTACAACCTTTACCAATCCCCTCAATATTTGGCCCACCCATTTCTTCTGACGATGCTTAATCACGCCAATTAAAGCCCTCTCCTCCCCGACCATCTCTAACACTTCCGTGTTTGTTTTCATATCAACCCAACTAACTTTTTCCATTCTACGCCACATCTCGAAGGCCTCCAATCGCTTGACTTCTTCCTTTCTCAAGGTCCATGTTTCGCACCCATAGAGCAACACACTCCAGACCAGGGATTTCACCAATCTTTTCCTGATTCCTTTATCAAGACCTTTGGTCATTAATTCATAAAGTCTTCCTTTGCTAAGGCTATTCTTTCACGAACCTCATCTTTACATCTTCCGTCCCAAGAGAGAGTACTTCCCAAATAAGAAAATTTATCTACCTGCTCTAGATTTTCCCCATCCACCCTAATGGTTAACTTAGCTTTCTTTCCTTTAGTGAACCTCAAAACTTTAGTTTTACTCACATTAATTTTACATAATATAAGAAAATACAATTGATATAACAAATTAAAATACAAATCTATAAAAAATAAATACATACATATATATGCCATATGAGTAAAAGTGGCTTGCATACTGCAAGCATAAGAAATGTATTTATAATCTTTATTCACATGCCAAATTTTGAGTTTCAATGTTATCGGGAAGGGCTTTAAAAAAAACTTAAAAATCGTTGCAATTTCTAAAATTATATACGCCTGGTGTCAAACCTAGGACCTATTGGTGGATGCGATTAGACATTATAACTTTTTAGGACCCGATCTTATTTAATGCAAAGTTTGAAGTCCATATCATACCGGGAAGGTCCTGAAATAAGACTTATTATCCCCATCGGAAATGCATAGGGTAAATGACTCAATGGGATTGAACCAAGGAAAATCAGCAAAACTTTAAACAGCATATATGAAATTTTTTTATGATCTTTAATCACATGCAAAGTTTTAAGTTTCTATGTTAACGAGAAAGGGTTCAAAAAAATCTTTAAAATCGTAGCAATTTCTTATTTTAGAGATGTCTGGTGTCTAACCAAGGACCTATTGGCAGTTATGTAAACATTATTATAACTTGGTAGGACTTGATCTTATGTGACGCAAATTTTGAAGTCGCTATCATACCGGGGAGGACCTAAAATAGGATTCCGTTATCCCCGTAAGAAATGCATTGGGGAATATAAATGGCCCTCTGGGATTGAACCAAGGACCATCAGCGAATTGCTAAAAGTAGATTATAAAATATATTCATAATCTCTATCCACGTGCCGAGTTTCAATTTTCCATGTCATCGGGAAGATGTGAAAAAAAATCTTAAAAATCGCTACAGTACATTTTAAAGGGAGGATATTTGCCCTGACCTAGCATCGAACCAAGGATAATCATTGAAGATGTCTTTCTGATTTTCGTTGAATACGCCTTGCTTCTATTGATGCCTCCAATTTCAGCTCTGCTTTGCCCGGAAGTGCCTCAAAATTTTCGAAATCCCCACCATGTATCCTTACGAGAAAAAGCGGGACTTTGGGGCGTTCTGGAATCGAACCCATGACATTGAGGTTCAAAGTCGCATGTCAATGTCACAAACAATGTTAGACTATGGATTTCAAGAGATCAGACGCTAATTTTGAAGTGCTCATTATTAAAAAACAAGGGAGAGTTGTTCAAAACAGCTTCTGATTTGTTACTAGCAGTTGCTAAACAAGCAATTTCATGAAGTATTATGAAGGGCTCTTTGCAGCAGTGGTTCCCTTGTAAGATGATGTTTTTGTCCTTTCTGGACTGGTGGGTTTGTATTTCGATTGGAAGCAAAATTCTCCGCTTCAATTGGATTGTATAACCTTTTCTTTCTTCTTTATATTTCTCTAACAAGGAGACTACACAGTGTCGGCGGCGATTTTTTTTGGTGAAAATCGGTTCAGTTGATAGATCTCGAGTTAAGAATAAATAGTTGCCTCACATTTAGGCATTTATGAGCTACAGTTTCCCTGAAAATAGACTGAAAAATAAGCTATGGTTACATTTTAATCATAAAGTTAAAGATAACACATTTTTACATACTAAAGTTTGGTGTAGTGGTACCATGTTCGGCTTCCAATATTTTGAACCGGGTTCGATCCCGAAAATGAGAACGTTTTTTTTTTTTAATTTTTTCTTTGCTAATTTTAATCCTTATATTCATCCATCTCTCTTTTCTTCTATTTGTGGCTTTCTTACGCTTTTAACAAAACTTTGGGAATTTTTATTTATGCGATTTTTCTCCCCTGCGAGGCTCTCGCTTCATCAATTACGTGCAGACATTTCAGTTCTATGCTTGTGGGCACTGAATTCAAAACGCCTGAAATTTGACAAATTACAATACAAGCAAGAAAACGTGCCGAGGACATTTCCACATCCTGTAAATTCTACGGTCTGTAAACATGTGTTATCTTTAACTTTATGATTAAAATGTAACCATAGCTTAATTTTCAAAGTCTATTTTCTGGGAAACTGTCACTCATAAACGCCTAAATGTGGGGTAATTATTTATTCTTAACACGAGATCTATCAACTGAACCAATTTTCATCGAAAAAATCGCCACCGACACTATGTAGTCTCCTTGTAAGTTCTTATTTATATGTATTGAGTTTATTTACTCTAAATAGTACATTCATAAGAATAAATTAACTAAGTCTATATTCCACAGTATTAAAAACATACAACACACGACTGGTTTCGACATCTAAGCATTATCTGGTATATTCCTTGTGGTGGTGGTATTCTTTCATTTATTTATTATGAAATTCCACGTAATGAAGGCCGAGCTGATTGAATTTGTTAGTGCATTCATATATTTTTCTTATTGTTTATGATGGACACATTTACGAATGTATGTTCTAAGGGTACATGTACAGTAACTATGATATATGTACAAAGTACATACAGATTTAAATGTAAAGGTTTACTAAAAGTATTATCACAGAAATGAATGAATGTTTTTTTATGTTGATCTTGTACACTCCTGGCCAAAATTAATGCAGCACCTCTCTAGCGATCCTTACGGCCGGTGCTGCGTTAATTTTGGCCAGGACTTTACACAAAAAATTCAGTCTGAAACTGCTTCAAATTTGTTACTAGCAGCTGCTAAAGATCCGATTCTGTGTAGTAGTATCAAGGGTCTCTTGTTAGAATCACACAAATATGCTAGAATAGAAATTTCATTCGGTTTTCTCTCTCACAGAAGTCCTCCCTTCCTTGACTGTGCCCTGAAAACTTCCAAAAACAGCTGTGTGGGGTACTCGAGTACCCCAACGCTTTCTTCGCGAATATTACATTGTTTTTTTTTTTGTTTTTATTTTCCTTTACCTTTAATTATGTTTAGAAATACAGTATTCATTATTTTGTTGGGATTATTTTTCATTTTTTTGGAGGTAGCGTTAGAGTTGATGACTATTATATGACGTCAGGCAAACCCAAAAACATCCCTTTAAATGAGATGATACTGTGATATAATTACTGTTAATGCAATAACTAATGAATCAATTGAAAGGGTGACTGAATTGCCACAATCACACGACATTGCGTATAGCAATCCAAGCAAAAGTGGCTGTGCGGGGTACTTTGGTACCCCATTCGAAAAATAAAGATATTTTGGAAACGAGTCTGTGAAACAAATTTCTTTCAATTTCATAATACAAAAGAAACATCGATGCATGAATACATGGAATAAGAAACATGTGTGGTTGAAAATTAAGCTTTTCTATTGAATTAAGCTATTTTGGGGTCCTCCAGTACCCCGCACCGTCAAAGAAGGGTTAAACATATTTCTGCTTAACGAAGTTGGCTAACTTTGGAATCTTTGTTTGTTTAGGGTGAGAGGACCAAGTTGCGTTCGAGGCGGAACCGCATCGTGTACTCCGACAACGATGATGAAGACGACTCCAGCGATGAAGAGTATGACGAGAACTCGTCTTTGATCGAAGAGGGGATGGAGGAAGGGGAGGAGGACGATGAGGAGGAAGAAGAAGAAAGGTAACCTAACTGTTGATAACATTCATTGCCTAAGAAGAAATGAGCATGAATTTTTGTTTCAGATTTAACCCTCGAGTACTTGTGTCTGGGTCGAATCGTCCCATGTGAATTTTAAAATTAAAATGACTTTTTATTAGTGCTCTTTCACTTCTTCTTTCTCGTATTAGCTGAGTTTTGGAATGTTCTGAACAAGTCATGCATTTTCGCTGGAAATGGAGATTTAATTATTTAAAAATATTTTCCTTAGCGGTAGTGCCAGGTAGATGAAAGACCTTTACGTAAAATATTCCATTTTTGACCTTGTTTGCACCTTCATTTTTAGAGTTATTATATAAATTTCATATAATTAACAATTTTCATTAATATATTAAGTTTTATTTTCAAACAGTTTAATTTTTA
Organism: Sympetrum striolatum; assembly: GCA_947579665.1. Classification (NCBI taxonomy): domain Eukaryota; kingdom Metazoa; phylum Arthropoda; class Insecta; order Odonata; family Libellulidae; genus Sympetrum; species Sympetrum striolatum. Next base: position 344,807 of record CANPUZ010000057.1, on the reverse strand, counting down.
TACGCAATATTCCAAATTCATCGGCAATATACTCGGCGACAGAGCTATCGAATTTTTACAATATTAAAATTATTTTAAAATATTCATTTGATTTTATTTTAATAGCAGGTTAACCATTGATTAATATGGCATCATCACAAATGAATTAAAAATTTATTACTACATTTTGAGACAATTTACCCCTTAGGAAGATATCTGGTTGATTCCACCCAACGTGAGTACTGACGTGACGATTAGGGACGCAAGTACTCGAGGGTTAATAGTCTCCCTAGTATAATTAGGAAGAATCATGAAAAAAAATTTCAGAATTAAAAATTTCAAGTTGGTAAAAAGTTGTCACTGTGCTCACATATTTACGCAAAAAAAATTTAAATTGAGAAATATTTAAGTCTCTCACAACAGGTCTAAAGTTGGATTTTTTTTGGCAAAAACTAAGATTTTCATTTTTTTTAAACATAAATACAAACAAATTTTTGTTTTCAAGTACAAAAATATAAGGTTTAGAATGTTAATTAACAGCATAAAATAATTACATCTGTCATGTATATAGCTCCAGGATCAGCATGAAAACCTTAATTTTTTATCAAGTACACATTTTTCAAATTTCAACCCATCAATATGATTATTTTCTATTATTTTGTTTACAGTCTAGGAATTGTGCAGGGTTTCGAAAAGGCGTAAATTTCACACAAGAGATGTATCTTTTTATACTGTTAATTAATCAAATGGTTTTTGAGTTTCTGGGTGAGGAATGATGAAGATCCGGGATTGAGCGAGGGCTTGAGGTAGAGTCTCTGCAGACTCCCTCGCTTTCGCAATGAATCGAGAAGCTTTGATCTTATCTGACCTAACACACCTCTTGCGTTTACGTCTGTTCCAAATTCCCATAGATTATTTCATCATTGAAGCAGTTAGTGTAATTTTTTTACTGTCAATTTAACTCTGTTAACATTAGCTATGGTGTGCCCCAACTGGAATCAAACTGGAAGTAGCAGAGATATATCTATTATATATAGATGCTTCTCCGGATTCATTCATGTATCCATATATATCTATTACGAGTAAAATGTTGCTTGCATACTGCAAGCACATCGATAACAAAAGTTTTTTGTCGGCATCACATAGAGTGAGTCCTCAAAAGAAAAAAAAAGGTTAGAAAATATTCTTAATTTCCGCTGTTATTTATTTGTCTGGCATCGAACCCAGGTCTTCCCGGTCATACTTACTATGCAGAACCATAGAAGATCACCATCTGTAACTATGTGTGAAAATTGAAGTAGAAATATTAACTGCAACTGCCTCAAACGACGTCCTACGTTTCCCTTATATTCCTTATGAGAGAAATGCTAATGTGCTCTGGCATCGAACCCAGGAATAGTACGGTGTTATCTAAATTTTTTTCTAAAACCAATTCTTTTCATACATCTTCCAGCCGAGTACGAACTTCCTATCATTTCGATAAGTGCATCAAAAAAATTATGAAATACTAACCCAATGTATTTTAAACGGGAGACATATTTGCCGCCCGGCATCGAACCCGGATCTTTCTGGTAAAACTTCCTATGCAACATAATAAAAGGTCACTATCTCTAACTATTTTTAAAAATTCGAGCAGAAATATTGGCTGCAACTGCCTCAAAAGACGACTTACTTTTCCCTTATATTCCTTATGAGAGAAATGTTAATGTGCTCTGGCATCGAACCCAGGAATAGTACGGCCTTATGAATTTTTTTTTCTCAAACCAATTCTTAATATATATCTTCCAGCTGAGCGAAAAGTTCCTTACATTCCGATAAGTGCATCAAAAAAAATAATGAAAAACAATCCCCATGCATTTTAAATGCGGGATTTTTGCATCGTCCTAGCATCGAACCCAGGACGTTCTCATTAGTAGTCATTAATGTTTTTAATAGTTCTTGACCATATCTGTAAGCTCTTTGAATTTCGATTCCCTACCTGTACGGGAAGTATTATTTAAAAAATTTTGAAAATCGCCACCATGTATCCTTATGGAGAAAATCGGGACTTTGGGGCCTTCTGGAATCGAACCCATGACACCGAGGTTCAAAGTCGGCTTTTTCCTGGAGGTTACTCGTCATGGCCATAACGTCGTAAAAATTTCAAGTCGGTGGCACTTGTGGAACATGGTAAAACTTTTGATCCCCTATATATATATATATATATAACTTATATATAGGTATATCCGGAGAAGCGTCTATATATAATAGATATATAGACGCTTCTCCGGATATACCTATATATATATAGGGGATCAAAATTCTAACCATGTTCCACAAGTGCCACTGTTTTGAAATTTTTACCACGTTATGGCCATGACGTGTAACCTCCAGGAAAAAGCCGACTTTGAACCTCGGTGTCATGGGTTCGATTCCAGAAGGCCCCAAAGTCGGGATTTTCTCCATAAGGATACATGGCGGGGATTTTCGAAAAATTTTTTGAGGCACTTCCCGGAAAAGGAGAGATTTGAAATTCAAGAGATCGCTAGATGCCGTGCATATCTAAAGTAAACCATATAGACATCTACGAATATTATCCTTGGTTCGATGCTAGGTCGGGGCAAAAATCGGCCGTTTAAAATGCATTGTGGCGATTTTTAAGATTTTTTTTGAACCCTTTTCCGATGGCATAGAAACTTGAAATTCGGTATGAGGTTAGATACCATAATTATATTCCATAATCAAATTTTACATATTCCCTTATGGTCCTTGGTTCGATCCCAGAGGGCCATTTACATTCCTCAATGCATTTCTTATGGAGATTACGGAAACACATTTTAGGTACTTCCCGGAACGTTATCGACTTCAAACTTTGCATATAGAAAGATTGAGTCCATACAAATCAAACATTGCATTCACACCTATCAATGTGTCCTGGGTTCGACTCCAGGTGTCTCTGCAATCAGAAGTTGATCCGATTTTTAGAAATTAATTTGAAACCTTTGCCAATAATATAGAAACATCAAATATGGCATATAGATAGAGATCATAAATAACTTTCAGAAACATGTTTTAGATTTCCACGATCGTCCTTGGTTTGAGTCCCGAGAGGCATTTACTTTCGTAAAAAGTAGTACGTCGTTCTGAGGCAGTTTCAGCCAATATTTCTGCTTGAATTTTCACACATAGTAAGTGATGGTGATCTTATGTTGTGCTGTTTAATAGGTTAGCCAGGAAAGCCCGGGTTCGATGCCAGACGATTAAAATTGCAGCGAATTTTAAGATTATTTTCAATAATTTTTTTCTTTTGATGGCCGTCCCGATATGATGCCGACATGAAAATAGTGTTGTCGATCTGCTTGCAGTATGCAAGCAACATTTTACTCGTGTATATATATATATATATATATATATATATCTATTATATATAGATGCTTCTCCGGATTCATTCATATATATAGCCATATAGCTATATAGATAGGATACAAATTCACAGGCTAAACTACAAGGGTCATTGCCTTGAAATTTTTATGACGTATTGGCCATAACGTGAAACCCCCAGGAAAAAAGCGACTTTGATCCTCAGTGTCATAGGTTCGATTCCAGAGGGCTCCAAAGTCCCGATTTTTCCCGTTTAAATGCATTGCCGTGATTTTCGGGAATTTTAAAAAAATACTTGCCGGATAGGTAGAGAAATAAAACTCAAGGTGCCTATACTTATGGTCTTGGACTTCCGAAAACAGCAATGACCTTTTCAAAAAATATCCTGGGTTCGATGCTAGGACGATGCAAAGATCTGCCCTTTAAAATACATGGGAGTTGTTTTTCATTATTTTTTTTGATGCACTTCTCGAAATAATAGGAAGTTCGTGCTTTGCCGGAGAGTGTAAGGTAAGAATTGGTTTAAGAAAAAAATTTTCATAAGACCGTACTATTCCTGGGTTCGATGCCAGAGCACATTAAAATTTCTCTCATAAGGAATATAAGGGAAAAGTAGGACGTCTTTTGAGGCAGTTGCATATAATATTTCTGCTTGAATTTTCACAGATAGTTAGAGATGGTGATCTTCTATTGTGCTGCATAGTAAGTTCACCAGTAAGAGCCGGGTTCGACGCCAGACGATAAAATTGCAACGTCTTTTTAGAATATTTTCAATCCTTTTTTTTTCTTTTGAGGACCATCCCGATATAATGCCGATATGAAATTATTGTTGTCGATCTGCTTGCAGTATGCAAGCTACATTTTACTCGTATATATATACGAGTAAAATGTAGCTTGCATACTGCAAGCAGATCGACAACACTAATTTCATAACGGCATTATATCGGGACGGTCCCAGATAGGAAAAAATGGATTGAAAATATACTTAGAATTCGCTTCAATTTAATCGTCTGGCATCGAACACGGGTCTTTTTGGTGAAATTACTACGCAGCACATCAGAAGATCATCTTCTCTAAATACGTGTGAAAATTCAAGCAGAAATATTGGCTGCAACTGCCTCAAACGAAGACCTACTTTTCACGAATGTTAATAGCTTTCTGGATTCGAACCAAGGTCGATCTAGGAAATATAAAATATGTTTTCGAAATGTATCTATATGTTCTAAATATATGCCGAATTTCAAGTTTTAATATTATTGGGAAGGGGTTCAAAATAATTCTTAAAAATCGGATCAGTGACTGATTGTAGAGACGCCTGGTGTCGAAACCTGGACGTATTGGAAGCTGTAAATGCACAAAATGACTTGCTAGGACTTGATCTAATTTCATACAAAGTTTGAAGTCGATATCCTACCGGGAAGTACCTTAAATGTTTTTCCGTTATCCCCATAAGAAATGCATTGTGGAGTGCAATTGGCCCTCTAGGATCGAACCAAGGACCATAAGCGAATACAAAAAAATTGATTATGAAATATTTTTATGATTTCTAACCCCATGCCAAATTTCAAGTTTCCATGCATTCGGAAAGAGGTCCAAAAAAAATCTTAAAAATCGCCGCAATGCATTTTAAACGGCCGATTTTTGCCCCGACCTAGCATCGAACCCAGGATATTTTCCGTAAAACTCATTTATGTTTTCGATAGATCATGTTCATATATATAGGCTCCTTGAGTTTTGATTCTCTACCTACCCGGAAAGTATTTTTTTTTAATTCCCGAAAATCAAAGCAATGCATTTAAACGGGAATAATCGGGACTTTGGGGCCCTCTGGAATCGAACCCATGACACTGAGATTCAAAATTGCAAATTTTCTGGAGGTTATACGTTATGGCCATTATGTCGTAAAAATTTCAAGCAATTGACGCTAGTGGTTTAGCCTGTGACTTTGTATCCTCTCTATATATATATATATATGAATATATGATATATGAATGAATCCGGAGAAGCATCTTTATATAATAGATATATATATATATAGAGAGAGGATACAAACTCACAGCCTAAACCACAAAAGTGATTGAGCTGGAATTTTTACGGCGTATTGGCCATAACGTGTAACCACCAGAAAAATTGCGATTTTGATCCTCAGTGTCATGGGTTCGATTCCAGAGGGCCCCAAAGTCCCGATTTTTCCCGTTTAAATGCATTGCTTTGATTTTCGGGAATTAAAAAAAATACTTCTCGGATAGGTAGAGAATCAAAACTCAAGGAGCCTATATATATGGTCATGATCTGTCGAAAACATAAATGAGTTTTACGGAAAATATCCTGGGTTCGATGCTAGGTCGGGGCAAAAATCGGCCGTTTAAATTGCATTGTGGCGATTTTTAAGATTTTTTTTGGACCCTTTCCCGATGGCATGGAAACTTGAAATTCGGCATGGAGTTGGAGATCAATAATAAATTTCAGGATCAAATTTTACATATTCGCTGATGGTCCTTGGTTCGATCCCAGAAGACCATTTAAATTCCTCAATGCATTTCTTACGGAGATAACGGAAACAAATTATAGGTACTTCCCGGCACGATAAAGACTTCAAACTTTGTATTAGGAAAGAAGAAGAATATACAAATCAAACTGTGCATTCCCAGCTGTCAATGTGTCCTAGGTTCGACACCAGGCGTCTCTACAATCAGTAACTGATCCGATTTTCAATAATTATTTTGAACCCTTTCCCAACAATATAGAAACTTGAAATTCGGCATGTAGATAGAGATCATAAATAACTTTCAGAAACATTTTTTAGATTTCCAAGATCGTCCTTGGTTCGAATCCAGAGAGTCATTTAAATTCGTGAAAATTAGAACGTCTTTTGAGGCAGTTGTAGCCCATATTTCTTCTTGAATTTTCACACATAGTTAGAGATGGCGATGTTCTATTGTGCTGCATAGTAAGTTCAACAGTAAAGACCCGGGTTCGATGCCAGACGATGGAATTTCAGCGAATTTTAAGAAAAATTTCAATCCATTTTTTTCTTTTGATGGCCGTCCCGATATGATGCCGACATGAAAATAGTGTTGTCGATCTGCTTGCAGTATGCAAGCAACATTTTACTCGTAAAGTAGATTGTTATTGAGACAAAGTCGAGTTTTAACGTTTCCCCAAGTTTGTAAGCTGTGTGACTTCTATCTAGTTTCAGGCGAATATTTGTCAACTGAATTGTTTGTCAAGGTGGACAAGCACACACTTTCTTTTATTATGCAAGATTAATGCATAAAAAGTTATATTTTTTATTAGTTTAACCCCCTCGTCATGCATGACAGGTCTTTATTTTAATTATTTGGTAGAAACGGGACCTGAAAAGCCATCTGTGTTGTACAACGGCGCGACTGATAGAGGGTTAAACAAATTTCTGGATACAGCGATGAGTTATTTTCTCAAGTGATGAGTTCAGGCTTAACTTTGGGGTGGAAAGATGCAACGAGACTGTCGTTGATCTTCAAGAAAGCACAGTGCCAACAGCTGACTTGCAAGATGCTTATCCACTTGTTAATTTTGAAGAAAGTCCCACTAATCCGCGGTCAATTAAATATATTCATGTACCAGTAAAATTATATGTTTTTCACATGATTACAACTTTCAGTTATTATTTTATGCCAGTCAGAAACAACCTGCGACCTTAATGTCTGTCTGGACATGTTTATGACGGTGCTTAATTTTCCAGAATTAAATTAGATTATACCTGAATTTAAAGATAATCTTCTGAAAACTTTAAGATACTTAGTACCAAAAGCTACACGTGATTTTGGGTAGGGGGTTAGTCTAAATCCTCACCACGTATCACCAGGGGGGAGGGGGAGTTAAAAAGTTGCAAAAAAACAACACATGATTAATGGGCGACCCCTTATTTACAGATTCATCTAAATAAATACACCAAAATAGGGCAATTGACGTAGCAAATATGCGATAAAATGGAAGATATGTGAATAAGGAAAATTTAGAGGAATTAAAATACAGAAATAATTTTAAAAATTGCGATCATTATTATGTATGATTGTAAATAAAACTTAATCCTCCCCCCAACCCATCCCCGGGGCAACGTTGCTGTGTGTCAACGGGTAATTTCTATCAAAATCACTAAAAATCTTAATTTTCATCGTAGAACGTCGATCAAAAGACGCATGTATATATCTTGGGACGAGTGAGACAAGGAAGATAATCAATTGTTTGTCATTTGAATTGTTTATAACTTTTTAAATCATATTCCAAGCGGTCAGCTTTTATATGGTCCCCCCTGATGGGAGGGTCGGGTGATCCCTACCTGGCAAGGGTGTAAGGGTCCGGATTAGGACAGGGACCCTCGAAATTTCTACCTGATAAAAAGTAACAGTAAAACCCCCAGATATTTACCATTAAAAGAAATATTTTACTTACACCCGAATCAACGGGTGCTTCTGCTAGCGAGCTATCTATATCTATGAGTGTATCTTAAAAGGGATTTATGTCCATTGAAATAGAATGATTAAACCCAAGATTAAACTTATCGACTTCTCTTTCAGTTCGGATGGGGATGATGACGATGAAGAGGATCGTCTGGCAACGAGCGATGCGTTTGCACTCAATATGCTCCAAGGGGTGAGTAACGAGTCAGGGAGGTGTCAAGAATCTCAATAAGACCTTGTTTTTAATCTGAAAGTAAAAAAATCTGATGTGGCCAGCACATGACTTTCTCCATACATATAAGATGTAAATATTTATCCACGACAGTATTTTCGAACTCTATATTCCATCTAAACTTGGAAGACGAGTGATTAATTTAGATATTATTATCTTTGACGTCACAAACAATATAAATAATGTTTTTTGGGACATGTTCGATGAAAAACGATGAAATTGGCCTTTCGCCCATAGAGCCCACTAAGTACATAATCAGCAACTTCCGGGTTATCAGTATTTCACAAATAACTCCTACACAATCAGTGATACAAAAATATGTTTAATACAAAAGTTATAGTAAATTAATTTTTCTAAAACATTTGTAAATAATAGTATATACCTAAATATCATATTTATGGAGATATTTTGAAAACCGGAAATGAGCTTTGAAGAATGAAGCTCGACTTCCGGTTAACCAATTTAATCCAAAAACTAATCAACTCTGACAGCACACACCACAGTACTATATATGAATTTTGGTATTGATACTATTAATAGTTTTTACCTTAGAGCGCCCACAAGCACAGACACACAAACACACACACACACACACATACACACAGACATCATTCCGAAAATGGTCAAAACGTGTTCTAGGGACCCCAAAACATGTATTTCCGTTGAAATCTTGAAGTCGATTTTTTTCATGTAAACAATACTTTCTCTATACTTCGTATATGGAGAAAGAAAAAATAATGAAAAACTACCTCAATGTATTTTAACGGCCGATTTTTGCATCTTCCTAGCATCGAACATAGGATATTTTCCGTTAAAGTATTGTGTATTGTTATCGATAGATCATGATCATAAATAAAGGCTCCTAGAGTTTCGATTCTCTACCTATCCGGGAAGTATTTTTTTAAAATTCCGTAAAATCAAAGCAATGCATTTAAATGAAAAATATCGGGACTTTGGGGCCCTCTGAAATCGAACCCATGACACTGAGGTTCAAAATCGCAATTTTTCTGGCGGTTACACGTTATGGCCAATACGTCGTAAAACTTTCAAGTCAATGACGCTTGTGGTTTATGCTGTGAATTAGTATCCTATCTATCTATATATATGAATGAATCCGGAGAAGCATCTATATATAATAGATAAAGTTTGCTTTTCCTAATTAATGTTGATTCTAAACAGCCTCTTTACATAAAGTGTTGATGATTGATTGAATTGAGAGAATATTATGGGAGATTCAGTGAATACATGTCTGTTTGTAGCATTGGTCCATTTTAGCTTCCATAACTTTCACTGAATTTAAATGCAAATATCTCAAAGCTGTTTATGCAGAAAAAGCGTTAGCAGAAAATCATTTTGTTGTTTGCTTTGAAAGTACTCTCACAATATTTCTAGGATAACTTGAAACATCAATCATGGGATGGGATATCTCATGGGACTATCGGAACATTATTACAATATTTTAGTTATGTTTGTAAATGATTCACTTAATTTTTATTTCATTAAAAATTTTGATTCTTAAATATCTCTTATCAGAATTTAATGTATGTATATACAATCAAATACTAAAGTTATGGATAATAAACTTCACTACAACTTTTGTTTGAAACAGTTTTTTGTAGCACTGATTGTTGCGGAGTTATTCTTGAATAATGGATAAACCGGAATTTGTTGTTTATCCAGAAATGGAAGTTTTTCATACGTATCTCTGTCAGAATGCAATATAGGTATATACAATTACATACAAAAGTTATAGATAGTGTATTTTGCTACAACTTTTTTTTGAAACATTTTTAGTATCATAAGTCATGTGTTGGCCACATCAGATTTTTTGCAAATGTTGTAAGATTATTCTAATAAACCTTCTTTATTTTTGCATAAACATGTTTCTTCATTTATCCTCAAAAAAACCCCAAATTGACGGAGCAGATTACTTGAACTTGGCATCCTTTGGTCTCCTAATTCTCTGTGTACATAGTGAGGCTCCATTTTTAATTTCCTTTTGTGTGTTTGGAAATTATTCCTCATTGTCCATAGTAAAAATTCCTGTTGTTCCTGTGATGGAGTTTCACCAAGTGACGTCCTCAGTGCTTGATTATACACACAGTAATCAACTTATTAATTAGGACAAGTTGAAAGATGTGAAGGAAAACAGAGTGAGGAAAGTCTTCCAGTGCCAAAAAGTTGAACTTTCTACTTTTAAGAACGCAAGGATTACTGGCACCAGTAATCAATGCATGCGGAAACGCAGCCTTGCAAGCTCTTATAGGTTAGGAATTGCTCCTTGATACTTTAAACAGAGCTATTTTTTTCTGAAATTTTCAAGTAAATTCAAAGTATTTCAATCTATGAACCGCTTAATCGAAATTAGATCACTATAGGACAATTTTGTTGTTGGGGAAAGAAGAAGTACCTCTGAGAAAGAATTTTATCTTTAGGATTTATTCTGGCTTAAAAGTAGGCTTGAATATGACTCTAATAAGCGAGGTAAGTATTGTGGGGTTGGTATATAGGTAAGGGACACCTACGTCTGATTTTCCTTGTTGAGCCAAAAAATTAAGACCCAATATTAACTAGAGTTATTACTGTTGTTATCAATTTTTAAGCTTGTTTTTAATTTTTATCCCCAATGCAAGTTGCCACACACTTCCAAATAAGCACTAAATCATGGCTTTAAAGTTTTTCCAGATGAAAAGAATACATTAACATTAATAACCATAAATATTTGCTCATAGTTTCCATTTCAAATGACGTGCAAGATGTCTCATTATCATAGGTTCCCAACCTATGATCTACATCATACATAAGGTAGAAGGTGTTAAGGGTCGATGATAATCCTTCGACCTGAAGACACTGACTGGGTAGTCAGTGAAACTTTAGTCACCAAGCCAACCTACGCAGACGGACACCCGAAAAAATGCAGAGAGCATATACAATGAAATGTCTGCTCCATCCCTATGCCTTGTTGCCTGTTTTTAATCCTCATGGTTATTAAACAGTTCATTTTAGAACTTACCCACCGTATTATTTTCACTTTCAATTCATTGCCCTGTACTTATTTTCATTCCTTTTAATCATTTCCACATTTTTCTCTCTTTCCGTCATATTCCTACTTTTATTTTTCCTATAATTTTCAATTGCAAATTACGAAATATCCAAAATTGGGAGTCTGAACGCGCTTTACAGCGAAGAACGAAAACTAATTTACAATGTCATTATTTTTATGTGGAAAGAGGCCAATGAAGAAATGCAATAAAAGTTTTAAAAAGTTTTTGATAGGGTCGTGTCATCAACAGAAAAAATCCTTGGAACTACTATGTATATTCCAAAGTAGAGATGATTTAAAACGATCTCTCGGGGAGATATGTGTCTTTTAATCGGGTTGAGACTCATGATACTTTTGCTAAATAACCTTTATGTAGAATTTAACGGCAGTTACAATATCCGTGTTTCCATTTAAAACGCAATATTAGCCGCACTGCAAACAACGTTTCCGCCCCTTTGCTTTCCCCTCACCTCCATTCCGTCAGTATTCCATGGATTACTTCAACCCCATTCGTGACGCATCCTTCTGCCACAAGCTTTTGCAAGAGCTGAGAAAACATTTATCACAATGTTTCCGACACCTGGTACCAAAAGGCTGTAGCGTCAAAAGTTGAAGAATCGAAACAGAGATGTCAGTAATATCCTCAGTTGCCATTAAATACGCCAACTGCTCAAGGGGGCGTCGGCTGGACCTCAACGCCCCCTCAATATGACTTGGGCACAGAGCGCCACCATAAGACTTCTCAGCGCCACCGTTGGGAACCACTGATGTAGATTCATGGGAAGTGCAACCAGCAACATCGTCGAGGTAGGTCTCGCCGATAGACACTGAAGCTAACTTATAATTAATATTACCCCTTTTGTTGTTACATTGTATTTTTAGTTAATATCATTAAACTGAACAATAATTCTTCGCAGCAGCGGTCTTAATGCTGAAGAGAACTTTATAATGACCATAGAAGTTTATGCTGATGGTTCAATATGTGTTTACTGCCTTCTTCATACGGTTGAAAATTGAGTAATATAAATTGTACGTACACAGTGGCAAAGTGCTTGAAATGTATGTAAATTAAAAAGTATTTATTTTTCTAACGAAATGGACAGAAGGGCGTGGGATTGTTGATGCTGCCTCAAGGTCCTTTCCCAAAGTTTATGCAATCAGTGCTGTTCGATAAAGAGAAACTTACATGAGAATATTTTTCACGAAAAGTGTAGCGGAGGTGATAAATTTAGTTTTTTCATTTAGTTGTTTCGACACTAATATAAGTGTTTGAATAAGAAGTGAAATATTTCAGAAAAGACGAAGAATTACTTGGAATTGTTACTGATTGATGGAGATTATCTACTGTCCATGCAAAAAGTCTACATACTGGAGTTTGAAGTATCTCAGTAACCTATTCATCGATTGAAATGAAATAAACTGGAAATGATAGAAAATTTATTTCTGTCTATTTAATTTCATAATTTGGTTGAAATGAGCTTTGAATAATCACACGTAAGGCTAGATAATAGCCAAGTTCTTTAATAGTTTGGCAAATAAGATTATAGAAATTAGATCAGCATACAAAATATGTTATTCATCTATGCTTATCATTTGAAAATTATTATCAAATCATGCAATACTTTAATTTTGACAATTTTATCATAAATTAGTTAGTTATTATTTTAAATAACATAACAATTAAACATTCCAATTAACTTTACTCCAAAAAAATAGAAAAGGTACAAGAAATGTTATGAATGATACAAAAAGATTTGCTAGATTTATCAATGCACAATCAAAATATTTATTTATGGTTAACATATTTGACAACAAAAATAAATTAGCAGGAAAGGCTGATCAAATTGTTTTAAAACAATAATCTCTTCTGAGATAAATCCTTTAAGAAGTGCAAACATGTTGCACTTATTCATGTTTTATTTAACAAACCCAGCAAACAAATACTTTCGAAGGGCCACCTACTTTAAGTTAAACAAAGAATACTTTATTTTTATCAAGTCACTACATATGAGATATTTAAAATTTACTGAAGTAAATTGTAATTTATTTATGAGTACAGGTTAAGCCCAAATCATTATATTATAGCTTATATGTTAGAGTCAAATTGAACAACAAGAAATTGTGCAAAAAATAGCCAAATATTACAAGAACAATGGCCACTTTATATTTTGACTTAGGCACATATTGGTGCATACTTTGTGGGGCACCAGCTAGGTTGTTTCTAAAACAAAACAACTGTCTGCCCATAATCCCTTTCCATATTAATGATTGAATGATTTTAGTATAATGTTGTGATTAATGGCATAAAATAATGACTTGTAAAAATACCAAAACCATATGTTATCTAAGCATATATGAATAAAATAGGAATATTTTAGGAGAGATACATAGTTGATGTTCTTATTTATCCATCAAAGTAAATAATATTACGTTTTTTGAATAATAGCAAAAAATTATTCTTATGATCAGCAAATTTTAAAATTTTAACGACCTAATATGTATCGGTACATCACTAAAATCTTCCATTCCAATTACATTAGATTTCAGATGATTTTTACTGCAGTCATTGTTGTTCCAGGTATTACAAGAAGATTTGGAGATATATCTTCAAGTCAATATCACATTTCATCAGTAATGGAAGATATGATAGCAGTTACAATCATAGGAGTGTTTTGACCCCAATCAGAAGATGTGAGCACCTGTTTATTATCCTATAATTTAATCTATCACTTCAATTAGTACAGTAACAACAAAATGGATTATCAACACTGATTGTATCATTTGCAGCAAGAAATAGCAGAAATGAAAATATGAATCTCATCAAGTGGTTTAAAACTTGATCTAGTTATGATGATTCAGGAAAGCTAAAGAGTATCATCATTCACTTTATCATGCTTTAATCATGAGCATTCTACTGATAAATCTCATGATAGCCCCTTTCAAAAAATTAATTACCAATGATTTTTCATCTAACCCTAATTATATGAGAAGATGGCTAATTCCATTACAAGTTCAAAATTTAATGAAGATTCAAATTATTCTTAGGTCTAGGTAATTCTAGCTGATACAACATTCATAGCAGACATATGTATAGGGAGCAATATTGCTCCCTAAAAACAAATAGCTTTTAAGTTAATAGTAGTTGTTATAGTTATAATAATAGTTAGAATCTTTCATGATTATCTGTCATAATATAGGAAGATTGTATTTGATGATATGAAAGAGGAATTAGAGAAAAAGCAAGATAACAAGTAATTTTTAGGATCATATCAGGAATAAAACTTATTTAAGAGGAATAGATTGTCATTTAAAAAGAAATAACTAATTAACCTTTTCTATACAGTTTTTCCAATATAATGTCCAAACTTAAAGAGAGAAAATTTTAACTAAAATAAATTTTTATGCTAAGCAAATTATTCAAAACTACAAATTCTATTCATGGAATTAGCTACAACATCAACTCATGTAAACAGAATTTCTTTATTTGAAAGTATCCAATTATTTTCTGGGTTATGAGAAAAATATCAGATATATGGTATTAATCCTATGTGTTATCACTTTGCATTTATCTACCAATATGAAAAAGCCACAGCATTCCCAATTTTATGTACAAGAGCACTTGAGCATTTAAAGCACAATTTTAGGTTTCAAAATGGGTTTAATGATATTAATTCCATACTTCATGAAGAAAGGATTTCCTACTTCACAGATATACCATTTGCTTTTGGACATCTTTTCTTGAAAATTTGAGTTTTACATTTAATAGAAACTAAGTTTATGAGTATTAGCTTCAAAGATGATAGTTTCTATAGAGTGCTAACCTTATAGGCAGAGAAAGTTTATGATAGTTTATAAGAGAATCTTTACAAATGTTATTAAAAACCTTTTTAATCAACCCTGCCAAAAGATTTATACTGAGATTTACTTTTTATTTATAATATGGCCAATGAATAAAATGAAATCTCTATGAAATGAAATTACGGAATATAGAATTACATATTTCTAATTTCCATTCATCAATGAATTTTTAAATGAATAGCAGCAATGAAAAGCCATAGTAACAGCCAAATTAGTAAATTTATCAACGCAACTAATTTCTTTGCATATATGATGATTCAGTGCTAAATTTTAATAATGATGTATAATATTTTATGTAGAATATTTTATAAATATTTTGGAATATATAAGTACAAAAATCTGTTAGAATTTTATGTTGGTGCCATTTTATTGGTTAATAATGTTGCTCCACAATGTAAAACTAGCCATACCCACATGTGGCATCTGAAGATTGTGCTGAAATTCTCTTCGACAATCATCTATCAAATGAGGCAACATTTCAAAAATAATTGAAAACTATCCATTCATAATGTTAACATCACTTAAATGCAGCAACTGTTTGTCAAAATCATTAAAATGGAAGAAAGATATTCTCAATTTCATACTGTAAAAACCATTTTTATAAGCAAATAATGGCAATTAAGCTTGTACCTGTATCTTTGACTTAACAGTTGAGTTGAAGTTCTGCAATTTAAGTATTGGCTTAAGGAATACCATGAAAATAGTTAAATATTTGATAAATTAAAAAAATTCATCCTTATGAATAATATATTAATTTTCTTCATAAACTAAAAATAACACAAAATGTCTTGAGGTTTATTACATAATTCCTGCAAGTAACTAGATTTTCATTGTACACAATGGGTGAATAAGTTGACTCTTCTCTGAATATCTCTTAGAAGATCAGTTATTAAGATAATCAGTTCTGGATAGCATTCAACAAAGGTTATAAAATAAGCAATGATGATTTAAATCAGTCAATTAGCCAATCGAGCACCTACTAAGAATACCCAATACATATTTTTCTTCAATCAAGCAATGACTTGGACTCAATCAGTTGAAGATAGCATTTATCTCATAAAATGGCTAAAAATTATGACCATTCAATTTTTTTTAGGTAAATGTGCTAGGTCAGGATGATTGAGGTAGCCCTTTTTCCTCAAGGAATTCCAAAAGACTCATTTCCTCCATAAATAATATTAAAATATTACATCATCCATTTAACACCAATTAAATTAATAAGAAAAAGCTATAAAACAATAAATCACTCACTCATTCCTAGGTCAAATCAAAAGAAATGACCCTTTAGGACCTAAAAATTTTAACCTGATTGCAAAGGACATCTGCATGCATGAAAATTTAGTCTGAAATAAGATTTCTGCTTGAATTTTCACACATAGTTAGAGATGGGGATTTTCTTTTGTGCTGCATAATAAGTTCACCAGGAAGACCCGGGTTCGATGCCAGACGATAAAATTGCAGAGAATTTTTAGAATATTTTCAATACTTTCTTTTTCTTTTGAAGACCGTCCCGATATGATGCCGATATGAAATTAGTGTTGTCGATCTGCTTGCAGTATGCAAGCAACATTTTACTCGTACCTATATACATCTATTATACATAGATGCTTCTACGGATTCATTCATATAGATAGATAGATAGGATACTAATTCACAGCCTTGACCACATGCCTCATTCAGTTGAAATTTTTACGACATATTGGCCATAACGTGTAACCGCCAGAAGAATTGCAATTTTGATTCTCAGTGTCATGGGTTCGATTCCAGAGGGCCCCAAAGTCCCAATTTTTGCCCTTTAAAAGCATTGCTTTGATTTTCGGGAATTTTTTTTTAAATACTTCCCAGAAAGCTAGAGAATCAAAACTCTAGGAGCCTATATATATGGTCATGATCTACCAAAAACTCAAATGACTTTCACTGAAGATATCCTGGGTTCGATGCTAGGACGATGCAAATATATGGGAGTAGTTTTTCATTATTTTTTTTGATGCACTTATCGAAATGATAGGAAGTTTGTTCTTCGCTGGAAGATTTATGGTAAGAATTCGTTTTAAGAAAAAATATAGATAAGACGGAACTGTTCCTGGGTTCGATGCCAGAGCACAATAACTTTTCTCTCATAAGGAATATAAGGGAAAAGTAGGACGTCCTTGGAGGCACTTGGAACCAATATTTCTGCTTAAATTTGCATACAAAGTTAGAGATAGTGATTACCTGTGGTGCTGCATAGAAAGTATCACCAGAAAGGCCCGGGTTCGATCCCGGGTGGTAAATATGTCTCCCATTTAAAATACATTGGGTTAGTATTTCAATATTTTTTTGATGCACTTATCGAAATGATAGGAAGTTCCTGCTTGGCTGAAGATGTATGGTAAGAATTGATTTCAGAAAAAAATTTTCATAAGACCGTACTATTCCTGGGTTCGATGCCAGAGCATATTACAATTTCTCACATAAGGAATATAAGGGAAAAGTAGGACGTTCTTTGAGGTGGTTGCAAACAATATTTCTACTTGAATTTTCACACATAGTTAGAGATGGTGATCTTCTGTTAGGCTGAAAAGTAAGTATAACCAGAAAGACCCGGTTTCGATGCCGGGTGGTAAATATATCCGCCATTTAAAACACATTGGGATGGTTTTTAAATATTTCTTTCATTCACTTATCGAAATAATAGAGAGTTCTTGCTTCGATGGAAGAAGTATATTAAGACTCGGTTTGAAAAAAAAAATTAGATATGACCATGCTGTTCCTGGGTTTGATGCCAGAGCACTTAAAATTTCTCTCGTAAGGAATATATGGGAAAAGTAGGATGTCGTTTGAGGCAGTTGAAGCAACAATTTCTGCCTGAATTCTCACATATAGTTAGAGGTGGTGATTTTCTGTTGTGCTGCATAGGAAGGTGACCTGTGAAGTGAAGGCTCCAGAAAGACCTGGGTTCGATGCCAGATGATTAAATTGCAGCAAATTTCAAGAATATTTTCAATCCTTTTTTTTTTCTTTTGAGGACCGTCCCGATATGATGCCTACATGAAATTAATGTAGTCGATCTGCTTGCAGTATGCAAGCAACATTTTACTCGTAATAGATACATAGAGTATTCTCTGGATTCATTCATATAGATAGATAGATAGGATACTAATTCACAGGCTAAACCATAAGCATCATCAACTTGAAATTTTTACGACGTATTGGCCATAACATGTAACGATTTTATGGGCTCGATTCCAGAGGGCCCCAAAGTCCTGATTTTTGCCATTTATAAGCATTGCATCAATTTTCGGGAATTTTAAAAAAATACTTTCCGGAAAGCTATTGAATCAAAACTCTATGAGCCTAATAATATAAGCATGATCTACCGAAAACACAAATGACTTTCACTGAAGATATCCTGGGTTCGATACTAGAATGATGCAAATATCTGCCCTTTAAAATATATGGGAGAAGTTTTTCATTATTTTTTTTGATACACTTATCGAAATGATAGGAAGTTTGTTCTTCGCTGGAAGATTTATGGTAAGAATTCGTTTTAAGAAAAAATATAGATAAGACGGAACTGTTCCTGGGTTCGATGCCGGGGAACATTAAAATTTCTATCATAAGGAATATTCGTCTATTTTTATAACATTTAGACTGAAATAATATCAATACACTAAGTGAAAATCAATTAACAACAAAATAAATTTTGAATAATAGTCATGTTGAAAAATATTTAATCTTAACTACAGTAAACAAATTTAACTTCAATAAAAAACTTTTATCCAGACTTTCAATTGACATTAAAACAACAAACTTTTGTGAAGATAAAAATTCAATTTCTAACATTTAAAGTTTTAAAAAAATTCAATCTCTAAATTTAAGACATTGAAATACATAGCCTCAATAATTGAAAGTATTCTTTTCCCAGGATACAACACCTAATAATGTTACCGATCAACTTGCAAATTCTATCATTATGTCATGCAATTATCTCACCTCACCTCTATAACTCACTTATGAAAATATCTCAGAGAAAAATCGATTTCTTGAAAAAATCAAGCAAAAAATGGACACAAATCTAAAACAAAACAGAACCCTATTCAAATTCAAAGTAGCATTGCTATAATCTTTGTTTATCATGAAGTAAATACTGAAAAATTCAGTCTTCAACAGTAAGTAAGAGAAATACTGAAAAGGATTCAATTTGTTTTTACTAGAAACGCATTTCCGGTCAACTACCATATTTCCCGGCCTATAAGACGCACTTTTTTACTCTAAAATATGCTCTAAAATCAGTCTGCGTCTTATGCGCTGATAGTATACGGGTATAAATCCGTCCTATAATAAGCAAGCCGATTCGCCGGGATAAACACCTACCGTGAAGTATTTTTTACCGTATCAGGCATTGAAAATAGTTCAGTTAATTACAAATTTCGATAATAACACTTTATTATTAAGCAGTAAGGAATACAGTTTTAATATTTCGATGACAGAACTTCCTTTAAAACAATTCAAAGGTAAATCAGAAATGCCTATAGTGTAGCACGTTTAGTTTATGTGGTGCTGCTGCAAAACTTATACACATTGGGCTAACGGAGATGTCATCCCTATGCTAATACATTGTATCTCGCGCGATAATGAGTTTACCGGCACTCAACCTTATGTCACAAAGTATGTTTGTTTTTGTAAATTCTTACCTGAAAAATCAAGGTGCGTCTTATGCGCCGGTGCGTCTTGTAGGCCGGGAAATACGGTAATTATCAAACAACCTACTGGCTTTAAAAAATGTCAAAATAATCAATAATGATACTACCAAATATTATTAATTGAGGTCAAAATATTTATAAATTTACTTATTTTATGAGGAAATAACAAATTCTATATCATTTTTGTTACAATACAAGCCACTCATAATATTTAGTTAACAGCTATTCTTAAATATTCAACAAACAAAGCTTTATGTTAATGAACAGGGAAGGAAACCCTCATAATATTCTACTCAGGCCAACGTTGCAAAGGATAACGACAAGCATTCAATTCAAAGCTTCATTGGAAGATCAAGAACACAACTGACAAAACTATTCTACCATTGAGTGCAACGAAGAGTAATTTCAACCCACTTATGAAGACGTCAATGAAAATCTATTTATCCTTTAACATTGCTGATGTTTACAAATCTATAAATAAGCACTTGTCAATTAAAAACCAAAAACCAAGAACAGAAGAAAACAAGGGGTATGCATCATAACCTAAAAGCTAAGAAATATTCAATGTTCTGAAAACGTAATTAACAGCGTGCGGATGCACGATTGATAATAGCCTAGAGCAGGTTATCTGGAAGAGCGGAAAAAAAGCAACGTCTACTATCGTTCAAGATTCTCAGTGAACACACTTTATTTTCATCAAGTGTCCCTCTATTGAGACGCCAATACATAACAAAAGCAACTCGAAAACAACACATACTACCAACCTTTAAAGATAAACCTTTTTGCCTTTCGTCAATTTGACAAATGTTCTAAAGGTAATTTGCATCTTTGGAGTTAAAATTCTCAGAAGAAGAACTACGTAATGAGTCACCTGCACCCTCTCAAATATTTCCTTACATATTCAATAATTAAACATTGTAATAATTTTAATTTCTAAATGTAAATTCATGCTAAAGTAATTTAATAAATAATTAAAATCTTGAAAAACATTTTCTCCCAAACAGTTGTCCTATGTAAAATGAATTCAAACTAATTCATAAATAAATTGTTGAATATTGTTGTACACCAAATAAAGTGAACTTTAAATGAATTAACACCTAAAATTGCAAAATACTGACATTGATAACGAAAGGGTCTTGAATTGTAAAATAAGATGCAAATAGTAGTTATTGACCTGTGCCAAAATGAGAGTTTGCACTATGAACCTATTGTTTGTTGAAATACTTTCCTAATATCAAAAGAACATAATGAAATGTTGAGAGATAAAGAAAAATTAAATTAAATTTGAGAATATTCAGTTATAAAGCAACTACAGAAGATTTTGAACAATTATATAAAGATATTCAGCAGTTTATAACATGTGATGAAGATATTGTTTGAAGTGAAATGAATTCCATGATATTAATAAAGCTAGAAGACAACTTGACACTCAAAGAACAATCTGAGTAACAATATAAGAATCCGAGAAACAATCAAGGATAAAAAGTACCTAATGCACTTAAACTGTGTAGCCATATAATGGGAGATGCAAGAAAACCAAATAAAATCCAATCAAATAAAGAGGAAATTTGAAACCAATAAAAACATATTGAAGCACCGTAGAAGAGACTAAGGAAACATGTAAAGACAGCTCTCCAAAGGCAAAGTATTAAGAAGTGAAAAGTGAAAGTCAAACACAAGAACTGTACACTAAAACCAGCAACTCTTTCAAGCGGTATTCCTCTGAATAACTTTAAAATATTGAACCCCATAAGTATTTGGAAAGAAGAACTAAATTCAACAAAATATAATAATAAAAAGAGAAGGAAAGGAACAAGTGATATGATTTCTAAACAATAACTATCTAATTTTCACAATCTTATTTAATTCCTCTTTGTTTGCGTGAATCAAGTTGCTTAAATAATTACTGATACTCATAAAAAATCACTCTTCCAGAGATCAATTATCAAATAAGAGATCTGTATGAACTATCAAAATTACTGATGTTAAAATAATTAAGAATTTTCACATCATAAAAATTCGATAATATATCTTTCACACATTATGACAAAAATGTTTTTGAAGAAATTAATCTAATCTAATGAAAACAACAAAATACCTGAAGATATGTAAATAAATAGCAACCCAATGTAATATATACATGCAGACCCTTGGACATGAAAATAAAGCGCCTTAGATGTTGGCATAACAAAATAAAACTTTACAAAATAGGGAAAATAGAAATAAATCTCAATGTGATAGGGTTCAAATTCTTTCTTGAGCTATCTTGAGCATTAAATAGAATTTAGAGTTGTGAAAACTTTCAAGAAATAAATAAAGTTCTGCAGAAAACAGTTTAAGAACTCCAGGATATGAGCACTTAACCAAAGAAAATGTTTTAAGTAGAAGAGAAATCATTGTGTACGCATAGCCATCCAGAAGCAAAACTTTAAGTCCTCAAGGTCATTTGCTTATTTGCAGCCTAAGTTCCCAAAGAAACCTTAACCTAGAGAATCACTAGAAACCACTGAAAACTTTGCAGTTGGAGGACTTCAATTATTTCACAACCTACACAATGCAATGATTCAGAAATCCTAATCATTATAAAGCATTCATTCCATAAGAGACTCTTTAAAACCAATGAAACACTTTCTCTCAAAGAGACCTCCTAGGTTATAGAAATTTCAAGTTATTTTTCTTAAATGTAAATGTAGCCAAGAAATTTTAAGCCCAGAAGGATGTTAAATTCAGATGACTAACACCTGGGATTTAAAATGCTGACACTTGTAAATGAATGGCCATAATTTTCAAATTAATATACAGAAAATAGTTGTGAGACAGACAGATGAATTGAGAATTTGCAACACAAATAAAAACCTCTTCCGTCAGGAATTCAGTGAGCCTAGAACTTGTTCAAACACCTTTCTATAAATCCATTACATTTGATAGGACTGGCAAACTGAGACAAATTTCAAGAAGATTAAAACAACGTTGAAAAGAAACTATTGAAGACTTGTTAAAACAAGCAGATAAATAGCAGAGTGTAATATGTAACAAATATATTGCAGAACTTGCATCAAGATATACTATTCAAACTTGATGAAATCCTTATCATTACCTTCCTCGTGTCAGTTAGGTGATAAAGGTCATTCGCTTCTTTGGAGTGTAAGTTCCCAAAGGATAACTACTAAATGAACGATAATTTAACACTGAATTGTAGAAATTCAGATCATAATAGTCAGACAAAATTTAATCTGTAAGAAAGAAACCCTTACTCTCAGAGACTATGTAAAAAGAGCCATAACTATTTTCTCAAAATAAATGCAGTTAGAAACTGTTTTACCTACAAAAAATCTGTTTTACTACAATAAAAAACTGTTTTACCTACAATTAAATCCAGAAGGATGTAAACATACTTCATGATAACAATAATTAAAGTTCTGCTTGATAAATTTTAAGAACTCCATGACATGAGTATATAATTTTAAAAGATTTTATAAGTACCGAAGAAATTATGGTGCATGTATAGCCATCTTAAATATACAAAGTCCTCAACATTATTAACTTATTTGGAGCTTAATTTCTTAAAATATCACATAAAAATTTTTCAAAAGGAGCACTTCAAATAGTGCAAAAATAGTGAACAAAATGCACTTTTTTCATTACTAATCTCAAATGTATGCTTCCATTAAAGTAAAGAAATATACATATATATTGATATTGATTAATGGAGGAAATTTAAGCAGCCCCATGGCTCTACTGGCCCAGAGCACTTCATTTAATAATAGAAAAAAATACAAATAGAAGCAAATTTAAGTTTATAACCCTTAAGAGGCTGCGTGGCATATTGGGAGTAAGGGCTCAGCCATTTTCAATCTGAAATCGGACGTATGTTTATCTAAGTTATTACATTCTGGGCTTCTCTTTGCCATGTTACTCCTAAGATGTCTCTGTTCTATCAGATCATTAGTTGTCTTCTGGGTCTCTTTGCATCTCTCTGGATAAAATTTTCTACAATATAAGTGTAGAATCAGAAATATTACCAAAATTAAATTGAGAATGAAAAATTAAAAGACAGAATAATGAAGGGGTGGGAATTCCTAGAGGGTGTATTCTATATGGGTTAAGAAGCAGAAGAAAAACGATTCCAAATATTGAAAAAAAAAATTCAAAGCTTTTCCTCAAGAAAACCTGTTTCCTCTAAGGAAGAGAAAAAATTCATGTAGTTAAGTAATGGACATAAATACGATGGAAAGTAGATGATATATTACAGAAATTTATGCCTTTTACCTGGTTACTGTAATGAAAATGAAACATTTGTGATTAATAAATTGAATCATTTAGAAAGAAAGTAGGCTTCTACTTAGCTTGGGGTAGATAAATAAATCAATGGTATTCAGGGTTTTGTAACGCAATATACTGCAAACTCGTTCTTTCATTTGGATTCGTAGTCCCTCTTTTGAGATACATTGGACCATTTACAGCGGTACAGCATCATCATGCAACATCTATTATTTTTGTCAGCTGTCCTTAACCTGTAACATTTTTCTCAGCCATACAAAAGATTTTATTAAATTTACTAAGCGTTATGAAGTTGTAAGTTTCATCCAAAAAATATTAATTCTATTAAATAAGAAAGGCTTGATGGAATTATTAGAAGAAAATTGCCTCAAAATTGATAAGTACAAAACTGAAGAATGCAAACAGAATGAAATTGCTTACAAAGAAAACATTATGCCAATGACTTCTAAAAATGTAAGAATTGTGTTGTATTTGCCAAAACAGCCACCTCTTTCAAAGGAAGATGGTAGTATTACAAACAATTTTTTTAATTCCATTTTTGTTCTCGGGAAGGTGGTCATTTCGTATGATAACGTTTCCGGAAGTCCGACCTGAAGAAGCCAGCAGTACCGCCGCGAAATGTCATATGAAATCTCCACCGCTGCGTTCCAGAGAACCAACATGGAATACACTACGTGCAGTGAACCCCTTCGAACCAATTCTTTCAAATTTCTATAGAGAATGGTTGTGTGATTGCCGAATTAAAATACAGTATTTACAGAAAACGCCAGACAATGACAATCAGTTATTTACAAACCTTTTAATACCTGATGAACATTTGCTTTGATTTTATGAAAATTGTTACCAATAATATATGAAAGAAAATTATGTGGAAAAATTAGTAAAAAATAAGACTCATCAACTTCTGAAATTTTATGTCCAAAGAGAAAAGCACTTGTAGCGTAGCTTGCTATTAGAGAAATAAGTGATCACGTAAAATCAAATTAGATTTTAAATACAGAATGAGACTGTGCGAACAGGTTTTCAATCTCTTCCCCAGGAATAGAAACTATCATGTGATCAAGGGGACCAATATCTACAATTTGTTTTCAATATAGATTTAATTGGATTCCAAGTAAGGATGTTTTTAATAAGTCAAGTGGTTTCCCAGGGAAAATGCCATTTTGCAGTGAGGTCCAAATCACCGTCCACTACTGCCCATTGTGATTTTTAATCCATTTTATTTAAGTTCCGCGTTCTTGCGCGAAAACAGCATTAGAAATATATTGAACCTATCCTCAATAACTGGGTGCTTTGCAAGGAAACACTAAGAACAGAGTCGCAAAGAATATATCCAAAGTTTAATTACAGAAATGGTCTGAGTCCCATTTCCGCAATGAATAATTTGAAGCCGATATAATTTATCTCAAAGCATTTATTATTAACAATTACAATGAAAATATCAAAAGCTATTAGGATAAAATCTTGGAATCCCACTAATGGAAAAGAAGCACACCAAACTGGAGGAATTCCTGGAAGAATAGAAAGCCTGTATTACATATTATTACGATATAATTTCGAGAATATATATTATTATGATGTAATTTCGAGAATTTAAATTCCATTGGTTTTCTTTAAATTATTTAATAGCAATCACTTTCTAAGGTGTTGGCTTGATATGCAGCATATTCTGAGAACATTAACAAAGAGGCTTTTGAATAAAAATAGTTAGACTCGACATTGTTTAATCCCATCAAGAGTATTTTAATGAATAAAAAAACTAAACATTTTTTTAATAACCATTGCAGTTTATAAATAGCTGAGTAAATGGAATTTTTTAAATTCATTTTTGAATCAGCATATCTATTAAGTTTTGATTACTATCACCGTTCTGAAAATAATTTTTCTATTGAAAGTTAGGAAAACTACATTCAAGCCTTCTTTAGCTTTAACAAGATTAACCTTAAGGACTACAGAAAATTCATTCTAATAATAACATTACTTAGCTACAACACACTTTTAGAAAAGCTTCAACATCTAAGGAGAGATTTCAAACAAACTTCAAAAAATTGTAATTTACGTACCCAGACGTTTATCCAGAAAAAAGTTCTTCAGGGCGTTGAATTTCCTGTCGCTTGTTGACAAATTCTCCTTGTTTCTGGAAATCAAACAAAAAATATTAAAACTCATTGGTACAGTTTCGTAGGTTAATGTGTCAATCATTCAGTTTCTAAAAATTAATTAAAAAAACTCAATTTCTTACAGTTATTAAATAAGAGATTACAAATAAAGAGATTTTGCACGAGTTTCCAAGCCACGTAATGACGTATCGTGCACAGCTCGTTTTTCCCTTTTTTTTAAAATGGAGGGATTTCGCCAGAAAACTGCAACTGTTACCATAAACCTTTCAGGGGATTGGGACGCTCGCGACAGTTGCAATTAACCAGCCCTATAAAACCATGGTGTGACAATGGCATGAAAACCATTGACACGGAAAAGATAGAGAGAGAGAGAGAGAGACTTTTAAGAAGACTAAATTTATTCGTTAATGGCTGTCGAGCCTGTCTGTATTTGTGTGTGTAATACCGGACACTTCAATTTCCCACTCCCCCCAAACGCAAATTTCTCTATCGCCCATCAAGTGGGCCCTACTTCACAAAGTTTCCCACTCTCCCCAAACTGTAATGCAGGCCTGTTTCACTAACGCCCTTTGTCGGGCCCTTTTCTAAAAAACCTACCACCCTTTGACCTGTAAGACGGCGATCCTTACCTTGAGATGTGGGAATCCTCCAGCGGTGGCCGTGCTCAGCGTTCCATCGGCGTACTGAACCTCCTCTTGAAGTCACTTCACTATTTTCACTATTATGCACTAAAATGACCATAGCTCACAACACTAAAACCATTCACTTTCTTCTTAACTGGAGGCTGGAGATTCCGATGCTCAGCAGAAGCTCTATCCGTAGGGGAATTCTTTTTTCGTCGTCGATTTTGTCGAGAATGTTTTTAGAACACAGGGAATTCGGCTGGCGATCTTCAGTGCTGTCAAAGCATGGACTTTCAGAAAAGAGTTCGATCGGTCATCTCCGCAATTCAACTCTCCGTCATGGATCGAATGTTCCAGATATTTCTAACTGCAGGAAAACGGCGTGGATTTTGACAGGAATGAGATGATTCCTCCGGTGACTGGTCCTTTGGTTTTCTGGAGTTCTTCCGCGAAGCGTTGGGTATTTCTCTCAGTGGAACTGTCTCGAACTCATTCTCCCGAAAAACAGTCTAGTTTCGAAAGTAAATCTTCCGCGTCAACGTCAGGAGGTGCGGAAGAAACCTCTTCTGAAGTAATGAGACAATGGAAGGTCGTCGCCGAGGAGTCTCGAGTAGATCAGGTGTTCGCTGTCGAAGGGTCTCCGCTTGACGTCTCGTCGATCCTCACGTTGAGTCGAAGAATGGGATGAGCGCTGATTGCTCGTGGTTTATGTAGGAACACTGGTGAGGGAGAACGCTGGGAAGTCGGGGAGGGGAAGAGGGGCGACCTGCCGCTCGGACGGATTCGTAGGAATGGATCGCTCCTACTTCACTTTTTTGTTCTCTTATACGCATTTTCTCATTTTCAGATAAATATATCGAAAGTCGAGCGAGGAAATGTTCAAAATAATTAAATTGTCGTAGCCAATTTTAGGTACCTACATATGAATATAGGCTTTTAGTACTTTTCGGTGGAGATTTTCGAAATTCGCACTGGGGAAAGCGATTGCTGAATTGCAATTGTAATTCCTTACATTGTATATGTATTACGATAAATTATCATTCGACTTAAGTTCTGCATGAATTATATTCCTTCCTTCGTCGTAATAACTGCAGTCCTTCGAGAACATTAAGAAAGTCGAAAACCAATCAAAAAATTCGTAGACATTTTATCGACAATTCCAAGGAAGATTTGCTGTGTGTTTTTGAGAGGAACTGAACGAGGGATCCTAATTAAATTTTATATCAAGTGTTTAATTATTCATAAACTGTTTGAAAACACGTACTGTTTGCATGTGGTCATTTAGACCAGTTTACGGTTGGGTATTTTTAAACTGCTCTTCCACAGGCGTGCAATTCATTCTTCGTAAATGCCATTTTGACGGAATGTTATTTAGAGACCTTAACGGGCGAATAAGAAAATTTGAAGAAATGAATAGTGGAATACGTTCTCCTCTATTCCACTCCCTAGCTCATTATTCTTCGTGAGGAATGTTCACTCTAAGGGGTCATTCGAATAGTATTAACATGGCATTTTAAAGTCCCTTTTCTTAGCAATGCAGAGATAATTCCATTGCACTCCAAAAATTGTTCTTCGGCGCAAAAATTAAGTTTTGACTGTAGCAAATTATTAAATTCAATTAAACTTCCTGTTGATAAGTTAAGCCTAACGTTATGACGTGCATCCGAAGACTTTATACCCGAACTTAATGCCAGGCTTAATAGAAGGTGAAATCACGCAAATTCTCGCCTCTAAATTCGACCTTATCTTCGCATAAACGATCGAAGAAATGAACATCAGAATCACATTTCTCCGAATGAACGGAGAAGGGAATCGTTGTGAAATGAGGATTTTTGGCAGCGAGGCGAAAGGTGAAATTGGAGTTACGACATGAACTTGAATTCGACTTAGTGAGGAGGCGACAGAACTAAGTAACATGAGTAATTGATGTGTGAAAATTGTGAAATAAACCGATTTTTTGTCATTTTATCGTCACATTGGATTAGTGTGATGTCCCTACACTCGTTGCGAAGCAAGCACCAAAGGAAATAAGAATGTCCGTATTTCCTTGGGTGCGGGTGTTTTTAAAGAGATTCGACCCCCGGAGTGCACTCGTTGAGGGATTGCGAACCTCCTGTTATTTGATTAATACGTTGCATAGCATTTAAAATGGGCAGTCATATAAATTTCGCTTGCACCATACAAAGTGCGACGGTCATTGATAGAAGATACCAAAAAATGGGAAATTTGTTCCAAAAAATGTGTTCACTCACGTCTCTCCGCCTCATCCAATTCAACCGCTTGGAGTCACCAAGGGCGACAACGCCCAGGTGCGGTGGCTTCACCTTCGTAGGCGCGGCCACGAGCCTCGTTATCGGAAGCAATGCGTATTTCTCATGCGGCTTTTTATCAGAAAAGTATAGGGGAAGAAGTATCCGTGGAAGCATGATGGAATTAAAACCTGCCTTTCATAATGGAATCTAAAATGCCTAATTTGGCAGTGCAGATGCCAAATTTTGTGCAAGTGATCAGATATTCTTATAGAGTGATATTTGACTGAAGTTTGAATGGTCTGGCAGTGTCTGAAGATTGAAAGATGCACTTGAAAGATATGAAATCTATTTCAAACTGAATCTCACGCTAGGTTTCATACTCGCATCCATGAAATGTTTACAGAACGAAATAATGCTGATAAGTCGGTGGTTGTCAATTCCAGTGCGCGGTAAAAATGCCACGGTTAAAATGTCACACTTTTTGATAGGTAAAAATGCCACAGCAGAATTTTCATGGGGGGACATAACCATTTTGAAAATGTTATAAAGACCATTTTGACAACGGCTCATATTGTTGTAGTTACTCCTGTATAGAATGCAATAATCATCTTTACGCTATAATACACCATTTGACGACGTTTAAGGCTATATTGACAATGGAACATGCCATAATTATTAGATCGCATAGCGGCATTGTTTTCCAATTGACACTTAAAGATAACTTTGGCTAAAAGCGGATGGGTTGAGTGGGGTGGGCGGGGTTCCTTTAATTAAATCGTATGTAATTGTTGTCACATTCTCTGCACTTAAAGATAATTTTTCCCGATAAAAGCCGATGGGTTGAGTTGGGTGGCATTTTTACCCGTGGCATTTTTACCAGTGGCATTTTTACCAGTGGCATTTTTACCAGTGGAATTTTTACCAGTGGCATATTTACCTGGATTCGTCAATCCCAGAGCCGCGCCCCGGTGTCGGCACCCGAGCGCAATACATATTTCTCCTCTCTCACTTCGAAGCCTTTTATGATGTAATAATGTGTGGTGCCCGCTGGTCGTACACTTTTAGTGCGGCTCAATTCGTACTTTAAGGCTTAGATATCGGGCGGATATGCAGTAAGACCTCGTTCACGCGAACTTCTTGATGGCACGAACACTAATTACACGATTCAGTCAGATATATTTAGCATCCAATGGAGTTTTAATCGCTGAAAAGGAAATTCAGTCAATGCGAATTTCGAAATTGCATCTCGATCAAGATCGCTCATCAGCAAACACGAGTGGGAGATGTTGCAGACACTGATGTCGACTAACGTGAGAATATCGTCCGTTGCTCGGTGGGTAAGGTGACCATAGGTGCCGGTTTGGCCGGGACAGTACCTGTTTTGGGGCGTTTGTCCCGGTGTCCCGAGAGACTAAACAAAAATACTGCTTTGTACCGGTCTTTGGATTTATGCTATCAAAATAATCAGTTTGTCTTTTAAATTTTGGTCTTTTTTTAAACGCTTGTAAAAATAGTGGTTGAAACAGCATCTTACATGAAAAATCCGCAATTATGTTTAATACAGTAACTGCAAAAACAAAAAAGGATAAAATTATTTAGTTAAAGTCAATATATACCATTTTAAACTATTTTAAAAATCAAAGTAATACATTTAATAATTTTCAGCAAAAGTTATCTTTTAATCATGAACCGAACAATTTGTAAGCCAACCTACACTTTAGTTCGTTTTCGCTGAGCAGAAAAATTTATTCAATTCAAATTTCCATCTATAATATAAGTGTAGTTCTGGATCAAGGTAATTTAATGATCGGTCTATTCCTAAATGTCCTCCTGGTCACTCCTTGTTGAGTTTTGCAACAAAATTGTCGGTCATTTTCTTGTACTTTTTTATTGTTCTTAATTCACGCTTAAACATTTTTTGTGGTTATGTTTTTGAAATCGGCTTAAAAAGCCTTTTTTGCTTAACATCTACATTTTTTGTCCCAATTTCGCCTTGTATACATCGATACATATATATACATACACACATACACGCATGTAAAATTGCCTATGCTTCAGGAGAAGTGACGGTTTGTCCCGGTTGAGCAGATCAGAAATCTGGTCCCTTTATCGATGGGAGTTGTACATTTTAGTGTCTTTATTGCACTTGGAATTAAAAAAAAAATAAAACTAAGTATTGGAATCCTAATCTGAGAATGCACGTATTAGAATAGGGAGTTGACAAATGACCACCTCGTTTCCGAAGGAGGGAATATTCATAGAGAGGGAAAGGGCTTACTATTAGATAGGCAATTTGAGGTCCCTGCCGTGAAGTACCTCGGTTCAAATCCAAAATGTTCTTCTTTGCCACTTCTTCTTCATCGCCATTGCTGTTTTCTTTTTGCCTCCGTTCGAATGAAAGTTCAGTTCTAACTCAGTTCCAATGGAACTTAGCAAAGACTCAGGAAACTCTTTCTCTCTCTCGACGATATTCCTTTTCGGAACGCCGGATTTCTTTTAATTAAAACCTCCATCCTTACTTTGTAGGGTAATTGGAGATGGTTCTCTTATATTCCTTTATGTTAAAAATTTTAGGTTGCAGAAATTTTTTGTGTGTCCATACCCCTTACAATTCATGTATGGGTGCTGCTTGCTTCTGAAATGATTCCAATTCTTAATCCTAATAGTGCCTGTAGGCTTTTGAATCTCTCGACATCTGTGGCAGTGTGAATTTATATACAGGCACTGGTGTCTTTTCTACTGATAGAATACCTTCCTCCTTTTCTTTAGGTGAGTGGACAAAGGAGTCTTTATAAACAATTAATGTAGAATTATTAGGTCAACTCTTTCATTTTACTTTTGCACACCAAGATAGCAACGTTGTCATAAGTGGAGAAAAACCCATTCAGGATGGACTCGAACCCTATATCTTGGTGCTAAAAGGGCAATACAAATAAGCTGTATTATGTGTACTCTTCCAGCTTTTGCAAATTTTTAGAATAATCCCACCACTTTTAATAGGTTAGTTTTAATAGGTCTCTCTTACATATTTTTTCTTGTTAAGAACAATTTAAAAAGTATGAATAAACGTACATAAAGGAGAAGGAGGGAGAGCAGAAGAATTGTCACATAGAAATAGTCGTGTGCGTAGAGAGAGCAGAAAATGAGTGTTGCGTGCCTAGAGAGGAGAAGGACACACCAAATCCAAGACCCTCACAGCTCTGTTTGCCGAGTCCCTCATTTGAACTGACCTGTTCACATATTGCCCATCACTAGTGCAGCCTTTTCAAGTGAGAGTGATACTGATAAAGAAATCACACCATCTGTGAGTGGTCTTGCAAGAGGTGAAGGATTACAGATGGAAATATATACTAAAACTTGAAGCACCCCCTGATTTTAAGGACGATTGTGGCCCCATACATAATTTGGAAGTAGACGTTTATTAACTAACTTATCCTAGGTATATACATGAAGGTGATGGTTTTCTTCAGTAATATTACTGTAAATGCTAATTTTTATGTTAGGTTATGTCAAAACTGCAAAGGGATGATTGATAAAAACTGAGTAATTTCACTCTAGACTAAATTTTTTGTTACTGTATGTATGGGAATTTTTGATTTAACTGAAAATACGGATGACTAGTAAAGTAAAGATATTCATTCATAGCAGGTACACGGACATAGCAAAGTACACACCAGGCCAAAATTAACGCAGCGCATTAACATGCTAAACATTGAAGTTCATGGAATAATATTTTGATAAACTATATTTATTTTGCCTAACTTTGAATATTGTTCATCCATTTAATGTGGTGCCTATGATGAAAGCTTACAAAATCTATAGGAATTGCAAAATAGGGCCATGAGAATATTTCATGATATGGTTGATTTGCCCCTATTAAATGTATGTTAAATACTCTTCAATGGATGTTAATAAAATAAATAGTGTGACTGCATGTCATGAATTTTTAATTGTTGCTATTCTCAACTTCATTCTAATAAATTATTCTTTGCCCTTGTGGATTTTGACAAAGGATCTGATATTTTCCAAACCCTTCGAATCAACACTGCTCCAGTTTTCATGCATTTTCCAGCAAAAGGAGAGCCTAAACACAGTGACACAATGAGAAAGTATGGTTTGCTGCTAAAGCAAATGCAGAGTGGATTGGGGAAAGAACAGACATGCAATTGAGGGACCTCCTAATCACTCAGGAACTGTTGTCCTAATCATACTATTTGCATTAGTCGGAGGTTTCCTGTACTTAAAATGTAACAATCTTGACTTTATGTAAAATAAAAAAGTATGGGTGGGAGGTGTCTTATTTTTTACCTTTCCTATGACATCTGAACAAATGTGATAAGTTATTCATACTTAATATAAGTTCTGCAATACATAATTTAGATTCAACATATATTTTTATATCTGTTATCTCTAAGTTAATTCCTTCATTCGATGGATAATTTCACACCAGAGAAAACACCTACACTAAATGAATTCCCCTGAACCACTTGAACTTCCTTGAGCTTCCTTGTAGCTAGCAAGAGGCTCAAATATTGACCAAACTGATTCTCATGGTATCATGAGAATTCTCAGCAACAGATAATTTAATTTAATGAAATACCTAATGGAACAACTTCACTGACTTCAGTGATCATAAAATATAGGTCTTCACCTTGGCAAAGGAGGCAATTTCAGCTAATATCTCTGCTTGAATTTTCACACATAGTTAGAGACGGTGATCTTCTATTGTGTTGCATACTAGGTATCATCCAAAAGACCCGGGTTCAATGTTGGACGGTTAAATTGCATTGAATTTTAAGAATAATTTCAATCCATTTTTTTCTTTTTAGGACCCTCTCGATATGATGTTATCAATATGTTATGATATGAGTTATCAATATGCTTGCAGTATGCAAAATACATTTTACTTGTATAAATATATATACGAGCAAAATGTTGCTTGCAGTATATTGATAACAGATATTTCAAGTCGGCATCATATCGAGAGGGTGCTCAAAAGATAAAAATTGAAATGGATTGATAATATTCTTAAAATTCAACCCATTTTAACTGTCCAGCGTCAAACTCGGGTGTTCCTGGTGAAGTCTTCCTCTAGCAAAGAAAGAACTTCCTGACATTTTATAAGTATAAAAAAGCATTTATATAAGTGCATCATAAATAATGAAAAACTAACCCAAGTGTTTTATTTGGGAGATATATTT
The DNA here is from genome assembly GCA_947579665.1 of Sympetrum striolatum. Classification (NCBI taxonomy): domain Eukaryota; kingdom Metazoa; phylum Arthropoda; class Insecta; order Odonata; family Libellulidae; genus Sympetrum; species Sympetrum striolatum. Next base: position 310,731 of record CANPUZ010000057.1, on the reverse strand, counting down.
ATCACCCGGCATCGAACCTGGGTCTTCCTGGTGATATTCCTATGCAGCACAATAGAAGATCACCATCTCTACTATGGGTGAAAATTCAAGCAGAAATATTGGCTGCAACTGCCTCAAACGACGTCCTACTTTTCCCTTATATTCCTTATGTGAGAAATTTTATTGTGCTCTGGCATCGAAACCAGGAACAGTATGGCTTTATCTAAATCAAAAAAAAAAAAAACTGATTCTCATTATACATCTTCTAGCTAAGCAAGAACTTCCTGACATTTTATAAGTGCATCAAAAAACTATTAATCAAAACAACATCACCATAGAAACATTGAAAATTGGTTTGAAAGCAGTGAATTTCCACGTTTCTATGATGATTTAGAAATGTCAATACATAGAAAATCAGTTTCTCTCACAATACATTTCAAGGTATTCCTGAATTTAAACACCATGAATTTTAGCATTTAATTATCACAGATATATGCTTTCAATTATTTTTTTATTTATCAATACCTCACATACAGCATTTAAAAAATTTAATTTGTGAGGTTACAAAAAAACTGTAGAAGTAAAGATATCAGAAAATTAGCCAATCTTAATCCACCCTTACTGGGATAATATGGAAAGGGCAGATGAGAAGATTAGGTAAAATGTTTTTGGATTATATAAATTTATCATAAACTTTGAATGCCCTCAGCTTTAGTTTTTAACAAATGCATTAATTTTTTTTTGTTTCTATGACTAGTATGATATGACTAAATGTTTCATTTAAATGAAGAAAATCTGAGAATTACATTTATTCCAAATTAATTCCTATTGTCATTTTATAACCATTCAAACATAAAAATTTGAGGGTTAGGAGATTTGGCCACCAATTGTAAGGGATCAAAAATATATTTGTAATGAATGTTAAAGAAACTTTTAACCAATTTTGCTTTAACAGATAGTCACTCTGAGAACATGATTCATAATGAAATTAACAGCACTATTATTTGCAAACATGTAGCATACTTGGAATTACATATGTTATTGATGAATGACCTAATATCACAAAGATTAGTCACTTTGATGCCCTGGCTACACTGTTTATTCAAAGAAGGCATCAATTACTAATTTGAAGTGGCATTAAAATGAAGACATCAATTACTAATTTGAAAACTTATTACCCATGAAAAGCTATGTACTGATTGAACTTTCAAACTGGGATGGAAAATTCTAAGGCAGAGTGAATAATACAAAGGAGAAAAATAAATACAGATAACAGATTAAATTTTGGATTATCTTGAAAGATAGCACAGTCATAAGTTACTGAATAGGTTGGGTCATTTAAATGAGACAAAAGTTTAAAGAATACAATGCAATATTGCTCTAATTTTTACCGCACCAAGGAAAATGATCTCTAGATGCCGAAAACCCTAAGATGCAATAAACAAAACATTCAGTTGCTGTTGGGACCTCAAAATATCAACCTTAAGAGCCACAAAAATATTATAAACAAGAATGTAGGATCAGGATTCCACTATATTTTGAAGAGTGAAAATTGAAGTATTAGAAACTCTTTGGCTTTCATAACTACATACCGACGTTAGGAGCTTTAAATCTACTGTGAAGAATCCACATGCTGTAAATTTAACCTTTGTATTCAGGATTTGAAGTGAGAACAAGTGCAGCTGAAATAAAGAAAAAAATAATTAATTTTATTTCCTTTATCTTAATTTCTCTGTTACATAAAAATAATTTGGGGTAAGGTAGATAGGAGGAGGAAGCTGAAGACATATGATCATAGGATGATAATAATATATATATATGTAAATAAATATGATTGTCAAATATTATGATTGTATCATTATAAACTCGATATAAAGTGTACTGGTTATATCTAGTTTCTGATGCTAAATGTCTGCCCTAGTGCAGGGAGTAGAGCAGAATGGAGCTGTAGGGTTTTTAATCCTTACGCAAATACTGAATGCATAAAAATTACATTCATTCATGTCAAAAATATTATTTCATTGATTCATAAACCATAACCAAATTGCATTCTCTAATGTAAAATGAGGAAAAATATTGCTCAATAATCATCCAAAAGTAATGGTATATCATTATGTAAACTAATTCATACCAACTGGCTTCTTAAAGATATTTTTCATAATCCACAATGTGACGAAATAGCATGAAGGCTATTATTATTTTTGGATTGTTTTATTTTTTCTATTACCTGTATTGTATGATTTTTTGTACTGTGTTATGCATTTGTTTTTTTTTTGATGAAGTGGAGTGTGGTGGCACTCTGGTCACATAGGACTCAAATATAAGCGAAGTGACCAAAAGAAAAAAGGAATTTTCCACGTTGCTGGGGGGGATTCCACGTCGTGGGGGATTCCATGTCATTATGGATGCGCAGCACCTCACCCCAAAGGAGATAACCGTGAAGAAGTTGGATGACCACTTGGTGATCAGAGGAAAGCACAAGGAGAAAAAGGACTAGCGGAGCGCAGAGGAAGAGGACGAGCCAGCGGGGAACCTGAGGCCTCAGAAAACATCGCTGAAAAAGGGGAAGACGTTTGGTGACCATGTGGTCTTCCCCTTTTTCAGCGATGTCTTCTGTGGCCTCAGGTTCCCCGCTGGCTCATCCTCTTCCTCGGGAAGACCCCATGGTCAGCAAGCAACGTGAAGCACCGTCACTGCCTGTGTAGTAGATTTTTGGTGTGTAGAACTTTGGTTTTTTTATGTCAAATAAAGAAAAAACCGTCACAATATTAGCACTGCATTCATCTCCTATATTCCCACCCATCCTGGATCAGACAATCTGTTGCCAGGTTTTGTATGAAAACAAATCCCACCGGTGGATGCTAGTTAGATGGGAACTCAATTAAAAATTCCCTTGCAGGCTAGAGGGAGCGTTGGCAAAAAGAAACGAGAAGAATGCATAGGATGCACTGAGGGACAAAGTGGAGAATGGAACTTGTGAGAAGTCTCTAATCAAAGCTCCCAGAGGCGTCCTTGCCAAGGAAATGTTGCACAAGTTGTGGCAAACAAATGCATGAATTATGTGACTATCATAATAGCATTTAATTTTTTTTTACTCTTTGAAGTGATAACATGACTCAGATTACTGTTTGCTTGTCGGACTAGATCTCTCACTTCAATTGACAATTCTGAGATATATCTCTTGCTAGGCAAATACAGAAACGTGGCACTCATTATAGCGATACTTCAGAAATAACCACTTGTCTTAATAAACATAACTCCCTATTCTTTTTGCTGAGAGACAGACAATGGCCAAAATTTCACTAGATCTCAAAAACTCAACTCTCACTACATGCTTTACTCATTATAATGTTCTTCTTCTGTATTCTACTGTATATTTTGTGTGTGTGTGTGTATATATATGAGTAAAATGTAGCTTGCATACTGCAAGCAGATAAACAACACTAATTTCATATCGGCATCATATTGGGATGGTCCTCAAAAGAAAAGAAAAAAAGGATTGAAAATATTCTTAAAATTCGCTGCAATTTAATCGTCTTGCATCGAACCCGGGTCTTCCTGGTAAACTTACTATGCAGCACAACAGAAGATCACCATCTATAACTATCTGTGAAAATTCAAGCAGAAATATTGGCTGCAACTGCCTCAAACGACGTCCTACTTTCCCCTTATATTTCTTATGTGAGAAATTTTAATGTGCTCTAGAATTGAACCCAGGGACAGAATTGTCATATCTAATTTTTTTTCTTAAGCATAGTCTTAATATACATCTTCTAGCAAAGCAAGAACTTCCTATTATTTCGATAAGTACATCAAAATAAATAATGAAAACTAACTCAATGTATTTTAAATGAGGGATATATTTACCGCCTGGCTTTGAACCTGGGTATTTCTGGTAATACTTTTTATGCAACACAATAGAAGATCACCATCTCTAACTATATGTGAAAATTTAAGCAGAAATATTCGCTGCAACTGCCTCAAACTACGTCCTGCTTCTCCCTTATATTCCTTATGAGAGAAACATTATTGTGCTCAGGCATCCAACCCAGGAAAAAAAGGGTCTTATGAAATTTTTATTTCTAAAACTAATTCTTACCATACATCTTCTAGCTAAGCACGAACTTCCTATCATTTCGATAAGTGCATCAAAAAAATAATGAAAAACTACTCCCATGTATTTTAAAGGGCAGATATTCGCATTGTCCTAGCATCGAACCCAGGATGTTTTCTGTAAAAATCATTTATGTTTTCGATAGATCATGACGACAAATATAAGCTCCTTGAGTTTTGATTTTCTACCTATCCGGGAAGTATGTTTTTTAAATTCCCAACAATCAAAGCAATGCATTTATACGGGAAAAATTGGGACTTTGTGACCCTCCGGAATCGAACCCATGACACTGAGATTCAAAATTGCAATTTTTCTGGCAGTTACACGATATGGCCAATACGTCATAAAAATTTCAAGTCAATGACGCTTGTGGTTTAGCCTGTGAATTAGTATCCTATCTATATACCTATATCCCTATATATATGAATGAATCCGGAGAAGCATCTATATATAATAGATGTCTTCTAAATTTAACAATATTTTATCTGCAACATACCAAAAGTGTAATAAGTGAAGAAAAAGGATAGAATTTTTTTGCTAGAACTGAGGTCTAATCTTAGGCATTCTTTTTCTGTGTGAGGAAGAAACTTCGTACCTAATTTGGAATCATTTGTTGTTGCAGCCAGCTGCATTTTACTCGTATACAATATACAGCTTTCCTTGACAGCCATCGGCGAGGAAGTCACGTAGTAGTGGGAAGGCCTTACATGCCCATATGGGAATGCATCAATAAACAAAGTTATAACAACAACAAATAACCTCAAATTCTGCTCTATTTAATTTCTTTCGATGATTAGAACATCATACTAAAGTTATACAAGCAAAAGACTACTTTAAATTAAAAACAGTAAAACTTATAAAAATTTGTTGCCAGAAGGATCCATCTCAAAAATTCCCTGTTTTTCTAAAAATCACAAGAAATATTTCCCTTGACTTAACTGCGCCAAAAATCAAATGAAACTAAGGACCCTCTTAGCCCACAAAATAACATTTACTGACCATATTATGACACTCAAGATATTGTTTAGCTACCTAGAGAACCCAGCTGCAGTCCGTTCCCATATTGAAATGTCAGTCCTTGAAGGGTTAATATACATCTTCCATATAAGCAAGAACTTCCTATCATTTCGATAAGTGCATGAAAAAAATAATGAAAAACTACCTCAATGTATTTTAAACGGCCGATTTTTGCATCGTCCTAGCATCGAACCTAGATTATTTTCTGTAAAAATAATTAATTTTATGAATAGATCCTGACCATGTCTATTGGCTCCTTGAGTTTTAATTCTCTACCTATCTGGGAAGTATTTTTTTTTAATTCCAAAAAATAAATGCAATGCATTTAAACGGAAAAAATCGGGACTTTGGGGCCCTCTCGAATCAAACCTATGACACTGAGGTTCAAAATCGCAAATTTCTGGCGATTACGGTCACTTAATAATTACTGGTCACGTCATAGCCGATAGGTCGAAAAAATTTCAAGTCAATGACGCTTGTGGTTTAGCCTGTGAATTAGTATCCTATCTATCTATATAGGTACATGAATGAATCCGGAGAAGCCTCTATGTATAATAGATATCTATTATATATAGACGCTTCTCCATATATACCTAATATACACTCACTCACTCAATGGGGATCAAAATTCTAACCATGTTCCACAAGTGCCACCGACTTGAAATTTTTACGATGTAGTGTCCATTAAGTGTAAAAACCAGAAAAAAAACACCACCAACTTTGAACCTCAGTGTCATGGGTTCGATTCTTGAAGGCCCCTTAGTCCTGATTTTCTTCACGAAGATAAAATACATGGTAGAGATTTTTGAAATTTTTTTTTAGCTCTTCCGAAAAAGCAGAGAGGTGGTATTCGAGATATTGCTAGAAGCCGTATATATCTTATGAAATTCTAAAAGACAGCTTCAAAGAATATCCACGGTTCGATGCTAGGTCAGGACAAAAATCTCACACTTAAAATGTATTGAGGCGATTTTAATGATTTTTTTTTTTGGACCCTTTCCCGATGGCATGGAAACTTGAAATTCGGCATGAAGTTGGAGATCTATGAGAAGGGAGACCATCGTCTCGGAAATATTAATCATACAACGTTATTCGTAATCATGTGTTGTAATCACCGTGCATGTATATACAGGGTTACAATACTTCGCTGGAGAAAAACCAGTACATGTTAAGTTTTTAAGGGAGTTAAAACGAAAGATAACTGGTGAGTCGCTTAAAAACTTATGTGTTTCATCACATTTTACGAGTTTGTTAGATTCCTCCAATATGAGCGCAGTTAAGTCATATCCTTTGTCTTATCCATACGTTTCTGGATTCCGGTACCTCACACTTTTAATTAATCTGAGTTTTCAATCAAATCGGGAAAATTAGACCGGGACCATCCCAACGAAGAGGGAGTCTAGGACTAGAAGATATGTATGGCAAGCCAATGTACGTGCAAAAGCGTACTTACACATTTTGGCCATCTAAATACATAAGAAAAAGTGGTTGAATCTTCATTCGCTCTCAATGTCTGTTTACTCGATGCATAGTTTGTACAAGTTATTGTGTGAGCGGTCTTTTAGAACAATATCACGTATTAATAATATCACTAAGTACTAACTACAAACCAGCAAGAGGTAATTCTTACTTCTAAATTGTATACGAAGTTTAGGGCTTCGTATATCACATTTCCACTCATAGATCGATCAGAGTATATGTTCATTGATTGAAAAAGGTCACTTGAACAGCCTGCATAAGCTTTGTTTACTTTTTTCGGCCCTTTCGGCCATGCTTTCGAAAAAAGTATGTTACAGAATGCGCACCTAAATAAATGGGCGAACTCATTAAAAGAAACTCACGGTAATATCTTATATTTATTATGAACTATTCCTTTCACATTTACAATCTACTTTCTTAACTAAGACAACAGAAACTTGGTATTCATGTCTTATTACATTTGAAGCCATTTATATTTATGATTCACTAGCAAATCTTTATTTCTAGCCGAGGAAAGTGATCTTAGCTGTGAGGAAGATGCAGAGGAAGAAAGCAACTTGGAGGACGCAGAATGCAACTCAGAGGATAGTAACTAGTAATTAGTGATGGAGAAATCAACTCTGAGGATGATGATGAGGGAATGGATTGTGATTTAGCGGAGATTAGTGAACAGAGAGAGGATGAGTTAACTTGTGAGAGAGTGGTTGACAAATATTCCATTCTCTGTGGTAGAGGAGAAAATAAATCCCCAAAACACCAATAAATTGTGGGCTCTTGTTCTAACAACGACCAGAGAGTTAGCGATTCTAGTCTATAAACATCTTATAGCAGTTGCCAAGTACACATATATCAAAGTTGGCAATAAGTTTTTGTTTTCACTGTTTCTAATTACATCAAATTCTCAGCAAGAATTAGCCATTTGGGCTTGCTAAGAGACCCAATAAAAGCTAGCAAAATGGATTTGTAACGAACCCTCTTGGTTTATTGAAATATTTTCCTATCTCATAATAATTTTGAAGGGTTCTATAAAAAATGAATGCTTTCATTATGGCTATATTTTATTAATTTTCGCCACATTAAAACTCAAAGGCAGCTGTTTAGCATTCTATGACTGTATTTTCATAGTTGAATCTGAATTATAATTTTAGGAAGAACTTGATTCATCTTTAAAGTTTAAATTCGCTTTTCCAGACAGCTGTTCTTGTTGGAGGCTCCTCAAAAGCAAGAGAGAATGCCGCGTCGCCGTAGATAGTTGTGGCTACGCCTTTGGATACTGATACAGGGTGTATATGCCCATTACTCTGAAGTGGATAAAATCAGGTAAAGCTTCCTTAGTTACTATTGTAAATATCCGTTGTACCGTTTACGGAAGAAATTCATATCTCCTTTATGTGTGACACTAGAATTATAATTATTGCTTTTATAGACAGAGTAAAGATTGCACATTATATAATGATAAAACACTTTTATGTCACTGCCTTTATTCTTTAGATATAAATCTGCGAAAATTATCTCTTTCACTACTTTTGATGCCGATATTTCGGCTTTTAGCGAGCTTCTGGTGACGGGAAGCTATAGCTACTGAAAAATCCAATAAGGAGGTCATGGATTTCGGTAGTTGTCGTACATAAAACACTGCCATTGCCTCTTTTTTCGTTTTTTCACAACAAAAAACATATATCATTTTAATGCGCAAGGATGCCTCTATCTACTGTGTAAAATTCCTGGAAATCAAACATTTTCTAGAGGGAGAAAAGAATTTTTCCGTAAACCAGGTACAACAGATATTTAGCATTACTATGTGGGTCATTCACCATCTCAGATTTTCACATAATTTTCCCTGACGTTATTTCCAACCTTAGTTAAGAAAATTCCTAAGTCTTTTAGCCCAAATGCTTCTACTTTCTAAGATATGAGTTTTTCTATGCACCATGGCACGAAGTAAAAATCTGCCCATGAGTCGAAACATGCAAATCTACCTTTTTCGTACCCTTATAAAAAATTAAATTAGGCAGCAAAGCTAGTAGAAATTTAAGATGCCATGAACATGTAACTCTAGTTTTCAAAATTGTTATCACAAAGATTCTCACTTGTCAACTTTTTATGTTATAAATATTCAAAAATGGCAGTTATGACAAATTTCCACCAAAAATTATATTTTCAAAAACATGTAAAATTCATATATAACTTGTTAAAGCCATTAAAATTTGTATGAACACTGTAAACATTATCAACTTTGAATTGGTATGAGGTTTGGGCTAATGTTGGACTAATTTATTGAAGAATTTACTGAAAACTACTACTCTGCTTATGTTTTTTGTTTTTTAATGCCACCTTTTCAACTTCTAATAACAAAAAAGGGACACCAAGAAGGAGAATGAATTTTTTTACTAACACACACTATCCATCCTCTTTCAGGAAATACAAACCTGAAGTTGCTCCCAGGATTGATAGTGTCTCTATAATTTATTTTAACGATGCATGTAAAACGGTAGGTCACGACACCTATATCTCAGGGCTTTAAGGTTCTTTGAGTGTGAGAATTGAGATTCCTCTGAACACATATCATTCTTTTAAGTGTCCATCTAATTACTTTTGATATCATCCCAGGGTCCAATGTGTTTAAAATACCACTGTTTTAGCAATTATATGAATTTATGATATTATTGCAAATGGGTAAATAAATAGGAAATATTTTGCTCAATACATACCTTTATCCTACTCCGGGCCTTTTCCACTGCTGCATTTATGTCCTCTGGCAAAGTATACTGTCTTCCTGTGATGGTCTTTGGTACAGGTACTGACATCAACAGTAGGGTGGTTCGAAAAATACTTTTTTTTTAATTTCAGATCGCTGTAGTGCGGAAAAGTTGCGATTGGTAAAGACATGAAAAAAGCACTAATTATTATTTTTTTATAAATTTGTCTTCCGGTCTCGCAATGCCATCGAAGTTAGCAAAAAATTGTGAAAAACCTTAATTTTTCATAATTTTTTAAACCTGCCAGATGGTTTTAATTGCGTTCCTATACCATGAATTAACTACTAAAAGTATGTGAAATCAATTTATATGCACTTATTGTACATTTGTTTCATATCTTCCGGTCGTGCAACAAAGTGCAAAATGAGAAAAATTTGTAGTTTTTTGCAAAATTTCAAAGTGTGACAGTTTAGTACATTTTAATCATACAACTTTTAGAGATGCTATAGTTTAACTCTATTACAATGATAATTGGGTAATAAATAATAACAATAATATATTTAAATCCAAACATATAATATAAACTTTGATATTCAAGTGGAATTCGGTCGTGCAGCTTCGTCAGAAACAGCAGTGTAGCCTATTTGGACAGAGAGGCGGTTTCCTTTCAGATAATTTAGAAATTTTCTAATGGTAAATATTTGCTAATATTTTGTTTCAATATTCAATTTTTGGTGCAGATCTTCGCTCATTTCGTTTAGAAAACGACCCAGAACTCACCACGGGGAAGTGGCTGCAATTCGAGTTCCACCCACACCCTACCCAACCAACCATCCAATGTAGGGTGTGTTATTTACAATATGTACATATTTATTTCGCTTTCTCTCTTTATGTTTCCTTTCGCGTCTTTATCTATCGATAAACAACGAAATTCGGATTTGTGTGTAATCGTTGGAATCTCTGAGTGTGACGGTAATGTGGTTGTAATATAGCCGTTTCTGGAACTGTGTCCACATACTTTACTTGAAGCTTCGGTCACTGGCTTAACGTATCTTTCAACTGCCTGTGTATGGCATGGGAAAGTATCTACTCTCATAAGTGGCTTGAAGTCATTGCCCACATACTGTTTTATCTCTTCATTAGTCAGTTCTTAAGTGAGGAGGAGGAGTCAGTGGTGGTGTTCGCACCACCTTTGGATGAGGACCTTTGAGAGAGACCTTTTTTTCTTTGTTATTGAGTTATTTGAATTTACTTGTGTGTTTTGCTTTATTCTATATGTGCTTTTATATTATGTATTAAGTATATGCGTTTAATACCCGTAATAATTTCATTATTATTAATATATCGATTTAAAATTCTTTTTCACAGACTTACATGCACAGAAGCGGAAGAGAGGGTCTTTCTGTTCTTTTGCTTGAGCCAAAAGAAGTCCCTTTTTATGAACGCTTGTGTAGAAATCTGGGCAAAGGTAACACTGGTAACAATTATTACTTTCTCCCTATACGTAGTATAGAGAAAGTATTGTATTCGCGAAAAAATTCGACCTCCAGATTTCAATGGAAATAGATGTTTTGGGGCCCATAGAACATGTTTTAGCTATTTTCCCCAACATGTCCGTCTGTGTGTCTGTCTGTCTGTGGTTAAAAAGTTTGTGGGATCTCTATCTTAAAATGTAATTATCAAATCATTTTCAAAATTCATATTTAGAATTTTCCTATCAATGCCAAAAGTTGATTAGTTTTTGGTGAATATCGCTCAACCGGAAGTTGCGGTTTATCCGGAACAAAATTTCTTTTCTTATATATCTCTGTTAAAATGCAATATAGGTATAAACATTTACACACAAAAGTTATAGATAATGTACTTTACTACAACTTTTGTAGGAAATATTTTACATTTTTACATTGAATAATGGTTAACTGGAAGTTGTTGTTTATCCAGGAATGGAAGTTTTTCATACTTATCTCTGTCAGAATGCAGTGTAGGTATATACAATTATGCACCAAAGTAATAGATAATGTATTTTCCTACAACTTTTGTATGAAACATGTTCCTGTACCACTCATTGTTTTGGAGTTATTTATTTATTACCGGCATAGGCTTCTCTTTTCAATTAATACGGGGAAAGTCATGTGTTGGACACATCAGATTTTTTTAATTTTTATTTTTGTTATGAAACTTTAAACTTTTATATTTTTATTCAGAACTATTCTTTTACAATTTTTATATATTTTTCTTTAATTCTTGCTTTTTTGATGCCTATATTCATGTTTCATTTATGATTACCTCATGTTGAGGCCTCTATTTCCGTGAATATGATTTCGGCTATTATTGAAGTTAGGGGGTAATTCCCTATTACGAGTTTTCTCATTTATTACTTATTTGGGAGTGAAATTTAATTTTTTATTAATAGGGGTTTGTTTAGTAGGAGGAATTATTGTTAGATTAATTTGTTTGTATCAGATTGATCTAAAATCATTAATTGCTTATTCTTCTGTTGCTCATATGGGAATTGTGTTAGCTGGGTTGATGACTTATTGAGGCTTAAGAGACTCTACTATACAGTAGAGGATTGTTTAACCGAACATCCAAACAACGAATATTTCACGATAGATATACAGTAATTTTGAACGCCACCATTATGCGTGTTTTGCGCCGATCTTTTTAAGGTGTGCACGAGTAAGTATTTATATTAATTAACCTTCTAAATAGATAAACATAAGAAGAAAACGTGTAGAGAAATAGTTCAAGTGGTGGGAACGTCAAGAGAAAAAGACAGGTGATGATGTTACAGCTAAAAGTGGACATAATGAATAAACTAGATCGTGGTGTCATTTCATCAAATCTTCAGCAGGAATACAATATTAGCAGGAAAACTATACATTATATAAAATCACAGAAGGACTGAATTCCTCAATTTGTTGCAGAATCTGACTCAAAAGTTGTCATTCCAAAAAGAAAAACCTTACAGTCATGTATAGTTTTCTTTAAATAAAAGTTTTCATTAATATTTATGTGCATTATCGTCACTTATTTTGTACTGTAACCCTTCAAAGCCATTTTTCAGTTCCTTTTTCTCATTCAGGTTATAATACCTATTATCCGAACATTTCCTTAATGGAACCAGCCTCCGTCCTGAAAAGTTCGGACAAAACGATCCTCTACTGTATATTAATACTTGCTCATGGTCTTTGCTCTTCTGGTTTATTGTGTTTAGCGAATATTACTTATGAACAGTTGGGAAGTGGTAGTATCTATATTAATAAGGGATAAATCAACTTAATACCTAGATCATTGTATAATGTACTAAAAGAATGGTTCTTTCCTCTTTATCCTCGTTTACATTTTGATGGGAATTTATTTATGCAGTGGCCTTTGAAGGATGCAATTAATTCTCAAGTTCGTTTTATTTCATGTGATAAAAGATGGACTGTTTCCTCTCGAAGCTGGTGAACTGGGAGGATATATGCGAATATTCTTGCTTGCTCTTGCTAAATTTTGGAATCGACCCTTCACCAAAAATAATATTTGCAAATTCAATACTAATAATGAGGTACGTAATCATCAGATCCAATTCTTCCATCCAAATTACTCATCACAAAGGTCATATCTCTGCGAAAAATCCCATTGCTGTAGAATCAAAAATGTATAATCACTTACCAGACAACATAAAATCTATTAACTTGTTTAAAAGCAAGTTGAAAGTATTTTTACTGGAGAGATGTTACTACTCTGTGAAATGAGTTTTTTACAGGTGGACATTAAATAATTCATCATAATAATTATAGTATTTATATAACCTAATGTTCTTTTCTGTATATGTATATACTTTTAATTTATTAAATATGTATTATCACTGTGTTTTATAAGTGTAATGGTCACTTTATCTTTACCTTGTGTATTTTATGTACCAAATACGATGTGTCCTATATCAGCGAATGTCCGATTTATTCATGTGATTCTGGGACACATAAATATAATTATAAGTAGGATCACAAGAGTCTTTCCTTGGTTCTACCAATATTAGAATATGGGTATGGAGTCCTTTTAAGGGGCTTTATTTATAGAATTGAAATATTTTGTATGTTCAAAGAAGTGTGGTGTTGACACTCTCACAGTGAGGTGTGTGAAGCCTTAAATATTAATACTTAGGAGGATATATGCGGGTATTCTATTTATTTATAAATTGCTAAACAATAAAATTAACCCTTCCGTTACGAATTACGGATATACCGGCAGTGGATTTCTCGCCCAGGAAGACGAACGCTGGAAATTTCCATCGGAGATTTTCCTATGCTAGGGAACGAACGACGTATATTCCCATCGCAATGCTTTCCCCCCTTTCTGGTTCTCACTGGTTTAGTGCTTCTTTGTTTCCGAACCCAGCGCAGCGGGGGTCAGGCCTTTCTCTCAGTACCCAGGAGCAGGTAGTACCTCTTAGACGTATTAGCACCCTCATTATGACAAAGGGTTTGTGGTCGTATAATTATTTTTCCAGTCGCTTTACTAAATAAATATTTGTTGCTTTTTCAAAAAGTATAATATCAGAATTGAACTCCTTGTCTTTGCTTAGCGTTTGGAGTTTTTAAGTGAAAGTCTAGCATCAATAATAACTGATATCATATTTCATGGTAACAACCAATTCTATCTTTATATTATAAATAATTATATAATATTTTTTATCTCTTTCCTAGTTCTCTTTGATTTGGCATCTTTGGGTCCCTCAACTCTTTTTACTTGGAAATTTTATTATATGCAAACCTTTGGAAGTAGTATAATCGATATGAGAAGGCGTGACTTCGTGGAAAGCCATTTGCAGAATGAAAACACTTCTTACTTTTCCATAGAAAATTTATTTTGCGACCGGTTTCATAAGTGAGCTTACATCTTCAGGCACAGAGAAAATATTTGTCACAGCATATATAGGATAGTGGAAGGGTTAAAAATGGGGGGAGGTGTGGGTGCATCGTGGGAATAACTTGCTTGATAGAGAGAACAAGTGTTCAGGAATAAATGGTCGTTGGCCATCCTTCGGGATACTCCTTACTTCCTCCAGGAGGTCTAGGCGGTGGGAATTCTCCTCCTGATGTAGGCGTTTTGGTTTGAAATCGCTGGTATGCCCATTGTCTAGGAGGTGAATGGCGAAGCTTGAGAAAGGTTGTCCTCTCTTCAGGCGGTAGTCTCTTTGGTGCTCTGACGCACGGGTTTCTCCCAGTCCTTCTGTTATATTTGGTGGGGCAGTTAGCACATGAGAGTTCGTAGACCCTGCTACTGGATTATTTGGGTCTTTGTCTTTTGAATTCCCTAGCAATCTTAGTATATTGTTGGGGGAGCGAAACGCGGGTCTAATACCTATTATGGGGAAAAACATTGCTTATTTTGTGTGACAATTTTCCCAGAAAGGGAAGCCTCCGCCAGGTAATGGGTGTCTTGTCGGTGGGGAGGAGGCTGGGGGTTATCTTTTGGAAGGCTTTGTTCCTGATTTTCTTTTTTTAAGTTTTTCAATGAGAGCGATGCTGTATCCGTTGGATTTGGCTATGATTTTAATGATGTTTAATTCCTTATTAAATTTATCTGTTTTGGAAGTAGAGTAAATAAGTACATACTAACACTAGAACTTTGTTTAAAAGTTGTACATCTTTAGCGCTAGACATTGCTTTCATCTTCAATGTTAGACTGACAAAAATGACAACAAATAATCATTTGCCAAAACGTGTGCATAAGCATTAAGTTCCTGACAATTCCTCCGTCCCAGTCGCTGCCAGATTAACCCACTGCATGTTGGTCCCCCACTGGGTTTATGGCGATAGGGTAAGAAGTCCCGGGGCTGAGAACTCAAAAAAAGTCAAATTTTGTACCTGAGGGCAGCAACTCTCAAAAGTGTCTCCGTATATCAGGAAAGAATTTCTCCTGGAGTCCTCCGGCAGACGGTAAAGACTTTCCGCTAAGCCCACTGTCGTGAAAAGGTTAATTCATCGCAGCTGTTGGAAATGGTATCTATTAGAGTGCCTATTGCTGGTACAAGAGAACTTTTATTCAAGAATATTTCAGAACAAATTATTTATATGATAGCGCAATGGCAAGAATTATGAGGGAGGCAAATTCCATGCCAATAGAAATTGATTTTTAGTTTCTCCCTATATGTAGTATAGAGGAAGTATTGTTTTAGCAAATTATTTAATCCGATCTGAATAATTATTATTATCCGATCATTTCCAAAATTCATATTTAGTACTCTCCTAACAATGCCAAGAGTTGATTAGTTTTTGATGAATACCGCTTAAACAGAAGTATTGAGATATATTAAGAATCAAAATTTTGTTTCTTAAATATCTCTGTCAAAATGCAATGTAGGAATATACCATTAAATACAAAAGTTATAGATAATGTACTTTACTACAACTTTTGTATGAAATATTTTTTCGTAACACTGATTGTTTAGGAGTTATTCTTGAATACTCGCTAACTGTATGTTGCTTTTTATCCAAAAATTGTAGTTTTTCTTAAATATCTCTGTCAGAATGCGATGTAGGTATGTACAATTATGTATAAAAGTTATAGATAATATATTTTACTACAACCTTTGTATGAAATATTTTCCTGTAACAGTCATTGTTTTAGAGTTACTTATATATTACTGGTTTAGGCTTTAGTTTTCAATAAATATGGAGAAAGTCATGTGTTGGCCACATCAGATTTTTATATTTATTTCAATTAAAGTACCCTTTGCTATAAAGGTAGAGCAAGCACTTTTTGAATTATTTTTATCTTCACTCAAATAATAATAATATTTATTTTACCAAATACCAAATAGGTATAGGCATAGTCAAACATATGAATTAATAGATAAGGTGTTATACAGCAGATATGTAAAACAAAATTTGAGTGACAAAGCAATGAAACATTATAAAACATACAAAGATCACACCAATGGACATATTAATTCAAAGAAGAAAATTATACAGCATAATAAATTAGAGAGAACATAATATTAGTTACATTGGCTACAGAACTAAACTAGTATGTTGATATTCATATTTAAAAATTCGTCAATGGAGTAGAATGGAATTAGTAAAATCCTGTGATGAATGACTTTCTGAAAGTTTTCAAAAGGTGTATCTCTCACTCTTGAGGGTAGCTTATTAAAAAATTCAATAGTGGAGTAGTTTAGGCTATTTTCAGTCTTCTTGAGTTGATGTTGAGGAATATCAATAAGTTCAGAGTGACGAGTATTGTGTGAGTGAAAACTGGAACGCAGGTTAAACTAAAGAAAATTGTTTTTTGCATAGAGGAGTGATTCAAAAATAAAACAGGAATATACTGGCATAATCCTTTGATGAATAAACAGTGGTCTTCTTAACTTAGGTCATTCGAATCTAAATCAGAAACTATCAGATTTTAGTAAATGGGTGAGAATAACTTAGCAATATTCCTCTGTTTAAAAGTTTTTATAATTGCGACCGGTTTGGACGTTAGTCCATTATCAAGCACAAGAGTTCCTCAGGAGTACACAAATATATACAAAAGGTACAAAACCAAGGCACCAATCAGATTAGCTATTAGCGGTGTTAGGGGGAGGAGGAAGGGGAAGCAGGTTAACAATGGACAGCAGGGGAGAATAATTAGGGAAAAGATGGATGTTGGTGAGTGTGTAATTGTTTTTTAAGTCGTGTATTATTTCTATTTGTTCGAGATAATTTAGTTTGCGTCCTTCGTGTTCACAATGTAATAGAGTAGAGGAGAAATCAGAGGTGTGATTGTTATCTAAAAGATGTTTTGCAAAATGTGATGCCTGTGTATTGTTACGGGATGATTTTAAATTGTTATTTGGTTCTTATTTGTAAATTACAGGATGTCTGACCCTCAGTAAATCGCCCTACAATCGTGTAATTTGTAAATGCCACTTTTTCGTGTATGGTTGAAGGTATCTCTGTTAAAAAGCATTTAAAGCGATATTAAAAAATTTAAAAGTGGAATTAAAAAATTTTAAACAGTAAAATTATCTAAGTTATTCCCATCTATTTACTAGGATGGAATTCCACAAAGTTAAAGCTTACCAGATTGATTCCTATCAGATTTGGACTATATTTCTTGCTTGACAAGATCGTCTTCCCTCTCAGGAGCCTGATTTTCTATTCAATGTAGCGGCATTGTAATCCATAATATATTTTCTTTGAAGAATTCATAGTTTCATTCATTCATTCATAGAATAATTCATCAACTAGATTAGATCTAGAGAAGGAAATAAAGTTATAGTAGAGTACTTAAAAAAAATGGAGGCAAGAAAGATATTAAAGTTTTAGCACCCCATCCTTTGTATTATTTGCAAGAAGATCATGAGGATGGTAGCTAAAGATCTGAAGACAACCATCCACCCAGCCTCCATGCTGGAGTTTACAAGCTCTTTGGACCACATATACAAACTTCCAAAAGTTATGGTACTGACTGGTATTTTGGAAGCCCTGCAGAACAACCTATTGACAGCAGCTGGAACTTGGCTGTTTCTCGATTTGCGATGAGTGGTGGATATAATTATTCAGTGTTGTAAAGCATTGCAGATTTCTTTCTGCCTATAAGCACCTGTATGAAGTAATCTCAAATTAATATAATTACTTAATATGAGTAAAATGTTGCTTGCATTCTGAAAGCATGTTGATAACACAAATTTCAAGTCGATCTCAAATCGAGAGGGTCCTCAAAAGTAGAAAAAGTATTGAAAATATTCTAAAACTTCGCTGCAGTTTATCCGTCCGGCATCAAACCTAGGTCTTCCTGGTGGAACTTACTATGCAGCACAACAGAAGATCACCACCTCTAACTATGTGTGAAAATTCAAGCAGAAATATTGGCTGCAACTGCCTCAAATTACGTCATACTTTTCCCATATATTCCTTATGAGAGAAATTTTAAAGTGCCCTGGCATCGAACCCAGGAACAGTACGGTCTTATCTATTTTGTTTTCAAAACCGTAGTCTTAATAAACATCTTCCATATAAGCAAGAACTTCCTATCATTTCGATAAGTGCATTAAAAAAATTATGAAATTCTACCTCAATGTATTTTAAAGGGCAAATATTTGCATCGTCCTAGCATCGAACCCAGGATTTCTTCCGTGAAATTCATTTATGTTTTCTATAGATCATGAGCACATATATAGGCTCCTTGAGATTTAATTCTCTACTTATCCGGGAAATATTTTTTAAAAATTCCGAAAAATCTAAGCAATACATTTATATATAAAAAATCGGGACTTAGGGGCCCTCTGGAATCGAACCCATGACACTGAAGTTCAGAATCACAATTTTTCTGGCGGTAACACGTTATGGCCAATACGTGGTAAAGTTTTAAAGTCAGTGATGCTTGTGGTTTAGCCTGTGAATTAGTATCCTATCTATATCCATTAATGAATCCGGAGAAGCGTCTATATATAATAGATGTTGAGTAATTGTATTTTGAAGAACTTTCCAACTTAAATAGCCACTGACTCTCTTTTAGTACTTGTGGGGGTCTCAACTAGACTGATTGAACCTAGCAGATGCTCCCAAAAGCAGTGTAAGCCAGACATCTGATAATTGACTCATTAAAGATTGCTTTGCTAATAACAGATATCTATAGTTATGAAGTTAAATAATTTTAATTAATCATAAAGGAAAGTTTTTGAGTTCAAAGATTTAGTTATGCTCATTTGTCTTTCTGATAACTAGTCTTCTACCTTTATTAAATTAAAATGGGTTATTTTGAGAATGGCGCTGGATTGCCATTGAAAATTATACTAAATAACATCATTATTGATGACTCATTTCTAAAACTATCAATTCTTATGGAATTCAATAGTAGATTATCATATTCATTTGCTTGAAGAATATAAAATAAATAGACATCTTCTGTGCAATTAGACTTCCTCCATTTATAAGATGTAAATATTTATCTACGACAGTATTTTCGAACTCTAGATTCAATCTAAACTTGGAAGATAAGTGATTATAATTTACATCATATTATCTTTTACGTCACAAACATTATAAATAATGTTTTTCGGGTCATGTTCGATGAAAAACAATGAAATTGGCCTTTCGCCCACAGCGCCCACAAAGTACATAATCAGCCACCTCCGGTTTATCAATATTTCATGAATAACTCCTAAACAATCAGAGATACAAAAATATGTTTCATACAAAAGTTATAGTAAATTACATTTTCTAAAACTTTAATAAATAATTGTATATACCTAAATATCAGATTAATGGAGATATTATTTTCACTAGACCTTTTTCCAATCTCGGAAGAAGCATTTGTTGGGGTTGACCGAGGTCTTAAAATCAAACCTCCTGAGTTATTGTCATAATTTAATTCGTAGTATTTAGATAATTGACGCATAAGGGATTCTTTGAGAGAGCTATTTTGAGTTTTGATTCCCTTATTTTTTTGACTTTCAACTAAACAAGATAAATCCGCATTGAATTTTGATATTGATTCAGTTGATACTATATTTTCTTGCTTTACTGAGGATTGATTAGAAAATATGCCTTCGTTCGATATCTTTCGTGTCTCAGGAAAACTTCTCATTGTTGCAATCTATCTATTATATATAATTCCTTCTCCGGATTCATTCATATAGCTATAGATAGCTATATAGGTATACGAGTAAAATGTTGCTTGCATACTGCAAGCAGATCGGCAACACTATTTTCATGTCGGCATCATATCCGGACGGCCATCAAAAGAAAAAAAAAGATTGAAATTTTTCTTAAAATTTGCCTAAATTCCATCGTATGGCATCGAACCCGGGTCTTTACCGTGAACTTACTATGCAGCACAATAGAACATCACCATCTCTAACGATGTGTGAAAATTCAAGCAGAAATATGGGCTACAACTGCCTCAAAAGACGTTCTAATTTTCACGAATTTAAATGGCTCTCTGGATTCGAACCAAGGACGATCTTGGAAATCTAAAAAATGTTTCTGAAAGTTATTTATGATCTCTATCTATATGCCGAATTTCAAGTTTCTATATAATTGGGAAATGGTTATAAAAAAATTCTTAAAAATCGGATCATTTACTGATTGTAGAGAGGCCTGGTGGTAAAACCAGGAAACATTGGTAGCTATGAATTCACAGTTTGATTAGTAATGGCTTGATCTTATCTTATGCAAAGTTTCAAGTAGATATAATATCGGGAAGCACCTAAAATGTGTTTCCGTAATCTCCATAAGAAATGCATTGAGGAATGTAAATGGCCCTCTGGGATCGAACCAAGGACCATAAGGGAATATGTAAAATTTGATTATGAAATATAATTATGAAATCTAACGCGATGCCGAATTTCAAGTTTCTATGCCATCGGAAAAGGGTTCAAAAAAAACTTAAAAATCGCCGCAATGCATTTTAAACGGCCGACATTTGCCCCGTCCTAGCATCGAACCTAGGATAATATTCGTACATGTCTTTATGGTTTTCTTTTGATATGGGGGGCATCTAGCGATCCCTCGAGTTTCAACTCTCTCCTTTTCCGGGAAGTGCCTCAAATAAATTTTCGAAAATCCCCGCCATGTAATCTTATGGGGAAAATCGCGACTTTGGAGCCTTCTGGAATCGAACCCATGATACCGAGGATCAAAGTCGCAATTTTCCTGGGGGTTTCACGTTATGGCCAATACGTGGTAAAAATTTCGAGTCAATGACGCCAGTAGTTTAGCCTGTGAATTAGTATCCTATCTGGGTATCTGGGTATCTGGGTATATCATGAGTGAATCCGGAGAAGCATCTATATACGAGTAAAATGTAGCTTGCATACTGCAAGCAGATCGACAACACTAATTTCATAACGGCATTATATCGGGACGGTCCCGGAAAGGAAAAAAAGGATTCAAAATATACTTAAAATTCGCTTCAATTTAATCGTCTGGCATCGAACCCGTGTCTTTTTGGTGAAATTACTATGCAGCACATTAGAAGATCATCTTCTCTAAATACGTGTGAAAATTCAAGCAGAAATATTGCCTGCAACTGCCTCAAAAGACGCTCTAATGTTCACGAATGTAAATGGCTCTCGGGACTCGAACCAAGGACGATCTTGGAAATTTAAAAAATGTTTCTGAAATTTATTAATGATCTCAATCCATATGCCAAATTTCAAGTTTCTATATTATTGGGAAAGGTTTCAAAATAATTCCTAAAAATCGGATCAACTTCTGATTGCAGAGACACCTGGTGTCAAACCCAGGACACATTGATAGCTATGAATGCATAGTTTGATTTGCTAAGACTGGTTCTTCTATCACGCTAAGTTTTAAGTCGATAGCATGCCGGGAAGTACCTAAAATTTGTTTCCGTTATCTCCATAAGAAATGCATTGAGAAATGTAAATGGCGCCCTGGGATCGAACCAAGGACCATCAGCGAATATGTTAAATTTGATTATGAAATATATTTATAATCTCCAACTCCATTCCGAATTTCAAGTTTCCATGCCATCGGGAAGGGGTCCAAAAAAAATCTTAAAAATCGCCACAATACATTTTAAACGGCCGATTTTTGCCTCGACCTAGCATCGAACCCAGGATATTTTCCGTAAAACTCATTTCTTCTTTCGATAGATCATGACAATATATAAAGGCTCCTTGAGTTTCGAGTCTCTACCTATACGGGAAGTATTTTTTAAAAATTCCGGAAAATCAAAGCAATGCATTTAAACGGGAAAAATCGGGACTTTGGGGCCCTCTGGAATCGAACCCATGACACTGAGGATCAAAGTCGCTTTTTTCCTGGGAGTTTCACGTTATGGCCAATATGTCATAAAAATTTCAGATCAATGACGCTTGTAGTTTAGGCTGTGAATTTGTATCCTATCTATCTATATAGGTATATCTATTAAATACGAGTAAAATGTTGCTTGCATACTGCAAGCAGATCGACAACACTAATTTCATCTCGGCATCATATCGGGACGGTCCTCAAAAGAAAAAAAAGGGGATTGAAAATATTCTTTAAATTCGCTGCAAGTTATTCGTCCGGCATCGAACCCGGGTTTTTTTGGTTATACACACTATGCAGCACAATAGAATTTCTCCATCTCTAATTATGTGTGAAAATTAAAGCAAAAATATTGGGCGCAGCTGCCTCAAAAGACGCTCTAATGTTCACTAATCTAAATGGCTCTCTGGACTCGAACCAAGGACGATCGTGGAAATTTAAAAAATGTTTCTGAAAGTTATTAATGATCTCAATCTATATGCCAAATTTCAAGTTTCTATATTATTGGGAAAGGTTTCAAAATAATTCCTAAAAATTGGATCAACTTCTGATTGCAGAGACACCTGGTGTCAAACCCAGGACACATTGATAGCTATGAATGCATAGTTTGATTTGTTAAGACTGGTTCTTCTATCACGGTAAGTTTAAAGTCGATAGCATGCCGGGAAGAGCCTAAAATTTGTTTCCGTTATCTCCATAAGAAATGCATTGAGAAATGTAAATGGCGCCCTGGGATCGAACCAAGGACCATCTGCGAATATGTAAAATTTGATTATGAAATATATTTATAATCTCCAACTCCATGTCGAATTTCAAGTTTCCATGCCATCGGGAAGGGGTCAAAAAAAATCTTAAAAATCGCCACAATACATTTTAAACGGCCGATCTTTGCCTCGACCTAGCATCGAACCCAGGATATTTTCCGTAAAACTCATTTATGTTTTCGATAGGTCATGACCATATATAAAGGCTCCTAGAGTTTCGATTCTCTACCTATCCGGGAAGTATTTTTTAAAAATTCCCGAAAATCTAGGCAATGCATTTAAACGGGAAAAATCGAGACTTTGGGGCCCTCTGGAATCGAACCCATGACACTGAGCATCAAAATCGCAATTTTTCTGGTGGTTACACGTTATGGCCAATGCGCCGTAAAAATTTCAGCTCAATCACTCTTGTGGTTTAGGCTGTGAGTTTGTATCCTCTCTATATATATATATATATATATATATGGATACATGAATGAATCCGGAGAAGCATCTATATATAATAGAAGATAGATGCTTCTCCGGATTCATTCAAGGATATAGATAGATAGATAGATAGATAGATAGATAGGATACTAATTCACAGCCTAAACTAGAAGCGTCATCGATTTGAAATTTTTACGACGTATTGGCCATAACGTATAACCACCAGAAAAATTGCGATTTTGAACCTCAGTGTCATTGGTTCGATTCCAGAGGGCCCCAAAGTCGCGATTTTCCCCGTAAGAATACATGGCGGGGATTTTCGAAAATTTTTTTGAGGCACTTCCCGGCAAAGGAGAGAAGTGAAATTCGAGGGATCGCTAGAAGCCATGCATATCCAACGAAAATCAAAAAGACATCGCTGAATATGGTCCATGGTTCGATGCTAGGTCGGGGCAAAAATCGGCCGTTTAAAATGCATTGCGGCGATCTTGAAGATTTTTTTTGGATCCTTTCCCGATAACATAGATACTTGAAACTCGGCACGTCGATAGATATTATGAATATGTTTCATAATCAAATTTTACATGTTCGCTGATGGTCCCTGGTTCGATCGAAGAGGGCCATTTGCATTTCTCAATGCATTTCTTACGGAGATAACGGAAACTAAATTTAGGCACTTCCCGGCATGGTATCGACTTCAAACTTTGCATGATAGAAGAACAAGTCTTTAAAAATAAAAATTTGTATAAACAGTAAACAATATGTCCTGGGTTCGACACCAGGTGTCTCTGCAATCAGAAGTTGATCCGATTTTTTGGAATTATTTTGAAACCTTTCCCAATAATATAGAAACCTTAAATTCGGCATGTAGATAGAGATCAAAATTAACTTTCAGAAACATGTTTTTAATTTCGAAGATCGTCCTTGGTTCGAATCCAGAGAGCCATTTACATTCGTGAAAATTAGAACGTCATTTGAGGCTGTTGTAGCCAATATTTCTGCTTGAATTTTCATACATAGTTAGAGATGGTGATTTTCTAATGTGCTGCATAGTAAATTCACCAGTAAGACCCGGGTTCGATGCCAGACGATGAAATTTCATCGAATTTTAGGAATATTTTCAATCTTTTTCTTTTCATTTGTGGACCGTCCCGATATAATGCCGATATGAAATTAGTGTTATCGATCTGCTTGCAGTATGCAAGCAACATTTTACTCGTATATGAATGAATCCGGAGAAGCATCTATATATAATAGATAATAGATAGATAGGATACTAATTCACAGGCTAAACCACAAGTGCCACTGACTTGAAATTTTTACGACGTATTGGCCATAACGTGAAACCCCCAGGAAAAAAGCGACTTTGAACCTCAGTGTCATGGGTTCGATTCCAGAAGGCCCCAAAGTCCTGATTTTCTCCATAAGGATACATGGTGGGGATTTTCGAAAAATTTTTTTAGGCACTTCCCGAAAAAGTAGAGAGTTGAAATTCGAGGGATCGCTAGATGCCGTGGATATCCAACGAAAACCATTAAGACATTATCGATGATTATCCTTGGTTCAATGCTAGGTCAGGGCAAAAATTGCCCGTTTAACATGTATTGTTGAGATTTTTAAGACTCTAAGCGTCTCTAAAATCAGTAACTATTCCGATTTCTAAGAAATTTTTTTAACCCTTTCCCAATAATATTAATACTTAAAATTCAGCATATAGATAGAGATCATAGATACATTTTATAATCATGTTTTAGATTTCCTAGATTGTCCTTGGTTCGAATACAGAGAGTCATTTACATTCGTGAAAAGTAGGACGTCGTTTGAGGCAGTTGCAGCCAATATTTCCGCTTGAATTTTTTCACATAGTTAAAAATGTCAATCTTGTATTGTGCTGCATAGAAAATATTACCAGAAAGACCCTGGTTCAAAGCCAGGCGGTAAATATATCCCCCTTTTAAAATGCATTGAGGTAGTTTTCATTATTTATTTTGATACACTTATCAAAATAATAGGAAGTTCTTGCTTAGATAGAAGATGTATATTAAGACTTGGTTTAAGAAGAAAAAAAAAGATAAGACCATGCTGTTCCTGGGTTCGATGCCAGAACACATTACAATTTCTCACATAAGGAATATATGTGAAAAGTAGGACGTCGTTTGAGGCGGTAGCAGCCAATATTTCTGCTAGAATTTTCACGCATAATTTCTTTAAGCAGTTAACTCAAAAAACGTCGAAAACTGGAAATATATTGGTGAAATTTCAGGTTTTTGGTAATATTTTGCAAGATATTGAGCAAAATTAGTCAAGTTTGGACTCATTTTTAAGTTCTTGATATGATATGATATGATATGATCCAACCAAATTCTATAGAAATATTCAATTTTTCGTAGCAGTTAACTCAAAAAACGTTGAAAACTCGAAAAAAATATTGGTGAAATTTCAGGTTTGTGGCCATGTTTTGCAAGAAATTGAGCAAAATTAGTCAATTTTGGACTCATCTTAAAGTTTTTGATATAATCTAACCAAATTAAATAGAAATACTCAATATTTCGTGGCAGTTAACTTAAAAAATTTCAAAAACTCGAAAAAAAAAATGGGTGAAATTTGAGGTTTTTGGCCATATTTTGCTAATAATTCAGGAAAATTAGTCATTTTTGTACGCAATTTGAAGTTATTTTCGACATCTAACCAAATTCATAAAAAGTTTCCATTTTTTTAGCTGCTAACCCAAACAACGTCGAAAACTCGAAAATATTAGTTGAAATTTCAGGTTTGTGGCCTTATTTTGCCAAAAATTTATAAAAAACAGGTGATGTTTGGATTCATTTTTATGTTGTTTATGAGATATATCCAAATTAAATTCGATATTTCTAATTTTTCGTAGCTGTTAACTCAAAAAACGTCCAAAACACGAAAAAAATATTGTTGAAATTTTAGGTTTTTGGCCATATTTTGCCAAAAATTGAGCAAAATTAGTCAAATTTGGACTCATTTTAAAGTTTTTGATAAGATCTAACTAAATTCTATTGAAATATTCAATTTTTCGTAGCATTTAACTCAAAAAACGTCGAAAACTCGAAAAAATAATCCGTGAAATTTCTGTTTTTTGGCAATATTTTGCTAAAGATTGAGAAAAACAGGTCAAGTTTTGATTCATTTTACTTTTTTGACGAGATATATCCAAATTAATTAGATATTTACAATTTTTCATATTAGTTAACTCAAAAAGCTTCGAAAACTCGAAAAAATTTGGTGAAAATTCAGGTTTTTTGCCATATTTTGATAAAAATTAAGCTTAATTAGTCAAATTTGGACTCATTTCAAAGTTTTTGATAAGATCTAACCAATTGCTATAGAAATATTATATTTTTAGCAGCAGTTAATTCAAAAAACGTGGAAAACTCGAAAAAATATCGGTGAAATTTTAGTTTTTTGGCCATATTTTGCTAAAAATTGAGAAAATTTAGTCATGTTTGGATTCATTTTAAAGTTTTTGATATGATCTAACTAAATTCCTTAGAAATATTTAACTTTTCGAAGCAGTTAACTTAAAAAACTTCGAAAACTCGAAAAAAATTGGTGAAAATTCAGGTTTTTGGCCATATTTAAAAAAAAAATTGAGGAAAATTAGAAAAGTTTTGATTCATTGTGAAGTTTTTGATAAGAACTAACTAAATAATATAGAAATATTCAATTTCTTCAAGCAGTTAACTCAAAAATGTCGTAAACTGGAAATATGTAGGTGAAATTTCAGGTTTTTGGCAATATTTTGCAAGAAATTGAGCTAAATTAGTCAAATTTGGACTCATTTTAAAGCTTTTGATATCATCTAACCAAATTCTATAGAAATATTCACTTTTTAGTAGCAGTTGACTCAAAAAACGTCGAAAAGTCAAAAAAAATCGGTGAAATTTCAGTTTTTTGGCCATATTTTGCCAAAAATTGAGCAACATTAGTCAAGTTTGGACACATTTTAAGGTTTATTATAAGATCTAACCAAATTCTATTGAAATATTTAATTTTTCGTAGCATTTAACTCAAAAAACGTCGAAAACTCGAAAAAATAATCGGTGAAATTTCAGTTTTTTGGCCATATTTTGCCAAAAATTTAGAAAAACAGGTAAAGTTTTGATTCATTTAAAGTTTATGATAAGATCTAACCAATTACTATAGAAATATTATATTTTTTGCAGCAGTTAATTCAAAAAACGTGGAAAACACGAAAAAATATCGTTGAAATTTCAGTTTTTCGGCCATATTTTACGAAAAATTGAGAAAATTTTTCAAGTTTGGATTCATCTTAAAGTGTTTGAAAAGATTTTTTTTTTTTTTTTTTTGCCTTTTTATATTCATTTATTTAGTAGTATACATGTAAATACAAGAATAAAGAACATATAATAATAATAAAGTAATATACAGGAGATTCATTTTCTGGATATACTTTAAGGTCCACCTGAGCCAATAATTGGCTCTTCAGGTGGTTCCTGAGTTTTATGAAAGATTTGGTTTTTACATGGTTATTTACAGAAATAGGCACATTGGTATTAACAAAATAAACTAATTGTACATATTTTTATACCATAATATTCTCAAGATACTCTTTTATTTTTATTTTCACTTGGGACATACTTGTCAAAGTCCTAAGATTTTTTGGTAATTTATTAAAGATTTTTGGTACCACAACTTCAAGTTTGTTTCTGCCAAAATGATTTATAAAAGATGGCACATGATACATATCTTGTTTTCTACCTTCCATAACATGTTTTCTCGTCCTCAGTATTTTGTAAGTGTCCTTAAAATAATTATCTTGTATGATTATGTAGGTAAGGAGTTTGTCCAGAGGTAGTATGCCTAAGGATTTGTACATTTCTTCAATTTTTATGCTCTTATTTGAAGTGCTGGAGCTATGTATAATTTTAATTATTTTATTTTGCAAGGCAACAAGTTCTTTTTTATGAACATTGCTGGTGAAACCCCATAAGGTAATACCGTATCTTAAAATAGATTCTACCAGAGCATGGTACATCAGCATCAAAACCTTTGCTGAAATTATTTCTTTAATGTGATAGAACTGATAGCAAACTTTCCTTAGGTTTGAGGTGATTCTCTTTATATGGACATCAAATTTCAAGTTTTTATCAATAATAACTCCCAGATACTTATAGTTCTCAACTTGTTCCAAGGGCGTACAGCGACAGAGAGATTCATTAATATCATTGTGTAAACAATCATGGTTGTGTACGCATAAAGTAAGAGGTTTCCATCTTAATGCATTACTAGCTACATGCATAACTTTTGTTTTATTTTCATTAATTGTCATGTCATAATCATGACACCATTTTGTTACATTATTTAGGTCCTCCTGCATTTGTTTTACACAGACCTCGAATTGTTGATGAGCAGCTATCAGGAGTATGTCATCTGCATAAAGTAAGATTTTTGTGTTTTTAATAGAAGGAATTATCTTATTTATATATATTAGGAATAAAGTAGGACCTAAAATTGAGCCCTGGGGTACTCCATATTTAATGACCTTAGAGTTGCTACATTTGTTATTTATCTTTATTTTTATTTGCCTATTACTAAGGTAGCTTCTAAACCAATCCAAAATCGAACCCCTAATACCAATTTCGTTGAGAATTGCGAGGAGTATTTCATGATTTATAGTATCAAAAGCCTTTTTAAAGTCAATGAAAGATAGGATAACATGATTACGCTTATCCAGGTTTTCATTTAAGTTATTAAAAAGGGTTTCTAGGGCATTTTTGGTTCCTTTGTTCTTTTGAAACCCATATTGGTCCTTATGGATGAGATTAAACTTATTTAAATAGTCTACAAGGGAGTTTGATATATATCTCTCCATAACTTTGCTGACTGAGGGTAGGATAGATATTGGTCTATAGTTATTTATATCATTATGTTTACCTCCCTTATATACTGGCTTAACTTCTGCAATTTTCAATTCATCAGGGACAATGCCTGATGCTAGGCTTTTATTTAGGATATCCTTGACTACTTCTATTAAAATTTTATTTTTTTTGATGTCGTTTACTCTAATGTTATTGTGGCCAGGACTTTTGTTCTTAAGAGAATTTACAATGCTGGTTACATCTAGGAGGGAAGCAGGAGGAATTACAATACTCTTACAAAATTGGTTACCATCCTGATTACCAAGTCTTACATTACAATTTAACTTCAGTTTTTCAACTTCAGAAATAAGAGAGTCTTGAAACTTTTCACATAGTTCCTCAGTATTGTCATATTCAGGAAAATATTTCAAAATTATATCATCATTTGTTTTCATTGCTTTCCCTCCAACTAGAGTATTAATGTCTTTCCACAAAGTTTTAAAATTTTTTGACTCACTTAACTTCATATTCCAATATTTCCTTTTGGCTTTTCTAATTTCTGCTACACATTTATTTCTCATGGACTGATATTGACTTTTGTACTTAATATTACTATGGTTATTTTTCCATTTCCTGAATAAGATATCTCTATCATGTAGTAATTTATAGAGATCATCATTCATCCAACCACAATCTTCTTTTCTAGCAGTATTGTCTCTACAAATTATTGCCTTTTCATATATTTTATTGACCCCAGTTTTCAATATGTTATAGCCTAAGTTAGGATTAGGTTCATTCAAGACAGTTGTCCAATCATAGGTTTGTATACAATTGATCTAACTAAATTCTATAGCAATATTTAATTTTTTCAAGCAGGTAACTCAAAAAACGTCGGAAACTGGAAATAAATCGGTAAAATTTCATGTTTTTGGCCATATTTTGCTAAAAATTGAGCAAAATTAGTCGAGTTTGATTCATTTTAAAGTTTTTGGTATGATCTAACCTAATTCTATAGAAATATTTAATTTGTTATAGCAGTTAACTCAAAAATCATCGAAAATTCGAAAAAAAAATCGGTGAAATTTTAGGTTTATCGCCATATTTTGCTAATAATTCAGGAAAACTAGTCATGTTTGTACTCAATTTGAAGTTATTTACGATCTCTAACCAAATTCATAAAAAGTTTCAATTTTTTTAGCTACTAACCCAAACAACGTCGAGAACTCGAAAAAATTAGTTGAAATTTCAGGTTTGTGGCCTTATTTTGCTAAAAAATGATAAAAAACAGGTGATGTTTGGATTCATTTTAATGTTATTTATGAGATATATCCAAATTAAATTCGATATTTCTAATTTTTCGTAGCTGTTAACTCAAAAAACGTCCAAAACGCGAAAAAAATATTGTTGAAATTTTAGGTTTTTGGCCATATTTTGCCAAAAATTGAGCAACATTAGTCATGTTTCGACTCATATTAAAGTATTTGATAAGATCTAACCAAATTCTATTGAAATATTCAATTTTTCGTAGCATTTAACTCAAAAAACGTCTAAAACTCGAAAAAATAATCCGTGAAATTTCTGTTTTTTGGCAATATTTTGCTAAAGATTGAGAAAAACAGGTCAAGTTTTGATTCATTTTACTTTTTTGACGAGATATATCCAAATTAATTAGATATTTACAATTTTTCATATTAGTTAACTCAAAAAGCTTCGAAAACTCGAAAAAATTTGGTGAAAATTCAGGTTTTTTGCCATATTTTGATAAAAATTAAGCTTAATTAGTCAAATTTGGACTCATTTCAAAGTTTTTGATAAGATCTAACCAATTGCTATAGAAATATTATATTTCTAGCAGCAGTTAATTCAAAAAACGTGGAAAACTCGAAAAAAATATTGGTGAAATTTCATGTTTTTGGCCATATTTTGCATAAAATTGAGCAAAATTAGTTTATTTTTATACTCATTTTAAAGTTTTAGATATGATCTTACCAATTTTAATATTATATATTTAATTTATCGTTGAAGTTTACTCAAAAAACGTCGAAAACTCGAAAAAATATTGGTGAAATTTCAGTTTTTTGGCCTTATTTTGCTAAGAATTGAGCAAAATTAGCCAGGTTGGGACTCATTTTAATTTTTTTGATATCATCTAACCAAATTCTATAGAATATTCAATTTTTAGTAGCAGTTAACTCAAAAAATTTCGCAAACTCGAAAAAATATCGTTGAAATTTCAGTTTTTCGGCCATATTTTACGAAAAATTGAGAAAATTTAGTCAAGTTTTGATTCATCTTAAAGTGTTTGAAAAGATCTATCTAAATTCTATAGCAATATTTAATTTTTTTAAGCAGTTAACTCAAAAAACGTCGGAAACTGGAAATAAATCGGTAAAATTTCATGTTTTTGGCCATATTTTGCTAAAAATTGAGCAAAATTAGTCGAGTTTGATTCATTTTAAAGTTTTTGGTTTGATCTAACCTAATTCTATAGAAATATTTAATTTGTTATAGCAGTTAACTCAAAAATCATCGAAAATTCGAAAAAAAATCGGTGAAATTTTAGGTTTATCGCCATATTTTGCTAATAATTCAGGAAAACTAGTCATGTTTGTACTCAATTTGAAGTTATTTACGATCTCTAACCAAATTCATAAAAAGTTTCAATTTTTTTAGCTACTAACCCAAACAACGTCGAGAACTCGAAAAAATTAGTTGAAATTTCAGGTTTGTGGCCTTATTTTGCTAAAAAATGATAAAAAACAGGTGATGTTTGGATTCATTTTAATGTTATTTATGAGATATATCCAAATTAAATTCGATATTTCTAATTTTTCGTAGCTGTTAACTCAAAAAACGTCCAAAACGCGAAAAAAATATTGTTGAAATTTTAGGTTTTTGGCCATATTTTGCCAAAAATTGAGCAACATTAGTCATGTTTCGACTCATATTAAAGTATTTGATAAGATCTAACCAAATTCTATTGAAATATTCAATTTTTCGTAGCATTTAACTCAAAAAACGTCTAAAACTCGAAAAAATAATCCGTGAAATTTCTGTTTTTTGGCAATATTTTGCTAAAGATTGAGAAAAACAGGTCAAGTTTTGATTCATTTTACTTTTTTGACGAGATATATCCAAATTAATTAGATATTTACAATTTTTCATATTAGTTAACTCAAAAAGCTTCGAAAACTCGAAAAAATTTGGTGAAAATTCAGGTTTTTTGCCATATTTTGATAAAAATTAAGCTTAATTAGTCAAATTTGGACTCATTTCAAAGTTTTTGATAAGATCTAACCAATTGCTATAGAAATATTATATTTCTAGCAGCAGTTAATTCAAAAAACGTGGAAAACTCGAAAAAAATATTGGTGAAATTTCATGTTTTTGGCCATATTTTGCATAAAATTGAGCAAAATTAGTTTATTTTTATACTCATTTTAAAGTTTTAGATATGATCTTACCAATTTTAATATTATATATTTAATTTATCGTTGAAGTTTACTCAAAAAACGTCGAAAACTCGAAAAAATATTGGTGAAATTTCAGTTTTTTGGCCTTATTTTGCTAAGAATTGAGCAAAATTAGCCAGGTTGGGACTCATTTTAATTTTTTTGATATCATCTAACCAAATTCTATAGAATATTCAATTTTTAGTAGCAGTTAACTCAAAAAATTTCGCAAACTCGAAAAAATATCGTTGAAATTTCAGTTTTTCGGCCATATTTTACGAAAAATTGAGAAAATTTAGTCAAGTTTTGATTCATCTTAAAGTGTTTGAAAAGATCTATCTAAATTCTATAGCAATATTTAATTTTTTTAAGCAGTTAACTCAAAAAACGTCGGAAACTGGAAATAAATCGGTAAAATTTCATGTTTTTGGCCATATTTTGCTAAAAATTGAGCAAAATTAGTCGAGTTTGATTCATTTTAAAGTTTTTGGTTTGATCTAACCTAATTCTATAGAAATATTTAATTTGTTATAGCAGTTAACTCAAAAATCATCGAAAATTCGAAAAAAAATCGGTGAAATTTTAGGTTTATCGCCATATTTTGCTAATAATTCAGGAAAACTAGTCATGTTTGTACTCAATTTGAAGTTATTTACGATCTCTAACCAAATTCATAAAAAGTTTCAATTTTTTTAGCTACTAACCCAAACAACGTCGAGAACTCGAAAAAATTAGTTGAAATTTCAGGTTTGTGGCCTTATTTTGCTAAAAATTGATAAAAAACAGGTGATGTTTGGATTCATTTTAATGTTATTTATGAGATATATCCAAATTAAATTCGATATTTCTAATTTTTCGTAGCTGTTAACTCAAAAAACGTCCAAAACGCGAAAAAAATATTGTTGAAATTTTAGGTTTTTGGCCATATTTTGCCAAAAATTGAGCAACATTAGTCATGTTTCGACTCTTATTAAAGTATTTGATAAGATCTAACCAAATTCTATTAAAATATTCAATTTTTCGCAGCAGTTAACTCAAAAAACGTCGAAAACTCGAAAACATAATCCTTGAAATTTCAGTTTTTTGGCAATATTTTGCTAAAAATTGAGAAAATTTAGTCAAGTTTGGATTCATTTTAACGTTTTTGATAAGACCTAACTAAATTTTATAGAAATATTCAATTTTTTTAAGCCGTTAGCTCAAAAAACATCGAAAACTTGAAATATATCGGTAAAATTTCATGTTTTTGGTCATATTTTGCATAAAATTGAGCAAAATTAGTTTATTTTGAACTCATTTTAAAGTTTAAGATTTGATCTTACCAAATTTAATATAATATATTCAATTTATTGTAGCAGTTTACTCAAAAAACGTCAAAAACTCGAAAAAAATATTGGTGAAATTTCAGGTTTTTGGCCATATTTTGCAAGAAATTGAGCAAAATTAGTCAAATTCGGACTCATATTAAAGTATTTGATAAGATCTAACCAAATTCTATTGAAATATTCAATTTTTCGTAGCATTTAACTCAAAAAACGTCGAAAACTCGAAAAAATAATCCGTGAAATTTCTGTTTTTTGGCAATATTTTGCTAAAGATTGAGAAAAACAGGTAAGGTTTTGAGTCATTTTACTTTTTTGACGAGATATATCCAAATTAATTAGATATTTACAATTTTTCATATTAGTTAACTCAAAAAGCTTCGAAAACTCGAAAAAATTTGGTGAAAATTCAGGTTTTTTGCCATATTTTGATAAAAATTAAGCTTAATTAGTCAAATTTGGACTCATTTCAAAGTTTTTGATAAGATCTAACCAATTGCTATAGAAATATTATATTTCTAGCAGCAGTTAATTCAAAAAACGTGGAAAACTCGAAAAAAATATTGGTGAAATTTCATGTTTTTGGCCATATTTTGCATAAAATTGAGCAAAATTAGTTTATTTTTATACTCATTTTAAAGTTTTAGATATGATCTTACCAAATTTAATATAATATATTCAATTTATCGTTGAAGTATACTCAAAAAACGTCGAAAACTCGAAAAAATATTGGTGAAATTTCAGTTTTTTGGCCTTATTTTGCTAAGAATTGAGCAAAATTAGCCAGGTTGGGACTCATTTTAATTTTTTTGATATCATCTAACCAAATTCTATAGAATATTCAATTTTTAGTAGCAGTTAACTCAAAAAATTTCGCAAACTCGAAAAAAAATCCGTGAAATTTCCGTTTTTTGGCCATATTTTGCTAAAAATTGAGAAAATTTAGTCAAGTTTGGATTCATTTTAACGTTTTTGATAAGACCTAACTAAATTTTATAGAAATATTCAATTTTTCACAGCAGTTAACTCAAAAAGCTTCGAAAACTCGAAAAAAATTGGTGAAAATTCTGGTTTTTGGCTATATTTTGATAAAAATTTAGCTAAATTAGTCAAATTTGGACTCATTTCAAAGTTTTTGATAAGATCTAACTAATTGCTATAGAAATATTATATTTTTAGCAGCAGTTAATTCAAAAAACGTGGAAAACTCGAAAAAATATCGGTGAAATTTTAGTTTTTTGGCCATATTTTGCTAAAAATTGAGAAAATTTAGTTAAGTTTTGATTCATTCTAAAGTTTCTGATATGATCTAACCAAATTCAATAGAAATATTCAATTTTTCGCAGCAGTTAACTCAAAAAACGTCGAAAACTGGAAATATATCGGTAAATTTTCATGTTTTTGGCCATATTTTGCATAAAATGGAGCAAAATTAGTTTATTTTGGACTCATTTTAAAGTATTAGATATGATCATACCAAATTCAATATAATATATTCAATTTATATTAGCAGTTTACTCAAAAAACGTCGAAAACTCGAAAAAATATCATTGAAATTTCAGGTTTTTTTGCCATATTTTGCTAACAATTGAGCAAAATTAGTCAAGATTGACTCATTATAATGTTTCTGATATGATATTACCAAATTCTTTAGTAATATTCAATTTTTCGCAGCAGTTAACTCAAAAAACTTTGAAAACTCGAAAAAAATACTGGTGAAATTTCATGTTTTTGGCCATATTTTACATAAAATTGAGCAAAATTGGTTTATTTTTATACTCATTTTAAAGTTTTAGATATGATCTTACCAAATTTAATATAATATATTCAATTTATCGTAGCAGTTTACTCAAAAAACGTTGAAAACACGAAAAAAATATTGGTGAAATTTCAGGTTTTTGGCCATATTTTGCAAGAAATTGAGCAAAATTAGTCAATTTTGGACTCATTTTAAAGTTTTTGATATCATCTAACCAAATTCTATAGAAATATTCAATTTTTAGTAGCAGTTAACTCAAAAAATTTCGCAAACTCGAAAAAAAATCCGTGAAATTTCAGTTTTTTGGCCATATTTTGCCAAAAATTGAGAAAATTTAGTCAAGTTTGGATTCATTTTAACGTTTTTGATAGGTCCTAACAAAGTATTATAGAAATATTCAATTTTTTTAAGCCGTTAACTCAAAAAACGTCGAAAACTGGGAATATATCGGTAAAATTTCATGTTTTTGGCCATATTTTGCATAAAATTGAGCAAAATTAGTTTATATTGGACTCATTTTAAAGTTTTAGATATGATCTTACCAAATTCAATATAATCTATTCAATTTATCGTAGCAGTTTACCCAAAAAACGTCGAAAACTCGAAAAAAATATTGGTGAAATTTCAGGTTTTTGCCCATATTTTGCAAGAAATTGAGCAAAATTAGTCAAATTTGGACTCATTTAAAGTTTTTGATAAGATCTAACCAAATTTTATTGAAATATTCAATTTTTCGTAGCATTTAACTCAAAAAAAAAATCCGTGAAATTTCAGTTTTTTGACCATGTTTTGCTAAAAATTGAGAAAAACAGGTAAAATTTTGATTCATTTTAGTTTTTTGACGAGATATATCCAAATTAATTAGATATTTACAATTTTTCAGAGCAGTTAACTCAAAAAGCTTCGAAAACTCGAAAAAAATTGGTGAAAATTCTGGTTTTTGGCCATATTTTGATAAAAATTGAGCTAAATTAGTCAAATTTGGACTCATTTTAAAGTTTTTGATAAGATCGAACCAATTTTTATAGAAATATTCAATTTTAGCAGCATTAAATTCAAAAAACGAGGAAAATTCGAAAAAATATCATTGAAATTTTAGTTTTTTGGCCATATTTTGCTAAAAATTGAGAAAATTTAGTTAAGTTTTGATTCATTCTAAAGTTTCTGATATGTTCTAACCATATTCTATAGAAATATTCAATTTTTCGCAGCAGTAAACTCAAAAAACGTCGAAAACTGGAAATATATCGGTAAATTTTCATGTTTTTGGCCATATTTTGCATAAAATGGAGCAAAATTAGTTTATTTTGGGCTCATTTTAAAGTATTAGATATGATCATACCAAATTCAATATAATATATTCAATTTATATTAGCAGTTTACTCAAAAAACGTTGAAAACTCGAAAAAATATCATTGAAATTTCAGGTTTTTTGCCATATTTTGCTAACAATTGAGCAAAATTAGTCAAGATTGACTCATTATAAAGTTTCTGATATGATATTACCAAATTCTATAGAAATATTCAATTTTTCGCAGCAGTTAACTCAAAAAACTTTGAAAACTCGAAAAAAATACTGGTGAAATTTTATGTTTTTGGCCATATTTTGCATAAAATTGAGCAAAATTAGTTTATTTTTATACTCATTTTAAAGTTTTAGATATTATCTTACCAAATTTAATATAATATATTCTATTTATCGTAGCAGTTTACTCAAAAAACGTTGAAAACACGAAAAAAATATTGGTGAAATTTAAGTTTTTTGGCCTTATTTTGCTAAGAATTGAGCAAAATTAGCCAGGTTGGGACTCATTTTAAATTTTTTTGATATAATCTAACTTAATTTAATAGAAATACTCTATTTTTCGTGGCAGTAAATCGAAAAAATATCATTGAAATTTTAGTTTTTTGGCCATATTTTGCTAAAAATTGAGAAAATTTAGTCAAGTTTTGATTCATTCTAAAGTTTCTGATATGATCTAACCAATTCTATAGAAACATTCAATTTTTCGCAGCAGTTAACTCAAAAAACGTCGAAAACTGGAAATATATCGGTAAATTTTCATGTTTTTGGCCATATTTTGCATAAAATTGAGCAAAAATAGTTTATTTTGGACTCATTTTAAAGTTTTAGATATAATCTTACCAAATTCAATATAATATATTCAATTTATATTAGCAGTTTACTGAAAAAACGTCAAAAACTCGAAAAAAATATTGGTGAAATTTCAGGTTTTTGGCCATATTTTGCAAGAAATTTAGCAAAATTAGTCAAATTTGGACTCATTTTAAAGTTTTTGATAAGATCTAACCAAATTCTATTGAGATATTCAATTTTTCGTAGCATTTAACTCAAAAACCGTCGAAAACTCGAAAAAATTATCCGTGAAATTTCAGTTTTTTGGCCATATATTGCTAAAAATTGAGAAAAACAGGTAAAATTTTATTCATTTTACTTTTTTGACGAGATATATCAAAATTAATTAGATATTTACAATTTATCATAGCAGTTAACTGAAAAAGCTTCGAAAACTCGAAAAAAATTGGTGAAAATTCAGGTTTTTTCCATATTTTGATAAAAATTGAGCTAAATTAGTCAAATTTGGACTCATTTCAGAGTTTTTGGCAAGATCGAACCAATTTTAATAGAAATATTTAATTTAAAGCAGCAGTAAATTCAAAAAACAAGGAAAATTCGAAAAAATATCATTGAAATTTTATTTTTTTGGCCATATTTTGCTAAAAATTGAGAAAATTTAGTCAAGTTTTGATTCATTCTAAAGTTTCTGATATGATCTAACCAAATTCTATAGAAATAATCAATTTTTCGCTTCAGTTAACTCAAAAAACGTTGAAAACTCGAAAAAAATACTGGTGAAATTTCATGTTTTTGGCCATATTTTGCATAAAATTGAGCAAAATTAGTTTATTTTTATACTCATTTTAAAGTTTTAGATATGATCTTACCAAATTTAATATAATATATTCAATTTATATTAGCAGTTTACTCAAAAAACGTCAAAAACTCGAAAAAAATATTGGTGAAATTTCAGGTTTTTGGGCATATTTTGCAGGAAATTGAGCAAAATTAGTCAAATTTGGACTCATTTTAAATTTTTTGATATCATCTAACCAAATTCTAAAGAAATATTCAATTTTTCGTAGAAGTTAATTCAAAAAACGTGGAAAACAGGAAATAAATCGGTAAAATTTCAGGTTTTTTTGACATATTTTGCTAACAATTGAGAAAATTTAGTCAAGTTTTGATTCATTCTAAAGTTTCTGATATGATCTAACCAAATTCTATAGAAATATTCAATTTTTCGCAGCAGTCAACTCAAAAAATGTCGAAAACTGGAAATATATCGGTAAATTTTCATGTTTTTGGCCATATTTTGCATAAAATTGAGCAAAAATAGTTTATTTTGGACTCATTTTAAAGTTTTAGATATGATCTTACCAAATTCAATATAACATATTCAATTTATATTAGCAGTTTACTCAAAAAAAGTCAAAAACTCGAAAAAAATATTGGTGAAATTTCAGGTTTTTGGGCATATTTTGCAAGAAATTGAGCAAAATTAGTCAAATTTGGACTCATTTTAAATTTTTTGATATCATCTAACCAAATTCTAAAGAAATATTCAATTTTTCGTAGAAGTTAATTCAAAAAACGTGGAAAACAGGAAATAAATCGGTAAAATTTCAGGTTTTTTTGACATATTTTGCTAACAATTGAGAAAAATTAGTCAAGTTTTGATTCATTCTAAAGTTTCTGATATGATCTAACCAAATTCTATAGAAATATTCAATTTTTCGCAGCAGTCAACTCAAAAAATGTCGAAAACTGGAAATATATCGGTAAATTTTCATGTTTTTGGCCATATTTTGCATAAAATTGAGCAAAAATAGTTTATTTTGGACTCATTTTAAAGTTTTAGATATGATCTTACCAAATTCAATATAACATATTCAATATATATTAGCAGTTTACTCAAAAAAAGTCAAAAACTCGAAAAAAATATTGGTGAAATTTCAGGTTTTTGGGCATATTTTGCAAGAAATTGAGCAAAATTAGTCAATTTTGGACTCATTTTAAAGTTTTTGATATCATGTAACCAAATTCTATAGAAATATTCAATTTTTAGTAGCAGTTAACTCAAAAAATTTCGCAAACTCGAAAAAAAATCCGTGAAATTTCAGTTTTTTGGCCATATTTTTCCAAAACTTGAGAAAAGTTAGTCAAGTTTGGATTCATTTTAACGTTTTTGATAGGTCCTAACAAAGTATTATAGAAATATTCAATTTTTTTAAGCCGTTCACTCAAAAAACGTCGAAAACTGGAAATATATCGGTAAAATTTCATGTTTTTGGCCATATTTTGCATAAAATTGAGCAAAATTAGTTTATTTTGGACTCATTTTAAAGTTTTAGATATGATCTTACCAAATTCAATATAATATATTCAATTTATCGTAGCAGTTTACTCAAAAAACGTCGAAAACTCGAAAAAAATATTGGTGAAATTTCAGGTTTTTGGCCATATTTTGCAAGAAATTGAGCAAAATTAGTCAAATTTGGACTCATTTTAAAGTTTTTGATAAGATATAACCAATTGCTATAGAAATATTCAATTTTTCGTAGCATTTAACTCGAAAAAATAATCTGTGAAATTTCAGTTTTTTGGCCATATTTTGCTAAAAATTGAGAAAAAAAGGTAAAGTTTTGATTCATTTTACTTTTTTGACGAGATATATTCAAATTAATTAGATATATATAATTTTTCGTAACAGTTAACTCAAAGAGCTTCGAAAACTCGAAAAAAATTGGTGAAAATTCTGGTTTTTGGCCATATTTTGATAAAAATTGAGCTAAATTAGTCAAATTTGGACTCGTTTAAAGTTTTTGATATGATATAACTAATTGCTATAGAAATATTTAATTTTTAGCAGCAGTTAATTCAAAGAACGTGGAAAACTCGAAAAAATATCAGTGAAATTTTAGTTTTTTGGCCATATTTTGCTAAAATTTGGGAAAATTTAGTCAAGTTTTGATTCATTCTAAAGTTTCTGATATGATCTAACCAAATTCTATAGAAATAATCAATTTTTCGCAGCAGTTAATTCAGAAAACATGGAAAACTTGAAAAAATATAATTAAAAATTTAGTTTTTTGGCCATATTTTGCTAAAAATTGAGAAAAATTAGTCAAGTTTTGATTCATTCTAAAGTTTCTGATATGATCTAACCAAATTCTATAGAAATATTCAATTTTTCGCAGCAGTTAACTCAAAAAACTTTGAAAACTCGAAAAAAATACTGGTGAAATTTAAGTTTTTTGGCCTTATTTTGCTAAGAATTGAGCAAAATTAGCCAGGTTTGGACTCATTTTAAATTTTTTTGATATAATCTAACTTAATTTAATAGAAATACTCTATTTTTCGTGGCAGTAAATCGAAAAAATATCATTGAAATTTTAGTTTTTTGGCCATATTTTGCTAAAAATTGAGAAAATTTAGTCAAGTTTTGATTCATTCTAAAGTTTCTGATATGATCTAACCAATTCTATAGAAACATTCAATTTTTCGCAGCAGTTAACTCAAAAAACGTCGAAAACTGGAAATATATCGGTAAATTTTCATGTTTTTGGCCATATTTTGCATAAAATGGAGCAAAATTAGTTTATTTTGGACTCATTTTAAAGTTTTAGATATAATCTTACCAAATTCAATATAATATATTCAATTTATATTAGCAGTTTACTCAAAAAACGTCAAAAACTCGAAAAAAATATTGGTGAAATTTCAGGTTTTTGGCCATATTTTGCAAGAAATTGAGCAAAATTAGTCAAATTTGGACTCATTTTAAAGTTTTTGATATCATCTAACCATATTCTAAAGAAATATTCAATTTTTCCTAGCATTTAACTCAAAAAACGTCAAAAACTCGAAAAAAAATCTGTGAAATTTCAGTTTTTTGGCCATATTTTGCTAAAAATTGAGAAAAACAGGTAAAATTTTATTCATTTTACTTTTTTGACGAGATATATCAAAATTAATTAGATATTTACAATTTATCATAGCAGTTAACTCAAAAAGCTTCGAAAACTCGAAAAAAATTGGTGAAAATTCAGATTTTTTCCATATTTTGATAAAAATTGAGCTAAATTAGTCAAATTTGGACTCATTTCAGAGTTTTTGGCAAGATCGAACCAATTTTAATAGAAATATTTAATTTTAAGCAGCAGTAAATTCAAAAAACGAGGAAAATTCGAAAAAATATCATTGAAATTTTATTTTTTTGGCCATATTTTGCTAAAAATTGAGAAAATTTAGTCAAGTTTTGATTCATTCTAAAGTTTCTGATATGATCTAACCAAATTCTATAGAAATAATCAATTTTTCGCTTCAGTTAACTCAAAAAACGTTGAAAACTCGAAAAAAATACTGGTGAAATTTCATTTTTTTGGCCATATTTTGCATAAAATTGAGCAAAATTATTTTATTTTTATACTCATTTCAAAGTTTTAGATATGATCTTACCAAATTTAATATAATATATTCAATTTATCGTAGCAGTTTACTCAAAAAACGTTGAAAATTCGAAAAAAATATTGGTGAAATTTAAGTTTTTTGGCCTTATTTTGCTAAGAATTGAGCAAAATTAGCCAGGTTGGGACTCATTTTAAATTTTTTGATATAATCTAACTTAATTTAAAAGAAATACTCAATTTTTCGTGGCAGTAAATCGAAAAAAAATCATTGAAATTTTAGTTTTTTGGCCATATTTTGCTAAAAATTGAGAAAATTTAGTCAAGTTTTGATTCATTCTAAAGTTTCTGATATGATCTAACCAAATTCTATAGAAATATTCAATTTTTCGCAGCAGTCAACTCAAAAAATGTCGAAAACTGGAAATATATCGGTAAATTTTCATGTTTTTGGCCATATTTTGCATAAAATTGAGCAAAAATAGTTTATTTTGGACTCATTTTAAAGTTTTAGAAATGATCTTACCAAATTCAATATAACATATTCAATTTATATTAGCAGTTTACTGAAAAAACGTCAAAAACTCGAAAAAAATATTGGTGATATTTCAGGTTTTTGGGCATATTTTGCAAGAAATTGAGCAAAATTAGTCAAATTTGGACTCATTTTAAATTTTTTGATATCATTTAACCAAATTCTAAAGAAATATTCAAAAATTTCGTAGCATTTAACTCAAAAAACGTCAAAAACTCGAAAAAATAATCTGTGAAATTTCAGTTTTTTGGCCATATTTTGCTAAAAATTGAGAAAAAAAGGTAAAGTTTTGATTCATTTTACTTTTTTGACGAGATATATTCAAATTAATTAGATATATATAATTTTTCGTAGCAGTTAACTCAAAAAGCTTCGAAAACTCGAAAAACTTTGGTGAAAATTCAGGTTTTTGGCCATATTTTGATAAAAATTGAGCTAAATTAGTCAAATTTGGACTCGTTTAATGTTTTTGATATGATCTAACTAATTGCTATAGAAATATTTAATTTTTAGCAGCAGTTAATTCAAAGAACGTGGAAAACACGAAAAAATATCAGTGAAATTTCAGTTTTTTGGCCATATTTTGCTAAAATTTGAGAAAATTTAGTCATGTTTGTATTCATTTTAAAGTTTTTGATATGATCTAACTAAATTTTATAGAAATATTCAATTTTTCGCAGCAGTTAATTCAAAAAACATGGAAAACTCGAAAAAATTTAATTAAAAATTTAGTTTTTTGGCCATATTTTGCTAAAAATTGAGAAAATTTAGTAAAGTTTTGATTCATTCTAAGGTTTCTGATATGATCTAACCAAATTCTATAGAAATATTCAATTTTTCGCAACAGTTAACTCAAAAAACGTTGAAAACTCGAAAAAAATATTGGTGAAATTTCAGGTTTTCGGCCATATTTTGCAAGGAATTGAGCAAAATTAGTCAATTTTGGACTCATTTTAAAGTTTTTGATATCATGTAACCAAATTCTATAGAAATATTCAATTTTTAGTAGCAGTTAACTCAAAAAATTTCGCAAACTCGAAAAAAAATCCGTGAAATTTCAGTTTTTTGGCCATATTTTTCCAAAACTTGAGAAAAGTTAGTCAAGTTTGGATTCATTTTAACGTTTTTGATAGGTCCTAACAAAGTATTATAGAAATATTCAATTTTTTTAAGCCGTTCACTCAAAAAACGTCGAAAACTGGAAATATATCGGTAAAATTTCATGTTTTTGGCCATATTTTGCATAAAATTGAGCAAAATTAGTTTATTTTGGACTCATTTTAAAGTTTTAGATATGATCTTACCAAATTCAATATAATATATTCAATTTATCGTAGCAGTTTACTCAAAAAACGTCGAAAACTCGAAAAAAATATTGGTGAAATTTCAGGTTTTTGGCCATATTTTGCAAGAAATTGAGCAAAATTGATTGATCTCATCCAACCTCCCCTTTCCTTGATCATCTCCACCCAAGTGATTTTCATTTTTTATTTGTGAGGAAACTATGACTTCATTTTCGTTCCATGATAAACCTGAGTTTAACTCATATTCATCCTCTTTCTTTTAAATATTTTCACATTTCTTAGGATT
Organism: Sympetrum striolatum; assembly: GCA_947579665.1. NCBI lineage: Eukaryota > Metazoa > Arthropoda > Insecta > Odonata > Libellulidae > Sympetrum > Sympetrum striolatum. The sequence goes on along the minus strand of CANPUZ010000057.1, from coordinate 266,502 downwards.
ATCATCCTCTGAAAGGACTATCACTTCTGGATATTTATTTGCTCTTTGTGGTTCTATCAGCTCAGATGTTCGTTTAGTACATAGTGCGATTCTCTTTGATTTTATCATTCGATGATCAGGGGCGTATTAACCCCATTTGCAGCCCTACGCCAGTCAATGTCTGCCACCCACTTAAGGAATTAATTTTCTCCATTTTCAATGTAAACCATATCTTTACTCTATGATGTAAACACACGATCCGCGCTCCTGGCGGCTTATGGCGGAACTTTTTTTCTAAAAGGGAACACACGCGGGGTTTTGAATCGATGGAATTGAATTGAGGATGGAAACTGTTCCAAAAAAAATAAATTAGAAAAACTAAAAAAATTGAATTTCGGGACTCCATGGCGTAGTTGGCGTACTGGTAAATACGTACCTGACGATGATGGATATTTGGGGCTTTTCCTATCCCCCTCAACCAGATCATTCACCAAATCAGCAGCGGATCCAGGGGGGGGGAATTTCCCCCCAAATCCAAGAGAATATACCGTAGAATGGGGTGACTTCGGCCGCATGGGGTGACTTCGGCAACATGTGCACTGCTCCACAAATTGTAAATTTATAGTACAATATCTAAAATTTCACAAAGTGACCTTTTTTTTCTGCGCTTTAGAACATTGTCTAGACATATCGCCAACAAATCTGTCTTGCTCTTTGCAACATTGACAGTACAATTGTCATGGGAACTAAATTGAAAATCGTGCATTCTCGAGACAAGTCTACAAAACCTCGGTCGGGTAACTTCTCTGCTAAAGTCAAGTGAGAGAAAATGGTCTTATAATTTCATTAATTTTGTCATAATCACAATGTAAAAATAGTAAACATATTTGCCTTAAGATCTGGTTATTATGGCCACCTATGAAAAAAATCGCAGTATTGTGGGGTGACTTCGGCCATGTCTAGGAACAGCCAAAAAGTCAGTGCTAGGCCTATGTATCAAAGTTACGATGAAAATAGCTTAAGAAAAGCATTATATGATAATATAATTTAAACATTTTAAAATATAAATATTCGTAATATTAATCATATACTTAATTTTGTAGGTGATATTTAAGAAACATATTTAGTGGCCGAAGTCACCCCATCGGTTGGGGCGCCTGCAGTCGCTATTCTTTATTTTTAAACAAATTCCGTTGCTTTAAGAAAAGGTTTTAAATACTATATGCATGAATAAAAATTAACTCCATTTAATTTTAATTTTCTGTGCTTATAAAATGTAATTGAATAGAGAAATATTTAAAAAAAACTCTAATACATGGCCGAAGTCACCCCATTCTATGGTATTTTCCGAAGCCAATAATTTAATACTTATAAACCGAGCGTCGTCTATAGATGACGGGTGACGGTTGTCAATGTTGCCACATGCACTTGATGTCCCTTTACACGAGCCACTCTGCGCTGCTTTCGAGTCATTCATAGCTGAACATTGTTTCAAATGGAGGAGTTCACACAAGTAGCGGGCACAAAATGAGACGCGCCACTGGATGCAGCCGCCATTCAGTCGCATGCGGTGGCGATGCCGACCGTGAGACAACATTGTAACACCAAGTTGTAGGGAAGAAACACAATGTTTGAAATCAGCGACTGCTTTGCACTCGAAGTTCTACTTTGTCTACTTCTCCCTCGAACGACTGAAGCTAAAGTTCATTTTAGTGTCGCATCAGACAGCTGAGAGTACGCTTCGGCTAAGACCTCCTCTTTCTTCCTGCGAACTGGCAATTACAGTTGATTTTGCAAGGTAAGTTTCAGTTTATAGCCAGTTAACTGTCATCAATATTTTCGTCATTGATTTTCTTTCACAGTAATTTTTAGGTGTTCACTCGGAGGGGGGTCGGACTCTACCCCTGATGTCAGTGAAAAATAACATCCCTTATTATTATTTATAATATTATTATTTTCTGGAGGTTCACTTAGACGTTCCCCAAAATTTGAGTGCGGGGTGAACCACTTGCATCATAATGCTTATCTGAATGATTACTTCCAAGATTATTTTTGATATCATTACATACAATAATAATAATAATAAAATCTTTTTATTCCTCGGCCCTTCATAAATTACATTCTATACAACAATTGTCAGGAATATATGCACCCCTAAGGTGACAGCCACCTGTTTCGTGGTTACCGACTCTTCATTTACTTGGCAAATAATAAACAAGCCATTTAATTTGTTACATAAAATAAAATTTAGACCATGTGCATTAAAAATACAAAATAAATTATAATAATGAAATCATAAAATTCAACAAAATAGCTTTCATACAATTTTTTTAAACATAAATTCAATATCATCATATTTAAATAAATACTCCTTAATTAATTTTATAAACTTAATTTCTGTTGTAGCAGTGGTTATATTCTCCGGTGAATTACAAACAAATTTTGAACTAATATACAAAAAAGAATATCTAAAGAATTCACATTTGGGTTTTGGGATTATCGTTTGTTTAGATCTTAATATATACGGTGATGGTTTATTTTCATCACCGCCACGATTATAGTACATCGTCAACACTTTATATGCAAATAGATGTCTCAGTGCCAAAATTTTTACCTTAAAAAATGGAGGAAAAGAATGCACAGTACTATGCGCTCTTGACATAACTCGAATAATTTTCTTCTGTGCCACTATTAATGGCTTTAAATTGGTAATGAATGCACCCCCCCAACAAACAATACCATATTGAAGCCTCGAGTTCACTAGAGCATGGTACACCTTAATTAATACAGTATATGGACATTCATATTTTAATAAATAAAATTTCCTAATTGATGAGATTGTCTCAGAATACAATTTATTAATATGTTGTTTCCAGTTTTGGTTCTCATCAAAATAAATTCCCAAACATTTGATGTAATCAACCCTTTGAATTGGTATGCAATATGGACATGAAGAAACATTTTCTTTAACACATTTCATACATCTATAATACAGATTATTTAGTCCAACTGTACCTTTCCTCAAACTAAATTGAATAAATTTTGTTTTATCGCTCAATGACATAGAATTCGCAGAAAACTAATGCTGTAGCTTATTTAAATCATTCTGCATCTGTCTGTATTTGAATCACCGGCTGTATAGCTAAGGCAGGGGTTTATTTATTTACAAATTATACGGGCAGTCAACCCTTTTACACAGAGAATTTGTTCATTTAAGAGCACATTTATACAGTAAAGACAACAAAAATGAAAACATTACATATATAAATCATCAAATAAAGAAATCCTTAAATATTACAATTCAATCAAATAAATTCAATTGGATAATATCAAGAAATCTAAATATTAAAACATAAGTCCTTTTACATAAAGCATATCTATTATATATAGATGCTTCTCCGGATTCATTCATATATCATATATATATATATATAGAGAGGATACAAATTCACAGCCTAAACCACAAGCGTCATTGACTCGAAATTTTTACCACGCCATAACGTGAAACCCCCAGGAAAAAAGCGATTTTGAACCTCAGTGTCATGGGTTCAATTCCAGAGGGCCCCAAAGTCCCGATTTTTCCCGTTTAAATGCATTGCTTTGATTTTCGGGAATTTTTAAAAAATACTTGCCGGATAGGTAGAGAATCAAAACTCAAGGAACCTTTATATATGGTCATGATCTATCGAAAACATAAATGAGTTTTACGGAAAATAACCTGGGTTCGATGCTAGGTCGATGCAAAAATCTGCCGTTTAAAATGCATTGTGGCGATTTTTAAGATTTTTTTTGGACCCTTTCCCGATGGCATGGAAACTTGAAACTCGGCACGTAAATACATAAAATGAATATATTTCATAATCAAATTTTAGATGTTCGCTGATGGTCCTTGGTTCGATCCCAGAGGGCAATTTGCACTTCTCAATGCATTTCTTACGGAGATAACGGTAACAAAATTAAGGTACTTCCCGGCATGCTATCGACTTCAAACTTTGCATGATAAAAAAGCCAGCCCTTACAAATCAAACTTTGCATTCTCAGATTACAATATTTCCTGGGTTCGACACCAGGTGTCTCTACAATCAGAAATTGATCCGATATTTAGGAATTATTTTGAAACTATTCCCAATAATATAGAAACTTGAAATTCGGTATGTATATAAGTATCATTTATAGGTTTCAGAAACAAATTTTAGATTTCCAAGATCGTCCTTGGTTCGAATCCAGAGAGCCATTTACATTCGTGAAAATTAGAACGTCTTTTGAGGCAGTTGTAGCCAATATTTCTGATTGAATTTTCACACATAGTTAGAGATGGTTATCTTTTGTTGCGCTGCATAGTAATTTCACCAGGAAGACCCGGGTTCGATGCCAGACGATGAAATTTCAGCGAATTTTAAGAAAATTTACAACCATTTTATTTTCTTTTGAGGACCCTCCCAAAATGATGCCGATATGAAATTAATATGCCGATCTGCTTGCAGTATGCAAGCTACATTTTACTCGTAATCCATATATATAGAAATAAAAAAACATCAGCAATAATTTGTCTGGAAGACAAGATCTTTATTAGAATTTGCTGATGTATAGGATACATGTATAGGTACATGCAATCAGGGCAGTGCCCAGGATTCGCTCGTGGGAGGGGTTTTTCAGTCAGGTGCGCACTGGTAGCGTGGGCTTTTAGGCCCTTTTGTTCGTGAAACTCGATTTCTAATAAGCGCGAAAGTGTGACTCACGGAAACGAGAGAAGGAGTCCTGACAGATGTTAACATGATCATGTTTCAACTTTGGAAAGTTGAAAGAGGCACTAAATTTTGGAAGAAAAAGTTTACTAAATGAAACATTAAATATAATAATTTCATTTTATCTTCAATTCATCATTCTTGGAACTTTTTGTATGAAGGATCCTCATGGGGGAGGGGTTTGAAACCCCCCCCGTGCACACGGGCCTGCATGTAATGTGTGTGGGTTGTGAAAAATCTAAATCTATTATATATAGATGCTTCTCCGGATTCATTCATGGATATATATAGATAGGTACGAGTAAAATGTAGCTTGAATACTGCAAGCAGATCGACAATACTAATTTCATATCGGCATCATATCGGGACGGTCCTCAAAAGAAAAAATCTGATGTTGCCAGCACATGACTTTCTCCATATATATAAGATGTAAATATTTATCTACGACAGTATTTTCGAACTCTATATTCAATCTAAACTTGGAAGATAAGTGATTAATTTATATCATATTATCTTTTACGTCACAAACATTATAAATAATGTTTTTCGGGACATTTTCGATGAAAAACGATGAAATAGCCTTTCGCCCCAGCGCCGAGAGCGCCCACGACGTACATAATCAGCAACTTCCGGTTTATCAGTATTTCACAAATAACTCCTACGCAATCAGTGATAAAAAAATATGTTTCATACAAAAGTTATAGTAAAATAAATTTTATAAAACTTTTTTGAACATAGTTTATACCTTAATATAATATTTATAGAGATATTTCGAAAACCGGAAATGAGCTTTGAAAAATGAAGCTCGACTTCCGGTGAACCGATTTACTCCAAAAACTAATCAACTCTAACAACACCAACCAAAATAATATATATGAAATTTGGTGTCGATCCAACTAATAGTTTTTATGTTAGAGCGCCCACAAAGTACATATCAGGTACTTCCGGTTTATCGGTATTTCACGAATAACTCCTAATCAACCGGTGATACAAAAATATGTTAAATTCAAAAGTGATAGTAAATTACATTATCTAAAACTTTTATCAGGTATACAATATACCTATAAATCACATTCACGGAGATATTGTGAAAACCGGAAATGAGCTTTGATGAATGAAGCTCGACTTCCGTTTAACCGATTTACTCCAAAAACTAATCAACTTTGACAGCAAACACCACAGTACTATATATGAATTTTGGTATTGATACTACTAATAGTTTTACGTTAGAGCGCCCACAAGCACAGACACACATACACACAGACATCATTCCGAAAATGACGTGTTCTAGGGACCCCAAAACATGTATTTCCGTTGAAATCTCGAAGTCAATTTTCTTCATGAAAACAATACTTTCTCTATACTTCGTATGTGGAGAAAGTAAAAAAAAATATTGAAAATATTCTTAAAATTCGCTGCAATGTAATCGTCTGGCATCGAACCCGAGCCTTCCTGGTGAACTTACTATGTAGTACCACAGATGATCACCATCTCTAACTATGTGTGAAAATTCAGTAAGAACACTAACGGTAAACAGTACAAACAATAATTCGAGTGATTTTATGGCTTAAGGAATAGGTAGTTTCCAAAAATACTACGAGATTATCATCAAAAGTTTTTACTATATATAGGAAAGAAGGGATAGAATCAGGAGAGGGGTGGGGGAAGGTGAAAGGGTGGGGGATGTGAAAGAGTGGGGGATGTGAAAGGGTGGGGGGGTGAAGTTTGGGGTATTGGAGGAAGCAATAAACAGCAGAGGTAGACGGGTTTTCATGATATTGGATGCTAAAGTTCAATGTAAAATATTCCCTAGAAATGTAGAAATAGTAGTAGGTAGAAATGACCAATAAATATTTATAGAAATTTTCACTGTAAATTTTTTACTTTCTCCATATACGAAGTATAGAGAAAGTATTGTTTTCATGAAAAAATTCGACTTCGAGATTTCAACGGAAATACATGTTTTGGGGTCCCTAGAACACGTCATTTTCGGAATGATGTCTGTGTGTATGTATGTATTTCCGTTGAAATCTCGAAATCAAATTTTTCATGAAAACAATACTTTTTCTATGCTTCGTATATGGAGAAAGTAATAAGAGCTAAACAAATAAAAGAATTGTGGTGTGGGGAAAAACTCCTTGGCTGAAGGCTTTCGGAGAAAAACCCACTGTGCGGGAAAACGCTCACGCAAGAAGGGGAGAAAAGAACCCGCGAAAACACAGATGGAAATAAATACAAGCAGGTATATCTCTAGTTGAATAATTGCTGACCAATATTGTTGGGTAAATTTCTGGGTGGATGACCACGGATGTCATTTACCTGAAAAGACAGAAGAAGAAGAGTAGTCGGAAAATAAAGAGCTTTCGGAAATGCGATTTAAGTAATGGAGGCCTGAAAGATTGGGATTAATAAGCTACAATAATGTAATTAATAATAAAAATAATAAAGTTATGAGAGTGAATGACGGAGAAGTTGTTGTGACGAATGAGGGAAGGAGAAATAGAGAAGGTATATCTGGGGAGATGCTGACGGAGGATTGGTGATCAAGACAAGAATAGCTATGGCAAAGGAAGCCTTCTGTAAGAAATGTGTATTAATCTAGAGCTGAGGATTGGTGGAATGTATGGAGCGTTATGTTACATGGATGCGAAACATGGGAAGAGAAGGACAGGATTGATGCCTTCGAAATGTGTGGAGAGAATGAAATGGAATAAGATGAAGTGCTGAGAAGAGATGGAAAGAGCATTACTCCGCACAATACGGAAAAGAAAAGGAAGCTGGATCGGACATGTTGTAAGAGGGAAGGGGATTCTGACTATAGCCATTGAAGGAACCGTGGAAAGAGAAAAGAGAAGAAGAAAGCTATAGATGAGGTGAAGAGAGGAGGATACAAGGAGACCAAGGAGGAGGCCCGGGACATGTACTTTCCAACTCATCTTTCCTCATTAGACAGAATTACTAACTTCTTTCTCAGAATTGTAAAAGCCAGAGTTTCTTCCTTCCGTCAAGCCTCTAAAAATTCTCTCTTATCTTCACTATCCTGAAATCTCGTTCTGTCAATAGATCAAAACATGATTTATCCTTCTTACATTCACTGCTACACTGTTCTCCCTTAACTTGCGAATTATCGTGTTCCAGACAGCCCGTATGACGTCTTTACTTCACTATGCTACTCCTTTCACTTATCAATCGCCCCCTTTTCTTTACTTCTCTAATGAACTCAATTCCTCCTCCTATTGATCCTTTATCTAAACAGAAATTTTTGAACCTGAGCTTACCACACACCAGATCCATATGATTGTAAAATCTACCTTTATGTTTGTTTTTTTTTCTATATATTTTATGTAACTTTTTAACTATTTATGTTTATTACTTTACTATATGTATATTTTTATATTTCACTTTAAATTGGCATTGTTTTGCTGCATGTGAGATTTGAATAAATAAATAAATTAATGAAGTGGAGACGGTTGTGGTGTGTGGGACCTGCCGACAGGCAGAACATCAGAAGATGAGACCTATTGGGATGCATGGGATTTGTTTTCATACGAAACTTGGCAACAAATCGCCACTCAGGATGGGTGGGAATATAGGAGATGAAAGCAGTGCTGATTCCCAGGGTAACTTCTAGCCCTCCCTCTTCACACAACCATTGCTTATGAAGAAGAAATATCCCGAGAAAGCAATTTGATATGAATTTATATCACCTAATGATACACGATTAGTTTTCGAGCGAATTATGGAGCAATAATTTCCCATTTTTTTATTGGAGGTCGCAGTTTTGTTATGATGCATGAATCAATAAAATAATGTGTTAACTCTAAAATAACGCGCCTTCGTAAGTAATGGGCACCCCGAAATTCGAGCGTCAGACATTGAAAAATCATTTGATCGCAAACGCCCCTTAAGATATGCGGTAGTCGCTGCACCTTATACGTCTGTACTAAACAGGCATATGCTAATACATGCCATATAATAAATACTGCTAACATAATGACAGTAGTCGTCTACGCAGGAAGTCCTGCTATGGAAGAATAGGTCCTACGTGAGTGCCAATTCAAAATCATTCATTTTAATGGGCTAGCCCAGTGGTCGGCAAACTTATTGGCCAAAGAGCCAAATATGTACAATACAACGATTCAAAAACATTTTGAGAGCCAAATCTGTTTTTACTTGCTCAATATACGAAGTATAGAGAAAGTATTGTTTTCATGAAACAATTCGACTTCGAGATTTCAACGGAAATACAAGTTTTGTCCCTAGAACACGTTTTCACCATTTTCGGAATGATGTGTGTGTGAGTGTGTCTGTATGTGTGTGTGTGATAGTGGGCGCTCTAACGTAAGGCCCGGAAGTCGAGATTTACTTTTCTAATCTCGTTTCCGTTTTTGCAAAATATCTCCATAAATATGATATTTAGGTATATACTATTATTAATAATAGTTTTTGAAAATGTAATTTACTATAACTTTTGTATTAAACATATTTTTGTATGACTGATTGTTTAGGAGTTATTCATGAAATACTGATAAACCGGAGGTTGCTTTACTTTGTGGGCGCTCTGGGCTCTATGGGCGAAAGGCAAATTTCATCGTTTTTCATCGAACATGTCCCGAAAAACATTTATAATGTTTGTGACGTAAAAGATAATATGATATAAATTAATCACTTATCTTCCAAGTTTAGATTGAATATAGAGTTCGAAAATACTGTCGTAGATAAATATTTACATCTTATATATGGAGAAAGTCATGTGCTGGCCACATCAGATTTTTTTCTAAAGCCACCAATGCAAGATTATTATCATTATTAAAATGATGACAAAAATACCTGTAGGATGTGCAGCTGGATGAAAAAAGGAACAACTACTTTATTCTTCAAGAAGACACCTTTGTAACTTAAGCCACTTGCACGATAAGATTCGACCATTACAATACTGCGACTGAAACCACGACTGCTGTCCAACGCCAAACAGACTTGCTACGATAAAACAGCGAGTGTCACTCAGATGTACTCGGGATGGGAAAGATAGAAGACAAATATAAAGGATAAATTTAGTAAATAAGTTCAGAGAAATTACGTTCTCAGATGATGTAACCGATATAACCCCCTGTTATACGTTCTGATACTGCCAGAAAGATTAGGGAAATAGATGTTAGAACAAATCGTTTCAAAAATTAATTTTTTCCGCGAAGTACACGCGAAAGCAACCGTTTGGGAAAATAGTTGCTATCTTACGTAGACTTGAAACGGATAGAAAAAGAACTTTGGATGAATTCGCATCCAAATATCAACGCTATGAATTGAGTTTAAAAAATCTCCAGAGTTAAACAATAGTTTTCGAATTAATTTGTGTAAAAAATCGAATTTAACATTCCCAAACACAACCAACATTTTAAAAAAGGCGTATTTCTCAAAGAATCACGGCGATGAGTGAATTCATTCGTGCTGAGATATGTAATAACATGGGGTTACTTCAACCCCACGTGGGGTATTTCTCACCCCAAGTTTAGAAACGTCGGTTTTCTTTAAATCTTTAATCATTAGAAGACTATTTCGAAGGATAAGTTCAGAGGAATTGCGTTCTAAGAAGATAATGCGACCTCCCTGTTACGTGCATTGATACTTAATTAAAGGTTTAAAGTCACCAAAAGCCGTCTTTGTCGGCGTTCCTCCTCTTCCTTCCCGGTAGCTGGATAAAGCAAGAATGCCGCGCTACCAAGTGTAGCTAAAGATCTTTTCAATATCAATGCTAATCGTCCGCAGGAACTACAAAATACCGATTCCTTTCTAGCTTTATCGGGAAGTAAGAGGAGGAACGCCGACAAAGACGGCTTCTGGAGGCTTAAAAACCTCTGATTCATCAACAGCCGTGTTCCAGTATTTCTTTCTTTACTTATAATGCGAGGAATATTAGGGAAATAAATGCTAGAACGTTTCAAGAATTCATTTTTTTCTGCGAAATATATTAGGAAGATAGATTTTTATATTATATATATTTATTTTATATTATATATATTTATACAGCCCAAACATCGATAGCGGATTGGTGGAACATTGGACGAGTTAGGGGGCGTCCATTAATTACGTGAGGCGTTTAGGGGGGCGGAGGGGGTTGAGCCGAATCTCACTCACTCTCACGTGGGGGAGAGGGGTGGTTCTCGCAAAGATTACGTCATTTCTTATCCGCAAGAAAAAGTGTAGAATTATGAGATAACTGGGTTTAATCGAGTCACCATGGACTGAATTAGAATGAATATTACCAATTTTAGAAGTTCTCATATAAGTATTTTATTGCACGATTTTTACTTTCTCCATATACGAAGTATAGAGAAAGTATTGTTTTCATGAAAAAATTCTACCTCGAGATTTTGACGGAAGTGTTGGGGCGGTCTAGGACAACTGGCAGTCGCGGGAACTGGAAATAGTGGCCTTGGTGTTATATCAATTATAATAAGTGAAGGAATTTACAACAACGTACTTTTTTCATAGGAAATGTTACGTAAAGCTAATATTTATTTAAAAAAACATGATATTTTATATAATTCCTCATAATTTAAAGCGAAAATGTTATAACCTTGTATAAAAATACGCTCCACAAAACCTCATAATAGGAATTCATCCATTTTAGTTGAAATCACATGTATCAACAATGAGACGAAATTGCTATTTTATTTTAGGTTAATGTCGGACCAAAAATAGTACAAATCTGGACTTAGAGGCTTTTCCTTACAATGATCCGCGATTATAATGGTGCATGTCGTACATAATTTTAAAGAGCAACTTATTTTCTGTAATATGATATCCATTAGGCGTCAGCGTCGTTCCCCTACCCCATCTGAGACGAAGCAAATCAAAACTCGGTGGATTCGCGGAAGTTCTCGACTCGATCACACGATTACTGAACAATAGGGTAGATCAAAATAACTTTTATCGAAATCCGTCAACGGCTAAGTGGGTTCTCGCAAAGATTAAATAATGTTTTATCCGCAAGAAACAGTGATGAATTATGAGATAACTGGGTTAAATTGAGTCCCCATTGACTGAATTAGAATGAATATTACCAATTTTAGAAGTTCTCATTTTATTATTTTATTGCACGATATTTTCATTGTGATTTTAGACTACGATCCCAGTAATCTTAAACACTAGTCACAACTAGTCCTAAATAAAAATAATTAAATAAATTACGTTTTTTTGAATAAATCCAGTACAATGAAGCATAGATTAACATATTTACACTGAAAAAACGCATTTTGAGCAATATCACGTGAGATTAGAGGACAGGGTCAAGCCAAATCTCACTATATCGCACCAGATGAGGGTCAAAAATCGCAAATATCACCTCACGTGGATGCCCCCTTATATGGAACCAGGGTGAGCGGAGAACGGAGTGCCACGAGACATGCCAATGAGTAGTTTTGTATCCGAATCTCGTTTGCCGTCGATTCTAAAGCTATGTCCACACTTGTGCAACTTTGTATTCAACACAGTCATGCGTCACAGCGCACGGTATGATGAAGGAGAGGCATGCGCTATTGCATGCCTCTCGCAAGTTGACTGGACCTATTTTTCATGACGCATGCCTCAGCGCACGTAAATACAACCAGTTGGATTTTAGTTCAACATTCTGCGCGTCTTTCCAGTGATTTCGATATCATTTTATTTAGTTTATAAATAAAATCGACTGAGGCCGTATTGATATTGAGGAAATTCATTACGAATGAAATAAAATGGTATTCACTTCTCCACAAGTTCATTGGAATAATTGAACGATCATTTTCAGGTCCACAAAAACAAACACATATGTTATGAAATAAATAAAACAAATACATAATATAAAATATCAATAAATGACATGTCCGCCATTAAGTGTGACCCCACCAAAGCAGATCATTGGTGTGTTAAATTCATTTTGAATCGAATACCTTAAGAGCGATAAACTTACATCGCGCAAAAACGTATTTAGTGCCCTATGGTTATATATACATGTAGATAAATTTAACTGTGGATACAATTATATACTCATGCAAAAGCCGAGTTTTTCTGCACACTTTTTATGCTGAGTACAAGGCTTCTTAAACTCGAGGGAGGGCTCCCCTTATCAGTTCTCCCGTGGCAAAGAAGCGTCAGTGTCGTAAATCAGCTGGAAAATTCCTCACTTGCTCATTCAACAATTACTTGTCAATTCTCTCTTACTAAATTACGGATGCCTCAATTACTGTAATTTCATTGTGTACTTTACTTGCTGCTTTTCCCACCACAGGCTTATATTCGACTCGGTTACTTTTCCCAGTTTTTTGGAATAAAATTAGGTACCTCGGCTTATAATGAGGTCGGCTTATATTCTAGTATAAAAAGTATACTCTTTCACAAATACTGCTGCTAAGACTATTGAAATATCGGCTATTCTGTTCCACAATTAAGTGGAAATATTATATCTGGAGGGGAAAATTCTAAATATCGATTTGCGTTTCGGTTGCCTCAGTGAGGGTCTCCGTTCGAGCTCCAGCCAAGGCACTATTTTCACTTCTTGTACAACCTCAATATTATATCTCCATTTTCATCTCGGTGTAGAATTGATTGAAAGAAATGTATTTCACTTGAACAGTTTTATTGCAAAAGGAAGCATCAATCTTAATTTTCAATATTTTTAAGTGAGAGTGTATGTCCGTTTTTCTTCTATCAGAAAATAAACATATTGGTTATGATCTTTCTAAACTCATAGAGCAAAAGCATAATTCACATTTCGTGCAAGTGAACTCCAGTGCAACTTCTGCGGCTCAAATATTATATTTATTCCATCATAACTTACGATAATCCACTCTCTGCTGAGACAGAGTATTAAATGCGTAACTTCCCATTGCTACATAAAACGCAAAGGAATAATTTCACTCTAAAGACGGTGTAAAACGCATCACGCATCAGTGTCATTTAATTAGTGAAACCGAAAGACTTCTGCAACGATTAATATCTCTAAGAATTTGAAGCGCAATCGAAATAAAGATTTTAGAATCTCATTTATACATCATTAAATAGTTTTGTCTCGAAAAGGGATGAGTCCTTTGAGCTCTCTTTCCCCTTAATTAGTTTGAGGGACCTGATCACCGATAAGAATATTCCATTGCGCAATTAAACCGAATGTTTCAGCCTGCTTTTCTGGTGGCTATTCTATCCCTATGGGTAGTAGATAAGGGGTGACGTGGAAGGTGGATTTCGCAAACAAGAAATATAGAAATGCTTTGCGTGTAGTCATGTTTTGGCCTTCATTTTCAGTTCTTCGCGTGCAATCGAGATGTTCACATCGAAAACGTATCTTTCAGAGGACTTACCTATATTGGCAAAGTGCAAGTGTGTTTCGTGCTTTATCACCAAGAAATTGTACTTCCAGTTTTTCTTGCTGAACATACAAGGATTTTAGTCGGTTTACGAAGTGCTGCGGAAAATAATTCGAGTGCCGCGCAATTGCCGTAAGAAATATTGTGGAATTGTGACTGCAGTGCTTATTTCTAAAATATCATTAGTTCTCTGTCTTTAATTTTCAAAGTACACTTAATCCACTCAGGTAACGGAGAGTGTTAGGCGAAAGAATATGCGTGTTAATAGGTGTTGCTTTTGTGAGCGAAAATGGATGCAGTGAGGTTGAGCAATTACTCAGCAAATTGTTTTTTCGTCACCAGTGATCATCAGATATGTTGTAATGTATTCGCTCAAAATAAAGTTTTGTAAGGAGTGCTGTGATTTTTTATTTAAAAGCGTTATTTGAGGAAATCAAAAGAGGTAAGAAAAACTATCAATTGCTTCTTCATGCCGTATTTTTTAAACGAATTGATATTTTTTTACTGTAAATATATCAAGTGACTGATCATATTTCTCACCTTCTTTCCATATTTTTTTATGAAAATTATTATTTCTTCAGTTTATCTGAACAGAGACTTCGCGGAAACTAATTTCATATCGTGCTTTAAATTTATCTTTGTCGCTTTTTATTGAATCACAATGTTATTAAAACAAAAGACCTTAAACGAAGTAATGCATTAGCTGATATAATGTCGATATGCAGTTTTTATTTAATCACAAGATGGGTCATGAAAAAAATTAATTCTTTAGAATCGAAGAGTATTTTCAATTGAAACATCCGAAATGAAATTGCTCAACCCTGTTGTATAGTTTTATCTAGAGAAACGACTGTAAGCTATTAATTTTAATTTCAGCATAGTACTTGTGGTGACTATAAATGTGGCTACGATGGAGTCAAACTGCTATTCTTTTGATTACATATCTACACGATCTAACTAAAACATTGAGTCCAGAAAGCATTATTATTAAAAATAAGATTTTTAAATGCATCCGTTTGTTTTTTATAATTTTTAAATTAAAGTTGATTATAATGAAAATAGACTTTAATTTGACAGCACTACGAAAGTCGTTTCTCGGCTAATTCTTGATATTTAATTAGAAAGCTTTGATTTAAAACATTAACTCTGGTGAGCGATATAATTTAAAACAAGATTTTCAAATATATCTTTTTGTTCTTTTAAATAAAATATGGTTGTAATAAAATAGGTTTTATTTTGAATACCATCACGACTACTTAAGTCGTTTTCTTGCCATTTTCTTGATCGTAAAAAATTTGGAAATAAACTTTTGAATGTAGAAAATTTCGATGTAAACTATTATTTCCGATAATCGGTGTTATTTATAAAACGATTTTTAAATACATTTAATTTTCATTAATATGAAAGTGGACTATAATGTATGTAGATTTTATTTTGACACAGAAATACTAAATTCAAAGTGCCATTTTTGGTAAAATATATTATTTAATTATCATTACACTTAATAAAAGGTATAGCTGTTGTACTATTATCTTAAATAATACGTGAATTTGTAAAAATAAAAGAGCTAATGGCAAATATAGTAGTATGAAAAATAAATAATAGATTAATATTTACAAGAAAAGTCAGGGAAAACAGGATATGGTCCATGTGAGCTTTTTTTGTCTCATCTGTTAGTTCCTGGTTTTAAAATGTTGTATGGTACACTTATGTTAATATTATATAGACTGATTTAAACTATATATAGATACAAAATATTACACAAGGCATAGAAAGTGTGATAACATTTAATATAATTTTTTCCGCACTAATTAGAAGTCACTTAAAAATGATCTTTAAGTCTCAATTTAACTTTCTCTTTGGAACTACAGCCCTATGTGACCCTCCACTCAGATCAGCCTCCACTTCTCTGTCTTCTCACTTTCATTTTCTCCATGTCCTTTATGAATTAGTCATCTCAATCTGGACCTTCCTCTCCATCTAGTGGCATACACTCTCCCTTCTATCACCTTATTGCTGTCTCTACATCCTTTCCACATGGTCCGAGCATTATATTCTGAAAGATTTAATGAACTTAACTATATCTTCCCCAATTCATTATTGTCTTTAACTCCTCTTTGGTTCTCCTTTGCCAAAATCCATTCTCATATAACCATTCATTTTTATATTTGTATTTAAGTGTTTCTGTTTATTAACTTCCTCTTGAGTATCTTTATATTTGCAAATTAACTTTTATTCCTTGCTTTTATTCATTCATTTATTCATATTATGCTTTTTTTGTAAGTTATCTTTTCTAGATATTTAAACTCTTCCACAGCTTCAAATTTTATCTGTTCTATCTCCAAATCCTGGGTGACTCTAGGTTTGCCAGTTGAGTTCATAAGTATATATTTAGGTTTACTGGTATTATCTATCAATCCCATTTTGCTTGCTTCTTTCTATTTATTTGTTAAATATTGTTCCTCTTTGATCTATTTTTCTTCATATTTGTGTAATCCTAGAATATCCTTGCTTTATTCCAGTGATGAATTCAAATTCATTTTATTATGTATGTTTACTTTAGCCATGCTCTTCTTCAATGTCATTTGAATCAATATAATTATTTTGGATGGAATTTCCATATCCTCCATTGCTTCTCAGAGTTTGATCCTGTTTATATTATCAAATGCTTGTCTAACCTCTACAATAGCATATGCAGTTCAAAATTATGCTCATAGCATTTTTCTAAAGTTTGTCTGATTACAAACAGTTGGTCTATGGTCCTCATGGTTTAAATAAAATGCTGTGTGTATTGTTAAAGAATTGAGAACCATTTGCTTGAATTAGTTATTCAAGGTTGTCATCTTCCTTTTATTCAGAATCATTTATACATATTTTGTATTGAATTTAATATCAATAATTAAACTGATTATGAAAATTTCTTAATGTTATGGTTAAATAACATCACATTTGATCTATTTTTGATAGTTTATTGAAGTAAACAGGATTATAAGGCTAAAATTTTATTTTATTTATTTATTGACTACTTAATGGACCAGCACTGATTATAAATTACCGTATTTGACGGCATATAAGACGCACCTTTTTTCCTAAATTATGTCTCGAAAAATTTCCCTGCGTCTTATATGTGAAAGTTCAACCTCCACAGGTTAACTTGTAATACTGATTGCTATTTTTAGCCCAGATGGTCTATACTACCTATTTCGGCTACATTATATCAGTTATACTCTGATTATCACTTTGGTATTACTTATTATGAACTTCCAACATGTAGTTTGAAAATGAACATTGGGCTATTTTAGCGAGATCTGGCAGGGTTGCCAGATTGGGCGGATTTCCGCGAATTGGGCTATCTTCAGGTGCTCAGGGGCGGGTTTGAAAGTCCCTGTGGCGGTACTCCGCCCAATGGGCGGGTTGCTTATTCAATGGCCGCGATTTGGGCTACCTTCGAAAACTGCGACTCCTTTTTTTTCGAGCGCAATTATTCTAATATTAAGTCTCACGGTTCTCCCGTTCCTCCCCCCGAAAAGCAAATAAGTACCGTAATTTTCCATGTATAGTACGCATTTTTTTCCTTGAAAATACGTCAAAAAAGTAGGGTGCGTATTATACATGGTTACAAACATCATCTTTTTATTCCGGCTGTTGATGACATTTGAAGTAAATAACTCAACATACATATATGTATTCTGATTTCCTGTTTATTCTGAAAAGAACACTTCTGCATATTAACAAAATTATTAAATTAAAATTCATAGGGGAAGAACCTGTTGCTGATAGATCGTCACATTGAGAAATCAAAGGGGTACGTAAGGGGGAAAGCCATTAGCAGCATTCCATGCTTGCGCGGTGATCTGTTGGGTGCTGAATCCGGCAGATGACCATACGCGAATAGAAGCGTAGAATTCCATTCTCTAAAAACCAAATGCGTACTATACATGGTGATAAGAAGATTCTCACATTGCGCTTGCAATAACGAGGGTGCGTCTTATAGTGGGTGCGTATCATAATTGGAAAATTACGGTGCATTGTTCATGGAAAATAGCCGCTAGCGCGATTAATGCGGTGCTTACAGCTGAAAGGGCTGATTGTGGATCATATGACCGCGATTTGGGCTTTCTCAGATTACCCTCTTCCTTTTGTGTTGTTGTTGCAGTGTGGCAGCCAGTTGTGCCACAGTTGTGGCAGTGGCGCAGCCAGGATTTGCCAATTGGGAGGGGGTCCAAGGCAGCCCAGAAACCGAAAAACGTGTAACTTACATGGGCTAGTTTATTCATGCCCGCTTCTTACTACAAATATGTCAAAACTTTCAAAAACTAAATGCATTGGAATCCAGAGGAGTTTAATGCTTATGAGGCCAACTTAAACTTTCCAAGATAGTAGTTTGCATAAGTGAACTATTGGAAACTTGTCAGCAGTGTTGTTTGGATTTATAGTTAGGACGAGTCCAATATCTATTAAAAACATATTTTTTTCAATGCTGAAATTTTTTAGTGTTGTAGGTATACGAGTCTTTGAGAGTTCTTTCCTCCAAGAGGTTGCCAAGCGAGAGAAGGAAAAAATAGTTACGATTATTTGGCAAGCGATATAAAACGTCTTAATAGATCACCACATTGGCGCACCCATTCTTATTTGAATATCTTTCTTTATTAGACTCTATCATCAGCAGCTTTCTTAGGAGAGCACTGGGCACACTGTCTCTGCATGAGGTTTGTCCTGAAGCTGTCGATCCATCAGAAATCGACGTTGTGTGGTTTTGGACATGTGTTCGCAACCTCTGAAATGCAGCGAAAGAACAGACATACAAGGATCTTGCTGATTTTGCCATGAAAGCGCTTACCCTACCGATAAGCAACGCCGTCGTAGAAAGAGTCTTCAGCGTAATGAACGCTGTAAAGACAAGGCCGAGGAACCGAATGAAGACTATTAGGCTGGAATCAATTTTGCGAATCCGTATTCATCTGAAATAAGTATAATACCAGCATTCTACTGAAAATAAGTTGAGAAATTGTATTGCAATTTTATAATTTTCCAAGTCCAAAATATCGTAATTCCTAAAGCACTTTCAAATTTTAATTAGGTCAGTTACGTTTGCTGCGATCACTTTACTCCCTCCGAGGAGATGCTATTTCGCTATTCATCACCGAAGTGAAGAGAACGGAGACGACCTCTTTGAAGCATTAATAATGTTTGACGAGGAAAGAACTGATCCATGAAAAGAATATATCGGAAACGTCTGTAAAAAGTTTTATTATTCATTTACATTTTGTAATTATTTAGTTAAGAATATATGTCAGTTGAATGTGCAATAAGTGTTTGTATCCTAACGACTCATGGTTAATAAAAGAATATTGTTTCAATTAATAATTTTGAAAAATTGATTTAATTCTTCATATTCTTAATGAACCAAAATGAATATGCTTCATGCATTCACTTGCGAAATAAAGGTCTTTAGATGTTTATTTTGGTATATATTTATATGAATTTCCCATATGCCGTTTGAAAGTGAACATTGGGCGGATTTGGGCTATCTCAGCGCGATCTGGAGGCGGTTTTTTCGGATCTGGATCTGGCAACCCTGAGATCTGGCAGCGTTATCGCGGTATTTTCAGGTTTGGATCTCGCAACCCGGCTGATCATAACAGAACAGTGTGTCCTCTTCTTGCTGAGTTAAACTATTTGCTTAAAAAAACACCCTCGGAAATATGACTACAGGAAATAA
Source organism: Sympetrum striolatum (assembly GCA_947579665.1). NCBI lineage: Eukaryota > Metazoa > Arthropoda > Insecta > Odonata > Libellulidae > Sympetrum > Sympetrum striolatum. The sequence continues at coordinate 246,718 of CANPUZ010000057.1, read as the reverse complement.
GAGATTAAACTACACTATTCAACATAAACTGTGAGTGTTAAATTACGCTAAAGTCCATGGACACAGAGCAGCAGCAAGGGATACTGGTCCACCACCTACCGAAAAATGATACGTAGGTACTTGGCGACTGCATAAAGATCAATTGAAGACTGCTAAAAACATAAACATAATATGTTTTCCCCAATTCTTTAATAATAAATACTGTTTCTGCTTTATTTTGTATTTTGTTCGATTGCTTGCAGTTCAATTATTGAAATAGATGATGTCAAATTAGCTTCCATTTGTTAAATTTTCTTAATACTAAATATCTTTGGTAATTGCATTCAATGATTGTGTTAATATTTGGCTTTTACGAAACGTTACAACTATAAGAAACTACATTTTAAGTTATTGTGGTACCGCGCTTTCGCATGGACTATTAAAACTATTTTTTCCTTTTGAGTGGCCAACTTTGAGGGTGCGTCTTATATGCCGTCAAATACGGTACTTGGAGGCCAAATCAAATCTATAGTGTATTTATTGATGGTTTGAATTCAAAATATTTGTATAACCTGTCCAATTGCAAATGTATGCTCGGAAGTATTGCCTTATCAATCTTTAACGTAAAATTTTGCCTTTAAATTAATTTATACTCCTTGAATAAATTTACAGGACAAAGGAGTATTCTTGTGTCGATTTTAAACTAAGTCTGTGAAGCTTTTGCTGCTTTAACATTGATATTTTATTTCGATTTTGGTGTTCATGTCAGAGATGTTCAGAATACTAAATATTCAAGAGGGTGAGTTATCAAGCAATGGATTTATCAATTAACGAATTGATAAATTGCTTGGTTACAATAAAAATTATTATTTCTGTTCCGATTTATTTGCTGTTATTTAGTTAAAATAATACTCTGAAAAATTAATTTCCCAACTGCCTTTATAAAACCAAATCACATTTTGGTATAATATCCAAATCAATTTATTTTCACGATTCATTCACTTTCGATAATAAAGGAAGCGAGGAAAATATATCTTAAGGGGAATCGCGGGTGTACTTGGTCTAAAACGGTCTAATTAGGATGGAGGGAATAATTATCCATTCCAACTAACGCCCGAGTGGTTATTTGCGAAAAATGAAACGCTAATTATTTCCATCGAAACGATAGCATTTGCGAAAGGGTTTGCGATGCTACCGAATGACTGGTAAATTACACGCAAATTATAATTGCCATATGCATCAATAATTATTGCACGGGATTTTACGAAAAACGTTAGTTATTTTTGCAAGTTCTTGCAATGATTTTCAATATTTTGGCCGGTCTTTTCAAGTACTATTTTTATTTCTCCATATACGAAGTATAGAGAAAGTATTGTTTTCATGAAAAAATTCGACCTCCAGATTTCGACGGAAATACATGTTTTGGGGTCCCTAGAACACGTTTTCACCATTTTCGGAATGATGTCTGTGTGTATGTGTGTGTAAGGAAAGGGTTAAGATGACTTTGCACATAAGGGCGTGCACCCAGGAAATTGCCAAGGAAAAACGGACTTGAAAAAAGTCTGACAGGGTGTGTGTGTGTGATATTGGGCGCTCTAACGTGAAAACTATTGGTCGTATCAATACCAAACTTCGTACATAGCATTGTGGTGTGTGCTGTCAGAGTTTATTAGTTTTTGGAGTAAATCGGTTAACCGGAAGTCGAGCTTCATTCATCAAAGCTAATTTCCGGTTTTCAAAATATCTCCATAAATATGATATATACGTGCATTGTATTACTTATAAAAGTTTTAGATAATGTAATTTACTATAACTTTTGTATTTAATATATTTTTGTATCACCGGTTGATTAGGAGTTATTCGTGAAATACCGATAAACCGGAAGTAGCTGTTATGTACTTTGTGGGCGCTCTAACATAAAAACCATTCATTGTATCAACACCAAATTTCACATATAGTAGTTTGGTTGGTGCAGTTAGAGTAGATTAGTTTTTGGAGTAAATCGGTTTACCGGAAGTCGAGCTTCATTCTTCAAAGCTCATTTCGGGTTTTCAAAATATCTCCATAAATATGATATGTAGGTATAACCTATTATTTATAAAAGTTTTAGAAAATGTATATTACTATAACTTTTTTTTGAAACATATTTATTTATCACTGAATTATTAGGAGTTATTCATGAAATACTGATAAACCGGAAGTTGCTGATTATGTACTTTGTGGGCGCTCTGGGCTCTATGGGCGAAAGGCCAATTTCATCGTTTTTCATCGATCATGTCCCGAAAAACATTATTTATAATGTTTTAGACGTAAAATATAATAATATATAAATTAATCACTCATCTTCCAAGTTTAGATTGAATATAGAGTTTGAAATTACTGCCGTAGATAAATATTTACATTTTACAAATGGAGAAAGTCATGTGCTGGGCACATCAGATTTTTAATAAATGAGTTCACGTTTTCCACGACTGTTAAAAATTACATTTCACCTGTTGATGCGGTCTCCAATTAAACAAGTATAACCAATCCGTAATGGCTGCGAACTGAGCACCCTTTTGCACTCACTTTGGCAATTTAGAGACCATGGAAGAATCCCATTTAAATTGATTGAATCAAGAGTAAGAAAAATAGAACGCTCGGAGTCTATGTAGGCGACTTCACTAACCGATGGGTCAGGGTCATATCGTACCCATTTTGTCTCATCCACAACGTTGTCCTCTTCCTCCGTCAGTTGCGGGATCGCAAAAGGAAGGGGCTGCGAACGTCCTTCGATGGAATGCGGCCTCCAGTTGTGCTGTCTCTCTCTTGCCAGCGATATGGGCTGCTTTTCGAAGAGTTCGTGGTCCTTCACCGGAGTCAGCTGTTCCGAGATGTGTACAGTTTATGCAGATATTTTCCAATAGGAGATTTCAATAGAAAATAGTATGAGGATGTAAAGGAGATTTCATTGAAGGGGGAATTAGGAATGTTGATGCAATTGAATCTACCGAAAGGTACATCACTCTTGTATGTATGTACACTCCTGGCCAAAATTAACGCAGCACCTACGCAACGATCCCTACCGGCCACCGGAAGAACTGTCAGAACAGACTTAAAATGGCAACGGTGGTCAGAGAAGAGGATGTTTCTGTGCGATAAGAATCTCGTTAAGAACCGAGCCATGAGATAAGCGCAGAAAATTGCCGATGGATATTCTAGCCGGAAGAAAATACTTTTCATGGCGAAGTGAGGATCCTCGTAGATCCGCGTGAGCCAAAGAAAGTTCATTACGGCAGGCAGCATGAATATTCGGCTGCGGCACTGATCGAAGATTTTCATCGCAAAGCTAATATTTAAAGGTGTGGCCATTGAGAAAAGAAGGTTTATGGTTACAAAGAAAATGTATTTACATTTAAGCGTAAACGAAATTGAGACATAATTAGACATACGCTAAATTATCTTGGTTAGCATTAGAGTCGCGGAGAAAGAATTATATTCTCGCAAATACTTACAACACTTTAAATGCAAGGATTCGGCACAATTGTTTTCACGTTTTGTTTCTTTCGATAAAATACATTATCTCATCTTCAACGGCTGCGAGAACTTCTGATATTAATGAACCTCTTATAATTAATCTTTTGCTCAATACACAAGAGTAATTTTAAGCAAGTTCTCTTCAGAGCCAGCAGTTTTTGGTGAAATCCTACATTAAGGAAAGCGATTAGCCTATGGTATCAGTGAAGTCCTTACTCGTTTTACTTTAATATTATTTTTTACATTAAAACAGCTGTAAAACAGAAGACAGTGAAACTAGATTTGGGGATTCTATGGCTCCCGGCCGGACCGCTCAACACTTAAGAAAAATGGACCGCAATCCATAGGGAGCAAGTGAATTGAAACAGTTTCTTCAGATTCCATATCTAGAAGCATAGTCAATTGACGTGATATAAAACTCTCGATAGTCGATTACCGTTTACCTAGTTGTTTCCTCAGTTTATCTCGACATTTGGTTTAAAGAGGGGTCGCCATTGTGTTTCTTTTAATAAGCAAATGCCCATCTTTGAGCGCAAAAAAATTGAACGAATTAAGAGATATAGAGCTATACTGCATCGTCGATTATTTCCAACAGTTTCTCTCGCAAGTCTCTACATATCAACGAACCTGAATGTTCCTCCAAAAAACCCAAAAGTCTAATTTTCAGTGAAAATTTCTCAATTTTGACCCTCTCTATCTTTTTGATGCCTCACAATATTAAGAAAACGCAAACGGAATCATAAAATTCCTTTTTTATGCAATAACAATGCGAAGTTTCAAGTCCCGTACTCGAAGAAACTATTTTTGACCCGATGTGTAAAGTATATTGAAGGTGAAGTTTTCTCCACTGCGTCTTGCTAAGAATTTTATCAAAAACTATGTTGATTTAATTGAGGATGAGCTATAGGTTGAATAATGCAATAAATAGTGTTAACTACGTGTTTATTTGCCAAAATTAAAGAAGGTTTTCGAAATGACGACCTTCACACACAATGCAAATTTTTCGTCTTTTAAATACATTTTTCTTTTTTCTCGAGTCAAGCGCACGCTGTCTTGTTTTTTAAATGGTATTTTCTGCTCCCTTCAATTTTCCCTGCAATTCTGTTAAGTTTTTTTTATTTCTTTGGAGTAAACTAAATCTTTAAAGTAACCCCACAGGAAAAAGTGTATGTGGTTTTAGTCGGGGGATCTTGGCGGTCACTGGATTTGGCCCATCACGACCTATCCATCTGCCTGAAAATAATTCGTTAAGTTCCTTCTTGATTAAGAAATTTCGAGTGAATTAAGAGAAATCCAGATCGATGTGTAACCAAAAGTCTGTGAAGAAAGCCAATATCATGTAAACAGACAAGTTTTGCGACAAATCCCGGAGAAATATTCTGTCAAGAATCCGTGGAAAGATCCAAAGTTACCATAAAAATCACGAACCTAGACCTCAATTGCATAAACTGGAGTGTAGAAAAAATTCAGAACGATATCAATACAAAAAACCGTAGAAAAAGCCAGTGTCCTAATAAATATCAAAAACCTGGATCACAATTGAGTGCACAGCAGCGTGGAACTTATCAAGAATGATATCTAATTAAGTCCGTAAAAAATGCCTAAGTCGTACGAACCGGCCGTGGTGGCGGAGTGGTTAACCTGCTAACTCGTTAACGCTCCAACCTCACGGTCCCGGGTTCGAATCCCGGCTATTCGGATTTTTCCGGTTAGGGAATGGTTGTCTGTGTATGTTGTGTGTGTGATATTAATAAAATGAAAATGCAAAAAAGAATAAAATTAAGAAAAGGGGTTAATTGGAGGAATATCCTTCCTAGGCTAAAATTCGCCCAAAAATAAGACGGCATTATTATTATTATTATGAAAATCAAAAACTAGGAGCGTAATGTACAGCAACAAATAAATTCAGGCAAATGACTGTATTAATTGATGCTTTCGCGGAATGCATTGTTGGGAAAGCTTAGTTACGCCGTGGCTCCCAATAATGCCTCATACTTAGCAATGCTCGCGAGGGATATTGTTGTTGACTTCGCCCAGTAACGAGGGGCGAAGTGTTTTTTTCTCTTACCGCCGGAGCGTGCCAAAGCGACGGCAATTAGAAAAACGTTTTGTAATTTGGATAATTTAACACATTAATATGTGACATCATATATATGTCATATATATGATGACTCGTACGTTAAAACTAAGAATCTTCGACTTACTTTGTTTTAAATCTAATTTTAAGAATGTTGCCGTAAAGATAGCACACCGAAATTTTCGTGGTAAATAGTTAATGACTTGTATAAGTTTATAGAGTAGTCACCAAAATTTGTTTTGTTAAGTTTTTTTTTAATGCGTCTTAAATATCTTGATCAACTTCATTACGCCGTAGTTTTTGAAATTTGAAGTTTACTCTGATAGAATAGAAGCAGCTGTAAGAAGTAATATGTTTTCCTCAGTTGAAACAACTATTCAGTTATTCTATAGAAAAAATTAACTCTGTATCTCAATATTTTACATTATCAGTGGAAAAATTGTCTTGAAAATCACGGTTTTTTTCCAATATGAAAAACATTCGTATGTCGCAAACGATTAAAAAGCGGACACCAATAGGGGGGTGATTCATGTTGCCCAAGAAGAGCTCTACCCCCCTTCTTCAGATTATCACTACTTTTTGGGACACCCTGTATAATTTTGTATCTATTAATATAATGTATAGTATAGTAATAATAATATTATATCATCTATTTTACATAATATATATTTTAAAGATATCTATCAACGGTCGCGTAAAATGAAGCAAACTAAAGAGCATTTCTTTTACCTTTAAGGTGTAAAGACCGTATTTAAAAATTAGTCAGAAAACCCTTCCTTTCCGTATTCCAAAGAAAATGAAATATAGAGTAATCGTTACCCTAAAATAAGACAATCCTGCCTATAACGCTGTTTTCGTTTGTTCCCCTAAAAAGCCTCCCAACCGGGTTTTACTGTAAATAATGTTAGTGCATTAATTCTCTACCACTGACTAATTAAAGCTGTATTGCTGTAAAAAATAATATTAAAGTAAAACGAGTAAAGATTTCACTGATGCCATTGGCTAATCGCTTGCCTTAAAGTAGGTTTTCTACAAAAACTGCTGGCTCTGACGAGAACCTGCTTAAAAATACTCTTATGCGATGAGCAATCAGGAGTTCTCGCAGCCGTTTATGATGAGATAATGTATTTTATCGAAAGAAACAAAACGTGAAAACAATTGTGCCAAAACCTTGCATTTAAGGTGTTATAAGTATTTGCGAGAATATAATTCTTTCTCCGCGACTCTAATGCTAACCAAGATAATTTAGCGTATGATTATGAAACGTATTCGATTTTATCATTAAAAATATATCTCACTGCGGCATTTTGGATACGCAAGAATACTTGATTCGCATAGACGAAGAGCGTATGTCTAATTATGTCTCAATTTCGTTTACGCTTAAATGTAAATACATTTTCTTTGTAACCATAAACCTTCTTTTCTCAATGGCCACACCTTTAAATATTAGCTTTGCGATGAAAATTTCGATCAGTGCCGCAGCCGAATATTCATGCTGCCTGCCGTAATGAACCTTCTTTGGCTCACGCGGATCTACGAGGATCCTCACTTCGCAATGAAAAGTATTTTCTTCCGGCTAGAATATCCATCGGCAATTTTCTGCGCTTATCTCATGGCTCGGTTCTTAACGAGATTCTTATCGCACAGAAACATCCTCTTCTCTGACCACCGTTGACATTTTAAGTCTGTTCTGACAGTTCTTCCGGTGGCCGGTAGGGATCGTTGCGTAGGTGCTGCGTTAATTTTGGCCAGGTGTGTACTTTCCCTTAAAAATACTTGGTGGATTTTGTTGGTGTCCTAACCTTTATTAATAAGCAAATTAAGTTTACGGACAACAATGATTAATGAGCTAGCATTCCCTTTCCACCACAAAACTTGTCTTTGACGGTTAATTAAGATTGACCGATTGATATCCCACTCTGCGATGCTTTTGCTGGATTGCGACTTATTCTTTGCCTCTCACAAAAATATTCCGCAAAATGTCACCTGGAGTTTGTTTTGTATTTCGCAGTGCACTTGGTCTAATCATTGTTCTTAGTATACGAGGCATTCAATCCTTTATTCACCATGAAACCATTCCAACCAATTCCGGATGTAAACAAATAAATTCCCTTCGTAATCCAAGTGTTAAGATGAACTAAGAACTAATATATATATGCTATGCAATCGTAATGTTAAATGACTTGAATTTCTAAACTTGTATACGTTTTAGATACAATCGATATATAATTTACGAGTAAAGGTTTGTTGCATTCAGCAAGATGACGCGTGCAAGATGTTGAATGAAATAAGGGGCGGGGTTAAATATAAGGATGTGAAGGAGATGGCTAATAATAGGGATTTTTGATTGTGCCGAACCTACCGAAAGGTAGAACACTTTGATGATGAAAGCTTATAGGACGTGCTCTTTCTTTCTTCATCAAGCTATTGGTAATATCGCGAATCCGCGACGTGGGATCAGTGGCGGATCTAGGATCGAGCTGCGGCTTGAGAGTTGGGATTAAAGATTCATTTTCTATTTATCGATTTTTGTAAGAAATTTTATAAAATTAAACTCAATATACATATTTGAATTATACTTATTATTATCTATCGTTGTAGATAAACAATATTTTCTTCACATCTCAATAGTATGACGAATGATACATTTTTTTATTACAGTGTCTTCTGGGGGGGGCGGCTACAGCCCCCATAGCCCCCCCTGGATCCGCCACTGTAATCGCAGGGCAGCTTTGAAATATCGATGTGCTTGAAGCATCGGGGGCTCTTCGATTTTCCAATCAACCACCCTCGTAACTTCTCGCTTTCGTCCGAATTGCAAGTGAGAACAGCGGTCAATCGCTGCTTACTGTGGCTGCCTCCATGGTATTAATCTTCCTTAATGCTCAGAGAGCGGCTTGGCAAGAGGTTATAAAATACACCCGTTTCGTCCATGTTAAAAACGTCTCGAGGAGAAAGTACTTTTCTCGAAGAAGTTTAAAATCAGCCAGTCACTCATTGACACTTCCTTCGTTCACTTTATTTGCTTCCCCACATATCGCTTCTGAAGAGATTCCATGGCGTTTCTGGAATCGCCACAGCCAGCCACTGGAGCACTTAAAGTCGTTCATTCCCAAGCTGGATGCAATTGGCAATGCCTTTTGCTGTATAACGGGTCCACTTATAGGCACGTCTGCTGCTCGGACGTGTTAAACCATTCCATTAATTCCTCTTCGAGGTCCTTAAAATACGATCAACGCATGCGCTTTCCTTTCAGCTCAACACCTCCTGATGCTACCGCTTCGTCAATTTTTCTGCGATTTTTGATTATCGTTGATAATGTAGATTTTGGAATACCAAAATCGTGGGCAATCTGAATTTTCGTCCGTGCTTCGCGTTCCACCTACTTAATATTTTATGCTTCGTTTGAAGATCAATACTCATTTGCTTTCGTTTGCTCATTGCAAAAGGATATTTTATTCCTGTAGCCACAGTTGTTCAGTAAAGACTCACTCACAGTCGTCGACACGAGGAGACTAAGAAAATTCATCCGAACTTACTCCCTGACTCACTCCTTGCCAAACAGTCTCACTATCTCATTGGGTTCCTTGCATTTTCTTGGATGCCTTACATTGTCTTGGGTTATCGTTTCAAAACGAGGGACCAAGGCAACGCATTATCCTCCCAGCCATGGTTCTTAATTCTGCCAGGCAGTTCGCCTCATAGCTAACTACTTCGCTTCAAGCGAACTACATGATTAGAGGGATGGAGGAAACTGTTCGAAATTCGTCATAACCGAGATTCGTTTTAAACGACCAAAACCGCGTAAGACACTATACGTTCCTGTCGGGACCGTGATACTGTTCGCGTTATCGAGAGGTTCGTAGAACGAGTACGTGTTATCGAGGTTTTACTGTAATAGATGTTTTGCCTTTCTCTCTTATCGCAAGATTTCCATTTGCATATTGAATAATATTCTGCTGTTCAAGAAAAAATGAATATCTCTACGAGTTTTCTACAAATAATTTCAGAAAGAAAGCTAATTGAGGAGGGAGGGCTAACGAAAGACAACTCAAGTATTTAGTAGACTACATGAGTCTACACAATAGTTTTGCAGCTACAGGAACTACAGAAATTACCAATATTTTATGTGTCCGTCGTTTCCAAAACGAAGACAGTTGACTGACGTTACCCCGTACTTATAAGGTGTCAACACAACAATTTTTATGCTCAGTATACTGCTTGTATGGTAAATAAATGCTTTTTAACTTAAAATTAACGCATAATTAATCATACAAACAATATTATTAGGCTAATAATCAAATTATTGTATATAATCGATTTCTTATGACGATTCTCACTGCTTCTCACGTCCTTTCCCAGCCGTCATCGCGTACGACGGTGGGAAGGTGAGAAAAAGCGCTCTCACAGATAGATAATCGCTGATATCACCCTTCGTCGTTCGTATGACGTTGCCCCTGGCAACGACGTCGCTCTCACCGTTCTCACAGTTACATAATCAGGGTCCGTTGTTGATAAGTAGTATTTCATTCTATGAAATAATTATGTAGAATCTGCAGAAAGAGATTTTTCTGTAGTAATTGTTTGTAAGAGTAGTTATTAAAGATATCCTAACTGCAGATAAGGTAAGAATTTCAGTAATAATTGTAATGAACTTTGTTCCAATGCTGGAATAAAAATTTTTATTTTTATTTAACTTTCCGAAATTAATTTATTAAATATATTTGTAATGCCTGTACGGGAAGTTTATTCATATCTGTTCCAAAGTAATTCTTGCAAACATCATCAATATTCAAACATTAAAGCAGGATCATAGCTGCCTCTAATTTTAAATCTTTTGTAAATTTTCATTAGCCCATAATAAAGTTTTTTCCAAAGAAGAAACTATTTGAAATATTCAAGTAATTCACTGTCTAGAATTCCTAGGTCTTATCTTGTTAAATAAAGTACTTCAATTACAAAGCATTCCTAAATATAACCATATATTGAGAAAGTTGAACAAGGAGTGAAAAATTGTCACGCCACTCAAAATTTCTCACTCCTTGTTCAACTTTGGGTTTGAAGCGCACTCCTGCTAAGTTAAATTTCATCTTGAAGTTCTATATTGAGAAGTTAACCATATATTTGTTTCAGATTGTTTTCGCTGTTCATATAGATTTTTGTTTGAATTTCATTTTCCAACTCTATAATTATTCAATCTTCAATCCGATGTTCCAAGCTGCTTACCTACTGAAGACTTGGATGTAATTTAATGAATAAGAAGATTTTATAATAGATTTCTATTAATAGCAGATACTCACCATGCATATCTATGTATGAGATGCATTTTTACAAAGCCTCTTGTTTTAATATTGTCTTATAGGAGGAAAATAAATGTGTTATTTATTGATCTTTGTATATTGTAAATCCTTTCATTTTTTTGTACAGACTTTATTATCCAAAAACATGATAAAATACATGTATAGGACTTGTCAGAAATACAAAACAAAAGATAGATATAGTACAGAGTTATTATTAGTCTACCTGGTGTAGGAAATAGTTTACATAGTGAACTCTTTCATGTAACATACATAATTACAAATAAAGTTTATGAAAACAATTTAATTCTACAACATGAAGTTAGGAATTATAATAAAAATATATTTGGTCTGCAGAAGATTACATAGTAAATTATAAGACAAGTTTCACAATATAAAAAAGGAAGCAATGTAATAAGCAGAAGATGGAAAGACACAAAATATGAATCAGTTAATAAAAGATTCACCCACATCGTAGAGGCATTTATCAAAAAGTAATTTATGTGCTGCATTCATGAAGGCATAAAAAGATGTAATATTCTTTATTGATACTGGTAAGGCATACTGAAAATTTAATACCACAAACTTTAGGACAGAGAGTAAAAATAGGTATTTAAATTTTGCTGAGGGGTATGTAGATCATCATTTCTTCTGGTGAAGTGATGGTGAAAATTCATATTTTTTCAAAGAAGGAAATATTTTGCCTGGTAAAGAGGACAGTATACTGTCCTCTTTAAATCTAAAAATATTAATGATTTGGGAGGAAGAACCCCAAAAGATTATTCCACACAAAGCATGCGAATAGAAATATACAAAATAAGCCTTCTTTAGCACATTGATGCTAAGGGAATGCTTTAGAACAGACAGCATATAAAAAAAGAGTTAAGTTTTTTGCTTAATTAATCATGTGTGCTGATCACTTCAGCTGAGTATCTAAATGAAATACTAAAAACTTAACAGCATCAGTTGTTAGATTCAGGACATTACTGGAACTAATACTGTTCCAAGCCACCCAATATGCATAATGAACATAAAGTATGTAAGCTCTTTGTCAACAATCTTTAATGATCCACAAATATTCCAAGAACAACACTTAAGCCTGAAGTCAACAAACAAACATATAGCTGCCGAGGCCTCACACGTCACAAATATTTTGCAATTTCCTTGATGAAGTAAGGAAAAGCATTGTTTGTGTTTTTTCCATAATTAGGGTTAAGCAGTTGGACTCGCACCAGTCTCTCATAGCATGTTAAATGTTATTATTGATGTTCAAGTATTAAAATATCCTGTTAAGCCTAAGTAAAAATTAATTAAACTATAGTGAGTGAACCAGCTGGTGCCTTATTACAATTTACCTGAATTAGTTTCAGTGGAAAGTAGTAGTAAAAATGGAGAGGAATGTTTAAAAAATAAAGCACACACGGGTTTTATTTTGCCATCACTTCATCTAGTAGAAACATGGCTCTCTCTGGCAGAAACAAACACCTGGTTTAAAGCAAACAATTTTTTAATGAATACCTCTAAAACCCAGTAATAGTTAAGTTTATTATTCCAGTATTCAATAGTTTTAATCCAAGATCCAGTGATGCATTAGATATACAATTCGTTATAGACTTAGTAATACCTTTTTACAGTCTGATAATTTGTGTTCTAGAATCTTTAATAAGCTTCCACAGTCTGCATTTCATATTGAGTGTAAAAAATTTAATATGGTTATTGAACATCGGTTGTTAGCCAATCCTTTATATTCCTATGTCAGTGTTAAGTCATAAAACCTTTATAACCTAAAACTAACTGATATCCTAATCTACTAAGTTTTTAGTTATTGTAAATAATATAACCTGTCAGTCTCTCTAATGTGATTTTTACATGTATATATATATATTTTACATGGATATATATTTTGCAATATTTTGACTATGTTATAGAATTGTAATGTCTATGCAAATAAACACTTCTATCTATCTATTATGCTTAATATTATTATGCTTCTATCTATCTAAGTGTATGGAAATGGAGAATTTCTAATTGAGGGTAGATTTAAAAATGCAAAATAGTATTAAAAACATTGCTGCATCATTACTTTCAATTTTTTATGAAACATTCTCATGATATGGGTGTATTTATATACATGTTTAAGTTGTAATTGCAAGTATTTCAGGGCAAGTAAAAGAGGAGTTTAACAAAGCTCAGTGATACTTTCTGTTACTCCCATCAAGAAACAGGGTGATGTATGCTATCCTTAAATTTATTGGAAGAATGTGTGTTAGCATAGGTTCAATGCAATTATTGTTAATAATGGTTCACGTAATTATGTTCAGGAAACATGTATTAGATAATTGTTACTTTAGATCACTAGCTAAAATTTAATTGAAATTCTATTTGAATTTAAATTGAAGAATATTAAATCAAATATGTACTTATGATTTCCCTTTTGTAAAATACATCATTCATATACATCAATATCACTGCATCTTAGCTATAATTTATAGGTAATGATTATCTTAACAGCCTTTAAATAATGAGCTAAAGCTCTTTAAAAATTGAATTATTGTAGCTTTTTTATGTAGGAAAGCATATATTCCTCATCTCATCATAGTATATTTTTATACATTAGTTTCATAAAACTTAATGTATTGCTAAAAGGGTGGAAAGAAAGAACATTGGGCTACACTAAAAACAATTGAAACAGAGTCTCTTATGGTTCCAATATGAAGACTCAGATTCATATATTGCACTTATTCATCAACTTTGTAATATTGGACTTACAGTAGGTATTGCTTTTATAATGTTACAGGACACTGAGAAAATCTACTAAGATTTAATTATTTGAATGTAGAAACAAATTTAAAGACTAAACCCTCATCGGTTGTCTCTTCCCTTGCTTCTTGGAACTTGAACATTGTTTTGTAAAATTGCAGTGATGATACTGCATGATAAAAATAAAATAAATGCATACTACCATCATGTCAACTGTTAATAAGAACTAAATTGCTTGAACTTCTAATAGTTTATTTAATTTTTAATCAATTGAAAATTAAATGACATGGAATTAGGTATAGCTTTGTGGTAATTATTAATTCTAACAAAATCCATATTGAGGAATGAACTAATTAAAATTCTAACAAAATCCGTATTGGTTAAGGGAAAGGTTCCTCAATACAGATTTTGTTACAATTGAAAATTCTTTCTCAGGAAATAATTCCAGTTGGGAAACAAATTCTAAGCATTCATGATTAGCTACCAATAATTTGAGTATTGTAATATTAGAATACCTTCCCTTAAAGATACTGAACAAAAACCTACAATACACAACAGCTTCTGATGTACATAATTATTTAGATCAGAAGCTGTCACAAGGTTACAATTGTGAGGAATTTCATCCATCATTTAAACTGAAATTGGTTTATGATAAAAGTGCACAAAGCATATGTCACTATTACAATGTTATAACTAAAGCAATTCAATGGTAGTGAGTTTGATCATATAATAATATTCTTAAGTTGAAAAACATTGCACTGCCTATTTGATTTTCCTATTTTCTAATGAAGTAGTTTGTCCATCTTATTTAAAATATTGCCAAAAGTCCTATTCTCTTTTAATCCTCTTTAACTAAAATAGTTCCATCATTTACATATTTACCCAAGTTATCTGTTGCAGGAACTTCTTCATTAAAAAACTCTTTGAATATCTATAATTATATTATAATAATCCTTGTAAAATTTCTGAACTATATTCCTCCAAAATCTTTTGTTTTTTTCTGAAGACTTTTTTAAATCAAGAAAGTTAGCGAAGGGAAAATAGGGACTCAGATTTTGAATGATGAATTTTTTTTGTTGCAATCTTACGTTATTTCTTAAATGTGAAATGACTGTCTTTTTTACAACTTTTAGCATTTGAAGAATCGATAAGATAAAGGCCTAAATTATTATGCACATCACTTGGTTTTCTTCTTCCTGTTTAATGCTGATTTATCAGGTTGTGTAATGATGGCAATCATGTTAACATGATTACATCCGCTGTGTCCACACGCGCTATGGATTGCCAAACCATTGACCCAACCACCAGGCTCGTGGTTTCTTCTCTTGCTTTAAAATAAAATGTGGTTATTCGCGAATTCAAGAAAAATCAGCGAAACAATGTCATCCGGAATTCGTCATTAAAAATTGGGCCGAGTTTTCGTTTTCTTTTTAAAGTTAACATTTCCGAATCGTGCAATTATCATATTTTTGCGATAAACTTTGCTTCACTATCCTCGTAATGTTTTCGGTCTGGGGAATCAATCTTGGATGATAACATTTAACTTCTGGGACGAATGCATGCCCTTGCCACTAGCTTACGGGATCACCCACCTACGGAATATGTTAAGAGAACGTAGCATTCAAGGAAAGGGTTAAGGTACTGACAACAGAACGAAGCATTGGTAAAAGGATGGTCATGTCCCAGGAGTCAAATAGTGTTATATGTTTTTGTAAGCAGTTAGTTGGAAATTATAAGTAGTTTTGTATAGCGATGGGTAAAAACGAATATTTTTTCGACTGATTTTCCGCCATTTTTATGTTTCCTCGCTTCCCCGGTAGGGCGATTTACACTTATTTCAACTCTAACAGACACCCGTTTCCTATTTCTGTTAAAAGACCTTGGAAGCGTAATTAGCTTGCAAACCAATTATAGCTAGCTATCCGGACAATTGAGGGTGGTTATCTTTTTTTAACACAAAGCAATATTTGCGACATAAACACTGCTGAATTTAGTGAGAATTTTGCTTATTTCGAGATGTGAAACTCGTCGATCGCCACTACATCTGGCGTCCAAATGCCTGAGGCCATTTCTGTACCTGGTTCACTATAATCAACATATCTCAGTAACTACAAGAGGTACTTCCTTCTTTTAAATTGATTAATAAGCCGCAATATTTCAAGTGACTTCCCAGAAAATTTCATCGAAATAGGGCAATTTTTTAATAAAAAAATAATTATTTCCAAACAGTCCTCATCGATAACTTTACCTAGCGATGCTTTATTTGCGGCAATTTATCGGCGATGAGTTGAAAATCCGATTAAATAATTATCATGAAGTGGCGATAGTGATACATGCATAAGGGAGATGATTAGAAATGTGATGAACTTTCATTATCCATTCAAACAAATTCGCGAAGAGGATTCGTGACGCAAATCTTCTTCCACTTTCCTCCTTTTCTCTTCCCTTCCTCTAACTCCCCTCCATCCTCTTAAACTGAAAATCCTCCGCCTCGCACAGTTCCTGTCCTGCTTCCACCTTTCAACACGGGGCGCTCACTTCTATTAGATTGTTGTTCTGTGATTTTCAGTTCTTCGCGTGCAATCGAGATGTTCACATCGAAAACGTATCTTTCAGAGGACTTACCTATATTGGCAAAGTGCAAGTGTGTTTCGTGCTTTATCACCAAGAAATTGTACTTCGAGTTTTTCTTGCTGAACATACAAGGATTTTAGTCGGTTTACGAAGTGCTGCGGAAAATAATTCGAGTGTCGCGCAATTGCCCTAAGAAATATTGTGGAATTGTGACTGCAGTGCTTATTTATAAAATATTGCTGCGCCCAACGTTATTTCATGGAAATGCTGCGAACTATTATAAATACGCGACGCGGCAGTTGCTAAGGACAATAATGGTAGCGAGAGAAAAATAAATAAACAGTTTGAGTTGTGTTTGGTGTTGAGCGTGTTGATGAGGTAAAGTTTCTGTATTGATTACGATCGGGAATAAAGTGTTATTTTTTCGGATTACGAGAGTTGAGTAAATTATCCCGAAGGTAAGAAAATACTATCAATTGCTTCTTCATGCCTTATTTTTTAAACGAATTGCTATTTTTTTACTGTAAATATATCAAGTGACTGATCATATTTTTCACCTTCTTTCCATATTTTTTTATGAAAATTATTATTTCTCCAGTTTATCTGAACAGAGACTTCGCGGAAACTAATATCATATCTTGCTTTAAATTTATCTTTTGTCGCTTTTTGTTGAATCACAATGTTATTAAAACAAAAGACCTTAAACGAAGTAATGCATTAGCTGATATAATATCGATGTGCAGATTTGAATTAATCACATGACGGCTCATGAAAAAAAGTAATTCTTTAGAATCGAAGAGTATTTTCCACTGAAACATCCGAAATTAAATTGCTCAACCCTGTTGTATCGTTTTATCTAGAAAAACGACTGTAAGCTATTAATTTTAATTTCAGCATAGTACTTGTGGTGAAAATAAATGTGGCTACGATGGAGTCAAACTGCTATTCTTTTGATTTTATATCTACACGATCTAACTAAAACATTGCGTCCAGAAAGCATTATTATTTAAAATAAGATTTTTAAATACATCCGTTTGTTTTTTATAATTTTTAAATTAAAATTGATTATTATGAAAATAGACTTTAATTTGACAGCACTACGAAAGTCGTTTCTCGGCTATTTTCTTGATATTCAATTAGGAAGCTTTGATTAAAACCATTAACTCTGGTGAGCGATATAATTTAAAACACGATTTTCAAGTATATCTTTTTGTTCTTTTGAATAAAATATGGTTGTTATAAAATGGGTTTTATTTTGAATACCATCACAACTACTTAAGTCGTTTTCTTGTTATTTTCTTGATTGTAAAAAAATTTGAAATAAACTTTTGATTTTAGAAATTTTTGATGTAAACTATAATTTCTGATAAGCAGTATTAATTTAAAATAAGAATATTGAAAACATTTAATTTTCATTGATATGAAAGTGGACTATGATGTAAGTAGATTTTATTTTGACATGAAACACTAAATTCAAAGTGCTATTTTTGGTACAATATATTATTTAAATATCTTACTCTTAATACAAGGTATAGTTATTGTACAAAGAATCTTAAATAAAACGTGAATTGGTGGAAAGAGTTATTGGCAAATAAAGTAATATGAAAAATAAAGAATAAATTCATATTTACAAGGAAAGTCAGGGAAAACAGGATAAGGTGAGCCTTTCTTGCCTCATCTGTTAGTTCCTGGTTTTAAATTGTTGTATGGTATACTTATGTTAATATTATACAGACTGATTTAAACTATATATAGATTCAAAATATTACACAAGGCATGAAAAGTGTGATAACATTTAATATTTTTTGTTCCAAACTTATAAGAAGTCACTTAAAAATTGTCCTTAAGTCTCAATTTATGGACAAACTCTCTCTTTGGAGCTACAGCGCTATGTGAGCCTCCATTCCGATCAGCCTCCACTTCTCTGTCTTCTCACTTTTATCATCTTCATTTCTTGTATCATCTAGCCATCTCAATCTGGACCTTCCTCTCCGTCTATTGGCATTCAGTCTCCCTTCTTTGGCATTCCTGAAAATATAGTTCAAAAAAAGAGAGAAAAATAGATTTATTATTCTTTTAAAACATAACATAACAAGGTTTAGAGATTTCATATAGTGATGAACAGTTTCACACACAAATTTGAAAAATGGTTCAAGTAAAAACTGCTGCTCGAAAATTACTCTTTGCATGAATAAAATTACAATTAGATAATTACAAGAGATCTTCTGCTCTGAATGTTAAATAATTCCAATCCAATAGTGTTTTCCTCAGCGGCAGCAGGCGTATGTGAAATGCTTCTGATATCAGATATTATAAATCCGACTTTCGCATCCTGAATTGCTTCCAAATCAGCCGTACGTGAATCTGCTTTTGTGGCAGGTGGTTCCTCTGTGATCTATATTAAGAAATGGATGAAATCTCTACCACATGAGGCAGTTTTTCATTCTCACCTCATATACAGCTAAGGATATTGTTAAAAATTAGGAGTCATATTGTTAAAACATTACATTTTGATGGTTGCGTAGAAGTTACTTTGGTTAATGGTAGATATCTGGGGGTTTTACCGTTACTTTTTTCAGGTAGAAATTTGGAGGGTCTCCATCTCCATCCTAATAGATATACAAGCGTCTTTTGATCGAAGTCTTACGATGAAAATTAAGATTTTTCGTGATTTTGCAAGAAATTACCTGTTGATGCACGGCAACATTGCTCAGTCAGATAGGCTGGTGTTTTAAATATCTCAATGAGGGTTGGTTTTGGGGGAAGGATTTCTAGATTTTTGCTCGAAATTCCCCCCCAAACAAACCCAACGGCAATGTTGCCTTGTGTCAACGGGTAATTTCTAGGAAAATAACGAAAAATCTTAATTTTCATCGTAGAACGTCGATTAAAAGATGCTTGTATATCTCTTTGGATGAGTCATACTAGGAAGATAATATATTGTTGTTCATTTGAATTGTTTATGAGTTTTAAAATTGTATTCCACGCGGTCAGTTTTTTATGGTCCCCCCTGATGGGGGGGTCGGGCGCTAAGTAGCTGTGAAGGCATGCTAAGGGTCAGGATATGGACGGTGACCCTCCAAATTCCTACCTGACAAAAGTAACCGTGAAACCTTCAGAAATCTACCATTAACCGACTCTAGTGCCAAAGATTTGTCTGAGTTGTCACCTGGTGTAATTGCTCGGATTCAACCAAATGATCGCAATAAACTGTGGCGTAAAGGTAAGGTAGTGAAACAGTTGCTCCAAGATCATAAAAAGTGGATACAGAAGATGGAGTCGAATGTAGACGTAAACGAAGACACCTTTGGGTGTCAAAAGAAGATTGAGTGAGTGCGAATTAGATGTTGATTTCCCAATTGTGAGGTCGCCTATAGAAATGCAACCACCTTCTCTCTGTAATCGAAATCGTAAATAAACTGAGAATCCAAATTTTATTTATTACTCCCCTAAGTGATGGTTTATTAAAAAAAATTATCTAAAGAATGGGAGATGTGACGGGTGAGGCCTTGGCAACTATTTGTTTGTTTGTTGATTTCTGTCTGTATTGTTGTTCTTGGAACTATTGTGGAACATTAAAGATCATTGGCACAAAGCTTACAGACTTTATGTTCATTATCCGGACTGGTACACTTTTTACAAATAAGCATCATATGCAATTTGAGGTAATGTCTTCAAGTCTTGAATCAATATGCATCATGTTGCATCGGTTTTTGTGTGTGTATGGGATTAAGTTTTAATCATATGCTCAGGGGGAAAGCTGCATGATTGAAAATTTGTTTTTAATAAATTAATCACTCATATTATTAATAAACATTTCTTATATCTACTATAGCATACAGTGCTACCATAGAGTAACTATAATAGAGGGTTAACCTTATGGGACAGAATTACTATTATGTATTATAATAATACTAATATCTATTATGTCGGGTCGATTCCACCAGACGTACTGACATGACAATTTGGGGTGAGAGTACTCGTTAATCACTAATTGTCTCAAAATGTAGTGAATAAATTTGTAATTCATTAGTGATTATGTCATATTAATGGTTAACCTGGTTATTAAAATGACAAGCAAACTAAATAGCAAAAAGATTCAGTAAAAATTTGATATCCCTGACGCCGAGTAAATGGCTGATGAATTTGGAATATTGCGTATTGCAAACTGTTTAAAAATAAAATAACATTTAATATTCTAATGATAATTGTTAATTATATGTAATATCTCTAAAAATTAAGGCGGAAACAAGGTCAAAAATGCAATATCTTACGTTAAGGTCTTTTATCTACCTGGCACTACCGCTTAATTTTAAAATTCAAATGGATCGACCCAGATGCGAGTACTCGAGGGTTAAAGGAAACAAAGTTTCACGTAATAATCAATCAAGAATAAAATTTTAGCAGTTTTTCAATAAGGACTAGATTCACCATTAGTTAGTCCCATAAACCAACAGCCGTCTGCTCCTAATTCAACTAGCTAACAATCTGGGCTAAGGAAGCATGAGGAACATTTCTCCACTCAAAAGGTACTCAAAGCAAGAATATTAATACACATGCAAAGTTAACACAATTTAATCAATAATATGAAATTGTAGAATAAAAATAACTAATTATAAACTATTATTGTTCCATGTACCTCAAAGATTGGTCTCTGATCCTCTTCCTCTGATTTTATTATAAATAGTACTTGTATAAAGTATAAACTATATTTACTAGTCAGTATAAATAATACTTATAAAAAAGCATTGGTATTACTCTCCTTTATATGATGCTTTATAACAACTCTTGAGATAGAACCTCTTCAATGCAACTATTTTATTATTTAAGTAAGATATACTAACAAGGGAACCTTACGGTCTGTGGGAAACGGATCTTAATAATACTGTAAGGATAGGTTCTTTGGGCAATTGTAATAACTACTCTGTTACAGTTTAAACCAACGCTTCCTATTTTCTTTGTAAAAAGAGTTTAAAAATCATCATTAATTTCTAATATTAATTAATTGCAAAATATCTATAACATCCACTACAAATGCCGTGGTGTAATGTTTAGCGTGTTCGGCTGATATCTGAAGTTCATCTGGTTCGAGACTATGTTGGCCCGACTTTTTTTCACCTTCTTTTTCTGTCGTAAATTTACCTTTTTTAGTAAATAGTTTATCAATTTCAATGTCACAGTCAGGAACAACTATTTCGTATTTGCTTTTAAGGCCGATAAATAAATACCAATTTTAATCAAATTGCGGATTCCGTAGTAGGTTTACCTAGATCGACGGTATTCGTATTTATTTATGTAACTTATTTTCAGGATATGAGGACATACATATATGCATATTTATTAGCAGAAAGAATAAGCGACCGATCCTCGCACACTCGCAGCGCAGCCGAGAGTGCTGATTAAACAGCTTGATGATATTACAATCGCGATGAAGGAGGTAGTGTTGATGAAGCATTCGATGATATCAAAATCGCCGCACAGGAGATAGTGTTGATTAAGCATCCGATGATATCACAATCGCAGCACATTTTTGCAACAATCGCAATTTTTGCACAATCGCAACGATTTTTTAGGCATGCAGTTGACAGACATTCAGCAAGGAGCAGCGTGGAGAGAACATCGTGAAGAGAACATCGTGAAGAGAGCATCGTCTTCAGTATCCTGATCTAATGTGTTATTTGCGCATTGAATTTCCATTCTTGGCTGAATTTCTTGAAGAAAGTTACGTAAGTATCCGATTTCCATATACGATGTTTGTTTTTTATTATTTTTTAATATTTATGAAAATTTTTCTTAATGATAAAATTATTTATTTACAGTTAGAGTCGACTTGAAATGGAGGAAGAGATTCCATCTACCAGCATAGCGTCCGTTGGCGAGCCAGAATCGACTAATAGCATCGAGATGAAGCAGGAATTCGCCAACGCCTTGCATTTTTGTGTGGAACTCCTGCGGAATAATAATTTTATTGCCGAAAGTGTGTTATTTCCTATTTCTTACCAGTCAAAGTTGATTGGTAAGGAAATGTTCGACAGACTTTTGGAAATGTATAGCGAGATGACATTTGTTGAAAGCGACATTTTGTTGAATGAAGGGGATGATGCAGTAACTGAGGACTTGCAGGAACCTCCTAGTGCAAGTAAAGAAGAGGAGGAACCTGAACAGAACAGTTCGACAGAGTCGAGTTCATCTGAATATGTGCCTACACCAAAAAAGAAATGTTCTTCAGTTCCGTTGGATGTGAAACTTAAGGTTGTTGAATTAGCAAAATTGAATCCTACCTGGACTCTGAAAACTCTCCAAAGGAATGGCTCCGCAAGATTAACGAGAAAAGATTTACTCTGTCGCTGGGAACAAGATATTACGAGAGGGGGCACTGTAGCGGAGAAATATGCTCACATTAACAACTGGACTTGGGACAGATTTCTAGAAACGAGGGAGATGCGCTACCATGTCGCCACCAGAACGATTCAGCAATGGGTCATGTCTGCAGCATTTCAGTTTATTTCTGATGATATTAAATTTATCGCGTCGCAGTCCTGGGTGGAAAAATTCAAAAGATCATATCGGATCAGACAGCGTAAGATTACTAACTACGTTGCCTCTGGAAGCAACGCTTCCATGAAGGATACTTTGTTGGCAGCAGAAACGTTTCAGCGCCAAACTATGGTTCTTATTCCGGAATATCATCCGGATTATATCATAAACACCGATCAAACTGGATGTGAATATCGGTCAAGTTTGCGCCGCACTTTAACCCTTAACCAGTGACGTGCAATTTTTGTCACACTACCAGTGACGTGCGGTCTGGGAGACCGCAATTTTTTAAATATCTTTAAAGTTACTAAATGACACATTTAACAATGTTTAAAAGCCTTAATAAACTAATCAGTTATTCAATAATTTGAATTCAAATTTAATTTTATGTTAATATGAACAAAATTACTATTATTAATCATTTTACGAAGATAGTCAAAAATTTGGATGAAAAAAACATAACCTAGCAAAATAATGTCGCATATTAAAAATCAGGTGCCTATTTTTGTAGGAAAGCCTTTAATGTATTTTTGGGATGATAATTGATAAAACGTTCTTGAAAAATATTTCATTTATTTTGTTTTTCATGGATTCTGCAAACGTTCGATATTACATTTTTCGTGAAAAATGTCCTACCCCTCCATAGAAGCACAGCTCTTGCAAATTGTTTTGTGCATTATAAAAAAACTGGTTGTCTACATTTGGACCAACAGAAGGAGGTTTTTCGTTTTTTTCATGGAGGGCAAAGTCGGCAAGTCTTCCGCTTCTCTAGTTTATCTTCGAAATTTTGAGGTTTTTCAACTGTTAGGTTCAGAATTCGGCCTATATTGGCTCTTAATTGTGTGGGAATCTTGCTGTTTGACATTATCCTCTTTAATTGTGGCCTTACTAACTCCGCTGCAATGCATTTAATAAAATTGTACCTATTCAGATACTTCTTGTCTTTTAGAGACTGCTGGAACACAAAAGAATTCACCAATGAAATGTCTAAAATCCTAAGAAACACTGCCATTGGCCATCTCCTTGTTCTTCGACTAGATGAGTAGCTGCTGCACATTTTATGTAGTGTATGTACTCCACCCTTGATTGAATTATAGAAAGCTATAATTTCAGGTTTCATTGTCACGTCATCAGTGCTCTCTGTGGTGCATTGACGACACCAACCAAAGAGTCCTGTTTCTCTTTGGCACATGAGGAACTAGAGTCATGTTGCCGTTTATCCATACAACGAGGACCCTTTTGTGCCTTCTTTTGAAGGCCAGAACTCATTGGATATTTCCCTTTAATTTTTTCGTATCGTCCCGACATAGGTCAGTCCTTTCACCCTCAGCTTCTAAACCAGTTCAATTGAAGTGAACCAATTATCAGCTGTAATATTTCCATCGGAATGAAATAATGGCTCAGTGAGACGCGGAACTGATTGCGTAGGTTTCGAAGTCTTTTTCTCTTCCTCTGACAGACCTTTTCCGTTGGCACTTTTTCCGGCGTACAAATAGGCATTATACAAATAGCTATTCGATGTATCCGTCAAACACATAATTTTGAGGCCATACTTAGCTGGCTTACTCAGGATGTACATTTTAAATCGGCACCGACCCCTGAAGGCAATTAACATTTCGTCAATACAAGTTGTTGTGCCCAGTGAATAGCAACAATGAGAATTTTTTACGAAATGATTTAACAAATCAGAAATTGGTGCAACTGGGTCACTTTCGTACCGGACGATTCGGTCTTCATGGTTATCAAACCGAAAACATAAAAGGAGAACAGCAAATCGTTGTCCATACATTACTAAACGAAAAATTTCCTTTCCTATGCCATCTGCAGCAAAAGTACTACTAATACCTTCATCGTTAGATTTAAATATTGCCGAATATATTAATAACTCAAGTAAAGTTCTTAATTCAACATAATCTAAATCTTGGATTTCTGGCCTACTCTGGTATACTTTTCTCATAACTTCTGAAGTTTGACATTTGTCCAACACAAAATCAAATTTATTATATCGTCGTCAAAAATAAGCGACCAAAAATGGAGAGGTTGCAGTTACCTATCTAGAGGTATAACAAATTGCTTCAAACCTGGTTTTCCCGCAACAATGTTATACAGACGAGTGTAAACGTTTCTCTTTGGCTCTTTAGAACTCTTATTTTCCCAGGCAATTGGTTTTCCTGCCGCCATATTTGCAAATTATTTTACAACAAAGATATATTTTAGAAAGAAACGAACTTACTGAAAAAATATAACTCACATGATTCGTCTTTCAAAATATCCGCGTATGCGATCCGTGTAGCAAGATGATTACTTGGCAACGAATAGAGCGAAACTAAAGAAAGCAGTTTGGGGAAAATCCGAGAAATACGTTCTCTTTCACATCTAGTCATGTACTGCTCGAACATTCGCCTCGGGTTTTTCCCAGGATCACTGCACCCTTTCCATTGGGGGTCCATATTCCGCTTACAATATGCTTCACTAAAGGTCATTCATCCCAGGCACAAATGAGTAGTGGCAACAAAGAGAAATTCTCGCAGGATTTGGTTATTCTGAGTTTGCCGCCACTTCGGTCGCATCCGTAGTAAGTGACATTCTAGTGTCAGAATCACAGCGAAATATAAAGACGAAAAATTTGGTTCCATACACATAAGGTGTTTTAATGCAAGTATGATTTAATATTTTTCTAAAAAGATTTTTATTGTTGGAGTTGATATTATAAAATAACCAAAACAATCAGTATTCTTTAGGACGACCTCAACATTAGCCTACTATCATAAAATCCATATATTTTGCCTAATTTATGCTTTTCAAATAGTAATAACAAAGAAATGTGAAAATAATAAACAAATGTAATAAATAAAGTTAAATTTTGTAAGCCACCGTAATAATATTCATCCATATTACGAATTGAGTTTTCCCGAATTAGTGACGTGCGGTCTCTCAGACCGCGCATGAAATTAAATCGCAAGTTAATAGAAATACAAGTAAGATAAATGAAATTCGAAGAATTCTATATACTACGTAAAGGTATCTAAGAAGGTACCATAAATAACAGATTTGTTAAAAATCAAATAATTTTTTTATTCACAATAAAAAAATCGCTGCGGTCTCTCAGACCGCACGTCACTGGTTAAGGGTTAAGTTTCCAAGGAGAAAAAAAAAACTGAAGTGTTTTTAGGGAGCCTGAATAGAGTCACACACTCTTATACGGCACAGTATTCGATAAGTTTAGCTGGAAAATTGCTTCCGAAAGTGTTCATTTGCTTGCAGGAGCCTAGTGGCGTCTTCGGTCCTCGAGTACGTGAAGAGGTTAGACGGCTCACCGAAGATTTCGGTAATATTTATGTTACGTGTTCCAAATCTGGAAAGTTGACTTCAGGATTATTCAAGGATTATTTATTGAATATCCTAAAGGAGTACGTAAAAGAAACGAAGTTTCTATTGATAATAGACTCATGGTCAGGTCAGACGAATACTTCGCAATACGATGAAATATTCGTAGATAGGGAAGGTTTTCCACCATGCACTTTAAAGGTTATTCCGCCTAAGTGCACACCAATGTGCCAACCTCTTGATGTTTATTTCTTTCGGCAAGTGAAGAATTTCATTAAAAGGATACAAAACGCTCCTGAGTTGATGGCATTAAGAAAAGAATTAAACAAGCGTAAGGATGCTATTCGCATTCACGCTTTTGTCCATCACCAACTTTCTGCACCCATATTACATAATATGCTGTGCTATGCATGGTTTGCGAGCAAATTATCTACCACAAGGTCAGCGTTCTTAAATGTCAACCAAGTTTGTTTTTTGGACATTATTAAAGTGAAATGTAAATGCAATTCAAACAGTTTTTTGCGTTGTGCTTGGTGCCGGAAATGTATTTGCTTCGATTGTTTTTACTTCAAGTATCATCCTAAAAACTGTGGAGAATAAAGATATTCTGAAAACTTTTTCTGCTAATTAATATGCATATATTAATTTCCTTATATCCTGAAAATAAGTTAAATAAATACGAATACCGTCGATCTAGGTAAACCAACTACGGAATCCGCAATTTGATTAAAATTGGTATTTATTTATCGGCCTTAAAAGCAAATGCGAAATAGCTTTTCCTGACTGTGACATTGAAATTGATAAACTATTTACTTAAAAAAGGTAATTTTACGACAGAAAAAGAAGGTGAAAAAAAGTCGGACCCGCACGGTCTCGAATCAGATGACCTTCAGCTATCAGCCGACGCGCTAACCATTACACTACGACAATTGTAGATATTTTGCAATTAATTGATATCAGAAATTAATGATGATTTTAAAACTCTTTTTACAAAGAAACTAGGAAGCGTTGGTTTAAACTGTAACAGAGTAGTAATTACAATTGCCCAAAGAACCTATCCTTAAAGTATTATTAAGAACCGTTTCCCACAGACCGTAAGGTTCCCTTGTAAGTACTAATTTAATATATCAATGAGATAAAAACAATTTCAACCTTTCGCAAATAATTACGCTGGTGTTCCTGCATATGATGTGCCATACATTGATGCAAATATTAGATTTACAGTTGAGGATCGTTTATCCGAACTTTTCGGGACCGAGGTCGGTTCGCATAAAGGATATGTTCGGATAATAGGTATTTTAACCTATAGGAGAAAAAGGAACTAAAAAAAAGGTTTTGACGGGTTACAGTAAGAAATAAGTGACGATAATGCATATAAATATCATTGAAAACTTTTATTACCCTGTAAGGTTTTTCTTTATCTAGTTTATTTATTATGCCCACTTTTTGCTGTAAAAACGGCACCTGTCTTTTTCTCCTGACGTTCCCACCGCTTGAACTAGCTGCTGGACACGTTTTCTTCTTGTTTATATCCATTTAGAAGGTTAATTAATAAAATACCTACTCGTTCACACCTACAAAAGATTGGTGCAAAACACATGCAGCGGTGGAGTTCAAAATTACTGTATATCTATCGTGAAATGTTCGTTGTTTAGATGTTCATGTATGTAAGGGGTGTAAGGGTAGCAGAAGTATGTACACACGACAAAGCGCATATCAATGGGATAATTCACTCACGTTACGCTCTTTTTTTCCTGAGTTCCCATTGCTGTGACCTTGCACAGTGGACGTTCATCTTAAACAATTCGAATACTTGCATTTTCCAAAAACATGGTTGACAGATTTGAGAAGGGAGACCATCGTCTCCGAAATATTAATCATACAACGTTATTCGTAATCATGTGTTGTAATCACCGTGCATGTTAATACAGGGTTACAATACTTCGCTGGAGAAAAACCAGTACATGTTAAATTTTTAAGGGAGTTAAAACGAAAGATAACTGGTGAGTCGCTTAAAAACTTTGTTTCATCACATTTAACGAGTTTGTTAGCTTCCTCCACTATGAGCGCAGTTAAGTCATATCCTTTGTCTTATCCATACGTTTCTGGATTCCGGTACCTCACACTTTTAATTAATCTGTGTTTTCAATCAAATCGGGAAAATTAGACCGGGACCATCCCAACGAAGAGGGAGTCTAGGACTAGAAGATATGTATGGCAAGCCAATGTACGTGCGAAAGCGTACATACACATTTTGGCCATCTAAATACATAAGAAAAAGTAGTTGAATCTTCATTCGCTCTCAATGCCTGTTTACTCGATGCATAGTTTGTACAAGTTATTGTGTGAGCAGTCTTTTAGAACAATATCACATATTAATAATATCACGAAGTACTAACTACAAACCAGCAAGAGGTAATTCTTGTTTATAAATTGTACACGAAGTTTATGGCTTCGTATATCACACTTCCACTTATAGATAGATCAGAATATATGTTCATTGATAGAAAAAGGTCACTTGAACAGCCTGCATAAGCTTTGTTTACTTTTTTTCGGTCCTTTCGGCCATGCTTTCGAAAAAAGTATGTTACAGAATGCGCACCAAAATAAATGGGCGAACTCATTAAAAGAAACTCACGGTAATATCTTATATTTATTATGAACTATTACTTTCACATTTACAATCTACTTTCTTAACTAAGACAACAGAAACTTGGTATTCATGTCTTATTACATTTGAAGCCATTTATATTTATGATTCACTAGCAAATCTTTACTTCTAGCCGAGAAAAGTGATCTTAGCTGTGAAGAAGAGGAAAAAAACAACTTGGAGGACGCAGAAATCAACTCAGAGGATAGTAACTAGTAATTAGTGATGCAGAAATCAACTCTGAGGATGATGATGAGAGAATGGATTGTGATGAAGCGGATATTAGTGAAAAGAGAGAGGATGAGTTAGTTAACTTGTGTGAGAGTGGTTGACAATTTTTCCATTCTCTGTGGTAGAGGAGAAAATAAATCCCCAAAACACAAATAAATTGTGGGCTCTTGTTCTAACACCGACCAGAGAGTTAGCGATTCTAGTCTATAAACATCTTATAGCAGTTGCCAAGTACACATACATAAAAGTTAGCAATAAGTTTTTGTTTTCACTGTTTCTAATTACATCAAATTCTCAACAAGAATTACCCATGTGGGCTTGCTAAGAGACCCAATAACAGCTACGAAATAGATTTGTAACGAACCCTCTTGGTTTATTGAAATATTTTTCTATCTCTTAATAATTTTGAATGGTTCTATAAAAAATGAATGCTTTCATTATGGCTATATTATATTAATTTTCGCCACTTTAAAACTCAAAGGCAGCTGTTTAGCATTCTATGACTGTATTTTCATCGTTGAATCTGAATTATAATTTAAGGAAGAACTTGATTCATCTTTGAAGTTTAAATTCGCTTTTCCAGACAGCTGTTCTTGTTGGAGGCTCCTCAAAAGCAAGAGAGAATGCCGCGTCGCCGTAGATATAGTTGTGGCTACGCCTTTGGATACAGATACAGGGTGTATATGCCCATGACTCTGAAGTGGATAAAATCAGGTAAAGCTTCCTTAATTACTATGCTAAATATCTGTTGTACCTGGTCTACGGAAAAAATTCATTTCTCCTTTATGTGTGACACTAGAATTATAATTATTGCTTTATAGATAGAGTAAAGATTGCGCATTTTATAATGATAAAACACTATTATGTCACTGCGTTTATTCTTTAGTTATAAATCTGCGAAAATTACCTCTTTCACTACTTTTGATGCCGATATTTCGGCTTTTAACGAGCTTCTGGTGACGGGAAGCTATAACTAGTGAAAAATCCAAGAAGGAGGTCATGGATTTCGGTGGTTGTCGCACATAAAACACTGCCATTGCCTCATTTTTCGTTTTTTCACAACAAAAAACATATCATTTAATGCACAAGGATTCCTCTATCTACTGTGTAAAATTCCTGGAAATCAAACATTTTCTAGAGGGAGAAAAGGATTTTTTCCGTAAACCAGGTACAACAGATATTTAGCATTACTATGTGGGTCATTCACCATCTCAGATTTTCACATAATTTTCCCTGCAGTTATTTCCAACCTTAGTTAAGAAAAATCCTAAGTATTTTAGCCCAAATGCTTCTACTTTCTGAGATATGAGTTTTTCTATGCAGCATGGCACGAAGTAAAAATCTGCCCATGAGTCGAAACATGCAAATCAACCATTTTCGTACCCCTATAAAAAATTAAATTAGGCAGCAAAGCTATTAGAAATTTAAGATGCCATGAACATGTAACTCTAGTTTTCAAAATTGTTATCACAAAGATTCTCACTTGTCAACTTTTTTTGTTATAAATAATAAAAAATGGCAGTTACGACAAATTTCCACCAAAAATGATATTTTCAAAAAATGTAAAATTCACCTTATAACTTGTTAAAGCCATGAAAATTTGTATTAACATTGTAAACATTATCAAATTTGAATTGGTATGAGGTTTGGGCTAATGTTGGACTGATTTATTGAAGAATTTACTGAAAACTACTACTCTGCTTATGTTTTTTGTTGTTAAATGCCACCTTTTCAACTTCTAATAACAAAAAAGGGACACCAAGAAGGAGAATGAATTTTTTTCACTATCCATCCTCTTTCAGGAAATACAAACCTGAAGTTGCTCCCAGGATTGATAGTGTCTCTACAATTTATTTTAACGATGCATGTAAAACGGTAGGTCACGACACCTATATCTCAGACTTTAAGGTTCTTTGAGTGTGAGTATTGAGATTCCTCTGAACAAATATCATTCTTTTAACTGTCCAGACAATTACTTTTGATATCAACCCAGGATTCAATGTGTATAAAATGCCACTGTATTAGCAATTATATGAATTTATGATATTATTGCAAATGGGTAAATAAATAGGAAATATTTTGCTCAATACATACCTTTATCCTACTCCAGGCCTTTTCCACTGCTGCATTTATGTCCTCTGGCAAAGTATACTGTCTTCCTGTGATGGTCTTTGGTACAGGTACTGACATCAACAGTAGGGTGGTTCGAAAAATACTTTATTTTTAATTTCAGATCGCTATAGAGCGGAAAAGTTGCGATTGGTAAAGACATGAAAAAAGCACTAATTATTATTTATTTATAAATTTGTCTTCCGGTCGTGCAATGCCATCGAAGTTAGCAAAAAATTGGGAAAAACCTTAATTTTTCATAATTTTTTAAACACGCCAGATGGTTTTAATTGCGTTCCTATACCATGAATTAACTACTGAAAGTATGTGAAATCAATTTATATGCACTTATTGTACATTTGTTTCATATCTTCCGGTCGCGCAACAAAGTGCAAAATGAGAAAAATTAGTAGTTTTTTGCAAAATTTCAATGTTGGACTGTTTAGTACATTTTAATCATACGACTTTTAGAGATGCTATACTTTAACTCTATTACAATAATAATTGGATAATAAATATTAACAATAATATATTTAAATCCAAACATATAATATAAACTTTGATATTCAAGTGGAATTCGGTCGCTCAGCTTCGTCAGAAACAGCAGAGTAGTCTACCTGGACAGAGAGGCGGTTTCCTTTCAGATAATTTAGAAATTTTCTAATGGTAAATATTTGGTAATTTTTTGTTTCAATATTCAATTTTTGGTGCAGATCTTCGCTCATTTTGTTTAGAAAACGACCCAGAACTCACCACGGGGACGTGGCTGCACTTCGAGTTCCACCCACACCCTACCCAACCAACCATCCAATGTAGGGTGTGTTATTTACAATATGTACATATTTATTTCGCTTTCTCTCTCTTTATGTTTCCTTTCTAGGCTTTATCTATCGATAAACAACGAAATTCAGATTTGTACAGATTCAGACTTTTATATTAATTCCTTGAATTTTGTACGGGTGATTTGGATGCATTTTTTTCTTTTCGAAGAAATTAACTACGGAGCATTTACCTACGTTAATATCTAATTCAAGGGCATCGCCAGGGGGAAGCAGCTGCCCCTCCTTGGAGACCCATTCGCATTTTGGTTTGGGAGGCATTGCAGAGAAAATTTTTAGGCACGAGCTTTTTTACAAAGAATTTAGACCCAAAACAAAGTCATGTGTTGGGATGTGTAAACACCAGTGTTGGGAAAAGTACTGGAAAAATGTAATTGGGCTCAATTACAATTAATCTGTCACATTTGTAATCAGTTTCAACTACAATTCATATTTCAGAAATCCATCAGAAGCTAAGGAAACTTCCCCTCTTTTCACAATATTTAAAAGAATAGCTCCCTCATCGCTTTTCTTTCTTGCAGTAAAGTATTTGTTTTATTGTCATAACCTGCAGTTATTTTACCTTCATTATGTACCCTCAATCAGATAGCTTCACCTGGGTGTTATTGCTACCTCCCTCTAGCACCCAAAAGTGAAGCCAAAAAAAAGGGCAGATTGCACATTTAGCCATGTTGGGGTGAACTTTTTGTACCTCCCTATACTAATACATTGTTTTTTCGTGATATTGCGGCTTTGATACAGAGTTATCAAGTTTGGAGTAAGTCGAACGTTTTGGAACGCAATATGTAGTTTGAGTAATGCGAAACACGAAGCAATTTTGTTATTTTTGCGTTTCTAAAGGTTTAATAGGTAAATAAGCAGGGGCTTGTTTCTGGCTACAGCATGGTCAATTGCTGTGCAACTGAACAGCTGCCCCCACAAAATGTTCCGAAACTAGAATCTATGCATCTTCCTCTATTTTATTCATTATCTGAACTCTATGAAGCAGAACGAACGTCAGTATTAATCCACGGCATTTCAATGAACATTTCATTGTGTTCTCAGCTGCACCTGCAGGTCTTGCGTGGTATACAAGTTCTCGTATTCGTCATTTTGACAACTTTTACTGCATTAAGCCCCAATTATAAATTAGAACAAACATTTGCACAAGCAAAAAATCTCTAATTACCCTGATAAGCTACTATAATATATTTTAGAGCAGCTTTATCTCATTGCGGTAAACGATTATCAAGGATTTTTATACCGTACTTGGTATTGATCAATTAAAAAGTAAGATGGATTAATGCATTAGAATAGGCATAAAATTAACATTAGAATAATCAACGAGGTTTTAATAGAGTTTACAGGAGGTTGGCAGATGATTTGTATCGCTCAATTAGATGACACCGGCATCCGAGAAGTTTACATTGCGGGCATGTTTTATTTTCCATAATAAAAGGAATCAAGAGGAGAAAAAGATCGAACATTATTGTTAAGTGAAAGGTTCATTTAAACTATCTGAGTCCATGTCATAGGATAGACAAGCTCCTGAGTCCCACATGAGAGGAAAATAAAACCCCAAAAATACATATAGTTAAAGGGGAGCTGGAGAAAAGTTCCCCCCAAGTGCTCTGCGGGTTGCGTTATTTTTGGCTTCACTTTTCTGACAATAGACTCCCTCTGTGGGCAGCTTGCCCCCCCCTAACCCAGTGGCTGGCGACGCCCTTGATCTAATTCCCATTTTTTGCACCACCTTTGGATGACGACGTTTGAGAGAGATCTTCTTTTCTTTGTTATTGAGGTATTTGAATTTACTTGTGTAATTTGCTTTATTCTATATGTGATTTTATATTATGTATTAAGTATATGTGTTTAATACCCGTAATAAATTCATTATTATTAATATATCGATATAAAATTCTTTTTCACAGACTTAAATGCACAGAAGCGGAAGAACTGCCAAAGAGAGGGTCTTTCTGTTCTTTTGCTTGAGCCAAAAGAAGTCCCTTTTTATGAACGCTTGTGTAGAAATCTGGGCAAAGGTAACACTGGTAACAATTATTACTTTCTCCCTATACGTAGTATAGAGAAAGTATTGTATTCGCAAAAACATTCGACCTCCAGATTTCGACGGAAATAGATGTTTTGGGGCCCATAGTACATGTTTTAGCTATTTTCCCGAACATGTCCGTCTGTGGTTAAAAAGTTTGTGGGATCTCTATCTTAAAAAGTAATTATCCAATCATTTTCAAAATTCATATTTAGAATTTTCCTAACAATGCCAAAAGTTGATAAGTTTTTGGTGAATATCGCTTAACCGAAAGTTGCGGTTTATCTGGAACAAAATTTCGTTTCTTAAATATCTCTGTTAAAATGCAATATAGGTATAAACATTTACACACAAAAGTTATAGATAATGTATTTTACTACAACTTTTGCATGAAACATTTTCCTGTAACACTTATAGTTTTGGAATTATTTATATATTACCGACATAGGCTTCTGTTTTCAATATACATTGAGAAAGTCGTGTGTTGGCCTCATCAGATTTTTTTAATGTTTATTTTTCTTATGAAACTTTAAACTTTTGTATTTTTATTTTTATTCAGAACTATTCTTTTATAATTTTTATATATTTTTCTTTAATTCTTGCTTTTTTGATGCCTATATTCATGTTTCATTTATGATTACCTCATGTTGAGGCCTCTTTTTCCGTGAATATGATTTCGGCTATTATTGAAGTTAGGGGGTTATTCCCTATTACGAGTTTTCTCATTTATTACTTATTTGGGAGTGAAATTTAATTTTTTATGAATAGGGGTTTGTTTAGTAGGAGGAATTATTGTTAGATT
This sequence comes from Sympetrum striolatum, assembly GCA_947579665.1. Lineage (NCBI taxonomy): Eukaryota > Metazoa > Arthropoda > Insecta > Odonata > Libellulidae > Sympetrum > Sympetrum striolatum. The sequence goes on along the minus strand of CANPUZ010000057.1, from coordinate 211,991 downwards.
AATTTGTTTGTATCAAGTTGATCTAAAATCATTAATTGCTTATTCTTCTGTTGCTCATATGGGAATTGTGTTAGCTGGGTTGATGACTTATTGAGGCTTAAGAGACTCTACTATACAGTAGAGAATTGATTAACCAAACATCTCAACAACGAACATTTCACGATAGATATACATTAATTTTGAACGCCACCATTATGCGTGTTTTGCGCCGATCTTTTAAAGGTGTGCACAAGTAAGTATTTGTATTAATTAACCTTCTAAATGGATAAAAATAAGAAGAAAACGTGTAGAGAAATAGTTCAAGCGGTGGGAACGTCAAGAGAAAAAGACAGGTGATGATGTTAAAGGTAAAAGTGGACATAATAAATAAACTAGATCGTGGCGTCATTTTATCCAATCTTCAGCAGGAATACAAAATTAGCAGGAAAACTATACATGATATAAAATCACAGAAGGACTGAATTCCTCAATTTACTGCAGAATCTGATTCAAATGTTTTCATTTCAAAAAGAAAAACCTTGCGGTGTCAGTCATGTATAGTTTTCTTTAAATAAAAGTTTTCAATAATATTTATGTACATTATTGTCACTTATTTTGTACTGTAACCCGTCAAAGCCTTTTTTCAGTTCCTTTATCTAATTCAGGTTAAAATACCAATTATCCGAACATATCCTTTATACGAACCAGCCTCCGTCCCAAAAAGTTCGGACAAAACGATCCTCTACTGTATATTAATACTTGCTCATGGTCTTTGTTCTTCTGGTTTATTTTATTTAGCAAATATTACTTATGAACAGTTGGGAAGTGGTAGTATCTATATTAATAAGGGATTAATTAACTAAATACCTAGATTATTGTATAATGTACTAAAAGGATGGTTCTTTCCTCTTCATCCTCGTTTACATTTTGATGGGAATTTATTTATGCCGTGGCCTTTGAAGGATGCAATTAATTCTCAAGTTCATTTTATTTCATGTGATAAAAGATGGACTGTTTCCTCTCGAAGCTGGTGAACTAGGAGGATATATGCGAATATTCTTGCTTGCTCTTGCTAAATTTTGGAATCGACCCATCACCAAAAATAATATTAGCAAATTCAATACTAATAATAAGGTACATAATCATCGGATCCAATTCTTCCATCCAAATTACTCATCACAAAGGTCATATCTCTGCGAAAAGTGCCATTGCTGTACGATAACAAATGTATAATCACTTACTGGACAACATAAAATCTATTAACTTGTTTAAAAGCAAGTTGAAAGTATTTTTACTGGAGAGATGTTACTACTCTGTGAATGAGTTTTTTACAGGTGGACATTAAATAATTCATCATAATAATTATAGTATTTATATAACCTAATGTTCTTTTCTGTATATGTATATACTTTTAATTTATTAAATATGTATTATTACTGTGTTTTATAAGTGTTATGGTCACTTTATCTTTGTGTTTTTTATGTACCAAATACGACATGTCCTATATCAGCGAATGTCCGATTTATTCATGTGATTCTGGGACAAATAAATATAATTATAAGTAGGATCACAAGAGTCTTTCCTTGGTTCTACCAATATTAGAATATGGGTATGGAGTCCTTTTAAGGGGCTTCATTTATAGAATTGAAATATTTTGTATGTTCAAAGAAGTGTGGTGTTGACACTCTCACAGTGAGGTGTGTGAAGCCTTAAATATTAATACTTAGGAGGATATATGCGGGTATTCTATTTATTTATAAATTCCTAAACAATAAAATTAACCCTTCCGTTACGAACGACGGATATACTGGCAGTGGATTTCTCACCCAGGAAGACGAACGCTGGAGATTTCCGTCGGAGATTTTCCTATTCTAGGGAACGAACGACGTATATTCCCGTCGCAATGTTTTCCTCTCTTTCTGGTTCTCAGTGGTTTAGTGCTTCTTTGTTTCCGAACCCAGCGCATCAGGGGTCAGGCCTTTCCCTCTGCACCCAGGAGCAGGTACCTCTTAGACGTATTAGCACCCTCATTATGACAAAGGGTTTGTGGTCATATCATTATTTTTCCAGTGGTTTTACTAAATAAATATTTGTTGCTTTTTCAAAAAGTATAATATCAGAATTGAACTCCTTGTCTTTGCTTAGCATTTGGAGTTTTTAACTGAAAGTCTAGCATCAATAATAACTGATATCATATTTCATGGTAACTACCAATTCTATCTTTATATATAATTATATAATATTTTTTATCTCTTTCCTAGTTCTATAGTGGTATCTTTGGGTCCTTCAACTCTCTTTACTTGGAAATTTTATTACATGAAAACCTTTGGAAGTAGTATAATCGATATGAGAAGGCGTGACTTCGTGGAAAACAATTTGCAGAATGAAAACACTTCTTACTTTTCCATTGAAAATTTATTTTGCGACCGGTTTAATAAGTGAGCTTACATCTTCAGGCACAGAGAAAAGATTTGTCACAGCATATATAGGATAGTGGAAGGGTAAAAAATGGGGGGAGGTGTGGGTGCATCGTGGGAATAACTTGCTTGGTAGGGAGAACAAGTGTTCAGGAATAAATGGTCGTTGGCCATCCTTCGGGATACTCCTTACTTCCTCCAGGAGGTCTAGGCGGTGGGAACTCTCCTCCTGATGTAGGTGTTTTGGTTTGAAATCGCTGGTATGCCCATTGTCTAGGAGGTGAATGGCTAAGCTTGAGAAAGGTTGTCCTCTCTTCAGGGGGTAGTCTCTTTGGTGCTCTGACGCACGGGTTTCTCCCAGTCCTTCTGTTATATTTGGTGGGGCAGTTAGCACATGAGATTTCGTAGACCCCGCTACTGGATTCTTTGGGTCTTTGTCTTTTGAATTCCCTAGCAATCTTAGGATATTGTTGGGGGAGCGGGTCTAATATTATGGGGAAAAACGTTGCTTATTTTGTGTGACAATTTTCCCAGAAAGGGAAGCCTCCGCCAGGTAATGGGTGTCTTTTCGGTGGGGAGGAGGCTGGGGGTTATCTTTTGGAAGGCTTTGTTCCTGATTTTCTTTTTTTAAGTTTTTCAATGAGAGCGATGCTGTATCCGTTGGATTTGGCTATGATTTTAATGGTGTTTAATTCCTTATTAAATTTATCTGTTTTGGAAGTAGAGTAAATAAGTAAATACTAACACTAGAACTTTGATTAAAAGTTGTACATCTTTAGCGCTAGACATTGCTTTCATCTTCAATGTAAGATTGACAAAAATTACAACAAATAATTATTTGCCAAAACGTCTGAATAAGCATTAAGTTTCTGACAATTCCTCAATCCCAGTCGCTGCCGGATTAACCCACCGCATGTTGGTCCCCCACGGGGTTTATGACGTTAGGGTAAGAAGTCCCGGGGCTGAGAACTCAAAAAAGGTAAAATATTGTACCTAAGGGTAGCAACTCTCAAAAATGTCTCTGTATGTCAGGAAAGAATTTCTCCTAGAGTCCTCTGGCAGACGGTAGAGACTTTCCGCTAAGCCCACTGTCGTGAAAAGGTTAAATCACCGCAGCTGTTGGAAATGGTATCTGTTAGAGTGCCTATTGCTGATGTAAGAGAACTTTTATTCAAGAATATTTCAGAACAAATTATTTATATAATAGCCCAATGGCAAGAATTATGAGGGAGGCAAATTCCATGCCAAAAGAAATTGATTTTTACTTTCTCCCTATACGTAGTATAGAGAAAGTATTGTATTAGCAAATAATTTAATCCGATCTGAATAATTATTATTATCCGATCATTTCCAAAATTCATATTTAGTACTCTCCTAACAATGCCAAGAGTTGATTAGTTTTTTATGAATACCGCTTAACCAGAAGTATTGAGATATATTAAGAAACAAAATTTTGTTTCTTGAATATCTCTGTCAGAATGCAATGTAGGTATATACAATTACATACTAAAGTTATAGATAATGTGCATTACTACAACTTTTGTTTGAAACATTTTTTGTAACTCTGATTGTTTAGGAGTTATTCTTGAATAATGGTTAACCGGAATTTGTTGTTTATCCAGAAATTGAAGTTTTTCATACATATCTCTGTCAGAATGCAATGTAGGTATATACAATTATATATAAAAGTTGTAGATGATGTATTTTACTACAACTTTTGTTTGAAACATTTTCCTGTAACACTCATTGTTTTGGAGTTATTTATATATTACCGGCATAGGCTTCTGTTATCAATAAATATGGAGGAAGTCATGTGTTGGCCACATCAGATTTTTGCATTTATTTCAATTAAAGTACCCTTTGCTATAAAGGTAGAGCAAGCACTTTTTGAATTATTTTGATCTTCATTTATATCTTCAGTCAAATAATAATAATTATTATTTTACCAAAGACCAAATTAGTAGGATTCAGGGGAAAAGGCAGAGGGGAAGACAGAAGATGTTGGAAGGGGTGGGGTGATATATAAGGATATGAAGGAGATGGCGATTAATAGGGACTTTTGATTGTGCCGAACCTACCGAAAGGTAGAACACTTATGAATGAAATAGGTATAGGCATAGTCAAACATATGAATTAATAGATAAGGTGTTATACAGCAGATATGTAAAACAAAATTGGAGTGACAAAGCAATGAAACATTTTAAAACATACAAAGATCACACCAATGGACATATTAATTCAAAGAACAAAATTATACATCATAATAAATTAGAGAGAACATAATATTAGTTACATTGGCTACAGAATTAAACTATGTTGATATTCATATTTAAAAATTCGTCAATGGAGTAGAATGGATTTAGTAAAATCCAGTCATGAATGACTTTCTGAAAGTTTTCGAAAGGTGTATCTCTCACTCTTGAGGGTAGCTTATTAAGGAATTTAATTGCGGAGTAGTTTAGGCTATTTTCAGTCTTCTTGAGTCGATGTTGAGGAATATCAATAAGTTCAGAGTGACGAGTATTGTGTGAGTGAAAACTGGAACGCAGGTTAAACTTATGTAAATTGTTTTTTTGCATAGAGGAGTGATTCAAAAATAAAACAGGAATATACTGGCATAATCCTTCGTTGAATAAACAGTGGTATTCTAAACTTAGGTCATTCGAATCTAAATCAGAAACTATCAGATTTTAGTAAATGGGTGAGAATAACTTAGCAAAACTCCTCTGTTTAAAAGTTTTTATAATTGCGACCAGTTACGAATGTTATTCCGTTAACAAGCATAAGAGTTCCTCAGGAGTACACAAATATATACAAAAGGTACAAAACCAAGGCACCAATCAGATTAGCTATTAGCGGTGTTATCGGGAGGAGGAAGGGGAATCAGGTTAACAATGGACAGCAGGGGAGAATAATTATGGAAAAGATGGATGTTGGTGAGTATGTCATTGTTTTTTAAGTGGTGTATTATTTCTATTTGTTTGAGATAATTTAGTTTGTATCCTTTGTGTTCACAATGAAATAGAGTAGAGGAGAAATCAGAGGTGTGTTTGTTATCTAAAAGATGTTTTGCAAAATGTGATGCCTGTGTATTGTTATGGGATGATTTTAAATTGTTCTTTGGTTCTTATTTGTAAATTACAGGATGTCCGACCCTCAGTAAATCGCCCCACAATCGTGTAATTTGTAAATGCCACGTTTTCGTGTATGGTTGAAGGTATCTTTGTTTTTTATTTATTTAAAGCGATATTAAAAACTTTTAAACAGTAGAAATTTCGCTAAGTTATTCCCATCCATTTACTAGGTTGGAATTTCACATAGTTAAAGCTTACCAGATTGATTCCTATCAGATTTGGACAATATCTCTTGCTTGACAAGATCGTCTTCCCTCTCAGGAGCCTGATTTTCTATTCAATGTAGCGGCATTGTGATCCATAATATATTTTCTTTGAAGAATTCATAGTTTCATTCATTCATTCAAAGAATAATTCATCAACTGGATGAGATCAAGAGAAGGAAATAGAGTTATAGTGGAGTACTTAAAAAAAATGGAGGCAAGAAAGATATTAAAGTTTTAGCACCTCATCCTTTGTATTATTTGCAAGAAGATCATGAGGATGGTAGCTAAAGATCTGAAGACAACCATCCACCCAGCCTCCATGCTGGAGTTTACGAGCTCTTTGGACCACTTCTACTAACTTCCAAAAGTTATGGTACTGACTGTTATTTTGGAAGCCCTGCAGAGCAACCTATTGACAGCAGCTGGAACTTGGTTGTTTTTCGATTTGTGATGAGCGGTGGATATAATTATTCAGTGTTGTAAAGCATTGCAGATTTCTTTCTGCCTATAAACACCTATATGAAGTAATCTCAAATTCATATAATTACTTAATATGAGTAAAATGTTGCTTGCATTCTGAAAGCATGTTGATAACACAAATTTCAAGTCGATCTCAAATCGAGAGGGTCCTCAAAAGTAGAAAAAGTATTGGAAATATTCTAAAACTTCGCTGCAATTTATCCGTCCGGCTTCGAACCCGGGTCTTCCTGGTGGAACTTACTATGCAGCACAACAGAAGATCACCACCTCTGACTATGTGTGAAAATTCAGCAGAAATATTGGCTGCAACTGCCTCAAATGACATTCTACTTTTCCCATATATTCCTTATGAGAGAAATTTTAAAGTGCCCTGGCATCGAACCCAGGAACAGTACGGTCTTATCTATTTTATTTTCAAAACCCTAGTCTTAATAAACATCTTCCATATAAGCAAGAACTTCCTATCATTTCAATAAGTGCATCAAAAAAAATTATGAAATTCTACCTCAATGTATTTTAAAGGGCAGATTTTTGCATCATCCTAGCATCGAACCCAGGATTTTTTCCTTGAAACTCATTTATGTTTTCTATAGATCATGAGCATATATATAGGCTCCTAGAGTTTTGATTCTCTACCTATCAGGTAAGTATATTTTAAAAATTCCGGAAAATCAAAGCAATGCATTTAAACGGGAAAAATCGGGACTTTGGGGCCCTCTGGAATCGAACCCATGATACTGAGGTTCAAAATCGCAATTTTTCTGGCGGTAACACATCATGGCCAATACGTGGTAAAAATTTCAAGTCAGTGACGTTTGTGGTTTAGCCTGTGAATTAGTATCCTATCTATATCCATGAATGAATCCGGAGAAGCGTCTATATATAATAGATGTTGAGTAATTGAATATTGAAGAACTTTCCAACTTAAATACCTACTGACTCTCTTTCACTACTTGTGAGGGTCTCAACTAGACTGGTTGAACCTAGCAGATGCTCCCAAAAGCAGTGTAAGACAGACATCTTATAATTGACTCATTAAAGATTGCTTTGCTAATAACAGATATCTATAGTTATGAAGTTAAATAATGTTAATTAATCATAAAGGAAAGTTTTTGTGTTCAAAGATTCAGTTATACTCATTTGTCTTTCTATTAACTAGTCTTCTACCTTTATTAAATTAAAATGGGTTATATTGAGAATGGCGCTAGATTGCCATTGAATATTATACGAAATAACATAATTTTGATTATTCATTTCTAAAACTATCAATTCTTCTGGAATTCAATAGTAGATTATCGTATTCATTTGCTTAAAGAATATAAAATAATTAGAAAAATCTGATGTGGCCAGCACATGACTTTCTCCATTTATAAGATGTAAATATTTATCTACGACAGTATTTTCGAACTCTAGATTCAATCTAAACTTGGAAGATAAGTGATTATAATTTATATCATATTATCTTTTACGTCACAAACATTATAAATAATGTTTTTCGGAACATGTTTGATGAAAAACAATGAAATTGGCCTTTCGCCCACAGCGCCCACAAAGTACATATTCAACTACTTCCGGTTAATCAGTATTTCATGAATAACTCCTAAACAATCAGTGATACAAAAATATGTTTCATACAAAAGTTATATTAAATTACATTTTCTAAAACTTTAATAAATAATTGTATATGCCTAAATATCAGATTAATGGAGATATTATTTTCACTAGACCTTTTTCCAATCTTGGAAGAAGCATTTGTTGTGGTTGACCGAGGTCTTAAAATCAAACCTTCTGAGTTATTGTCATAATTTAATTCATAGTATTTAGGTAATTGATGCAAAAGGGATTCTTTGAGAGAGCTATTTTGAGTTTTGATTCCCTTATTTTTTTGACTTTCAACTGAACAAGATAAATTGGCATTGAATTTTGATATTGATTCAGTCAATACTATATTTTCTTGCTTTACTGAGGATTGATTAGAAAATTTGCCTTCGTTCGATATCTTTGGTGTCCTAGGAAAACTTCTCATTGTTGCAATCTATGTATTATATATAATTCCTTCTCCGGATTCATTCATATAGATAGCTATCTATTATATATAGATGCTTCTCCGGATTCATTCATGTATATACCTAGATAGATAGATAGGATACTAATTCACAGCCTAAACCACAAGCGTCATTGACTTGAAATTTTTACGACGTATTGGCCATAACGTGTAACCGTCAGAAAAATTGCGATTTCGATCCTCAGTGTCATAGGTTCGATTCCAGAGGGCCCCAAAGTCGCGATTTTCTCCATAAGAATACATGGCGGGGATTTTCGAAAATTTTTTTGAGGCACTTCCCGGAAAAGTAGAGAGTTGAAATTCAAGGGATCTCTAGAAGTCGTGCAAATCCAACGTAAATCAGAAAGACATCACCGAATATGGTCCATGGTTCGATGCTAGGTCGGGGCAAAAATCGGCCGTTTAAAATGCATTGCGTCGAATTTGAAAAATTTTTTTGGGTCCTTTCCCAATAACATGGATACTTGAAACTCAGCACGTCGATAGATATCATAAATATATTTCGTAATCAAATTTTTCATGTTCGCTGATGGTCCTTGGTTCGATCCCAGAGGACCAATTGCACTTCTCAATGCATTCCTTACGGAGATAACGGAAACAAAATTAAGGTACTTCCCGGCATGCTATCGACTTCAAACTTTGCAAGATACAAGAAAAAGTCTTTACAAATCAAACTTTGCATGCACAGCTTACAATATGTCCTGGGTTCGACACCAGGTGTCTCTGCAATCAGAAGTTGATCCGATTTTTAGGAATTATTTGGAAACCTTTCCCAATAATATAGAAATTTGAAATTCTGAATATAGATAGAAATCATAAATAACTTTCCGAAATATCTTTTAGATTTCCAAGATCGTCCTTGGTTTGAATCCAGAGAGCCATTTACATTCCTGATAATTAGAACGTCTTTTGAGGCAGTTGTAGCCAATATTTCTGCTTGAATTTTCACACATGGTTAGAGATGATGATCTTCTATTGTGCTGCATAGTTAGTTCACCAGTAAGACCCGGGTTCGATGCCAGACGATGAAATTTAAGCGAATTTTAAGAAAAATTTCAATCCTTTTTTTTTTTCTTTTGAGGAGCATTCCGATATGATGCCGATATGAAATTAGTATTGACGATCTGCTTGCAGTATGCAAGCTACATTTTACTCGTTATATATAGATGCTTTTCCGGATTCATTCATGTATATACCTAGATAGATAGATAGATAGGATACTAATTCACAGCCTAAACCACAAGCGTGATTTACTTGAAATTTTTACGAAGTATTGGCCATAACGTGTAACCGCCAGAAAAAATGTGATTTTGAACCTCAGTGTCATAGGTTCGATTCCAGAGGGCCCCAAAGTCTCGATTTTCCCCATAAGGATATATGGTGGGGAATTTCAAAAAATATTTTGAGGGACTTCCAGGAAAGGAAGAGAGTTGAAATTCAAGGGATCGCTAGAAGTTTTGCATATCCAACGGAAATCAAAAAGACATCTACGAATATTTTCCATGGTTCGATGCTAGGTTGGGGCAAATATCGGCCGTTTAAAATGCATTAGGGAATTTTTAAGATTTTTTTGAACCTCTTCCTGATGGTATAGAAAATTGAAATTCGGCATGGGATTAGATATCATAAATATATTTCATAATCAAATTTTACATATTGCCTGATGGTCCTTAGTTCGATCCCAGAGGTCCATTTACATTCCTCAATGCATTTCTTACGGAGAAAACGGAAACAACTTTTAGGTGCTTCCCAGCACGATATCGACTTCAAACTTTGCATAAAGAAAGATCAACTCCAAACAAATCAAGCTGTGCATTCACAGCTATCAATGTGTCCTGGGTTCGAAACCAGGCGTCTCTACAATCAGTAACTGACCCGATTTTCAATGATTATTTTGAACCTTTTCCCAACAATATAGAAACATGAAATTCGGTATGTAGATAGAAATCATAGATACATTTCAAAATCATGTTTTAGATTTCCAAGATCGTCCTTGGTTCGAATCCAGAGAGCCATTTACATTCGTGAAAATTAGAACGTCTTTTGAGGCAGTTGTAGCCAATATTTCTGCTTGAATTTTTACACATAGTTAGTGATGGTGATCTTCTATTGTGCTGCATAGTATGTTCACCAGTAAGACCCGGGTTCCATGCCGGGCGATGAAATTTCAGTGAAATCTAGGAATATTTTCAATCCTTTTTCTTTTTCTTTTGAGGACCGTCCCGATATAATGCTGATAAGAAATTAGTGTTGTCGATCTGCTTGCAGTATGCAAGCTACATTTTACTCGTATAGCTATATATATGAATGAATCCGGAGAAGCATCTATATATAATAGATATACACTGGGGATCAAAAGTTTAAGCATGTTCCACAAGTGCCAACGACTTGAAATTTTTACGGCGTATTGGCCATAACGTGTAACCTCCAGGAAAAAGCCGACTTTGAACCTCGGTGTCATGGGTTCGATTCCAGAAGGCCCCAAAGTCGCGATTTTCCCCATAAGGATACATGGTGGGGATTTTCGAAAAATTTTTTGAGGCACTTCCCGGAGAAGGAGAAAGTTGAAATTCAAGGGATCGCAAGATGCCCTGCATATCTAAAGGAAAGCATAAAGACATCCACGAATATTATCCTTGGTTCGATGCTAGGTCGGGGCAAAAATGGGCCGTTTAAAATGCATTTCGGCGATTTTGAAGATTTTTTTTGGATCCTTTCCCGATAACATGGATACTTGAAACTTAGCACGTGCATAGATGCCATGAATATATTTCATAATCAAATTTTACATGTTCGCTGATGGTCCTTGGTTCGATCCCAGAGGGCCATTTGCACTTCTCAATGCATTTCTTACGGAGATAACGGAAACAAAATTTAGGTACTTCCTGGCATGCTATCGACTTCAAACTTTGCATGATACAAAAGCAAGTCCTTACAAATCAAACTATCTATTCACATCTTACAATATTTCCTGGGTTCGACACCAGGTGTCTCTGCAATCAGAAGTTGATCCGATTTTTAGGAATTATTTTGAAACCTTTATTAATAATATAGAAACTTGAAATACAGCATATAGATAGAGATCATAAATAACTTTAAGAAAAATGTTTTAGATTTCCAAGATCGTCCTTGGTTCGAATCCAGAGAGCAATTTACATTCGTGAAAAGTAGAGCGTCGTTTGAGGCAGTTGCAGCCAATATTTCTGCTTGAATTTTCACACATAGTTAGAGATGGTGATCTTCTATTTTGCTGCATAGTAAGTTCACCAGGAAGACCCGGGTTCGATGCCAGACGATTAAATTGAAGCGAATTTTCAGAATATTTTCAATCCTTTTTTTATTTCTTTTGAGGACCGCCCGATATGATGCCGAAATAAAAATAATATTGCCGATCTGCTTGCAGTATGCAAGCAACATTTTACTCGTATAGGTATATAGATAGGATACTTATCCCAGAGGGCCATTTGTACTCCTCAATGCTTTTCTTACGGAGATAACGGAAGCAAATTTAAGGTACTTCCCAGCATAAGTAGTAAAGAGAGTCAGTGGCTATTTAAGTTGGAAAGTTCTTCAAAATACAATTACTCAACATCTATTATATATTGATGCTTCTCCGGATTCATTCATGGATATAGATAGGATACTAATTCACAGGCTAAACCACAAATGTCATTGACTTGAAATTTTTACAACGTATTGGCCATAACGTGAAACCCCCAGGATAACAGTGACTTTGATCCTTAGTGTCATGGGTTCGATTCCAGAAGGCCCCAAAGTCCTGATTTTCTCCATAAGGATACATGGTGGGGATATTCGAAAATTTTTTTGAGGCACTTATAAGTTGCTGATTATGTACTTTGTGGGTGCTCTAACATAAAAACTATTTGTTGTATCATCATTAAATTTCATAAATAGTACTTTGGTTGGTGTCGTTAGAGTTGATTAGTTTTTGGAGTTAATCGATTTACCGGAAGTCGAGCTTCATTCTTCGTAGCTCATTTCCGGTTTTCAAAATATCTCCATAAATATGATATTTAGGTATATACTATTATTTATAAAAGTTTTAGAAAATATGATTTACTATAACTTTTCATTGAAACATATTTTCGTATCACTGATTTTTTAGGAGTTATTCATGAATTACTGATAAACCGGAAGTTCCTTATTATGTACTTAGTGGGTGCTCTGGGCTCTATGGGCAAATTACCAATTTCATTGTTTTTCATCGATCATGTCCCACAAATCATTATTTATTATGTTTGTGACGTCAAAGATAAAAATATATAAATTAATCACTCATATTCCAAGTTTAGATGGAATATAGAGTTCGAAACTACTGTCGTAGATAAATATTTACATCTTATATATGGAGAAAGTCATGTGCTGGCCACATCAGATTTTTTTAAACATAAATTCAATATCATCATATTTAAATAAATACTCCTTAATTAATTCCATAAACTTAATTTCTTTTGTAGCAGTGGTTATATTCTCCGGTAAATAACAAAAAATTTGAAGTAATATACAAAAAAGAATATCTAAAGAATTCACAGTTGGGTTTTGGGATTATCGTTTGTTTAGATCTTAATATATACGGTGATGGTTTATTTTCATCACCGCCACGATTATAGTACATCGTCAACACTTTATATACAAATAAATGTCTCAGTGCCAAAATTTTTACCTTAAAAAATGGAGGAAAAGAATGCTCAGTACTATGCGCTCTTGACATAAATCGAATAATTTTCTTCTGTGCCACTATTAATGGCTTTAAATTGGTAATGAATGCACCCCCCCAACAAACAATACCATATTGCAGCCTCGAGTTCACTAGAGCATGGCACACCTTAATTAATACAGTATATGGACATACATATTTTAATAAATAAAATAATCTAATTGATGAGATTGTCTCAGAATATAATTTATTAATATGTTGTTTCCAGTTTTGGTTCTCATCAAAATAAATTCCCGAACATTTGATGTAATCAACCCTTTGAATTGGTATGCAATATGGACATGAAGAAACATTTTCTTTTGCACATTTCATACATCTATAATACAGATTATTGAGTCCAACTGTACCTTTCCTCAAACTAAATTGAATAAATTTTGTTTTATCGCTTAATGACATAGAATTTGCAGAAAACCAATGCTGTAGCTTATTTAAATCATTCTGCATCTGTCTGTACAGTTTATTTGAATCACTGGCTGTATAGATAAGGCAGGGGTTTATTTATTTACAAATTATACGGGCAGTCAACCCTTTTACACAGAGAATTTGTACATTTAAGAGCACATTAATACAGTAAAGACAACAAAAATGAAAACATTACATATATAAATCATCAAATAAAGAAATCCTTAAATATTACATTTCAATCAAATAAATTCAATTGGATAATATCAAGAAATCTAAATATTAAAATATAAGTCCTTTTACATAAAACATATAAACAGAAATCCATATATGTATATAGAAATAAAAAAACATCAGCAATTAATTGTCTTGAAGACATCTTGATTAGAATTTGCTGATGTATAGGATACAGGTACAAGTAATCAAGGCAGTGCCCGGGATTCGCTCGTGGGAGGGGTCTTTCATTCAGGTGGGCACTGATAGCGTGGGCTTTTAGGCCCTTTTGTTTGTGAAACTCGATTTATAATAAGCGCGAAAGTGTGTGACTCACCGAAACGAGAGGAGTCCTGACAGATGTTAACACGATCATGTTTCAACTTTGGAAAGTTGAAAGAGGCACTAAATTTTGGAAGAAAAAGTTTACTAAATGAAACATTAAATAAAATAATTTCATTTTATCTACAATTCATCATTCGTGGAACTTTTTGTATGAAGGATCCTCATGGGAAGGTTTCGAAACCCCCCGTGCACACGGGCCTGCATGTAATGTGTGTCGGTTGTGAAAAATCTAAATCTATTATATATAGATGCTTCTCCGGATTCATTCATGGATATATATAGATAGGTACGAGTAAAATGTAGCTAGAATACTGCAAGCAGATCGACAACACTAATTTCATATCGGCATCATATCGGGACGGTCCTCAAAAGAAAAAATCTGATGTTGCCAGCACATGACTTTCTCCATATATATAAGATGTAAATATTTATCTACGACAGTATTTTCGAACTCTATATTCAATCTAAACTTGGAAGATAAGTGATTAATTTATATCATAACTCCTATACAATCAGTGATACAAAAATATGTTAAATTCAAAAGTTATAGTAAATTACATTATCTAAAACTTTTATTTGGTATACAATATACCTATATATCATATTTACGGAGATATTGTGAAAACCGGAAATGAGCTTTGATGAATGAAGCTCGACTTCCGGTTAACGGATTTACTCCAAAAACTAATCAACTTTGACAGCACACACCACAGTACTATATATGAATTTTGGTATTGATATTACTAATAGTTTTCACGTTAGAGCGCCCACTATCACACACACACACACACACACATACACACAGACATCATTCCGAAAATGGTCAAAACGTGTTCTAGGGACCACAAAACATGTATTTCCGTTGAAATCTCGAAGTCGATTTTTTTCATGAAAACAATACTTTCTCTATACTTCGTATATGGAGAAAGTAAAAAAAAATATTGAAAATATTCTTAAAATTCGCTGCAATGTAATCGTCTGGCATCGAACCCGAGCCTTCCTGGTGAACTTACTTTTTAGTACTACAGAAGATCACCATCTCTAACTATGTGTGAACATTCAGTAAGAACACTAACGGTAAACAGTACAAACAATAATTCGAGTGATTTTATGGCTTAAGGAATTGGTAGTTTCCAAAAATACTACGAGATTATCATCAAAAGTTTTTACTATATATAAGAAAGAAGGGATAGAATCAGGAGAGGGGTGGGGGAAGGTGAAAGGGTGGGGGAGGTGAAAGGGTGGGGGAGGTAAAAGGGTGGGGGGGTGAAGTTTGGGGTATCGGAGGAAGCAATAAACAGCAGGGGTAGACGGGTTTTCATGATATTGGGTGCTAAAGTTCAATGTAAAATTTTCCCTAGAAATGTAGGAATAGTAGTAGGTAGAAATGACCAATAAATATTTATAGAAATTTTCACTATAAAGTTATTTATTCGGTGATGTTAGGTCCACATCTCTTACCCCTAACATCCGAAGTCATATTTGATGGTATCATAATATAATCATAATAGAGTCACGTTTAGCAGTAACTTATTTTTTAAAGAATATATTCGAGATGCGATAGGAAAAGCAAATAGAATGCAATAATTAACTGGTAGAACGTTGAGAGGATGCTCATCGAGAGTCAAAGAAATAGCTTACTTTTCTCTTTTTCGTCCGAGTCTACAATACTGCTGTGCTGTTTGGGACCCACACGAAGTAGGTTTAGTCTCAGATTTAGAGATGGTCCAGCGTAGAGCAGCCCGATTCGTTTGCGGGGATTTCAGGTTCGATAGCAGCGGCAATGATAGAGTCCCTCGGTTGGAATACACTACAGATGAGAAGATATGAATATCGTCGGAAACTTTTCGAAAAGATCATTCGTTCAGAATTTATAGACGAAGTAAGTGAAATGTTAGTGCCAGTAAGGAGCGATCTCCGAGAGGCATCGACGAAGCGTTATAGGGAAGTAATCGCAAGGACGGATAATTACTTTTGGTCGTTTATTCCCAATACTATTAGAGATGCTAATAGGGAGGAATTAATAATGGTGGTGTATTACACCCCCTGCCATACGCCTCTTTCGACTCGCGGGGTATACATCTAAATCTAAAAGCAATTGACAGCAGGGGTAGGCGGCTTTTCATGATATTGGTTGCTAAAGTTCAATGTAAAATTTCCCCTACCGTAAATCTTGCAGATCGGGCCAGGTAGAAATGATCAATAAATATTTATTAAAATTGTCACTATAAATGTAGTTGTAGCGTAGCGTAAATGGTAGTCGAGTTGATCTTTAAAATCTAAAGTGTGATTGTCTTCAAGTTGGTATAATGACTTCTGTGGAGTATTTGGAAGCGAGGGTTAGGATAGTGGTGGAAGCAGGTTAGCAATTGATGGCAGGGAGGTCGTGAGAAGGTGCACAGTAATTAGTTGAAAATTACTATTTTCATGGTTGAGGATTTCTATTTGTTCGAATGTCTCAAATAATAGTCCCTTGGGTAAATGGTGGATTCTCTTCTTCCCAATACATTTATTTTGATCCCATCTTTCCCATATATTCGTATGAGTGGCAAGTTCAACAATCACCTCTGTCGTTAGGGAATTGTTGATGTCCACAGAATTACAAAAACATTTCGTCATGTTCATCTGAATTCTCTCAATTTCGACTCGAATGCGATATTTTACCTTCCCTTGTTCAATTTCCTTTCTTTTGGGATACATCTAGATTTAGTACAACCATTACTTGCGATTAAATTCTGCAAAAAGAGAAATATCTGCAATCGATCTAAATGAACTATATTTGACAAACAAACATCTGTATATAATAACTCCATTGGATCTTATATACTGGACCCGTAGTGTTTTTCGAAACTACCGATTTCTTAAGCCATAAAATCACTCGAATTATTGATGTTTCCCGTAAGTATAACTTTCGAATAACTCTAATCATCGCTTAGCTATATAATCTTACATATGAAAATTTAGCCTGCTTATGTTTTTGGCCGCAAAAATCGAAAAATACTCGGTCAATTTATATGAAATTTAAAAACAACGCTGCATTCAAATACGAGAGTTTCTATTGTAAAAAAATTGATATTTAGTCCCTGGTTCGATCCCAGACGAGACAAAGCATTTTTATAAGAAATGTACATAAAGTTCATTTTTGCTGCCATATATTTATTACTATTGGTAGGTGTTTCTTTACAGTGGATAGACTTTTTCCTAAGAAACTCTTTGGTTTTTTAAATCCACAATTCCTCTAATTTTTTCTCGTAATATTTTCTCTTTGATTTAATTATACCACAAATAAAGGCGATTTTGTGAAATACATAATTGGCATAAAATTGAAAATTCATCTGTGATATAGCAACAAAGTAAAAACCTTTTGTTTATGTTGCCGGTCGCGAAATAAATTTATTGCGGAATTGAGACTTGGTAATTTTTCACATCATGTTGGGAATTGAAATAAATCGTCTCTAACCACATTGTATCACACACTGCATTTGTATTTCGAGACAACGCGTTGTTTCCGTTGCAACGGATGGAGCGGTTTAAATTACCCGGGTTTACCCTGGGCTACTGTCCGAGCCCTTCGAGCGGTCCCAGCCTCGCTAAGCGTGCCAAAGGGAAAGCATTGCGGGGATAGGAAGTGTCCGAGGCATGCTCTAGTCCTTACCTTATACAAAATTTGACCATTTTCCCTTGGTACCCTGAAGATGCTGTTTGTTTCAACAGCGAAATGTACATTGGTGAAATTTTACTTTTGATGGTTATTGGAATTCGGGTAATCTCTCGAAATTTAGATAAAATATTCACGCATTTTATCAAAATTCTCGAAATATCGATTCGTAAACGATATTTCACGACCGAAATAAGAATCTTTATTCTATTCCCCTTCTTTTGGTGCTTGATTCGACTTTGTGCGACTGTTATTTCTAATTTAAATTTTCGAATGAAATTAAGCCTGCAACGAGAAAAATGAACTTTACTTGCATTTCTTATGGAAATGCTTTATCGATTTTTCGGCTATTTCTTTTGGGTGTTTCCTAATTTTCGTGTTTTATAAACCACCTCCGTACCGAGGCGAACAAGACAAAAAAATATTTTTTGCAATTGTTTCAAATTTTTCTTCTTCATAAAGGTAATCACTTATTATCAGGAATAATGTTAACTTGACTTATATTCTTAATGCATTTTGATGGATAGATACATTAACTTGGAATCGAGTTTGGTTTGCTGTCATATTATCCATAGTATGACAGCATATATCCATCACCATCCATATTCCCCCCCGGGGCAACGTTGCCGTGTGTCAACGGGTAATTTCTAGCAAAATCACGAAAAATCTTAATTTTCATCGTAGAACGTCGATCAAAAAAGGCTTGTATATCTTTTTGGATGAGTGAGACGATGAAGATAATAAATTGTTGCTCATTTGAATTGTATATCACTTTTTAAATCGTATTCCACGCGGTTAGTTTTTTTATGGTCCCCCCTCATGGGAAGGTCGGGCGCTCCCGAGCTTCCAAGGCGAGCTAAGGGTCCGGATTAAGAGGGTGACCATATAAATTTTCACCTGAAAATAGTTACTGTAAAAGCCAAGCATTAACCTTTTTTACAAGTTAATAAGTACCACAAAATCAATCCTGAAACTGTGTCGTTTTTAGTAGAACCGAAGCACGCAATACTGAATTTGAGACTGAAAGCTCAGAGGTAGTAAAAGGTATTCATAATGATTCTTCCATGCCTCACTCAGGGGGTTTTTCAATAAACGGTGGAAGGGAATCGCCAGATGCCTTGGTGAAAGCTTTGGCGAATGATGAGCCCCCTGAGGTTAGTGAGAGGAGGTCTAGCAAACAATTTGTACCAAATATTGTGACCTAGAAGAATTGTCAAGCCTCCGGAAAGGTTAAACTAAAAAAAAATGTTTTGTAAACCATTCAAATGTGCTTATGTATTTCGGGCTCAAATATAAAAAAAAAATAATCTGACGTGGCCAACACATGACTTTCTCCATATTTATTGAAAACAGAAGCCTATGCCGGTAATATACAAATAACTCCAAAACAGTCAGTGTTAAGAAATAATGTTTCATACAAAAGTTGTGGTAAAATACATTATCTATAACTTTTGTGTGTAAATGTATATACCTACATTGCATTCTGACAGAGATATGTATGAAGAACTTCCATTTCTGGATAAACAACAACTTCCGGTTAACCATTATTCAAGAGTAACTCCTAAACAATCAGTGTTACGAAAAAATGTTTCATACAAAAGTTGTGGTAAAGTACATTATCTATAACTTTTGTGTGTAAATGTATATACCTACATTGCATTCTGACAGAGAAATGTATGAAGAACTTCCATTTCTGGATAAACAACAACTTCCGGTTAACCATTATTCAAGAATAACTCCTAAACAATCAGTGTTACGAAAAAATGTTTCATACAAAAGTTGTGGTAAAATAAATTATCTATAACTTTTGTGTGTAAATGTATATACCTACATTGCATTCTGACAGAGATATTAAAGAAACAAACTTTTGTTCCGGTTTAACCGGAACTTCCGGTTTAGCGATATTCATCAGAAACTAATCAACCTTTTGCAGTCCGATATAACGAGTTTAGCATATAACGAGAGTTGCGTTATAGCGAGTGATTCATTGGCACAGGATAGGGAGTTACGTCCTTTATAACGAGTTATCAAATTCTGAGGTATCGTTATAACAAGTGCCTCGTCTCTGTTTGTCTTGCAGGATGCATATCTCGGAATCGTCAATTGAGGTGAGGGACAAAGTCCGACAGCAATCTCAGGTGCCTTATCTAAGAACAGAAAAAAATTAAACGCAAAATATATCATCACCTACTTCATGCATTTGTTTCCTACAGCTCACCTGACCCTTCCTCTGCAAAATTTCTTCAGGGAGCTTTGATTAGAAACTTCTCACGAGTTTCACTCTTTCCTTTATCCCTCCGTACATCTTATCACCTCGTCTCTTGTTTATTTCCGGCAAGGACCCCTCTGCTCGGCGCCGAAATTTTTAATTGTGTTCCCATCATATTGGGAAAGAATTATATGGAATGAGAATAAACGTAAGTGAAACAAAAGTTATAATAATAATAAAAACTCTTTATTTGGCGAGGTTAGGCCCATTAGGGCCTCTCTTACACCTAACCATTAATGATAACTAATAGTAATTACAGAAAAGGTGCAAGAGATACAAATACATATACATATACACAAAGAAAACAAAAAGAAGAGGTAAACAAATGAAAGAATTGGGGTGTGGGGAAAAACTCCTCGGTTGAAGGCTTTCGGAGAAAAACGCACTGTGCGGGAAAACGCTCACGCAAGAAGGGGAGCGAAAAAAACCCGCGAAAACACAGATGGAAATAAATACAAGCAGGTGTATCACTAGTTGCATAATTGCTGACCAATATTGTTGGGTAAATTTCTGGGTGGATGACCACGGATGTCATTTACCTGAAAAGACAGAAGAAGAAGAGTAGAAGGAAAATAAAGAGCTTTCGGAAATGCGATTTAAGTAATGGAGGCCTGAAAGATTGGCATTAATAAGCTAAAATAATGAAATTAATAATGTAATTGATAATAAAAATAATAAAGTTATGAGAGTAAATTACGGAGAAGTTGTTGTGACAAATGAGGTAAGGATAATAGAGCAGGTTAAAAGGCGAGCATGCTGACGGAGGATCAAGACAAGAATAGCTATGGCGAAGGAAGCCTTCTATAAGAAATGTGTATTAATCTAGCGCTGAGGATTGGTGGAATGTATAGAGCGTTATGTTACATGGATGCGAAACATGGGAAGAGAAGGACAGGATTGATGCCTTCGAAATGTGTGGAGAGAATGAAATGGAATAAGAT
Source organism: Sympetrum striolatum (assembly GCA_947579665.1). NCBI lineage: Eukaryota > Metazoa > Arthropoda > Insecta > Odonata > Libellulidae > Sympetrum > Sympetrum striolatum. Next base: position 191,144 of record CANPUZ010000057.1, on the reverse strand, counting down.
GAAGTGCTGAGAAGAGATGGAAAGAGCATTACTCCGCACAATACGGAAAAGAAAAGGAAGCTGGATTGGACATGTTGTAAGAGGGAAGGGGATTCTGACTATAGCCATTGAAGGAACGGTGGAAGGAGAAAAGGGAAGAGGAAAGCTATAGATGAGGTGAAGAGAGGAGGATACAAGGAGACCAAGGAGGAGGCCCGGGACATGTACTTTACAACTCATCTTTCCTCATTAGACAGAGTTACTAACTTCTTTCTCAGAATTGTAAAAGCCAGAGTTCCGTCAAGCCTCTAAAAATTCTCTCTTATCTTCACTATCCTTGGAATCTCGTTCTGTCAATAGATCAAAACATGATTTATCCTTCTTACATTCACTGCTACACTGTTCTCCCTTAACTTATCGTGTTCCAGACAGCCCGTATGACGTCTTTACTTCACTATGCTACTCCTTTCACTTATCAATCGCCCCCTTTTCTTTACTTCTCTGATGAACTCAATTCCTCCTTCTATTGATCCTTTATCTAAACAGAAATTTTTGAACCTGAGCTTACCACACACCAGATCCATATGATTGTAAAATCTACCTTTATGTTTGTTTTTTTCTATATATTTTATGTCACTTGTTTATGTTTATTACTTTACTATATGTATATTTTTATATTTCACTTTAAATTGGCATCGTTTTGCTGCATGTGAGATTTGAATAAATAAATAAATTAATGAAGTGGAGACGGTTGTGGTGTGTGGGACCTGCCGACAGGCAGAACATCAGAAGATGAGACTTATTGGGATGCATGGGATTTGTTTTCATACGAAACTTGGCAACAAATCGCCATTCAGGATGGGTGGGAATATAGGAGATGAAAGCAGTGCTGATTCCCAGGGTAACTTCTTGCCCTCCCTCTTCACACAACCATTGCTTATGAAGTAGAAATATCCCGAGAAAGCAATTTGATATGAATTTATATCACCTAATGGTACACGATTAGTTTTTGGGGGAATTCTGGAGCAATAATTTCCCAATTTTTTATTAGAGGTCGCAGTTTTGTTATGATGCATGAATCAATAAAATAATGTGTTAACTCGAAAATAACGCGCCTTCGTAAGTAATGGGCACCCCGAAATTCGAGCGTCAGACATTGAAAAATCATTTGATCGCAAACGCCCCTTAAGATATGCGGTAGTCGCTGCACCTTATACGTCTGTACTAAACAGGTATATGATAATATATGCCATATAATAAACACTGCTAACATAATGACAGTAGTCGTCTACGCAGGAAGTCCTACTATGGAAGAATAGGTCCTACGTGAGTGCCAATTCAAAATCATTCATTTTAATGGGCTAGCCCAGTGGTCGGCAAACTTATTGGCCAAAGAGCCAAATATGTACAATACAACGATTCAAAAACATTTTGAGAGCCAAATCTGTTTTTACTTTCTCAATATACGAAGTATAGAGAAAGTATTGTTTTCATGAAACAAATCGACTTCGAGATTCCAACGGAAATACAAGTTTTGTCCCTAGAACACGATATGACCATTTTCGGAATGATGTCTGTGTGTCTGTGTGTGTGTGTGTGTGTGTGTCTGTGTGTGTGTGTGTGTGTGTGATAGTGGACGCTCTAACGTGAAAACTATTGGTCGTATCAATACCAAATTTCATATATAGTACTGTGGTGTGTGCTGTCAGAGTTGATTAGTCTTTGGAGTAAATCGGTTAACCGGAAGTCGAGCTTCATTCTTCAAAGCTAATTTCCGGTTTTCAAAATATCTCCATAAATATGTTATTTAGGTATATACTATTATCTATAAATGTTTTAGAAAATAAAATTTACCATAACTATTGTATGAAACATATTTTTTTATCACTGATTGTTTAGGAGTTATGCATGAAATACTGATAAACCGGAAGTTGCTGATTATGTACTTAGTGGGTGCTCTGGGCTCTATGGGCGAAAGGCCAATTTCATCGTTTTTCATCGAGCATGTCCCGAAAAACATTATTTATAATGTTTGTAACGTTAAAGATAATAATATATAAATTAATCACTCATCCTCCAAGTTTAGATGGAATTTAGAGTTCGAAATTACTGTCGTAGGTAAATATTTACATCTTATATATGGAGAAAGTCATGTGCTGGCCACTTCAGATTTTTTCTTTCGAAATGGCAACCAACCTTTTTCTGACGCCGGTCATACTTTTGGCCCCGTCTGTTGAAATCGACACAATCTTATCGATAGGAATGTATTCACACACTCCACCACAGCTTATCCTCTCCACGCGCCTGACCTTTGAGTGGCGATAATCCTGTAGTTCCTCTTTAAAACCTGAATGAGATATAAATCTTACGATGAGCGACACTTGCGACATATCATTTGTGTCACCTGACTCGTCAACTGCTATTGATAAAGCCGAAACTGATTTCAGATCTTCGATTTGCTGGATGGTTACATTGGAACACATTTTAATCGATCTATCTTTCATTGTTTTGGCAGACAGTGGCAACTCCTTAATTTACTTACTTTCTCGCTATACGAGTATAGAGAAAGTATTGTATTAGCAAAAGAATTCGACCTCCAGATTTTGACTGAAAAACATGTTTTGGGGCCTATAGAGCATGTTTTAGCTATTTTCCAGAACGTGTGTCTGTCTGTGGTAAAAAGTTGGCGGGCTTTAAGTCTTTCGCAGACTTACATCGCGTAAAAACGTATTTAGTGCCCTATGGTTATATATACATGTAGATAAATTTAACTGTGGATACAATTATATACTCATGCAAAAGCCGAGTTTTTCTGCACACTTTTTATGCTGAGTACAAGGCTTCTTAAACTCGAGGGAGGGCTCCCCTTATCAGTTCTCCCGTGGCAAAGAAGCGTCACTGTCGTAAATCAGCTGGAAAATTCCTCACTTGCTCATTCAACAGTTCCTTGTCAATTCTCTCTTACTAAACGACCGATGTTACTAATTACTGTAATTTCATTGAGTACAAGTACCTGCTGCATTTCCCACCACAGGCTTATATTCGACTCGGTTACTTTTCCCTGTTTTCTGGAATAAAATTAAGTACCTCGGCTTATAATGGGGTCGGCTTATATTCGAGAATAAAAAGTATTTTTACAAATACTGTTACTCTTTCACAAATACTGCTAGTAAGACTATTGAAATATCGGCTATTCTGTTCCACAATTAAGTGGAAATATTATATCTGGAGGAGAAAACTCTAAATATCGATTTGTGTTTCTGTTGCCTCAGTGAGGGTCTCCGTTCGAACCCCGGCCAAGACACTATTTTTCACTTCTTGTACAACCTCAATATTATATCTCCATACTCATCTCTGTGTAGAATTGATTGAAAGAAATGTATTTCACTTGAACAGTTTTATTGCAAAAGGAAGCATCAATCTTAATTTTCAATATTTTTAAGTGAGAGTGTATGTTAGAGGTATGCATTTGCCTGGTAAGCAGGACGTCTTTCGGGCTCGGGCTTGGTAAGCAGGCAGTTTATCGGGCTCGGGCCGGGCCTGGGCCCATGAATAATTTTCCATAAGGTTTGCACGTAAATCTAATTTTTATCGCATGCAGGGTTTGTTTATTTTGCAATATTAAATTAGTAAAAGAAGTCGTACGAAGTCGAGACAAGTACCAAAAGAAATGAATTCGAATGAATACTTTTATTTCAGTCGTGGAATATTACTTTTTATTTGAATTGCGAGATCAGCGATGAGATAAACGAAATATTCCGGGAATGTTTGAGGTTGTAAACAAAAAAATTCTCATGGATAGCCACAGTGATTGTTGAATCAATAGTTAAGGTTTTCACCGTTAGATTAGATAGTTTAGATCAACCCGATAGAAGGGAGAACAATATTTTAAAGCGTCACTAGCAACCTAACCTTATTTATAGCAACGTATACTTCTAATATCGGAATTTTATTTCATGAGTATAAATATAGAATCTATTAACCGAAACGTTTCTACTAGGCATTTACTTATTCAGATAAGTGTTTATTATGTAAGTAGCATATGACGGAGCCTTTGTGCGACCACCAGCCTTATCATACAATGTAAATTACTGCAATGTAGATACTTATGAAGTAATATGATTTTTCATAAAAGGCCCCTGGACATATGTTTGACAACTTTTTTCGCTGAAGACCATCATTACATGAAATTACTGTCCTTTTTTTAGAACAAATTATCATTTACTTGCTAACATTGTTTACTTCATTTATCATTTATTCAGTACAATCACTTACAAAATAAATTAAAACTTCTAAGACAAAAAAATAAGAAATCATTGATTAATTTTCATTTAATTTAGTTTCTATATATTTTGGCATTGCTGAAGAAGTGAAATAAATGTACTGTTTCTACGTTCGGGCCGGGCCGGGCTCGGGCTCAACAACGGACGGGCCGGGCTTGGGTTAAAATTTTCGGCCCATGCAGACCTCTAGTGTATGTCCGTTTTTCTTCTCCCAGAAAATAAACATTTTGGTTATGATCTTTCTAAACTCATAGAGAAAAGCATAATTCATTTTTCGTGCAAGTGAACTCCAGTGCAACTTCTGCGGCTCAAATATTATTTTTATTCCATCGTAACTCAGGATAATCCACTCTCTGCTGAGACAGAATATTAAATGCGTTACTTCCCATTGCTACATAAAACGCAAAGGAATAATTTCACTCTAAAGACGGTGTAAACCGCATCACGCATCAGTGTCATTTAATTAGTGAAACCGAAAGACTTCTGCAACGATTAGTATCTCTAAGAATTTGAAGCGCAATCGATATAAAGATTTTACCATCTTAATTATACATCATTAAATAGTTTTGTCTCGAAAAGGGATGAGTCGTTTGAGCTCTCATTCCCCTTCAGTAGTTTGATGGACCTGACCACCGATAAGAATATTCCATTGCGCAATTAAACCGAATGTTTCAGCCTGCTTTTCTGGTTGCTATTCTATCCCTATGGGTAGTTGATAAGGGGTGACGTAGAAGGTGGAATTCGCAAACAAGATATATAGAAATGCTTTGCGTGTAGTCATGTTTTTGGCCTTCATTTTCAGTTCTTCGCGTGCAATCGAGATGTTCGCATCGAAAACGTATCTTTCAGAGGACTTACCTATATTGGCAAAGTGCAAGTGTGTTTCGTGCTCTATCACCAACAAATTATACTTCCCGTTTTTCTTGCTGAACATACAAGGATTTTAGTCGGTTTACGATGTGCTGCGGAAAATAATTCGAGTGCCGCGCAATTGGCCTAAGAAATATTGTGGAATTGTGACTGAAGTGCTTATTTATAAAATATTGCTGCGCCCAACGTTATTTCATGGAAATGCCGCGAACTATTATAAATACGCGACGCGGCAGTTACTAAGGATAATAATGGTCGCGAGAGAAAAATAAATAAACAGTTTGAGTTGTGTTTGATGTTGAGCGTGTCGATGAAGTAAAGTTTCTGTATTGATTACGATCGGGAATAAAGTGTTATTTTTTCGGATTGCGAGAGTTGAGTAAATTATCCCGAACCCCACGGCTCGTAACAATATCATTAATTTTCTGTGTTTAATTTTCAAAGTACACTTAATCCACTCAGTTAACGGAGAGTGTTAGGCGAAAGAATATATGTTTTAAGAGGTGTTGCTTTTGTGAGCGAAAATGGATACAGTGAGGTTGAGTAATTACTCGGCAAATTGTTTTTTCGTCACCAGTAGTCATCAGATATGTTGTAATGTATTCGCTCAAAATACAGTTTTGTAAGGAGTGCTGTGATTAGTTATTTAAAGGCGTTATTTGAGGAAATCTAAAGAGGTAAGAAAATACTATCAATTGCTTCTTCATGCCGTATTTTTTAAACGAATTGCTATTTTTTTACTGTAAATATATCAAGTGACTGATCATATTTCTCACCTTCTTTCCATATTTTTTTATAAAAATTATTATTTCTTCAGTTTATCTGAACAGAGACTTCGCGGAAACTAATTTCAAACTGTGCTTTAAATTTATCTTTTGTCGCTTTTTATTGAATCACAATGTTATTAAAACAAAAGACCTTAAACGAAGTAATGCATTAGCTGATATAATGTCGATATGCAGATTTGATTTAATCACATGATGGCTCATGAAAAAAATTAATTCTTTAGAATCGAAGAGTATTTTCAATTGAAACATTCGAAATTAATTTGCTCAAACTTTTGTATAGTTTTATCTAGAGAAACGACTGTAAGCTATTAATTTTAATTTCAGCATAGTACTTGTGGTGACAATAAATGTGGCTACGATGGAGTCAAACTGCTATTCTTTTGATTATATATCTACACGATCTAACTAAAACATTGCGTCCAGAAAGCATTATTATTTAAAATAAGATTTTTAAATACATCCGTTTGTTTTTTATAATTTTTAAATTAAAGTTGATTATAATGAAAATAGACTTTAATTTGACAGCACTACGAGAGTCGTTTCTCGGCTATTTCTTGATATTTAATTAGGAAGCTTTGATTAAAACAATTAACTCTGGTGAGCGTTATAATTTAAAACAAGATTTTCAAATATATCTTTTTGTTCTTTTAAATAAAATATGGTTGTAATAAAATAGGTTTTATTTTGATTACTATCACGACTACTTAAGTCATTTTCTTGCTATTTTCTTGATTGTACAAAAATTTGAAATAAACTTTTGATTTTAGATAATTTTGATGTAAACTATTATTTCCGATAAGCAGTATTAATTTAAATACGATCATTAAAAACATTTAATTTTCATTGATATTATAGTGGAGTATAATGTAAGTAGATTTTATTTTGACATGAAACACTAAATTCAAAGTGCTATTTTTGGTACAATATATTATTTAACTATCTTACTCTTAATACAAGGTATAGTTATTGTACAAAGAATCTTAAATAAAAGGTGAATTGGTAAAAAAGAGTTATTGGCAAATAAAGTAATATGAAAAATAAAGAATAAATTCATATTTACGAGAAAAGTCAGGGAAAACAGGATAAGGTGAGCCTTTCTTGGCTCATCTGTTAGTTACTGGTTTTCAGTTGTTGTATGGTATACTTATGATAATATTATACAGACTGATTTAAAATATATATTGATACAAAATATTACACAAGGCATAGAAAGTGTGATAAAATTTAATATTTTTCATTCCAAACTTATACGAAGTCACTTAAAAATTGTCCTTAAGTCTAAATTTATGGACAAACTCTCTCTTTGGAGCTACAGCCCTATGTGAGCCTCCATTCCGATCAGCCTCCACTTCTCTGTCTTCTCACTTTCATCTTCTTCATTTCTTGTATCATCTAGCCATCTCAATCTGTACCTTCCTCTCCTTATAGTGGCATACAGTCTCCCTTCTTCGGCATTCCTGTTTATTGCATCCTTTCCACATGGTCCAACCATTAGATTCTCAAAGATTTTGTGAACTTAACCACATCTTTCCCAATTCATTATTGTCTTTAACTCCTCTTTGGTTCTCCTTTGCCATAATCCATTCTCAATAACAGGTCGGTATATTCTCTGCAATTGCTTTCAAATCTTACCAGGGCATACTCTTGTGAGTGTCCATTTTTATGCTCCATAGGTTACTACTTGTCTGGTGATTGATTTATATATTTGTATTTAAGTGTTTCTGTTTATTAACTTTCTCTTGAGTATCTTCATATTTGCAAAGTAAGTTTTATTCCTTCCTTGTATTCTTTCTTTTATACATATTATGCTTTTTTTTAAGTTATATATTCTAGATATTTAAACTCTTCCACACTATCAAATTTTATCTGTTCTATCTCCAAATCCTGGGTGACTCTAGGTTTGCCAGAAGAGTTCATAAGCATATATTTAGGTTTACTGGTATTAACTATCAATCCCATTTTGCTTGCTTCTTTCTATTTATTTGTTAAATATTGTTCCTCTTTGATCTATTTTTTCTTCAGATTTCTGTAATCGTAGAATATCCTTGCTTTATTGCAGTGCTGAATTCAAATTCATTTTATTGTGTATGTTTACTTTAGCCATGCTCTTCTTCAATGTCATTTGAATCAATATAATTATTTTGGTTGGAATTTCCATGTCCTCCATTGCTTCTCAGAGTTTGATCCTGTTTATACTATCAAATGCTTGTCTAACCTCTACAATAGCATATGCAGTTCAAAATTATGCTCATAGCATTTATCTAAAATTTGTCTGATTACAAACAGTTGGTCTATTGTACTTCTATTGGATCTACTCCCACACAGAGATTCTCCAATTATCCTCCCAGTTACTACTTTCAGCCTTTCTTCTATGATGATTTCATATATACAGTAGAACCCCGGTAATCCGGACACTCGCTAATCCGGAACCCTCGGTAATCCGGACGGTCCATTGGGAGTTATGCAAACCCGCAACTTCTTCTAGTGAACACGCATATTAGTAGCAAGAAACGAGAGGTGGACAGACTACGCACTTGATTTAAAAATAAGAACGGTCGCGCAAAAGAAAATAACTGACTTTTTCGCTCGCTGATAATATTCATTCACTTTCTATGTTGTAATACCTTATGCAATATATACATGCATTATCTATAAAATATAATTTTTGAGAAAATATGTTTTTTACGTTATTTTTTGAAAACCTCGCTAATCCGGAAACCCCGCTTATCCGGACGCCTATGTGCCTGAATTCGTCCGGATAACCGGGGCTCTACTGTACTATATTTAACAGTATTTTCCATCTATATTTCTCGAGAACCAGTTTATTTCGCTTTCTATATATTGGGCTTAGGATTCCCATGCTCTATCCTTCTGGCATTTTTCTGCTTCCTATATTATACAACTAAGTTTATGTATAGCATCACTCATTATATCTCCTCCATATTTTACTAGCTCTGCTGCAATATTTTCTTCCCTGGGTCTCTATTATTTTTTAACTTTCGTAAGCATTGTGCAATTTCCAGCCTATTGGGTTTAATTCTGAGCAAGTTTGATATATTTGATTTGTTTGATTCTATATTTGATTCTTTCCTTAGCCTGTCATTTTCCTCAGTTGTTACTCTATCCTTATCTTCTGTACAGAGAAGTTCTTTGAAATGTTCTACCAATCTTTCCAGAACTTTATTCTCTTCTTGGACTAAATTTCCCTCCTTATTTTTAAATCCTTCTATTCTTGGTTGATATCCTCTTTTCACCTTTTCTAAAACTTAGTAGAACTATCTCTGTTTATTCTTTTTGCTGTATTCTTCTATATTCTCTAGCTGTTCTCCATTTTCTCCTTTTTTCTTGCATATCCTATTTGCTTCCTTCCTCATTTCTTGGTATCTTTCAGTGTTCCTTCTGGTTTATTTTCTTATCATGCTTTCTCTAGCTTTATTCTTCTCCTGTTTAATTTGGGCACACTCGTTGTTAAACCAATCAGCATGTATTATTCTCGTTTCTTCCAATTGCTTCTTCCACAGCTTCTTTGATTGCTTTCCCTATCTTCACCATTCTTTTTCTATGGTTATTTCATAAGTTTTTTTCGTCGGCTGTTGGTTTGCATTTTACTAGCTAATCCTTTTCGGTTTTGCTTCGTGACTTCCTAGTCTTCATTTAACTAATCTGTGTCTCATATTCTCTTAACCATCTCTGGACCTTTTTCTGTTTAGGGGTTTAGAAAGTTGTCTTTAAATATAAGTGAATGTCCACGTTACCCGAATAGCATTTACATTAGTAATGCATATTGAATAATATGCATTACTAAATCATTCCGACTCTTTCGTCCGCTGGAGTATTTTATAACCCGAGCTGTTCTGATTTTTTCCTCTACTCACCCCGTAGGAGGGTAGGAGTTTCATTGCATCCCCATCCACATCGACTCCACCCCTTCTCTGGGGCTATTCCTCCTCCCACCTGTGCGTCCACTGACCAAGTCCCAAATCTTTTTGCTAAGGCGATTTTCCCGGCGCCTCTAGGCAGGGCAGCTCGCTCTCGAGGTTGAGGGATTCTTCATCTCCCTCAGCCTCTCTCCCCACTCTCACCCCCCGGCACGCGAATCTCTTTTCCCCTTATTGCCACCCGACACAAAAGGCATTCCCAACCGATCGGGAGCGCAAATACGGTCTCGGATATAACGCGGTGTTGGGCATTCATAAAAGGCCGCGTGGGGATATCCGAGGGACACAAAGAATAGAAGCGAGGGTTTAAAAAGGGAGAGAGAATCGGTTGGGGGGAAAAAAATAGGTGCGAGAGGATTTCGGCATTCGATTGGTAGGTGGAAGCGGCGGCGAAATTACCGGGGGTATTTGGACGGCGTGGCCTCTCTGCACAGGAATGGTGCTCCTTCCTGTTGACGTATGGCTCAATATTCGGGGGCAAAAGTAAAAAAGTACGGGGTATCCAACCAACAACACACACAAATTACTTAATAATTACATTTGTCACTAACAACAACAAGCTTCGGCAGCTCCTTTCCATAGCTGAGGTCGATCCAGATCGATCAAGGAATCTCGAATCTATCTCTACGAGGGATTTTAATCAAAGGTACTAATGTAGCCTTATGTGTGATGCCTAGCTTCAAAGTTTATCACACCTCTAAAGATTTTTAAGTGAAATTTTTCATCGGTATGACTGTATGTGGTATTTGTGCATTTTGACTAAATTTTTTAAAAATGTATTTCCGCATTTATTTTATTGATATACCTCTTTATAGCTCAATACTAGTAAATTCTAGAAAAAAAAACTTAATAAAAAAAAACCTGAAATATTTCCTTTAATATGGAAATTAAGAAAAAATTGACTTTATCACATATTTTGGGAATGAAAAAATAATGATGAAATAATGAATAATAATAATGAAATTATGAAATAAAAAATATGCTTTTTTTTGGAAGGTTTACTCTAAAAAAAACATCAGGGTAGGGGGTAATGTAAATCAGAAATAAAATCTGACCAAGAACACTTCCCTGACGAGATACTTATTTCGTCGGATAAAATTCCGTCTAACGCAACTCGCTGAGATCTGTTTTCTAGAAAAGATTTGGTCCATCTGATAACTTATTCGTCGATCGCGTAGGCACTCAGCTTTTGGATGAGCTTTTCGTGAGAAACTGTGTCGAAAGCTTTCCTGAAATTTAGGAAAACTGCGTCTGATCTAACACCGCCGTCTGCTGCTTTAGATACGTCATTCATAAAAAGCCTTAACTGGGTCTCTCAAGACCTCCCTTTCCGGAATCCATGCTGGCTCTGACTGATTGCTCCCTTTTCGGAAAGAAAGCGATAGAGCTCGATATAATATGCTCCATCAAAGTTTAAGTTAATAAAATAGGCGTATAATCATCTGGTTTTGACGCACGGCCTTTCTTAGGCACCGGAGTGACATTAGCTTTTTTCCACGACATTGGGACGATTCCCTCATCCAATGATTTTTGATAGAAAATCTGTAGAAGCGGAGCAATTTAATCCGCTAGAGTTTTAATTACAACAGCGGCAATACCTGCTAATGATTCTAATGGGGTTCGAGATCTATATTCCTGGTATTCCTTTCGTGCTTCTTCCTTAATTAGCTTTCGCACTTCTCTATATTTTTGATCTTCGAGTTCATGGTTCTCTCCGCATGATTTGCATTGCATGCATTATTTCTTTCATGCACTTATCGAAATAATTGGGAGTTCTTGCTTAGATAGAAGATGTATATTAAGACTCGGTTTAAGAAAAAAAATGGATCAGACCAAGCTGTTCCTGGGTTCGATGCCAGAGCACATAAAAATTTCTTACATAAGGAATATAAGGGAAATGTAGGACGTTGTTTGAGGCAGTTTCATCTAATATTTTTGCTTGAATTTTCATACATAGTTAGAGATTGTGATCTTCTGTTGTGATGCATAGTAAGTATGACCAGGAAGACCAGGGTTCGATGCTGTACAAATAAATTGCAGCGAATTTTAAGAATATTTTCAATATTTTTTTTGAGGACCCTCTCTGTATGATGTCGACTTTAAATTGATGTTTACAATATGCTTGAAGTATGCAAGCTACATTTTACTCGTATGTAATGCTAAAGCTAATTTTTCAGAGTTTAATGTTTATATAAACGAGTGCAAGGATGATTTTTTCCGCCTTATGGGTGCAAATACAGTAAATTACAGTTGGATAGAGTTTCTCCGGATAATCAAAGAAGGTTTAATAAAGTTCGTTCCTACTAAGAGCGTGCGTGAGCGTAAAGAGCCATGGTGGACGAAACCTAAGTTACGAGCCAGACGTGCAGCAGTAAAGGAGATCATAAACTGTGAATCACTTTTTGCATGGGATATTACCTTGGAGTAGCATTTACGAGGTGACTGACAAAAATCTACACCAACAGGAAAGATCTTACCTTTTTTAGATATTTCATCCAAAGCAATGTATTCATTTTTCTCTTTTTATTCCTTGCAGATTATAGCTCCAACAACGTAGAGCGCCCATGGACAGTTAAAGCTCAACAATAAGCTGGAGGTCGATTGTGATTGCTTGCATATGAAACATATATTTCTGATCTACAATTCGAAATGCGTGTTTTCACACTGTACATTTTACTCCTTATACTCCTGAATAAAATTTTTATCTTTTCTTTGATCTTCAGGTTTAAATGATTTTCAACGAAACGAGTGACGAAGAGGAGAATAAGCTGCGAAGATTTTTTCCCACAAACTTTTTCTCTTTCCAATGTTTATTAGTAAAGTATCATTCTACAAGAGCTGTCTTCTTTGTGTACGTTTTGTTTCACATATGTTGTAATCAATTTTAGCAGTTAATGAAACAGACTTAGCCTATATCTGCTAACCTGTGATAAGAAACTCACGCGAATAATTTTAATTCAGAATATCTGACTTAACTAAGATTAATGACCGTCGTCCAATAGCCATAAGTTAATTGATTTGGCGGAATATTGAGTCGATATAATATCATAACCAAAAAATTGAACCTGCGGCCTTTTTGGGCGTTTATTTCCATCGATTTCTAAAGAAATAGCTCGACTTCATTCATTTCGTTTCCCAATCTCGCTAGTGCCACAAAAAGCATAACGACAGATACTCTCCTTCAACTCACTTTTGTATTGCATTGTTAAAAGCCCTCAAAAGCTTAGGGCATTTAGTTCATTGACCCCAGCGATAATAGAACCCGAAACCGTCTGGTCGGAAACGTAAGGGTTCCTTGGGCTGCGATAGTTCTAAACAGTAGGTCGTCGCGACCTCGCAAGGAGCAAGGGCAGCGTGCAAAGGAGCCCTAACGGTATAACGGCGGAGCCGCGGTGTTGCAAGATATGCGGCAGAACCCTTTTCTTAAATTATGGATCCCTAATCTTATATTTCACGCAAAATATAAAACTCGAAACTAAAAGCTGAAAAATTTAAGATACTTTTGCGGGCCATTGTCCATTGCGATTCTCTCATGTGCTCTTCGTTTGCAAGAAAATAATTTGCTTCTGAAAAATGTCCGTCGTCATCCATGCTTTTATATTACTTTCATACAACACAGGCAAATTTTACACGTTCTTGATGCAACGCTGAGCTCTTGATTTTGCAATCACAACTGGTTTCAACTTTTCAGATCTTTCTTGGTTATATATCAGCGGTACTGTAACCCTACTTAACCTCAAGCCACCCATTTGAGGCTTTAAAATTGTCGCACTTCAGTTTAAGAGCCAAAATCTGAGCCTTCTCCTTCAGAATAGGCAATTTGCACGCAGGACACTTCGACAAAAATATACAGCTATCTATCAAGTTGATCAAATTGCGACAATGAGACGTACTTTGTTTTTAATGATGTTGTTGTGTGCCTCAAAATGTTTTCACTAGAATTGACAACTGTTGCTAATGTAGATAAAGAAATGCCATACCTCCGAGCAATTTCTGTTTTTGTCTGCCCGCGACCAAGTACTTCCTTTCTAATTGACATTTTGGTGACCAAACTCAGGGACTTCCACTTTTTCTTGGTCAGCGATGTTTTATCCATTATTTCACTGATAGGCTCACGGGATATCACAACTTAGGCCACCTCGCGCAGAGAGTGATGCTGACACGGACGCGCGCAACTTTTCCTCGCTTGGAGACAAACATTTTTCAGGGTGTCCACCATCCAACCATTATTTTTCAATCTTTTACTAACCAATTAAAAATCCGAAATCCCTGCAGCAGCCTTGAGATTTTAAATAGTCGCATTCCAATTTAGCAGCCGAGACCTGAGCCCAAAACTCCCCAAGTCGAAAACAAATTTTTATCATGCTTTATTTTCTCAATCTCTCGTCCAAATAGAAACTTTACTGAGAGATTACACAGAGTTAAACTTCTGGAAACTGTTGATCTATACGATCCCACGTCGCGGATTCGTGATATTACCAGAAAGCTTGACGAAGAAGGAAAGAGCATGTCTTATAAGCTATCATTTTTCGCGAAAAATATAATCGAAATGTTTGTATCCCACTAAATTTTCACATTTTCCCATCTAAAATACATGGGAATTCTCCCAACATAGACGGTCTGGATTCAGCTGCTCCTGGTTACGGCGATCGTCATCCCATTGTATTGAGCTCAGTGCGACAAAACCGTTTCATATACAGTCGAACCTCGATAACTCGAATGTCAAGGGCTAAAAAGTTCGAGTTACCGAGGTATCGAGTAACCTAGAATTCGACTTATCGAGGTTTTCTTATGATTACGAATTAAGAATTTTTTGCAATACTTCCTTAAAAGTGGGGCAATAAATCTAGGGAAATAAAAGAGACAGCTGGTATTAGGAACATTTTAATTACGTAAGCTTTTTCGAAGCGAAGGGTTTTTGGAAAATTCGAGTTATAGAGGTCGGGCTACCGAAAAGTCGACTTATAGAGGTTTTTACGCCCAAAACGTCGTCAGAAAAAAATTCGAGTTGTGTACTGTTTTTTCTTCGACTAATCGAGGTTTTCTCAAGGGACGGCCGTTTTCTTCGAGTTATCGAGGTTCGATTTATCGAGGTTCGACTGTACTTCGTAAACCCGGGGTTCAAACACTCCTAAGGACCGGCTTCTCACTTCGTAAATCATGAAATAATGACAGGTCTTTCTTGGCAGAACTCGCTGTATTTCCTGAGAAAGAATTGATGCATTTGAATTTATTTTGGAATCAGAGCCTTAACACTAGAAGGACGGTCATGTTTTCCCTTATCAGAGTTTACTTTTTCGTTGCATTATAACAGGTGAACATGAAGAATACTCGAAAGACTCGAGCGGGTGAAGGTAACATCCTAGATTTACCACCCAGCCACAATTGATAACTAATCTCGATATAGTTGAGGGTATTTCAGACCATTGTGTCATAATGACGGAGATGAAAGCAGTAGCGGTTCCTCTTAAGCCATCGAGGCAAGTATATGTAATTCGCAAAGCTTATTTTTCGGAGTTTAAGGTTTATATAAACGAGTGCAAGGATGATTTTTTCCACTTCTTGGGTGCAAATACTGTAAATGATAGTTTGATAGAGTTTCTCCGGATAATCAAAGAAGGTTTAATTAAATTCGTTCCTGCTAAGAGCGTGCGTGAGCGTAAAGAGCCACGGTGGACGAAACCTAAGTTACGAGCATTACATACGAGTAAAATGTAGCTTGCATACTGCAAGCATATTGTAAACATAAATTTGAAGTCGACATCATATAGAGAGGGTCCTCAAAAAAAATATTGAAAATATTCTTAAAATTCGCTGCAATTTATTCGTACTGCATCGAACCCGAGTATTCCTGGTCATACTTACTATGCATCACAACAGAAGATCACCATCTCTAACTATGTATGAAAATTCAAGCAAATATATAAGATGCAACTGCCTCAAACAACGTCCTACTTTTCCCTTATATTCCTTATGTAAGAAAGTTTTACGTGCTTTGACATCGAACCCAGGAGCAATAGCGTGGTCTAATCCATTTTTTTTCTTGAACCGAGTCTTAATATACATCTTCTATCTAAGCATAAACTCCCTATTATTTCGATAAGTGTATGAAAGAAATAATGCATGCAATGCAAAGCATGCGGAGAGAAGGTCGAAGAACGAAAATATAGAGAAGTGCGAAAGCTAATTAAGGAAGAAGCACGAAAAGAATACCAGGAATATAGATCTCGAACCCCATTAGAATCATTAGGTGGCGATCTGAAAGAATGTTGGTCATACGTGCGTGAGAACCGTGAAGGTCAGTTTTCTGTGCCTAGCCTCACAAACGATGAGGGAAATACGGTAAATAAATCAGAGGATAAAGCTAACTTACTTAACGTGCACTACCAGAAATGCTTCACGGCAGACAATGGTCAATTAAGGATTTTACCTCGCGCATTGATTCAGAGATGCGTCCCATCCAGATATCGGTTGATTGAATTGGAAATTTATTGCGAGAGATTGATAGGAAAAAGGCGCCAGGACCGGAAGGTATTCCCGCTGTTGTAATTAAAACTTTAGTCGATGAAATGGCTCCGCTTCTACAGATTTTCTATCAAAAATCATTGGATGAGGGAACCGTCCCAATGTCGTGGAAAAAAGCTAATATCACTCCGGTGCCTAATGCCGGTTTTACACCAGAGTTGACGACACGTGTTGACGACAAATGTCGACGATATTTCATAAAAGAACACTTATTTTGTCGTCAACAAATCGTATCAACGACAGATTTTCCATGTCTGCAACCGAAATTTTGTTTTCCACAAGAGTCGGTAAAGATCAAAGGAGTGCAACAGTTTTCTACGACATTTGTCGTCGATAAAAGTTACTGCGCTCATTCGGTGTTGCAAACATTTCCCCCCTTGCGTGCGTTTCAGTGATCTTGCGGGTACCGAAATCAACGCTTTTATAGGGACCTATTCAACCCCCAATTTATTTGCTCTTTGAATTCGGTCTAGGAGTTTAAATTAAATGCAAATATAGTGAATTAATGAACTGATAAACTGTTTAGACATAAATTTAGATTGTTAACAGCCTAAACTTATAAAGAAAAAAATGAAATCGTTTATTTAATGTTTATGCAAAATTCTCGGAAACTGTACGTGGTGGACAGTTGTCACAAACACGGCTGAATTTATCGCAAGACATGCAATAGCATACAAGTAACTTCGTCAATGTTACCGTAACCATGTCTGTCTGTGTTATTTTTAAATTATGTTTTACTCGTGCTAATTTTAGTTTATATATACTTAGCCGATCCAAGCTCGTCAGACAACGAGGCTCGGACATCTTTATTCAAATCTTTGAACAACTCATTGATTTCACCCATCGCGGTTATTGACGATCTCGAGCATTTTTTGTCGGAACAAATTTAGAAATTCCTTCTCGAAGGATATGAAGAAATTCTGTCCAACTATCATCTACTGATTTATAGCAAATGAGACGGATAAGAGTTTCACTTATACTTTTAACAAACTCCTTAAATGCGGGAAAGTCGGTTTTCTTAAAAATATGTTCAATTCGAGGGGTCTTCAAAGCTCGGAGAGAATCTATCTTAGCACCGCGGTTATTATTTTGTGGTCGCATATACCTTCTTCTACATCAATACTGTTCACTAGGTGCGGCTAGTGGCAAGAATATCTATATCGCTTCTGTATTTATCTGTTATAGTGCGAAGGCTGACAATAAATCGATCAATTTCTGCGATGAAATTCTATCTCGGCTATTGCTACTGATGGAAGTGTTTGTCCAATAGGCCTATTTTATTAACTTACATTATATTATAGCGAGCTCTATCATGCGTTTTTTTTCCGAAAAGGGAGCAATCAGTCAGAGCCAGCACGGATTCCGGAAAGGTAGGTCTTGAGATACCCAGTTAGCGCTTTTTATGAATGGCGTATCTAAAGCAGCAGACGGCGGTGTTAGATCAGACGCAGTTTTCCTAGATTTCAGGAAAGCTTTCGACACAGTTTCTCACGAAAAGCTCATCCAAAAGCTGAGTGCCTACGCGATCGACGAAAAAGTTACGAAATAAATCGTAGATTAGTGTTCGTCATGCGTTAACTCGGGATAGGACGAGAAGGTATAAACATTTTTGGCGGCCTTATGAACTAGTGTTCCGGTCTATCGAGATATTCGCCAAAAACACTGACGACAATCGCATCGCGAACAGCGACGGAGTAGCAGCACAAAAGAGGATCACACCCACAGGGGTAGCTTATCCTATCTCCCTCTAGCGACAAAAAGTGAATCCCTATACTATTACATTGTTTTTTCGTGATTTTGCGGCTTTGATACAGAGTTATCAAGGTTTGATCGAGTAATTCGAACGTTTTGGAACACAAAATGTAGTTTGAGCAATGTGTAACACGAAGTAGTTTTGTTATTTTCGCGTTTTTAAAGGTTTAATAGATAAATAAACAGGGGCTTGTTTCTACCTTCAATATGACCAATTGCAGTGCATTTGGCTATAAGAACAGATTCGTCCTTTTGACAACCTTTACTGCATTGAGCCCCAATTATGAATTAGAACACACATTTGCACATCGCACCGCAGAGAGACTTCCCAAGGGCGAGGCTTTTGAGCAAGCAGAGGGTTAACTATATGGTCCCGGAGTAGCTGATTAGAATTGTATTATTGTAAATAGCGTAATTTTGAAATTCCGTTATGTCTTACTTACTTACTTACTTAGAAGCGTTTTCTCTGGAAACCATGTTTTTGCAATTGGCGGGCACGATTACAAAAAAATATTCGACATACCGAAGAGGCTTTACTACAATTTTGAAGATTATTAAAAACTATTCTATATGAACCTCCCTTATCAGTGACTTTATCAATTTTCATAATGTTTATTAACTAAAATATCGACAATTTTTTGTGATAAATTGATTTTTATCTTTAAGCAGTGAAACGAAACATTTATTTTCGGGTTTTATGCGGTAAGTTAGGTTCGTAAAAAAAAGTGTATAGATTAAATATAAAAAATCGCTGTGTGTTTCAATTGAGAATTGCGGACAATATCATGCCCGCAATCAGATGACTCCAGCGGCGACTTAGTTCACTATATCGTGGATAACTCCGCTATTTTGAAGAATACTTCAATGTTTTTCTTTCTTTAATATATTTTTCAAAAGTAGTGATCAATAAAACATGAACATAAATTGGGTATGCCCTTTTTTCCCTCATATAAAAACTTACAAAAAAAACCCTTTTAACCCTTTTTTAGGCTTTACATAGAGTGACCCCCTTAAATATTATCATGCTTAAATAGACAATAGAAATATGTCAACAACGAACATATGTTTCTATTTCCTTCCCCAATTTAAGCGATTCCTTTTCCAGAGAAATTTTATAGTCTTTTTTTTAATATATTAATTTCATTGAAGTCATTGGCTCTGTTATTAAAATTAATTTGTATTGAATTGCTCGATTCTTAAAAGATACTAATTTTCATAAGTAGTTTATTGCGGTTATTTACGAATTCAGCGTTGTGACTGGCAAATTTTCCCATTATATTATTATATCCTCGCGGAATACGAATGTGGAGACGTAAGAATTTGTCATTCCTGATGAATATCGGAATGAATGAAATACGGAGGATTTCTTTGAATACTAAACGAAGAACTTATATACTGGGTTGATTATTTTTTCGACGCTCTATTTCCAAATACTGAAAAATCTCCTTTCATCTTTTTTTACCAATTACATATAAACCAGTGGCGCAGCAAGGATTTGCCAATGGGAGGGTCCAAGGCTGCGGATAAAACGAAAAACTGCATACCTTACAGAGGCTAGTATATTCATGCCCGCTACTTACTACAATATGTGTCAAATCTTTAAAAAACTAAATGCATTGAAAACTAGAGGAGTTTAACCCTTATATGGCCAACTTATTACCCTTTTCAAGATAATAGTTTACATAGGCGAACAATTGGAAACTTATCATAAGTGTTGTATGGATATCGGGTTTGGATACGTCCAATATCTATTAAAAACTCATTTTTTTCTATGCTGAAGTTTTTTAGTGCTGTAGATCTAAACTTCTTCCAAGAGGTTGCAAAGCGTGGGAAGGAAAAAATAGTTACGGTTATTTGGCAAGCGAGATTAAACGTAACATCCACTCATTAGTTCTTCCACATTAGCGTTCCCATGCTTATTTGAATATCTTTCGTTATATAACTATATCATCAGCAGATTTTGGAATTTTATTGAAATGTCGCCTGCCCAGAAAACACCATCAATGCATAACAATATGAAGTATATATACAGCTTATTCCACAAGGTTTATATAAGAAACATATCAGATGAAATTTTCTGGTAGGCTTACAATTAAGCCTGACTTCGTTATTTATGTATTAGCTAAGTATTCAACTGAATGCGTCACATACCGAACATTAGAAATGCGGCTACATTAAAAAAATACAGCAGACTCTTGATTATAGTTGATATAATAATTGAACTTGCAGTATTAAAGTCACATACCAAGGTGAAAAAAATGAAGACGTCAACTTGCAATTATTTACACTAAATAATAGATGGTTTAACCAGCAGAGAGCTGATGCAAACCCAGTCTTACGCACTGAGTGTTCAGAGAAAACACAATTTTCCAGGAATTGATATTTTGAATGGGTATTGCATGGCCACGTGGTTCAAAGGATAAGTCATGAGATTCGTGGGATTAAATCACTAGATAAACAATCGGCTGCATCAAAAATGAAGCTGAAGAATTTAAGTCACAGTTTTTACAGTTTATAAAATTTATTTCGCGCCACAGTTCCGATAAATATGTGCGTAACTTACGCGCACAATACCTTTCAGCTGACTGATTTGCTTCCAAAATGGTATATTATTAATAATATAATCGCAAATTAATGTTTACTGGCTGTAACACTTTTTCAAATATCTACGGAAATTCGGTTATCGAATAATTTTCGTAAATATACATCACATTAACAGGCAATCATAAAATAAAGATCAGTACATATATTTTTTATCATCCCGAGTAATGAAGAGTCTACTGTACAGAATTTTAATCATCCAAAATGCTTAATAAAGGAACAAGTAACTTTGCAATTGTCGCTAAACTCATCTTGAGATGTGCTCTCCGTTAACAGCCCTAAAATAAGACAATCCTAATTTATGCATCTAATAATGGTTATTTCACAAAAAACCACATAGCCATTAAATTAAGTTTTTTTCGATAGCGGCCTCGGTCTATATTTTCGGACTGTGAAAACATTTTCGGGTGTCCATCTGTACCTTACGAAATCCAAACTACTCTCCTTCGATCTGTTCACTGTGGATTCCTCAAAAGCACTACTCACGAGCCTAGCTTTGCATCCACACCCTTAAAACAGTCACATGCAAAAGCTGAGCGTTTTATCAACCTGTTTGTTTCTCAAACGTAATCTTAATCTTTGTTTTAAGGGTGCAAGTTTCGAATTCTAGAATGTTCCTTTATATTTATACTTTTTTCGAGGCGTAAAGAAATCGGCACTTCGATAACTCGAATACTTCGATAACTGGAATACTTCGATAACTCGAATACTTCGATAACTCGAATACTTCGGTAACTCGAATACTTCGATAACTCGAATACTTCCATAACTCGAAGAAAACTTCCGGCCCTTGAGAAAACCTCGATTAGTCGAAGAAAAAACAGTACACAACTCGAAATTTTTCCTGACGACGTTTTGGGCGTAAAAACCTTTATAAGTCGAATTTTCGGTAGCCCGACCTCCATAATTCGAATTTTCCAAAAACCCTCCGCTTCGAAAAAGCTTACGTAATTAAAATGTTCCTAATACCAGCTGTCTCTTTTATTTCCCCAGATTTATTACCCCACTTTTAAGGAAGTATTGCAAAAAAAGTTACTAGATTTTGTTGGTTGGTCTTAATCAAAAATGAAATTTTAATGCAGTGGTAATCATAAGAAAACCTCGATAAGTCAAATTCTAGGTTACTCGAAACCTCGGTAACTCGAACTTTTTAACCCTTGAGATTCGAGTTATCGAGGTTCGACTGTATTTGAAATGGCGCACTGAGCTCAATACAATGGGATGACGATCGCCGTAAACAGGAGCAGCTGAATCCAGATCGTCTTTGTTGGGAGAATTCTCATGTATTTTAGATGGGAAAATGTGAAAATTTCGTGGAATACATTCATTTAGATTATAGTTTTCGCGAAAAATAACTCCCCACTGTGCTATCCCCCCCTTTGCCAAATAACACGTCGCTGGAGTTATCCAAGAAATTTTAAATTTAAATATTTCATATAGAATTTCAATCATATGAGCTATGAAACGGTTATATCAGATACATGACTATTTTTAAATACAAAGCCAATTACAGTCCTTTGGTTTTGAAGTATATATAAACTAACGGAAAAAACTTTTCCATCAAATAACGTCCGCATAATCGTATGAAATACATGATTTAAAGCATCCGGTGAGCAAGCTGTATGTGATGTGACGTAAAGAGACATTTTTATAATCGATTCGATAAAGAGATTAGAAATTTATCGAGTCAAATTTAATTTTTAGATTGGTTTAAGAAGTTCCCCGTTTAACAAGGTGTAACGTAGAAGACGAAAAGCGAACAAAGTAGCATGCATAAGCTCTTCGTTTGTATTCATCTTTTTGTTGTTGTTAATTCGATAGACTCGTAGAACTTGTATGACGAAGATTGATGACTGTTTTGGGATCACCTTAAAAGACCACATTTTGTTTTATCAGACTGACAAATTAAGTCAAAATAAGCGGATTTAGCGGAATAGAAGAGGAGATGATATGCAGAAAACTTTAAATTTTAAGTTTATTAAACATTTCCATCGCATGAAATAATTTCCAATAATTGCAATACTTCTCAGCTATCCTATTAGTGCTGCTTCATATTGTAAGTTAACTGTCTGATATCTGCGTTTTGTATTTAATTATCGTGTTAAATTAGATAATGATCTATCTTATAACATAATAATTATAATTATTTTTCAACTGATAATTATTACTATTCCTTCTTTCATCAACAGCTAAACATAACTTCGTTACACTGCATTTTTATTTCGATTAACCTTTTACTCAATAATTTATCATAATAATTAGAAAGTAATTGGTGATGATTGGACCTCGTTTTATTATTTTTTATTTTATTATCCTGGATCAACGATTTGCGGTTTATTATCTTCTAATGCTATCGCCTGGTTAATTGAAATTCTTAAACAATCTTAAACCATTAATTGAATAATAAATTCTTCCCTAAACTTAAATACTTTTTTGCTTTCTGATTCTTCTATTGTCGATGAATTTCATTAATTGTTCCAACTTTTGTTAGCTGTTTGTTTTGGGTTTCTTCTATCAAATGGAAAATTAATTTTTATAAGTTGAAATAGGAACAATTATAAAGTTTTGAGAGGATCTCAATACAAGTAAGTTTCGTGTTTTGGTTTTCATTTTTCTTGGTGTGTAGTAGTGTGGGAATATGGTCGTTATAGCATATCGTATGTTAATAGAGTGTGATGGGAGGTGAAGTAATAGGTAGTATATAATATCGTTTACATTTTTCTGTTTCTTTGTATTCTCGGTCTCCTCTCGTTCAATTCTAATAACCACTTCAACTTGTGATTTTACGGTTAACGGGTTTACGGTACCACTTCTCAGCGTTTTACTCAAGAATTGCTTAAGTTATATATTTTCAATTCTTTATAACTCTTTACTATGTGTGATACTATCCCAAAATTAATGAGAGTGAATTTAAATTTTGCTTATACTGACGATTAAAATGTTGTGGGGCGAATACGCGGAAGTTTCTTCTACTACGGTATTTTATCGGATTTCTTTTGCACTTGCGATCCTATAGCAAATAAATACTTGAATATAGTTGCATTTCATTTATGTACACCTCAAAAATATATCTAGTTCAGTTGTTCTCGATGATTTAGGCTGTTTTCGGAGGTATGGTTTTACTCTTTTCGGGCTCTTGACGTACACCCTTGACGAGATTAGGAAGAGACAGATGTTGGGTCTGGTTGTAAAAATGAACCATTTCTCTAAAGGAGCGAAAGAAGCTAATGGATGAGAGGTGGGGGAAGGGATTACCACCGTTAACTCCGAAGATGGCTGGCAAAAAGCGAGGAACACGCGACCTGAGACAGCTCGGAAAGAATTTGTATTGTTTTGGCCTTCCGTTTCTCCATCGCGAACAATCGAGCAATATTTGCGACTTTTACTCCTTATCCTGAGTTCCCACGTTCACTTCCAAGGTGCGTTTGGATAGCTGAAAGCTCTTTGAGGATGTTGAGCTACCGACGACAAGAATTGTCCCTACAGAGTAAACGGGGCCTTGTAAATGTCGACATTTATCAGAAAAATAATCCCAGGAAAGTGGAAAGCTACGAGAAAGAATTTTGAAAGGCCGCAGCACCTTTAGTCGGAATGATAGATGAACTGAAACAGAAAGAGCTACCTTTCCGATTCTATTTCGATAATTATTTCACGAGCTACGACTTAGTGAAATATCTTCGCGGAAGGAATTATGGTGCAACAGGAACAGTGAGGGCAAATAGAATACCTAAAGAATGTCCTCTGAAATCCTCTAAGGAATATACAAAGTTAGAGCGAGGATCTATTGAGGCCTCGCTTTAACAAGACAGAGGGCAAACGCGTCGGATTTTTCTCCTCTTCGAGCACCCGCAGCTTGATCGGGAGAATCCTATTCGCGTGCCATTCTACTTTCAGCAAATAG
Organism: Sympetrum striolatum; assembly: GCA_947579665.1. Lineage (NCBI taxonomy): Eukaryota > Metazoa > Arthropoda > Insecta > Odonata > Libellulidae > Sympetrum > Sympetrum striolatum. The sequence goes on along the minus strand of CANPUZ010000057.1, from coordinate 166,507 downwards.
TTCAACCCATGCAATCTTCTCGCCTTTATTCCCGCTTCTTATCTCCAGTTTCCGTTGCACGACTTTCGTTATTACACGTTTTCTATCCACGGCGCTAAGTGTGTTTTTTTGCTTTTCGACAGCTGGACTATTTGTTGGAAGGCGGTTGATATTTTTCAACCTCAAAATGAAAGAGACAGAGCGGAATTTATGAGGTTCCTATTATTGTATAAACTAAGAGGAAAGGCTACGTTATTCCCTTTCCTTGTTTCGTTCAAGAATCTCTAGCACAGAAAGTATTTTTGTTGCTGCTTCTTTTTAGTATCAGAATTATGAAAATAAGTTAATGAAATGCTCTTATTAAAAATGTACGAACCTTTCCATCCTATCTAGAATCGAATTCACATTTGCTTTTGTAATCATCTAACTGATTAAATTACTGTTCCTACATCTTTTGGTGCAAGATGGAAGTAAATGTATTTTTCACCTATGTTTTATCCAGCATTGTATTAGCCTGGTGCAAGTCTGTGATAATGCGACAGTTATGAACGGTACTGAAATCTTCCAAATCATAGAAAAGTTATATGAAAAGGGTTGTTTATAAGGTCAGTATTCTGGGATTTATTCCATTTTGTCCTTTGAGCAAAGCAAACTACTTCACTCTTACACATTTGAGTATTCACTTTTAATTTCTCTCACAAAATGGCTGGTTATGATTTGCAATAAACATTCTTCTGATATATTATGTACTTTTAAAATATCATAAAAAAAGGTTTCAGAGGGAAATTTTAAGCCAACGATGATTTTAGAGTATTCAGGAAATATTATTAGTGAAGTAATCATTAGAATAAAGTTGGTAATTTACTTTTCGAGGACTCTCTCTTAAGCCCTCTCGAGTTTGGATTCAAGCGACCACGAATCTTCCAACGTAACCATTATGATGCTGGGATTTCAGGTTCATTTTTAAGTGTTCAAAAAATCAGAGATTGAATGTTCCCTTGATTAAGGGACCTGAGAGCCGATAAGAATATTCCCTTGCGCAATTAGACCGAATGTTTCAGCTTTTCTGGTGGCTATTCTATCCCTACGGGAAACAGATAAGGGGTGACGCGAAAGATAATTTGAAAACAAGAAATATAGAAATGATTTATCATTACGTCATGTTTTTGGCCTTCCTTTTCAGTTCTTCCCGTGCAACCGAGTTGCTCACATCGAAAACGGATCTTTCGGAGGAATTACTTATATTGGCATAGAGCGAATATGTGTTTCGTTCTGTATCACCTAAACATTGTACTAACAGTTTGACATACTGAGCATACGAGGATTTTATTCGGTTTAGGAAGTGCAGTGGAAAATAATTAACGTCGTTCATTTGTGCTAAAGTGTGGAGAGGTGTGGAATGAGGTGTTTACTTCTAAAATATCAGTTATTTTCTGTCTTTTACTTTCAAAGCACACTTTATCCATTTAGATTCCGTGTGTTAGGCGAAAGAATATACGTGTTAAGAGGTGTTACTTTTGTGAGCGAAAATGGATAAAGTGAAGTTGAGCAATTACTTGGCAAATTTGTTTTCTTTCGTCACCAGTGGTCATCAGATTTGTTGTGATATTTCCGCTCTAAGTAAAGTTTTGTAAAAAGTGCTGTGATTAGTTATTTAAAGGCGTTATTTGAGGAAATCTAAAAAGGTAAGATAATACTATCTATTGCTTCTATGCGAGGTACTTCATGCCATATTTTTTAAACGAATTGCTATTTTTTAACTGTAAATATATCAAGTGACGGATAACATTTGTCACCTTATTTCCATATTTTTTATGAAAATTATTATCGCTTCAGTTTATCTGAACAGAGACTTCGCGGAAACACATCTCCTACCGTGCTTTAAATTGCCAGGATTTGATTTCGGAGGAAACTAACGCAAAATACGGAAGTTCTCACGTTCCAGTATTTCACTTTTTATTGAATCACAATGTTATTAAAACAAAAGACCTTAAACGAAGTAATGCATTAGCTGATATAATGTCGATGTGCAGATTTTATCTAATCACATGATGGCTCCTGTAAAAAAGTAATTCTTTAGAATCGAAGAGTATTTTCAATTGAAACATCCGAAATTAAATTGCTCAACCCTGTTGTATAGTTTTATCTAGAGAAAAAACTGGAAGGTAATAATTTTAATTTCAGCATAGTACTTGTGGTGACAAGAAATGTGGCTACGATGGAGTCAAACTGCTATTCTTTTGATTATATAACTGCACGATCTAACTAAAACTTTGCGTCTGGAAGGCGTTATTATTTAAAATTAGATTTTTAAATACATCCGTTTGTTTTTTATAATTTTTAAATTAAAGTTGATTATAATGAAAATAGACTTTAATTTGACAGCACTACGAAAGTCGTTTCTCGGCTAATTCTTGATATTTAATTAGAAAGCTTTGATTTAAAAAATTAACTCTGGCGAGCGATATAATTTAAAACAAGATTTTCAAATATATCTTTTTGTTTTTTTAAATGAAATATGGTTTTAATAAAATAGGTTTTATTTTGAATTCCATCACGACTACTTAAGTCGTTTTCTTGCCATTTTCTTGATCGTAAAAAATTTGGAAATAAACTTTTGAATGTAGAAAATTTCGATGTAAACTATTATTTCCGATAATCGGTGTTATTTACAAAACGATTTTTAAATACATTTAATTTTCATTAATATGAAAGTGGACTATAATGTATGTAGATTTTATTTTGACACAGAAATACTAAATTCAAAGTGCCATTTTTGGTAAAATATATTATTTAATTATCATTACACTTAATAAAAGGTATAGCTGTTGTACAATAATCTTAAATAATACGTGAATTTGTAAAAATAAAAGAGCTACTGGCAAATATAGTAGTATGAAAAATAAATAATAGATTAATATTTACAAGAAAAGTCAGGGAAAACAGGATATGGTCCATGTCAGCTTTTTTTGTCTCATCTGTTAGTTCCTGGTTTTAAAATGTTGTATGGTATACTTATGTTAATATTATATAGACTGATTTAAACTATATATAGATACAAAATATTACACAAGGCATAGAAAGTGTGATAACATTTAATATAATTTTTTCCGCACTAATTAGAAGTCACTTAAAAATGGTCTTTAAGTCTCAATTTAACTTTCTCTTTGTAACTACAGCCCTATGTGACCCTCCACTCAGATCAGCCTCCACTTCTCTGTCTTCTCACTTTCATCTTCTCCATGTCCTTTATGAATAAGTCATCTCAATCTGTACCTTCCTCTCCATCTAGTGGCATACAGTCTCCCTTCTATCACCTTATTGCTGTCTCTACATCCTTTCCACATGGTCCGAGCATTATATTCTGAAAGATTTAATGAACTTAACTATATCTTCCCCAATTCATTATTGTCTTTAACTCCTCTTTGGCTCTCCTTTGCCAAAATCCATTCTTATAAAACCATTCATTTTTATATTTGTATTTAAGTGTTTCTGTTTATTAACTTCCTCTTGAGTATCTTTATATTTGCAAACTAACTTTTATTCCTTGCTTGTATTCATTCATTTATTCATATAATGCTTTTTTGTAAGTTATATTTTCTAGATATTTAAACTCTTCCACACTATTAAATTTTATCTGTTCTATCTCCAATTCCTGGGTGACTCTAGGTTTGCCAGTTGAGTTCATAAGTATATATTAAGTTTTACTGGTATTATCTATCAATCCCATTTTGCTTGCTTATTTCTATTTATTTGTTAAATATAGTTCCACTTTGTTCAATTATTTCCACAGCTTTGTGTAATCCTAGAATAAACAGTGTGGCCCATCTCCTCGCTTTATCCCAGTACTGAATTCAAATTCAATTTATTATGTATGTTTACTTTAGCCATGCTCTTCTTCAATTTAATTTCAATCAATATAATTATTTTGGATGGAATTTCCATATCCTCCATTGCTTCTCAGAGTTTGATCCTGTTTATATTATCAAATGCTTGTCTAACCTCATCAATAGCATATGCAGTTCAAAATTATTATCATAGCATTTATCTAAAGTTTGTCTGATTACAAACAGTTGGTCTATGGTCCCCATGGTTTAAATAGAATGCTGTGTGTATTGTTAAAGAATTGAGAACCATTTGCTTGAATTAGTTATTCAAGGTTGTCATCTTCCTTTTATTCAGAATCATTTATACATATTTTGTATTGAATTTAATATCAATAATTAAACTGATTATGAAAAATTCTTAAAGTTATGGCTAAATAACATCACATTTGATCTATTTTTGATAGTTTATTGAAGTAAGCAGGATTATAAGGCTAAAATTTTATTTTATTTATTTATTGACTACTTAATGGACCAGCACTGATTATAAATTACCGTATTTGACGGCATATAAGACGCACCTTTTTTCCTAAATTATGTCTCAAAAATTTTCCCTGCGTCTTATATGTGAAGGTTCAACCTCCACAGGTTAACTTTTAATACTGATTGCTATTTTTAGCCCAGATGGTCTATTCTACCTATTTCGGCAACATTATATCAGTTATACTCTGATTATCACTTTGGTATTACTTATTATGAACTTCCAACATGTAGTTTGAAAATGAACATTGGGCTATTTTAGCGAGATCTGGCAGGGTTGCCAGATTGGGCGGATTTCCGCGAATTGGGCTATCTTCAGGTGCTCAGGGGCGGGTTTGAAAGTCCCTGTGGCGGTATTCCGCCCAATGGGCGAGTTGCTTATTCAATGGCCGCGATTTGGGCTACCTTCGAAAACTGCGACTACGTTTTTTTTCGAGCGCAATTATTCTAATATTAAGTCTCACGGTTCTCCCGTTCCTCCCCCCGAAAAGCAAATAAGTACCGTAATTTTCCATATATAGTACGCATTTTTTTCCTTGAAAATACGTCAAAAAAGTAGGGTGCGTATTATACATGGTTACAAACAACATCTTTTTATTCCGGCTGTAGATGACATTTGAAGTAAATAACTCAACATACATATATGTATTCTGGTTTATTCTGAAAAGAACACTTCTGCATATTAAGAAAATTATTAAATTAAAATTCATAGGGGAAGAACCTGTTACTGATAGATCGTCACATTGAGAAATCAAAGGGGTACGTAAGGGGGAAAGCCATTAGCAGCATTTCATGCTTGCGCGGTGATCTGTTGGGTGCTGAATCCGGCAGATGACCATGCGCGAATAATAGCGTAGAATTCCATTCTCTAAAAACCAAATGCGTACTATACATGGTGATAAGAAAATTCTCACATTGCGCTTGTAATAACGAGGGTGCGTCTTATAGTGGGTGCGTATCATAATTGGAAAATTACGGTGCATTGTTCATGGAAAATAGCCGCTAGCGCGATTAATGCGGTGCTTACAGCTGAAAGGGCTGATTGTGGATCATATGACCGCGATTTGGGCTTTCTCAGATTACCCTCTTCCTTTTGTGTTGTTGTTGCAGTGTGGCAGCCAGTTGTGCCACAGTTGTGGCAGTGGCGCAGCCAGGATTTGCCAATTGGGAGGGGGTCCAAGGCAGCCCAGAAAACGAAAAACGTGTAACTTACATCGGCTAGTTTATTCATGCCCGCTTCTTACTACAAATATGTCAAATCCTTCAAAAACTAAATGCATTGGAAACCAGAGGAGTTTAAGGCCAACTTATTAAACTTTCCAAGATAGTAGTTTACATAAGTGAACTATTGGAAACTTGTCAGCAGTGTTGTTTGGATTTATAATTAGGACGAGTCCAATATCTATTAAAAACATATTTTTTCTATATTGACATTTTTTAGTGTTGTAGATATACGAGTCTTTAAGAGTTCTTTCCTCCAAGAGGTTGCCAAGCGAGAGAAGGAAAAAATAGTTACGATTATTTGGCAAGCGATATAAAACGTCTTAATAGATCACCACATTGGCGCACCCATGCTTATTTGAATATCTTTCTTTATTAGACTCTATCATCAGCAGCTTTCTTAGGAGAGCACTGGGCACACTGACTCTGCATGAGGTTTGTCCTGAAGCTGTCGATCCATCAGAAATCGACGTTGTGAGGCTTTGGACATGTGTTCGCAACCTCTGAAATGCAGCGAAAGAACAGACATACAAGGATCTTGCTGATTTTGCCATAAAAGAGCTTACCCTACCGATGAGCAACGCCCCATCGTAGAATGAGTCTTCAGCGTAATGAACGCTGTAAAGACAAAGCCGAGGAACAGAAGGAAGACTATTATGCTGGAATCAATTTTGCAAATCCGTATTCATCTAAAATAAGTATAATACCAGCATTCTACTGAAAATAAGTTGAGAAATTGTATTGCAATTTTATAATTTTCCAAGTCCAAAATATAGTAATTCCTAAAGCACTTTCAAATTTTAATTAGGTCAGTTACGTTTGCTGCGATCACTTTACTCCCTCCGAGGAGATGCTATTTCGCTATTCATCACCGAAGTGAAGAGAACGGAGACGACCTCTTTGAAGCATTAATAATGTTTGACGAGGAAAGAACTGATCCATGAAAAGAATATATCGGAAACTGTACTGTAAAAAGTTTTATTGTTCATTTACATTTTGTAATTATTTAGTTAAGAATATATGTCAGTTGAATGTGCAATAAGTGTTTGTATCCTAACGACTCATGGTTAATAAAAGAAAATTGTTTCAATTAATAATTTTGAAAAATTTATTTAATTCTTCATATTCTTAATGGACCAAAATGAATATGCTTCATGCATTCACTTGCGAAATAAAGGTCTTTAGATGTCTATTTTGGTATATATTTATATGAATTTCCCATATGCCGTTTGAAGGTGAACATTGGGCGGATTTGGGCTATCTCAGCGCGATCTGGAGGCGGTTTTTTCGGATCTGGATCTGGCAACCCTGAGATCTGGTAGCGGTATCGCGGTATTTTCAGGTTTGGATCTCGCAACCCGGCTGATCATAACAGAACAGTGTGTCCTCTTCTTGCTGAGTAAGACTATTTGTTTAAAAAAACACCCTCGGAAATATGACTACAGGAAATAAGAGATTAAACTACACTATTCAACATAAACTAGGAGTGTTAAATTACGCTAAAGTGCATGGACACAGAGCAGCAGCAAGGGATATTGGTCCACCTACAGAAAAAATGATACTTACTTGGCGACTGCAGGAAGATCAATTGAAGACTGCTAAAAACATAAACATAATATGTTTTCCCCAATTCTGTAATAATAAATATAGTTTCTGCTTTAATTTGTATTTTGTTCGATTGCTAGCAGTTCAATTATTGAAATATATGATGTCAAAATAGCTACCATTTGTTAAATTTTCTTAAAACTAAATATCTTTGGTAATTGCATTCAATGATTGTGTTAATATTTGGCTTTTACGAAACGTTACAACTATAAGAAACTACATTTTAAGTTATTGTGGTACCGCGCTTTCGCATGGACTATTAAAAATATTTTTTCCTTTTGAGTGGCCAACTTTGAGGGCGCGTCTTATATGCCGTCAAATACGGTACTTGGAGGCCAAATCAAATCTATAGTGTATTTATTGATGGTTTGAATTCAAAATATTTGTATAACCTGTCCAATTGCAAATGTATGCTCGGAAGTATTGCCTTATCAATCTTTAACGTAAAATTTTGCCTTTAAATTAATTTATACTCCTTGAATAAATTTACAGGACAAAGGAGTATTCTTGTGTCGATTTTAAACTAAGTCTGTGAAGCTTTTGCTGCTTCAACATTGATATTTTATTTCGATTTTGGTGTTTATGTCAGAGATTTTCAGAATACTAAATATTCAAGAGGGTGAGTTATCAAGCAATGGATTTATCAATTAACGAATTGATAAATTGCTTGGTTACAATAAAAATTATTATTTCTGTTCGGATTTATTTGCTGTTATTTAGTTAAAATAATACTCTGAAAAGTTAATTTCCCAACTGCCTTTATAAAACCAAATCACATTTTGGTATAATATCCAAATCAATTTATATTCACGATTCATTCACTTTCGATAATAAAGGAAGCGAGGAAAACATATCTTAAGGGGAATCGCGGGTGTACTTGGTCTAAAACGGTCTAATTAGGATGGAGGGAATAATTTTCCATTCCAACTAACGCCCGAGTGGTTATTTGCGAAAAATGAAACGCTAATTATTTCCATCGAAACGATTGCATTTGCGAAAGGGTTTGCGATGCTACCGAATGACTGGCAAATTACACGCAAATTATAATTGCCATATGCATCAATAATTAGTGCACGGGATTTTACGAAAAACGTTAGTTATTTTTGCAAGTTCTTGCAATGATTTTCAATATTTTGGCCGGTCTTTTCAAGTACTATTTTTACTTTCTCCATATACGAAGTATAGAGAAAGTATTGTTTTCATGAAAAAATTCGACCTCCAGATTTCGACGGAAATAGATGTTTTGGGGTCCCTAGAACACGTTTTGACCATTTTCGGAATGATGTCTGTGTTTATGTGTGTGTAAGGAAAGGGTTAAGATGACTTTGCACATAAGGGCGTGCACCCAGGAAATTGCCAAGGAAAAACGGACTTGAAAAAAGTCTGACAGGGTGTGTGTGTGTGTGTGATATTGGGACTCTAACGTGAAAACTATTGGTCGTATCAATACCAAACTTCGTACATAGCATTGTGGTGTGTGCTGTCAGAGTTTATCAGTTTTTGGAGTAAATCGGTTAACCGGAAGTCGAGCTTCATTCATCAAAGCTAATTTCCGGTTTTCAAAATATCTCCATAAATATGATATATACGTGCATTGTATTACTTATAAAAGTTTTAGATAATATAATTTACTATAACTTTTGTATTTAATATATTTTTGTATCACCGATTGATTACGAGTTATTCGTGAAATACCGATAAAGCGGAAGTAGCTGTTATGTACTTTGTAGGCGCTCTAACATAAAAACCATTCATTGTATCAACACCAAATTTCACATATAGTAGTTTGGTTGGTGCAATTAGAGTAGATTAGTTTTTGGAGTAAATCGGTTTACCGGAAGTCGAGCTTCATTCTTCAAAGCTCATTTCGGGTTTTCAAAATATCTCCATAAATATGATATGTAGGTATAACCTATTATTTATAAAAGTTTTAGAAAATGTTTATTACTATAACTTTTATTTTAAACATATTTATTTATCACTGATTTTTTAGGAGTTATTCATGAAATACTGATAAACCGGAAGTTGCTGATTATGTACTCTGTGGGCGCTCTAGGCTCTATGGGCGAAAGGCCAATTTCATCGTTTTTCATCGAGCATGTCCCGAAAAACATTATTTATAATGTTTTTGACGTCAAATATAATAATATATATATTAATCACTCATCTTCCAAGTTTAGATTGAATATAGAGTTCGAAATTACTGCCGTAGATAAATATTTACATTTTACAAATGGAGAAAGTCATGTGCTGGCCACATCAGATTTTTAATAAATGGGTTCACGTTTTCCACGACTTTTAAAAATTATATTTCAACCTCTTGATGCGGTCTCCAATTAAACAAGTATAACCAATTCGTAATGGCTGCGAATTGAGCACCCTTTTGCACTCACTTTGGTAATTTAGAGACCATGGAAGAATCGCCCTATGTGAGCCTCCATTCCGATCAGCCTCCACTTCTCTGTCTTCTCACTTTCATCTTCTTCATGTCCTTTATGAATTAGCCATCTCAATCTGGACCTTCCTCTCCTAGCGGCATGTAGTCTCCCTTCTTCGGCATTCCTGTTTCATGCATCCTTTCCACATGGTCCAACCATTAATTTCTCAAAGATTTTGTGAACTTAACCACATCTTTCCCAATTCATTATTGTCTTTAACTCCTCTTTGGTTCTCATTTGCCATAATCCATTCTCAATAACAGGTCCGTATGTTCTCTGCAATTGCTTTCAAATCTTACCAGGGCCATACTCTTGTGAGTGTCCATTTTTATGCTCCATGGGTTTCCACTGGTCTGGTAATTGGTTTATATATTTGTATTTAAGTGTTTCTGTTTATTAACTTTCTCTTGAGTATCTTCATATTTGCAAAGTAAGTTTTATTCCTTGCTTGTATTCTTTCTTTTATACATATTATGCTTTTTTGTAAGTTCTATATTTTCTAGATATTTAAACTCTTCCACACTAATAATTCTTATTTTGGCGTTTTAGAATCTGCTGTAATATGCCACAACTTTAAAATCCAGAAATAAGAGAAAAGCTGTGTTTTCTTGGCATATCCTAGATAGAGCCCAGTTAATTTTAATAAAAATCTTTGCTAGAGAAGTAAGATTCTAATTTAACCCTTACTTGACTGTGCCATGAAAACTTCCAAAAACAGCTGCGTGGGATACTCGGGTACCCCAACGCTTTTTTCACGAATATTAAGTTGTTTTTTCTTTTACTTAACCTTTAATTATGTTTAGAAATACATTATTGATTATTTTGATGAGATTATCTTTAATTTTTTTTGGAGGTAGCGTTAGAGTTGATGACTATTATATGACGTCAGGCACACCCAAAAACATCCCTTTAAATGAGATGATAATGTGATATAATTACTATTAATGCGATAAATAATGAATCAATTGAAAGGGTGACTGAATTGCCTCAATCACACGACATTGTGTATAGCAATCCAAGCGAAAGTGGCTGTGCGGGGTACTTTGGTACCCCATTCGAAAACTAAAGATATTTCGGAAACGAGTCAGTGAAACGAATTTCTTTCAATTTCATAATATAAAAGAAACATCGATGCACGAATACATGGAATGAGAAACATGTTTGGTTAAAAATAAAACTTTTCTATCGAATTTGGCTATTTTGGGGTCCTCCAGTACCCCGCAATGTCAAAGAAGGGTTAAAAGAACACAGCAATAGAAAATATAGTTCAAAAAAAGAGAGAAAAATTGATTTATTATTCTTTTAAAACATAACATAACAAGGTTTAGAGAGTTCATATAGTGATGAACAGTTTCACATACAATTTGAAGCACACAAATTTGAAAAATGGTTTAAGTAAAAACAGATGCTCGAAAATTACTCTTTGCATTGATAAAATTACAATTAGATAATTACAAGAGATCTTCTGCTCTGAATGTCCAATATGTCCAATCCAATAGTGTTTTCTGAACTGAATTGCTTTCGATTCAGCCGTACGTGAATCTGCTTTTGTGGCAGGTGGTTCCTCTGTGATCTATAATAAGAAATGGATGAAATCTCTACCACATGAGGCAGTTTTTCATTCTCACCTCATAAACAGCTAAGGATATTGTTAAAAATTAGGAGTCATATTGTTAAAACATTACATTTGCGGTGGTTGCGTAGAAGTTACTTTGGTTAATGGTAGATATCTGGGGGTTTTAGCGTTACCTTTTTCAGGTAGAAATTTGGAGGGTCTCAATCTCCATCCTAATAGATATACAAGCGTCTTTTGATCGACGCCCTACGATGAAAATTAAGATTTTTCGTGATTTTGCAAGAAATTACCTGTTGATGCACGGCAACGTTGCTGAGTCAGATAGGCTGGTGTTTTAAATATCTCAATGAGGGTTGGTTTGGGGGGAAGGATTTCTAGATTTTTGCTAGAAATCCCCCCCTCAAACAAACCCAACGGCAACGTTGCCTTGTGTCAACGGGTAATTTCTAGGAAAATGGGTGTTTTCGTCCGTGCTCCGCGTTCCACCTCACTTAATATTTTAAGCTTCGTTTGAAGATAAATACTCATTTGCTTTTGTTTGCTTATTGCAAAAAGATATTTTGTTCCTGTAGCTACAGATGTTCAGTAAAGACTCACTCACAGTCGTCGACACGAGAAGACTAAGAAAATTCATCCAAACTTACTCCCTGACTCACTCCTTGCCTACCATTCTCACTTTCTCATTGGGCCCCTTGCATTTTCTTGGGTGTCTTACATTATATTGGATGCCCTACATTTTCTTGGGTTATCGTTTCAATACGAGGGACAAAGGCAACGTATTATCCTCAAAGTCATGGTTCTTATTCTGCCAGGCAGTTCGCCTTAAGCGAACTATATGATTCAAGGGATGGAGGAAACTGTTCGAAATTCGTCTTAACCGAAATTCGTGTTAAACGAAAAAAACCCCGTAAGAAACTATACATTCCTGCCGGGACCGTGATTCTGTTCGCGTTAACGAGAGGGTCGTGTTAAACGAGTACGTGTTATCGAGGTTTTACTGTATTATAATAATACTAATATCTATTATGTCGGGTCGATTCCACCAGACGTACTGACGTGACAATTTGGGGAGAGAGTACTCGTTAATCATTAATTGTCTCAAAATGTAGTGAATAAATTTGTAATTCATTAGTGATGATGTCATATTAATGGTTAACCTGGTTTTTAAAATGACAACCAAACTAAATAGCAAAAAGATTCTTTAAAAATTTGATATCCCTGTCGCCGAGTAAATGGCTGATGAATTTGGAATATTGCGTATTGCAAACTGTTTAAAAATAAAATAACATTTAATATACTAATAATAATTGTTAATTATACGAAATTTATATAATATCTTTAAAAATTAAGGTGGAAACAAGGTCAAAAATGCAATATCTTACGTAAAGGTCTTTCATTTACCTGGCACTACTGATAAATTGGTTAAAATAATTAAACTTCCATTTCCTGGAGAAAATGCATGACTTGTTCAGAACATTCTAAAACTCGAATTCTATGAGAAAGAAAAAGCACTAATAGAAAGATATGGAATTTAAAATTCACATGGGTCGACCCAGACGCAAGTACTCGAGGGTTAAAGGAAACTAAGTCTCACCTAATAATCAATCAAGGATAAAATTTTAGCAGTTTTTCAATAAGGACTAGATTCACCATTAGTTAGTCCCATAAACTAACAGCCGTCTGCTCCTAATTCAACTAGCTAACAATCTGGGCTAAGGAAGCATGAGGAAAATTTAAAAGGTACTCAAAGCAAGAATATTAATACACATGCAAAGTTTACACAATTTAATCAATAATATGAAATTTTAGAACAAAAATAACTAACTATAATCTATTATTGTTCCATGTACCTCAAAGATTGGTCTCTGATCCTCTTCCTCTGATTTTATTATAAATAGTACTTGTATAAAGTATAAACTATATTTACTAGTCAGTATAAATAATACTTATAAAAAAGCATTGGTATTACTCTCCTTTATAACAACTCTTGACTTAAGCCCGTCATACACGGTACAATCTAAAATAAAATATTGTCGACAATATTTGATTTTTCACTTCATCTCCGAGAGCCCTCATAAACGATACAATCTAAAATAAAATATTCTGTTTTTTAAATCCAACATGGCGGATCTGCGAAACCTGATTCTCGCTAGAATGAAAGGGAAGGATCTCGGCATAAGTACGCAGGGAAGGGCTGAACAAAGGAGATTTTTCATAGAATATAATGTTAATTGTGTAGTGGTTGGCCACCTAAAACAAAACGGGATAGAAACAGTTTCACACCTGTAAATAGATACAAAACTCGCTCACTTACAATGGAAATGAATCTCTCGGTCTGACTCCTCGACCAAACCATCCTGGAATAATCCACAAACAAAGAAAATACCACAATTTTAAGGATCTTTAATCAATGATTATAACTCTATGACTATTGCTTATAATGTTTTTGAAGTTTGTTCTATTACGTCAGCTGCGAGCGTGTACAAACAAGCCATAAGTGCGTGTTGTTTGCCTTAATTCCCTGCAATACCAATGGAATTTAAAATTAAATGTTAGTAACAATAAAAGAAACACAATTACGGCTTGTAGTTTAATTTATTGTTTGATTCAATTCAATGTTACTTTTAATTTTTCATGGTATCATTGAATCAAATTAATGCTAATATAAATGAGACTTGATATTCATAGAGGTATAAGATATATTGCATTTGGAATTCGTTTCATTTTTGTGAAGATACGTGTATTTTCCATTTACACAAATAGTGCTTGTTAACTATTATAATAGAGTATTTGTTTATTTGGTTGCTAGAACAAAATCGCGTTTGTATATATTGCTGCCTTTCGATTGATTTTGACGGTAATATTTTCCCTGTTTTTAGAACGTTAACATACATCGTTTGAAGTTTTATCTACAAAGCCGAAAATATTAATCCACATTTTAGAAGGTGATATTATTCATAAAAATATATAGCTTCAATCAATTCAATTTCAAAAGTTTACTTATCGTTTTATTGCCATAAAATTTCAGCTCTTCTTCTCAATACATTTCATATCAATCATCTTTCGCATTGATTCGTATGAGAGCTGAGTCACCAATCACCTTTGTCGTTAGGGAATTGTTTATGCCCACAGAATTTTCACCATTTTTGTCAGAATTCTCTCAATTTCGACTCGAATACGATATTCTACGACCAAAATAAGAATCTTTATTCAATTTTCTTTCTTTTGGTATTGATCTCGATTTGGTTCTACCATTATTTTTGATCTAATTCTTCAAAATAAAAAATGCCTGATATCGATCAAAATGAACTTTGTGTGCATTTCTTATGAGATACGATTATACTGGTCCAGAGTCAAACTAAGGATATTTGGACATAGATTTTAGCTCTCTGCACTCTTTCTCCATATAAACTTTAACTATGCCAAATCTCAAACTCCTCCGTTCGCGCAATATCCTTAAAAAGGGATCCAAAGTTTTCTCTTCACGTATTAATATGTAGATACTCTTAAATATCGTATAAAACTAAACTAAACTAAAGTAACTAATCTAGTAACTTCTAAAGTAAACGGGTATGAGTTTTTAAAAGAACATTTACCACTCAAGAAATCTAGAAAGCAGCAATTTCAAAAGGTAAACAAGGCAATTGGGAAGTTAAAAGAGCGCGTCAGACAGTGTTGCAAGTGGCGGAAATCGACCGTGGCCAATTGGAAATCCTGATACATCATCCATGACATCCTCAAACTCACCAAGTTCAACTTCCTGACACCTAGGTGACAGGATAGTCTAAATTGTGAAAATGGCCGATTCACAATATTTTTGGAATAGAACAAGTTCGAAAATCTGAGAGATTCTCAAAAATCAGCCAATCAGGAAGAAGAAGGCGGCCATGACACACAATATTTTATTTTAGATTGTACCGTGTATGACGGGCTTTAGAACCTCTTCAATGCAACTATTTTATTATTTAAGTAAGATATACAAAGTACTAATTTAATATATCGATTAAATAAAAACAATTTCAACCTTTCGCAAATAATTACGCTGGTGTTCCTGCATATGATGTGCCATACATTGATGCAACTATTAGATTTACAGTTGAGGATCGTTTATCAGAACTTTTCAGGACCGAGGTCGGTTCACATAAAGGATATGTTCGGATAATAGGTATTTTAACCTGAATGAGAAAAAGGAACTGAAAGAAAAGCTTTGACAGGTTACAGTACGAAATAAGTGACGATAGTGCATATAAATATCATTGGTAACTTTTATTACCCCGTAAGGTTTTTTTTTAATGACTATCGTTCAGTAATATTCTGCAACAAATTGAAGAATTTGGTGGTAAATTTCTAGTTTCACACAGTCAGAAATTTACCAATTTGGTCCTTCTGTGATTTTATATCATGTATAGTTTTCCTGCTAATATTGTATTCCTGCTGAAGATTGGATAAAATGACGCCACGATCTAGTTTATTTAATATGTCCACTTTTTGCTGTAACAACGGCACCTGTCTTTTTCTCCTGACGCTCCCACCGCTTGAACTAGCTGCTGGACACGTTTTCTTCTTATTGTTATCCATTTAGAAGGTTAATTAATACAAATACTTACTCGTGCACACCTTCAAAAGATTGGTGCAAAACACATGCAGCGGTGGAGTTCAAAATTACTGTATATCTATCGTGAAATGTTCGTTGTTTGGGAGTGTTCGTTGTTTAGATGTTCGGGTATGTAAGGGGTGTAAGGGTAGCAAAAGTATGCAAACATGACAAAGCGCATATCAATGGGATAATTCACTCACGTTACGCTCTTTTTTTCCTGAGTTCCCATAGCTGTGACCTTGCACAGTGGACGTACATCTTAAACAATTCGAATTCTTGCATTTTCCAAAAACATGGTTGACAGATTTGAGAAGGGAGACCATCGTCTCGGAAATATTGATCATACAACGTTATTCGTAATCATGTGTTGTAATCACCGTGCATGTAAATACAGGGTTATAATACTTCGCTGGAGAAAAACCAGTACATGTTAAATTTTTAAGGGAGTTAAAACGAAAGATAACTGGTGAGTCGCTTAAAAACTTTGTATCATAACATTTTACGAGTTTGTTTGCTTCCTCCACTATGAGCGCAGTTAAGTCATATCCTTTGTCTTATCCATACGTTTCTGGATTCCGGTACCTCACACTTTTAATTAATCTGTGTTTTCAATTAAATCGGGAAAATTAGACCGGGACCATCCCAACGAAGAGGGAGTCTAGGGCTAGAAGATATGTATGGCAAGCCAATGTACATGCGAAAGCGTATATACACATTTTGGCCATCTAAATACATAAGAAAAGGTAGTTGAATCTTCATTCTCTCTCAATGCCTGTTTACTCGATGCATAATTTGTACAAGTTGTTGTGTGAGCATTCTTTTAGAACAATATCACGTATTAATAATATCACGAAGTACTAACTACAAACCAGCAAGAGGTAATTCTTGTTTCTAAATTGTATACGAAGTTTAGGGCTTCGTATATCACACTTCCACTCATAGATCGATCAGAATATATGTTCATTGATTGAAAAAGGTCACTTGAACAGCCTGCATAAGCTTTGTTTACTTTTATTTCGGCCCTTTCGGCCATGCTTTCGAAAAAAGTATGTTACAGAATGCGCACCTAAATAAATGGGCGAACTCATTAAAAGAAACTCACGGTAATATCTAATATTTATTATGAACTATTACTTTCACATTTACAATCTACTTTCTTAACTAAGACAACAGAAACTTAGTATTCATGTCTTATTACATTTGAAGGCATTTATATTTATGATTCACTAGCAAATCTTTATTTCTAGCCGAGGAAAGTGATCTTAGCTGTGAGGAAGAAAGCAACTTGGAGGACGCAGAAAGCAAGTCAGAGGATAGTAACTAGTAATTAGTGATGCAGAAATCAACTCTGAGGATGATGATGAGGGAATGGATTGTGATGAAGCGGAGATTAGTGAAAAGATTGAGGATGAGTTAACTTGTGTGAGAGTGGTTGACAATTTTTCCATTCTCTGTGGTAGAGGAGAAAATAAATCCCCAAAACACCAATAAATTGTGGGCTCTTGTTCTAACACCGATCAGAGAGTTAGCGATTCTAGTCTATGAACATCTTATAGCAGTTGCCAAGTACACATATATCAAAGTAAGCAATAAGTTTTTGTTTTCACTGTTTCTAATTACATCAAATTCTCAACAAGGATTAGCCATGTGGGCTTGCTAAGAGACCCAATAACAGCTAGAAAGATAGATTTGTAACGAACCCTCTTGGTTTATTGAAATATTTTCCTATCTCATAATAATTTTGAAGGGTTCTATAAAAATGAATGCTTTCATTATGGCTATATTTTATTAATTTTCGCCACTTTAAAACTCAAAGGCAGCTGTTTAGCATTCTATGACTGTATTTTCATAGTTTAATCTGAATTATAATTTGAGGAAGAACTTGATTCATCTTTAAAGTTTAAATTCGCTTTTCCAGACAGCTGTTCTTGTTGGAGGCTCCTCAAAAGCAAGAGAGAATGCCGCGTCGCCGTAGATAGTTGTGGCTACGCCTTTGGATACAGATACAGGGTGTATATGCCCATTACTCTGAAGTGGATAAAATCAGGTAAAGCTTCCTTAGTTACTATGCTAAATATCTGTTGTACCGTTTACGGAAGAAATTCATATCTCCTTTATGTGTGGCACTAGAATTATAATTATTGCTTTTATAGATAGAGTAAAAATTGCGCATTATATAATGATAAAACACTATTATGTCACTTCGTTTATTCTTTAGATATAAATCTGCGAAAATTACCTTTTTCACTACTTTTGATGCCGATATTTCGGCTTTTAACGGGTTTTTGGTGCCGGGAAGCTATATCTACTGAAAAATCCAATAAGGAGGTCATGGATTTCGGTAGTTGTCGCACATAAAACACTGCCATTGCCTCATTTTTCGTTTTTTCACAACAAAAAACGTATATCATTTTAATGCGCAAGGATGCCTCTATCTACTGTGTAAAATTCCTGGAAATCAAACATTTTCTAGAGGGAGAAAAGAATTTTTTCCGCAAACCAGGTACAACAGATATTTAGCATTACTATGTGGGTCATTCACCATCTCAGATTTTCACATAATTTTCCCTGTAGTTATTTCCAACCTTAGTTAAGAAAATTCCTAATTCTTTTAGCCCAAATGCTTCTACTTTCTAAGATATGAGTTCTTCTATGCACCATGGCACGAAGTAAAAATCTGCCCATGAGTCGAAACACGCAAATCAACCATTTTCGTACCCCAATAAAAAATTTAATAAGGCAGCAAAGCTAGTAGAAATTTAAGATGTCATGAACATGTAACTCTAGTTTTCAAAATTGTTATCACAAAGATTCTCACTTGTCAACTTTTTTTGTTATAAATATTCAAAAATGGCAGTTATGACAAATTTCCACCAAAAATGATATTTTCAAAAGCATTTAAAATTCACATATAACTTGTTAAAGCCATTAAAATTTGTATTAACATTGTAAACATTATCAACTTTGAATCGGTATGCGGTTTGGGCTAATGTTGGACTAATTTATTGAAGAATTTACTGAAAACTACTACTCTGCTTATGTTTTTTGTTGTTAAATGCCACCTTTGCAACTTCTAATAACAAAAAAGGGACACCAAGTAATCTCAGGGCTTTAAGGTTCTTTGAGTGTGAGAATTGAGATTCCTCTGAACAAATATCATTCTTTTAACTGTCCATCCAATTACTTTTGATATCATCCCAGGATTAAGTGTGTATAAAATACCACTGTTTTAGCAATTATATGAATTTATGATATTATTGCAAGTGGGTAAAAAAATAGGAAATTTTTTGCTCAATACATACCTTTATCCTACTCCAGGCCTTTTCCACTGCTGCATTTATGTCCTCTGGCAAAGTATACTGTCTTCCTGTGATGGTCTTTGGTACAGGTACTGACATCAACAGGTCTGTTGAGGGTATCCATCACTCATCAGGATGTTTGGGCCACATATAAAATTATTCAAGTATAGGAAAGACAAGCAAAGTGTACAGAACTTTAAGCAAATCAATATGTTTTGTATCAGAGGCTATCCTGCTAACAAAACCTAACATGCCCACTGATCTGATGAAGGATGGGTTTTTTCTCAAGTAAAAAATAGTCTTTTATCCTAAAAAGTACAAGGATTTGAACTGTAAACATCCATGTTGAGTATTATTATAACATAAGTTGAAAGAAACCTCTAAACAATTCTTGTATAATCTTGGGTTAAGTTTCACGCTTTCCTGTGCTAAGCAAAAACTTTATTTCCATCATCTGTAAAATTTCCTGGAGGGGATTTTTGTGTTTATGCCTCAGTGAGGACCTCTGGTGGACCTACGAGGATCACCATTACCTTGAACATCAACCATTAAAGGCCCAACATTGTTTCTGATTACTCCATGGACAAAGGGAGGGTCAAAAATTGTCCACTTTTGTTTCGTTCCACAGAATAATCATCATCTTCCCCAAACCCCAAATATACATGTAGTTAAAGGGGAGCCGGAGAAAAGTTCTCTCCAGTGCTCTGCGGGTTGCGTTATTTTTGGCTTCACTTTTCTGACAATAGACTCCCTCTGTGGGCAGCTTGCCCCCCCCTAACCCAGTGGCGGGTTATGCCCTTGATCTAATTCCCATTTTTCGCACCACCTTTGGATGAGGACGTTTGAGAGACATCTTCTTTTCTTTGTTATTGAGTTATTTGAATTTACTTGTGTGTTTTGCTTTATTCTATTTGTACTTTTATATTATTTATTAAGTATATGTGTTTAATACCCGTAATAAATTCATTGTTATTAATATATCGATTTAAAATTCTTTTTCACAGACTTGAATGCACAGAAGCGGAAGAACTGCCAACGGAGAGGGTCTTTCTGTTCTTTTCTTGAGCCAAAAGAAGTCCCTTTTTATGAACGCTTGTGTAGAACTCTGGGCAAAGGTAATACTGGTAACAATTATTACTTTCTCCCCATACGTAGTATAGAGAAAGTATTGTATTTTGCAAAAAAAATTCGACCTCCAGATTTCGACGGAAATAGATGTTTTGGGGCCCATAGAACATGTTTTAGCTATTTTCCTGAACATGTAAGTCTGTGGTTAAAAAGTTTGTGGGATCTCTATCTTAAAATGTAATTATCCGATCATTTTCAAAATTCATATTTAGAATTTTCCTAACAATGCCAAAAGTTGATTAGTTTTTGGTGAATATCGCTTAACGGGAAGTTGCGGTTTATCCGGAACAAAATTTTGTTTCTTAAATATCTCTGTTAAAATGCAATATAGGTATAAACATTTACACACAAAAGTTATAGTTAATGTATTTTACTACAACTTTTATATAAAAAAATTTTCCGTAACACTGATTGTTTAGGAGTTATTCTTTAATAATGGTTAACTGGAAGTTGTTGTTTATCCAGGAATGGAAGTTTTTCATACATATCTCTGTCAGAATGCAATGTAGGTATATACAATTGTGTACCAAAGTAATAGATATTGTATTTTACGACAACTTTTGTATGAAACATTTTCCTGTAACACTTATAGTTTTGGAGTTATTTATATATTACCGGTATAGGCTTCTGTTTTCAATAAATACGGAGAAAGTCATGCCTTGGCCACATCAGATTTTTTTAATGTTTATTTTTCTTATGAAACTTTAAACTTTTATATTTTTATTCAGAACTATTCTTTTACAATTTTATATATTTTTCTTTAATTCTTGCTTTTTTGATGCCTATAATCATGTTTCATTTATGATTAGCTCATTTTGAGGCCTCTATTTCCGTGAATATGATTTCGGCTATTATTGAAGTTAGGGGGTTATTGCCTATTACGAGTTTTCTCATTTATTACTTATTTGGGAGTGAAATTTAATTTTTTATGAATAGGGGTTTGTTTAGTAGGAGGAATAATTGTTAGATTAATTTGTTTATATCAGATTGATCTAAAATCATTAATTGCTTATTCTTCTGTTGCTCATATGGGAATTGTGTTAGCTGGGTTGATGACTTATTGAGGCTTAAGAGACTCTACTATACAGTAGAGAATTGTTTAACCAATATCTAAACAACAAACACATCCAAACAACGAATATTTCACGATAGATATACAGTAATTTTGAACGCCACCATTATGCGTGTTTTGCACCGATCTTTTGAAGGTGTGCACGAGTAAGTATTTGTATTAATTAACCTTCTAAATGGATAAAAATAAGAAGAAAACGTGTCCAGCAGCTAGTTCAAGCAGTGGGAACGTCAAGAGAAAAAGACAGGTGATGATATTACAGCAAAAAGTGGACATAATGAATAAACTAGATCGTGGCGTCATTTTATGCAATCTTCAGCAGGAATACAATATTAGCAGGACAACTATACATGATATAAAATCACAGAAGGACTGAATTCCTCAATTTACTGCAGAATCTGATTCAAATGTTTTCATTTCAAAAAGAAAAACCTTGCGGTGTCAGTCATGTATAGTTTTCTTTAAATAAAAGTTTTCAATAATATTTATGTACATTATTGTCACTTATTTTGTACTGTAACCCGTCAAAGCCTTTTTTCAGTTCCTTTATCTAATTCAGGTTAAAATACCAATTATCCGAACATATCCTTTATACGAACCATTCTCCGTCCCAAAAAGTTCGGACAAAACGATCCTCTACTGTATATTAATACTTGCTCATGGTCTTAGTTCTTCTGGTTTATTTTATTTAGCAAATATTACTTATGAACAGTTGGGAAGTGGTAGTATCTATATTAATAAGGGATTAATTAACTTAATACCTAGATTATTGTATAATGTACTAAAAGGATGGTTCTTTCCTCTTCATCCTCGTTTACATTTTGATGGGAATTTATTTATGCCGTGGCCTTTGAAGGATGCAATTAATTCTCAAGTTCATTTTATTTCATGTGATAAAAGATGGACTGTTTCCTCTCGAAGCTGGTGAACTAGGAGGATATATGCGAATATTCTTGCTTGCTCTTGCTAAATTTTGGAATCGACCCATCACCAAAAATAATATTAGCAAATTCAATACTAATAATGAGGTACATAATCATCGGATCCAATTCTTCCATCCAAATTACTCATCACAAAGGTCATATCTCTGCGAAAAGTGCCATTGCTGTACGATAACAAATGTATAATCACTTACTGGACAACATAAAATCTATTAACTTGTTTAAAAGCAAGTTGAAAGTATTTTTACTGGAGAGATGTTACTACTCTGTGAATGAGTTTTTTACAGGTGGACATTAAATAATTCATCATAATAATTATAGTATTTATATAACCTAATGTTCTTTTCTGTATATGTATATACTTTTAATTTATTAAATATGTATTATTACTGTGTTTTATAAGTGTTATGGTCACTTTATCTTTGTGTTTTTTATGTACCAAATACGACGTGTCCTATATCAGCGAATGTCCGATTTATTCATGTGATTCTGGGACAAATAAATATAATTATAAGTAGGATCACAAGAGTCTTTCCTTGGTTCTACCAATATTAGAATATGGGTATGGAGTCCTTTTAAGGGGCTTCATTAATAGAATTGAAATATTTTGTATGTTCAAAGAAGTGTGGTGTTGACACTCTCACAGTGAGGTGTGTAAAGCCTTAAATATTAATACTTAGGAGGATATATGCGGGTATTCTATTTATTTATAAATTGCTAAACAATAAAATTAACCCTTCCGTTACGAATTACGGATATACCGGCAGTGGATTTCTCGCCCAGGAAGACGAACGCTGGAAATTTCCGTCGGAGATTTTCCTATGCTAGGGAACGAACGACGTATATTCCCATCGCAATGCTTTCCCCTCTTTCTGGTTCTCGCTGGTTTAGTGCTTCTTTGTTTCCGAACCCAGTGCAGCGGGGGTCAGGCCTTTCTCTCTGCACCCAGGAGCAGTTACCTCGAACCTTAGACGTATTAGCACCCTCATTATGACAAGGGGTTTGTGGTCCTATCATTATTTTTCCAGTGGTTTCACTAAATAAATATTTGTTGCTTTTTCAAAAAGTATAATATCAGAATTGAACTCCTTGTCTTTGCTTAGCGTTTGGAGTTTTTAAGTGAAAGTGTAGCATCAATAATAACTGATTTCATATTTCATGGTAACTACCAATTCTATCTTTATATTATAGATAACTATATAATATTTTTTATATCTTTCCTAGTTTTCTTTTATTTGGTATCTTTGGTCCTTCAACTCTTTTTACTTGGAAATTTTATTATATGCAAACCTTTGGAAGTAGTATAATCGATATGAGAAGGCGTGACTTCGTGGAAAGACATTTGCAGAATGAAAACACTTCGTACTTTTCCATAGAAAATTTATTTTGGGACCGGTTTCATAAGTGAGCTTACATCTTCAGGCACAGAGAAAAGATTTGTCACAGCATATATAGGATAGTGGAAGGGTTAAAAATGGGGGAAGGTGTGGGTGCATCGTGGGAATAACTTGCTTGGTAGGGAGAGCAAGGGTGCAGGAATAAATGATCGTTTGCCATCCTCTGGGATACTCCTTACTTCCTCCAGGAGGTCTAGGCGGCGGGAATTCTCCTCCTGATGTAGGCGTTTTGGTTTGAAATCGCTGGTATGCCCATTGTCTAGGAGGTGAATAGCTCGAGAAAGGTTGTCCTCTCTTCAGGCGGTAGTCTCTTTGGTGCTCTGACGCACGGGTTTCACCCAGTCCTTCCGATATATTTGGTGGGGCAGCTAGCACATGAGAGTTCGTAGACCCTGCTACTGGATTCTTTGGGTCTTTGTCTTTTGAATTCCCTAGCAATCTGATTATATTGTTGGGGGAGCGAAACGCGGGTCTAATATTATGAGGAAAAACATTGCTTATTTTGTGTGACAATTTTCCCAGAAAGGGAAGCCTCTGCCAGGTAATGGGTGTCTTGTCAGCAGGGAGGAGGCTGGGGGTTCAAATTTTCAATTTTTCAAAGGTCAAATTTTGTAGCTGAGGGCAGCAACTCTCAAAAATGTCTCCGTATGTCAGGAAAGAATTTCTCCTGGAGTCCTCGGACAGACGGTAGAGACTCCGCTAAGCCCACTGTCGTGAAAAGGTTAATTCACCGCATCTGTTGGAAATGGTATCTTTTAGAGTGACTATAGAAGATGTAAGAGAACTTTTATTCAAGAATATTTCAGAACAAATTATTTATGTAATAGCCCAATGGCAAGAATTATGAGGGAGGCAAATTCAATGCCAAAAGAAATTGATTTTTACTTTCTCCCTATACGTAGTATAGAGAAAGTATTGTATTAGCAAATTATTTAATCCGATCTGAATAATTATTATTATCCGATCATTTCCAAAATTCATATTTAGTATTCTCCTAACGATGCCAAGAGTCGATTAGTTTTTGATGAATACCGCTTAACCAGAAGTATTGAGATATATTAAGAAACAAAATTTTGTTTCTTAAATATCTCTGTCAGAATGCAATTTAGGTATATACAATAACTTACTAAAGTTATAGATAATGTGCATTAACACAACTTTTGTTTGAAACATTTTTTCGTAACACTTATTTTTTTGGAGTTATTTATGTATTACCGGCATAGGCTTCTGTTTTCAATAAATATGGAGGAAGTCATGTGTTGGCCACATCAAATTTTTGTATTTATTTCAATTAAAGTACCCTTTGCTATAAAGGTAGAGCAAGCACTTTTTGAATTATTTTGATCTTCGTATCTTTAAGCGATATTAAAAACTTTTAAATAGTAAAATTTTGCACAATAAATTGTGCACAATAAATTGTGCACATATTGCAGCCCAATTTTATTGGAATAAAATAAACCATGATGGCAAATAGACGAAAGTTTTTCCCTAACAACGCAGAAGGGCAAAGTGGGATTTTTATCTGACTCTTCAACATCCATTTAGAATTAGTGAAATCGCAATATTTAGTGCAATAATGCAAATTCTGGAGAAAGAAGTAATAAAGATATGATGGAATACGATAAATACAGCAGCTCAGTTCAAAACGTGGCCATGTGAGAGTGTCAATAAAATATGTCAATAAAATACTTACTGAATACTAAGCAGCTGTCAATTTTGTAGAGGAACCTCAAGTGGAGTATGGATGAAATTTGAAGGATCCAAGAAATGAAAATATGGCAAAACTCACAATTTAAAAAAAAACTCGAAGTAACACACAACAGAATGGCCAAATAGTCACGAATTAACCCAAGTCTCTACTAAAGATTCTTTACCCATGTTTCAACAGAAACTCTGTTATAGTTTGTTTCTTTGTTATAATTTGTTATTTTAGTAAATTAACTAACTTTGAAGTTAATTAACTTTACTAATTATTCTCCCATTCTGTCCTTTGTTAACACTCTTCCTCCTCCCCCTAACACCGCTCCCCCTATCAACAGCAGCTAATCTGATTGGTGCCTTGGTTTTTTATTCTTTGTATATTTATATGCACTCCAGAATAACTCTTGTGCTTGATAATGGACTAAAGTCCGAAACCGGTCGCAGATATTAAAAACTTTAAAAGTGGAATTTTGTTAAGTTATTCCCATCCATTTACTAGGATGGAGTTGCACAAAGTTAAAACTTACCAGATTGATTCCTATCAGATTTGGACAATATTTCTTGCTTGTCTTCCCTCTCAGGAGCCTGATTTTCTATTCAATGTAGCAGCATCGTGATCCATAATATATTTTCTTTGAAGAATTTATAGTTTCATTCATTCATTCATAGAATAATTCATCAACTGGATGAGATCAAGAGAAGGCAATAGAGTTATAGTGGAGAGCTTGAAGTTTTTGATAGGGGAACATTCATTTATTCAGTATTTGCCTGAGACTGAGAAAGGAGAAGCCCCAAGGACTCTCAGAAACAATGGAAGCAAGAAAAATATTAAAGTTTTAGCACTCCATCCTTTGTATTGTTTACAAGAAGATCATGAGGATGGTAGCTAAAGATCTGAAGACAACCATCCACCCAGCCTCCATGCTGGAGTTTACGAGCTCTTTGGACCACTTCTACTAACTTCCAAAAGTTATGCTACTGACTGTTATTTTGGAAGCTCTGCAGAACAACCTATTGACAGCAGCTGGAACTTGGTTGTTTTTCGATTTGCGATGAGCGGTGGATATAATTAATCAGTGTTGTAAAGCATTGCAGATTTATTTTCTGCCTATAAACACCTATATAAAGTAATCTCAAATTAATATAATTACTAAATATGAGTAAAATGTTGCTTGCATTCTGAAAGCATGTTGATAACAAAAATTTCAAGTCGATCTCAAATCGAGAGGGTCCTCAAAAGTAGAAAAAGTATTGGAAATATTCTAAAACTTTGCTGCAATTTATCCATCCGGCATCGAACCCGGGTCTTCCTGGTGGAACTTACTATGCAGCACAACAGAAGATAACTGTCTTTAGCTATGTGTGAAAACTCAAGCAGAAATATTGGCTGCAACTGCCTCAAACAGCGTCCTACTTTTCCCATATATTCCTTATGAGAGAAATGTTAATGTGCTCTGGCATCGAACCCAGGAACAGCATGGTCTTATCTAATTTTTTTCTTAAGCCAAGTCTTAATATATATCTTCTATGTAAGCAAGAACTCCCTATTGTTTTGATAAGTGCATGAAAGAAAATAATGAAATTCTACCTCAATGTATTTTAAAGGGCAGATATTTGCATCATCTTAGCATCGAACCTAGTATTTTTTCCGTGAAACTCATTTATGTTTTCTATAGATCATGAGCATATATATAGGCTCCTTGAGTTTTAATTCTCTACTTATCCGGGAAATATTTTTTTAAAATTCCCAAAAATCTAAGCAATGCATTTAAATGGAAAAAATCAGGACTTTGGGGCCCTCTGGAATCGAACCCATGACACTGAGGTTCAGAATCACAATTTTTCTGGCGGTTACATGTCATGGCCAATATGTCGTAAAAATTTCATGTCAATGACGCTTGTGGTTTAGCCTGTGAATTAGTATCCTATCTATATCCATGAATGAATCCGGAGAAGCGTCTCTATATAATAGATGTTGAGTAATTGAATATTGAAGAACTTTCCAACTTAAATAGGCACTGACTCTCTTTTACTACTTGTGGAGTTAGACTGATTGAACCTAGCAGATGCTCCCAAAAGCAATATAAGCCAGACATCTTGTAATTGACTCATTAAAGATTGCTTTGCTAATAACAGATATAGTTATGAAGGTAAATAATTTTAATTCATCATAAAGGAAAGTTTTTGAGTTCAAAGATTTAGTTATGCTCATTTGTATTTCTAATAACTAGTCTTCTACCTTTATTAAATTAAAATGGGTTATTTTGAGAATGGCGCTAGATTGCCATTGAAAATTATACGAAATAACATAATTTTGATTACTCGTTTCTAAATCTATCAATTCTTCTGGAATTCAATAGTAGATTTTCGTATTCATTTGCTTGAAGAATATAAAATAATTAGAAAAATCTGATGTGGACAGCACATGACTTTCTCCATTTATAAGATGTAAATATTTATCCACGACAGTATTTTCGAACTCTATATTCAATCTAAACTTGGAAGATGAGTGATTATAATTTATATCATATTATCTTTAACGTCACAAACATTATAAATAATGTTTTTCGGGTCATGCTCGATGAAAAACGATGAAATTGGCCTTGCGCCCACAAAGTACATATTCAACTACTTCCGGTTTATCAGTATTTCACGAATAACTCCTAAACAATCAGAGATACAAAAATATGTTTCATACAAAAGTCATAGTATATTACATTTTCTAAAACTTTAATAAATAATTGTATATGCCTAAATATCAGATTAATGGAGATATTATTTTCACTAGACCTTTTTCCAATCTCAGAAGAAGCATTTGTTGGGGTTGACCGAGGTCTTAAAATCAAACCTTCTGAGTTATTATCATAATTTATTTCGTAGTATTTAGATAATTGATGCAAAAGGGATTCTTTGAGGTTAGGTCAGCCAGGTAAAGCACAGCGGGTGGTAACTCATTGTTCATTGTTGGTTGTTTTCGTTTTAGTTCCCCATTTAGTGAGCCAGTGTAAATTCTATAGCAATAGGATGGCTTCCTACAGGTCTGTCCTGGCTCGCGAAAGGAAGGTGGACACCGACCCCCTGTGGGCACGGATCTGCCGCCTTGAGAGGGTTGTTGGAGAGCTTCGCTCGTTGGTTTTAGGAGGTGGGAATACCTCGATGAGGGGGAGGGTGGCTCCCAAAACTGCGTCATTTCCCTCCACGTCGACCACTGGGGCTCGCCCTAGAGTAAACGCTGGTTGGTCTGTCGCGGAGGCGGTGATGCCTACTCCTAACCTCTCGGGCTCTGTTCTCCCCCTGAAGCCCGAGTGGATGGTGGCTACGAGGAGTGGAGGAGCAGCGCGGGCTGGCAAGGGCAATGGGGAGGTGACGACGAACCCTATCCCTATCCGCAATAAGTTCTCGGTGCTGGAAAGTGTCGATGAGCCTGTTCGGAAGGCCATGCCTGCCCCTCTTCCCTCCAAAGTAGCTGCGCCTAAAGGAAGTCGGGGTGGGGGGATTGTATTGATAGGGAGCTCTAATGTTAAGCGTATTGTGGCTCCTTTGCGGCGAAGGGCGGAGAGGGAGGGAGGTGACATTAGGGTTACATCTTGGTGTATTCCCTCTGGGCATGTGGCCCAAGTCACGGGTGCGGTAGGTGCGGCGGCCAGGGGCACGGGTTGCTCTCGGCTGCGGGTGGTGGCCCATGTTGGAGTCAACGATGCCTGTCACCGCGCTCCCGAGGATATTTTGCGTTCTTTTGAGGACCTGAATTCCGAGGTTGAGCGCGTGCAGGAGTCGCTTGGCATCGATGTGCGGCTGTCCATCTGCTGCATTGTCCCGCGGAGTGACTGCAGCCGAAGCGTTCGGACTAAAATAGATGGTCTGAATGCGCGGATGTGGGAGTTCTGTCGGGGCATGGGAGTTGACTTTGTGGACCTTCGGCCGACCCTCTTGTCGTACCCCCTCGCCTTGAACGGCTCTGGTGTTCACTATACTGCTGAAGCTGCGAGCGGGGTGGCTCATAGGATTTACGAGCATTGTAGGTATTTTTTAGGCTAAAGGGAATTTGTGGGAATGCTTCTAATTTAAGTGGCTCCGATATAGGAAATAAAGTTAATAAACAATCGAATACCTTAAAAATTACTGAGCAAGTTGAAGATGAGCAACAACGCGTTTCCCGGGCCTCACCCATTGTAAATGAACTATCGATTGCCATTATTAATTGTAGAAGCATCAAAAACAAAGTAGCCGATCTTGAACATCTTATCCGAAGTAACGACTCCGACATAATTATAGGCACCGAAAGCTGGCTAACAGACGATATTAATGACTACGAAGTATTTCCTAAAGATTTTAAGATTTATCGTAAGGACCGTCAGGATAAAGTGGGTGGAGGAGTATTTATAGCGGTTAAAAGTTCTTTGCGGAGTAGTTCACATACGTATCCTAACAGTTGCATCGAGAGCGTATGGTGTACCATTAGTCAGCCAAATAAACCCAATCTACATGTATGTGCTTTTTACCGGCCGCCCAACTCTTCGCGTCATGTTTTGCGTAACCTAAACGATGAAATAAATTTTTACTCGCGTAAAAACAACAATAGCATAATGATAATTGGAGGAGATTTTAATCTTCCAGACATCGATTGGCAAAAGCACGTAGTCAAGAAAAGAGCTCGGGACAATGACTCTTGTAGGACCTTGTTAAATTTAATACAAAAAAATTCATTACACCAGCTAGTCAAAAAGCCTACCAGGGAATTAACCATTTTAGATCTTTTTCTTACGAACACCCCCGAACGAGTATCTAACACATCTGTTTGCGATGGAATATCCGATCACAAAGCCATAATTATAGATTTCGACCTTAACTTGGTAAAGCACAGAAAACCTAAGCGCAGAGTTTATCTTTACCCGCGAGCCGATTTCGAAGGATATCGTAGTAAACTCATGTACGAATTTCTGGAGTATAAAACGCGCGCGATATGTTTAAATACCGAGGACACGTGGAATCTCTTTGTAAGAACAATGCGTGACCTAATGGATAAATTTGTGCCCTCAAAACTTTCAAATCAAATTAATGAACCTAGATGGTATAATAAGGAGACTAGGAGAGCACTAAAGAAACAGAGGCGTTTGCATTCCAAATTAAAAGCCGCTGCGAGGCAACCGAATAGTATCAACATAGATCGAGTAGAGAGCGAACATAAGGAACCAAAGTCGGAAACTAAACGAATTATGCGAGATGCCCTCCGTCAATATAAAAAGAAGATTTTATGCGAACACTTGGAAGAGGACCCAAAAGCGTTTTGGTCGTACGTTCGTGAGGTCCAAGGTAAAGAGCAAACTGTTGGTTCATTAAAGGATACTTGCGGTAATATAGTAAACGATGCTAAAGGCAAAGCTAATATCTTGAATGATTTTTTTCGAAGCGTTTTCACGTCTGACGATACATCAAATAATCTCCCGAATGTTGATAAACCTGAATCAATGTCGAAAATCACCTTCAGAGAAGACGGCATCATTAAACTATTGCAACAGATTAAACCGAATAAAGCTCCGGGTCCTGAAGACATACCGGCTCGAGTGTTCAAGGAAGTTGCCGAGAGCGTAGCACCTTTTCTTAAAGTAATATTTGACAAGAGTATGAGCGAAGGAAAGGTCCCGAAAGATTGGAAAATTGCGAATGTCACGCCAATATTTAAAAGTGGCTCTAAGGACGATCCAGCTAATTACAGGCCTATATCTTTAACATCACTGAGCGGTAAAATTATGGAACATATAATAGCTAGCTCTTTAATGGGTTTTCTTGAAACGTCCAATTTCATAATTAGGAATCAACACGGTTTTCGTAAGACTCGTTCTTGCGAGTCTCAGCTGGCTTTATTAGTACACGATGTTCTAAACTCTGCTGAAAAACATAAGCAAGTCGATGCGATATTTTTAGATTTTCGGAAGGCTTTCGATAAGGTTCCTCATCATAAATTGCTGTACAAATTAGAAGTTGCGGGTATCAATGCACAAGTTATTAACTGGATAAAAGACTTTCTCGCCGATAGAGAGCAACGAGTAGTACTCGATGGTATTAGTTCCAACTTGGTTAAGGTGACCTCGGGCGTCCCTCAGGGCAGTGTAATTGGACCGTTGTTATTTTTAGTATACATCAACGACCTCAGCAATCACATTGAAAGCAATGTTAGGATATTCGCAGACGACACAGTCATTTACAGGGAAATAGTTTGTTCAGAGGATAGATTAACCCTTTCGAACGACTTAGATAGAATTATGAACTGGTGCGATGATTGGCAATTAGAGCTTAATGTAGAAAAGTGTTCGGTAGTTAACTTCTTCGAAAGTAAATCTATAATTAATGATTATTCTTATAGTCTCCGAGGGGTAAACCTAATGTCAGTAGAATCGGTAAAGTATCTTGGAGTAACTCTCACGAATAATCTATCATGGAGTGCCCACATCCGAAATATATGTGGAAAAGCACTTAAGAAACTCGGCTTCGTTAAAAGAATTGTCGGTAGGAGCGAAGAAAAGGTTCGCGAGCGATGTTACTTAGCGTTAGTTAGGCCTCACCTTGAGTATGCATGTAGTGTATGGGACCCCGCCGAGAAATGTCATATTCGGGATTTAGAAAAAGTACAACGGAAGGCGATACGATTTGTAAAGAATTGCTACGATAAAACAGCGAGTGTCACTCAGATGTTACAGGACGCGGGATGGGAATCATTAGAAGATAGAAGAAAAATTCAAAGGATAAATTTATTAAATAAGTTCAGA
Source organism: Sympetrum striolatum (assembly GCA_947579665.1). Lineage (NCBI taxonomy): Eukaryota > Metazoa > Arthropoda > Insecta > Odonata > Libellulidae > Sympetrum > Sympetrum striolatum. The sequence goes on along the minus strand of CANPUZ010000057.1, from coordinate 134,422 downwards.
GAAATTACGTTCTCAGATGATGTAACCGATATAATGCGACCCCCCTGTTATATGGGCCGTGCTGATACTGCCAGAAAGATTAGGGAAATAGATGCTAAAACGAATCGTTTCAAAAATTCATTTTTTCCGCGAAGTATACGCGAAAGCAACCGTTTAGGAAAATAGAGTCAAGGTGCTTGCACCCCCTGCCACACGCCGAGAGGCGGCTTACAGGGTTCTTACATAGACATAGACATTGAGAGAATTATTTTGTGCTTTGATTCCCTTATTTTTTTACTTTCAACGAAACAAGATAAATCAGCATTGAATTTTGATATTGATTCAGTTGATACTACATTTTCTTGCTTTACTGAGGATTGATTAGAAAATTTGCCTTCGTTTGATATCTTTGGTGTCTCAGGAAAACTTCTCATTGTTGCAATCTATCTATTATATATAATTCCTTCTCCGGATTCATTCATATAGATAGGTATATAGAAAGGATACTAATTCACAGGCTAAACCACAAGCGTCATTGACTTGAAATTTTTACGACGTATTGGCCATAACATGAAACCCTCAGGAAAAAAGCGACTTTGATCCTTAATGTCATGGGTTCAATTCCAGAAGGCCCCAAAGTCCTGATTTTCTCCATAAGGATACATGGTGGGGATTTTCGAATTATTTTTTTAAGGCACTTCCCGGAAAAGTAGAGTGTTGAAATTCTAGGGATTGCTAGAAGCCGTGCATATACAACGAAAACCATTAAGACATTATCGATGATTATCCTTGGTTCGATGCTAGGTCAGGGTAAAAATCGCCCGTTTAACATGTATTGTTGAGATTTTTAAAATTTTTTTGGACCCTTTTTCAATGTCTTGGAAACTTGAAATTCGGTATGTGGATGGAGATCATAATTATATTTCATAATCGTATTTTACATATTCGGTGATGGTCCTTGGTTCGATCCCAGAGGGCCATTTGTACTCCTCAATGCTTTTCTTACGGAGATAACGGAAGCAAATTTTAGGTACTTCCCGGCATGATAACGACTTCAAACTTTGCATGAAATAAGATCAAGTCCATACAAATCAAACTGTGCATTCACAGCTAGCAATGTGTCCTGGGTTCGACACCAGGCGTCTCTACAATCAGTAAATGATCCGATTTTTAAGAATTATTTTTAACCCTTTCCCAATAATATTAAAACTTGAAATTCAGCATATAGATAGAGATCATAGATACATTTTAAAAACATGTTTTAGATTTCCTAGATCATCCTTGGTTCGAATCCAGAGAGCCATTATATTCGTGAAAAGTAAGACGTCGTTTCAGACAGTTGCAGCCAATGTTTCTGCTTGAATTTTTACACATAGTTAAAAATGTCAATCTTGCGTTGTGCTGCATAGAAAGTATTACCAGAAAGACCCGGGTTCGAAGCCAGGCGGTAAATATATCCCCCATTTAAAATACATTGAGGTAGTTTTCATTATTTATTTTGATGCACTTATGGAAATAATAGGAAGTTCTTGCTTAGATAGAAGATGTATATTAAGACTTGGTTTAGAAAAAAAAATTAGATAAGACCATGCTCTTCCTGGGTTCGATGCCAGAGCACATCACAATTTCTCACATAAGGAATATATGTGAAAAGTAGGACGTCGTTTGAGGCGGTAGCAGCCAATATTTCTGCTAGAATTTTCACACATAATTAGAGATGGTGATCTTTTGTTTTGCTGCATAGTAAGTATCACAAGAAAGACCAAGGTTTATGCCAGACAATTAAATTACAGCATATATTAAGAATATTTTTAATCCTTTTTTTTTATTTGAGAACTTTCCTGATATGACGCAGATATGAAATATGTGTTGTCGATCTGTTTACAGTATGCAAGCTACGTTTTACTCGTATATGATAGAATTCCTGGACTATTATTATGAATCTCATCCAACCTCCCCTTTCCTTGATCTCCACCCAAGTGATTTTCATTTTTTAATTGTGAGGAAACTATGACTTCAATTTCGTTCCTTGATAAACCTGAGTTTAACTCATATTCATCCTCTTTCTTTAAAATATTTTCACATTTCTTAGGATTATCATCCTCTGAAAGGACTATCACTTCTGGACATTTATTCGCTGTTTGTGGTTCTATCAGCTCAGATGTTCTCTTTGATTTTATCTTTCGATGATCAGGGGCGTATTAACCCCATTTGCCGCCCTACGCCAGTCAATGTCTGCCGCCCACTTAAGGAATTAATTTTCTCCATATTCAATGTAAACCATATCCTAACTCTATGACGTAAACACACAATCCGCGCTCCTGGCGGCTTACGGCGGAACTGTTTTTTTTCTAAAAGGGAACACACGCGGGGTTTTGAATCGATGGAATTGAATTGAGGACAGAAACTGTTCCAAAAAAAAAATAAATTAGAAAAACTAAAAAAATAGAATTTCGGGACTCGTGCCGCCCTCTGGGAGCTGCCGCCCTACGCCATGGCGTAGTTGGCGTACTGGGTAATACGCCCCTGACAATGATGGATAATTGGGGCTTTTCCTATCCTCCTCAACCAGATCATTCACCAAATCAGCGGCGGATCCAGGGGGGGGGGGGGAATTTCCCCCCCAAATCTAAGAGGATATATTTTCCGAGGCCAATAATTTAATGCTGTGGTACCTTGGTTAACGATGGCCTTAGTTAACGACGGACTTGGTTAACGACGAGTTGCTGTAACCAAAATATATCTTGGGTAAGGACATAGGCTTTGGCTTACGACGCCTCGTCGATTGGTCTTTCCGGAGTTTCACGTGTTTCAGCACGTCTATTTATAATCACTACATTATAAACTAATATTTGGTGTACGTTACGATGTTACATAATAAAAACATACTGAATAGCAGCTAGCGGAGAATATTAAAAATAGTTCAATGCTAAATTGTAGCTAATTCACTTAGGCACATGTTGTCTCACCGGAGTTAAATCGGTAAATATTATAAGTTTTATTTCCAATAACTGGGGTGCGTCCTCAAAGCCGGGAAATACGGTAATCCATTACCATTATTATACCTGTGGAAAATCGCGCCTTGGATAACGACGGTTTTGGTTAACGACGATTATCCTGGAACGGATTAGCGTCGTTAACCAAGGTACCACTGTACTTATAAACCGAGCGTCGTCTATAGATGTCACGTGACGGTTGTCGGGGTAAATGTTGCTGCATGCTCTTGTTGTCCCTTTACACGAGGCCACTCTGCGCTGCTTCCGAGTCATTCATAGCTGAACATTGTTTCAAATGGAGGAGTTCACACAAGTAGGAAGCACAAAATGAGACGCGCCACTGGACGCAGCCGCCATTCAGTTGCATGCGGTAGCGATGCCGACCGTGAGACAACATTGTAACGCCAAGTTGTAGGGAAGAAACTGATAATGTTTGAAATCGGCGACTGCTTTGCACTGGAAGTTCTACTTTGTCTACTTCTCCCTCAAACGACTGTTCATTTTAGTGTTGCATCAGACAGCTGAGAGTACGCTTCGGCTACGACCTCCTCTTTCTTCCTGCGAACTGGCAATTACAGTTGATTTTGAAAGGTAAGTTTTAGTTTATAGCCAGTTAACTGTCATAAATATTTTCGTCATAGATTTTCTTTCGCAGTAATTTTTAGGTGTTCACTTGGAGGGGGGTCGGACTCTACCCCTGATGTCAGTGAAAAATAACACTTACTATAGTTTATAATATTCTTATTTTCGGGAGGTTCACTTAAGACGTACCCCAAACTTTAAGAAACTACCGATTTCTTAAGCCATAAAATCACTCGAATTATTAATATTTCCCGTAAGTATAACTTTCGAATAACTCTAATCATCGGTTAGCTTTATAATCTTACGTATAAAAATTTAGCCTGCTTATGTTTTTGGCCGCAATAATCGAAAAATACTCGGTCAATTGATATGAAATTTTAACACAACGCTGCATTCAAATACGAGAGTTTCTATTGTAAAAAATTGATATTTAGTCCTTGGTTCGATCCCAGACGAGACAAAGCATTTTTATAAGAAATGTACATAAAGTTCATTTTTGCCGCCATATATTTATTACTATTGGTAGGTGTTTCCTTACAGTGGATAGACTTTTATCAAAGAAACTCTTTGGTTTTTTAAATCCACAATTCCTCTAATTTTTTCTCGTAATATTTTCTCTTTGATTTAATTATACCACAAATAAAGGCGATTTTGTGAAATACATAATTGGCATAAAATTGAAAATTCATCTGTGATATAGCAACATAGTAAAAACCTTTTGTTTATGTTGCCGGTCGCGAAATAAATTTATTGCGGAATTGAGACTTAGTAATTTTTCTCATCATGTTGGGAATTGAAATAAATCGCCTCTAACCACATTGTATAACACACTGCATTTGTATTTCGAGACAACGCGTTGTTTCCGTTGCAACGGATGGAGCGGTTTAAATTACCCGGGTTTACCCTGGGCTACTGTCCGAGCCCTTCGAGCGGTCCCAGCCTCGCTAAGCGTGCCAAAGGGAAAGCATCGCGGGGATAGGAAGTGTCCGAGGCATGCTCTAGTCCTTACCTTATACAAAATTTGACCATTTTCCCTTGGTACCCTGAAGATGCTGTTTGTTTCAACAGCGAAATGTACATTGGTGAAATTTTACTTTTGATGGTTATTGGAATTCGGGTAATTATTTATCTCTCGAAATTTAGATAAAATACATTTTATCAAAATTCTCGAAATATCGATTCGTAAACGATATTTCACGACCAAAATAAGAATCTTTATTCTATTCCCCTTCTTTTGGTGCTTGATTCGACTTTGTGCGACTGTTATTTCTAATTTAAATTTTCGAATGAAATAAAGCCTGCAACGAGAAAAATGAACTTTACTTGCATTTCTTATGGAAATGCTTTTTCGATTTTTCGGCTATTTCTTTTGGGTGTTTCCTAATTTCCTTGTTTTATAAACCACCTCCGTACCGAGGCGAACAAAACAAAAAAATATTTTTTGCAATTTTTTCAATTTTTACTTTCTCCATATACGAAGTATAGAGAAAGTATTGTTTTCATGAAAAAATTCGACTTCGAGATTTCAACGGAAATACACGTTTTGGGGTCCCTAGAACATGTTTTGACCATTTTCTGAATGATGTCTGTGTGTATGTGTGTGTGTGTGTGTGTGTGTGTGTGAGTGTGTGTGTGTGTATGTGTGTGTGTGATAATGGGCGTTCTAACTCGAAAACTAAAAGTCGTATCAATACCAAACTTCATATATAGTACTGTTGTGTGTGCTGTCAGAGTTGATTAGTTTTTGGAGTAAATCCGTTTACCGGAAGTCGAGCTTTATTCATTAAAGCTCATTTCCGGTTTTCAAAATATCTCCATAAATATGATATATACGTCTATTGTATTACTTATAAAAGTTTTAGATAATATAATTTACTATTACTTTTGTATTTAACATATTTTAGTATCACCGGTTGATTAGGAGTTATTCGTGAAACACTGATAAACCGGAAGAAGATGATTATGTACATTGTGGGCGCTCTAACATGAAAACTATTTGTCGGATCAACACCAAATTTCATACATAGTACTTTTATTACAGTCGTTAGAGTTGATTAGTTTTTGGAGTAAATCGGCTGACCGGAAGTCGAGCTTCATTCTTCAAAGCTCATTTCCGGTTTTCAAAATATCTCCATTAATATGATATTTAGGTATATACTATTATTTATAAATGTTGTAGAAAATTTATTTTACTATAACTTTTGTATGAAATATATTTTTGCATCACTGATTGTTTAGGAGTTATCCATGAAATACTGATAAACCGGAAGTTGCTGATTATGTACGTTGTGTAAAGCTCATTTCTGGTTTTCAAAATATATCCATAAATATGATATATTGGTATATTGTATTCCTTATAAAAGTTTTAGATAATATATTTTACTATAACTTTTGTATTTAACATATTTTTGTATAACCGGTTGATTAGGAGTTATTCGTGAATTACTGATAAACCGGAAGAAGATGATTATGTACTTTGTGGGCGCTCTAACATGAAAACTATTTGTCGGATCAACACCAAATTTCATATATAGTATTTTGGTTTGTGTCGTTAGAGTTGATTAGTTTTTGGAGTGAATCGGTTTACCGGAAGTTGAGCTTAATTCTTCAAAGCTCATTTCCGGTTTTCAAAATATCTCCATAAATATGGTATTTAGGTATATACTGTTATTTGTAAAAGTTTTAGAAAATGTAATGTACTATAACTTTTGGTTGAAACATATTTTTGTATCACTGATTGTGTAGGAGTTATTCATGAAATACTGATAAACCTGAAGTTGCTGATTATGTACTTTGTGGGCGCTCTGGGCTCTATGGGCGAAAGGCCAATTTCATCGTTTTTCATCGATCATGTCCCGTAAAAATTATTTATCATGTTTTTGGCATCAAAGATAATATATAATATTAATAACTCAAATTCCAAGTTTTGATGGAATATAGAGTTCGAAATTATTGCGGTAGATAAATATTTACATCTTATATATATGGAGAAAGTCATGTGCTGGCCACATCAGATTTTTTCTTCTTCATAAAGGTAATCACATATTATCAGGAATAATGTTAACTTGACTTATATTCTTAATGCATTTTGATGGATAGATACGTTAACTTGGAATCGAGTTTGGTTTGCTGTCATATTATCCATAGTATGACAGCATATATCCATATCCATCACCATCCATATTCCCCCCGAGGCAACGTTGCCGTGTGTCAACGGGTAATTTCTAGCAAAATCACGAAAAATCTTAATTTTCATCGTAGAACGTCGATAAAAAAGGCTTGTATATCTCTTTGGATGAGTGAGACGATGAATATAATAAATTGTTGCTCATTTGAATTGCTTATAAGTTTTTAAATCGTATTCCACGCGGTTAGTTTTTTTATGGTCCCCCCTGATGGGAAGGTCGGGCGCTCCTAAGCTGCCAAGGCGAGCTAAGGGTCCGGATTAAGAGGGTGACCCTATAAATTTTCACCTGAAAATAGTAACTGTAAAAGCCAAGCATTAACCTTTTTTACAAGTTAATAAGTACCACAAAATCAATCCTGAAACTGTGTCGTTTTTAGTAGAACCGAAGCACGCAATTCTGAATTTGAGACTGCAAGCTCAGAGGTAGTAAAAGGTATTCATAATGATTCTTCCATGCCTCACTCAGGGGGTTTTTCAATAAACGGTGAAAGGGAATCGCCTGATGCCTTGGTGAAAGCTTTGGCGAATGATGAGCTCCCTGAGGTTAGTGAGAGGAGGTCTAGCAAACAATTTGTACCAAATATTGTGACCTAGAAGAATTGTCAAGCCTCCGGAAAGGTTAAACTTAAAAAGAATGTTTTGTAAACCATTCAAATGTGCTTATGTATTTCGGGCTCAAATATTAAAAAAAAATCTGATGTGGCCAACACATGACTTTATCCATATTTATTGAAAACAGAAGGCTATGCCGGTAATATATAAATAACTCCAAAACAATCAGTGTTTCGAAAAAATGTTTCATACAAAAGTTGTGGTAAAATACATTATCTATAACTTTTGTGTGTAAATGTATATACCTACATTGCATTCTGACAGAGATATGTATGAAAAACCTCCATTTCTGGATAAACAACAACTTCCGGTTAACCATTATTCAAGAATAACTCCTAAACAATCAGTGTTACGAAAAAATGTTTCATACAAAAGTTGTGGTAAAATACATTATCTATAACTTTTGTGTGTAAATGTATATACCTACATTGCATTCTGACAGAGATATGTATGAAAAACTTCCATTTCTGGATAAACAACAACTTCCGGTTAACCATTATTCAAGAATAACTCCTAAACAATCAGTGTTACGAAAAAATGTTTCATACAAAAGTTGTGGTAAAATACATTATCTATAACTTTTGTGTGTAAATGTATATACCTACATTGCATTCTGACAGAGATATGTATGAAAAACTTCCATTTCTGGATAAACAACAACTTCCGGTTAACCATTATTCAAGAATAACTCCTAAATAATCAGTGTTACGAAAAAATGTTTCATACAAAAGTTGTGGTAAAATACATTATCTATAATTTTTGTGGGTAAATGTATATACCTACATTGCATTCTGACAGAGATATGTATGAAAATCCTCCATTTCTGGGTAAACAACAACTTCCGGTTAACCATTATTCAAGAATAACTCCTAAATAATCAGTGTTACGAAAAAATGTTTCATACAAAAGTTGTGGTAAAATACATTATCTATAACTTTTGTGTGTAAATGTATATACCTACATTGCATTCTGACAGAGATATGTATGAAAAACTTCCATTTCTGGATAAACAACAACTTCCGGTTAACCATTATTCAAGAATAACTCCTAAACAATCAGTGTTATAGGAAAATGTTTCTTACAAAAGTTGTGGTAAAATAGATTATCTATAACTTTTGTGTGTCAATGTATATACCTATATTGCATTCTTACAGAGATATTAAAGAAACAAACTTTTGCTCCGGTTTAACCGGAACTTCCGGTTAAGCGATATTCATCCAAAACTAATCAACCTTTTGCAGTCCGATATAACGAGTATAGCATATAACGAGAGTTGCGTTATAGCGAGTGATTCATTGGCACAGGATAGGGAGTAACGTCCTTTATAACGAGTGATCAAATTCTGAGGTATCGTTATAACAAGTGCCTCGTCCCTATGTTTGTCTTGCAGGAGGCATATCTCGGAATCTTCAGTTGAGGTGAGGGACAAAGTCCGACAGCAATCTCAGGTGCCTTATCTAAGAACAGAAAAAACTTAAACGCAAAATATATCGTCACCTAATTCATGCATTTTTCCCACAAGTCGCCTTGCCCTTCCTCGGCAAAGATGCTTCAGGGAGCTTTGATTAGAAACTTCTCACGAGTTTCACTCTTTCCTTTATCCCTCCGTACATCACCTCGTCTCTTGTTTATTTCCGGCAAGGACCCCTCTGCTCGGCGCCGAAATTTTTAATTGTGTTCCCATAATATTGGGAAAGAATTATATGGAATGAGAATAGACGTAAGTGAAACAAAAGTTATAATAATAATAATAAAAACTCTTTATTTGGCGAGGTTAGGCCCATTAGGGCCTCTCCTACACCTAACCATTAAGGATAACTAATAGTAATTACAGAAAAGGTGCAAGAGATACAAATACATATGTATATATATATATATATATATAAAGAACATAAAAAGAAGAGGTAAACAAATGAAAGAATTGTGCTGTGGGGAAAAACTCCTCGGTTGAAGGCTTTCGGAGAAAAACCCACTGTGCGGGAAAACGCTCACGCAAGAAGCGGAGAATAGAACCCGCGAAAACACAGATGGAAATAAATACAAGCAGGTATTTCTCTAGTTGAATAATTGCTGACCAATATTGTTGGGTAAATTTCTGGGTGGATGACCACGGATGTCATTTACCTGAAAAGACAGAAGAAGAAGAGTAGAAGGAAAATAAAGAGCTTTCGGAAATGCGATTTAAGTAATGGAGGCCTGAAATACTGAGATTAATAAGCTACAATAATGTAATTAATAATGTAATTAATAATAAGAATAATAAAGGTTTGAGAGTAAATTACGGAGACGTTGTTGTGACAAATGAGGTAAGGATAATAGAGCAGGTTAAAAGGCGAGCATGCTGACGGAGGATCAAGACAAGAATAGCTATGGCAAAGGAAGCCTTCTGTAAGAAATGTGTTACTCTAGAGCTGAGGATTGGTGAAATTTATGGAGCGATATGTTACATGGATGCGAAACATGGGAAGAGAAGGACAGGATTGATGCCTTCGAAATGTGCGGAGAGAATGAAATGGAATAAGATTAAGTGCTGAGAAGAGATGGAAAGAACATTACTCCGCACAATACGGAAAAGAAAAGGAAGCTGGATTGAAGATGTTGTAAGAGGGAAGGGGATTCTGACTATAGCCATTGAAGGAACGGTGGAAGGAGAAAACAGAAGAAGAAAGCCAAAGTTAATAGATGAGATGGAGAGAGGAGGATACAAGGAGACCAAGGAGGAGGCCCGGGACATGTACTTTCCAACTCATCTTTCCTCATTAGACAGAATTACTAACTTCTTTCTCAGAATTGTAAAAGCCAGAGTTCCGTCAAGCCTCTAAAAATTCTCTCTTATCTTCACTATCCTGAAATCTCGTTCTGTCAATAGATCAAAACATGATTTATCCTTCTTACATTCACTGCTACACTGTTCTCCCTTAACTTGCGAATTATCGTGTTCCAGACAGCCCGTATGACGTCTTTACTTCACTATGCTACTCCTTTCACTTATCAATCGCCCCCTTTTCTTTACTTCTCTAATGAACTCAATTCCTCCTTCTATTGATCCTTTATCTAAACAGAAATTTTTGAACCTGAGCTTACCACACACCAGATCCATATGATTGTAAAATCTACCTTTATGTTTGTTTTTCTCTATATATATTTTATGTCACTTTTTAACTATTTATGTTTATTACTTTACTATATGAATATTTTTATATTTCACTTTAAATTGGCATTGTTTTGCTGCATGTGAGATTTGAATAAATAAATAAATTAATGAAGTGGAGACGGTTGTGGTGTGTGGGACCTGCCGACAGGCAGAACATCAGAAGATGAGACCTATTGGGATGCATGGGATTTGTTTTCATACGAAACTTGGCAACAAATCGCCATTCAGGATGTGTGGGAATATAGGAGATGAAAGCAGTGCTGATTCCCAGGGTAACTTCTTGTCCTCCCTCTTCACACAACCATTGCTTATGAAGTAAAAATATCCCGAGAAAGCAATTTGATATGAATTTATATCACCTAATGATACACGATTATTTTTAGAGCGAATTATGGAGCAATAATTTCCCAATTTTTTATTAGAGGTCGCAGTTCTGTTATGATGCATGAATCAATAAAATAATGTGTTAGTTAATGTCAGACGTAGGTTGGGAATCCTTGAAAGAAAGGAGATTGGAAGCTAGGCTGCGATTGCTTAATAAATTCAGGGAAACTACATTTTCCAAAGATACAATCGGTATCATGCAACCCCCCTGCTACGTCGGTCGATCCGATAATGACCGTAAGTTAAGAGAAATAGATGCTAGGACGAATCGTTTCAGAGATTCATTCTTTCCGCGAACAATACGTGACAATAATCGAATAAGGAAGTAATTTAGATTCAACTGGTGTTTACACCCCCTGCCACACGCCGAAAGGCGGCTTGTAGGGTATTAATGTAGATGTAGATGTAGATGTGTTAACTCGAAAATAACGCGCCTTCGTAAGTAATGGGCACCCCGAAATTCGAGCGTCAGACATTGACAAATCATTTGATCGCAAACGCCCCTTAAGATATGCGGTAGTCGCTGCACCTTATACGTCTGTACTAAACAGGCATATGCTAATATATGCCATATAATAAACACTGCTAACATAATGACAGTAGTCGTCTACGCAGGAAGTCCTACTATGGAAGAATAGGTCCTACGTGAGTGCCAATTCAAAATCATTCATTTTAATGGGCTAGCCCAGTGGTCGGCAAACTTATTGGCCAAAGAGCCAAATATGTACAATACAACGATTCAAAAACATTTTGAGAGCCAAATCTGTTTTTACTTTCTCAATATACGAAGTATAGAGAAAGTATTGTTTTCATGAAACAAATCGACTTCGAGATTCCAACGGAAATACAAGTTTTGTCCCTAGAACACGTTTTGACACTTTTCGGAATGATGTCTGTGTGTCTGTGTGTGTGTGATAGTGGGCGCTCTAACGTGAAAACTATTGGTTGTGTTAAATACCAAATTTCATATATAGTACTGAGGTGTGTGCTATCAGAGTTGATTAGTCTTTGGAGTAAATCGGTTAACCGGAAGTCGAGCTTCATTCTTCAAAGCTAATTTCCGGTTTTCAAAATATCTCCATAAATATGTTATTTAGGTATATACTATTATCTATGAATGTTTTAGAAAAAGAAATTTACTATAACTTTTGTTTGATACATATTTTTGCATCACTGATTGTTTAGGAGTTATTCATGAAATACTGATAAACCTGAAGTAGCTGATTATGTACTTTGCGGGCGCTGTGGGCAAGAGGTTAATTTCATCGTTTTTCATCGAGCATGTCCCGAAAAACATTATTTATAATGTTTGTGACGTCTAAGATAATAATATATAAATTAATCACTCATCTTCAAAGTTTAGATTGAATATAGAGTTCGAAAATACTGTCGTAGATAAATATTTACATCTTATATAGAATAAAATTTGATCTCACACTTAGTAAAGATTTATTCGTTGATAAACAACAATATGAAAGTAAGTAATCCGTAAATTTAAATCATGACAATGACAAACACTTAATGCGAACAATGTCCTTGCATCTCCTTGGAAAGTTGCAGTAAGTCAGGTTTGTATCTTGTTGTTTTTAATTTTAGGCACGATTCCAGGTTCTCATCAATAAGACGACTTCACAGTTTACTCTTCATAAAGTTCATGCTTGAAAAAGATTGTTCGCATGAATATGAAGAAGCAAATAGGGAAAGAACAGCAAACAAGAGTTTTTTCAGCTGATATTAAGAGTCAGGAATACTATTCCAGACGTTGAAAATGATCATGTTTCCCTTCTCCAAGTCTTTCAAAGAAGACCACTTGTGTTGTGAACTAAGATCACATTTGTTCTTCTCCGATATTTCCAAATCAATACAAAGACGTTGAAATTTAATGCTCCGTATCTCCTTGTTTTTTTTTACTTTCTCCGTATACGTAGTATAGAGAAAGAATTGTTTTCATGAAAAAAATCGACTTCGAGATTTCAACGGAAATACATGTTTTGGGGTCCCTAGAACACGTTTTGACCATTTTCGGAATGATGTCTGTGTGTGTGTGTGTATGTGTGTGTGTGTGTGTATGTGTGTGTGTGTGTGTATGTGTGTGTGTGATAGTGGGCGCTCTAACGTAAAAACTATTAGCCGTATCAATACCAAACTTCATATATAGCAATGTGGTGTATGCTCTCAGAGTTGGCTAGTTTTTGGAGTAAATCGGTTAATCGGAAGTTGAGCTTTATTCTTCGAAGCAAATTTCCGTTTTTGCAAAATAACTCCGTTAATATGATATTTAGGTATATCCTATTTTCTACAAAAGTTTTAGAAACTGTAATTTGCTGTAAACTTTGTGCGAAATATATTTTTGTGTCACTGATTGGTAAGGAGTTATTTGTGAAATACTGATAAACCGGAAGTTGCTGATTATGTACTTTGTGGGCGCTGTGGGCGAAAGGCCAATTTCATCGTTTTTCATCGAACATGTCCCGAAAAACATTATTTATGATGTTTGTGACGTAAAAGATAATATGATATAAATTAATCACTTATCTTCCAAGTTTAGATTGAATATAGAGTTCGAAAATACTGTCGTAGATAAATATTTACATCTTATATATGGAGAAAGTCATGTGCTGGCCACATCAGATTCTTTTACTGTGACTTCTGGGGGGTACGGGGGCTACAGCCCCCATATCCGCCCCCCCTGGATCCGCCACTGGTAACGTCTACCATGAAATGAAATTTTTGGATCCACTGATTGTAAGTTCTGGATAGTGAACACCCTTCTCAAGGAGAAATGCTCTAATTTCTGGCAATTGGGACGCGAAATTTTTAAAGCGTTCCCTCTTGATAGCCATCGAACCTTGTTTTGAAGCTGAAGATCAGCGCACTCACTCTCCATTTCAACTAAATATTCTTTGCATTGACGACGATTAAGAGCTGCAATGGAGTTGATGATCGTAATCACTAATCACATAACTTTACTAATTTCTTCCGGAAATGCCTGCGCACAAAGCGCTTCTTGGTGAAGATTGCAATGATAAGCCGATATCTCGTGATTGTTTTTTACTTTCTCCATTTACGAAGTATAGAGAAAGTATTGTTTTCATGAAAACATTAAACTTCGAGATTTCAACGGAAATACATGTTTTGGGGTCCCTAGAACACGTTTTGAACATTTTCGGAATGATGTCTGTGTGTGTGTGTGTCTGTATGTGTGTGTGTGCTTGTGGGAGCTCTAACGTAAAGGCTATTTGTCGTATCAATACCAAACTTCATATAAGATACTGTGGTGTGTGCTGTCAGAGTTGATTAGTTTTTGGAGTAAATCGGTTTACCGGAAGTCGAGCTTCTTTTATCAAAGCTCATTTCCGGTTTTAAATATATCTCCATAAATATGATATATAGGTATATTGTATACCTATTAAAAGTTTTAGATAATGTGTTTTACTATAACTTTTGTATTTAACATATTTTTGTATCACCGGTTGATTAGGAGTTATTCGTGAAATACCGATAAACCGGAAGTAGCTGTTATGTACTTTGTGGGCGCTCTAACATTGAAATTATTCGTTGTATCAACACCAAATTTCATACATAGTATTTTGGTTGATGTCGTTAGAGTTATCGGCAAATCTTTAAAACAAATCTCTCAAAACTATTGGTTGTATCAATACCAAATTTCATATATAGTACTGAGGTGTGTGCTATCAGAGTTGATTAGTCTTTGGAGTAAATCGGTAACCCGGAAGTCGAGCTTCATTCTTCAAAGCTAATTTCCGGTTTTCAAAATATCTCCATAAATATGTTATTTAGGTATATACTATTATCTATAAATGTTTTAGAAAATAAAATTTACCATAACTATTGTATGAAACATATTTTTGTATAACTGATTGTTTAGGAGTTATGCATGAAATACTGATAAACCGGAAGTTGCTGATTATGTACTTTGTGGGTGCTCTGGGCTCTATGGGCGAAAGGCCACTTCATCGTTTTTCATGGAACATGTCCCGAAAAACATTATTTATAATGTTTGTAACGTTAAAGATAATAATATATAAATTAATCACTCATCTTCTAAGTTTAGATGGAATTTAGAGTTCGAAATTACTGTCCTGGGTAAATATTTACATCTTATTTATGGAGAAAGTCATGTGCTGGCCACTTCAGATTTTTACTTTCGAAATGGCAACCAACCTTTTTCTGACGCCGGTCATACTTTTGGCCCCGTCTGTTGAAATCGACACAATCTTATCGATAGGAATATATTCACACACTCCACCACAGCTTATCCTCTCCACGCGCCTGACCTTCGAGTGGCGATAATCCTATAGTTCCTCTTTAAAACCTGAATGAGATATAAATCTTACGATGAGCGACACTTGCGACATATCATTTGTGTCACCTGACTCGTCAACTGCTATTGATAAAGCCGAAACTGATTTCAGATCTTCGATTTGCTGGATGGTTACATTGGAACACATTTTAATTGATCTATCTTTCATTGTTTTGGCAGACAGTGGCAACTCCTTAATTTTTTACTTTCTCGCTATACGTAGTATAGAGAAAGTATTGTATTAGCAAAAAAATTCGACCTCCAGATTTTGACTGAAAAACATGTTTTGGGGCCTATAGAGCATGTTTTAGCTATTTTCCAGAACGTGTGTCTGTCTGTGGTAAAAAGTTGGTGGGCTTTAATTCTTTCGCAGACTTCGCGCAGAAACGTATTTAGTGCCCTATGGTTATATATACATGTAGATAAATTTAACTGTGGATACAATTATATACTCATGCAAAAGCCGAGTTTTTCTGCACACTTTTTATGCTGAGTACAAGGCTTCTTAAACTCGAGGGAGGGCTCCCCTTATCAGTTCTCCCGTGGCAAAGAAGCGTCACTGTCGTAAATCAGCTGGAAAATTCCTCACTTGCTCATTCAACAGTTCCTTGTCAATTCTCTCTTACTAAACTACCGATGCCTCAATTACTGTAATTTCATTGTGTACAAGTACCTGCTGCATTTCCCACCACAGGCTTATATTCGACTTACTATAATTATTATTATTATTATATATTACTTATTACTCTTCCCAGTTTTCTGGAATAAAATTAAGTACCTCGGCTTATAATGGGGTCGGCTTATATTCGAGAATAAAAAGTATTCTCTTTCACAAATACTGCTAGTAAGACTATTGAAATATCGGCTATTCTGTTCCACAATTAAGTGGAAATATCACATCTGGAGGAGAAAACTCTAAATATCGATTTGTGTTTCTGTTGCCTCAGTGAGGGTCTCCGTTCGAACCCCGGCCAAGACACTATTTTTCACTTCTTGTACAACCTCAATATTATATCTCCATACTCATCTCTGTGTAGAATTGATTGAAAGAAATGTATTTCACTTGAACAGTTTTATTGCAAAAGGAAGCATCAATCTTAATTTTCAATATTTTTAAGTGAGAGTGTATGTTAGAGGTCTGCATGGGCCGGGCTCGGGCTTGGTAAGAAGGCAGTTTATCGGGCTCGGGCCGGGCCTGGGCCCATGAATAATTTTCCATAAGGTTTGCACGTAAATCTAATTTTTATCGCATGCAGGGTTTGTTTATTTTGCAATATTAAATTAGTAAAAGAAGTCGTACGAAGTCGAGACAAGTACCAAAAGAAATGAACTTGAATGAATACTTTTATTTCAGTCGTGGAATATTACTTTTTAATTGAATTGCGAGAACAGCGATGAAATAAACGAAATACTCCGGGAATGTTTGAGGTTGTAAACAAAAAAAATTCTCATGGATAGCCACAGTGATTGTTGAATCAATAGTTAAGGTTTTCACCGTTAGATTAGATAGTGTAGATCAACCCGATAGAAGGGAGAACAATATTTTAAAGCGTCACTAGCAACCTAACCTTATTTATAGCAACGTATACTTCTAATATTGGAATTTTATTTCATGAGTATAAATATAGAATCTATTAACCGAAACGTTTCTACTAGGCATTTACTTATTCAGATAAGTGTTTATTATGTAAGTAGCATATGACGGAGCCTTTGTGCGACCACCAGCCTTATCATACAATGTAAATTACTGCAATGTAGATACTTATGAAGTAATATGATTTTTCATAAAAGGCCCCTGGACATACGTTTGACAACTTTTTTCGCTAAAGACACTCATGACATGAAATTACTGTCTTTTTTTCAGAACAAATTATCATTTACTTGCTAACATTGTTTACTTCATTTATCATTTATTCAGTACAATCACTTACAAAATAAATTTAAACTTCTAAGACAAAAAATAAGAAATCATTGATTAATTTTCATTTAATTTAGTTTCTATATATTTTGGCATTGCTGAAGAAGTGAAATAAATGTACTGTTTCTACGTTCGGGCCGGGCCGGGCTCGGGCTCAACAACGGACGGGCCGGGCTTGGGTTAAAATTTTCGGCCCATGCAGACCTCTAGTGTATGTCCGTTTTTCTTCTCCCAGAAAATAAACATTTTGGTTATGATCTTTCTAAACTCATAGAGAAAAGCATAATTCATTTTTCGTGCAAGTGAACTCCAGTGCAACTTCTGCGGCTCAAATATTATATTTATTCCATCGTAACTTAGGATAATCCACTCTCTGCTGAGACAGAATATTAAATGCGTTACTTCCCATTGCTACATAAAACGCAAAGGAATAATTTCACTCTAAAGACGGTGTAAACCGTATCACGCATCAGTGTCATTTAATTAGTGAAACCGAAAGACTTCTGCAACGATTAATATCTCTAAGAATTTGAAGCGCAATCGATATAAAGATTTTACCATCTTATCTTTACCTCATTAAATAGTTTTGTCTCGAAAAGGGATGAGTCGTTTGAGCTTTCTTTCCCGTTGATTACTATGAGGGACCTGACCACAGATAAGAATATTCCATCGCGCAATTAGACCGAATGTTTCCGCCTGCTTTTCTGGTGGCTATTCTATACCTATGGGTAGTAGATAAGGGGTGACGTTGAAGGTGGATTTCGCAAACAAGATATATAGAAATGCTTTGCGTGTAGTCATGTTTTTGGCCTTCATTTTCAGTTCTTCGCGTGCAATCGAGATGTTCGCATCGAAAACGTATCTTTCAGAGGACTTACCTATATTGGCAAAGTGCAAGTGTGTTTCGTGCTCTATCACCAACAAATTATACTTCCCGTTTTTCTTGCTGAGCATACAAGGATTTTAGTCGGTTTACGAAGTGCTGCGGAAAATAATTCGAGTGTCGCGCAATTGCCCTAAGAAATATTGTGGAATTGTGACTGCAGTGCTTATTTCTAAAATATCATTAGTTCTCTGTCTTTAATTTTCAAAGTACACTTAATCCACTCAGTTAACGGAGAGTGTTAGGCGAAAGAATATGCGTGTTAAGAGGTGTTGCTTTTGTGAGCGAAAATGGATACAGTGAGGTTGAGCAATTACTCAGCAAATTGTTTTTTCGTCACCAGTGATCATCAGATATGTTGTAATGTTTTCGCTCAAAATAAAGTTTTGTAAGGAGTGCTGTGATTTTTTATTTAAAAGCGTTATTTGAGGAAATCTAAAGAGGTAAGAAAAACTATCAATTGCTTCTTCATGCCGTATTTTTTAAACGAATTGATATTTTTTTACTGTAAATATATCAAGTGACTGTTCATATTTCTCACCTTCTTTCCATATTTTTTTATGAAAATTATTATTTCTTCAGTTTATCTGAACAGAGACTTCGCGGAAACTAATTTCATATCGTGCTTTAAATTTATCTTTTGTCGCTTTTTATTGAATCACAATGTTATTAAAACAATAGACCTTAAACGAAGTAATGCATTAGCTGATATAATGTCGATGTGCAGATCACATGACGGCTCATGAAAAAAAGTAATTCTTTAGAATCGAAGAGTATTCTCAATTGAAACATCCGAAATTAAATTGCTCAACCCTGTTATATAGTTTTATCTAGAAAAACGACTGTAAGCTATTAATTTTAATTTCAGCATAGTACTTGTGGTGACGATAAATGTGGCTACGATGGAGTCAAACTGCTATTCTTTTGATTACATATCTACACGATCTAACTAAAACATTGCCTCCAGAAAGCATTATTATTTAAAATAAGATTTTTAAATACATCCGTTTGTTTTTTATAATTTTTAAATTAAAGTTGATTATAATGAAAATAGACTTTAATTTGATAGCACAACGAAAGTCGTTTCTCGGCTATTTCTTGATATTTAATTAGAAAGCTTTGATTTAAAACATTAACTCTGGTGAGCGATATAATTTAAAACAAGATTTTCAAATATATCTTTTTGTTCTTTTAAATAAAATATGGTTATAATGAAAATAGGTTTTATTTTGAATACCATCACGACTACTTAAGTCGTTTTCCTTGCTATTTTCTTGATTGTAAAAAAATTTGAAATAAACTTTTTATTTTAGAAAATTTTGATGTAAACTATTATTTCCGATAAGCAGTATTAATTTAAAATATGATCATTAAAAACATTTAATTTTCATTGATATGAAAGTGGACTATAATGTAAGTAGATTTTATTTTGACATGAAACACTAAATTCAAAGTGCTATTTTTGGTACAATATATTATTTAACTATCTTACTCTTAATACAAGGTATAGTTATTGTACAAAGAATCTTAAATAAAAGGTGAATTGGTAAAAAAGAGTTATTGGCAAATAAAGTAATATGAAAGATAAAGAATAAATTCATATTTACAAGAAAAGTCAGGGAAAACAGGATAAGGTGAGCCTTTCTTGGCTCATCTGTTAGTTCCTGGTTTTAAAATGTTGTATTTTACACTTATGTTAATATTATACAGACTGATTTAAACTATATATAGATACAAAATATTAGACAAGGCATAGAAAGTGTGATAACATTTAATATATTTTTTCCCCACTTATTAGAAGTCACTTAAAAATGGTCTTTAAGTCTCAGTTTAACTTTCTCTTTGGAGCTACAGCCCTATGTGAGCCTCCACTCAGATCAGCCTCCACTTCTCTGTCTTCTCACTTTCATCTTCTCCATCTTCTTTATGAATTAGTCATCTCAATCTGTACCTTCCTCTCCATCTAGTGGCATACAGTCTCCCTTCTATCACCTTATTGCTGTCTCTACATCCTTTCCACATGGTCCGAGCATTATATTCTGAAAGATTGAATGAACTTAACTATATCTTCCCCAATTCATTATTGTCTTTAACTCCTCTTTGGTTCTCCTTTGCCAAAATCCATTCTCATATAACCATTCATTTTTATATTTGTATTTAAGTGTTTCTGTTTATTAACTTGCTCTTGAGTATCTTTATATTTGCAAACTAACTTTTATTCCTTGCTTGTATTCATTCATTTATTCATATTATGCTTTTTTTGTAAGATATATTTTCTAGATATTTAAACTCTTCCACACTATTTAATTTTATCTGTTCTATCTCCAAATCCTGGGTGACTCTAGGTTTGCCAGTTGAGTTCATAAGTATATATTTAGTTTTACTGGTATTATCTATCAATCCCATTTTGCTTGCTTCTTTCTATTTATTTGTTAAATATAGTTCTTCTTTGTTCAATTTTTTCCACAGCTTTGTATAATCCTAGAATAAACAGTGGTTCCCATAGGCCATCTCCTCGCTTAATCCCAGTACTGAATTCAAATTCAATTTATTATGTATGTTTACTTTAGCCATGCTCTTCTTCAATTTAATTTCAATCAATATAATTATTTTGGATGGAATTTCCATATCCTCCATTGCTTCTCAGAGTTTGATCCTGTTTATATTTTCAAATGCTTGTCTAACCTCTACAATAGCATATGCAGTTCAAAATTATGCTCATAGCATTTATCTAAAGTTTGTCTGATTACAAACAGTTGGTCCATGGTCCTCATGGTTTAAATAGAATGCTGTGTGTATTGTTAAAGAATTGAGAACCATTTGCTTGAATTAGTTATTCAAGGTTGTCATCTTCCTTTTATTCAGAATCATTTATACATATTTTGTATTGAATTTAATATCAATAATTAAACTGATTATGAAAAATTCTTAATGTTATGGCTAAATAACATCACATTTGATCTATTTTTGATAGTTTATTGAGGTAAACAGGATTATAAGGCTAAAATTTTATTTTATTTATTTATTGACTACTTAATGGACCAGCACTGATTATAAATTACCGTTTTTGACGGCATATAAGACGCACCTTTTTTCCTAAATTATGTCTCGAAAATTTTCCCTGCGTCTTATATGTGAAGGTTCAACCTCCACAGGTTAACTTTCAATACTGAATGCTATTTTTAGCCCAGATGGTCTATTCTACCTATTTCGGCTCCATTATATCAGTTATACTCTGATTATCACTTTGGTATTACTTATTATGAACTTCCAACATGTAGTTTGAAAATGAACATTGGGCTATTTTAGCGAGATCTGGCAGGGTTGCCAGATTGGGCGGATTTCCGCCAATTGGGCTATCTTCAGGTGCTCAGGGGCGGGTTTGAAAGTCCCTGTGGCGGTATTCCGCCCAATGGGCGGGTTGCTTATTCAATGGCCGCGATTTGGGCTACCTTCGAAAACTGCGACTAAGTTTTTTGTTTCGAGCGCAATTATTCTAATATTAAGTCTCACGGTTCTCCCGTTCCTCCCCCCGAAAAGCAAATAAGTACCGTAATTTTCCATGTATAGTACGCATTTTTTTCCTTGAAAATACGTCAAAAAAGTAGGGTGCGTATTATACATGGTTACAAACATCGTCTTTTTATTCCGGCTGTAGATGACATTTGAAGTGAATAACTCAACATACATATATGTATTCTGATTTCATGTTTATTCTGAAAAGAACACTTCTGCATATTAAGACAATTATTAAATTAAAATTCATAGGGGAAGAACCTGTTACTGATAGATCGTCACATTGAGAAATCAAAGGGGTACGTAAGGGGGAAAGCCATTAGCAGCATTCCATGCTTGCGCGGTGATCTGTTGGGTGCTGAATCCGGCAGATGACCATACGCGAATAGAAGCGTAGAATTCCATTCTCTAAAAACCAAATGCGTACTATACATGGTGATAAGAAAATTCTCACATTGCGCTCGTAATAACGAGGGTGCGTCTTATAGTGGGTGCGTATCATAATTGGAAAATTTCGGTACATTGTTCATGGAAAATAGCCGCTAGCGCGATTAATGCGGTGCTTACAGCTGAAAGGGCTGATTGTGGATCATATGACCGCGATTTGGTCTTTCTCAGATTACCCTCTTCCTTTTGTGTTGTTGTTGCAGTGTGGCAGCCAGTTGTGCCACAGTTGTGGCAGTGGCGCAGCCAGGATTTGCCAATTGGGAGGGGGTCCAAGGCAGCCCAGAAACCGAAAAACGTGTAACTTACATGGGCTAGTTTATTCATGCCCGCTTCTTACTACAAATATGTCAAATCTTTCAAAAACTAAATGCATTGGAAACCAGAGGAGTTTGAGGCCAACTTATTAAACTTTCCAAGATAGTAGTTTGCATAAGTGAACTATTGGAAACTTGTCAGCAGTGTTGTTTGGATTTATAGTTAGGACGAGTCCAATATCTATGAAAAACATATCTTTTTCTATGCTGAAATTTTTTAGTGTTGTAGGTATACGAGTCTTTGAGAGTTCTTTCCTCCAAGAGGTTGCCAAGCGAGAGAAGGAAAAAATAGTTACGATTATTTGGCAAGCGATATAAAACGTCTTAATAGATCACCACATTGGCGCACCCATGCTTATTTGAATATCTTTCTTTATTAGACTCTATCATCAGCAGCTTTCTTAGGAGAGCACTGGGCACACTGACTCTGCATGAGGTTTGTCCTGAAGCTGTCGATCCATCAGAAATCGACGTTGTGAGGTTTTGGACATGTGTTCGCAACCTCTGAAATGCAGCGAAAGAACAGACATACAAGGATCTTGCTGATTTTGCCATGAAAGCGCTTACCCTACCGATGAGCAACGCCGTCGTAGAAAGAGTTTTCAGCGTAATGAACGCTGTAAAGACAAAGCCGAGGAACAGAATGAAGGCTATTATGCTGGAATCAATTTTACGAATCCGTATTTATCTAAAATAAGAATAATACCAGCATTCTACTGAAAAT
Organism: Sympetrum striolatum; assembly: GCA_947579665.1. Classification (NCBI taxonomy): domain Eukaryota; kingdom Metazoa; phylum Arthropoda; class Insecta; order Odonata; family Libellulidae; genus Sympetrum; species Sympetrum striolatum. Next base: position 111,402 of record CANPUZ010000057.1, on the reverse strand, counting down.
AAGTTGAGAAATTGTATTGCAATTTTATAATTTTCCAAGTCCAAAATATAGTAATTCCTAAAGCTCTTCAAATTTTAATTAGGTCAGTTACGTTTGCTGCGATCGCTTTACTCCCTCCGAGGAGATGCTATTTCGCTATTCATCACCGAAGTGAAGAGAACGGAGACGACCTCTTTGAAGCATTAGTAATGTTTGGCGAGGAAAGAACTGATCCATGAAAAGAATACATCGGAAACTGTACTGTAAAAAGTTTTATTGCTCATTTACATTTTGTAATTATTTAGTTAAGAATATATGTCAGTTGAATGTGCAATAAGTGTTTATATCCTAACGACTCATGGTTAATAAAAGTAAATTGTTTCAATTAATAATTTTGAAAAATTTATTTAATTCTTCATATTCTTAATGAACCAAAATGAATATGCTTCATGCATTCGCTTGCGAAATAAAGGTCTTTAGATGTTTATTTTGGTATATATTTATATGAATTTCCCATATGCCGTTTGAAGGTGAACATTGGGCGGATTTGGGCTATCTCAGCGCGATCTGGAGGCGGTTTTTTCGGATCTGGATCTGGCAACCCTGAGATCTGGCAACCCTGAGATCTGGCTGCGGTATCGCGGTATTTTCAGGTTTGGATCTCGCAACCCGGCTGATCATAACAGAACAGTGTGTCCTATTCTTGCTGACAAGGGGAACCCACGGTCTGGGAAATGAAGTTCGGGATAAGGCTTTGCGTGGTAATAGCAGGGCCCGAAAATCATACTATGCTAAAGCCATAGGACCCCATAGGGCCCCAGACCCGAGAAAAAGGGCCTCAAAGTTTGTGCAACAATATATATACTTAAAAGTTTCGTAAATTTTTGGTTGGCGCGGTAGCTTAAAGTCGGTAGCGCTCATGACTAGTATTACGAAGGTCCCTAGTTCAAATCTATGTTGCTCCAGATTTTTTTTCTTTTTTTTTTTCATATATTTTATTTTATATTCATTTTATATTTTAATTTATTTAATATTATAATGATGATCGTGCAAATATCGTCATACATCGTAAGAATCTGCATGATCGGAAAAATTGTGTATGGAAGAATAATGAAGTCAAGAAGAATAGAAATTATATTTGTAGTATATTAATTTATAATCCAATTTTTAAATTATTCGCAAGCACCCGAATGATAATTATCATAAAAGCATTCGAAGCAAAATATAATACAGCAATGAGAGCAACAAATAAATGATGGCTGTTGACATGTACATGGAGTTTTGAGCAGGTCTTTTGAAAAGCAAACTTCGTTAACATTCCTAAAAACTTTTCGGTTGTTTGTTAATTTTGATGCGAACCAGGCGTATTGAAGCATATCTGTAAATATTGGAGATGATAATTGGTGGTGAACTATGGATTGAATTTTTATGCAATCTTGCCGGGAAGTAATTTCCTTTTCTTTTTCAATCAAAGTAGCAGAATTTTGTAGGCACTTGATGAAATTTTTGACCTGTCTATAAAAGTACACGTCGCAGGGTTGCACTAGAGGAGTACACTTGGGTGGAATAACTTTTATAGTGCAGGTAGGTAATTGGTTTTCGTCTATAAAAGTTTCGTCGTACAATTCTTGTTTTGTTTGGGCTCCCCAGGAATCGATGATAAGAAGAAACTTGTTTTTATTCACGTAGGGTTTCAGAGATTTGTTCAAAAAGTCCATGTACAAATTAGTTGTCAACTTCCCCGATTTCGATGACGTGATAATGACATTATTATATTTTTCGGTGTATTTATCTATCATCTTCTTAACCCTCGGTCCAAAGGTGTTTGTTGCCTCCTGCAGGCATACAAATACTCGAGGCAACAGTCGCCCTGAAAGAGTGATTCCATATTGTGCCGTGTAAGTATGAGTAACTTTGTTCAAGTCCAACCTCTTTACAAATACTGTTTTGCTCCCTTTAGCAGTGAGAGTCCTGTTGAACGTAGATTGGTACTGGCACCCTGAAAAACCATAAAAAGACACAACGTATATAAAAAACGCTATATTAAATATTTTTAAAATCGGGATTTTTAATTTTTTGCGTACCTGTTTGATCAGTATTGATAACGAAGTCTTCATCGAAATTAGATATCAAATCTTGGGCCTGTATCCGGAAACTCTCTGCTGCAGCCAAGGTCTCTTCAATTGTTACAGTTTCCTTTCGCGATACAAAATTCGTAACTTTTCGTTGCCGAATTCCGTGTTTTTGTTTAAATTTCGCCACCCAACTATTGGAAGCTTTAAATTCAAAGTTTGAAAATTGTGCTGCAGCAGCCAAAGCCCAATATTGCAAATTCCGAGTCGTAACTTGCTGGTAATTTTGCCTCGCTTCAACAAACCGGTTGTAAGTCCACGAATCTATCGTAAAATATTTATCAAATGTAGATCCGCCCACCTTAATTTCTTCTTCCCATCGGGTTAAGTATTCCTTTTTTCTCAAACGATGACATCCATGTCTTTGCAAAGTTTTCAGACTCCATGTAGGATGTTGTTTTGCAATATTAATACATTTTATTTTGAAATCTAAGGAATAATGCTCTACCTCTGAAGGGTTTTTCTCTGGTGGTTCGTACTCGTCCGATGAATATTCACCTTCGACGTCTTCATAAGCTTCGTCCTTAACTTCTTCATTCATGTGGATGAGTTCCTCATCAGATATTAGCGATTTTTCAGCCATCATTTGTAAAGTGTTTTCAAAGATTTCCCGTCCTATCAGCATAGCATCGTTAGATATTTGTGTCGAAGATGTTGGCGCAATATAATCGTTTTCAGCGAGCAATCTTACGAAAAATACAACAGCATCCTTCAACAGCAACTTCGACGCTTCGCTGTGCAGAGAATCTTTCGGAACATTCTCTTCAACTACCGAAGGACCGGCGATTTCGTCACTCCCAGACATTATCACTACAAAACTGTTTCACTGACTGCTACGCACAATAATAGAGATTTAATAATAGAGAGCAACAATAAAGTAAATAAATAAGCAATAGACAGGTCAAAAATTTCATCAAGCGCCTACAAAATTCTGCTACTTTGATTGAAAAAGAAAAGGAAATTACTTCCCGGCAAGATTGCATAAAAATTCAATCCATAGTTCACCACCAATTTTCATCTCCAATATTTACAGATATGCTTCAATACGCCTGGTTCGCATCAAAATTAACAAACAACCGAAAAGTTTTTAGGAATGTTAACGAAGTTTGCTTTTCAAAAGACCTGCTCAAAACTCCTTGTACAGTGGCGGAAAAAATTATCGCAACACTTTGCGCGCGCACCAGTGGCTTTCACAGAAACTATTTGGAATTCTGCTTTCTGTGACTGACTGGCAACACCGAGGAAAGCCTCGAAAAGCGGTAATATTTGAGTCGGAGCCTAGAACTTACACAAATTTCCTCTCTTTCGAACTCTTCTTAGAGCCTTCGCGCGATCTCTCCCCGAGTTCGTCATGTTTATTTCGGCGTTTCTCTTTCACATATAGTTATCGTATTTATAGAACGATAGGTTAAATATATATTTATTCTAATTTCAATCTTAAATGCAATAAAATACATGGAAAATAATTGAAATTTAATTCTTAATAATTTGAAGAATGCTATTCGGTTTTAATAATGCGTAGCAATAAGGAATAAGTGGGATTGGAGTAGAAATACGCGATGTGGCGATTCTCACCTTTAGAAAACGAGAATTTTGGAGTCTAGAGGAAAATGATGTTTTGCGAGATTATACCGAGAACAGATGGCCTATAATGGTCTCTTTTTCTCGATAATTTGTGCGCTAATAAGGCGTTATTTTTGTAGTTTGGTTTCTAACTCGAACATACGTCTTACGGCTGCCTGCTGGATATTAATGTAAATGTAATTCTTCAAACGTCCAGTTGAAACATAGGATATTCATTATATAAGATAAACATTCCGAGGAGGATTTTTGATTACAAGTCTTATGTTTTCAATTCAGCAATTAGAATTCGAGAAGTCGTTAGAGCGATTACTGAGTTACTATGACACATCGTAAAATTTGTATTTTGTCTACGGAATATAATTTTTCACCAACTTAATCATGCAGACGAAGGAAATTCGTAATATAAATTTATATACACCATTTGTCAACTAGAATACATGAAATCATTGTCCGTCCGGAGTTAAAAGGAAAAATACCAATTCCAAAGTTAAAAAAAACATGATTTCATAAAAACCGAAAAATTTCTGCGCATATATCGGACTTGTCTTAAATTTTGTAACAGGGAGCTCGGTGACCTTGGTCATTAGTTAATTGTGTTGCCTTCGCGCGGAGAAATTCACGTAGAAATGCATTAAGGCTTTGATAATTCGCGAGGAAAGTCTTTAACCAAAAGTTGATCCCTTCAAAGTATTGCAGGCACCAATACAAAACAAATGTTGAAATGATATTTTCATCATTACCTCGCGTGGAAAAGCTTTAACCATATGTCAAGCACTTTCAAAGCAAGTATTGCAGATGCCAGGTATATTTTTCCTTTTCGTGCCCATATCAGCTAGACTCAGGACCCTCATTTTACAGTCGCCCAGTAGAAACTATCCTCTGGCTAATTCAAAGCTCCTTCCTCACCATGGTGCTAAGGAAATTAGATGTTATTGCAATCGTAAAAATATTCCCAAATAATATTATTATATTAGCGTATTTTAGTAAACAAAGACTTCCTAATAAACAACCCAAGTTTTTAGTACTGATACGTATTTTATGAACGTCTGACTTTATAAAGTTAATTAATTAACCAGGATTATGCTGCCATAATAATATTATTAATAAGCTGCTAAAATGGACTTCTCAGTTTGTTGGGAAGTGTCATAACTATAACTAGTTGCTAATTAAGAGGTGATTTTGCAGCTGTCTGACACATGTTATTGGCATAGGAAGGGCACGAGCTCGAATTCCGCTTAAGTTAAATGAGTTTTTTATCTTAAACTTCTCTTGTTCGGGAAATGAACGAATGTAAGATATGGTTTCCACATATATTTATACGCCCCTGTGATTAATATATATATTTACCTGAGAGATACAATTCATTATGGAAAAATAACCATTGGATATGAAGGATTCGGAACAGATTCATCACCAATTGTCGGTCAAGAACATGTTTCGTGTGTCAGTGGACATTCCTCTTCTACCAAGGATTCGAGGTCGTTCACTGAAAGACAATGTCCTTTGATTCATTTTCCACACTTATTAGAGGTATTTGACAGGGCCTCCTGATTTCTCGAAGCACGATGAACCTTTCGCTTTCAGTGCAGCCGATTTTCGAAAGCCTATGCGTCACTCGCAACAACAAACCGGTCGTAAGGCAAGGAGCTCAGGCTTACTTACTCAGGCTTATTGGTGACTATTTCTTCATTGAGGTCTTCTACTTCTATAGACGGACAACTAGCGGACCGCGCAAGCGAATCTTTTTCGTTTTTAGTCTGTAAACAAAAGCCTTGAGAACTATTTACATTCTTATGCATATTATTATTCATTGTTCGTCTACAACCAGGACAATTCGCGGGCTCACACTTTCCAATTTTCTCGGCGGTAGTTCCAAACCAATTATATAGATTTAGATTTAGATATATACCCCGCGAGCCGCCAAATGGGTATGGCAGGGGTTGTAATAACACCATCATCACGTAATCTACTCCATCAACCTCTCTAATTGCCCGGGGAAATAAACGACCAAAAGTAATAATGTTTTGTGATTACCTCCCTGTAACGTTTAACTCGGAGATCGCGTTAGGTCTTTACTTGCACTTAAATTTCATTTACTTCGTCTTTAGGTTCTGAACCGATAAAGCTTTCGAAGAGCTTCCGTCAGTTTTTAGATCTTCTCACCTGGAGCGAATTCCAATAAAGAAGTGGTTAACTCTATGTCTCGGAGGCTGAATCATATGGAGGAGAATGGATATATTATTAATCATCCTATATTTTTCTTGATTCCAAAGTAATTCTCGTAGATTAATCATAATGCATATGTGCACACTGTTACCGAGTCTGAGAGAAAAACGATTACATATAAATATTTTCCACATGCTTTAAATTATGTTAAATAGTCTCCTTCTCGTAAAAACATGAAAATTTAGTAACATTACGGGGATGGAGGTCTATGTCGGAGCTGATTTTTTTTTCATAATCATCCATGTGTAAGAATCTACGGATTCTATCGGATGTGGACATGAATATACAGATGATAATTTATGATTGCTTTGTCGCAGGGGCGCAGCCAGGATTTGTCTATGGGGGAGAGGGTCATAGGCAGTAGAAAGAGCGAAAAAATTTCTACATTTCAGGGGCCGGTATCGCTATATGATAGAAGATATGTTAAATTCTTAGAAAAAACTAAAATGCATAGAAAACTAGGATATGTTCACGGTTATGTGACAAAATTAAAACTTTTTTGAGATTTTAGTTTGTAAAATGAATAATTGAATAATAATGATGAATAATAATCCTCAGTGATATTTGGATTTCCTGTTTTGATAGGGCCAGTTTCTTTTACATTGTCATTATTTCTCTAGGTGTAAGGTTTTTATCATTGTAAATATTGATTTCGAGTGCCTTTGAGAGTTTTTGAAATCAAAAGAAGGTTAATTAAACTTTCCTTCAACTGTTAGTGAATGTAAGAAGAAATAAATTAGTAGTAGTGATTTAGGAGATGATATTGAAACGTTAGTATTTTGGAGGTAGCACTACAATTTGGACAACCCAGTTACTTTGAAGGAAACCGAAGACCAATCGTAGCGGTGACGGATGAATTTTTCCTCTTAAATTATGTTGTTTTATAAATACGACATATTCTGATTATTGAGTTTAAATGTCGACAGCACAAAAACACCATGAAAATATGTCCATGTCTATGAGAGAACCATCCAATCCGCCTTTCGGCGTGTGGCAGGGGGTGCATACAGCTTAACCCTATTTTCTTAATCGATTTCTTTCGCGTATCATCCGCGGAAAAAATGAATTCTTGATGCGATTCCTTCTAGCATTTATTTCTCGAATCTTCCTCGCAGTATCAGAGCGGCCCACATCAACAGGGAGGTCGCATTATATCGATTGCATCATTTGAGAACCTAATTTTTCTTAACTTACATAGTAAATTTATCCTTAGAATTAGTCTTCTCTCTCTTACTATGATTACGCGTATTGATTCATCTGAGTAACACTCACCGTTTTATCATGGCAATTCTGTACAAATAGTATCGTATACAACCAATCAAACAAATGCCGTAAACGAACTGTAATATAAAAGTAATAATCAGTATAATCGCGAAACAGTATTTTCTCGTTTGGCTTGGTTGAATAAGAGGTTATATGACTTTTTTCTTTGAAACACGATGAGCATCCCCTCAACGATCTACTAGTTAATCTTTGCATTCTATTCAATTTCCTATCGCATCTCCAATATGTTCTTTCAAAGATAAACAATAGCTAAACGTGACTCTTCGGTATTTTGTGTGGCGCACTAACACTAAGGGTTGTCGCGAAATTTGTTGCTGCGTGGAAATAACGTTTTTGAAAGATATCTAACATCCTTACGCTTTATATACATCATTCACAAAAAACTCTAGGTGCGTCTTACAAGATTTGCCTTTATGGAATCCATGTTGGATCAGAATGATTCCTATCTTTATGGTAAGAGACTGAATAATGGAGCTTGCTATAATATGCTCCATTATTTTGCATAAATTCGAAGTTACCGAAAATTACCCATAATAATCTGATCATTCTTAGGCCCGGAGTGACGTTTAATTTTTTACACGATATTGGGACAGTACCCTCATTAATTGATTTCTGATAGAATTTCCTATCAATCTGTTGCAGTGAATTTCCACTCGCATTAACTTATATCTCTATGGAAATCATCTCCGAATCAATGCGAGAGGTAAAACCGTTAACTCGACCATCATTTAATGAGAAAAAATTCTGGAAGTACGGGTTAAGTAAGTTAGCTATTTCTGCCGATTTATTCAAGGCAATTCCCTCTTCGCTTATAATGCTAGGAATAGAAAACTGACCACCACGAGTGTCACGCACTTATGACCAAAATTCTTTCTAATCGCCAACTAGTGATATTAACAGGGTTCGAGATCTATATTCCTGGTATTCTTTTCGTGATCCTTCCTCAAATATCTTTTGCACTTCTCTATAGTTTTGATCACTAAGCTCATGGATCTCATCGCACGGTTTAAGTTTTCTCAATCGCGAGTGAATGACTCCTATGCAACGATTCAAACTTCTTCCTCGTCTCACCTACTGTTTAGACGGAACATATTTAACTTAATCTACTTTGATTATTCGTCGAAACTCTACCCAACTATCTTTTACTGTATTTTCTCTCGAAAAGCGTAAAAAAAATTATCCAAGCCTTCGTTCAAATAAAACCTTAAACTCAGAAATAATTGCTTTGCGAATTACACACACTTGCCTCACAGGCTTAAGAGATCTAACCGCTACTACTTTCATCCCTACCATTTTGACATCATGGTCTGACTGTACCGTCAACTACAGAGAAGCTAGTTATTATTTGGGGGTGGGAAGTGGCTAGTAAATATAAATTGATACCTTGCTTCGCACGATTCGTTCGAGTTTTCGTCATATTTACCTGATCTAAAGCATGCAACGAAAAAGTAAGATGTATTTCGTGAATTGTTTTCCCACTGCTAGTGCTGGAGAATTTTAGATTATCCCAATGAATATTGGTTAGGTAAAAATCTCTTCCTACGGCGATGATTGGATCTTTTATTTTCTCACCATTTTTCTGTAGGGCATCGGATAATACAACAATACATCCTATTTTTTCATCGGGAGGACGACACAAAGAACAAACATTAATTTTACTTCCGTTTTGTCTTTGAATCGAGCACCAAATGATTTCGCTCCTGCTATTTTCTACGAACTCATCGCGCTCACTAATTAAATGAGTCCATACTACTATAAAAAGTCTACCACTAGATCTACATAGTTATATTTTCGGTATATCATATAATCGGGGGAAATATCTCGCTTTGAGTAATATCTTCGCTTAAGCAACTATCTTCCTAGTATGATATCCGCGCAAATTCTCATCGTAACGTTAAAGAATTCCGCCTGTTTATTACGTAAGCTCTTGCAATCTACTATTATTATTTTTAGATCTCTCAGTTCGCACATTAAAACATGGTTTCCTTTTTCGAATAACCTTTATCTTTTTTAAGTGAATTTTTCTTTTTCACCATTGCAATTTTTCTATTTTTTTTGGGCTAAGCTCATGCATACCCTTTTGCCTATTTAAGTGGGCGTTAATAACTATTTCTACTGCTGAATAAAAGAATAACTTTGTCTGTATATATTCGCTCTATTCTATAATATATTCGCATCTAAACCGCAAAACTAAGTAGTAAACGACATTAAAACTACGGTATTCATGGGGGGAGAGGGGGGCGGGAATGTTTTGGAAGAGTCCGTAAAGCGCACAGAAAGTTTAGTAAAATCAGCGAATGATAGCTGAGTATGGCGCCTAATATATGGATCTAAGTAGCCTTGGGAAGTATTTTTACATACGGAAATCAAGATGATCAAATTGGAAGTGGAAAATTTTATTCATCGCTACGGAGAAAGTAGAGAAGTGAATACCCGCCTCTAGGAAACTTTACTGAAGTAAAATCATACTTCAGAAAATATTTTCCGAAGGTCGCTCCGTTTCACAGCGTTAAACCCGTAGCTCGCATGTAATTCAGAGTAAGAGCGTTGATAAGCTTACTCCAAGAGGCGAGAACGGTATATCTAATGCTTGTAAAAGGACAATCGAATTATCGGTTTTAATTTGCAATTCAGATTCCAACTGCTAGAATATTATGGATCCTGTTTGCGATTGCATTCAAGCTCATTAATCAATTACATTACAGCTCTGGACATATTAGATTGAAATTATCTGTTGTAGAGTAATACACTCACTGTAGATGAGATTCGTATGAGTTGTGCGATGAAGTGAATGAAACATCTATATATATGTGATACCGTTGCAATTTATAATATTTTTTCAGTCAGTATGGTTAAAGTGCATTGATGTCTCATGAGAAACACCATTTGTTATTACACAAATATTACTCCCTATTACATATAGCCTGATAGAGCTGAAAATTGTTGATTACTGATTCCACTATTTAAAAGCTAATAATAGTGATGACAATTCCTGTCTAAACGTTAATTGCTAAAAAGCTCTTGGAAAAATTAACTCCTTTAACTCACGGATAAGATTGGATTTATCGAAAGGATATTTTTAATACCTTATGCAGTGGAAAACTACACTGCTCGAGTGAAAATAGAAAGTTAAGAATAGGAGGCATCTTAGTGGTTTCTGAATTCGAATTTTTAAGTGTTGAATTCTCTTTGCAAGAATTCTATTCCATCACAATTCTACCATTTAGACCTTTAATTAGCGAAATAATACCTCAAAATGTTCATTTTAACGTCTGATATTCCGCTATCAAACAATCTTGTTTGTAACTATCTCCCAGTATATTATATTGACATTCTACACAACTATTTTTATCACGAATAACTTTGAATAATAAATGGCAAAAAATGAAGACAATGAGGCAAGGGAAATTGGAAATTGGAATCTTGGAAATCTCGCGAAGGTGAGTCTTAAATGTCTGCATATATATACGATACTTAAAGTCTATTTCCCATTCGTAAGGATTTTGAATATTGCCGGTTTTACTGCCTCTATACAGAGTTGCCGAATTGTCGGAGTTAGAGTGATTTCAGTTAGTTTCCACGTAATCCGCGCTCTCACGCCAACTGGTGTTGCGATAATTGTTTCCCCCACTGTACATGTCAACAGCCATCATTTATTTGTTGCTCTCATTGCTGTATTATATTTTGCTTCGAATGCTTTTATGATAATTATCATTCGGGTGCTTGCGAATAATTTACAAAATTGGATTATAAATTAATATACTACAAATATAATTTCTATTCTTCTTGACTTCATTATTCTTCCATACACAATTTTTCCGATCATGCAGATTCTTACGATGTATGACGATATTTGCACGATCATCATTATAATATTAAATAAATTAAAATATAAAATGAATATAAAATAAAATATATGAAAAAAAAGAAAAAAATCTGGAGCAACAGAGATTTGAACTCGGGACCTTCGTAATACCAGTCATGAGCGCTACCGACTTTTTTTTTTTTTTTTTTAATAAATTTATTTTCCGCCTTACAAATACATGTGGGTCCTTACAAGATACAATACATAATGCAATACTTAATACATAACAAATAATACTCATATTTTCAAACAAAAAATACTCTTATTTTTAACAAAAATAATTAATTTTAAATGGAACATGAATAGTTAGTTATAACATTTAGACTTCTTGTTCAATAGCTTTCCCCAGCCAACCTTTATACAATATATATCCCTCCTCTAGCTTTCTTTGAACTTTATTCCTGAAATCCTTCCATTCCCCATTTCTATTTTTTCTTGTCCAGGAAATATATTTCATTATCAGCCAGGTCATACTATCTTGTTTTACTTTTGGAAAGAGTTTATAGTCCGCTACCAATAATTTTTCATCTGAGATGTTTTCCTCCCCAAATGTACTAAGTCTCTCATAAATACTTCTCATATGCTCCCAGTTTTCGTTGCAGTTGATGAATCTGTGAAAATCTGTGTCAATTTTGCCACAGATTTCACAGAATTCATCCCTTTGCCTGCCTATTCTGTAAAGCCTTACATTTGTTGGATATAAGCCATTGATTATACAGAATAATTGTGTTTTTTCCTTCAAAGAGATCGATTTAATAGTCAGATTTGCTAATACTCGGGATAGATTATATTCCCGCGGAACTCTCGGATGTGTGTCTCCTCCTGCTTCTTCATTATTCTTAATAAGAATATTTTGGATCCTTTTACTTGTTGCTACAGAGTTTTCCGGTAATGAGTCCACAATTTGAAGGAACGTTTTGATGAAGTTTCTACAATGTCCTTTATCTTGAACCCTATCAATCGCCGATTTGCATCTCGAACTCGCCGTTGCATCTTGGTTATTTAGGTCTTTGATGTATTGTCTTATCAGCAACGATTTCGCCTTAATACCCATATCTGTCAGTCCCAGTCCTCCTTCTTTTAATTTTCTGACGTTTTGTCGAAAAGAAGTTCTAAAAAAGTATCCTGCCCATAAAAATTTCCCAGTTACTATTTTGACAAGACTTTCAACATTCTTTGGCATGGGCAGCACTTGTGCAAGGTACCATAGTATGGGAAGCGCAATATCGTTGATGATTATGATTTTTTCTAGTAAATTTGAATTCCTTGGCCTTTGCTGAAAATAGAATTTCCGTAGTTTGTTTACCTTTTCTTTCCAGTTGATCTCTATGGTTTCCTCGATGGTGTTTTTCCATTTTATTCCAAGTATTTTGACCTCTTCGTTCAGCGTTTCCCTTTCACCTCCAAGGCGTAGAACGTGCGTCTTCTTCCCATTAACTTCTAGTCCACTTATCCTGCGATACCTATCAAAAATTCCATAGATGAGCTTCACCTCACTTGTATTGTGGGTGAAAAAAGTGAGATCGTCTGCATATACGGCAACTTGGTGCTTGTTCCCTCCGCTCTCTATTCCTTGTAGTATCTCTTTCAGTTCCCTTATTATTGGATCTAACCCGATAGCAAAGAGCAGCATTGAAAGGAGGCATCCTTGTCTTATGGAGTTTTTTATTTGTATTTCTTCAGTTAGAGACTGTCCCACTTTTATTTTTGCCTTCAGATTCGTATTAAAAGCCTTGATTAATTTTGTAATCCTTTCCGGCATGCCATATCTTTCGAGTACTTTCGTGATAAAGTTTGTGGATATGCTGTCGAATGCCTTTTCAATATCCATAGTCACTATATATTTATTCCGTTCTTCCTTTTCAGACAATTGCACGGTATCTCTCACCAAGGTAAGGATGTCGATGATGTTTCTCTTCTTCGACAGTACATATTGTTCTTTCTCGATGAGGTTTTCCATTACAGATTGCATTCGTGCCTTAATCATTTTTGCCAATATTTTATAATCTGTTGTTGTCAATGTGATCGGCCTGTATTCGCAGCACTTTTTTGGATTTGCAGATTTTGGTACCAGAACTATTATTCCGGTTTTTTGGTTCTCGTCAAGCATTCCCTCATTGAAACATACCTTTAAAACTTTTGTTATCTCTTCCCCTATCACACTCCAATATTTCTGGTAAAACTCGTATGGAAGCCCGTCGATTCCTGGAGATTTATGCTTTGGGAGGGATTTGATTATTTCTTCTATCTCTCTTTCACACAGATTTCTCTCCAAAAATATCTTTTCGCTCTCTCTCAAGATGTCTTTGGTTATTATGACATCATAATCCTCTTCTGGGGGAGCTGCTTCTTCTCTACCAAAAATTGATTGAAAGTGTTTGTGTACAGTAATCCTAGGGCTCTCTATATCTGCACACATCACCCCAGCATCATCCTCAATATGAGGCAACTGACTCATATGCTGTCTTTTCTTTAAATTTGCGTATTCAAACACAGAGATTTTTTCTCCAGCTATCCTGTTAGTCCCGGAGAATGCTTGGAATTTCCGCTGGTTTATTTTGAAACTCTTCTTCGCCAACCATTTTTTAATTTCTTTAATACTATCGAGGTCCTCTGCATCTAGTTCCGTCTTTGTCATTATTTCCATCAAAGCATCGTTGTAGAATTTTATGGCCCCTCTCTCCTCCTCATTCTTGATTATTTCCACTTGAATGAAAAACCTTCGAATGTTATTTTTTGTCCTGCTCCACCATTCCAGCCAAGAAATCGTTTGGTTTTTACTCTTCTTCCACTCCACCCATTCCTTCTCGAACGATGCTTTTACTTCTTCATCATCCAAAATTTGTGTTTTTAGTTTCCATGGGCTTTTCGAATGCTGAAACCCTTTGAAGCATTTCCACGGAAGGTCGATATGATGGCACAGTGATCTGAAAACCAAACAGGAATCGTCTGAATTTTTTCTATATTGCATAGTAGATCTCTGCTTGCATGGATTCTGTCAATGCGGGTGGCCGATTTTTCTCCGAACCGTGTGTAACCTCTGTCATTCGGATTCATATGTTGATGCACATCTTTTACTCCCATAGCGCCCAAAATAATTTTTATATCTTGGTCCACTGGATAGCGTATTACCTCATTATTCGCTGAAGAATCTTTCATATCAATTATACTGTTGAAGTCTCCTAATACCATGATTTTGGAGTCTGACGGACTAATAACCTTAACTAACTGTTGTTTAAAAAAGTCGAGCCTATCCTTCCTTTTTGCAGCCCCATTTCCACTAGGTGCATAAATATTAACAATTTTAACTCCGTTAACAGTAGCGGCAAGCAACCTCGGAGTTTCCGTGATTTTTATATCTAATATGTTAATATTTTTCTTTCCGATGATTGCTGTGCCTCTATTTTCTTTCCCCACGTTGTACAACTTAGTATATCCATCAATTTTATTAATAAAGTCTTCTGTAACCTCTTGTAGGCATATTAAGTCAATATTGAATGAATGAATAAAATCCTTCACTGCTTTCACTTTTAACGTACTCGATATCCCGGCTATACTTAATGTTGCAATACGTATAAGACTATTACTCATTGTTTATTTACTGTCTTTCTCCCTTTCGTACCCCCCCCTTCGTCCTCCGACTCCCCCTTGGGGGCTTTGGCCTCGGTGTTCCTTCCAACGCACTCCGGCACCTCATCTTCCCCCACCGTACTCTCTTCCACACACTCTACTTCTGAATTTACTACTTCCATCTTTTTTACGCTATCCTCTTCTTTCTTTCCTTTCACCCGTTTAGGTAGGTTCAAGTTCGGCTCCCATCTCTTCCTTCGTCTCCTCAAAACTGGCACAGATTTTGTCTTGTCCGCATGAGCCGCTCCAACCCCCACCGGCGCTTCGTTGTCGCTGTCGCTGACGCTCATAACCGACTCGCGTGGCGTACTTTCCGCGATCCCTTCCATTTCGGTCTGCGATCCATCGGCTGCTTTCTCCTCCGACCGAAGGTCAGGACCCTTGGGTACGGCGGCCTTCCCTTTCCTTGCATCCCCTTCTGTATTTTGCCCCATTTCCTGTTTTGCTCCACTGTCTTTCTTCGTAGTTGAGGTTTCCTCCTTTTCAACCACATTTGACTCTTCCACCGTGCTCCCACTTTTCTGCTTTTCTGGAAGGGACGGGAATTCACCTTCGGCATTCCTACTCGAACCTCCCAAGATATCAGCGTACCTTCTTTGTAAAATAGGAACGCTTACCCGCGGGCAGTCCCTCCTCAGATGTTCCGCACTTCCGCAGATTGAACAAGTCAATATTTGAGCCTGATACCATATAGTGGCTCTCATCCCAGCTACGTATATATAGGAGGGAATCGGTTTCTTTATATCCATTTTAATGGACCTAGTACCCGTTCTTACAGCATAAAACTCATCCCCTCCCCATGCGTTAGCGTCATATCTTATGATTTTACCATATTTTTTTAACTCATTTACCACTATTTCCATATTCATTTCAAAGGGGACATGTAACACTTTCACTGTAACTCTTTTTCCTGTCGCAGGTTCAATGCTTACAATTCCGTTTTCCCCATTCTCGTCCATAAATTTCATTTCTCCACAGTACTGTTCCACAAATCTTTCATACACATTTACTACACTGAATTTACAAACTTTACATATACCGTCTTAATCATTGGCATCAGCTGGATGCCATAAATCTCCTCCACACTCAGTTTCAGCTGGTTCCTTATAAATCGGTGAATCTGCAAGGGCGTTGGTTTAACCGGAACATTTTCCAAATTTAGAGCAATGGTATTCACACGCTCCATTTCCAAGGACACTTCACTTCAATACGTAAACAAAAGAGCCTCTTACGAGGAATCTTGCTTTACAAAAGCAAGAAACAAATGCTCCCACAACGGGGAAAACACGTTCACTGTGCACACACAGAACCACATCCGCTCACGGTCACAGCTAGAACGCAACTAAAAATTTTGGTGTACCAGGGATTCGAACTGGCCACCTCCTCCTTAAGAATCCGTGATGCTACCGCATCAGCCAATGCGCACCTTAAAAAAGTGCCATGACTAGGACTCGAAACCACTAAAGTTCCATGCTACATCAATCCCACCTCTGTTAAAGGGATCCTTTGTCAGCAACTACAAAAATCTGGAGCAACAGAGATTTGAACTCGGTACCTTCGTAATACCAGTTATGAGCGCTACCGACTAGGCTACCGCGCCAACTAATAATGTAAGAAACTTTTAAGTATATATATTGTTGCACAAACTTTGAGGCCCTTTTTCTCGGGTCTGGGGCCCTATGGGGTCCTATGGCTTTAGCATAGTATGATTTTCGGGCCCTGCTATTACCACGCAAAGCCTCATCCCGAACTTCATTTCCCAGACCGTGGGTTCCCCTTGTGAGTAAAACTATTTGTTTAAAACAACACCCTCGGAAATATGACTACAGGAAATAAGAGATTAAACTACACTATTCAATATAAACTAGGAGTGTTAAATTACGCTAAAGTCCATGGACACAGAGCAGCAGCAAGGGATACTGGTCCACCACCTACCGAAATATGATACGTAGGTACTTGGCGACTGCAGGAAGATCAATTGAAGACTGCTAAAAACATAAACATAATATGTTTTCCCCAATTCTGTAATAATAAATATTCCTTCTGCTTTAATTTGTATTTTGTTCGATTGCTTGCAGTTCAATTATTGAAATATATGATGTCAAATTAGCTTCCATTTGTTAAATTTTCTTAATACTAAATATCTTTGGTAATTGCATTCAATGATTGTGTTAATATTTGGCTTTTACGAAACGTTACAACTATAAGAAACTACATTTTAAGTTATTGTGGTACCGCGCTTTCGCATGGACTATTAAAACTATTTTTTCCTTTTGAGTGGCCAACTTTGAGGGTGCGTCTTATATGCCGTCAAATACGATACTTTGAGGCCAAATCAAATCTATAGTGTATTTATTGATGGTTTGAATTCAAAATATTTGTATAACCTGTCCAATTGCAAATGTATGCTCGGAAGTATTGCCTTATCAATCTTTAACGTAAAATTTTGCCTTTAAATTAATTTATACTCCTTGAATAAATTTACAGGACAAAGGAGTATTCTTGTGTCGATTTTAAACTAAGTCTGTGAAGCTTTTGCTGCTTTAACATTGATATTTTATTTCGATTTTGGTGTTCATGTCAGAGATTTTCAGAATACTAAATATTCAAGAGGGTGAGTTATCAAGCAATGGATTTATCAATTAACGAATTGATAAATTGCTTGGTTACAATAAAAATTATTATTTCTGTTCCGATTTATTTGCTGTTATTTAGTTAAAATAATACTCTGAAAAATTAATTTCCCAACTGCCTTTATAAAACCAAATCCAATTTTGGTATAATATCCAAATAAATTTATTTTCACGATTCATTCACTTTCGATAATAAAGGAAGCGAGGAAAAAATATTTTAAGGGGAATCGCGGGTGTACTTGGTCTAAAACGGTCTAATTAGGATGGAGGGAATAATTTTCCATTCCAACTAACGCCCGAGTGGTTATTTGCGAAAAATGAAACGCTAATTATCTCCATCGAAACGATAGCATTTGAAAAGGGTTTGCGATGCTACCGAATGACTGGCAAATTACACGCAAATTATAATTGCCATATGCATCAATAATTAGTGCACGGGATTTTACGAAAAACGTTAGTTATTTTTGCAAGTTCTTGCAATGATTTTCAATATTTTGGCCGGTCTTTTCAAGTACTATTTTTACTTTCTCCATATACGAAGTATAGAGAAAGTATTGTTTTCATGAAAAAATTCGACCTCCAGATTTCGACGGAAATAGATGTTTTGGGGTCCCTAGAACACGTTTTGACCATTTTTGGAATGATGTCTGTGTTTATGTGTGTATAAGGAAAGGGTTAAGATGACTTTCCACAGAAGGGCGTGCACCCAGGAAATTGCCAAGGAAAAACGGACTTGAAAAAAGTCTGACAGGGTGTGTGTGTGTGTGTGTGTGTGTGTGTGATATTGGGCGCTCTAACGTGAAAAGTATTGGTCGTATCAATACCAAACTTCGTACATAGCATTGTGGTGTGTGCTGTCAGAGTTTATTAGTTTCTGGAGTAAATCGGTTAACCGGAAGTCGAGCTTCATTCATAAAAGCTCATTTCCGGTTTTCAAAATATCTCCATAAATATGATATACGAGTAAAATGTAGCTTGCATACTGCAAGCAGATCGGCAATACTAATTTCATATCGGCATCATATCGGAACGCTACTCAAAAGAAAAAAAAAAGGATTTAAATTTTTCTTAAAATTCGCTTAAATTTCATCGTCTGGCATCGAACCCGGGTCTTACTGGTGAACTAACTATGCAGCACAATAGAAGATCATTATCTCTAACCATGTGTGAAAATTCAAGCAGAAATATTGGCTAAAACTGCCTCAAAAGACGTTCTAATTATCACGAATGTAAATGGCTCTCTGGATTCGAACCAAGGACGATCTTGGAAATCTAAAAGATATTTCTGTAAGTTATTTATGATTTCTATCTATATGCAGAATTTCAAATTTCTATATTATTGGGAAAGGTTTCCAAATAATTCCTAAAAATCGGATCAACTTCTGATTGCAGAGACACCTGGTGTCGAACCCAGGACATATTGTAAGCTGTGCATGCAAAGTTTGATTTGTAAAGACTTTTTCTTGTATCTTGCAAAGTTTGAAGTCGATAGCATGCCGGGAAGTACCTTAATTTTGTTTCCGTTATCTCCGTAAGGAATGCATTGAGAAGTGCAAATGGTCCTCTGGGATCGAACCAAGGACCATCAGCGAACATGAAATATTTGATTACGAAATATATTTATGATATCTATCGACGTGCCGAGTTTCAAGTATCCATGTTATCGGGAAAGGACCCAAAAAAAATTTTCAAAATCGCCGCAATGCATTTTAAACGGCCGATATTTGCCCCGACCTAGCATCGCACCATGGACCATATTCGAAGATGTCTTTCTGATTTACGTTGGATTTGCACGGCTTCTAGCGATACCTTGAATTTCAACTCTCTACTTTTCCGGGAGGTGCCTCAAAAAAATTTTCGAAAATCCCCGCCATGTAATCTTATGGGGAAAATCGCGAATTTGGGGCCCTCTGGAATCGAATAAATGACACTGAGGATCAAAATCGCAATTTTTCTGGCGGTTACACGTTATGGCCAATACGTCGTAAAAATTTCAAGTCAATGACGCTTGTGGTTTAGGCTGTGAATTAGTATCCTATCTATCTATCTAGGTATATACATGAATGAATCCGGAGAAGCATCTATATATAATAGATACGTGCATTGTGTTACTTATAAAAGTTTTAGATAATGTAATTTACTATAACTTTTTTTTGAAACATATTTATTTATCACTGATTTTTTAGGAGTTATTCATGAAATACTGATAAACCGGAAGTTGCTGATTATGTACTTTGCGGGCGCTCTAGGCTCTATGGGCGAAAGGCCAATTTCATCGTTTTTCATCGATCATGTCCCGAAAAACATTATTTATAATGTTTTTGACGTCAAATATAATAATATATATATTAATCACTCATCTTCCAAGTTTAGATTGAATATAGAGTTCGAAATTACTGTCTTAGATAAATATTTACATCTTATATATGGAGAAAGTCATGTGCTGGCCACATCAGATTTTTAATAAATGAGTTCACGTTTTTCACGACTGTTAAAAATTAAATTTCCACCTCTTGATGCGGTCTCCAATGAAACAAGTATAACCAATCCGTAATGGCTGCGAATTGAGCACCCTTTTGCACTCACTTTGGTAATTTAGAGACCATGGAGGAATTCCATTTAAATTGATTGAATCAAGAGCGTGAGTAAGAAAAATAGAACGCTCGGAGTCTATATAGGCGACTTCACTAACCGATGGGTTTTATGGGATGGGATTTATTACTAAGCAAATTAAGTTTACGGACAACAATGATTAATGAGCTAGCATTCACTTTCTCCCCCATAACTTGTCTTTGACGGTTAATTTAGATTGACCGATTGATACCCCACACGGCGATGCTTTTGCTGGATTGTGTCTTATTCTTTACCTCTCACAAAAACAATTCCGCGAAATGTCACCTGGAGTTTGTTTAGTATTTCGCAGTGCACTTGGTCCAATCATTGTTCTTAGTATACGAGGCATTCATTCTTTTATTCACCATGAATCCATTCCGACCAATTCCGGATGTAAACAAATAAATTCCCTTCGTAATCCAAGTGTTAAGATGAACTAAGAACTAATATATATATGCTTTGCAATCATAATGTTACATAACTTGACTTTCTAAACTTGTATACGTTTTAGATACAATCGATATATAATTTACGAGTAAAGGTTTGTTGCATTCAGCAAGATGACGCGATGCAAGATGTTGGATGAAATAAGGGGTGGGGTTAAATATAAGGATATGAAGGAGATGGCTATTAATAGGGATTTTTGATTATGCCAAACCTACCGAAAGGTAGAACACTTATGACGATGATAGCTTATAAGACGTGCTCTTTCTTTCTTCATCAAGCTTTCTGGTAATATCGCGAATCCGCGACGTGGGATCAGTGGCGGATCTAGGATCGAGCTGCGGCTTGAGAGTTGGGATTAAAGATTCATTTTCTATTTATCGATTTTTGTAAGAAATTTTATAAAATTAAACTCAATATACATATTTGAATTATACTTATTATTATCTATCGTTGTAGATAAACAATATTTTCTTCACATCTCAATAGTATGAACGATGATGCATTTTTTTATTACTGTGTCTTCTGGGGGGGGCTACAGCCCCCATAGCCCCCCCTGGATCCGCCACTGTAATCGCAGGGCAGCTTTGAAATATCGATGTGCTTGAAGCATCGGGGGCTCTTCGATTTTCCAATCAACCACCCTCGTAACTTCTCGCTTTCGTCCGAATTGCAAGTGAGAACAGCGGTCAATCGCTGCTTACTGTGGCTGCCTCCATGGTATTTATCTTCCTTAATGCTCAGAGAGCGGCTTGGCAAGAGGTTATAGAATACACCCGTTTCGTCCATGTTAAAAACGTCTCGAGGAGAGTACTTTCCTCGAAGAAGTTTAAAATCAGCCAGTCACTCATTGACACTTCCTTCGTTCACTTTATTTGCTTCCCCACATATCGCTTGTGAAGAGATTCCATGGCGTTTCTGGAATCGCCACAACCAGCCACTGGAGCACTTAAAGTCGTTCATTCCCAAGCTGGATGCAATTGGCAATGCCTTTTGCTGTATAACGGGTCCACTTATAGGCACGTCTGCTGCTCGGATGTGTTTAAACCATTCCATTAATTCCTCTTCGAGATCCTTAAAATGCGATCAACGCATGCGCTTTCCTTTCACCTCAACACCTCCTGATGCTACCGCTTCGTCAATTTTTTCGCGAGTTATGATTATCGTTGACAATGTAGATTTTGGAATACCAAAATCGTGGGCAATCTGAGTTTTCGTCCGTGCTTCGCGTTCCACCTCACTTTATATTTTATGCTTCGTTTGAAGATCAATACTCGTTTGCTCATTGCAAAAGGATATTTTGTTCCTGTAGCTACAGTTGTTCAGTAAAGACTCACTCACAGTCGTCGACACGAGGAGACTAAGAAAATTCATCCAAACTTACTCCCTGACTCACTCCTTGCCAAACAGTCTCACTATCTCATTGGGTTCCTTGCATTTTCTTGGATGCCTTACATTGTCTTGGGTTATCGTTTCAAAACGAGGGACCAAGGCAACGCATTATCCTCCCAGCCATGGTTCTTATTCTGCCAGGCAGTTCGCCTCATAGCTAACTAGTTCGCCTTAAGCGAACTATATGATTAAAGGGATGGAGGAAACTGTTCGAAATTCGTCATAACCGAGGTTCGTTTTAAACGACCAAAACCCCGCAAGACACTATACGTTCCTGTCGGGGCCGTGATACTGTTCGCGTTATCGAGAGGTTCATAAAACGAGTACGTGTTATCGAGGTTTTACTGTAATAGATGTTTTGCCTTTCTCTCTTATCGCAAGATTTCCATTTGCATATTGAATAATATTTTGCTGTTCAAGAAAAAATGAATATCTCTACGAGTTTTCTACAAATAATTTCATAAAGAAAGCTAATCGAGGAGGGAGGGCTAACGAAAGACAACTCAAGTATTTAGTAGACTACATGAGTCTACATAATAGTTTTGCAGCTACAGGAACTACAGAAATTACCAATATTTTATGTGTCCGTTTCCAAAACTAAGACAATTGACTGACGTTACCCCGTACTTATATGGTGTCAACACAACTTTTTTTATGCTCAGTATACTGATTGTATGGTAAATAAATGCTTTTTAACGTAAACTTAACGCATAATTAATCATAAAAACAATATTATTAGGCTAATAATCAAATTATTGTACATAATCGATTTCTTATGACGCTTCTCACTGCTTCTCACGTCCTTTCCCAGCCGTCATCGCGTACGACGGTGGGAAGGTGAGAAAACGCGCTCTCACCGATAGATAATCGCTGATATCACCCTTCGTCATTCGTATGACGTTGCCCCTGGCAACGACGTCGCTCTCACCGTTCTCACAGTTACATAATCAGGGTGCAGGTCGGTTGTTGATAAGTAGTATTTCATTCTATGAAATAATTATGTAGAATCTGTAGAAAGAGATTGTTCTGTAGTAATTGTTTATAAGAGTTGTTATTAAAGATATCCTAACTGCAGATAAGGTAAGAATTTCAGTAATATTTGTAAAGAACTTTGTTCCAATGCTGGAATAAAAATTTTTATTTAATTTTCTGAAATTAATTTATTAAATATATTTGTGATGCCTGTATGGGAAGTTTATTCATATCTGTTCCAAAGTAATTCTTGCAAACATCATCAATATTCAAACATTAAAGCAGGATCATAGCTGCCTCCAATTTTAAATCTTTTGTAAATTTTCATTAGCCAATAATAAAGTTTTTACCAAAGAAAAAACTATTTGAAATATTCAAGTAATTCACTGTCTAGAATTCCTAGGTCTTATCATGTTAAATAAAGTACTTCAATTACAAAGCATTCCTAAATATAACCCTATATTGAGAAAGTTGAACAAGGAGTGAAAAATTGTGACATGACTGGGACTCGAACCAAGGTCCCAGTCATGTCAAAATGTTTCACTCCTTGTTCAACTTTGGGTTTAAAGCGCACTCCTGCTAAGTTAAATTTCTTCTTGAAGTTCTATATTGAGAAGTAAACCATATATATGTTTCAGATTGTTTTCGCTGTTCATAAAGATTTTTGTTTGAATTTCATTCTCCAACTCTATAATTATTCAATCTTCAATCCGAAGTTCCAAGCTGATTACCTACTGAAGACTTGGATGTAATTTAATGAATAAGAAGATTGTATAATAGATTTCTATTAATAGCAGATACTCACCATGCATATCTATGTATGAGATGCATTTTTACAAAGCCTCTTGTTTTAAAATTGTCTTATAGGAGGAAAATAAATGCGTTATTTATTGATCTTTGTATATTGTAAATCCTTTCATTTTTTGTACAGACTTTATTATCCAAAAACATGATAAAATGCATGTATAGGACTTGTGAGAAATACAAAACAAAAGATAGATAAAGTACAGAGTTATAATCAGTCTACCTGGTGTAGGAAATAGTTTACATAGTAGTACATCTTTTCTATAGTGAACTCTTTCGTGTAACCTACGTAATTACAAATAAAGTTTATGAAAACAATTTAATTCTGCAACAGGAAGTTAGGAATTATAATAAAAATATATTTGGTCTGCAGAAGATTACATAGTAAATTATCAAACAAGTTTCACAATATAAAAAAGGAAGCAATGTAATAAGCTGAAGATGGAAAGACACAAAATATAAATCAGTTAATAAAAGATTCACCCACATCATAGAGGCATTTATCAAAAAAGTAATTTATGTACTGCATTCCAGAAGGCATAAAAAGATGTAATATTCTTTATTGATACTTGTAAGGCATATGGAAAATTTAACGCCACATACTTTAGGACAGAGAGTAAAAATAGGTATTTAGATTTTTCTGAGGGGTATGTAGATCATTATTTCTTCTGGTGAAGTGATGGTGGAAAATCCATATTTTTTCAAAGAAGGAAATATTTAGCCTGGTAAAGAGGAAAGTATACTGTCCTCTTTAAATCAAAAAATATTAATGATTTGGGAGGAAGAACCCCAAAAGATTATTCCACACAAAGCATGGGAATAGAAATATACAATAATACAAAATAATATATACAAAATAAGCCTTCTTTAGCACATTGATGCTAAGGGAGAACAGACAGCATATAAAAAAAGAGTTAAGTTTTTTGCTTAATTAATCAATATGTGCTGATCACTTCAGCTGAGTATCTAAATGAAATACTAAAAACTTAACTGCATCAGTTGTTAGATTCAGGACATTACTGGAACTAATACTGTTCCAGGCCACCCAATGTGGATAATGAACATAAAGTATGTAAGCTCTTTGTCAACGATATTTAATGATCCACAAATATTCCAAGAACAACACTTAAGCCTGAAGTCAACAAACAAACATATAGCTGCGGAGGCCTCACACGTCACAAATATTTTGCAATTTCCTTGATGAAGTAAGGAAAAGCATTGTTTGTGTTTTTTCCATAATTAGAGTTAAGCAGTTGGATTCGCACCAGTCTCTCATAGCATGTTAAATGTTACTATTGATGTTCAAGTATTAAAATATTGTGTTAAGCCTAAGTTAAAATTATTTAAACTATAGTGAGTGAACCAGTTGGTGCCTTGTTACAATTTACCTGAATCAGTTTCAGTGGAAAGTAGTAGTAAAACTGGAGAGGAATGTTTAAAAAATAAAGCAAAGTCATCTTAACCCTTTCCTTACACACACATACACACAGACATCAATCTGAAAATGGTCAAAACGCGTTCTAGGGACAAAACTTGTATTTCCGTTGAAATCTCGAAGTCGAATTGTTTCATGAAAACAATACTTTCTCTATACTTCGTATCTCCTCCTCAGTCCTGATGTAGCATATATGCTACATCCGGTCTTTATTTATTTCTGGCGCTATCATCGTTTGTAAAGCGAGGTGGCCGGGTGTATTATTTGCTCTACAGTGCGCGTTTCGTGATTTTGCTTCATTTTTTTCCACGCTGCAATTGACAGGTGTCAGCACTACTTAGAAGTAACACGTGTTTTTACATCTCGCCATGGCAAGAAGAATGGATTTTAATTATTGTGATTATCTTGTTTTATTAATTTTAATGTACATATAATTGCTTATAAAACATTAACGATGTGTATCTCAATTAAATGTTCAAATCAATAACTAATTAGTAAAATATCATGTTGTTAATGAGGTAGCATACATGGTCGTCGCCAGGGGGGGGCAGGGGGGGGCAGCTGCCCCCCCCTGGAGTCCCATTCGTATTTTGGTTCGGGATGTGTTGTAGAAACAATTTTTAGGCAGGAGCGTATTTGAAAAGACCCAAAACAAATTCAAGTGTTGGCACGTGTAAACACCAGTGATGGGAAAAGTACTTCCTCGTAGGAAATTCATTTATACCTCCAGCGCAGCAAAAATATTTCAACAATACTTTGTAGTAGAGTCTTTCGCCCCTTCCCTCCAAGAGAAGAAAAGTTCGGTTTCAGGGTGAACAATGTAGTTAGAACTGCCTCATGATGCGATCAGCGCGCGAAGTTATGCGATTATGTCCTCTCTCTCAAACTTGTTGGTGAGTATTTTGCAAATAGGCCCAAGCAGTGGCGCAGCGAGGGGGGAAAGTTTAGGGGTTCAAACCCCCCCCCCCCCAAGAGTCAAGTCCTATGACTTGACTCTGTGCTTTTTTCTGCTGAAGAGTACAAAACCCCAATCTTTTGCTTGATAAATTCAGCGAAAGCTTTGCATGCCAGTAAATATGGCTCCGATTACAGCTAAGTTGATGTTTTCGGTAGCAGAGCAGGCCTAGAGCTGACATCGATATCAATGGGACGCTACGTGTGTTTCGTGTGTGAGTGTTTCGCACACAATGTTCAATGCATGCACTTTTTAACCATATCCTTTTTTTAGATGACTCACACCATAATATAAGATTCCCATGAGAAAAATTTGAAAGTGCTGATTCGTTTACTCCTCGCAAAAACACAAGGGAACATTCGAGAAGTAATTCGAAACTTACACCTTGAAAACAGAGATTAAGATTACGTTTGTGAGACAAACAGATTGATAAAACGCTCAGTTAGATCTGTTGCATGTGACTGTTTTGAGGGTGTGAATGCAAAGCTAGGCTCGTGAATAGTGCATTTGAGAAATTCACAGTGAACAGTTCGAAGGAGAGTTTAGTTTAGATTTTATAAAGTACAGATGGACATCCAAAAATTCTTTTCACAGTTAGCTAATAGCTCGAGACCACTATCGGAAAAACGTATGTTGATGGTTATGTGGTTTATTTTTAAATAACCATTATTAGATGCATAAATTAGGATTGTCTTATTTTAGGGCTGTTATTGGAGGGCACATCTCAAGATGAGTTTAGCGACAATTCCAAAGGAACTGGTTCCTTTGTTAAGCATTCTGGACGATTAAAAGTCTATACAGTAGACTCTTCATTGCTCGGGATGATATAAAATATACTGATCCTTATTTTATAATTACCCGTTAATTTGCTGTATAGTTACGAAAATAATTCAATAACCGGGTTTCCGTAGAATTTTGTAAAAGTATTGGAGCAATACAAGATATCAGTAGAAATTAATTTTTGATTATATTATTAATAATATACCATTTTGGAAGCAAATCAGTCAGCTGAAAGGTATTGTGCGCGTAAGCTACGCACATACAGTAGAACCCCGGTAATCCTGACACTCGCTAATCCAGAACCCTCGGTAATCCGGACGGTCCATTGGGAGTTATGCAAACCCGCAACTTCTTCTTGTGAACATATAAACACGCATATTAGTAACAAGAAACGAGAGGTGGACAGACTATTTGAAAAATGTCTCCATTGGCTGCAATGATGTGATGGAGGGCGAAGTATTCCGTTTATTGTGATAACACATCTAAGTAGTGATACTTTTCTGAGACAGCATTTTTCCATTAGAGGAATGCTTAATATATGCAAGACTAAACAATTTCGAAAGACAATAAATTTTAAGTTACAGCAGGGTATCATTTCTCAAAACATCACGTTCATTAAAATGCTATGAGAGAAGAGGCGTAAGAAACAATCCTTCCCTTTGATAGACGTCCAATGAGGATGACCATGCATGGGCTATAGAGTTGGTGTTTATAATCAAGAAAAACTAAAGAATTTTAAGTTAATGCGTGTAATCAATGAGAAAGTAATTAAAGCGAGGATTAAATTTATGTCGTGTGCAAATGTGACTGGCAAACATAAGCTTCCTCTTTTTGCTGTCGGAACAGCCAAAAATCCCCGTGCATTCAAGTCAGTCACACTACCTGTGTGCAATCGAGGGCAAAAAAACTCTTGGGTCACACGAAAATTATTTTTGGATTGGTTTAAAACAGAATTCGTTCCAGCAGTTCGACAACATATGAAATCCGTCAATTTATCACAACGTGCTTTATTGTTGCTTGATAATTGTCCTGGCCATCCTTCTGCAGAAGAATTGTGCACTGATGACGGTGAAATTTCCGCAATGTTTTTACCCCCTAACACGACTGCGCTGATCCAACCCATGGATCAGAATGTTATTCAAGGCATTAAGTTAGGATATCGTAAGTTGCTTCTTACAATTATTCTGAATGATCCTGTGCACAATGAAAATTTGGAAAATGCACTGAAAAAGGTCGATTTAAAAGATGTCGTGTTCAATCCAGCTAACTCTTGGGCATCTGTGTCTAAATTATTGATCAGCAAGTCGTGGAAAAATTTACTCCCAAATTTTATTGGTTCGGAAGTTTTAAAAAATGTGCAAACTGAAGAAATTCAGCTTGCGCCACTCATTAATCAGTTACAAAATTCGAACCCAATATCTAACCCTGAAGCTCTCCAGTGGGCTGCTGAGGCTGACGACAGTTTGGCTCGAAACGAAGCTTTAACAGATGACGAAATTATCAGAACAGTAACAAAAGAATATGATGATGATGACGACGACGACGACCACCACCCTGTAGACTCCGTCAAAATTTCTCATTCTGAGGCTTTGGCGGCACTCAATACATCATTAAAGTGGGCCGTGGAGCAAATTTTTGAAGCACATGAAATTATGCTCTTCAGACGTTTTAGAGACCGCGCACTTGATTTAAAAATAAGAACGGTCGCGCAAAAGAAAAAACTGACTCTGATCAAAAAACTGCTCGCTGATAATATTCATTCACTTAATATGTTGTAATACCTTATGTAATATATACATGCATTATCTATACAATATAATTTTTGAGAAAAAAGGTTTCTTACGTTATTTTTTTAAAACCTCGCTAATCCGGAAACCCCGCTAATCCGGATGCCTATGTGTCTGAATTCGTCCGGATTACCGGGGTTCTACTATATTTATCGGAACTGTGACTTGATGACTTGAAATAAATTTGAGAAACTGTTAAAACTGTGACTTAAATTCTTCAGCTTCCTTTTCGATGTAGTCAATTTTTTATCTGGTGATAGAATCCCACGAATCTCATATCTGGTTATGCAATGCCCATTCAAAATTTCAATTCGTGGAAAAGTTTTGTTTCCTTTGAACACTCAGAGCGTAAGACTGGGTTTTGTATCATCTCTCTGCTGGTTAAACCACCTATTACTTAGTCTAAATAATTGTAAGTTGACGTCTTCATTTTTTCCACCTTGGTATATAACTTGATTTCTGCAAATTCAATTATAATATCAACTATAATCAAGAGTCTATAGAATATTTTAATGCAGCCGAATTTGTACTCTCCGGTATGTGACGCATTCAATTGAATACTTGGCTAATACATAAATAACGAAATCAGGCTTAAATGTAAGCCTACCAGAAAATTTCATCTGATATAAATGATTTTTTGTTTCTTAGAAGAGGAGTTAATTTTAAAAGCAACGGATCAAGTCATTCCTATGAAAGCTGCTGATGATATAGTCTAATAACGAAATATGTTCAAATAAGCATGGGTGCGCCAATGTGGTGATCTTAATAGACGTTTTATATCGCTTGCCAAATAACCGTAATTATTCCTTTTCACGCTTGGCAACCTCTTGGAAGAAAGAACTCTCAAAGACTCGGGAAGTATTTATCTACAGCATCAAAATACTTAAGCATCGAAAAATATTAATTTTTAATAGAAATTGGACGTAACCAAACTAGAAATCCAAACAAAACTTATGATAAGTTTCCAATAGTTTGCTTATGTAAACTACTATCTTGGAAAGTTTAATAAGTTGGCCATATAAGCGTTAAACTCCTCTAGTTTTCAATGCATTTAGTTTTTGAAAGATTTGACGTATTTGTAGTAAGAAGAGGGCATAAATAAACTAGCCCCTGTGAGTTAGGCATTTTTCATTTTATCAGGCAGCTTGCCCCCCCCTAGCCCAGTGGCTGGCGACGCCCTTGCACTTGCGACATATCATTCGTGTCACCTGACTCGTCAGCTGCTATTGATAAAGCCGAAACTGATTTCAGATCTTCGATTTGCTGGATGGTTACATTGGAACACATTTTAATTGATCTATCTTTCATTGTTTTGGCAGACAGTGGCAACTCCTTAATTTTGTACTTTCTCGCTATACGTAGTATAGAGAAAGTATTGTATTAGCAAAAAAATTCGACCTCCAGATTTTGACTGAAAAACATGTTTTGGGGCCTATAGAGCATGTTTTAGCTATTTTCCAGAACGTGTGTCTGTCTGTGGTAAAAAGTTGGTGGGCTTTAAGTCTTTCGCAGACTTCGCGCAAAAACGTATTTAGTGCCCTATGGTTATATATACATGTAGATAAATTTAACTGTGGATACAATTATATACTCATGCAAAAGCCGAGTTTTTCTGCACACTTTTTATGCTGAATACAAGGCTTCTTAAACTCGAGGGAGGGCTCCCCTTATCAGTTCTCCCGTGGCAAAGAAGCGTCACTGTCGTAAATCGGCTGGAAAATTCCTCACTTGCTCATTCAACAGTTCCTTGTCAATTCTCTCTTACTAAACTACCGATGCCTCAATTACTGTAATTTCATTGTGTGCTGCATTTCCCACCACAGGCTTATATTCGACTCGGTTACTTTTCCCAGTTTTCTGGAATAAAATTAAGTACTTCGGCTTATAATGGGGTCGGCTTCTATTCGAGAATAAAAAGTATACTCTTTCACAAATACTG
Organism: Sympetrum striolatum; assembly: GCA_947579665.1. Classification (NCBI taxonomy): domain Eukaryota; kingdom Metazoa; phylum Arthropoda; class Insecta; order Odonata; family Libellulidae; genus Sympetrum; species Sympetrum striolatum. Next base: position 80,948 of record CANPUZ010000057.1, on the reverse strand, counting down.
GTAGTAAGACTATTGAAATATCGGCTATTCTGTTCTACAATTAAGTGGAAATATCACATCTGGAGGAGAAAACTCGAAATATCGATTTGTGTTTCTGTTGCTTCAGTGAGGGTCTCCGTTCGAGCCTAAGCCAAGACACTATTTTTCACTTCTTGTACAACCTCAATATTATATCTCCATATTCATCTCTGTGTAGAATTGATTGAAAGAAATGTATTTCACTTGAACAGTTTTATTGCAAAAGGAAGCATCAATCTTAATTTTCAATATTTTTAAGTGAGAGTGTATGTTAGAAGTATGCATTTGCCTGGTAAGCAGGACGTCTTTCGGGCTCGGGCTTGGTAAGCAGGCAGTTTATCGGGCTCGGGCCGGGCCTGGGCCCATGAATAATTTTCCATAAGGTTTGCACGTAAATCTAATTTTTATCGCATGCAGGGTTTGTTTATTTTGCAATATTAAATTAGTAAAAGAAGTCGTACGAAGTCGAGACAAGTACCAAAAGAAATGAATTCGAATGAATACTTTTATTTCAGTCGTGGAATATTACTTTTTATTTGAATTGCGAGATCAGCGATGAAATAAACGAAATATTCCGGGAATGTTTGAGGTTGTAAACAAAAAAATTCTCATGGATAGCCACAGTGATTGTTGAATCAATAGTTAAGGTTTTCACCGTTAGATTAGATAGTGTAGATCAACCCGATAGAAGGGAGAACAATATTTCAAAGCGTCACTAGCAACCTAACCTTATTTATAGCAACGTATACTTCTAATATTGGAATTTTATTTCATGAGTATAAATATAGAATCTATTAACCGAAACGTTTCTACTAGGCATTTACTTATTCAGATAAGTGTTTATTATGTAAGTAGCATATGACGGAGCCTTTGTGCGACCACCAGCCTTATCATACAATGTAAATTACTGCGATGTAGATACATACCAAGTGATATGTTTTTTCGTAAAAGGCCCCTGGACATATGTTTGACAACTTTTTTCGCTAAAGACACTCATGACATGAAATTACTGTCTTTTTTTCAGAACAAATTATCATTTACTTGCTAACATTGTTTACTTCATTTATCATTTATTCAGTACAATCACTTACAAAATAAATTAAAACTTCTAAGACAAAAAATAAGAAATCGTTGATTAATTTTCATTTAATTTAGTTTCTATATATTTTGGCATTGCTGAAGAAGTGAAATAAATGTACTGTTTCTACGTTCGGGCCGGGCCGGGCTCGGGCTCAACAACGGACGGGCCGGGCTTGGGTTAAAATTTTCGGCCCATGCAGACCTCTAGTGTATGTCCGTTTTTCTTCTCCCAGAAAATAAACATTTTGGATATGATCTTTCTAAACTCATAGAGAAAAAGCATAATTCATTTTTCGTGCAAGTGAACTCCAGTGCAACTTCTGCGGCTCAAATATTATATTTACCTCATCGTAACTCAGGATAATCCACTCTCTGCTGAGACAGAATATTAAATGCGTTACTTCCCATTGCTACATAAAACGCAAAGGAATAATTTCACTCTAAAGACGGTGTAAACCGCATCACGCATCAGTGTCATTTAATTAGTGAAACCGAAAGACTTCTGCAACGATTAATATCTCTAAGAATTTGAAGCGCAATCGATATAAAGATTTTACCATCTTATTTATACATCATTAAATAGTTATGTCTCGAAAAGGGATGAGTCGTTTGAGCTCCTTTTCCCCTTCAGTAGTTTGATGGACCTGACCACCGATAAGAATATTCCATTGCGCAATTAAACCGAATGTTTCAGCCTGCTTTTCTGGTTGCTATTCTATCCCTATGGGTAGTAGATAAGGGGTGACGTGGAAGTTGGATTTCGCAAACAAGAAATATAGAAATGCTTTGCGTGTAGTCATGTTTTGGCCTTCATTCTCAGTTCTTCGCGTGCAATCGAGATGTTCACATCGAAAACGTATCTATCAGAGGACTTACCTATATTGGCAAAGTGCAAGTGTGTTTCGTGCTCTATCACCAAGAAATTGTACTTCCAGTTTTCCTTGCTGAACATACAAGGATTTTAGTCGGTTTACGAAGTGCTGCGGAAAATAATTTAGTGCCGCGCAATTGGCCTAAGAAATATTGTGGAATTGTGACTGAAGTGCTTATTTATAAAATATTGCTGCGCCCAACGTTATTTCATGGAAATGCCGCGAACTATTATAAATACGCGACGCGGCAGTTACTAAGGACAATAATGGTAGCGAGAGAAATATAAATGAACAGTTTGAGCTGTGTTTGGTGTTGAGCGTGTTGATGAAGTAAAGTTTCTGTATTGATTACGATCGGGAATAAAGTGTTATTTTTCGGATTACGAGAGTTGAGTAAATTATCCCGAACCCCACGGCTCGTAACAATATCATTAATTTTCTGTCTTTAATTTTCAAAGTACGCTTAATCCACTCAGTTAACGGAGAGTGTTAGGCGAAAGAATATACGTGTTAAGAGGTGTTGCTTTTGTGAGCGAAAATGGATACAGTGAGGTTGAGCAATTACTCGGCAAATTTTTTTTTCGTCACCAGTAGTCATCAGATATGTTGTAATGTTTTCGCTCAAAATAAAGTTGTTTAAGTAGTGCTGTGATTTGTTATTTAAAGGCGTTATTTGAGGAAATCTAAAGAGGTAAGAAAATAGTATCAATTGCTTCTTCATGTCGTATTTTTAAACGAATTGCTATTTTTACTGTAAATGTATCAAGTGACTGATCAAATTTCTCACCTTCTTTCCATATTTTTTTATGAAAATTATTATTTCTTCAGTTTATCTGAACAGAGACTTCGCGGAAACTAATTTCATATCGTGCTTTAAATTTATCTTTTGTTGCTTTTTATTGAATCACAATGTTATTAAAACAAAAGACCTTAAACGAAGTAATGCATTAGCTGATATAATGTCGATATGCAGTTTTTATTTAATCACAAGACGACTCATGAAAAAAATTAATTCTTTAGAATCGAAGAGTATTTTTCAATTGAAACATTCGAAATTAAATTGCTCAACCCTGTTGTATAGTTTTATATAGAGAAACGACTGAAAGCTAATAATTTTAATTTCAGCATAGTAGTTGTGGTGACAATAAATGTGGCTACGATGGAGTCAAACTGCTATTCTTTTGATTACATATCTACACGATCGAACTAAAAAATTGCGTCCAGAAAGCATTATTATTTAAAATAAGATTTTTAAAAACATCCGTTTGTTATTTATAATTTTTTAATTAAAGTTGATTATAATGAAAATAGACTTTAATTTGACAGCACTACGAAAGTCGTTTCTCGGCTATTTCTTGATATTTAATTAGGAAGCTTTGATTAAAACCATTAACTCTGGTGAGCGATATAATTTAAAACAAGAATTTCAAATATATCTTTTTGTTCTTTTAAATGAAATATGGTTATAATGAAAATAGGTTTTATTTTGAATACCATCACGACTACTTAAGTCGTTTTCTTGCCATTTTCTTGATCGTAAAAAGTTTGGAAATAAACTTTTGAATGTAGAAAATTTCGATGTAAACTATTATTTCCGATAATCGGTGTTAATTACAAAACGATTTTTAAATACATTTAATTTTCATTAATATGAAAGTGGACTATAATGTATGTAGATTTTATTTTGACACAGAAATACTAAATTCAAAGTGCCATTTTTGGTAAAATATATTATTTAATTATCAATACACTTAATAAAAGGTATAGCTGTTGTACAATAATCTTAAATAATACGTGAATTTGTAAAAATAAAAGAGCTACTGGCAAATATAGTAGTATGAAAAATAAATAATAGATTAATATTTACAAGAAAAGTCAGGGAAAACAGGATATGGTCCATGTGAGCTTTTTTTGTCTCATCTGTTAGTTCCTGGTTTTAAATTGATGTATGGTATACTTATGTTAATATTATACAGACTGATTTAAAGAATATATAGATACAAAATATTACACAAGGCATAGAAAGTGTGATAACATTTAATATTTTTCGTTCCAAACTTATAAGAAGTCACTTAAAAATTGTCCTTAAGTCTCAGTTTATGGACAAAGTCTCTCTTTGGAGCTACAGTCCTATGTGAGCCTCCATTCCGATCAGCCTCCACTTCTCTGTCTTCTCACTTTCATCTTCTCCATGTCCTTTATGAATTAGTCATCTCAATCTGTACCTTCCTCTCCATCTAGTGGCATACAGTCTCCCTTCTATCACCTTATTGCTGTCTCTACATCCTTTCCACATGGTCCGAGCATTATATTCTGAAAGATTTAATGAACTTAACTATATCTTCCCCAATTCATTATTGTCTTTAACTCCTCTTTGGTTCTCCTTTGCCAAAATCCATTCTCATATAACCATTCATTTTTATATTTGTATTTAAGTGTTTCTGTTTATTAACTTCCTCTTGAGTATCTTTATATTTGCAAACTAACTTTTATTCCTTGCTTGTATTCATTCATTTATTCATATTATGCTTTTTTTGTAAGTTATTCATTCTAGATATTTAAACTCTTCCACAGCTTCAAATTTTATCTGTTCTATCTCCAAATCCTGGGTGACTCTAGGTTTGCCAGTTGAGTTCATAAGTATATATTTAGTTTTACTGGTATTATCTATCAATCCCATTTTGCTTGCTTCTTTCTATTTATTTGTTAAATATAGTTCCTCTTTGATCTATTTTTTCCACAGCTTTGTGTAATTCTAGAATAAACAGTGTGGCCCATAGGCCATCTCCTCGCTTTATCCCAGTACTGAATTCAAATTCAATTTATTATGTATGTTTACTTTAGCCATGCTCTTCTTCAATTTAATTTCAATCAATATAATTATTTTGGATGGAATTTCCATATCCTCCATTGCTTCTCAGAGTTTGATCCTATTTATATTATCAAATGCTTGTCTAACCTCTACAATAGCATATGCAGTTCAAATTATGCTCATAGCATTTATCTAAAGTTTGTCTGATTACAAACAGTTGGTATATGGTCCTCATGGTTTAAATAGAATGCTGTGTGTATTGTTAAAGAATTGAGAACCATTTGCTTGAATTAGTTATTCAAGGTTGCCATCTTCCTTTTATTCAGAATCATTTATACATATTTTGTATTGAATTTAATATCAATAATTAAACTGATTATGAAAAATTCTTAATGTTATGGCTAAATAAGATCACATTTGATCTATTTTTGATAGTTTATTGAAGTAAACAGGATTATAAGGCTAAAATTTTATTTTATTTATTTATTGACTACTTAATGGACCAGCACTGATTATAAATTACCGTATTTGACGGCATATAAGACGCACCTTTTTTCCTAAATTATGTCTCGAAAATTTTCCCTGCGTCTTTTATGTGAAGGTTCAACCTCCACAGGTTAACTTTTAATACTGATTGCTATTTTTAGCCCAGATGGTCTATACTACCTATTTCGGCTCCATTATATCAGTTATACTCTGATTATCACTTTGGTATTACTTATTATGAACTTCCAACATGTAGTTTGAAAATGAACATTGGGCTATTTTAGAGAGATCTGGCAGGGTTGCCAGATCGGGCGGATTTCCGCGAATTGGGCTATCTTCAGGTGCTCAGGGGCGGGTTTGAAAGTCCCTGTGGCGGTATTCCGCCCAATGGGCGGGTTGCTTATTCAATGGCCGCGATTTGGGCTACCTTCGAAAACTGCGACTACGTTTTTTTTTCGAGCGCAATTATTCTAATATTAAGTCTCACGGTTCTCCCGTTCCTCCCCCCGAAAAGCAAATAAGTACCGTAATTTTCCATGTATAGTACGCATTTTTTTCCTTGAAAATACGTCAAAAAAGTAGGGTGCGTATTATACATGGTTACAAACATCATCTTTTTATTCCGGCTGTAGGTGACATTTGAAGTAAATAACTCAACATACATATATGTATTCTGAATTCACGTTTATTCTGAAAAGAACACTTCTGCATATTAAGAAAATTATTAAATTAAAATTCATAGGGGAAGAACCTGTTACTGATAGATCGTCACATTGAGAAATCAAAGGGGTACGTAAGGGGGAAAGCCATTAGCAGCATTTCATGCTTGCGCGGTGATCTGTTGGGTGCTGAATGCGGCAGATGACCATACGCGAATAATAGCGTAGAATTCCATTCTCTAAAAACCAAATGCGTACTATACATGGTGATAAGAAAATTCTCACATTGCGCTTGTAATAACGAGGGTGCGTCTTATAGTGGGTGCGTATCATAATTGGAAAATTACGGTGCATTGTTCATGGAAAATAGCCGCTAGCGCGATTAATGCGGTGCTTACAGCTGAAAGGGCTGATTGTGGATCAGATGACCGCGATTTGGGCTTTCTCAGATTACCCTCTTCCTTTTGTGTTGTTGTTGCAGTGTGGCAGCCAGTTGTGCCACAGTTGTGGCAGTGGCGCAGCCAGGATTTCCCAATTGGGTCCAAGGCAGCCCAGAAACCGAAAAACGTGTAACTTACAGGGGCTAGTTTATTCATGCCCGCTTCTTACTACAAATATGTCAAATCTTTCAAAAACTAAATTCATTGGAAACCAGAGGAGTTTAAGGCCAACTTATTAAACTTTCCAAGATAGTAGTTTGCATAAGTGAACTATTGGAAACTTGTCAGCAGTGTTGTTTGGATTTATAGTTAGGACGAGTCCAATATCTATTAAAAACTTATTTTTTTCTATGCTGAAATTTTTTAGTGTTGTAGGTATACGAGTCTTTGAGAGTTCTTTCCTCCAAGAGGTTGCCAAACGAGAGAAGGAAGAAATAGTTATGATTATTTGGCAAGCGATATAAAACGTCTTAATAGATCACCACATTGGCGCACCCATGCTTATTTGAATATCTTTCTGTATTAGACTCATATCATCACAGCTTTCTTAGGAGAGCACTGGGCACACTGACTCTGCATGAGGTTTGTCCTGAAGCTGTCGATCCATCAGAAATCGACGTTGTGAGGTTTTGGACATGTGTTCGCAACCTCTGAAATGCAGCGAAAGAACAGACATACAAGGATCTTGCTGAGTTTGCCATGAAAGCGCTTACCCTACCGATGAGCAACGCCGTCGTAGAAAGAGTCTTCAGCGTAATGAACGCTGTAAAGACAAAGCCGAGGAACAGAATGAAGGCTATTATGCTGGAATCAATTTTGCGAATCCGTATTCATCTAAAAGTAAGCATAATACCAGCATTCTACTGAAAATAAGTTGAGAAATTATATTGCAATTTTATAATTTTCCAAGTCCAAAATATAGTAATTCCTAAAGCTCTTTCAAATTTTAATTAGGTCAGTTACGTTTGCTGCGATCACTTTACTCCCTCCGAGGAGATGCTATTTCGCTATTCATCACCGAAGTGAAGAGAACGGAGACGACCTCTTTGGAGCATTAATAATGTTCGACGAGGAAAGAACTGATCCATGAAAAGAATATATCGGAAACTGTACTGTAAAAAGTTTTATTGCTCATTTACATTTTGTAATTATTTAGTTAAGAATATATGTCAGTTGAATGTGCAATAAGTGTTTATATCCTAACGACTCATGGTTAATAAAAGAAAATTGTTTGAATTAATAATTTTGAAAATTTATTTAATTCTTCATATTCTTAATGAACCAAAATGAATATGCTTCATGCATTCACTTGCGAAATAAAGGTCTTTAGATGTTTATTTTGGTATATATTTATATGAATTTCCCGTATGCCGTTTGAAGGTGAACATTGGGCGGATTTGGGCTATCTCAGCGCGATCTGGAGGCGGTTTTTTCGGATCTGGATCTGGCAACCCTGAGATCTGGCAGCGGTATCGCGGTATTTTCAGGTTTGGATCTCGCAACCCGGCTGATCATAACAGAACAGTGTGTCATCTTCTTGCTGAGTAAAACTATTTGTTTAAAAAAACACCCTCGGAAATATGACTACAGGAAATAAGAGATTAAACTACACTATTCAACATAAACTGTGAGTGTTTAATTACGCTAAAGTCCATGGAAACAGAGCAGCAGCAAGGGATATTGGTCCACCACCTACCGAAAAATGATACGTAGGTACTTGGCGACTGCATGAAGATCAATTGAAGACTGCTAAAAACATAAACATAATATGTTTTCCCCAATTCTGTATTAATAAATATTCCTTCTGCTTTAATTTGTATTTTGTTCGATTGCTTGCAGTTCAATTAATGAAATATATAATGTCAAATTAGCTTCCATTTGTTAAATTTTCTTAAAACTAAATATCTTTGGTAATTGCATTCAATGATTGTGTTAATATTTGGCTTTTACGAAACGTTGCAACTATAAGAAACTACATTTAAAGTTATTGTGGTACCGAGCTTTCGCATGGACTATTAAAACTATTTTTTCCTTTTGAGTGGCCAACTTTGAGGGTGCGTCTTATATGCCGTCAAATACGGTACTTGGAGGCCAAATCAAATCTATAGTGTATTTATTGATGGTTTGAATTCAAAATATTTGTATAACCTGTCCAATTGCAAATGTATGCTCGGAAGTATTGCCTTATCAATCTTTAACGTAAAATTTTGCCTTTAAATTAATTTATACTCCTTGAATAAATTTACAGGACAAAGGAGTATTCTTGTGTCGATTTTAAACTAAGTCTGTGAAGCTTTTGCTGCTTCAACATTGATATTTTATTTAGATTTTGGTGTTCATGTCAGAGATTTTCAGAATACTAAATATTCAAGAGGGTGAGTTATCAAGCAATGGATTTATCAATTAACGAATTGATAAATTGCTTGGTTACAATAAAAATTATTATTTATGTTCCGATTTATTTGCTGTTATTTAGTTAAAATAATACTCTGAAAAATTAATTTCCCAACTGCCTTTATAAAACCAAATCACATTTTGGTATAATATCCAAATCAATTTATTTTCACGATTCATTCACTTTCGATAATAAAGGAAGCGAGGAAAAAATATTTTAAGGGGAATCGCGGGTGTACTTGGTTTAAAACGGTCTAATTAGGATGGAGGGAATAATTATCCATTCCAACTAACACGCGAGTGGTTATTTGCGAAAAATGAAACGCTAATTATCTCCATCGAAACGATAGCATTTGCGAAAGGGTTTGCGATGCTACCGAATGACTGGCAAATTACACGCAAATTATAATTGCCATATGCATCAATAATTAGTGCACGGGATTTTACGAAAAACGTTAAATATTTTTACAAGTTCTTGCAATGATTTTCAATATTTTGGCCGGTCTTTTCAAGTACTATTTTTACTTTCTCCATATACGAAGTATAGAGAAAGTATTGTTTTCATGAAAAAATTCGACCTCCAGATTTCGACGGAAATAGATGTTTTGGGGTCCCTAGAACACGTTTTGACCATTTTTGGAATGATGTCTGTGTTTATGTGTGTATAAGGAAAGGGTTAAGATGACTTTCCACAGAAGGGCGTTCACCCAGGAAATTGCCAAGGAAAAACGGACTTGAAAAAAGTCTGACAGGGTGTGTGTGTGTGTGTGATATTGGGCGCTCTAACGTGAAAAGTATTGGTCGTATCAATACCAAACTTCGTACATAGCATTGTGGTGTGTGCTGTCAGAGTTTATTAGTTTCTGGAGTAAATCGGTTAACCGGAAGTCGAGCTTCATTCATAAAAGCTCATTTCCGGTTTTCAAAATATCTCCATAAATATGATATACGAGTAAAATGTAGCTTGCATACTGCAAGCAGATCGGCAATACTAATTTCATATCGGCATCATATCGGAACGCTCCTCAAAAGAAAAAAAAAAGGATTTAAATTTTTCTTAAAATTCGCTTAAATTTCATCGTCTGGCATCGAACCCGGGTCTTACTGGTGAACTAACTATGCAGCACAATAGAAGATCATCATCTCTAACCATGTGTGAAAATTCAAGCAGAAATATTGGCTAAAACTGCCTCAAAAGACGTTCTAATTATCACGAATGTAAATGGCTCTCTGGATTCGAACCAAGGACGATCTTGGAAATCTAAAAGATATTTCTGTAAGTTATTTATGATTTCTATCTATATGCAGAATTTCAAATTTCTATATTATTGGGAAAGGTTTCCAAATAATTCCTAAAAATCGGATCAACTTCTGATTGCAGAGACACCTGGTGTCGAACCCAGGACATATTGTAAGCTGTGCATGCAAAGTTTGATTTGTAAAGACTTTTTCTTGTATCTTGCAAAGTTTGAAGTCGATAGCATGCCGGGAAGTACCTTAATTTTGTTTCCGTTATCTCCGTAAGGAATGCATTGAGAAGTGCAAATGGTCCTCTGGGATCGAACCAAGGACCATCAGCGAACATGAAATATTTGATTACGAAATATTTTTATGATATCTATCGACGTGCCGAGTTTCAAGTATCCATGTTATCGGGAAAGGACCCAAAAAAAATTTTCAAAATCGCCGCAATGCATTTTAAACGGCCGATATTTGCCCCGACCTAGCATCGCACCATGGACCATATTCGAAGATGTCTTTCTGATTTACGTTGGATTTGCACGGCTTCTAGCGATACCTTGAATTTCAACTCTCTACTTTTCCGGGAGGTGCCTCAAAAAAATTTTCGAAAATCCCCGCCATGTAATCTTATGGGGAAAATCGCGAATTTGGGGCCCTCTGGAATCGAATAAATGACACTGAGGATCAAAATCGCAATTTTTCTGGCGGTTACACGTTATGGCCAATACGTCGTAAAAATTTCAAGTCAATGACGCTTGTGGTTTAGGCTGTGAATTAGTATCCTATCTATCTATCTAGGTATATACATGAATGAATCCGGAGAAGCATCTATATATAATAGATACGTGCATTGTGTTACTTATAAAAGTTTTAGATAATGTAATTTACTATAACTTTTTTTTGAAACATATTTATTTATCACTGATTTTTTAGGAGTTATTCATGAAATACTGATAAACCGGAAGTTGCTGATTATGTACTTTGCGGGCGCTCTAGGCTCTATGGGCGAAAGGCCAATTTCATCGTTTTTCATCGATCATGTCCCGAAAAACATTATTTATAATGTTTTTGACGTCAAATATAATAATATATATATTAATCACTCATCTTCCAAGTTTAGATTGAATATAGAGTTCGAAATTACTGTCTTAGATAAATATTTACATCTTATATATGGAGAAAGTCATGTGCTGGCCACATCAGATTTTTAATAAATGAGTTCACGTTTTTCACGACTGTTAAAAATTAAATTTCCACCTCTTGATGCGGTCTCCAATGAAACAAGTATAACCAATCCGTAATGGCTGCGAATTGAGCACCCTTTTGCACTCACTTTGGTAATTTAGAGACCATGGAGGAATTCCATTTAAATTGATTGAATCAAGAGCGTGAGTAAGAAAAATAGAACGCTCGGAGTCTATATAGGCGACTTCACTAACCGATGGGTCATAGTTGCGTAACGTTCACTTTTTGTCTCATCCACAACGTTGTCCTCTTCCTCCGTCAGTTGCGGGATCGCAAAAGGAAGGGGCTGCGAACGTCCTTCAATGGAATGCGACCTCCAGTTGTGCTGTCTCTCTCTTGCCAGCGATATGGGCTGCTTATCGAACAGTTCGTGGTCCTTCACCGGAGTGAGCTGTGTACAGTTTATGCAGATATTTTCCAATAGGAAATTTCAATAGAGAATAGTATGAGGATGTAAAGGAGATTTCATTGAAGGGGGAATTTGGAATATTGATGCAATTGAATCTACCGAAAGGTACAACACTCTTGTATGTATGTACTTTCGCTTAAAAATACTTGGTGTATTTTGTTGGTGTCCTAACCTTTATTACTAAGCAAATTAAGTTTACGGACAACAATGATTAATGAGCTATCATTCACTTTCTCCCCCATAACTTGTCTTTGACGGTTAATTAAGATTGACCGATTGATACCCCACACGGCGATGCTTTTGCTGGATTGCGACTTATTCTTTGCCTCTCACAAAAACAATTCCGCGAAATGTCACCTGGAGTTTGTTTTGTATTTCGCAGTGCACTTGGTCCAATCATTGTTCTTTGTATACGAGGCATTCAATCCTTTATTCACCATGAAACCATTCCAACCAATTCCGGATGTAAAAAAACAAATTCCCTTCGTAATCCAAGTGTTAAGATGAACTAAGAACTAATATATATATGCTTTGCAATCGTAATGTTAAATCACTTGACTTTCTAAACTTGTATACGTTTTAGATACAATCGATATATAATTTACGAGTAAAGGTTTGTTGCATTCAGCAAGATGACGCGATGCAAGATGTTGGATGAAATAAGGGGTGGGGTTAAATATAAGGATATGAAGGAGATGGATATTAATAGGGATTTTTGATTGTGCCGAACCTACCGAAAGGTAGAACACTTATGATGATGATAGCTTATAAGACGTGCTCTTTCTTTCTTCATCAAGCTTTCTGGTAATATCGCGAATCCGCGACGTGGGATCAGTGGCGGATCTAAGATCGAGCTGCGGCTTGAGAGTTGGGATTAAAGATTCATTTTCTATTTTTCGATTTTTGTAAGAAATTTTATAAAATTAAACTCAATTTACATATTTGAATTATACTTATTATTATCTATCGTTGTAGATAAACAATATTTTCTTCACATCTCAATAGTATGAACGATGATACATTTTTTTGTTTCTGTTTCTTCTGGGGGGGGGGGCTACAGCCCCCATAGCCCCCCCTGGATCCGCCACTGTAATCGCAGGGCAGCTTTGAAATATCGATGTGCTTGAAGCATCGGGGGCTCTTCGATTTTCCAATCAACCACCCTCGTAACTTCTCGCTTTCGTCCGAATTGCAAGTGAGAACAACAGTCAATCGCTGCTTACTGTGGCTCATGGTATTTATCTTCCTTAATGCTCAGTGAGCGGCTTGGCAAGAGGTTATAAAATACACCCGTTTCGTCCATGTTAAAAACGTCTCGAGGAGAAAGTACTTTTCTCGAAGAAGTTTAAAATCAGCCAGTCACTCATTGGTGCAATTGGCAATGCCTTTTGTTGTATAACGGGTCCACTTATAGGCACGTCTGCTGCTCGGACGTGTTTAAACCATTCCATTAATTCCTCTTCGAGATCCTTAAAATGCGATCAACGCATGCGCTTTCCTTTCAGCTCAACACCTCCTGATGCTACCGCTTCGTCAATTTTTCCGCGATTTTTGATTATCGTTGACAATGTAGATTTTGGAATACCAAAATCGTGGGCAATCTGAGTTTTCGTCCGTGCTTCGCGTTCCACCTCACTTTATATTTTATGCTTCGTTTGAAGATCATTACTCATTTGCTTTCGTTTGCTCATTGCAAAAGGATATTTTGTTCCTGTAGCTACAGTTGTTCAGTAAAGACTCACTCACAGTCGTCGACACGAGGAGACTGAGACAATTCATCCAAACTTACTCCCTGACTCACTCCTTGCCAAACAGTCTCACTATCTCATTGGGTTCCTTGCATTTTCTTGGATGCCTTACATTGTCTTGGGTTATCGTTTCAAAACGAGGGCCCAATGCAACGCATTATCCTCCCAGCCATGGTTCTTATTCTGCCAGGCAGTTCGCCTCATAGCTAACTACTTCGCCTCAAGCGAACTATATGATTAAAGGGATGGAGGAAACTGTTCGAAATTCGTCATAACCGAGATTCGTTTTAAACGACCAAAACCCCGGAAGACACTTTACGTTCCTGTCGGGACCGTGATACTGTTCGCATTATCGAGAGGTTCATAAAACGAGTACGTGTTATCGTGGTTTTACTGTACTCTGGTCCGTTGTTGCTAAGTAGTATTTCATTCTATGAGATAATTATGTAGAATCTGCAGAAAGAGATTGTTCTGTAGTAATTGTTTATAAGAGTTGTTATTAAAGATATCCTAACTGCAGATAAGGTACGAATTTCAATAATAATTGTAAAGAACTTTGTTCCAATGCTGGAATAAAAATTTTTATTTTTATTTAACTTTCTTAAATTAATTTATTAAATATATTTGTGATGCCTGTATGGGAAATTTATTCATAACTGTTCCAAATTAATTCTTGCAAACATCATCAATATTCAAACATTAAAGCAGGATCATAGCTGCCTCCAATTTTAAATCTTTTGTAAATTTTCATTAGCCCATAATAAAGTTTTTTCCAAAGAAGAAACTATTTGAAATATTCAAGTAATTCACTGTCTAGAATTCCTAGGTCTTATCATGTTAAATAAAGTACTTCAATTACAAAGCATTCCTAAATATAACCCTATATTGAGAAAGTTGAACAAGGAGTGAAAAATTGTGACATGACTGGGACTCGAACCAAGGTCCCAGTCATGTCAAAATTTCTCACTCCTTGTTCAACTTTGGGTTTAAAGCGCACTCCTGCTAAGTTAAATTTCTTCTTGAAGTTCTATATTGAGAAGTAAACCATATATATGTTTCAGATCGTTTTCGCTGTTCATATATATTTTTGTTTGAATTTCATTCTCCAACTCTATAATTTTTCAATCTTCAATCCGATGTTCCAAGCTGATTACCTACTGAAGACTTGGATGTAATTTAAAGAATAAGAAGATTATATAAGAGATTTCTACTAATACCAGATACTTACCATGCAGATCTATGTATGAGATGCATTTTTACAAAGCCTCTTGTTTTAAAATTGTCTTATAGGAGGAAAATAAATGTGTTATTTATTGATCTTTGCATATTGTAAATCCTTTCATTTTTTTGTACAGACTTTATTATCCAAAAACATGATAAAATGCATGTATAGGACTTGTGAGAAATACAAAACAAAAGATAGATAAAGTACAGAGTTATAATTAGTCTACCTGGTGTAGGAAATAGTTTACATAGTGAACTCTTTCATGTAACATACATAATTACAATTGAAGTTTATGAAAACAATTTAATTCTAGAACATGAAGTTAGGAATTATAATAAAAATATATTTGGTCAGCAGAAGATTACATAGTAAATTATAAGACAAGTTTCACAATATAAAAAAGGAAGCAATGTACAAAGCTGAAGATGGAAAGACACAAAATACAAATCGGTTAATAAAAGATTCACCCACATCGTAGAGGCATTTATCAAAAAGTAATTTATGTACTGCATTCCTGAAGGCATAAAAAGATGTAATATTCTTTATTGATACTTGTAAGGCATATGGAAAATTTAATACCACAAACTTTAGGACAGAGAGTAAAAATAGGTATTTAAATTTTGCTGAGGGGTATGTAGATCATCATTTCTTCTGGTGAAGTGATGGTGAAAATCCATATTTTTTCAAAGAAGGAAATATTTTGCCTGGTAAAGAGGACAGTATACTGCCCTCTTTAAATCTAAAAATATTAATGATTTGGGAGGAAGAACCCCAAAAGATTATTCCACACAAAGCATTGGAATAGAAATATACAAAATAAGCCTTCTTTAGCACATTGATGCTAAGGGAGAACAGACAGCATATAAAAAAAGAGTTAAGTTTTTTGCTTAATTAATCAATATGTGCTGTCCACTTCAGCTGAGTATCTAAATGAAATACTAAAAACTTAACTGCATCAGTTGTTAGATTCAGGACATTACTGGAACTAACACTGTTCCAGGCCACCCAATGTGGATAATGAACATAAAGTATGAAAGCTCTTTGTCAACGATATTTAATGATCCACAAATATTCCAAGAACAACACTTAAGCCTGAAGTCAACAAACAAACATATAGCTGCCGAGGCCTCACACGTCACAAATATTTTGCAATTTCCTTGATGAAGTAAGGAAAAGCATTGTTTGTGTTTTTTCCATATTTAGAGTTAAGCAATTGGACTCGCACCAGTCTCTCATAGCATGTTAAATGTTACTATTGATGTTCAAGTATTAAAATATCCTGTTAAGCGTAAGTTAAAATTAATTAAACTATAGTGAGTGAACCAGTTGGTGCCTTGTTACAATTTACCTGAATCAGTTTCAGTTGAAAGTAGTAGTAAAACTGGAGAGGAATGTTTAAAAAATAAAGCAAAGTTTGATTGACCAATGCCTTCTAAGGACTCCCATTGAATGGAGACAATGTTGTTGAATACCAATTTGCCATACATGTTGCTACATCACGCTTGGTGATGTGTTTTCTTTTAAAAAGAGATGAAGCATATATAGTCTTTCTTGTTAATGTTGGAATGGCCTGATGTCTCTTACTTCTTAAATAAAATGGTTTAAAAGGAAGATACAATTGGAACTTATTTACAAATTGGACCACGGAAGATACCACACGCAATATTTTTTAACAAATGTGAGCCTCAAATGTTACAAGGACAGAAGAAGTGATGGGCCTAGAACATATAGACTATACTGCATGTGAATTTAGAATGATTTAGATCGGAATTCACATGAAATACTATGGTAATATGATCTGAAATTAAAAGGTCTATGACACCAAATAGTACAATAGCTAACAATGTAAGAGGTGATATTGTTTAAGACAAACACTTTTCCTTGTAGGCTCATGATTAATACATGAAACGTTAAAAGATTGAAAGAGACTCTCAAACTTATTGCTAATTGTGGACTACTCATATCTGTGTTCAAAACAGTACGAATCACAATGTTTAATTTGTATTTCTGCAAATTTATCAGAAACCTTTCTAACTGCTTGCAAAAAATGTCAGGATCCCCATTAGGAGAATGATAATTGGAAATAAAATTAATTTCAAATTTTTCGCAATTATTGCAGCAACTTCAAAATGAGAATCAATGTAGAAGCGTTTGACATTTAAGGATTTGCATTCAATTATGAGGCAAAAACACAGATGCCACCAATTGTGAGAGATTTATGGCAATGAGTTGCTGAGAGAGTATAATCCTGAATTTTATAAAACTCAATTCCATCACTCCATAGCCAGTGCTCAGTAAACATGGAAAGCTATGTTTTGATAAACTAAAACGTGTTTCAAGCTGTAATATATTATTCCTTAAGCACTGCACATTAAGTACGAGAATACTTTTATGGTTCTATCCTATCCAATTGAGAGTGATAGGTCTGGTGAGATGGTTGTCATTTAGTCATAGTGACTTGGGTTTTATTTTGCCATCACTTCATCTAGTAGAAACATGGCTCTCTCTGGCAGAAACAAACACCTGGTTTAAAGCAAACAATTTTTTAACCCTTAACCAGTGACGTGCAATTTTTATCACACTACCAGTGACGTGCGGTCTGGGAGACTGCAATTTTTTAAATATCTTTAAAGTTACTAAATGACACATTTAACAAAGTTTAAAAGCCTTAATAAACTAATCAGTTATTCAATAATTTGAATTCAAATTTAATTTTATGTTGATATGAACAAAATTTCAATTATTAATCATTTTACGAAGAAAGTCAAAAATTTGAATGAAAAAAACATATCCTATCAAAATAATGTCGCATATTAAAAATCAGGTGCCTATTTTTGTAGCAAAGCCTTTAATGTATTTTTGGGATGATAATTAATAAAACGCTCTTGAAAAATATTTCATTTATTGTGTTTTTCATAGATTCTGCAAACGTTCGATATTACATTTTTCGTGAAAAATGTCCTGCCCCTCCAAAGAAGCACAGCTCTTGCAAATTTTTTTTGTGCATTATAAAAAAACTGGTTATCTACATTTGGACCAACAGAAGGAGGTTTTTCGTTTTTTTCATGGAGGGCAAAGTCGGCAAGTCTTCCGCTTCTCTAGTTTATCTTCGAAATTTTGAGGTTTTTCAAGTGTTAGGTTCAGAATTCGGCCTATATTGGCTCTTAATTGTGTGGGAATCTTGCTGTTTGACATTATCCTCTTTAATTGTGGCCTTACTAACTCCACTGCAATGCATTTAATAAAATCGTACCTATTTAGATACTTCTTGTCTTTTAGAAACTGCTGGAACACAAAAGGATTCACCAATGAAATGTCTAAAATCCTAAGAAACACTGCCATTGGCCATCTCCTTGTTCTTCGATTAGATTAGTAGCTGCTGCACATTTTATGTAGTGTATCTACTCCACCCTTGATTGAATTATAGAAAGCTATAATTTCAGGTTTCATTGTCACGTCATCAGTGCTCTCTGTGGTGCATTGACGACACCAACCAAAGAGTCCTGTTTCTCTTTGGCACATGAGGAACTAGAGTCATGTTGCCGTATATCCATACAACGAGGACCCTTTTGTGCCTTCTTTTGAAGGCCCGAACTCATTGGATATTTCCCTTTAATTTTTTCTTATCGTCCCGACATAGGTCAGTCCTTTTACCCTCAGCTTCTAAACCAGTTCAATTTAAGTGAAACAATTATCACCTGTAATATTTCGATTGGAATGAAATATTGGCTCAGTGAGACGCGGAACTGATTGCGTAGGTTTCGAAGTCTTTTTTTCTTCCTCTGACAGACCTTTTCCTTTGGTACTTTTTCCGGCGTACAAATAGGGATTATACAAATAGCTATTCGATGTATCCGTCAAACACATCATTTTGAGGCCATACTTAGCTGGCTTACTCAGGATGTACATTTTAAATCGGCACCAACCCCTGAAGGCAATTAACATATCGTCAGTACAAGTTGTTGTGCCAAGTGAATAGCAACAATGAGAATTTTTTACGAAATGATTTAACAAATCAGAAATTTGTACAACTGGGTCACTTTCGTACCGGACGATTCCGTCTTCATGGTTATCAAACCGAAGACATAAAAGGAGAACAGCATATCGTTGTCCATACATTACTTAACGAAAAATTTCCTTTCCCGTGCCATTTGCAGCAAAAGTACTACTAATATCTTCATCGTTAGATCTAAATATTGCCGAATATATTAATAACTCAAGTAAAGCTCTTAATTCAACATAATCTAAATCTTGGATTTCTGGCCTACTCTGGTATACTTTTCTCATAACTTCTGAAGTTTGACATTTTTCCAACACAAAATCAAATTTATTTTATCGTCGTCAAAAATAAGCGACCAAAAATGGAGAGGTTGAAGTTACCTATCTAGAGGTATAACAGATTGCTTCAAACCTGGTTTTTCCGCGACAATGTTATGCAGACGAGTGTAAACGTTTCTCTTTGGCTCTTTAGAACTCCTTTTATAGAGATTTTTTCCAAAATAATATCCAACTTTCTTAGAAATCGGATTCACTGAAACACTTACTTCCTCATCATCGTCTTCTTCATTCTCGTCGGAATCCGTATTGTGTTCACTAACAATAATATTATCCTCCTCAATCTCACTTTCCACTTTACTCTCATCTTCCCTCAAGTATTCCATAACTTGCTCCTCAAAATCAGGAGCGTCCAGTCGTAGTATTCGAGAGGGACCGGGTTTATCACTCATGCTTGTAGTCTTTGACGAGTACTTATGTCGCTGTGAAAATTGAGAAAATATCATCAGTAGATATTAGTAGATTACTTGTCCAGGAAAATATTTTGGTTCCACGGAATAGCGCAGGAAGAAATTTACCTGACGAATGACAATGATGATCACAAGGCAATTATGTAAGTATTGAAACTAAAGAAAGCAGTTTGGGGAAAATCCGAGAAATACGTTTTCTTTCACATCTGGTCATGTACTGCTCGAACATTTGCCTCGGGTTTCCCCCAGGATCATTCCACCCTTTCCATTGGGGGTCCATATTCCGCCTACAACATGCTTCACTAAAGGTCATTCATCCCAGTCACAAATGAGTAGTGGCAACAAAGAGAAATTCTCGCAGGATTTGGTTATTATGAGTTTGCCGCCACTTCGGCCGCATCCGTATTAAGTGACATTCTAGTGTCAGAATCACAGCGAAATATAAAGACGAAAAATTCGGTTCTATACACATAAGGTGTTTTAATGCAAGTATGATTTAATATTTTTCTAAAAAGATTTTTATTGTTGGAGTTGATATTATAAAATAACCAAAACAATCAGTACTCTTGAGGACGACCTCAACAATAGCCTACTATCATAAAATCCATATATTTTGCCTAATTTATGCTTTTCAAATAGTAATAACAAAGAAATGTGAAAATAATAAAAAAATTTAATAAATAAAGTTGAATTTTATAAGCCTCCGTAATAATATTCACCCATATTACGAATTGAGTTTTCCCGAATTAGTGACGTGCGGTCTCTCAGACCGCGCATGAAATTAAATCGCAACTTAATAGAAACACAAGTAAGATAAATGAAATTCGAAGAATTCTATATACTACGTAAAGGTATCTAAGAAGGTACCATAAATAACAGATTTGTTAAAAATCAAATAATTTTTTTATTCACAATAAAAAAATCGCTGCGGTCTCTCAGACCGCACGTCACTGGTTAAGGGTTAATGAATACCTCTAAAACCCAGTAATAGTTAAGTTTATTATTCCAGTATTCAATAGTTTTAATCCAAGATCCAGTGATAAATTAGATATGCAATTCCTTATAGACTTAGTAATACCTTTTTACAGTCTGATAATTTGTGTTCTAGAATCTTTAATAAGCTTCCACAGTCTGCATTTCATATTGACTGTAAAAAATTTATTATGATTATTGAACATCGGTTGTTAGCCAATCCTTTATATTCCTATGTCAGTGTTAAGTCATAAAACCTTTATAACCTAAATCTAACTGATATCCTAATCTACTAAGTTTTTAGTTATTGTAAATAATATAACTTGTCAGTCTCTCTAATGTGATTTTTACATGTATATATATTTTGTAATATTTTGACTATGTTATAGAATTGTAATGTCTATGCAAATAAACACTTCTATCTATCTATTATGCTTAATCTTATTATGCTTCTATCTATCTAACCGTATGGAAATGGAGAATTTCTAATTGAGGGTAGATTAAAAATGCAAAATAGTATTAAAAACCTTGCTGCATCATTACTTTAAATTTTTTATGAAACATTCTCATGATATGGGTGTATTTATATACATGTTTAAGTTGTAATTGCAAGTATTTCAGGGCAAATAAAAGAGGAGTTTAACAAAGCTCAGTGATACTTTATGTCAATCCCATCAAGAAACAGGGTGATGTATGCTATCCTTAAATTTATTGGAAGAATGTGTGTTAGCATAGGTTCAATGCAATTATTGTTAATAATGGTTCACGTAATTATGTTCAGGAAACATGTATTAGATAACTGTTACTTTCGATCACTAGCTAAAAGGTAATTGAAATTCTATTTGAATTTAAATTGAAGAATATCAAATCAAATATGTACTTATGATTTCACTTTTGTAAAATACATCAATATCACTGCATCTTAGCTTTAATTTATAGGTAATGATTATCCTAACAGCCTTTAAATAATGAGCTTAAGCTCTTTAAAATTTGAATTATTGTGACTTTTTATGGAGGAAAGCATATATTTCTCATCTCATCATAGTATATTTTTATGTATTAGTTTCATAAAACTTAATATATTGCTAAAAGGGTGGATAGAAAGAACATTGGGCTACACTAAAAAGAATTGAAGCAGAGTCTCTAATGGTTCCAATATGAATTCTCAGCTTCATACATTGCACTTCTTTATAAACTTTGTAATATTGGACTAACAGTAGGTATTGCTTT
Organism: Sympetrum striolatum; assembly: GCA_947579665.1. Taxonomy (NCBI): domain Eukaryota; kingdom Metazoa; phylum Arthropoda; class Insecta; order Odonata; family Libellulidae; genus Sympetrum; species Sympetrum striolatum. Next base: position 59,371 of record CANPUZ010000057.1, on the reverse strand, counting down.
TATAATGTTACAGGACACTGAGAAAATCTACTAAGATTTAGTTTATTTTATTCTTATATTGAGTTAACCCAACCCAAAAATAAAAGATACCTATCCGTTTATACGAATCGAGGTCTTACTAGCTGACCAATAGTAAACTGATTTGAAGACAGGGTAAATTTCTAGTTTCACACATTCAGCCTTTTTTTTTTGTCAAGTGGTTTTGGCCCGATTTCGACGATATTTTAGGTGGAGGCACTTGAAAGATGGCGGCATATTTTACGTATTATAGTGAATCTGAACGTCCTAGAAACTAGAAATTTACCGACAGGGTAAATTTCTATTTACCGAAGACAGCAACAGTTCCAACAATAACTTTATGAAGCACCAAAGGAATTCGTGGAAATCTAACCTCCAAGAAATCAGTCAGTGAGTGTATTGAAGGTACTGTGTACTTACTAATTTTCTACTTCTTTCACTGATACTAAGTTCTTAAAATCACGAACCGACTTCCAGTTAATAAAATTACGAAATTTAGGGATTCACTGTAGGGCTGATAGTATATTAGATATCGATATTTTATTACCATAAGTGTGCTCGAATTTGGGCACTGGAATATCTTCTGCGATCAATTTATATTAAATTCAAACATCAACCATATAAGACCATACAAACTAACTAATGCAATTATAAATATCTTCCCAGTAAGATTTCTTTCAAAACTTTTGTAAGCAATCAACAAAGGACAACAACAAATCTTAGTTACCTAAAATTTCATACATAACATCGATATTTACATCTGCTTTTACACGCCTTGTTTCATTCTTCATTTGTCTACTCGTTTGCCCTCTCATTGGTTGAGATGAAGCACGTGACCGTCACTTTCGGAAATGCTGCGATGTTTCCCCTTAAAGTGGGTGGGGGCAGTCGGTTTGGTAGTTTTCTGCCCGACAATGCTACAAAATAGGATTTAGAGGCCGAGTCGGTGAGAGATCACGATTTCTTCTCCAGTAGGTTGGATTTGAAATCGAACCAACTGCTTCCAAACCGACGAGTTACATAATATGGCCCCAGGCTCGTGGTTTCTTCTCCGACGCATACTCTTGCTTTAAAATAAAATGTGGTAATTCGCGAATTCCAGAAAAATCAGCGAAACAATGTCATCCGGAATTCGTCATTAAAAATTGGGCCGAGTTTTCGTTTTCTTTTTAAAGTTAACATTTCCGAATCGTGCAGTTATCATATTTTTGCGATAAACTTTGCTTCACTATCCTCGTAATGTTTTCGGTCTGGGGAATTAATCTTGGATGATAACATTTAACTTCTGGGACGAATGCATGCCCTTGCCACTAGCTTACGGGATCACCCACCTACGGAATATGTTAAGAGAACGTAGCATTCAAGGAAAGGGTTAAGGTACTGACAACAGAACGAAGCATTGGTAAAAGGATGGTCATGTCCCAGGAGTCAAATAGTTTTATATGTTTTCGTAAGCAATTAGTTGGCAATTATAAGTAGTTTTGTATAGCGATGGGTAAAAACGACCATTTTTGATGTTTCCTCGCTTCCCCGGTAGGACAATTTAGACTTATTTCAACTCTAACAGGCACCCATTTCCCATTTCTGTTAAAAGACCTTGGAAGCGTAATTAGCTTGAAAACCAACTATAGCTTGCTATCCGAACGTGAGGGTGACATCTTTTTTTTTAAAACAAAGCAACATTTGCGACAAAAACACTGCTTAATTTAGTGAATATCACGCTTATTTCAGGATGTGAAACTCGTCGATCGCCGCTACATCTGGCGTCCAAATGCCTGAACTACCACAAAAAATATGGTCTCCGGAGGCCATTTCTGTACCTGGTTCACTATAATCAACATATCTCAGTAACTACAAGAGGTACTTACTTCTTTTAAATTGCTTAATAAGCCGCAATTTTTCAAGTGTCTTCCCAGAAAATTTCATCGAAATAGGGCAATTTTTTAATTAAAAAAATATTATTTCCAAACAGTCCTCATCGATAACTTTACCTAGCGATGCTTTATTTGCGGCAATTGATCGGCGATGAGTTGAAAATCCGATTAAATAATTATCATGAAGTGGCGATAGTGATACATGCATAAGGGAGATGATAAGAAATGTGATGAACTTTCATTATCCATTCAAACAAATTCGCGAAGAGGATTCGTGACGCAAAACTTCTTCCACCTTTCCTCCTCCTTTTCTCCTCCCTTCCTCTAACTCCCTCCATCCTCCTAAACTGAAAATCCTCCGCCTCGCACAGTTCCTGTCCTGCTTCCACCTTTCAACACGGGGCGTTCACTTCTATTAGATTGTAGTCATGCTTTTGGCCTTCATTTTCAGTTCTTCGCGTGCAATCGAGATGTTCACATCGAAAACGTATCTTTTAGAGGACTTACCTATATTAGCAAAGTGCAAGTGTGTTTCGTGCTTTATCACCAAGAAATTGTACTTCGAGTTTTTCTTGCTGAACATACAAGGATTTTAGTCGGTTTACGAAGTGCTGCGGAAAATAATTCGTGTGTCGCGCAATTGCCCTAAGAAATATTGTGGAATTGTGACTGAAGTGCTTATTTATAAAATATTCCTGCGCCCAACGTTATTTCATGGAAATGCTGCGAACTATTATAAATACGCGACGCGGCAGTTGCTAAGGACAATAATGGTAGCGAGAGAAAAATAAATAAACAGTTTGAGTTGTGTTTGGTGTTGAGCGTGTTGATGAAGTAAAGTTTCTGTATTGATTACGATCGGGAATAAAGTGTTATTTTTTCGGATTACGAGAGTTGAGTAAATTATCCCGAAGGTAAGAAAATACTATCAATTGCTTCTTCATGCCGTATTTTTTAAACGAATTGCTATTTTTTACTGTAAATATATCAAGTGACTGATCATATTTCTCACCTTCTTTCCATATTTTTTTATGAAAATTATTATTTCTCCAGTTTATCTGAACAGAGACTTCGCGGAAACTAATATCATATCGTGCTTTAAATTTATCTTTTGTCGCTTTTTGTTGAATCACAATGTTATTAAAACAAAAGACCTTAAACGAAGTAATGCATTAGCTGATATAATGTCGATGTGCAGATTTGATCTAATCATATGACGGCTCATGAAAAAAAGTAATTCTTTATAATCGAAGAGTATTTTCCACTGAAACATCCGAAATTAAATTGCTCAACCCTGTTGTATCGTTTTATCTAGAAAAACGACTGTAAGCTATTAATTTTAATTTCAGCATAGTACTTGCGGTGAAAATAAATGTTGCTACGATGGAGTCAAACTGCTATTCTTTTGATTTTATATCTACACGATCTAACTAAAACATTGCGTCCAGAAAGCATTATTATTAAAAATATGATTTTTAAATACATACGTTTGTTTTTTAAAATTTTTAAATTAAAGTTGATTATAATGAAAATAGACTTTAATTTGACAGCACTACGAAAGTCGTTTTTCGGCTTTTTCTTGATATTTAATTAGGAAGCTTTGATTAAAACCATTAATACTGGTGAGTGATATAATTTAAAACAAGAATTTCAAATATATCTTTTTGTTCTTTTAAATGAAATATTGTTGTAATAAAATAGGTTTTATTTTGAATACCATCACGACTACTTAAGTCATTTTCTTGCTATTTTCTTGATTTTACAAAAATTTGAAATAAACTTTTGATTTTAGATAATTTTGATGTAAACTATTATTTCCAATAAGCAGTATTAATTTAAAATATGATCATTAAAAACATTTAATTTTCATTGATATGAAAGTGGACTATAATGTAAGTAGATTTTATTTTGACATGAAACACTAAATTCAAAGTGCTATTTTTGGTACAATATATTATTTAACTATCATTACACTTAATACAAGGTATAGTTATTGTACAAAGAATCTTAAATAAAAGGTGAATTGGTAAAAAAGAGTTATTGGCAAATAAAGTAATATGAAAAATAAAGAATAAATTCATATTTACAAGAAAAGTCAGGGAAAACAGGATAAGGTGAGCCTTTCTTGGCTCATCTGTTAGTTCCTGGTTTTCAATTGTTGTATGGTATACTTATGTTAATATTATACAGACTTATTTAAACTATATATAGGTACAAAATATTACACAAGGCATAGAAAGTGTGATAACATTTAATATTTTTCGTTCTAAACTTATAAGAAGTCACTTAAAAATGGTCCTTAGGTCTAAATTTATGGACAAAGTCTCTCTTTGGAGCTTTAGCCCTATGTGAGCCTCCATTTGGATCAGCCTCCACTTCTCTGTCTTCTCACTTTCATCTTCTTCATGACCTTTATGAATTAGCCATCTCAATCTGGACCTTCCTCTCCTAGCGGCATGCAGTATCCCTTCTATTCCCTTCTTCGGCATTCCTGTTTCATGCATCCTTTCCACATGGTCCAACCATTAGATTCTCAAAGATTTTGTGAACTTAACCACATCTTCCCCAATTTATTATTGTCTTTAACTCCTCTTTGGTTCTCCTTTGCAATTATCCATGCTCAATAACAGGTCGGTATATTCTCTGCAATTGCTTTCAAATCTTACCAGGGCCATACTCTTGTGAGTGTCCATTTTTATGCTCCATAGGTTACCACTGGTCTGGTAATTGATTTATATATTTGTATTTAAGTGTTTCTGTTTATTAACTTTCTCTTGAGTATCTTCATATTTGCAAAGTAAGTTTTATTCCTTGCTTTCGTTCTCTCATTTATTCATATTATACTTTTTTGTAAGTTATATATTTTCTAGATATTTAAACTCTCCCACACTATTAAATTTTATCTTTTCTATCTCCAAATCCTGGGTGACTAGGTTTGCCAGAAGCATATATTTAGGTTTGCTGGTATTAACTATCAATCCCATTTTGCTTGCTTCTTTCTATTTATTTGTTAAATATTATTCCTCTTTGATCTATTTTTTCTTCAGATTTCTGTAATCCTAGAATATCCTTGCTTTATTGCAATGCTGAATTCAAATTCATTTTATTATGTATGTTTACTTTAGCCATGCTCTTCTTCAATGTCATTATAATCAATATAATTATTTTGGATGGAATTTCCATGTCCTCCATTGCTTCTCAGAGTTTGTTCCTGTTTATGCTATCAAATGCTTCTATTAAATCTACAATAGCGAATGCAGTTAAATATTATGATCATAGCATTTATCTAAAATTTGTCTGATTACAAACAGTTGGTCTATTGTACTTCTATTGGATCTACTCCCACACAGAGATTCTCCAATTATCCTCCCAGTTACTACTTTCAGCCTTTCTTTTATGATGATTTCATATACTATACTTAACAGTATTTTCCATCCATATTTCTAGAGAACCAGTTTATTTCCCTTTCTTTATATTGGGCTTAGGATTCCCATGCTCTATCCTTCTGGCATTTTTCTGCTTCCTATATTATACAACTAAGTTTATGTAAAGCATCACTCATTATATCTCCTCCATATTTTACTAGCTCTGCTGCAATATTTTCTTCCCTGGGTCTTTATTATTTTTTAACTTTTGTATGCATTGTGCAATTTCCAGACCAGTGGGTTTAATTCTGAGCAAGTTTAATATATTTGATTAGATTGATTCTATATTTGATTAAATTGATTCTGTATTTGATTCTTTCCTTAGCTTGTGATTTTCCTCAGTTGTTACTCTCTCCTTATATTCTGTACAGAGAAGTTCTTTGAAATGTTCTACCAATATTTCCAGAACTTTATTCTCTTCTTGGACTACATTTCCCTCCGTATTTTTAAATCCTTCCATTCTTGGTTGGTATCCTCTTTTCTCCTTTTCTAAAACTTAGTAGAACTATCTCTGTTTATTCTGTTTGCTGTATTCTTCTATATTCTCTAGCTGTTCTCCATTTTCTCCTTTTTTCTTGCATATCCTATTTGCTTCCTTCTTCATTTCTTGGTATCTTTCAGTGTTCGTTGTGGTTTCTTTCCTTAGCATGTTTCCTCTAGCTTTATTCTTCCCCTGTATAATTTGGGCACACTCGTTGTTAAACCAATCAGCATGTATTATTCTCTTGTTTCTTCCAATTGCTTCTTCCACAGCATCTTTGATTGCTTTCCCTATTTTTCTCATTTTTTTTCTATGGTAATTTCTAAGTTTTTTCATCAGCTGTTGGTTTGCATTTTACTAGCTAATCGTTTTCGGTTTTGCTTCGTGACTTCCTAGTCTTCATTTAACTAATCTGTATCCCATCATCCTTTAACCATCTCTGGACCTTTTTCTGTTTTAATTATTCTCTCCCTTACTCTTGCTTTAAATAGATAATGATCCGAGTCACAGTTTGGCTCTTTGCAGCTTCTTAAGTCTATATCTGATTATTATCCAGTATTCCTCATCTTTCACAGCTTTTCCTCGGCTGAGATTTCGCTTGAAATTGCACCACTCCCTACAACGTCTAACTAATTATTCTTCCATCACTTTTTCTATAAATAAAATTTTTTAAAATAATTATGTAATTATGTATTATGTATGTAGTGTATATGTTTAATACCTGTAATAAATTCATTATTATTAATATATCGATTTAAAATTCTTTTTCACAGACTTAAATGCACAGAAGCGGAAGAACTGCCAACAGGGAGGGTCTTTCTGTTCTTTTGCTTGAGCCAAAAGAAGTCCCTTTTTATGAACGCTTGTGTAGAAATCTGGGCAAAGGTAACACTGGTAACAATTATTACTTTCTCCCTATACGTATTATAGAGAAAGTATTGTATTCGCAAAAAATTTCGACCTCCAGATTTCAACGGAAATAGATGTTTTGGGGCCCATAGAGCTCATTTTTGCTATTATCCCGAACATGTCTGTCTGTGGTTAAAAAGTTTGTGGGCTCTCTATCTTAAAAAGTAATAATCCGATCATTTTCAAAATTCATATTTAGAATTTTCCTAACAATGCCAAAAGTTGATTAGTTTTTGGTGAATATCGCTCAACCGGAAGTTGCGGTTTATCCGGAAAAAATTTTGTTTCTTAAATATCTCTGTTAAAATGCAATATAGGTATAAACATTTACACACAAAAGTTATAGATAATGTATTTTAATACAACTTTTGTATTAAACATTTTTTTATAACACTGATTGTTTAGGAGTTATTCTTGAATAATGGTTAACCGGAAGTTGTTGTTTACCCAGAAATTAAAGTTTTTCATTCTTATCTCTGTCAGAATGCAATGTAGGTATATACAATTATGTACCAAAGTTATAGATAATGTACTTTACTATAACTTTTGTATGAAACATTTTCCTGTAACACTCATTGTTTTGGAGTTATTTATTTATTACCGGCATAGGCTTCTATTTACAATAAATACGGAGAAAGTCATGAGTTGGCCTCATCAGATTTTTTTAATGTTTATTTTTCTTATGAAACTTTAAACTTTTATATTTTTATTCAGAACTATTCTTTTACAATTTTTATATATTTTTCTTTAATTCATGCCTTTTTTATGCCTATATTCATGTTTCATTTATGATTACCTCATGTTGAGGCCTCTATTTCCGTGAATATGATTTTGGCTATTATTGAAGTTAGGGGGTTATTGCCTATGACGAGTTTTCTCATTTATTACTTATTTGGGAGTGAAATTTAATTTTTTATGAATAGGGGTTTGTTTAGTTGGAGGAATTATTGTTAGATTAATTTGTTTATATCAAGTTGATCTAAAATCATTAATTGCTTATTCTTCTGTTGCTCATATGGGAATCGTATTAGCAGGGTAGATGACTTATTGAGGCTTAAGAGGATCCTATACAGTAGAGAATTGTTTAACAAAATATCTAAACAACAAACACATCCAAACAACGAACATTTCACGATAGATATACAGTAATTTTGAACTCCACCGCTGCATATGTTTTGCACCAATCTTTTGAAGGTGTGCACGAGTAAGTATTTGTATTAATTAACCTTCTAAATGGATATAAACAAGAAGAAAACGTGTCCAGCAGCTAGTTCAAGCGGTGGGAACGTCAAGAGAAAAAGACAGGTGATGATGTTACAGCTAAAAGTGGACATAATAAATAAACTAGATCGTGGTGTGATTTCATCCAATCTTCAGCAGGAATACAATATTAGCAGGACAACTATACATGATATAAAATGACAGAAGGACTGAATTCCTCAATTTGTTGCAGAATCTGACTCAAAAGTTGTCATTTCGAAAAGAAAAACATTGCAGGGTCAGTCATGTATAGTTTTCTTTAAATAAAAGTTTTCATTAATATTTATGTGCATTATCATCACTCATTTTGTACTGTAACCCGTCAAAGCCTTTTTTTCACTTCCTTTTTCTCATTCAGGTTAAAATACCTATTATCCGAACATTTCCTTAATGGAACCAGCCTCCGTCCCGAAAAGTTCGGACAAAACGATCCTCTACTGTATATTAATACTTGCTCATGGTCTTTGTTCTTCTGGTTTATGTTGTTTAGCAAATAATACTTATGAACAGTTGGGAAGTGGTAGTATCTATATTAATAAGGGATAAATCAACTTAATACCTAGATCATTGTATAATGTACTAAAAGAATGATTCTCTCCTCTTTAGCCTCGTTTAGACTTTGATGGGGATTTATTTATGCAGTGGCCTTTGAAGGATGCAATTAATTCTCAAGTTCATTTTATAAATAAATATAATTATAGAATTGAAATATTTTGTATGTTCAAAGAAGTATGGTGTTGACACTCTCACAGTGAGGTGTGTGAAGCCTTAAATATTAATACTTAGGAGGATATATGCGGGTATTCTATTTATTTATAAATTGCTAAACAATAAAATTAACCCTTCCGTTACGAATGACGGATATACCGGCAGTGGATTTCTCGCCCAGGAAGACAAACGCAGGAAATTTCCGTCGGAGATTTTCCTATGCTAGGGAATGAACGACGTATATTTCCGTCGCAAAACTCTCCCCACTTTCTGGTTCTCGCTGGTTTAGTGCTTCTTTGTTTCCGAACCCAGCGCAGCGGGGGTCTGGCCTTTCTCTCAGTACCCAGGAGCAGGTAGTACCTCTTAGACGTATTAGCACCCTCATTATGACAAGGGGTTTGTATAATTATTTTTCCAGTGGTTTTACTAAATAAATATTAGTTGCTTTTTCAAAAAGTATAATATCAGAATTGAACCCCTTGTCTTTGCTGAGCGTTTGGAGTTTTTAACTGAAAGTCTAGCATCAATAATAACTGATATCATATTTCATGGTAACTACCAATTCTATCTTTATATTATAAATAATTATATAATATTTTTTATCTCTTTCCTAGTTTTCTTTTATTTGGTATCTTTGGTCCTTCAACTCTTTTTACTTGGAAATTTTATTATATGCAAACCTTTGGAAGTAGTATAATCGATATGAGAAGGCGTGACTTCGTGGAAAGACATTTGCAGAATGAAAACACTTCTTACTTTTCCATAGAAAATTTATTTTGGGACCGGTTTCATAAGTGAGCTTACATCTTCAGGCACAGAGAAAAGATTTGTCACAGCATATATAGGATAGTGGAAGGGTTAAAAATGGGGGGAGGTGTGGGTGCATCGTGGGAATAACTTGCTTGATAGGGAGAACAAGTGTTCAGGAATAAATGGTCGTTGGCCATCCTTCGGGATACTCCTTACTTCCTCCAGGAGGTCTAGGCGGTGGGAATTCTCCTCCTGATGTAGGCGTTTTGGTTTGAAATCGCTGGTATGCCCATTGTCTAGGAGGTGAATGGCTAAGCTTGAGAAAGGTTGTCCTCTCTTCAGGCGGTAGTCTCTTTGGTGCTCTGACGCACAGGTTTCTCCCAGTCCTTCTGTTATATTTGGTGGGGCAGTTAGCACATGAGAGTTCGTAGACCCTGCTACTGGATTATTTGGGTCTTTTGAATTCCCTTTGCAATCTTAGGATATTGTTGGGGGAGTGGGTCTAATGTTATGGGGAAAAACATTGCTTATTTTGTGTGACAATTTTCCCAGAAAGGGAAGCCTCCGCCAGGTAATGGGTGTCTTGTCAGCGGGGAGGAGGCTGGGGGTTATTTTTTGGAAGGCTTTGTTCCTGATTTTCATTTTTAAAAGTTTTTCAATGAGAGCGATGCTGTATCCGTTGGATTTGGCTATGATTTTTATGGTGTTTAATTCCTTATTAAATTTATCTGTTATGGAAGTAGAGTAAATAAGTAAATACTAACACTAGAACTTTGTTTAAAAGTTGTACATCTTTAGCGCTAGACATTGCTTTCATCTTCAATGTTAGATTGACAAAAATGACAACAAATAATCATTTTCCAAAACCTGTACATAAACATTAAGTATCTGACAATTCCTCCGTCCCGGTTGCTGCCGGATTAACCCACTGCATGTTAGCCCCCCACTGGGTTTATGAAGATAGGGTAAGAAGTCCCGGGGCTGAGAACTCAAAAAAGGTCAAATTTTGTACCTGAGGGCAGCAACTCTCAAAAATGTCTCCGTATCTCAGGAAAGAATTTCTCCTGGAGTCCTCCGGCAGACGGTAGAGACTTTCCGCTAAGCCCACTGTCGTGAAAAGGTTAATTCACCGCAGCTGTTGGAAATGGTATCTATTAGAGTGCCTATTGCTGGTACAAGAGAACTTTTATTCAAGAATATTTCAGAGCAAATTATTTATATAATAGCCCAATGGCAAGAATTATGAGGGAGGCAAATTCCATGCCAAAAGAAATTGATTTTTACTTTCTCCCTATACGTAATGTAGAGAAAGTATTGTATTAGCAAATTATTTAATCCGATCTGAATAATTATTATTATCCGATCTTTTCCATATAGTATTTAGTACTCTCCTAACAATGCCAAGAGTTGATTAGTTTTTGATGAATACCGCTTAACCAGAAGTATTGAGATATATTAAGAAACAAAATTTTGTTTCTTAAATATCTCTGTCAGAATGCAATTTAGGTATATACAATAACTTACTAAAGTTATAGATAATGTGCATTAACACAACTTTTGTTTGAAACATTTTTTCGTAACACTTATTTTTTTGGAGTTATTTATGTATTACCGGCATAGGCTTCTGTTTTCAATAAATATGGAGGAAGTCATGTGTTGGCCACATCAAATTTTTGTATTTATTTCAATTAAAGTACCCTTTGCTATAAAGGTAGAGCAAGCACTTTTTGAATTATTTTGATCTTCGTATCTTTAAGCGATATTAAAAACTTTTAAATAGTAAAATTTTGCACAATAAATTGTGCACATATTGCAGCCCAATTTTATTGGAATAAAATAAACCATGATGGCAAATAGACGAACATTTTTACCTAACAACGCAGAAGGGCAAAGTGGGATTTTTATCTGACTCTTCGACATCCATTTAGAATTAGTGAAATCGCAATATTTAGTGCAATAATGCAAATTCTGAAGAAAGAAGAAATAAAGATATGATGGAATACGATAAATACAGCAGCTCAGTTCAAAACGTGGCCATGTGAGAGTGTCAATAAAATATGTCAATAAAATACTTACTGAATACTAAGCAGCTGTCAATTTTCTAGAGGAACCTCAAGTGGAGTATGGATGAAATTGGAAGGATCCAAGAAATGAAAATATGGCAAAAATCACAATAAAAAAAAAACTCGAAGTAACACACAACAGAATGGACAAATAGTCACGACTTAACCCAAGTCTCTACTAAAGATTCTTTACCCATGTTTCAACAGAACCTTTGTTATAGTTTGTTATTTTAGTAAATTAACTAACTTTGAAGTTAATTAACTTTACTAATTATTCTCCCATTTTGTCCATTGTTAACCTGCTTCCCCTTCCTCCTCCCCCTAACACCGCTCCCCCTATCAACAGCAGCTAATCTGATTGGTGCCTTGGTTTTTTATTCTTTGTATATATATATGCACTCCTGAATAACTCTTGTGCTTGATAATGGACTAAAGTCCGAAACCGGTCGCAGATATTAAAAACTTTAAAAGTGGAATTTTGTTAAGTTATTCCCATCCATTTACTAGGATGGAGTTCCACAAAGTTAAAACTTAACAGATTGATTCCTATCAGATTTGGACAATATTTCTTGCTTTCCAAGATCGTCTTCCCTCTCAGGAGCCTAATTTTCTATTCGATGTAGCGGCATTGTGATCCATAATATATTTTCTTTGGAGAATTCATAGTTTCATTCATTTATTCATAGAATAATTCATCAACTGGATGAGATCAAGAGAAGAAAATAGAGTTATAGTGGAGTACTTAAAAAAAATGGAGGCAAGAAAGATATTAAAGTTTTAGCACCTCATCCTTTGTATTATTTGCAAGAAGATCATGAGGATGGTAGCTAAAGATCTCAAGACAACCATCCACCCAGCCTCCATGCTGGAGTTTACGAGCTCTTTGGACCACTTCTACTAACTTCCAAAAGTTATGCTACTGACTGATATTTTGGAAGCTCTGCAGAATAACCTATTGACAGCAGCTGGAACTTGGTTGTTTCTCGATTTGCGATGAGTGGTGGATATAATTATTCAGTGTTGTAAAGCATTGCAGATTTTTTTTCTGCCTATAAGCACCTGTATGAAGTAATCTCAAATTAATATAATTACTTAATATGAGTAAAACGTTGCTTGCATTCTGCAAGCATGTTGATAACACAAATTTCAAGTCGATCTCAAATCGAGAGGGTCCTCAAAAGTAGAAAAAGTATTGAAAATATTCTAAAACTTCCCTGCAATTTATCCGTCCGGCTTCGAACCCGGGTCTTTCTGGTGGAACTTATTATGCATCACAACAGAAGATAACTGTCTTTAGCTATGTGTGAAAACTCAAGCAGAAATATTGGCTGCAACTGCCTCAAATGACGTCCTACTTTTCCCATATATTCCTTATGAGAGAAATTTTAATGTGCTATGGCATCGAACCCAGGAACAGTACGGTCTTATCTATTTTCTTTTCAAAACCCTAGTCTTAATAAACATCTTCCATATAAGCAAGAACTTCCTATCCTTTCGATAAGTGCATCAAAAAAAATAATGAAATTCTACCTCAATTTATTTTAAAAGGCAGATATTTGCATCATCCTAGCATCGAACCCAGGATTTTTTCCGTGAAACTCATTTATGTTTTCTATATATCATGAGCATATATTTAGGCTCCTTGAGTTTTAATTCTCTACTTATCCGGGAAATATTTTTTAAAAATTCCCAAAAATATAAGCAATGCAATTAAATGGAAAAAATCAGGACTTTGGGGCCCTCTGGAATCGAACCCATGACACTGAATTTCAGAATCAGAAATTTTCTGGCGGTTACATGTCATGGCCAATATGTCATAAAAATTTCATGTCAATGACGCTTGTGGTTTAGCCTGTGAATTAGTATCCTATCTATATCCATGAATATTTAATAAATATAATAGATGTTGAGTAATTGAATGTTGAACAACTTACCAACTTAAATAGCCACTGACTCTCTTTTACTACTTGTGGGGGTCTCAACTAGACTGATTGAACCTAGCAGATGCTCCCAAAAGCAATATAAGACAGACATCTTGTAATGGACTCATTAAAGATTGCTTTGCTAGTAACAGATATAGTTATGAAGGTAAATAATTTAAATTCATCATAAAGGAAAGTTTTTGTGTTCAAAGATTTAGTTATGCTCATTTGTCTTTCTAATAACTAGTCCCTTTATTAAATTAAAATGGGTTATTTTTAGAATGGCGCTAGATTGCCATTGAAAATTATACGAAATAAAAATTTTGATTTCTCGTTTCTAAATCTATTAATTCTTCTGAAATTCAATAGTAGATTATCGTATTCATTTGCTTGAAGAATGTAAAATAATTAGAAAAATCTGATGTGGCCAGCACATGATTTTCTCCATTTATAAGATGTAAATATTTATCTATGACAGTATTTTCGAACTCTAGATTCAATCTAAACTTGGAAGATAAGTGATTATAATTTATATACATTTATTTTTTACGTCACAAACATTATAAATAATGTTTTTCGGGACATGTTCGATGAAAAACAATGAAATTGGCCTTTCGCCCAGAGCGCCCACAAAGTACATAATCAGCAACTTCCGGTTTATCAGTATTTCACGAATAACTCCTAAACAATCAGTGATAAAAAATATGTTTCATGCAAAAGTTATAGTAAATTACATTTTCTAAAACTTTAATAAATAATTGTATATACCTAAATATCAGATTAATGTAGATATTATTTTCACTAGACCTTTTTCAAATCTCAGAAGAAGCATTTGTTGGGGTTGACCGAGGTCTTAAAATCAAACCTTCTGAGTTATTGTCATAATTTAATTAGTAGTATTTAGATAATTGACGCAAAAGGGATTCTTTGAGAGAGCTATTTGAGTTTTGATTCCCTTATTTTTCTGACTTGCAACTGAACACGATAAATCGGCATTGAATTTTGATAATGATTCAGTTGATACTATATTTTCTTGCTTTACTGAGGATTGATTAGAAAATTTGCCTTCGTTTGATATCTTTGGTGTCTCAGGAAAACTTCTCATTGTTGCAATCTATCTATTATATATAATTCCTTCTCCGGATTCATTCATATAGATAGGTATATAGAAAGGATACTAATTCATAGGCTAAACCACAAGCGTCATTGACTTGAAATTTTTACGACATATTGGCCATAACATGAAACCCCCAGGAAAAAAGCGACTTTGATCCTTAATGTCATGGGTTCAATTCCAGAGGGCCCCAAAGTCCTGATTTTCTCCATAAAGATACATGGTGGGGATTTTCGAATTATTTTTTTAAGGCACTTCCCGGAAAAGTAGAGTGTTGAAATTCGAGGGATTGCTAGAAGCCGTGCATATACAACGAAAACCATTAAGACATTATCGATGATTATCCTTGGTTCGATGCTAGGTCAGGGCAAAAATCGGCCGTTTAACATGTATTGTTGAGATTTTAAAAATTTTTTTGGACCCTTTTTCAATGTCTTGGAAACTTGAATTTCGGCATGTGATTATAGATCATAAATATATTTCATAATCGTATTTTACATATTTGGTGATGGTCCTTGGTTCGATCCCAGAGGGCCATTTGTACTCCTCAATGCTTTTCTTACGGAGATAACGGAAGCAAATTTTAGGTACTTCCCGGCATGATATTGACTTCAAACTTTGCATGAAATAAGATCAAGTCCATACAAATCAAACTGTGCATTCACAGCTACCAATGTGTCCTGGGTTCGACACCAGGCGTCTCTACAATCAGTAACTGATCCGTTTTTTAAGAATTATTTTTAACCCTTTCCCAATAATATTAAAACTTGAAATTCGGCATATAGATAGAGATCATAAATACATTTTAAAAACATGTTTTAGACTTCCAAGATCATCCTTGGTTCGAATCCAGAGAGCCATTACATTCGTGAATAGTAAGACGTCGTTTCAGACAGTTGCAGCCAATGTTTCTGCTTGAATTATTACACATAGTTAAAAATGTAAATCTTGCGTTGTGCTGCATAGAAAATATTACCAGAAAGACCCTGGTTCAAAGCCAGGCGGTAAATATATCCCCCTTTTAAAATACATTGAGGTAGTTTTCATTATTTATTTTGATGCACTTATCGAAATAATAGGAAGTTCTTGCTTAGATAGAAGATGTATATTACGACTTGGTTTAAGAAGAAAAAAAAGATAAGACCATGATGTTCCTGGGTTCGATGCCAGAGCAGATTATAATTTCTCACTTAAGGAATATAAGGGAAAAGTAGGACGTCGCGTCGTTTGAGGCGGTAGCAGCCAATATTTCTGCTAGAATTTTCATGCATAATTAGAGATGGTGATCTTCTGTTTTGCTGTATAGTAAGTATCACAACGAAGACCCAGGTTCGATGCCAGACAATTAAATTACAGCGTAGATTAAGAATATTTTGAATCCTTTTTTTTATTTGAGAACTATTCCCGATATAATGCAGATATGTAATAAGTGTTGTCGATCTGCTTGCTACATTTTACTCGTATATTATAGAATTCCTGGACTATTATTATGAATCTCATCCAACCTCCCCTTTCCTTGATCTCCACCCAAGTGATTTTCATTTTTTATTTGTGAGGAAACTATGACTTCAATTTCGTTCTTTGATAAACCTGAGTTTAACTCATATTCATCCTCTTTCTTTTAAATATTTTCACATTTCTTAGGATTATCATCCTCTAAAAGGACTATCACTTCTGGGCATTCATTTGCTCTTTGTGGTTCTATCAGCTCAGATGTTCTCTTTGATTTTTCATTCGATGATCAGGGGCGTATTAACCCCATTTGCCGCCCTACGCCAGTCAACGTCTGCCGCCCACTTAAGGAATTAATTTTCTCCATTTTCAATGTAAACCATATCCTTACTCTATGATGTAAACACACAATCCGCGCTCCTGGCGGCTTACGGCGGAACTATTTTTTTCTAAAAGGGAACACACGCTGGGGTTTGAATTGATGGAAATGAATTGAGGATGGAAACTGTTCCAAAAAAAATAAATTAGAAAAACTAAAAAAATAGAATATCGGGACTCGTGCCGCCCTCTGGGAGCTGCCGCCCTACGCCATGGCGTAGTTGGCGTACTGGTAAATACGCCCCTGTCAATGATGGATAATTGGGGCTTTTCCTATCCTCCTTTTGGGGGGGTAATTTCCCCATTCCAAATCCAAGAGAATATATTTTCCGAGGCCAATAATTTAATACAGTGGTACCTTGGTTAACGACGGCCTTAGTTAACGATGGCCTTAGTTAACGACGGACTAGGTTAACGAGGAGTTGCTGTAACCAAAAAAATATCTTGGGTAAGGACGTAGGATTTGGCTTAGGACGCCTCGTCGATTGGTCTTTCCGGAGTTTCACGTGTTTCTATTTTTAATCACTCTATTATAAACTAATATTTGGTGTACGTTACGATGTTACATAATAAAAACATACTGAATAGCAGCTAGCGGATAGTATTAAAAATAGTGTAATGCTAAATTGTAGCTAATTCACATAGGCACATGTTGTCTCACCGGAGTTAAATCGGTAAATATTATAAGTTTTGCTTCCAATAACTGGGGTGCATCCTCGACGCCGGGAAATACGGTAATCCATTACCATTATTATACCTGTGGAAAATCACACCTTGGATAACGACGGTTTTGGTTAACGACGATTATCCTGGAATGGATTAGTGTCGTTAACCGAGGTACCACTGTACTTATAAACCGAGCGTCGTCTATAGATGTCACGTGACGGTTGTTGGGGTAAATGTTGCTACATGCTCTTGTTGTCCCTTTACACGAGGCCACTCTGCGCTGCTTCCAAGTCGTTCAGAGCTGAACATTGTTTCAAATGGAGGAGTTCACACAAGTAGCAGCACAAAATGAGACGCGCCACTGGACGCAGCCGCCATTCAGTCGCATGCGGTGGCGATACCGACCGTGAGACAACATTGTAACGCCAAGTTGTAGGGAAGAAACACAATGTATGAAATCGGCGACTGCTTTGCACTCGAAGTTCTACTATGTCTACTTCTCCCTCGAACGACTGAAGCTAAAGTTCATTTTAGTGTCGCATCGGACAGCTGAGAGTACGCTTCGGCTACGACCTCCTCTTTCTTCCTACGAACTGGTAATTACAGTTAATTTTGCAAGGTAAGTTTTAGTTTATAGCCAGTTAACTGTCATAAATATTTTCGTCATTGATTTTCTTTCGTAGTAATTTTTAGGTGTTCACTCGGAGGGGGGTCGGACTCTACCCCTATTGTCAGTGAAAAATAACACTTACTATTATTTATAATATTATTATTTTCGGGAGGTTCACTTAAGACGTACCCCAAACTTTGAGTGGGGGGTGAACCCCTTGATCCCCCCCACTCGCTGTGGCCCTTCCCGGAAGTCCCCCCCCCCAAAATTTACGCCTGGGCCCCTGCACCGAATCAGCCTTTTCGTATTCTGCTATGAATTTTGCATCATAATGCTTATCTGAATGATTATTTCCCAGGTTATGTTTGATATCATTTACATATAATAATAATAATAATAATAAAATCTTTTTATTCCTCCGCCCTTCATAAATTACATTTTATACGAGGGTTGTTCGTAAAATAAGGTTCTCAGTGTTTTTTCACAGTGAAAACATGTTTAATTCCATGAATGCATACATTTTTGGAAAGTTCAGACTTTTACCTATTTTTCTACATAGTCGCCACTGAGGTCAATGCATTACTGCATGCGTTGTACGAGCTTCTGAATGCCCGAGTCAAAAAATCTGCCGCCAAGCCACGCAGAAACCTGAGAACCGGTTCTTCCAGCTCTTCTCTGTTGCTGAAATGCGTTCCACCCAGGGCTGCGAGTGCGTAATTTTAGTGAGAACGTAACGTTTGTCACTGGATGAAAAGCGATGTCGGAACGATTTAACCTAATATCGCGCCGTTCTATTTCGGTGACATCTGTTAGGAACAGCGTTGCCAAATCATGCACAAAAGTGGGCGGAAGTCGTCATAGAAATGTAATTTTCGGCTGCTGTTAGTAGTAAATAAGGCATGAAAGTCAATTAAATTTCTACGATTTACCTGTATTATGCAAATGATATGCGTGATATGTGTAATACGGTAATTATATAGGCATTAAACCTTAAGAAAATAAGTCAATGTGTTCTGTAACTTATGTAATTACCTTATAACGAGTCTATTTATTTCTCTCCGTGTAACAGTTTGAGTAGACAATTGGATTTGAACGGAAAAGATCGTTTTTTTACGCATATATATTAGTCTACCAATTATTTTCATGTACACCAACAGTAGAATAGGTTAAGCTTTTATCTATAATGTAGTAACAAATGTGAAGTAGTAAGTTTTGAACTATACAATATTTATACGAAATTCTAAATTAGTTAGAATGTTTGAAAGCGAGGAAATGAGCTGGATTCATTGTGTTTATTTGATCCCATGTAGATTTTGGTCCATGTGTCGCAAATATTTGTGGAGGAAGGTGCTAATTGTAAAAACACAGAACTAGATAGATTCACAAGAATTAAGATATCTAATTCTCACGACAAGCTTTCTTTCAGTTTGGCAGGATAACCTATCAATGTAGCTTACCAAATAAGTGATTAATGCTGATAGAATCATTAGCTTTCTTTAATTTTCTATATATAGCGTCCATCTGAACACCATCTTAAAATGTTTTTAAGATTTACTATAATATGTAACCAGATTTTTGGTGATTGAATCATGCTGAATGTCCCAGGTGAAAACAATCCTTTTTATTGACATTAAAGTGTTTGGATGTGTTTAATAATCAAAGGCAATAATTAAGCTAGACAGGATTAAAGTTGAAATTGGTCTATCATTCAAAACATATGCTACAAGACTTCAAAATAGGCTCAACATGGTTGATCCCAAGGGTATTAGGAGTTCAGGCATTGTTAAATACATTAAAAGTGGTATTCATTACATACTTATGAATTGATGTCTTGATTTAGAAATTTATTTTACCAAAGTTAGTACTATTAATGTTTCTCATGAATATAAAGATGTATATTTGTATTATAGTTTCTTCTTAGCTCTTAAGTGGGCATATTCTTTTTATATATGTAAGCGAATTATCAGCTTCTTTAGATGTATATCTTCTTTGTGCATAAATCGTTGAACTGCTCATGCTTTGTGCAATAAAATACATAGATAAATAAACTAATAGTATTAAAGAAAGTATCATATCAGCGGTGGAATACACTACTTTCCCAATCAAAGGATAGGAGATAGAAGATTGTCATTCATCTTTAGAATGCAATGTATTTATGATAAAAGTATCTCTTTTACACCTTTCAGTTATTTCTATCAGTAGATTCTCACTAGTTTTTCACATCTATTTTATTTGTGACAGGGTTAATGCTGTGAATAATACATATTTCCTAAGATTCACTTACGTTTTTTGTATCCACGACAAATTTTTTCCTTTTCAATATCAAATAAAACATTATTTATGATTATTATTTACTAATAAGATTAAACTGGTGATGGATTGAATTAAAAAAATATTCATAGCTTAAATGTGTAGAAAAACGCCTACGAGAAGAAGAGTACACAAATTTATGGTAAAACTATTGTTTAGGACTGTTTGGGAATTTTTTTCTTTTACTAGAAATAGCCCGATTTCCGATAATTTTACCCAAATTTTCACCAAAGCATATACTAATAATATTAAATTCACTCTAGTGCGACACACTTAAGGCAAACACACTGATTCAAACGTGAATTACAATCGTCTATTAATAAATTACTTGGCTTATTACTCGAAGTGTTTTGATTTCACAATGTATAAGCAGTTAGTTCAAAAATCTAAAGATGTAACACTGACAAATACCGAAGATATTGATTTTAAGCTTACATTTGTCAAGAATGAACGATCTTAAAAACGTTTTCACTGATAAGATTCTAAATGAAAATTCTTAATTGTAAGGTGACTATTTTATTCACAATTAATGGCTATTTATTGATTCTATAAAAGTAAAGCACCGTGTGTATTTACTAGAATATGTGGAAGTATTGACGTGCATCTTCGAGCGGGCGGCAAAGAATCCGATAATTCCTCAATAACTTTAGGGATGCGATATAATTTGATAAAATTGCTGTCCGCCACATCGAAGGGATTGTTACTGTCTATCTATACTATCAATCTCCTTCTCGTTACTCTTAAATAATTCCTTTTCCTACGTCTCTCCTCCAAAACCGCAGCCAAAATAAGATGCCTGTCACTGCCGGTAACGACGTAACTACACCTTTTTTGAGATCGTTACGTTCTCACACTCGTTTCGATACTTAGTGAGATCTAAAAATGCTTTTTTGAGATCTCGCGCGTTACTGCGAAAACATGGCCGACTTCTCACTGTTTTGGGACTTCTCACTCGAAGTGATAGTTACACACTCGAAGCCCAGGTGTTTCTTCATGTTAGGGAAGAGATGGTAGTCACTTGGAGCTAAGTCCGGGCTGTAGGGTGGGTGTTTGACAATACCCTATCCAAATTTTCTGCCAAGGCTTCAACGCGTAGACGTTTGTGATCTTCGGTCAACATTCTTGGCACCCACCTTAGATTACCCTAGATGCTCCGTCAAAATCTTGTCAATAGAGGTTTTGCTGACATCAAGGATCATTTCGGAGAGCTCACGAACCGTCACTCTTCGATCTGAGAGTACCGCTGTCCCCACTTCTGCGATTGTTTCATCAGAAACAGATGGCCGTCCGGAATGCTCCTCATCATGGACGTCAGTACGCCCGTTCTTGTACTCTCTGCACCAGTTGCGCACGTGTTGTACGCTCATACACATGTCTCCATAGATTTTGCATAGCTGGGAATGGATTTCTACCGGTGCAATGTCTTTTGGAGACAGGAAACGGATCACCGAGCGCAGCTTACATCTGGCGGACGAAGTGAGGGGGAGATCCATCACGTACGGCTGCCAAGCCAAGACCGAGCACCGCAGGCAGCTCGCTAGGGAAGGGATTTGGAGTAAGGGAACCCAGATAAACTAAAAAATCGCGGGAGCCACCGTAACAGCGCTTTTCAGGACTGAAGGGCCATGGGAACCTTATTATACGGACAACCCTCGTACACCCCTAAGGTGACAGCCACCTGTTTCGTGGGTACCGACTCTTCATTTACTTGGCAAATAATAAACAAGCCATTTAATTTGTTTCATAAAATAAAATAAAATGTAGACCATGCGTATTAAAAAATACAAAATAAATTATAATAATGAAATCATAAAATTCAACAAAATAGCTTTCATACAATTTTTTTAAACATAAATTCAATACCATCATATTTAAATAAATACTCCTTAATTAATTTTATAAACTTAATTTCTTTTGTAGCAGTGGTTATATTCTCCGGTAAATAACAAAAACATTTTGAACTAATATACAAAAAAGAATATCTAAAGAATTCACAGTTGGATTTTGGGATTATCGTTTGTTTAGATCTTAATATATACGGTGATGGTTTATTTTAAACACCGCCACGATTATAGTACATCCTCAACACTTTATATACAAATAGATGTCTCAGTGCCGAAATTTTTGCCTTAAAAAATGGAGGAAAAGAATGCACAGTACTATGCCCTCTTGGCATAACTCGAATAATTTTCTTCTGTGCCACTATTAATGGCTTTAAATTGGTAATGAATGCACCCCCCCAACAAACAATACCATATTGCAGCCTCGAGTTCACTAGAGCATGATACACCTCAATTTATACAGTATATGGACATACATATTTTAATAAATAAAATTTCCTAATTGATGAAATTGTCTCAGAATACAATTTATCAATATGTTGTTTCCAGTTTTGGTTCTCATCAAAATAAATTCCCAAATATTTGATGTAATCAACCCTTTGAGTTGGTATGCAATATGGACATGAAGAAAGATTTTCTTATACACATTTCATGCATCTATAATACAGATTATTTAGTCCAACTGTACCTTTCCTCAAACTAAATTGAATAAATTTTGTTTTATCGCTCAATGACATAGAATTTGCAGAAAACCAATGCTGTAGCTTATTTAAATCATTCTGCATCTGTCTGTACAGTGTATTTAAATCACCGGCTGTATAGCTAAGGCAGGGGTTTATTTATTTATTTACAAATTCAACAAATTCAAATTTAACAACAAATTTTCAATTTAAAACAATTAAATATAATAATTTCATTTTATCTTCAATTCATCATTCGTGGAACTTTTTGTATGAAGGATTCTCATGGGGGAGGGGTTTGAAACCCCCCCCGTGCACACGGGCCTGCATGTAATGTGTGTGGGTTGTGAAAAATCTAAATCTATTATATATAGATGCTTCTCCGGATTCATTCATGGATATATATAGATAGGTACGAGTAAAATGTAGCTTGAATACTGCAAGCAGATCGACAACACTAATTTCATATCGGCATCATATCGGGACGGTCCTCAAAAGAAAAAATCTGATGTTGCCAGCACATGACTTTCTCCATATATAAGATGTAAATATTTATCTACGACAGTATTTTCGAACTCTATATTCAATCTAAACTTGGAAGATAAGTGATTAATTTATATCATACTATCTTTTACGTCACAAACATTATAAATAATGTTTTTCGGGACATTTTCGATGAAAAACGATGAAATAACCTTTCGCCCCAGCGCCGAGAGCGCCCACGACGTACATAATCAGCAACTTCCGGTTTATCAGTATTTCACAAATTACTCCTACACAATCAGTGATAAAAAAATATGTTTCATACAAAATTTATAGTAAAATCAATTTTCTAAAACTTTTTTTTACATAGTTTATACCTTAATATAATATTTATAGAGATATTTCGAAAACCGGAAATGAGCTTTGAAAAATGAAGCTCGACTTCCGGTGAACCGATTTATTCCAAAAACTAATCAACTCTAACAACACCAACCAAAATAATATATATGAAATTTGGTGTCGATCCAACTAATAGTTTTTATGTTAGAGCGCCCACAAAGTACATAACAGCTACTTCCGGTTTATCGGTATTTCACGAATAACTCCTACACAATCAGTGATACAAAAATATGTTAAATTCAAAAGTTATAGTAAATTTCATTATCTAAAACTTTTATTAGGTATACAATATACCTATATATCACATTTACGGAGATATTGTGAAAACCGGAAATGAGCTTTGATGAATGAAGCTCGACTTCCGGTTAACGGATTTACTCCAAAAACTAATCAACTTTGACAGCACACACCACAGTACTTTATATGAATTTTGGTATTGATACTACTAATAGTTTTCACGTTAGAGCGCCCACAAGCACACATACACACATACACACACACACATACACACAGACATCATTCCGAAAATGGTCAAAACGTGTTCTAGGGACCACAAAACATGTATTTCCGTTGAAATCTCGAAGTCGATTTTTTTCATGAAAACAATACTTCTCTATACTTCGTATATGGAGAAAGTAAAAAAAAATTTTGAAAATATTCTTAAAATTCGCTGCAATGTAATCGTCTGGCATCGAACCCGAGCCTTCCTGGTGAACTTACTATGGAGTACCACAGAAGATCACCATCTCTAACTATGTGTGAAAATTCAGTAAGAACACTAACGGTAAACAGTACAAACAATAATTCGAGTGATTTTATGGCTTAAGGAATTGGTAGTTTCCAAAAATACTACGAGATTATCATCGATTGATTTGATAGTTTTTTATTGGATCTTTTTGGACATAGTTTACATATTGAATAGTTTCACCCTTTTAGGCATTGCCTTTCTCGGGGTATTGTCTGGGGGAATGGAGGCGTTGGGAGGGAGTGCCCGACATTTGTCCGAGGCAGCAGGGAAACCCAACAAAAACCTGCTGCGGGCACATGGGTAATAGGGTGGGTTACCATGAATTAATGAGCATTTAATTACAGAGTGCAGTACAGAGTGAATTTATATAAATAGGTGGCCTTTACATGTTTGGTTTTGTTATTTATACATATGCAAAGTTTTGATTTTAGGCCCCTTAGCAATGGCTATTTTTCTTCATAATTTCCTTGAGTGGTTCTGGTTGTTCTTCTTCCTCTTGTTGCTGTGGCTGTTCCTTGTTTCGGCTGTTGTTGTGGCTGATCCTTCGTTGGGGTTGGGTGCTTCTGGTTATTTCATCTATAATGGAAAGGAAAAGAAATTGGTATTAGAGATATTGGTTAAGCCTCCTTCTCCTCCGGGGCCAGGGGGCTAGTCCTGGTATTGGGAGGAGAGAGGAGGGGATGGGGACTGTGTGTCTTACGGAGATTATCATCAAAAGTTTTTACTATATATAGGAAAGAAGGGATAGAATCAGGAGAGGGGTGGGAGAAGGTGAAAGGGTGGGGGAGGTGAAAGGGTGGTGGAGGTGAAAGGG
Organism: Sympetrum striolatum; assembly: GCA_947579665.1. Taxonomy (NCBI): domain Eukaryota; kingdom Metazoa; phylum Arthropoda; class Insecta; order Odonata; family Libellulidae; genus Sympetrum; species Sympetrum striolatum. The sequence goes on along the minus strand of CANPUZ010000057.1, from coordinate 34,466 downwards.
TGGGGGGATGTGAAAGAGTGGGGGAAGGTGAAAGGGTGGGGGGGGTGAAGTTTGGGGTATTGGAGGAAGCAATAAACAGCAGGGGTAGACGGGTTTTCATGATATTGGGTGCTAAAGTTCAATTTAAAATTTTCCCTAGAAATGTAGAAATAGTAGTAGGTAGAAATGACCAATAAATATTTATAGAAATTTTCACTGTAAATTTTTTACTTTCTCCATATACGAAGTATAGAGAAAGTATTGTTTTCATGAAAAAATTCGACTTCGAGATTTCAACGGAAATACATGTTTTGGGGTCCCTAGAACAGGTTTTGACCATTTTCGGAATGATGTCTGTGTGTATGTGTGTGTGTGTGTGTGTGTGTGTGTGTGTGTGTGCGCGTGTGTATGTGTGTGTATGTGTGTGTGCGATAGTGGACGCTCTAACGTGAAAACTATTGGTCGTATCAACACCAAACTTCATATATAGTACTGTGATGTGTGCTGTCAGAGTTGATTAGTTTTTGGAGTTAATCGGTCAACCGGAAGTCGAGCTTTATTCACTAAAGCTCATTTCCGGTTTTCAAAATATCTCCATAAATATGATATATACGTATATTGTATTATTGATAAAAGTTTTAGATAATGTAATTTACTACAACTTTTGTATTTAACATCTTTTTGTATCACCGGTTGATTAGGAGTTATTCGTGAAACACTGATAAACCGGAAGAAGATGATTATGTACTTTGTGGGCGCTCTAACATGAAAACTATTTGGCGGATCAACACGAAATTTCATATGTAGTACTTCTATTACAGTATTTAGAGTTGATTAGTTTTTGGAGTAAATCGGTTGACCGGAAGTTGAGCTTCATTCTTCAAAGCTCATTTCCGGTTTTCAAAATATCTCCATAAATATGATATTTAGGTATATACTATTATTTATAAATGTTTTAGAAAATTAAATTTACTTTAACTTTTGAATGAAACATATTTTCGTATCACTGATTGTTTAGGAGTTATGCATGAAATACTGATAAACCGGAAGTTGCTGATTATGTACTTTGTGGGCGCTCAGGGCTCTATGGGCGAAAGGCCAGTTTCATCGTTTTTCATCCAGCATGTCCCGAACAACATTATTTATAATGTTTAGAGTTCGATATTACAGTCGTAGATAAGTATTTACATCTTATATATGGAGAAAGTCATGTGCTGGCCACATCAGATTTTTTATTCGGTGATGTTAGGTCCACATCTCTTACCCCTAACATCCGAAGTCATATTTGATGGTATCATAATATAATCATAATAGAGTCACGTTTAGCAGTAACTTATTTTTTCAAGAATATATTCGAGATGCGATACGATAAGCAAATAGATTGCACTAATTAACTGGTAGAACGTTGAGAGGATGCTCATCGAGAGTCAAAGAAATAGCTTACTTTTCTCTTTTTCGTCCGAATCTACAATACTGCTGTGCTGTTTGGGACCCACACGAAGTAGGTTTAGTCTCAGATTTAGAGATGGTCCAGCGTAGAGCAGCCCGATTCGTTTGCGGGGATTTCAGGTTCGATAGCAGCGGCAATGATAGAGTCCCTCGGTTGGAATTCACTACAGATGAGAAGATCTGAATATCGTCGGAAACTTTTCGAATAGTTCATCCGTTCAGAATTTATAGACGAAGTAAGTGAAATAATAGTGCCAGTAAGGAGGGAACGCGATCTCCGAGAGGCATCGACGAAGCGTTATAGGGAAGTAATCGCAAGGACGGATAATTACTTTTGGTCGTTTATTCCCAATACTATTAGAGATGCTAATAGGGAGGAATTAATAATGGTGGTGCATTACACCCCCTGCCATACGCCTCTTTCGACTAGCGGGGTATACATCTAAATCTAAAAGCAATTGACAGCAGGGGTAGGCGGCTTTTCATGATATTGGTTGCTAAAGTTCAATGTAAAATTTCCCCTACCGTAAATCTTGCAGATCGGGCCAGGTAGAAATGATCAATAAATATTTATTAAAATTGTCACTGTAAATGTAGTTGTAGCGTAGCGTAAATGGTAGTCGAGTTGATCTTTAAAATCTAAAGTGTGATTGTCTTCAAGTTGGTATAATGACTTCTGTGGAGTATTTGGAAGCGAGGGTTAGGATAGTGGTGGAAGCAGGTTAGCAATTGATGGCAGGGAGGTCGTGAGAAGGTGCACAGTAATTAGTTTAAAATTACCATTTTCATGGTTGAGGATTTCTATTTGTTCGAATGTCTCTAATAATAGTCCCTTGTTTAAATGGTGGATTCTCTTCTTCCCAATACATTTCTTATGAGCCCATCTTTCCCATATATTTGTATGAGTGGCAAGTTCAACAATTACCTCTGTCGTTAGGGAATTGTTGATGCCCACAGAATTACAAAAACATTTCGTCGAGTTCATCTGAATTCTCTCAATTTCGACTCGAATGCGATATTTTACCTTCCCTTGTTCAATTTCCTTTCTTTTGGGATACATCTAGATTTAGTGCAACCATTACTTGTGATTAAATTCTGCAAAAAGAGAAATATCTGCAATCGATCTAAATGAACTATATTTGACAAACAAACATCTGTATATAATAACTCCATTGGATCTTATATACTGGACCCGTAGTGTTTTTCGAAACTACCGATTTCTTAAGCCATAAAATCACTCGAATTATTAATATTTCCCGTAAGTATAACTTTCGAATAACTCTAATCATCGGTTAGCTTTATAATCTTACGTATAAAAATTTAGCCTGCTTATGTTTTTGGCCGCAATAATCGAAAAATACTCGGTCAATTGATATGAAATTTAAACACAACGCTACATTCAAATACGAGAGTTTCTATTGTAAAAAATTGATATTTAGTCCTTGGTTCGATCCCAGACGAGACAAAGCATTTCTATAAGAAATGTACATAAAGTTCATTTTTGCCGCCATATATTTATTACTATTGGTAGGTGTTTCCTTACAGTGGATAGACTTTTTCCTAAGAAACTCTTTGGTTTTTTAAATCCACAATTCCTCTAATTTTTTTCTCGTAATATTTTCTCTTTGATTTAATTATACCACAAATAAAGGCGATTTTGTGAAATACATAATTTGCATAAAATTGAAAATTCATCTGTGATATAGCAACATAGTAAAAACCTTTTGTTTATGTTGCCAGTCGCGAAATAAATTTATTGCGGAATTGAGACTTGGTAATTTTTCACATCATGTTGGGAATTGAAATAAATCGTCTCTAACCACATTGTATCACACACTGCATTTGTATTTCGAGACAACGCGTTGTTTCCGTTGCAACGGATGGAGCGGTTTAAATTACCCGGGTTTACCCTGGGCTACTGTCCGAGCCCTTCGAGCGGTCCCAGCCTCGCTAAGCGTGCCAAAGGGAAAGCATTGCGGGGATAGGAAGTGTCCGAGGCATGCTCTAGTCCTTACCTTATACAAAACTTGACCATTTTCCCTTGGTACCCTGAAGATGCTGTTTGTTTCAACAGCGAAATGTACATTGGTGAAATTTTACTTTTGATGGTTATTGGAATTCGGGTAATTATTTATCTCTCGAAATTTAGATAAAATACATTTTATCAAAATTCTCGAAATTTCGATTCGTAAACGATATTTCACGACCGAAATAAGAATCTTTATTCTAATCCCCTTCTTTTGGTGCTTGGTTCTACTTTGTACGACTGTTATTTCTAATTTAAATTTTCAAATGAAATAAAGCCTTCAGCGAGAAAAATGAACTTTACTTGCATTTCTTTTGGAAATGCTTTATCGATTTTTCGGCTATTTCTTTTGGGTGTTTCCTAATTTTCTTGTTTTATAAACCACCTCCGTACCGAGGCGAACAAGACAAAAAAATATTTTTTGCAATTTTTTCAATTTTTTCTTCTCCATAAAGGTAATCACTTATTATCAGGAATAATGTTAACTTGACCTATATTCTTAATGCATTTTGATGGATAGATACATTAACTTGGAATCAAGTTTGGTTTGCTGTCATATTATCCATAGTATGACAGCATATATCCATACCCATCACCATCCATATTCCCCCCCGGGGCAACGTTGCCGTGTGTCAACGGGTAATTTCTAGCAAAATCACGAAAAATCTTAATTTTCGTCGTAGAACGTCGATCAAAAGAGGCTTGTATATCTCTTTGGACGAGTGAGACGAGGAAGATAGTAAATTGTTGCTCATTTGAATTGCTTACAAGTTTTTAAATCATATTCCACGCGGTTAGTTTTTTTATGGTCCCCCCTCATGGGAAGGTCAGGCGCTCCCGAGCTTCCAAGGCGAGCTAAGGGTCCGGATTAAGAGGGTGACCCTATAAATTTTCACCTGAAAATAGTAACTGTAAAAGCCATTAACCATTAACCTTTTTTACAAGTTAATAAGTACCACAAAATCAATCCTGAAACTGTGTCGTTTTTAGTAGAACCGAAGCACGCAATACTGAATTTGAGACTGCAAGCTCAGAGGTAGTAAAAGGTATTCATAATGATTCTTCCATGCCTCACTCAGGGGGTTTTTCAATAAACGGTGAAAGGGAATCACCAGATGCCTTGGTGAAAGCTTTGGCGAATGATGAGCCCCCTGAGGTAAGTGAGAGGAGGTCTAGCAAACAATTTGTACCACATATTGTGACCTAGAAGAATTGTCAAGCCTCCGGAAAGGTTAAACTTAAAAAGAATGTTTTGTAAAACATTCAAATGTGCTTATGTATTTCGGGCTCAAAAAAAAAATAATCTGACGTGGCCAACACATGACTTTCTCCATATTTATTGAAAACAGAAGCCTATGCCGATAATATATAAATAACTCCAAAACAATCAGTGTTACAGGAAAATGTTTCATACAAAAGTTGTAGTAAAATACATTATCTATAACTTTTGTGTGAAAATGTATATACCTACATTGCATTCTGACAGAGATACGTATGAAAAACTTCCATTTCTGGATAAACAACAACTTCCGGTTAACCATTATTCAAGAATAACTCCTAAACAATCAGTGTTACGAAAAAATGTTTCATACAAAGGTTGTGGTAAAATACATTATCTATAACTTTTGTGCGTTAATGTATATACCTACATTGCATTTTTACAGAGATATTTAAGAAAATAAATTTTGCTCCGGTTTAACCGGAACTTCCGGTTAAGCCATATTCATCCAAAACTAATCAACCTTTTGAAGTCCGATATAACGAGTATAGCATATAACGAGAGTTGCGTTATAGCGAGTGATTCATTGGCACAGGATAGGGAGTTACGTCCTTATAACGAGTGATCAAATTCTGAAGTATCGTTATAACAAGTGTCTCGTCTCTATGTCTGTCTTGCAGGAGGCATATCTCGGAATCGTCAATTGAGGTGAGGGACAAAGTCCGACAGCAATCTCAGGTGCCTTATCTAAGAACAGAAAAAACTTAAACGCAAAATATATCATCACCTACTTCATGCATTTGTTTCCTACAGCTCACCTGACCCTTCCTCTGCAAAATTGCTTCAGGGAGCTTTGATTAGAAACTTCTCACGAGTTCCACTCTTTCCTTTATCCCTCCGTACATCACCTCGTCTCTTGTTTATTTCCGGCAAGGACCCCTCTGCTCGGCGCCGAAATTTTTAATTGTGTTCCCATCACATTGGGAAAGAATTATATGGAATGAGAATAAACGTAAGTGAAACAAAAGTTATAATAATAATAATAATAATAATAAAAACTGTTTATTTGGCGAGGTTAGGCCCATTAGGGCCTCACTTACACCTAACCATTAAGGATTACTAATAGTAATTACAGAAAAGGTGCAAGAGATACAAATATATATATATAAAGAAAATACAAAGAAGAGGTAGACAAATAAAAGAATTGGGGTGTGGGGAAAAACTCCTCGGCTGAAGGCTTTCGGAGAAAAACCCACTGTGCGGGAAAACGCTCACGCAAGAAGGGGAGAAAAGAACCCGCGAAAACACAGATGGAAATAAATACAAGCAGGTATATCTCTAGTTGAATAATTGCTGACCAATATTGTTGGGTAAATTTCTGGGTGGATGACCACGGATGTCATTTACCTGAAAAGACAGAAGAAGAAGAGTAGACGGAAAATAAAGAGCTTTCGGAAATGCGATTTAAGTAATGGAGGCCTGAAAGATTGAGATTAATAAGCTACAATAATGTAATTAATAATGAAATTAATAATAAAAATAATAAAGTTATGAGAGTGAATGACGGAGAAGTTGTTGTGACGAATGAGGGAAGGAGAAATAGAGCAGGTTAAAAGGCGAGCATGCTGACGGAGGATCAAGACAAGAATAGCTATGGCAAAGGAAGACTTCTGTAAGAAATGTGTATTAATCTAGAGCTGAGGATTGGTGGAATGTATTGAGCGTTATGTTACATGGATGCGAAACATGGGAAGAGAAGGACAGGATTGATGCCTTCGAAATGTGCGGAGAGAATGAAATGGAATAAGATGAAGTGCTGAGAAGAGATGGAAAGAGCATTACTCCGCACAATACGGAAAAGAAAAGGAAGCTGGATTGGACATGTTGTAAGAGGGAAGGGGATTCTGACTATAGCCATTGAAGGAACGGTGGAAGGAGAAAAGAAGAAAGCTAAAGTTGAGGTGAAGAGAGGAGGTTACAAGGAGACCAAGGAGGAGGCCCGGGACATGTACTTTCCAACTCACCTTTCCTCATTAGACAGAATTACTAACTTCTTTCTCAGAATTGTAAAAGCCAGAGTTTCTTCCTTCCGTCAAGCCTCTAAAGATTCTCTCTTATCTTCACTATCCTGAAATCTCGTTCTTTCAATAGATCAAAACATGATTTATCCTTCTTACATTCACTGCTACACTGTTCTCCCTTAACTTGCGAATTATCGTGTTCCAGACAGCCCGTATGACGTCTTTACTTCACTATGCTACTCCTTTCACTTATCAATCGCCCCCTTTTCTTTACTTCTCTAATGAACTCAATTCCTCCTCCTATTGATCCTTTATCTAAACAGAAATTTTTGAACCTGAGCTTACCACACACCAGATCCATATGATTGTAAAATCTACCTTTATGTTTGTTTTTTTCTATATATTTTATGTCACTTTTTAACTATTTATGTTTATTACTTTACTATATGTATATTTTTATATTTCACTGTAAATTGGCATTGTTTTGCCGCATGTGAGATTTGAATAAATAAATAAATTAATGAAGTGGAGACGGTTGTGGTGTGTGGGACCTGCCGAAAGGCAGAACATCAGAAGATGAGACTTATTGGGATGCATGGGATTTGTTTTCATACGAAACTTGGCAACAAATCGCCATTCAGGATGGGTGGGAATATAGGAGATGAAAGCAGTGCTGATTCCCAGGGTAACTTCTAGCCCTCCCTCTTCACACAACCATTGCTTATGAAGTAAAAATATCCCGAGAAAGCAATTTAATATGAATTTATATCACCTAATGATAAACGTTTATTTTTCGAGCGAATTATGGAGCAATAATTTGCCAATTTTTTATTAGAGGTCGCAGTTTTGTTATGATGCATGAATCAATAAAATAATGTGTTAACTCGAAAATAACGCGCCTTCGTAAGTAATGGGCACCCCGAGATTCGAGCGTCAGACATTGAAAAATCATTTGATCGCAAACGCCCCTTAAGATATGCGGTAGTCGCTGCACCTTATACGTCTGTACTGAACATGCATATGCTAATACAAGTAAAATGTAGCTTGCATACTGCAAGCAGATCGACAACATATATTTCGTATCGGCATTATATCGGGACGGTCCTCAAAAGAAAAAAAAAGGATTGAAAATATTCTAAAAATTCGCTTCAATGCAATCGTCTGGCATCGAACCTGGGTCTTCTTGGTGAACTTACTATGCACAACAACAGAAGATCACCATCTCTAACTATGTGTGAAAATTCAAGCAGAAATATTGGTTGCAAATGCGTCAAACTACATTTACTTTTCACGAATGTAAATGGCTCTCTGGATTCGAACCAAGGACGATCTTGGAAATCTAAAACATGTTATTGAAATGAATCTATGATCTCTGTGTATATGCCGAATTTCGAGCTGTGAATACACAGAAAGACTTTTTATTACTTGATCTTATTTCATACAAAGTTTGAAGTCGATATCATGCCGGGAAGTACCTAAAATTTGTTTCCGTTGTCTCCGTAAGAAATGCATAGAGGAATGTAAATGGCCCTCTGGGATCGAACCAAGGACCATCAGCGAATATGTAAAATTTGAATATGATATCAGGAAAGGATCAAAAAAAATCTTAAAAATCTCCACAATACATATTAAACAGCCGATTTTCGCCCCGACCTAGCATCAAACCATGGACAGTATTCGAAGATGCCTTTTGGATTTTCGTTGGATATGCACGGCTTCTAGCGATCTCTCGAATTTCAACTCTCTACTTATCCGGAAAATGCCTCAAAAAAAATTTCGAAAATCCCCACCTTGTATCCTTACGGAGAAAATCGCGAGTTTTGGGCCTTCTGGAATCGAACCCATGACACCGAGGTTCAAATTCACCCTTTCTCTGGAGGTTACACGTTATGGCCAATACGTCGTAAAAATTTCAAGACAGTGGCACTTGTGGTACATGGTTAGAATTTTGATCCCCTTTGAATGAATGTATATATAGGTATATCCGGAGAAGCGTCTATATAATATAGATATGCCATATAATAAACACTGCATACAAAATGACAGTAGTCGTCTACGCAGGAAGTCCTACTATGGAAGAATAGGTCCTACGTAAGTGCCAATTCAAAATCACTCATTTTAATGGGCTAGCCCAGTGGTCGGCAAACTTATTGGCCAAACAGCCAAATATGTACAATACAACGATTCAAAAACATTTTGAGAGCCAAATCTGTTTTTACTTTCTCAATATACGAAGTACAGAGAAAGTATTGTTTTCATGAAACAATTCGACTTCGAGATCTCAACGGAAATACAAGTTTTGTCCCTAGAACGCGTTTTCATCATTTTCGGAATGATGTCTGTGTGTTAGTGTGTGTGTGTGTGTGATAGTGGGCGCTCTAGCGTAAAGGCCGGAAGTCGAGATTTACTATTCGAAGCTCGTTTCCGTTTTTGCAAAATATCTCCATAAATATGGTATTTAGATATAGACTATTATTAATAATAGTTTTTGAAAATGTAATTTACTATAACTTTTGTATTTTACATATTTTTGTATGACTGATCGTTTAGGAGTAATTCATGAAATACTGATAAACCGGAAGTTGCTTTACTTTGTGGGCGCTTCGGGCGAAAGGCAAATTTCATCGTTTTTCATCGAACATGTCCCGAAAAACATTATTTATAATATTTGTGGCGTAAAAGATAATATGATATGAATTAATCACTTATCTTCCAAGTTTATATTAAATATAGAGTTCGAAAATACTGTCGTACATAAAAATTTACATCTTATATATGGAGAAAGTTAAGTGCTGGCCACATCAGATTTTTTTCTAAAGCCACCAATACAAAATTATTATCATTATTAAAATGATGACAAAAATACCTGTAGGATGTGCAGCTGGATGGAAAAAGGTACAACTACTTTATTCTTCAAGAAGACACCTTTGTAACTTAAGCCGCTTGCACGATAAGATTCGACCTTTACAATACTGCGACTGGAACCACGACTGCTGCCCAACGCCAACCAGACTTGCTGCGATAAAACAGCGAGTGTCACTCAGATGTACGCGGGATGGGAAAGATAGAAGACAAATATAAAGGATAAATTTAGTAAATAAGTTCAGAGAAATTACGTTCTCAGATGATGTAACCGATATAACCCCCTGTTATACGTTCTGATACTGCCAGAAAGATTAGGGAAATAGATGTTAGAACGAATCGTTTCAATAATTAATTTTTTCCGCGAAGTACACGCGAAAGCAACCGTTTGGGAAAATAGTTGCTATCTTACGTAGACTTGAAACGGATAGAAAAAGAACTTTGGATGAATTCGTATCCAAATATCAACGCTATGAATTGAGTTTAAAAAATCTCCTGCGTTAAACAATAGCTTTCGAATTAATTTGTGTAAAAAATCGAATTTAACATTCCCAAACACAACCAAAATTTAAAAAAGGCGTATTTCTCAAAGAATCACGGCGATGAGTGAATTCATTCGTGCTGAGATATGTAATAACATGGGGTTACTTCAACCCCACGTGGGGTATTTCTCACCCCAAGTTTAGAAACGTCGGTTTTCTTTAAATCTTTAATCATTAGAAGACTAATTCGAAGGATAAGTTCAGAGGAATTGCGTTCTAAGAAGATAATGCGACCTCCCTGTTACATGCATTGATATTTAATTAAAGGTTTAAAGTCACCAAAAGCCGTCTTTGTCGGTGTTCCTCCTCTTCCGTCCCGGTAGCTGTGTCGTAATCGTCAAGATTACGACGGGCACAATTGCGACGGGCTATACGAGTACGGTCGGAGGAGGCGATGGAAGCGTGGGTATGGCACGCGTCCGTGAGGGAAAGAACGACATATCCACTACGGGACAATTTATTGCGGCGCCTAGGGACGGACGCTAGGAGTTGCTCCTTAGGGCCGCTGCACAGACGCGTGCACTGTTTCCAAGCATTGCTCTAGACGCTTCCACGTCACAATCCTTTGACCGGGCTCAGTATATAAGCCCGTGGATTTTTAGGGAAAATCAGAGCGTCCCTCGCTCTCGCTAGCTGACAGTGTCTGCCTACAGACTTCGGCAAGTGAGAGCGACCCCCGGCTGACCGAGTCTGCCCAAAGACTTCGGCCGGGGTTCCCCGCTTCTCAACCCACCCCGGCTGACCGAGTCTGCCTAAAGACTTCGGCCGGGATTCCCAGCATCTAAACCCACCCTGGCTGACCGAGTCTACCCAAAGACTTCGGCCGGGATTCCCCGCATCCGACCAACCCCGTAAGGGCTTCTTCCGTTCCCCAACAGATCGAGTCACCATAATCGTAAGAAAAATAAAATGATTATTATCATCAAAAAGTATATTTTCATTCAATTCCTAAAGTCGACCAACCGCTACGACAATTGGTGTCAGGTGTTTTTAAGCGGTACGAACTCGAATCTTCCTTCGCTTTTGTTGCTGTTTTATGAATTCAATTGCTCCCGTTCATGTTTTTAAGCGGTACGACCTCGACTCTTAATTTGCTCCCGTTCATGTTTTTAAGCGGTACGACCTCGAATCTTTATTCGCTCCTGTTCTTGTTTTTATGAATTAATTTGCTCCCGTTCATCTTTCTCATCATGGCTAACCCTCCCCCTTCTTTCAGCGATATTGGGCAATTAGTTAATTTAATTCCATGTTTCGATGACGGAAATGGAATATCCGTGGAAAGATTTCTTGAATGTATTCAATTAAGTAGATTTTTAGGTTCTTGGACAGAACAACAAGCACTTTGCATTGCGCGGCTGCGATTGAGAGGCTCTGCGGCGGAATTCGTTCAATATAATCCTGAAATTTTAGAAACCTTCGAGAAATTTTCTAGGTTTATTAAACTTAGATTTGCTCCAAACATTCCCCTTGTTGCTCTCGAACGACTGTTCGTAAATTGTGTTCAAGGATCTCAGGAATCAGTTTTAGAGTTTTCAACTAGACTTCGCAAACTTGCAACACAGCTTCAGGAATCACATCACGCATTATTTCCGGATGCAGCAACATTATCGATGGAGAACCGAACCTTGTCGCAATTCTTGTTTGGTATGCGAGAGGACATTGGCCGTTTTGTTCTGGTTGGAAAACCAAAAACTCTTTTTGAAGCAGTAGAATTTGCAGTGAAAGAAGAGGCAATTCTGAGTAATTACAGTAGTACAAATAACGATAATTGGGATTTTCTTCCGACAGAAATTTTACGGATCGATCTATCATCCTCACAAAGTTCATCTCCTACTCCAATTCATGCCGAACAAAATAATTTTGTTGAGTCACAGCTACGGTCTCCTAGCTTGTCGGTTAAGAGGAACATTGCAAATACCTATTGCAATCGAAGTTCGAGGCGGTTTGCCGCAACAGTTCCTGCATTAGTAAGAAGGTGTTATAACTGTGGAAAAAAGGGACACCTGAAGAGAAATTGTAGAAATATTAGATTTCCTGAGGTCCGGAACTGCGAGCACCGGGCCTCAGTGAGGCATCATCCAAGAGATCTGTCATTTCCGAGACGGTCGATGAGTGATGAGCAGGCAACGCACCCCAGAGCACGGGCGTACCTTCCTCCGAAACATGGTGGCAAGGAGCAACTGTTTCATTGCAGAGGGGAAGGAACACATCACCATCGAGAGGGTCTCCAACTCCGAAAACCTGTGGAGGCCGAGAATGTAAATGTTTATTCAGCCGTTCATCCAGGGAAGAAGATCGGCGGGGATAAGATAGCCAGAGACCAGGTGCGGCCTAAACAAACGATGACTTCCACGGAGCCGCGGTTGTCGACACCGAATCATCCGAAAACCAGAGGAAGGCGAATCGAGCGGAGAGTGGGCAACGATCTGGTAACAAACGGGGTCTGCGTTCAGAAAACGTATACTGGAGTAAGAGAGAAGGCCAGGCCCATAGAAGACTCTATGGATGATATGACGATATCGTGGGTGTCTAACAGAGCAGCTGATTTCAGGGATTGCGCAGACCGCGAAGCTAAGGAGGTGGTGCCAGAACCAAAGCTTATCAGTGCTGAGGGAGCCAGTGGAGGAGAACTAGAATTGAGCGGTAAGGCTCTAATTTATTCCAGTCAGAGATCTGCTGCCAAGAGGGAAAAACCTCACGAGTGTTTTGAGATGATGGTTTTACTGTTTTTGCTAGTTCTCCAAAACCTGCCACGCAAACATATGGAGCAGGAAAGTCCTCGCGCAAGAGATAAGATATCCATTGGAGTGCCGACGCAGCAATGGTCCCGGGAAGCAGAAGCGATGCACGAGATTTCCAAGGTGAAACGGAGCTACCCGCATGTTTCCTTGCTGCAGTAGGGTTAGCTGCCCGGAGGAAGTTAGCCGTTCTGAGGGAGCAACGGCCTCGAGATGCAGCAACATAGGAGCGGATCGTGGGAGTGCCAGAGGAAGCAGGCAAACCGATCTATCGGCCAATTCTCAGGCAGCAGTTGCAGTGATTCCGGTGCCAGCCGTGATGAACCTGTTCGGCATTTCCCAACCACGAGAGAGGGTGACGAACGTGATCAACCCAGTGACGATCCCTTGTTTCCTTGACAGCAGAGCTAAGTTTTAACGCTAGTGCAGGTTTCTTTTTAGAATCCCCCAGTTTGATAACTTGTGTGGTGACAACTATAAAGTTCACGTCCCCCTGTTCCCCGTCCTGGAACAAACAGTGAAGTGTGTGACAAAGTTTAGTGGCGTGTAGCCAGGGACTATAAAAACGAACATTCTTATGCCTCCTATTTAAGTTAGTGTTTAGTGTTCATGAGCAGTGACGCTCTTTCTACGACACTCTTAGTGTTTAGAGTTAATGCGCAGTGATGCTCTTTTTAGGACACTCTTGTGGTAAGTTAATTCATTTTTTATAGTTGATTTTCGTTTTTGTATTTTTTCTCTATTCTTTGTGTTATATTGGTTCTTTCTAAGATATAGTAATCAGTGAAAAGTGACACTCTTGTGGTAGGTTAATTAATTTTTGTTGCTTTTGTGTTTTTTTTATTTTTTTTCTCCTCTTTGTGTTCTATCGGCTCTTTTTAGGATATAGTAATCAGTGAAAAGTGACATTCCTGTGGTAGGTTAATTGATTTTTTGTAGCTTTTGCGCAATTGTATTTTTTTTTCTCTCTTTTCTTAATTGTGTTGTATTGATGTAAACATGTAACGGTGACTCGATTTCGTCGCACCCCGGATCTTAACTGCCGATGGGGTGATGTCGTAATCGTCAAGATTACGACGGGCACAATTGCGACGGGCTATACGAGTACGGTCGGAGGAGGCGAGGCGATGGAAGCATGGGTCTCGCACGCGTCCGTGAGGGAAAGAACGCCATATCCACTACGGGACGATTTATTGCGGCGCCTAGGGGCGGACGCTAGGAGTTGCTCCTTAGGGCCGCTGCACAGACGCGTGCACTGTTTCCAAGCATTGCTCTAGAAGCTTCCACGTCACAATCCTTTGACCGGACTCAGTATATAAGCCCGTGGATTTTTAGGGAAAATCAGAGCGTCCCTCGCTCTCGCTAGCTGACAGTGTCTGCCTACAGACTTCGGCAAGTGAGAGCGACCCCCGGCTGACCGAGTCTGCCCAAAGACTTCGGCCGGGGTTCCCCGCTTCTCAACCCACCCCGGCTGACCGAGTCTGCCTAAAGACTTCGGCCGGGATTCCCAGCATCTAAACCCACCCTGGCTGACCGAGTCTACCCAAAGACTTCGGCCGGGATTCCCCGCATCCGACCAACCCCGTAAGGGCTTCTTCCGTTCCCCAACAGATCGAGTCACCATAATCGTAAGAAAAATAAAATGATTATTATCATCAAAAAGTATATTTTCATTCAATTCCTAAAGTCGACCAACCGCTACGACAGCTGGATAAAGCAAGGAATACCGCGCTACCAAGTGTAGCTAAAGATCTTTTCAATATCAATGCTAACTCAGGAACTATAAAATACCAATTCCTTTCTTGCTTTATCCGATACCGGGAAGTAAGAGGAGGAACGCCGACAAAGACGGCTTCTGGAGGCTTCAAAACCTCTGATTCCTCAACAGCCGTGTTCCAGTATTTCTTTCTTTACTTATAATGCGAGGAATATTAGGGAAATAGACGCTAGAACGTTTCAAGAATTCATTTTTTTCTGCGAACTATATTAGGAAGATAGAGTTTTACGTTATATATATTTATTTTATATTATATATATTTATACAGCCCAAACATCGATAGCGGATTGGTGGAACATTGGACGAGTTAGGGGGCGTCCATTAATTACGTGAGGCGTTTAGGGGGGCGGAGGGGGTTGAGCCGAATCTCACTCACTCTCACGTGGGGAAGAGGGGGGGTTCTCGCAAAGATTACGTCATTTTTTATCCGCAAGAAATAGTGTAGAATTATGAGATAACTGGGTTAAATTGAGTCACCATTGACTGAAATAGAATGAATATTACCAATTTTAGAAGTTCTCATTTAAGTATTTTATTGCACGATTTTTACTTTCTCCATTTACGAAGTATAGAGAAAGTATTGTTTTCATGAAAAAAATCGACCTCGAGATTTTGACGGAAGTATATGTTTTGGGGCGGTCTAGGACAACTTGCCGTCGCGGGAACTGGAAATAGCGGCCATGGTGTTATATCAATTATAATAAGTGAAGGAATTTCCCAACAACGTACTTCTTTCATAGGAAATGTTACGTAAAGCTAATATTTATTTAAAAAAACATGATATTTTATATAATTCCTCATAATTTAAAGCAAAAATGTAATAACCTTGTATAAAAATATGCTCCACAAAACCTCATAATAGGAATTCGTCCATGTTAATTGAAATCAGATGTAACAACAAGGAGACGAAATTGCTATTTTATTTTAGGTTAATGTCGGACCAAAAATAGTACAGAATCTGGACTTAGAGGCTTTTTCTTACAATGATCCGCGATTATGATGGTGCATGTCGTACACAATTTTAAAGATCAACTTATTTTCTTTAATATGATATCCATTAGGTGTCAGCGACGTTCCTCGGGTGTAGGACACCTCTACCCCATCTTAGACATTGTGAATCAACTCGGTGGATTCGCGGAAGTTCTCTACTCGGTCATGGTCACACGATTACTGAACAATAGGGTGGATTAAAAAAACTTTTATCGAAATCCGTCAACGGCTAATTCTTAAAGTTTGCGGCTGGTGCTGCTTATAACATATAAACAATTTCAATTTGATCGGATTATATTCTGAGGCTGCGAATTTTAGTCGAACTTTTAAATTTTTGTGAAAAATGCTAATTTTTGCATTTTTCCTGATGGTTTCTCAATGTTTCGGAAGTGATTTAATGGCAAAACAGTACATATACTGCTTGGTTGTTGCTTAATATTAATGATTTAGTACGTTTGAATAAATGAAATGGATTCTCAGTTCGCCAAAATTCGTCAAAATACGCAAAATATACAGAAATCTTATGGAGATTGGATAGAATATAGGGTGGGTCGTTTTGTCTCTTTATTCTGATAGCAATGTAAAACCTGGCAAAAGTGGCACACCCGCATTATTGATATAATTTTCTTTCCAAATCAAATACTTTCTTTTGTGAGAATTTTTGCCTCGAAATTTCGGCAAGAAACTTTAAAATTTTCAAAAATTCTAGTTCGGTTAAAATGAATATTTTTGGATAAAGATATGTCATTTGCGACTAAAGCTGCCCTTCTAATTTAAATGTGCCGCTTATATACCTCTGTATAGGGCAGATATGACTCCTATGCGACCAGAGTAGGAGGCGAATTAATTAAAAATTAAATGTTTTTGTAAGTCCTTCCGTCTTCGTCAGTTCCATCGCCTCTTGGCATATATTTATTACATTTAATATCTTTTATGTTTTATAAATATTATTATTATATTTCGAGTACAGCATGACCAAAATTAAAGATGATGAGATTGTTGTTTTTGAAGGTGTAAGAAAGAGCCCCAATACTTGTTGGAAGGATGAAATTCTTCGAATCTTCGAGGAATCGTCTAGAAAACCAGTGGAATCGAATATAAGTTCATTGTCATGTAAAAGGCCATTCAATTGGTTTCTTGTTAATTCTTCGAATACTCAAAGATTATCACCCTTCCAACCAGTATTGGTGTTCCTTCAATTACTCCCAAGAACATCTATCTCATCAACTTTAAGGTGGGCCAGGATTTACTGAAAAATATAATAACACCATTCATACAACAAATAGAATAATAAATGTAATAAATAGGTGAGTGACATCACTACTTTGCTACCGCTACGAACCACCAAGTAAAGAAATTTACGAGAACGAAAAGAGGTGCAAAAAAACTTCTATTTACTTAGTTCTAAATAAATTTTCCTCCTATTCTGGACCCATAGGAGACATCTCTGCCCGATTCAGAAGCATTTATGTGGCATGCTGAGGCTTGGGTGACAGTTTGCGTCGCAAAGGACATATCTTTATCTAAAAAAATATTCGTTTCAATCAAACTAGAATTTTTTTGCAATTTTAACGTTTCTTGCCCAAATTTCGAAACTTCAAGGCAACAATTCTCACAAAAGATAGTATTTAATTTGGAAAGAAAATTATATCAGTAACGCGGGTGTGCCACTTTTGCCGGGTGATAATTTCTATCAGAAAGAAAATGACGAAACGACCCACCCTACTGTCTAACCAACATCCGTAAGATTTCTGTGTAGTCGTATTTTGACGAATTTTGGCGATCTGAGAATCCATTTCCCTTGCTTCAACGTGCTAAATCTTTAATATTAGGCAACAACCAAGGAATATAAGTACCTCTTTGCCATTAAATCACTGAAATGACATTGAGAAACCATCAGGAAAAACTTCTAAAATTTGACATTTTTCACAAAACTTTAAAACTTAGTCTAAAATTCGCAGCCTCAGGACATAATCAGATCGAGTTGAAACTTTTTATTTGTTATAAGAACCACCAACCACAAACTTTAAGCAGTAGCCGTTGACGGATTTCGAAAAAAAAGTTTTTTCCACCCTACTGAACAACAACTATGTCTCACAGGAATAACAAACCTTTAACACAACCTTGGCATAAAATCTTAAGGCTTGCTGTGCAATTTCAACAGCAGATCTTGATTAATTCACATTTGAGAAGCACCTGAATTAGGAATCGATCTCGTGCGAAATTTATTCTATAGATTGAAATGTTGGAATTATCACTCCAAGCTCTTTGATCTATTTAAATAAATTATAAAAGAAATTTTTACTTTCTCCCTATACGTAGTATAGAGAAAGTATTGTATTCGCAAAAAAATTCGACCTCCAGATTTCGACGGAAATAGATGTTTTGGGGCCCATAGAGCATTTTTAGCTATTTTCCCGAACATGTCTGTCTGTGTGTCTGTCTGTCTGTCTGTGGTTAAAACGTTTGTGTGCGCTCTATCTTAAAAAGTAATTATCCGATCATTTTCAAAATTCATATTTAGAATTTTCCTAACAAAATCAAGAGTTGATTAGTTTTTGGAGAATATCGCTTAACCGGAAGTTATGGTTAATCCGGAACAAAATTTTGTTTCTTAAATATCTCTGTAAAAATGCAATATAGGTATATACAATTACACACAAAAGTTATAGATAATGAACTTTACTACAACTTTTGTATTAAATATTTTTTTTGTAACACTGATTGTTTAGGAGTTATTCTTCAATAATGGTTAACCGGAAGTTGTTGTTTGCCCAGAAAAGGAAGTATTTCATACATATCTCTGTCAGAATGCAATATAGGTATATACATTTACACACAAAAGTTGTAGATTATGTATTTTACTATAACTTTTGTAGGAAACATTTTTTCGTAACACTGATTGTTTAGGAGTTATTCCGCAATAATGGTTAACCGGAAGTTGTTGTTTACCCAGAAAAGGAAGTATTTCATACATATCTCTGTCAGAATGCAATTTAGGTATATACATTTACAAACAAAAGTTGTAGATTATGTATTTTACTACAACTTTTGTATGAAACATTTTCCTGTAACACTCATTGTTTTAGAGTTATTACCGGCATAGGCTTATGTTTTCAATAAATACGGAGAAAGTCATGTGTTGGCCACATCAGATTTTTTTTAGATAGATTACGAGAGGAAATACTACGTCGTAACTAATAACTCATTTTTAACTAGTTAATTATATTTCAAACTAGCGGGTTTTAATCACTTCATCGTTATCGTAAAAGAAATTTAAATTTTTACCGTAGTCTTACGAAGGATAATAAAACATGAAATTGAATAATAATGTGCATTCACTTATGTTCAATAATTGGTAAATCGTTTAGGTTCCTAACAATCTAAGCTTCATCCATATTTCCCTCTACTTTATTACAGTTTTCTTGAATTCCAATCGCCAGCAATATACAGCAACAACACAACTCTTCGGCTGTAGTATCCGTTGATCTCCAACGAAATAGCATTAAATATATTTGCGCTTTCAATGCATCATTCATCAGAATTCACTGAGGTTAAAAAATTGAAATAGAAAGGCTAAAGGAATATTTAACAGTTTATTAACTTTCGCAATTAACACCTTGAGATAAATGCACACGATATATAGACCAGAAAATGAAAATGCAATGCAACCATAAAAATAAACGAAAAACAAATAGGAATAATGAACAAGAAAAATGAAAATTAAACATAGGTTAACCCGTGATATAAGTAAAACAGAATCATGTGCACATTTCAAAATTATGAGGGATGCGAAACAGAGAATCTTGGACTTAGTATGTTTTAAATCTAATTTTATGTATATTGCCGTACAGATAGCTCAATAAAATTTTCTTGGTAAATATTTAATAACTTGAGCAAGTTTTTTAATTAGTCATCAAAACATTACTTTATGTGAAGCTCTTTTTGAAGTTGGCATCAAATATATTGATCAGATATGTGAAATCACAGTTTTTAAAATTTGAAGTCTTATTCTGACTGAATGAAAGTAGCTGTGACAAAAAGTGTTTTTGTGTTAGTTGGAGCAAATATTTAATTATTCAAGAGAAAGAAATTAACTCTGCATCCTAATTATTTACGATGCCGTGGAGTAAAATGTCCTAAAAGTCACGATTATTCAAAGAATACGAAAATAAATCGTCTATATTCGACAGGTGCAGCCAATATTTCAACTTGAATTTTCACATATCCTTGGTTCGATACTTGACCGGTGGAAAAATCACCCATTTAAAATGCATTGGGGTCGTTTTTCATTATTTTTTGGTGCACTTATCAAAACCATAGGAAGCTGTTGCAGCGAACAAGGATGGAGGTTGGGAAAACGTTTCCGAAAAAAATTATCCACGTACATATAACTCCTGGGTTCGAGTCAAGGGCATATTAAGTTTTCTCTCATAGCGAATATGGTCATTTTGACATGGGGTCAAACAATCTTCTATATCTCAGCAAGTATACCATCGGCGAAAGTAAAACTTTACAAATGTTCATAAGAGATATGTGTGAATGTCCATACAAAATTTCATCGAAATCCGTGATGGTCGAGCGGGGACCACTAGACCACTTGGCATGGAATGGCCCTGTTTTAAGGGTGTGAATGCAAAGCTAGGCTCGTGAATAGTGCATTTGAGAAATTCACAGGGAACAGTTCGAAGGAGAGTTAAGTTTGGATTTCATAAGATACAGATGGACATCCAAAAATTCCTTTCACAGTCCGCTAATAGCTCGAGGCCTCTATCGGGAAAACGTAAGTTAATGTCTATGTAGTTTTTTGTAAAATGGCCATTATTAGTTGCATAAATTAGGATTGTATTATTTTAGGGCTGTTATCGGAGGGCACATCTCAAGATGAGTTAAGCGACAATTGCAAAGGAACTGGTTCCTTTGTTAAGCATTCTGGACGATTAAAAGTCTGTACAGTAGACTCTTCATTACTCGGGATGATATAAAATATACTGATCCTTATTTTACAATTACCCGTTAATTTGCTGTATAGTTACGAAAATAATTCAATAAGTTTCCGCAGAAATTTGTAAAAGTATTGGAGCAATACTGTACAATATCAGTGAAAATTAATTTTCGAAGATATTATTAAAAATATACCATTTTGGAAGCAAATCAGTCAGATGAAAGGTATTGTGCGCGTAAGTTACGCACATATTTATCGGAACTGTGACTTGATGACTTGAAATAAATTTGAGAAACTGTTAAAACTGTGACTTTAATTCTTCAGCTTCTTTTACGATGCAGCCATTTTTTTCTCTTGTGATAGAATCCCACGAATCTCATATCTGGTTATGCAATTCCCATTCAAAATTTCAATTCGTGGAAACTTTTGTTTCCTTTGAACACTCAGTGCGTAAGACTGGGTTTTGTATCATCTCTCTGCTGGTTAAACCACCTATTAATTAGTCTAAATAATTGTAAGTTGACGTCTTCATTTTTTCCACTTGATTTCTGCAAATTCAATTATATTATCAACTATATTCAAGAGTCTACAGAATATTTTAATGCAGCCAAATTTGTACTCTCTGGTATGTGACGCATTTAATTGAAAACTTGGCTAATACATAAATTACGAAATCAGGCTTAATTGCAAGACTACCAGAAAATTTCATCTGATATAAATGATTTTTTGTTTCTTAGAAGAGGAGATAATTTTAAAAGCAACGGATGAAGTCATTCCTAAGAAAGCTGCTGATGATATACATAGTCTAATAACGAAAGATGTTCAAATAAGGATGGGTGCACCAATGTGGTGATTTATTGAGACGTTTTATATCGCTTGTCAAATAACCGTAACTATTTTTTCCTTTTCACGCTTGGGAACCTCTTGGAAGAAATAACTCTCAAAGACTCGGGAAGTATATATCTACAGCATCAAAATACTTAAGCATCGAAAAAAATTAATTTTTGATAGAAATTGGGCGTAATCAAACTAGAAATCCTAACAAAACTTATGATAAGTTTCCAATAGTTTGCTTATGTAAACTACTATCTTGTGTAATGAGTTGGCCATATAAGCGTTAAACTCCTTTAGTTTTCAATACATTAAGTTTATGGAAGATTTGACATATTTGTTGTAAGAAGCGGGCATGAATAAACTAGCCCCTGTAAGTTAGGCATTTTTCATTTTATCTGGCAGCTTGCCCCCCCCTAGCCCAGTGGCTGGCGACGCCCTTGTCCCCCACTCTTTCACCTCCCCACACCCTTTCACCTCCCCACCCCTCTTCTGATTCCATCCCTTCTTTCCTATATATTGTGAAAACTTTGATGATAATTTCGTAGTATTTTTGAAAACTACAAATTCCTTAAACCATAAAATCACTCGAATTATTACTGTTTTCCCATTAGTATAACTAACAAAAAACTATCGGTTAAGCTATATAATTTAGAATATCAACTTTATAATTTCATGGCGTAGTGCGAAATTTACTTGTTTCACCAATTGTAAATATACAATTTTAAAAAGGAATTTGTAATTTGTATAAGCTACCCGTGGGATAGATAGAAGACCAGTGGTTCGGTGAACTAGTGCTGCCATTAGTTCACGCTGTCGCCACTGTCTCACTAAGGAGGACGTTTTTTTCCGGGAGTATCCGAGGCATGCTCTAGTCCTTACCTTATACAAAATTTGACCATTTTCCCTTGGTACCCTGAAGATGCTGTTTGTTTCAACAGCGAAATGTACATTGGTGAAATTTTACTTTTGATGGTTATTGGAATTCGGGTAATTATTTATCTCTCGAAATTTAGATAAAATATTCACGCATTTTATCAAAATTCTCGAAATATCGATTCGTAAACGATATTTCACGACCGAAATAAGAATCTTTATTCTATTCCCCTTCTTTTGGTGCTTGGTTCGACTTTGTGCGACTGTTATTTCTAATTTAAATTTTCGAATGAAATAAAGCCTACAACGAGAAAAATGAACTTTACTTGCATTTCTTATGGAAATGCTTTTTCGATTTTTCGGCTATTTCTTTCGGGTGTTTCCTAATTTTCGTGTTTTATAAACCACCTCCGTACCGAGGCGAACAAGACAAAAAAATATTTCTGGCAATTTTTTCAATTTTTTCTTCTTCATAAAGGTAATCACTTATTATCAGGATTAATGTTAACTTGACTTATATTCTTAATGCATTTTGATGGATAGATACATTAACATTGAATCGAGTTTGGTTTGCTGTCATATTATCCATAGTATGACAGCATATATCCATATCCATCACCATCCATATTCCCCCCCGGGGCAACGTTGCCGTGTGTCAACGGGTAATTTCTAGCAAAATCACGAAAAATCTTAATTTTCATCGTAGAACGTCGATCAAAAGAGGCTTGTATATCTCTTTGGACGAGTGAGACGACGAAGATAATAAATTGTTGCTCATTTGAATTGCTTACAAGTTTTTAAATCGTATTCCACGCGGTTAGTTTTTTTACGGTCCCCCCTCATGGGAAGGTCAGGCGCTCCCGAGCTTCCAAGGCGAGCTAAGGGTCCGGATTAAGAGGGTGACCCTATAAATTTTCACCTGAAAATAGTAACTGTAAAAGCCAAGCATTAACCTTTTTTACAAGTTAATAAGTACCACAAAATCAATCCTGAAATTGTTTCGTTTTAGTAGAACCGAAGCACGCAATTCTGAATTTGAGACTGCAAGCTCAGAGGTAGTAAAAGGTATTCATAATGATTCTTCCATGCCTCACTCAGGGGGTTTTTCAATAAACGGTGAAAGGGAATCGCCAGATGCCTTGGTGAAAGCTTTGGCGAATGATGAGCCCCCTGAGGTTAGTGAGAGGAGGTCTAGCAAACAATTTGTACCAAATATTGTGACCTAGAAGAATTGTCAAGCCTCCGGAAAGGTTAAACTTAAAAAGAATGTTTTGTAAAACATTCAAATGTGCTTATGTATTTCGGGCTCAAATATTAAAAAAAAAATAATCTGATGTGGCTAACACATGACTTTCTCCATATTCATTGAAAACAGAAGCCTATGCCGGTAATATATAAATAACTCCAAAACAATTAGTGTTACGAAAAAATGTTTCACAAAAAAGTTGTAGTAAAATACATTATCTATAACTTTTGAAAAAAATTTTATATACGTACATTGCATTCTGACAGAGATATGTATGAAAAACTTCCATTTCTGGATAAACAACAACTTCCGGTTAACCATTATTGAAGAATAACTCCTAAACAATCAGTGTTACGAAATAACTTTTCATACAAAAGTTGTGGTAAAATACATTATCTATAACTTTTGTGCGTAAATGTATATACCTACATTGCATTTTTACAGAGATATTTAAGAAAATAAATTTTGCTCCGGTTTAACCGGAACTTCCGGTTAAGCGATATTCATCCAAAACTAATCAACCTTTTGCAGTCCGATATAACGAGTATAGCATATAACGAGAGTTGCGTTATAGCGAGTGATTCATTGGCACAGGATAGGGAGTTACGTCCTTTATAACGAGTGATCAAATTCTGAGGTATAACAAGTGTCTCGTCTCTATGTTTGTCTTGCAGGATGCATATCTCGGAATATTCAATTGAGGTGAGGGACAAAGTCCGACAGCAATCTCAGGTGCCTTATCTAAGAACAGAAAAAACTTAAACGCAAAATATATCGTCACCTAATTCATGCATTTTTCCCACAAGTCGCTTTGCCCTTCCTCGGCAAAGATGCTTCAGGGAGCTTTGATTAGAAACTTCTCACGAGTTTCACTCTTTCCTTTATCCCTCCGTACATCACCTCGTCTCTTGTTTATTTCCGGCAAGGACCCCTCTGCTCGGCGCCGAAATTTTTAATTGTGTTCCCATCATATTGGGAAAGAATTATATGGAATGAGAATAAACGTAAGTGAAACAAAAGTTATAATAATAATAATAATAATAATAATAATAATAATAATAATAATAATAATAATAATAAAAACTCTTTATTTGGCGAGGTTAGACCCATTAGGGCCTCTCTTACACCTAACCATTAAGGGTTACTAAGAGTAATTACAGAAAAGGTGCAAGAGATACAAATACATATATATATATATATATATATATATATATATATATATATATATAAAGAAAACAAAAAGAAAAGGTAAACAAATGAAAGAATTGGGGTGTGGGGAAAAACTCCTCGGTTGAAGGCTTTCGGAGAAAAACCCACTGTGCGGGAAAACGCTCACGCAAGAAGGGGAGAAAAGAACCCGCGAAAACACAGATGGAAATAAATACAAGCAGGTATATCTCTAGTTGAATAATTGCTGACCAATATTGTTGGGTAAATTTCTGGGTGGATGACCACGGATGTCATTTACCTGAAAAGACAGAAGAAGAAGAGTAGAAGGAAAATAAAGAGCTTTCGGAAATGCGATTTAAGTAATGGAGGCCTGAAAGATTGAGATTAATAAGCTACAATAATGTAATTAATAATAAGAATAATAAGGTTTGAGAGTAAATTACGGAGAAGTTGTTGTGACAAATGAGGTAAGGATAATAGAGCAGGTTAAAAGGCGAGCATGCTGACGGAGGATCAAGACAAGAATAGCTATGGCAAAGGAAGACTTCTGTAAGAAATGTGTATTAATCTAGAGCTGAGGATTGGTGAAGCGTTATGTTACATGGATGCGAAACATGGGAAGAGAAGGACAGGATTGATGCTTTCGAAATGTGTGGAGAGAATGAAATGGAATAAGATGAAGTGCTGAGAAGAGATGGAAAGAACATTACTCCGCACAATACGGAAAAGAAAAGGAAGCTGAATTGGACATGTTGTAAGAGGGAAGGGGGTTCTGACTATAGCCATTGAAGGAATGGTGGAAGGAGAAAACAGAAGAAGAAAGCTAAAGTTGAGGTGAAGAGAGGAGGATACAAGAAGACCAAGGAGGAGGCCCAGGACATGTACTTTCCAACCCATCTTTCCTCATTAGACAGAATTACTTACTTCCTTCTCAGAATTGTAAAAGCCAGAGTTTCTTCCTTCCGTGGATCTTCTAAAAATTCTCTCTTATCTTCACTATCCTGAAATCTCGTTCTGTCAATAGATCAAAACATGATTTATCCTTCTTACATTCACTGCTACACTGTTCTCCCTTAACTTGCGAATTATCGTGTTCCCGACAGCCCGTATGACGTCTTTACTTCACTATGCTACTCCTTTCACTTATCAATCGCCCCCTTTTCTTTACTTCTCTAATGAACTCAATTCCTCCTCCTATTGATCCTTTATCTAAACAGAAATTTTTGAACCTGAGCTTACCACACACCAGATCCATATGATTGTAAAATCTACCTTTATGTTTGTTTTTTTCTATATATTTTATGTCACTTTTTAACTATTATGTTTATCACTTTACTATATGTATATTTTTATATTTCACTTTAAATTGGCATCGTTTTGCTGCATGTGAGATTTGAATAAATAAATAAATTAATGAAGTGGAGACGGTTGTGGTGTGTGGGACCTGCCGACAGGCAGAACATCAGAAGATGAGACCTATTGGGATGCATGGGATTTGTTTTCATACGAAACTTGGCAACAAATCGCCATTCAGGATGGGTGGGAATATAGGAGATGAAAGCAGTGCTGATTCCCAGGGTAACTTCTAGCCCTCCCTCTTCACACAACCATTGCTTATGAAGTAGAAATATCCCGAGAAAGCAATTTGATATGAATTTATATCACCTAATGGTACACGATTAGTTTTCGAGCGAATTATGGAGCAATAATTTCCCAATTTTTTATTAGAGGTCGCAGTTTTGTTATGATGCATGAATCAATAAAATAATGAGTTAACTCGAAAATAACGCGCCTTCGTAAGTAATGGGCACCCCGAAATTCGAGCGTAAGACATTGAAAAATCATTTGATCGCAAACGCCCCTTAAGATATGCGGTAGTCGCTGCACCTTATACGTCTGTACTAAACAGGCATATGCTAATATATGCCATATAATAAACACTGCTAACAAAATGACAGTAGTCGTCTACGCAGGAAGTCCTACTATGGAAGAATAGCTCCTACGTGAGTGCCAATTGAAAATCATTCATTTTAATGGGCTAGCCCAGTGGTCGGCAAACTTATTGGCCAAAGAGCCAAATATGTACAATACAACGATTCAAAAACATTTTGAGAGCCAAATCTGTTTTTACTTTCTCAATATACGAAGTATAGAGAAAGTATTGTTTTCATGAAACAAATCGACTTCGAGATTCCAACGGAAACACAAGTTTTGTCCCTAGAACACGTTTTGACCATTTTCGGAATGATTTCTGTGTGTTTGTGTGTGTGTGTGTGTGATTGTGTTTGTATGTGTGTGTGTGATAGTGGACGCTCTAACGTGAAAACTATTGGTCGTATCAATACCAAATTTCATATATAGTACTGTGGTGTGTGCTGTCAGAGTTGATTAGTCTTTGGAGTAAATCGGTTAACCGGAAGTCGAGCTTCATTCTTCAAAGCTCATTTCCGGTTTTTAAAATATCTTCAAAAATATGATATATAGTACACCTTATAAAAGTTTTAGATAATGACTTTTACTATAATTTTTGTATTTAACATATTTTTGTATCACCGGTTGATTAGGAGTTATTCGTGAAATACTGATCAACCGGAAGTAGCTGATTATGTACTTCGTGGGCGCTCTAACATGAAAACTGTTTGTTGGATCACCACCAAATTTCATATATAGTATTTTGGTTTGTGTCGTTAGAGTTGATTAGATTTTGAAGTATATCAGTTTACCGGAAGTCGAGCTTGATTCTTCAAAGCTCATTTCCGGTTTTCAAAATATCTCCATAAATATGTTATTTAGGTATATACTATTATCCATAAATGTTTTAGAAAATAAAATTTACCATAACTATTGTATGAAACATATTTTTTATCACTGATTGTTTAGGAGTTATTCATGAAATACTGATAAACCGGAAGCTGCTGATTATGTACTTTGTGGGTGCTCTGGCTCTATGGGCGAAAGGCCAATTTCATTTTTTTTCATCGAGCATGTCCCGAAAAACATTATTTATAATGTTTGTAACGTTAAAGATAATAATATATAAATTAATCACTCATCTTCCAAGTTTAGATGGAATTTAGAGTTCGAAAATACTGTCGTAGGTAAATATTTACATCTTATATATGGAGAAAGTCATGTGCTGGCCACTTCAGATTTTTACTTTCGAAATGGCAACCAACCTTTTTCTGACGCCGGTCATACTTTTGTCTGTTGAAATCGACACAATCTTATCGATAGGAATATATTCACACACTCCACCACAGCTTATCCTCTCCACGCGCCTTTGAGTGGCGATAATCCTATAGTTCCTCTTAAAAACCTGAATGAGAAATAAATCTTACGATGAGCGACGTATCATTTGTGTCACCTGACTCGTCAACTGCTATTGATAAAGCCGAAACTGATTTCAGATCTTCGATTTGCTGGATGGTTACATTGGAACACATTTTAATTGATCTATCTTTCATTGTTTTGGCAGACAGTGGCAACTCCTTAATTTTTTACTTTCTCGCTATACGTAGTATAGAGAAAGTATTGTATTAGCAAAAAAATTCGACCTCCAGATTTTGACTGAAAAACATGTTTTGGGGCCTATAGAGCATGTTTTAGCTATTTTCCAAAACGTGTGTGTGTCTGTGGTAAAAATTTGGTGGGCTTTAAGTCTTTCGCAGACTTACATCGCGCAAAAACGTATTTAGTGCCCTATGATTATATATACATGTAGATAAATTTAACTGTGGATACAATTATATACTCATGCAAAAGCCGAGTTTTTCTGCACACTTTTTATGCTGAGTGCAAGGCTTCTTAAACTCGAGGGAGGGCTCCCCTTATCAGTTCTCCCGTGGCAACGAAGCGTCATTGTCGTAAATCGGCTGGGAAATTCCTCACTTGCTCATTCAACAATTCCTTGTCAATTCTCTCTTACTAAACTACCAATGCCTCAATTACTGTAATTCCATAGCTAATTATTTTCATTGTGTACCAGTACCTGCTGCATTTCCCACCCTAGGCTTATATTCGACTCTGTTACTTTTCCCAGTTTTTTGGAATAAAATTAGGTACCTCTGCTTATAATGAGTTCGGCTTACATTCGAGTATAAAAAGTATACTCTTTCACAAATACTGCTGCTAAGACTATTGAAATGACGGCTATTCTGTTCCACATTTAAGCGGAAATATTATATCTGTAGTGGAAAACTCTAAATATAGATTTGTGTTTCGGTTGCCTCAGTGAGGATCTCCGTTCGAGCCCAAGCCAAGACACTATTTTTCACTTCTTGTACAACCTCAATATTATATCTCCATATTCATCTCTGTGTAGAAAAGATTGAAAGAAATGTGTTTTCACTTGAACAGTTTTTATTGCAAAAGGAAGCATCAATCTTAATTTTCAATATTTTTAAGTGAGAGTGTATGTCCGTTTTTCTTCTCCCAGAAAATAAACATTTTGGTTATGATCTTTCTAAACTCATAGAGAAAAAGCATAATTTAATTTTCGTGCAAGTGAACTCCAGAGCAACTTCTGCGGCTCAAATATTATATTTATTCCATCATAACTCACGATAATCCACTCTCTGCACAGACAGCATATTAAATGCGTAACTTCCCATTGCTACATATAACGAAAAGGCATAATTTCACTCTAAAGACGGTGTAAACCGCAACACGAGTCAGTGTAATTTAATTAGTGAAACGGAAAGACTTCTGCAACGATTAATATCTCTAAGAATTTGAAGCGCGATCGATATAAAGATTTGACCATCCTAATTATACATCGTTAAATAGTTATGTCTCGAAAAGGGATGAGTCGTTAGAGCTCTCATTTCCCTTAATTAGTTTGATGGACCTGACCACCGATAAGAATATTCCATTGCGCAATTAAACCGAATGTTTCAGCCTGCTTTTCTGGTGGCTATTCTATCTCTATGGGTAGTAGATAAGGAGTGACGTGGAAGGTGGATTTCACAAACAAGAAATATAGAAATGCTTTGCGTGTAGTCATGCTTTTGGCCTTCATTTTCAGTTCTTCGCGTGCAATCGTGTTGTTCACATCGAAAACGCATCTTTCAGAGGACTTACTTATATTGGCAAAGTGAAAGTGTGTTTCGTGCTCTATCACCAAGAAATTGTACTTCGAGTTTTTCTTGCTGAACATACAAGGATTTTAGTCGGTTTACGAAGTGCTGCGGAAAATAATTCGAGTGTCGCGCAATTACCCTAAGAAATATTGTGGAATTGTGACTGAAGTGCTTATTTATAAAATATTCCTGCGCCCAACGTTATTTCATGGAAATGCCGCGAACTATTATAAATACGCGACGCGGCAGTTGCTAAGGACAATAATGGTAGCGAGAGAAAAATAAATAAACAGTTTGAGTTGTGTTTGGTGTTGAGCGTGTCGATGAAGTAAAGTTTCTGTATTGATTACGATCGGGAATAAAGTGTTATTTTTTCGGATTACGAGAGTTGAGTAAATTATCCCGAACCCCACGGCTCGTAACAATATCATTAATTTTCTGGCTTTGATTTTCAAAGTACACTTAATCCACTCAGTTAACGGAGAATGTTAGGCGAAAGAATATACGTGTTAAGAGGTGTTGCTTTTGTGAGCGAAAATGGATACAGTGAGGTTGAGCAATTTCTCGGCAAATTGTTTTTTCGTCACCAGTGGTCATAAGATATGTTGTAATGTATTCGCTCAAAATAAAGTGTTTAAAGTAGTGCTGTGATTATTTAAAGGCGTTATTTGAGGAAAAACTAAAGAGGTAAGAAAATACTATCATTTGCTTCTTCATACCGTATTTTTTAAACGAATTACTATTTTTTTACTGTAAATACATCAAGTGACCGATGATATTTTTCACCTTCTTTCCATATTTTTTTATGAAAATTATTATTTCTTCAGTTTATCTGAACAGAGACTTCGCGGAAACTAATTTCATAACGTGCTTTAAATTTATCTTTTGTCGCTTTTTATTGAATCACAATGTTATTAAAACAATAGACCTTAAACGAAGTAATGCATTAGCTGATATAATGTCGATATGCAGATTTTATCTTATCACATGACGGCTCATGAAAAAAAGCAATTCTTTAGAATCGAAGAGTATTTTCAATTGAAACATCCGAAATTAAATTGCTCAACCCTTTTTTATAGTTTTATATTGAGAAACGACTTAAAGCTATTAATTTTAATTTCAGCATAGTACTTGTGATGACAATAAATGTGGCTACGATGGAGTCAAACTGCTATTCTTTTGATTATATATCTACACGATCTAACTAAGACATTGGGTCCAGAAAGCATTATTATTTGAAATAAGATTTTTAAATACATCCGTTTGTTTTTTATAATTTTTAAATTAAAGTTGATTATAAAGAAAATAGACTTTAATTTGACAACACTACGAAAGTCGTTTTTCGGCTTTTTCTTGATATTTAATTGGGAAGCTTTGATTAAAACAATTAACTCTGGTGAGCGTAATAATTTAAAACAAGATTTTCAAATATATCTTTTTGTTCTTTTAAATAAAATATTGTTGTAATGAAATATAGGTTTTATTTTGATTACTATCACGACTACTTAAGTCGTTTTCTTGACATTTTCTTGATTGTAAAAAAAATTGAAATAAAATTTTTATTTTAGAAAACTTTGATGTAAACTATTATTTCCGATAAGCAGTATTAATTTAAAATACGATTATTAAAACATTTAATTTTCATTGATATGGAAGTGGACTATAATGTAAGTAGATTTTATTTTGACATGAAACTCTAAATTAAAAGTGCTATTTTTTGTACAATATTTTATTTAACTATATTACACTTAATACAAGGTATAGTTATTGTACAAAAAATCTTAAATAAAAGGTGAATTGGTAAAGAGAGAGTTATTGGCAAATAAAGTAATATGAAAAATAAAGAATAAATTCATATTTACAAGAAAAGTCAGGGAAAACAGGATAAGGTGAGCCTTTCTTGGCTCATCTGCTCGAGTATAGCATATAACGAGAGTTGCGTTATAGCGAGTGATTTTATGGCCGTTGTCCGTCTCACAGCAAAAAGGGTAGGGAGTAACGTCCTTATCTAATCAACAACAAGTGATCAAATGCTGAGATATCGTTATAACAAGTGTCTCGTCCCTGTGTTTGTCTTGCAGGAGGCATATCTTGGAATCTTCAATTGAGGTGAGGGACAAAGTCCGACAGCAATCTCAGGTGCCTTATCTAAGAACAGAAAAAACTTAAACGCAAAATATATCGTCACCTAATTCTTGCATTTTTCCCACAAGTCGCTTTGCCCTTCCTCGGCAAAGATGCTTCAGGGAGCTTTGATTAGAAACTTCTCACGAGTTTCACTCTTTCCTTTATCCCTCCGTACATCACCTCGTCTCTTGTTTATTTCCGGCAAGGACCCCTCTGCTCGGCGCCGAAATTTTTAATTGTGTTCCCATCATATTGGGAAAGAATTATATGGAATGAGAATAAACGTAAGTGAAACAAAAGTTATAATAATAATAAAAACTCTTTATTTGGCGAGGTTAGGCCCATTAGGGCCTCTCTTACACCTAACCATTAACTAATATTAATTACAGAAAAGGAGGAAAAACAATACAAATACATATATATAAAAAGAAAATTAAATATCTGATGTGGCCAGCACATGACTTTCTCCATATATAAGATGTAAATATTTATATACGACAGTAATTTCGAACTCTATATTCCATCTAAACTTGGAAGATGAGTGATTAATTTATATATTATTATCTTTTACGTCACAAACATTATAAATAATGTTTTTCGGGACATGATCGATGAAAAACAATGAAATTGGCCTTGCGCCGATAGAGCCCAGAGCACCCACAAAGTACATAATCAGCTACTTCCGGTTTATCGGTATTTCACGAATAACTCCTAATCAACCGGTGATACAAAAATATGTTTCATACAAAAGTTATAGTAAATTAAATTTTCTAAAACATTTAAAGATAATAGTATATACCTAAATCTCATATTTATGGAGATATTTTGAAAACCGGAAATGAGTTTTGAAAAATGAAGCTCGACTTCCGGAAGACCGATTTACTCCAAAAACTAATCAACTCTGACAGCACACACCACAGTACTATATATGAAGTTTGGTATTGATATGACTTATAGTTTTCACGTTAGAGCGCCCACTATCACACACACACATACACACACACATACACACAGACATCATTCCGAAAATGGTCAAAACGTGTTCTAGGGACCCCAAAACATGTATTTCCGTTGAAATCTCGAAGTCGAATTTTTTCATGGAAACAATACTATCTCTATACTTCGTATATGGAGAAAGTAAAAAAGGGACACCAAGTAGGAGTAGGTCACGACACCTATATCTCAGGGCTTTAAGGTTCTTTGAGTGTGAGTATTGAGATTCCTCTGAACACATATCATTCTTTTAACTGTCCAGACAATTACTGTGGATATCAACCCAGGGTTCAGTGTGTATAAAACGCCACTGTATTAGCAATTATATGAATTTATGATATTATTGCAAATGGGTAAAAAAATAGGAAATGGAGATGTCATCCCTATGCTAATACATTGTACCTCTCGCGATAAAGAGTTTACCAGCACTCAACCTTACGTGACAAAGTATGAGTGTTTTTGTAAATTCTTACCTGAAAAATCTAGGCGCGTCTTATGCGCCGGTGCGTCTTTTAGGCTGGGAAATATGGTAATAACATTAAGCTACCTTAAATTCAAATTACTGTATTTTATATTTATTTTGAATTTTCTTTTATACCATATGGGTCTTCTTCCGTATACGCAAGCTATTGACTGATCGCAGTCAATGACGCTCGTAAAGACGATTAAGGAAAAAATTTAAAAAAATAATAATCACGTAAAGTATTAAAATTTTTTTATTTATCTTCTTTTAATTAATTTTACATGTAATTTACATGCATTATAAACAAAAATACAAAGTTTCTGAGTTTGGAACGGATTAATTGTATTTACAAGAATTTCAACGGGAGAAATTGTCTCGGTTCACGACCGATTCGGTTTACGACCAGGAACAGATGAACAAATAAAATAACATTTAATATACTACTGAAAATTGTTAATTATTTGAAATTTATGTAATATCTCTAAAAAATAAGGCAGAAACAAGGTCAAAAATGCAATATTTTACGTAAAGGTCTTTCATCTACCTTGCACTACTGCTAAGAAAAAAAATTTTAAATAATTAAACTTCCGATTTGGCGAAAATGCATGGCTGGTTCAGTACATTCTAAAACTCAGCTTCTACGAGAAAGAAGAAGTGAAGAAGCACTAATAAAAAGGTATGGAATTTTAAAATTCACATGGGTCGACCCAGACGCGAGTACTCGAGGGTTAAAGGAAACAAAGTTTCACCTAATAATCAATCAAGAATAAAATTTTAGCAGTTTATCAATAAGGACTAGATTCACCAGAAGTTAGTCCCATAAACCAACGGCCGTCTGCTCCTAATTCAACTAGCTAACAATCTGGGCTGAGGAAGCATGAGGAAATTTTCTCCACTTAAAAGGTACTCAAAGCAAGAATATTAATACACATGCAAAGTTAACACAATTTAATCAACAATATGAAATTGTAGAATAAAAATAACTAATTATAAACTATTATAGTTCCATGTACCTCAAAGATTGGTCTCTGATCCTCTTCCTCTGATTTTATTATAAATTCTTGATGAAAAAAATGATGAAAAGATGTCATGAACATGTATCTCTTGTTTTCAAAATTGTTATCACAAATCCCT